>OY998126.1:19635810-20912862 GCA_963921985.1 Agrilus biguttatus | reverse complement strand
ATTTTTTGTTCGCGTCCTTGCAATAATTACTTGGAGGCAAAAGAGAAGAAAGAAATTAATGAAGAAGTAGAGGAGTATGTGCCCAATTGGCTGACAATGACAACTCGCCTTCAAACTTTTTATGAAGAAGGAATATTCAAGCTTCCAAATCGGTGGCAAAAGTGTGTAGAGCACGGAGGTGGCTACACTGTTACAAATCTAGTTTGTGTGTACCACTAATCAATAAATCTATTTTACAAAATTACCGTTTATATTTGATTTACCCTCGTATCTTCCTCTTGTTTTTTCTTTTTTTCCACTGTTTATTCACAATTTCTAGGATGCTTTACGGATTATTGTTTTTGTTTGAAGCATATGTTTGACAATTTCTTTTGTGATTCTTCTTCCAATACTTATTTAATTGCCTTAGTTTCGCATCTCAATCTATCCTTTTCCAATATTTCAAATTCGATTTTACTGACCTTATGTGTCTACGTTTTGTGAAGTTTGCCTTCTACAAAACCCAATACCGTATGCTGTCACATGTTCTTCATGCTTTCATTGATTTCAATGATTTAACGGTTGTCTTTATTTTTTATTTGATCTTATTCTCGTGCAGAAGAAGTTTATCAGTGTACAAAAAAGTAAATTTGGAGCTGTCCATTTGTCTTGATTCACCCTCCCCCGAGAAAATTGGTGTACGCGTGTGGTTCTGTTTTGTTTCGTTATATTTCGGTCTTTCCTATTCCCAATATAAGATGATAAATACCCTTCAGATTCGATTCCCATCACGTCTTACCCTCCGTTCGCCTTGTCAAACCAATTTCATCTTGATAATTTTTGCCAATCAACTCTTGTCTTCGAACAGAGTTATTTCCTGCCCCAATTAACCGCTGAACTTCGCCAGTCGCTACATTAACTTTCTTTCTTCTTTAGTTGATTTTCTCTTCTGTTTTTTTTTTTCTTTTTGGCAAGGTTTCTGCCTCTGTGGCTCTCTTCATATAGAGATAGATACATATTCGCATTGAGGGTTTCCGTGACAGGCGCAATTCAACCGTTGACGTTGAATGGCATCAGCACAGCGGTGGCGTAGGACAACGAAATTCGATTGTCTTCCGTTGAGAAAAAGTTGAATGAGCTGACTCGAACATGTGAGGGAAAAGTTTGTTCTACTGATGATTTTTACGGAAATTGTTAAGTCGGTAATTCCGGTTTTGTCTTGATTCTTACCGCATGACTGTCGCCGCGACGTGCGTCTGCTATTTGAAATGGAAGGAACGGGTTTCAATAAAGAAAAAAACAAATGAACAGAAAGAAGAAGAAATTTACAAAAAAAAAACAAACGAACTAGAATAAGTTTGTTTTTATTTAATGTTTCTCAAGTTGAAAATGAAATGCTACTGGTTGATGTTAATTCAGGGTATGTTTCCTTCCACTATGTAAAGAGGTGTAGTGTGTTCGTCTTTGTTCGGGATAATCTCTGGAACTACAGGTCTGATTTTCAAAATTCTGTTTACATTACGAAGATTATACTTTAGGAAAGGTCCCACTATGACCCACACGGTTGGAGCAATGCCAGGAAGAAGAAGGGAACGAAATTTGTGAACATAACGGAACTCCGGTAAAATTATTTATGATGTGTGAACATTTCTCAGAAAAATAATATCAATTTCCTAACTACAAAAAAGGTATGGACAATTACTTGTAGCAAAAGTGAAGAGCATCTCGACTAGAAAAATTTCTTTTGATGTGAAACTGATGTTTTCGTGGCGTTATAGACTGATATCTAGTAAAAACTCACTCCAAACTGCAAAGCTGATATTTAACTTTCAATCTTGAATAATACGAGGGTGTATGAAATATAAACGGGACTGATTTTTTTAAATTACGGAGAGGTCAGTGAGTTAGTAGTAGTAGACGCAAAGATGGCCTGTACCACTCGGAAGAAGAGAGAAACAATGAGCGAGACAGAAGTGCATGTCTCCGTGGAACAACGGATTAGTATTAAGTTTTTGGCTAAGGAGGGGGTGAATCTAACCAAAATTTTGTAGCGATTACACGCACAGTTCGGGGACAACGCCCTGTTAGGAACTTGAGTGTTAACATGGCACAACGAATTTTCTGAAGGCCGTGAAATGAAGCTTTTACTGTTGACTTTCTCCATGATCGACGCACATTAGTGCGCAATATTGTGATCTACTGGATGCCGTGAAATTGTCATTTCGAAGGAAAAGGATGAAGCAATCGGTCAGAAGTGTATTTCGTTCCTCACACGTCCAATGCCACAAGGCAAAACAGTGGATCATTAGGCTGAGAAACGCTGGAACATCCGCCATATAGCCCCGACTTATCCCCTTGTGACTTTCATCTTTTTGGGCTCCTGAAAAGAGCGCTTGGAGGCCAACGTTTCCACAAGAACGGCGCAGTGGTGCTCCAATGATTACAAGAACGTACGAAAAGTTTCTATGATAATGACATAGAAACCTCTCAATCAGATGGGAAAAATATATTTCTAGGGCGGGAGATTATGTAGAAAAATAGTATGTGTTGAATTTTTTACAAACTAATCCCGTTTATATTTGATACACCCCCGTATTAAAGAGTAAACTAATAAATACAATGGCGTTTCAGCAGATTTTATTTCGAGCACTCGATATCTCTTGAACCGTATTAATTTATTTGTCCCATTGGTTTTATTATTATGTGTATTCTTGTTCTGCATTGTAAAAAAGAAGCTAAAATTCTGTTACTAGATATTTATAAACACAAGACTGCAACTACAGTGATGGTACCCTCCGTTTTTCTTCATTGCTGATAAAAATTGTTCTTTTTATTTCATTACCATCTCTTTATTTTATCTGTATTCAGTTATTGCAGTGCCCCTATCAATTAATTATAATTAAATCAAAGGTTCATTTTGAAGGTTAATATGCAGTAGATAGATCAGAGTCTTATTCGGTGATTGAAATAATGGTTTCTTGACTTAGCTGCTCTGCTGATTTGCTAAAATAATACGATACGGATATTTCATTCATTTACATTTTGCTCCTGTTGCCAGTGTTCCTCATCGTTCTTGTTTAATAAGCCAAGATCGCCGAGCTATTTAGCGAAATTCATATTTTAGTACCAATCTATTCAAGAACATCTACCTGCTTGTACATACATGTACAGTATAACGTGATACACCTACCAGCACACATATACATGTACACAAATGTATTTACTTAACGTACTTAGTTGAAACGAGAACGGGTTTAGTTACTTACAGAGTTACTCTCTGTCGGTAGTGTTGTAATAGTTGGGTAGTTCAACGGTTTCAAACGTTTCCATCAAACAAGAATGGAACGTCGTCGTTCATCTTTAATGTTCCTGTCGTAAAGTGATGAATGAAATTTACGCTTCTCATGGACTCTTTTATTAAATGAAACGTTGTATGCTAGTAACAGTTTAAATTATGTCTTTTAGTGCAAAAATTCATTATGTAAATGTCCTATTTCTATTTTAATTTACACATAACAGTAGCAGTTTAATTATAGTAAAAGAAAAAAGAAAATATAAATATGGAATAAACAGGAACAACTACTTCGAGGGCTAATACCCCCATCGGTATTTAATTACACCGTTGATTCCGAACGATAATTAAACAAAGATAACAATCCAAAAAAAGAAGGTATTAAAATCCTTTATCCTCTAATTATAAAGAATCACAGATCCCACATTTGGAACGCGCCCTACACAGTAGGCCCAGCGCACTGAAAGCCATATCCCACGACCAGTTTCGACCTATCGGGTCTTATCAGGTGGGCGCTGGCAGGCTATATGATAAATATAAATATAAATAAGAAATCATCAGAAACAACTACTCTGAGGGCTAATACCCCTACCGGTATTGAATTGTTGATTCCGATGGATTCTTAGACGAAGATATTCTTACATATAAGAAAAAGAAGATGTAATATAAGAAAACGTAGAAAGTCTCACCAATTTAATAATTTTATCGAATACATAACTAGAAATTCTTTACGTCTTTTTCGTTAGAGAAGCACTCTATTTCGATATGCGTTCCCTTTAGAAAATTCACCAAATTCCAAAAATCAGTAGTTAGAGTTAATTATACATGTTGCAGGTCGTTGATTCGTTCACCTTTCTGTTTGACTTTCGTTATTGTTGTACAACTCATTAACGAGAAATTTCGAGTACTTTCCTAGTGATTGTGTCGTGGTTTGCCATGTTTTTTTTCGCATTAGCTGCTAGATTTTTTGTTTGCCATAGCGATTTCGGAAATGGCGCTCGGGCCTAGTTTTCTTTTTCATTTTGGGCGAGGAGTCAAAGTGGATCCATTGAAATTAATATAATCCTTGTCGCACGGATGGAGGCGGTTTTCAATTCGATAACCTCGACAATAAAAAGCGTAAAAAAAGCAAGACCGAGAGTCGAACACTCGGGAAGCTTCTCCGCGAGAGATTTTTGTTTTTTTCTAAAACGCCAGCACTCGAATCTGGAGCTGCAAGAGCTGCTTTTAGGCGATTATTTTTAATCGCTGCTACCCCAATGATAGTAGTGCACGTTGGCGCTGAGGGTGACGACCGTGAGGGAGATTGGGTATAAAACAACCCTGCAACAAATATCCATCAACTGCAGAAATGCTGCACTGTTCAACTGACAAAAGTTACATTGTAAAGAAGACGATAATGAGTAGAAACTAATAATTAAACAGCAATATGTACGAAAATAAATTACTCATTGTATACCTGATGGAATATTTGAAGCCAACGATTAGAAATGAATCAATGCGATATTAATTATTGAATACTGCCATGATACATACTAACAGAGATGAAAAGGCAGCTTCGGAGGTGTTACAAATAGGTTTCAAACTAGCTGATAACTGGTACAAAAACGTCACTTTTACTCTTTGTAAAAGTACTTGCCCGCCGGTTAAGCTGAATGAGAAAATTATTCCCCAATAAAACAAGGTTAAATACCTTGGTATATATCTTGATCGTTGTTTTACCTGGCAGGATCACATCTGGAGTAAGAGAAAACAGCTTAATCTAATTTTTAAAAAAATGTACTATGTAATGTGTTAGGAAGATCTCAAATGTCAATAGAAAACAAAATTCGTTTATATTTGGCAATTCTTAAACCAGTATGGATCTGAAATCTGATTTCTCCTGACCTCAATATGTCGTCCACGCGAGTCGACGAAACGTTGAGAAGAAAATATCTCATTCGACGACGGCCAGATAGCCCGAAAGCTAACAACTGTACATTAGAATTATTTATCAATTATCATTATGTGGAACTGAATCATCAAAGTATTCTCTATCGGTACGTATTGTAGTGAAGTATTTGAGTGTTTCAAGAAAGAGATCATCTCATTTTTAATCACGGAAATAACGGTGGTGTGGTGAAGATGGTAGAAGGATTCCGGACCGTAGATTCGTACTAGTTTTTGGTCGTTACCCGGTCTGCTCGTCCGTAACACGTCTCAAGCGGATTTGCATCTTTTAAATGTAGAAATGCAATCTTGCTGAAACGTCTCCCCTTTTGTCAGAAATTTTGCAGGCAAAGGCAAGTAAGTGAGTTGGTGAATGAGTAAGTACGCAACGGTAGTAGTAATCCACTTTAGTTCCACTTTATAGACGGCTCCCGTCTCGGAACCGAAGCGCCTGGGTTAGTTGCTGTTGCTGTTGCTGCTTCTTCTAAGTCCCTGCTTGTTGTATCCATGTCTTAGTGCCGCCGCGGGACCCTACTTCTTCCGCATAAATTGCTTTTACTGCTCCTGCAAATGATTATACCCGGAGACTAGGACCGAGTCTGACGCTGGACGTGTATCTAATGCACGAAAGGATAATTGTTTCGTAGGAAAAATAACTTTACCTCTTCTCTACATCCTTAAAACACTTTACGACATTCCGTGTGCAACACTGCGATATACCGAGTACCAACAGAAAAGGACTAAACTGGCAGTGTGCAGAAGTTTAAGGAAATAATAGCGAAAGGATTAAAGAGAATCTTCCAAGAAGTAATTGTTAACAAAGGTGGCCTTTCAATTCGAATAGGTATTAAAAGCGGTTGTCAACGAATTTGAAGAGTTCTCATAAGAAAAAATCATTGTTCTGTTTCTGGTGAAGTTAATTACGTCAACACGAAATACTAAACACTTATAAATCTAAAACTAGGCTAACTATTCATTTCATAAAGATAAAATAATTGAGCGATTTGTTAAAACATGACACATGTATTATACGAGGTATGTTTTTTAAGTAAGTACCGTTTTGAAATTCTGCTACCACAGGGCTGGGGTCAGCGTACCGCGTATGCGCACTGAGTACCTACATCTTCGCCGTTATTTACGTTGTTTATTGAGTGTTTAAGATCCCTCCGATAATCATAACTCCCGCGGATTGTGAACTTATTCGATTCCTTAGTGCCGAAGGACTAAAACCGATTGATATTCATCGTGAGATCTGAAATCTGTGCAGTTTACGGACAAAACATTATGAATAATGGAATAGTAAGGAAGTGGGTGGAAGCATAAAGATGTGGCTAATCGGACCAAAGATCTCATCACATCTTTTCACTGGGAAACTCTAGATCATCCTCCGTACAGCCCTGATCTGGCGCCCAGTGACTACCATTTATTTGTTTCTGCACTGGGCACATCTGGGCGGTCAACGTCTTCAAGACGGTGACGAAGTCAAAACAGTTGTGATGCGGTGGTTAACAGTTAATAAGTCAGGCGGCAGAATTCTATGAGAAGGGTATTCAAAAACTGGTCACTGGTCAAACGTTATGACAAGTGTCTCAAAATTGAAGGAAATTATGTAGAACAGTAGATTAAGGTACAGGCTTTCATGTAAAAATAAAATTATTAAGATATCTTTGCACGTTTCTTATTAATTTTAAAATGGTACTTACTAAAAAAACATGCCTCGTAGAATTATCGCGACTTATTGTTGGAAGAGAGATCGTTGAGAACTAACTACTCTACATCTCCGAAACTGCTAAAGAAAGCTCTTCCCGTGGTGGTGCAAAGAATGGAAAAAGGCAAGGAGAAGGTAGGGAACAAGTGGAAGATGTTAAGGATCAGGAAAGTTCTAGGGCGGAGTTTGTAAGTCGAGAATTAGTGAGAGTTCTAGCTCTAAGATATTTCCACCGAAAATGAGGGTTGATGACATATCATTCGATGTATAACAGATAATGTATATGCTTGGTAACAGCTATTAAGACAGGTAATCATTGTTCACAAGTAATTAGATAGGAATCCTAGAAATTATTTGAATAGGATATTTACATAGTTACTATACGCAGGTAGTACTTGCGTTCTAAAATACAATAATATTTATGATCGTTACCGTCCAACCAACGAGTAGATGTTATTTACAGGGGACAAACAATGTTTAAAACAGATAGTGGCACATGTACTGATTAAACAAAATAAGAGATATTTGAGAACAATTAACAAGATAAAATAAGTAGAATTGACTGAGTTTAAGAAATAGAAAAGCCTTATTGGTTTAAAAGTATTAACTAGACACAAATATAACATAAATACGAGGGTGTATCAAATATAAACGAGATTGGTTTTGCAAACAATTCGAACTGTATTTAATTAGACTTCGATGCATATACTATTTTCCTATATAGTCTCTCGTCCTAGAAACACATTTTTCCCATCGGATTGAGAGCTTTTTTATACCATCATAGTAGAAACTCTTCGGATTGGGGCCCAAAAAGACAAAACTCACAAGGGGAGATGTGGGGGCTACACGGTGGATGTTCCAGCGTTTCCCAGCCTAATGCATCCACTTTTTTCCTTGTGGCATTGGCCTGGCGTTGTCATACAAAAGAAGGACACTTCTGACCGATTGCTTCATCCTTTTCCTTCGAAATGACAATTTCGCGGCATCCAGTAAATCGCAATAATATTGCGCATTAAACGTGCGTCGATCATGAAGAAAGTAAAGGTGAAAAGCACATTGCCGATCAAAAACACTATTTCGGTTGCATTTGTTCTTGGGTGGCAAGCACGGCTCTCGTTTTCGACCTTTTCACGGCCTTCAGAGAATTCTTTGTACCATGCAAACACCCGAGTTCTTGACACGGTGTTGTCCTCGAACTGTGCCTGTAATCGCCGCAAAATTTCGGTTGGATTTACCCCTTCCTTGGCCAAAAACTTAATAAAAATTCGTTGCTCCACGGAGACATGCACTTCCGCCTCGGTCGTCGTTTCTTTTCGTACTAAAGCGATTTGAGTGAATTGGGGTTGGTTCTCCCTTCTCCCTGACGGTACAGACAATCTTCGCATATACTACTACCAGGTCACTGACCTCTCCGTATTTCCAATTTGTCAGTCCCGTTTATATTTGATACACCCTCGTATGTACATAATTTTTGTGACGGATTTTTTTTAAGACCACAGATCCATTAATATACGTAGTTGTAACTTGCGTGGTGTTAAATTTCTACTAAATACTAAATTTTGTAGGGAATTAAATTCTAAATTGTAACGTTTGTGTGGTTGGGTAATTCTGAAACATTATCGTAATAAGTTAAAAAAAATGCTTTTTTAATGTTTCAATGAGTTTAATAAAACTCTACATATGTTTCAGTCGGCAAGTTGGTACCTTTCTCTAGATTACATTGTACATTAATAAAACTGGTCAAGTGCAAGTCGGACTCGCGAACGAAGGGTTCCGTATCATTGAGGAGCCCCCTTAAATATTTATTTTATTCTGTTTTTAGTATTTTTTGTTATAGCGGCAATAGAAATATATCATCTGTGAACATTTCAACTGTCTGACTATCACGGTTCATGATATACAGCCTGGTAACAGGGGGATAGCGGAGTCTTATTAATAGGGTCCCGATTTACCCTTTGGCTACGGAACCCTAAAAATGGCGAAAAAATACCTTATTAAAGAAATATAAGTGAGAAGTTACATAGTATACTTAAACAGTTCAATATCATTTTAATGAATTCACTTTGGGTAAATTTCTAGTCAACATTTGATGACGGATTAACCAGACTTTTTGTAAGAGCGATGTATACGACATTACCTGTTCAAATTGTCCAGCTGTATACATTGAAAGGTCCAGAAGGGATGTTTTGACCAGGTTTAGCGAGCATGTAAACTATGTAAAATATATTAAACTCGCTTCGGGTTTAGTCATCTTATTGATAACAACCATACAATAAACAAAAATAGTTTGAAGCTATTACATAATATGAAAGGCGGACCCATTTTAGTCAGGTTTGAAATTTTAAAAATAAAATGACCAAACAGACTTTGGAAATAACCCTCAATTAGACCCTGGAATTGTACCCCCTCTATGTAACCATCTAGTATAAATATCAATGTCCAACAGATTGTTATTAGTATAATTATTTACTCCTGACAATGCCCTTGTAAGACGAAATATGTATAGAGTGCAATAAATAATAGTGAAATTATTGCAAGTGATTTTATTTTTAATTATTAAAAAAGTTTTTTTTTCTTCGTTTTTACGAATTAAATTAATTCTAATTTTGGATACTGTATTTGCGGTTGGAAATAGGTAAAACATTTAATAATATTGTAGATTTCAATGCAACACTGGATAACGTTTAAATTGTTTTACTGGTTTGTAATTATCTCTTACAATTGTTTCGGTCTCTCGACCATTCTCAAAGAGTTATTAACAGAAACTAAACTTAAAACTATTTGTGTAACAATTTATAGGCATTATTCTATGTAAATGTACATAAGTTTATGAATATGAATTCTTGTTATTTAATTATTGCCATATATATAGCGCTTTTGTGGTCTTCTGTTTGCTCGTTGGTAATTTTTTTATTTAGTTGTATAGATTTTTCAATTTCTAGTTTTTCGAGGTAATTTAATTTTCTACTTTTTTGGACAGTATGTAAAATTTTGAAATATTTTGAAAATTATGCTTATTTGTGATGCAATGTTGAGCAAAACCTGTTGTGTTCTTATTATTTTTAATAGAATATTCGTGTTCTTTTAATCTTTTTCAAAATTTCTGCCTGCCTGCCCTATGTCTATGGCATCACAATCTGAACATTTTAATTGATATACTCCAGATCTATTGAGTTTATTGTTTTCGGTTAATTTATTGTTGGTTAGTAACTTTCCTAAAGTATTTTTGTTTGTACATATTGTGTTTATGTCCAGTTTTTTAATTCTGTGACAAATTTTCGGACTTAAGCCATTAACATAATTTATAAGTGACCACCTTTTGTTTTGTTTATAACTGTTCTTATGATATTCATAGTTTTAGATCTTTGCCCTTTTTAATGATGTTTTCGATTATGTTTTTTTTATATGGTCGAGAGACCGAAACAATTGTAAGAGATAATTACAAACCAGTAAAACAATTTAAACGTTATTCAGTGTTTCATTGAAATCTACAATAAATTAATTCTACACAAAATTGGCCACGATCAAAGCCATTCTGAATTCGATACTTTTCTAGACACAATATGTTAAAACGCTGGAGGCGTTGGATACTGTCGACGTACAGGCATTGAAATTCTTTTCGACACACCTTAGTATAGTATAAACCACATAATTACTAATCTGGAATGAGTGATTCCTAAATTAAGTTGGATTGGATTACAATTGAGATATCTTCTAATTTATGAAGAAAATATGTTCGTATAAAAAAATCTTCTTTGCATCTATAGTATAAAATTATTGCTGAAGGGTCAGAGAAAGAGGGAGAAGAATGGAACGCGTGGGAAATAGAAAAAAGATATACAAGGCAAAGAGCCAGGAGCCTGGCGGATTCAATTTCGTATTCCGTCAACAGCGTCTTACTGCTGACAAGTCTACTACGACACCTCTTCAAGTGCCTTAGCTTATTCAAATCAAACTTACTCGGTAAGCATCGGGATCTCAATTTATTCTCACCGCATTTCGCGGTTCCTATGACAACACTACTGATGCTGTCAAATCCATCAAAACCAATTCTATCTAGCCACCAGTCGAATTCGTACCGAATTTAGTTTGCGAGAATATCGTAGCGCAGTCAGCCAGGAGCAAACAGATATGGACATGGACTGGCATCGTCAGAACGGTGTAGCAGAACTACAAGACTATATCATCTTTCTCGCTCGCACCCTCTCTGACTCCCTTTTCGTAAGAAACCCTAAGGGCTCGTTTACATAGGCAGATTGTCAATATAATAATTGAGGGAAATTTCCACTCCGCTATCGGAATCTAATCGCATACATGTAAATGTTTTATCGTACAGTAAAATTTCAACAATTTCAGCTTATCTGACTGAGTGGTGATACAAAAACTAATTGCTTTAACAAGACATTGACAGATAATCTATTGTTTCGGTGTCTACTTTATGGAAAAACATGTTTAACACTATATAAAAACTCAATTTAATTTTTCCACTGTTTATTTTCAATCTTAACATATATTTCGCAATACAAGGGCTTCTTCAGAAGACAACTTTAGTGCGAAACAATTATAAAGATTGAAAATAAACTGTATCATGCACTCGATAAATCTTAAATGAACTAAGGGCGCGGTGATAGTATATGAAACGTCCTGACAAACCTAATTAAAGTGTTGCAGGTATTAAATTTTTAATCAATACACAAATGATTTGCTTGTAACGTCTATTAACACTATTTACAAAATGTACATTTGGTATCAATCAGGTGCGGGAATAAGTTGAAAGAATCGGTGCGGTGTTACAATGTATGATTGTGAGGGTGCGCGTTTATTTGGCGGCGATTTACTTAACACTGACTTAACTTAAGGTGAAAAGAGGCGGAAGAAATAGAAAAGGAAAGACGCAGTAATAAGAGACAGAGATAGCTGTGGCGATGATGAAGATATAGGGTTGTAGGCAGCTGTAGGTCATAAATTGCAGGGGGTGAATACAAGCTACAAAGACAGATAATTGTGGTGAAGAGTATTACAGAATGACAAAGAAAAGATGCACCAGTAAATTATACAATATTTTAAAAACATAAACAGTGGAAAAATCAAATTGAGTTTTTATTTACTGTTAAGACGGTGACATAATCTTCAAAACCAGATCATGAAAATCGTGTTAAATGAAATAAGAAATAATTTAAATGCTTTTAGTAATTTTACAACAGTACAAATTGATAAATATAAATATAAATTTGGAATCAACAGAAACAACTACTCTGAGGGCTAATACCCCTACCGGCATTGAATTACACTATTGATTTCGGAAGATTATTAGATGAAGATAACATATCCAAAGAAGAAGTCATTAAAATGTCTTCAAGGCATTCAATACCGGTAGGGGCATTAGCCCTCGAAGTAGTTGTTTCTGATGATTCCATATTTATATTCATATTTATCATATAGCCTGTAAAGGCCTTTCTGCCAGCGCCCACCTGATGAGACCCGATAGGTCGAAACCGGTTCTAGGATATGGCTTTCGGTTCGCTGTGCCTGCTTGTTGGGACGCATTCCAAATGTGGGATCTTTGATCCTTAATATTTAGACGATCAAGGATTTTAATGCCTACTTCTTAGGATAAATACGAATTGACCCCAAATTGGTCAACAGTTGAAGTGTTTGAGGTTAGGATATCTCAAAATCCAGACGTGCTGTGACAGTTCTGAGACCAGATTCGGAATAAGCGTCGTAAAATACGTCTGATATCTCTGATCTGAGCTTACCGTGTTAGCTTTGTCTAATTGGGCTACGACAGGACGTGACGCAAGAAGTAAAAACCTCAGAAATATATATATTTTGCAGCCCTTTAATAAATAATCCGATTATACCTCTTCAGCTTCTCTCGCCATCTCTCTCTCCCGATGTTCATTAAGCGATTCTTGTTTGCCGGCCACTGGTATCATCCAAGCTTGTTTATAATTAGTTACAAAAGGGATGCATAGAAGTTGGGTAACCTGCAGCTCTTATATACATATAGTTAGTTACCTCACGAAAGACGACTCGCTTGTTTCTGGACTCTAATCCTTCAGTAATGGAGGAGGATCTTCTCTTTCTCTCTCTATCTATCCGTATTTCTCCCGTTTCTGCCCATTTGTCCCCGTACTGTATAAGAGAGGATCTCCTCGTGGCGCATCTTCCAATTTAGAATTCGTACGTCGCGGTTAAACCGAGATGAAGTGGTCTGGAAAATGTTACGTCCCAATATAATGCTGCGAGGTATACCCGAAGGAAATGTCGTCTGCCGCTTTTCCTACTTATACTTCTACTACTTCTGCCACCGCTTCTTGCTCCAGATATTCATATGTAATAAAAATGCTCCGTTGCATACCGTTTACGCTACTGGCACGGACTAAATTATAATTCTCGTGGGCTTGCATCTTTTGAAAGATACACGTGTTCGACTATATCTATATATAATGTTCTAGAAAACTTATTTTGATATAACTCGTGAAAATGGAGAAATATTTTTAAATGTTCAGCAGATACAATGAAAAAATGAAATTGAATCGGTTTTTACTTGGTGAAAGTTACTCATCATCGAAAATAAAATCACAAAACGATACCTTCACAAAATTTATTTGACAACAACAATTGTTTCGCTAACACAGTAGCTTTCTTCAGGTTGAGTGATTATAATTAATTATAATTTCAATTATTTTAGTCATTGCATACTTATTTCATTGAATTTTTTCTATTGTTACATTGATTTTTTTCTCTTGTTATTTGTTTGTTTATTCCATCTTTCATTTTAGGTATTCACCTAATATTATGTTATTTTAGTCTTTTTTAATCTGTTAAAAAAAAATTTTAATTGTAATATTTTTAGTCTTTGTATATTTTTATCTTATTGTATTTTGTGCCCTGTTATATGTTTAATTCTTTCCCCCCACTGTTTCTATCTGTCTATAAATACCCAATATTTATAGTTTGTACCACACTCAACCTGAAGAAGCTACTATGTTAGCGAAACAATTGTTGTTGTCAAATAAATTTTGTGAAAGTATCGTTTTGTGATTTTATTTTCGAAGATACAATGAAAACGAAATTCTCATTCAATGTTAAATATACATATATTAAAAAAAGATTTCTATACAGGGCTACTGATGGATTCAAACTAATTCAATTCCATCTACTGATATTTATTGTTACGTTCTGTTGACTGTAATAGTACCTTATGATATTCAACAAAGCCTTACAAAGATATTTACTTGCCAAACAGAATGCGAGACAGGAACGTACGTAAACCAAATAAATAATGAACATTAAGTTATTGATCAGAAATTTATCGAAAGTAATAACCCTAAATAGCATGCAAAATAAGAAATATTATAATGCAAGAATGTAAGCATTCACGTTTCGTCAGCAACTGCGGCTGACATCTTCAGTGGGTGCTGTGTTGACTACGTGGGCGAAGACTTCCAGGTATAATCTTCGCCCACGTAGTCAACACAGCACCCACTGAAGATGTCAGCCGCAGTTGCCAACGAAACGTCTGGACGAAACCGTTCACATCGACCACGGCCTACAAGCCCGAATCATCATTCTACTATAATATTATAATGGTTAGAATGCCCAACCCTAACGGGGTTTTAGCAATGTGTAAACTCCTGAATTCAAGTAGAATTTGACTGTTGAAATTGTATTAAGATTTACTAAAAGTGGAACATAAACAAATGTACATATAATAATGATGATGGTTTACAATATTGAAAAATACGCCTATGAAATATGAATATTAAATGATAAAACCTACAAAAAACATGAATATATATATAATACAACTATACGAATTTTAATATGTACAACTTAAATTCTAATTATGTGCAAGAAAAAATGTTTATTGTGCCGAAACAGTAACAATTTAGAGGTTTAGATCATTGCTTAGCATTTGGGAGGTTACCGGATTGATTTCGGGTCCAAGTTTTCTGTGGTTTCCCTGGATCACTTAGCCAAAAGCTGGGGCAGTAATATTCTAAAGATAATCTTTCACTTCTCTTTTGTCTTCATTTCGTCCATCTCATCTTTCTCTCTCTAACCACAGCACCGACCCTGATAATGTAATCAGTCTCACGTTGATAATGCCCACGTGTGAAGTGGACGAAACATGTGTCCACTCATATAAAAATTTAGTTAGTGGTTATTAGGGTGAGTCTTTATTTATTTAATTTTTCTTTTGGTCATATAAAACATGACCCTATTTTAATTTGTTTATTACTTTTAATGTGATTTTACTATTACTTACGAATATGTAACGAATTTTCTATTTCTAAATGGTTGGAGTGGTATTATGTAATTTGATCATCTTGTAAAAAATATGTTTTCCTGTCTTTTCCCCCTAAAACTACTAAAAGTGCACTTATATTGAATTTCATAAAACTAATAACCTTTTAGAAGCGTAGACTGTTACGAAAATCTTGGCACACAGCCTTCGTTGATGGTAGTTGCTCACTTAATTTCGATTTAGTTCAGTTCGGTTCGGTTCGGTTTGGTTCATAAAACCGAAAGAGCCATTTCCACATTAAAAGGGCATTAGGCGACCGGAGAAGCGCACCCGCACGAGCGTTTTTATTACCTCTGTCATGTTATGGAGCAACTTTAAAGAATTTAATTTAATTCTTTGTATCATCATTAATCTTCTTGTTGTGCGCATCGAGCTTGCCAAATATCGTATGGCGCTGGAGCTCAAGCTTTATACTGTTCCTACTATTTCATGTACGTTTCCCAACGTTACAACTTTAATTATTTTCAAGTAACAGTTGACGTCGCTAAAACAGTCAAATAATCTACATGAAACAACACCTAATTGACTGCTACTGGAACGTTATTCCTTGAGTTCTGTTTAGTTTTGGACGAGATGGATGATATTATAGCTTTAAACTGTCTATGGTGCATTTATGATGAAACATTTTTAAATATTTTAAGAAAACACAAAGAAAGTTTCAACAATAAGGTTTATTAAACTCTTACAATTGTTTCGGCTAATGGGCCATTTTCAAAGAGTACAGATTTTTACTAAAATTGAAGAAATGTAGCCGATCAATATAAAGGGATGAGGGTAGTACGGAAATTACTAGATGCAGGTACCTACTCTGCTAAAACCAGTTACAATTTGTATAAAAGTAAAGGTGAATTGCTGGTCTCTAATTCAGTGTGGTTATTAACTATTAATTTATTATTATTCAGCGCTTTTTTAATTTCCAAATTTTCGAGAAGGCTTAGTCTCTTACTTTAAACACATTTCTGTAGCAGTTTTACATTTTTATCATCTAGATAGTGATTCGATGAGTCGACATTATATTGTTTTAATTGATCTTTTATGTTCGACTAATCTGTTTTTTAGGGCTCGGCCAGTCAGCCCTATATAAATAGCATCGCAACTATTACATTTAATATTCAAAAAAGAAGGAATTAAAATCCTTTGATCTTAAACTTTAGACGAATAAGGATTTTAATTCCTTCTTTTTTGAATATGTTATATTTTCGTCTAGAAGTCCATCGTAATCAACAGTGTAATTCAATGCCGGTAGGGATATTAGCCCTCGGAGTAGTTGTTTCTGTTGATTCCATATTTATATTTATATTTATATATATAATATAGCCTGTAAAGGCCTTTCTGCCAGCGCCCACCTGATGAGACCCGATAGGTCGAAACCGGTCGTGGGATGTAGCTTTCGGTTCGTTGTGCCTACTTGGTAGGACGCGTTCAAAATGTGAGATCTTTGATCTTAAAATTTAGACGAATAAGGATTTTAATTCCTTCTTTTTTGAATATGTTATATTTTCGTCTAGAAGTCCATCGTAATCAACAGTGTAATTTAATGCCGGTAGGAGTATTAGCCCTCGGAGTAGTTGTTTCTGTTGATTCCTTATTTATATTTATATTACATTTTAATTCGTATATGTTATTTTTTGACAGTTTATTTGTTTTTTGCTTGTTGTTAACTAGAAGGCACTTAAGATTCTTTTTGTTTATTTCGATGACTTTCAAGTTGTATTTGTTCAGACGATTTTTAATTTTGCAACTAGTGAATCAAATTTTATTTTTACACTTGAGTATTAAATAAAACCCATGCTATGTGAGTTTCTTGGTTTAGGAACTTACTCTTTCTAACTGTATGTATAAACAAGGGTTTCTCTTTGTTACAGGATGGCGAGAGGGGTTACTTGGAGGGTTTAGCGTCTCGATATGCTGACCTGTTTTGTACTCACTACGGAGACGTATTAAATCATCTTGAGGAGCTACGAAAGAAGGAACTGACCGAAATTTCGTCACAAGACAAAAGCCTCTGCACAACCCCAAATAGAAAATATGCCAACGTCACTGCCATATCGAATGCAGGAATTACGTCGTCTCAATCTCAACCGATTTATGTGCCAGGAAAATACTCGGTAAGAAACGGGAAACTTTCTGACGTTGCTCATGAGGTCGTTATAATGTTTGTATTTTGTTGTTGCAGCCGTCGAGTTGCTTGAGCGATAAAGAGGAAGATGAAATTTATGGGTTTGGTTATGGGGTTTTCGGTGTTCAAATAGCCAGGCAGCAACAACAACGAATTATGGCAGCAGCCGAACAGGGAAATAACAGCCAACCACTCAATCAGCACTTCTACCAAACGTGAGTTTACTAATTAGGTACATTGGCAAACATGGATAATGAAAATATGACTAGATATATGTTATTATTTCCGACGTCCGAGTTTGCCTCTGAATTTTCTCTATTTTGAAATATCTTAACGTCATTATCAGTATGTGCCAATTTAGTTTCTGTGATTTTGGGATTCAGATATCTCGAAATCTTCTGGATCAATTCTGGGGTCGGATTCGCGAAAAATTCATTGAAGATATAGTAGATACAGTAGTTTTCTGCTTTATTTCACTATTTTGAAATATCTTAACGTCATTATCAGTATGTGATAATTTGGTTTCGTTGATTTTGATATTCAGATATCTCGAAATCTTCTGGGTCAATTCTGGGGTCGGATTCGTGAAAAATACATTGAAGATGTAGTAGCTACAGTAGTGTTTTGCTTTTCGAAAGCACTACCGGGGCGGATTGATAAGAAAATCGGAAGAGAGGCTAATTATTTTCGATGTATTTTTCAATGGTAAATTCTATCTATTTTATCTTAAAACCAAATCAATCGAAAGAGTCATCATTGTAACATTGATATCAAGACATTTAAAAATATTGAAATAAACACACAGTTGATAACTTCCATAATATATTAAATAATCTTCGCCAACACTGGTTTCTTCAGAAGTACAAAATCTATTTAAAACTACATAAGAGTAGATGTCTATAAACAGGGTGGTGCATCTTCATTAGAGTGAGGGAAAATATTTAATAGTGGTGAAGGGTTTATATCTACTTGGTCATTAAGTAATATGTCTGTATTTTTATATTTGTTAATTTCCTTATTTTCTAATAGTGTAAGTTTTAAACTTTTATTTTCAATGTGTAAAATTTTTAGATCAAAATTAAATATATGGTTATCTTCTATCACATGTTTGACATAGTTAGAATCAGTTTGTTTTGTTTCTATATAATCTAAAATGTTCGTTCAAACGAATTCTAAAATTTCTTCCCGTCTGACCTATATAAATTTTTGAACAAGAACCGCAATTGAGTTGATATATACCTGGTTTTGACAATTTCTCTAATTTGTCTTCATTATTCTTTATCTGTATGCTAAGGTTATTATTCGTTTTGTATGATACATTTATATTGTTGTCTCTGAGAAATTTATTGATTGTTAGTGATGGTTTCCCTATATATGTTAAAAGTTTGAATTTTTTATTTGTGTTATCTCTAGTGAGTGGGAAGTAAAATAGTGTCAATTATGAGCGGGTTGTAATTATTGTTTATGGTAATTTGTTTAATTAGATCCAATTCTTTATTATAATCCGCTATTTCAATACACTTTAATTGTATTGAATCACTATTAAATCTTTTCCGTCACTCTAATGAAGATGCACCACCCTATTTATAGACATCTACTCTTAGGTAGTTTTAGGTAAATTTTGTACTTCTGAAGAAGCCACAGTGTTGGCAAAACACGTGTTAAGTTTAGTTAATAAATTGTGGAAGTTATCAACTGTGTATTTATTTCAATACAATTTATTTAAAAGTATTGTTATCCTATAGTAATCCTGATGACAGATTCGAATTAAGTGACAAATAATACGTCGAAAATAACTACTCTCTCTTTATTGTTTTTACCCCATTTTTTAGTGCTCTTCAAAATGGCACAAATTGCAGTTTTTTGGAATTTAAGGTTAAGATTTTCTGAAATCCTGTCGTCCCAGGGAAATTCTGTGGCAATATTGGGAAATGATTACCTTATTGCTTCTTTTTCTATGTTGCTGTGTATTATTATCCGGATATGTTGATATCCTTTTTATAAATAACTTCGTGCTTCAATGTTAGTCATTAAGGAGCCACAATTAATTAGAGAACGGTCGCTAGTTAAAAATTTAAATCCATGAAACGACTAAATGAGATCAATCGATACATTTCTTTTAGATACCATTCATATATTATAATTAATCCTTACCTCGTAAGTATAGAATTACCAGACGAAGCCTTTCAAATTAAATGGTATGTATATATATTATACCTGTACGTATTGTGTAGTTAAAAAAAGTTTTTTAAGCTTCACGCTCTAAATAAGTTCCATAAAACTGAATTTCAATCGAGTACTTCATTATTCGAGCCCGAATTTTGGTTGGAATTTATTGTAAAGTGCCCTTTCGAATAATATATTATTCAAATATCATCCCCAAAAGAATTGCAGTCCCCTGGTTTATGCAAATTAGGATATTCGCGTTAGAAGTGGCCATAGAATTATCATATTATTTAAAAATAGAACAGATTCATTACATATTCAGTTTAATTTAAAATTTCTCACTATTCAGCATATCTGTATAAGTACTGGGAATTTATTCCGCGATATAATTTTCATTTAAAATGAAACAACGTAGGAAAATTGAGAGATGTAGATTTATAAGCAATTTAACAATTTCAAATACTACAGGGAGTAATATACGTCCACATCTAACCACCAAAGGCTAAGTAAATATTAGAAATTAGTAAATGTAGGAGGCAATATTCAGAAATGAAAAAAACGTAGTAAAACAAAACACAAGGTTTTAGTTACAAAAATTTTTATTTTATTTATTGTAATCTACACAGTGGTTTCAGGTGGAAGAAAACTAAATTAAAATTAAATACAGACCGACTTATACAGGTACTAAAATTAACGAAGAGGAAGGGATGAAAATTAAACAGTTGAATGTTGAAGATTTAAGTTAAGTAAGGGAGATTTGTTTAAGTCTAACTGGTCGTTTAAAATAAGGATTTTTTTTGATTAATTTGTTTATTTCTAAACTTTCTAACAAATTTAGTTTTTTTCCTTTGTTTTCAAAATATAAAATTTTAAATTCTTCATTAAAACTGTGGTTGTTTGTTATTAAATGTTCGGCGTAAGTTGATGTTGAGTGTTTTTTATCATAACTATGTTTGTGCTCTTTTATTCTCTCAAGGAAGGATCTACCTGTTTGGCCTATATATGCCGTATCACAATCGCCGCATTTAAGCAAATACAGTATTATTTCATTTAGAACAAACAATACCTTAGGAAAATTCATAAAAATTAATAAAGATTTTAATAAAAAAGAATTAAGATCAGGTGTCATTCTTTGAATTAGATAAGTATGTTAAGTAGTTCTGAAAGTGCTAATTTGAGCTGGGAGCTATTAAGAAGTTTGATAACTTGCAGTTTTGGAACTTGTCTTCCGCGAAACATAATTTTGGTCCTAATCAATCATCAATGTGTTCCGTATTAGATTATCTATTCCTGTATTCGAATTAAGTGACAAATGATACGATGGAATTATGTTTAAAACAAAATTATTTTAAATTTAATAATAAAATTTACATACAGAACGATGGCTTGCCAATGGGCATGTCTCTATCTCCATTGCTAGCAGACATATTTATGTATCAACTAGAGACAAAAATTAACAAAAGTTTTTACAAAAATAATATAAAATTGTGGAAGAGACACGTAGATGACAAATTTGTAATTTCGACTGGAAAAGCAGGAGAACTCAATAATTACATTAACAGGTTACATGAACGTATAAAATTCACTTTAGAAATAAAAAACAATGATAAAATTAACTTTTAGATTTAACATTAACCAAAAAGGATAATTAAATAGATATATCACTATTCCCAAGGTCAACGTGGTCAGATTATTTAATTAATAAAAAATCAAATCATCCCAATCAACATAAATTAGCCGCATTTCATAGCATGACTAATGGACTACTAAATTTACCTTTGAATAATGCAAACCTTAATATTGAGAAAAATAGTATAAAACATATAGCTGTGAATAACGGATACTCTCCACAATTAATAGATGACTTAAAAAATAAAAAACAAAAAGTAAAAAATCACCGAGAAGCGTATATAGTAAAACATAACATAGTAAAAGACAATAACTATAAATCGGTTTTATATATAGGAAATACCTCCAATTTAGTAGCAAAAAAAATTAAACAAAACAATAATTTTCAAATATCATTCAAAACTGCAAATAATCTATCCAAGTATTTAATTAATAGCAAAGACAAAAACGAAAAAATAAATTCAAATGGAGTGTATAAGTTAAATTGCAATAGTTGCAATGCAATATACATAGGACAAACCGGAAGAGCTTTCAAAGAAAGAATTCAAGAACATGTGAAAAAATGTAATGAAAATTCAAAAACATAAATTTAATTTAGAAGAAAAATTCAATATTTTACATCAAGAGAAGAAAGATAAAAAACTAGACATTTTGGAAACCTTGGAACTCAAAAAACACATGAAAAATAGCAACTTAATATTATTAAATGAAATTGAAAATGTATATAGCTCAATAATTATAGATAAAATAGTAGATGCATCCCCACCATGATTGTAATAGTATTTAAGAAATAGCGTAAGCAAATTTCTATCAATACTTCTTCTGAAGATGCCTTTGAAGGGTGAAACGATCATAAAAAGTTTAATAAATGTATTAAGTGGAATTTAAGTGTGTTTCACTCAATTATTTGATTCAATCCATTCCTGGATTTGAACCGATCAAGCGAACAGCATGGAAAATGAATTTGTATATTTTAAAAACATCAATAGTTTAATATGATATTAATTTTTGAGGGCGTGACAGCAGTAACAATTTTTTTTAATTAATTTGAGGTAAATTTATGCATTTAAATTTACCTCTACTAATAAATTCTCCAAAAATATTTCATTGCAATAATTTGTCTGGGTTTTGGAGAATATAATTCCAGGTTGGTCGATTCAATTTTAATGCGATTTCTAGCAATCATGGTTCTATACATGATTTACATTTTCCTTTTGGGGGATATTGATGGGAAAATTTTAAGCTCCACTTTTGTCATATTTCATCCCTTAAAACTACTCCATCCAAACAAAAGCTTTTTATATCGTAGCCTTGAAGAATACATTATTTTTAATACAAATTATTTTTCTTTCAGGTGTCTTAGTCCACGGTCCGCTTTTTTTTACGAGTTTCCCCCAAACGGTAAGTTCAGATATTGTTTTTGAAATTTTTACTTTAAGTAGATTTTTTTATATGTACGGTAAACTTTAAAACATCGTTTTTGAGATGTACTTTCTTATTTACTTGCGCAAAAAGCTTTTTAACACTTTTTATTTGATGAATTATCAGTAGGCGTATAATTGTACAAAAGTGGTTGGAAAGCGATTAATCAGGGTGGTTATGGTGAGTCACGTTTCGTGAATTTTCCAAAATTCATCTGGCCAATAACGAACTTTGAATGTTAAGCGATGGTAGAAACGTTCAAAAACTGATTCACATGCGGTTGTTTGGTTTGAAATAAACGATAATCACAGATCGGTTTTGCATCAGAAAATACAACTTTGGGGACGGGTTGCCAATGTTCAACGTCGCTGCATGTGTCAGCACCGTCGAGCGCCCTCCTGCATTTAAATAAACCCGGATATTGCATTAAACTGTGTTGGACAAAACATACCACAATTAGATTTTAGATCGAGTTTTGCTAACAATTACATTAAATTTAACGACATTCAGAATTCACCATATATGTACTTATATATTTCGTAAACATTTACAATAATAACAACGACATTATATAAAATTAAAATAAGAGCTTATGGTAATAAATAATTGTGGATTCAATACACCTAAGTAATTATTTAATTTGTAACTAAAACTTGTTTTCGTATTATTTTCAAATCATGTTTGTTTTATTGTTCCTAACAATATTTTACTACGATTAGGGTAGTTCTTCTTGATAAAAATTGACGTTTGGATTATATGGAAGAAGTAGTCCTTTGTTGACAAAGCATAGAAAATTTTTTTGACAGAACTTGATTTTATTATTCAATATAGTTCCCTTCGAGGGCGATACAGCGATTATAGCAGTCATAGAATTTTTGGGTGCCATTTTTATAATACGATTGGTCTTTAGCCTCAAAATAGGCTTTAGTTTCGGCGATTGCCTTTTCATCGGCGCGAAATTTCTGTCCAGCGAGCATCCTCTTGAAGTCTGAGAACAGAAAAAAGTCGCTGGGGGCCAGATCTGAAGAGTACGGTAGATGCGGAAGCAATTCGAAGCCCAATTCATGGAATTTTGCCATCTATTTCATTGATTTGTGACACGGTGCATTGTCTTGATAAAGCAGCACCTTCTTTTTCTTCAAATGAGGCCGCTTTTCCGCGATTTCGTCTTTTAAGCGCTCCAATAACAGTACGTAATAGTCGCTGTTTATGGTTTTCTCCCTTTTAAGATAGTCAATGAATATTATACCATGAGTATCCCAGAATACTGATGCCATAACCTTGCCAGCCCACTTTTGCATCTTTCCACGCTTTGGAGTCGGTTCATCACGTGCAGTCCACTCGGCTGACTGTCGATTGGATTCCGATGTGAAATAATGGAGCCATGTTTCATCCATGGTCACATTTCAACGCAAAAATTCGGAATTGAACAGCTCCAAACACTGCTTATAATCATCGATCCGTTGTTGTTTTCGGTCGATTGTGAGCTCGCGCGGCACCCACTTTGTACAGAGCTTTCGCATATCCAAATATTCATTCACGATATGACCAACACGTTCCTTTGATATCTTTAGGGTCCGGTCTCAGCTATCTCAATCAACTTCACTTTACGGTTATAAAAAATTATTTTGTGGACTTTTTTGATGTTTTCGTCGGTAACAGCTTCTTTGGGGCGTCCACTGCGTGCATCGTCTTCGGTGCTCATTTCGCCTCGTTTAAATTTAGCAAACCACTTTTCTACGGTTGATTTTCCTGATGCAAAGACCGAATAATGTTTATCAAGCCAAGCCTTGGTTTCAACAGACTCATTTCGCCAAAAAGCAATGCTTTATTAACACACGAAATTCCTTTTTATCCATTTTTTCAATGTAACAAAAGTTCTTTCACTGAAAATGCTATAACTCAGATACTAATGGTGCAACAACTGTCAAATTTATACACGAGTCTTTTGGAGGTTCGGGCTAACTAAAAATCAAATGGATTTGATACTAGTAGCGCCATCTATGGGTCAGCCTACGAATTTTTCAGCCCGCCTGTTATATGTACATTTAATTACAATGTTCGAAATATTTCCGTTTATAATTCCATAGCAAATATTTAAAAACTGTTGTAAACATTCCACAAAATTTATTTACAACGAAAATTGTTTCACTACGCTGCAACTTTATCAACTTTGTGTGACGGAAACAGTGTTTTTTTGATCGTCAAGGTGGTTTTCCTGTTGACTTTCTCTATAATCGACGCACAATTAATGCGCAAAGCTCGTATTATTGTGATCTACTGGATGCCGCAAAATTATCATTTCGAAAGAAAAGGAAGAAGCAATCGGTCAGAAGTGTCATTCATTTGCATGACAACGCTAGGCCTCAAAAGGTCAATGCCGCAAGGCAAAAATTGGACGCATTAGGCTGGGAAACGCTGGAACATCTGCCATATAGCTCCGACTTGTCCCCTTGTGACTTCCATCTTTTCGGGCCCAACAAAGAAGCGCTTGAAGGCTAACGTTTCCACTAGAATGGTGCAGTGGAAAAAGTTGTGCTCCGATTGTTACAAGAACGCCCGAAGAGTTTTTACGATGATGGAATGAAAAGGCTCTCAATTCGATGGGAAAAATGTACTTCTAGGGCGGGAGACTATATAGGGAAATAGTATATGTTTCGAAGTCTAATTAAATATAGTTCGATTTTTTTAAAAAAAGCAATCCCGATTATATTTGATATACCTCCGTATGTTTAGTTAAAAAAAGAAGATTACATGGTGGATTAAATATGTATTTGTTACTTAATTGTCATGAAATATACGTATAATGAATTCCACCCTGTAAGGATTTTTCGCGTCAACTTTCGGTTGCACCTGTATTCCGCCCTCTGTTTAATTACAGTTTGATTTTTAACGTTTCGGTCGCTGTCGTCGCTTGTTGGAACGGAGGTGGGATTAAATGGGGGGAATAGGAAAATAAAAAAAAAAGACGGGAAGCCAGGAGGGCAGATTCAAGTCGGCTAATTTATCAGGTTAATTCGCGCGGGCCCAACTGCTGCTGCTGCCTTTGCTGCTTGCCATTTGTCATGATCAACCTGTTCAATTTACCGAATATTAAAAACGAATTCGCCGAATCGGTCCGTCCTTTATTTATTGCTTCCGCAGACGCTGCGCTGCCCTTCGGTCGCGGACTTTTTCCCTAGAATTAAAAAAGTAACATTCGGAAGTAACGCCGTTAATTGGCAACGCTTTAATTCTCGTCGCTCACAGGGAAATGGATGTTACAGAAATCGGCACACGCAAAAACAAAAAGGAAAAAACAGAAAGTTCCAAGTGCTGCTTTGATCTTGTTTATGACCACTTTGTATTCCAGAATAAAACTTGAACTCCCCAAGTTGTATAAAACGTTCTATTAACACTTACACGAAATTAAAATTCTTTCGTTTGAAAAAAAAAAAACAAAAAAAAAACGAAAAACTAGAATTAGTCGCTAATTTTTGATACCTACGAAGTACGATAAGTCAGGATGGAGACAGGGGGGCTCTCGAGAATGAGCATAGTTTATGATTATGGATAGTATAGGCTCATAATCATGGAAAAATCAGAATAAAATCGATAGTAATTAATAAACACACACGGTTTGATTGCAAATTATTTATTAAACTACTATGACCATTTCGGCACACACTGCCTTCTTCGAAAGATTCAGGTTAAAGTTGAAGATAAACTAAATTAGAAAAAATCCACAATAATGTTTACACGAAATTTATTATATTCTCTAGAATAAAGTTTCTGCCGATTTGACCATTATCAAGAGTACAAATAGGTTACTAAAGTTAAAATGTTGTTGTCTGAAATTTATACCTAAAAGTAATGGATGTGGGGTGTACAAAAGATTTTACAGTTGACGTGGAATGAGAGGGGAATTGGATGTAGCTAATTCTAATTGATTATTTACTAAATTGATATTTTTATGGATTGCCTTCTTCATTTCTAATAATTTATTAAAAAAAAAAAAATTATTGTACAGTCCACCTTCTACCAACAATAGTTTTAAGTTCGGTATCATTACATTCATTGACAAATTTAGTTTTAAATTCAAAAACTATTTCAAAAAGAATTTCAATTGCACTATTGTAAAAACCAACATGTTAAATTTAGGTAAATATTTATTAAATAATAAATGTAGCAAAATTGGGTGAGAGCATTTAAATATGGCCGCACAAATGTGCATGACAATGCCCGTCCACATGTGGCTAAAGGACCAAATATATCATCACATCATTTCACTGGGAAACTCTAGATCATCCTCTGTACAGCCCTAATCTGGCGCCCAGTGACTACCATTTGTCCCTGCAGTGAAGAAACATCTGGGCGGTCAGCGTCTTCAAGACGATGACGAAGTCAAAACAGTTGTGATGAAGTGGTGAAGTGAACAATTCAGACAGTGTTCTATGAGAAAGTTATTCAAAAACTGGTCACTGCCCGTCCACATGTGGCTAAAGGACCAAATATATCATCACATCATTTCACTGGGAAACTCTAGATCATCCTCTGTACAGCCCAAATCTGGCGCCCAGTGACTACCATTTGTCCCTGCAGTGAAGAAACATCTGGGCGGTCAGCGTCTTCAAGACGATGACGAAGTCAAAACAGTTGTGATGAAGTGGTGAAGTGAACAATTCAGACAGTGTTCTATGAGAAGGTTATTCAAAAACTGGTCACTGCCCGTCCACATGTGGCTAAAGGACCAAATATATCATCACATCATTTCACTGGGAAACTCTAGATCATCCTCTGTACAGCCCTAATCTGGCGCCCAGTGACTACCATTTGTCCCTGCAGGGAAGAAACATCTGGGCGGTCAGCGTCTTCAAGACGATGACGAAGTCAAAACAGTTGTGATGAAGTGGTGTAGTGAACAATTCAGACAGTGTTCTATGAGAAGGTTATTCAAAAACTGGTCACTGGTTAAACATTATGACAAGTGCCTCAAAATTGAAGGAAATTATGTAAAAAAAAGTAGATTAAGGTATAGGCTTTCATGTAAAAATAAGATTATTAAGATATCATTGCACGTTTTTTATTAATATCAAAAGGGTATTTACTTAAAAAACATGCTTCATATTTGCAAGAAATTGCGACGTATTATTATTATTTTAGAATAGTATTCGTTCTTTAACAAAGGACGGAAGGAAAAAGAAGAAATGCGATGTGTTGTTTGTAATTCCATAAAGTTTTATTGCGGGTCGCTTTAGACAGTAATTTTTCATGACTGTACCGCAACTTTCTTTGGATTTTTTACGAGCTCTGATGCTCAGTGTCCCTTTTCTTCAAAAAAAAAAAAAACAAATGAGATGTGAGCTAGTAAGTAAGTGCCATATAAAGATATTTTGCCGGTGACTATAATTTACAAACTACGAGACAGCAGGGATGGTGGATTTGCTCACGGAATTCTTTTCGGCCATATTATTTTCCAAACAATTGATTATCTATCTAAATACTGTATCCTCTCGGAAGCGCTGTCTTTATTGTCTCTATATAATATTGCTCATGAATAATACATGAATATTTCAAACCAACGAACAGGCCAACATCATAACCGTTATATGGTTCTTTTATGGGGTAAAAGTGGTCGAATCCTCTCTCCAATATACATCTATCTATGAAGTATACAGGGTGATTTGTTATATATAAGATCATTTCACCAAACAACAAAGAAAAATATGCAGATGCAATAAATAATTAAAGTTTTAATAGATAGTAATTCAAGAGCTGGTCAGACATATGTCGCTTGCTCAATCAGGATAAAGTAAGGGATGTCTCGCATATGAATACTAAAAAAGTATTCACGATTTCCTGAAGTTGTTTTTAGAGTAATTTTTGGTCGTAGAAACAAAAATGACAAAAAATATAGGTCATTTATGTCGGAAGCGAGATATTTTAAGTGTTTTATCGTTATCCATTTTGCAAAGTCTCGGGAAAATATTCATAAAATCTAAACCGTCTACAACAGAACATTACTGTTTGAAGTGAGTCTTTATAAGATATGAGTCTATAACTTCTAGGATGCGAAATAAAAATACTTGGCCGGATCTTAAAATATGGCATTTCCAGAATAGATAACGGTTTCTTGAGCCTTTTATGCTTATTTTCTGAATGAAACTGGTCAGTGTACAGACTCACTCCAAATTGCAAAGTTGTATTTCAGACGATTTAGATTTTATGAATATTTTTCCGAACCTCTGTAATATGAATAATGATAAAAAACCTCTAAGTCAAATATCTCGCTTCCGTCATAAACGATGTGTTTTTTGTTATTTTTCAATTCTTCAAACTACGAGGGTAAATCAAATATAAACGGTAATTTTGTAAAATAAATTTATTGATTAATAATACACACAAACTAAACATTTAACATTTTTCAATGTAGTCACAGTCACCTCCGTGCTCTACACACTTTTGCCACCGATTTGGAAGCTTGAATATTCCTTCTTCATAAAAAGTTTGAGGGCGAGTTGTCAGTCAATTGCGCACATACTCCTCTACTTCTTCATTGCCTTCAAATATTTTGTCTCCAAGTGATTCTTTCAAGGGCGCGAACAAAAAATAATCACAGGGTGATTGGTGAATAGCCAGGACTATAAGGAGGATTATAGAGGCTCAAGGGTTTCCCAGACCATTTCTTCCAATTTATTTCTTGTCAAAACTGCGGTGTGTGGCCTGGCGTTGTCATGAAGGAGGATGACGTCTGGGTGACGAGTGGGCACACCCCGTTGTTTGCTTCGATAGAACGCCGCATTCACTGTTCGTTGATCATGAAGAAAATCAATGAGTAAAACTCAAACAAACCCTTAAGTCAACGAAAACAGTCGCAAGCATTTTCCGGCTGAGAGACGGGTTTTGGCTTTGACAGGGCCTCATAATCATCATCATCCTTTCTTCGCTACTCCTTACTCGCCAGTTTCGCGATACGCCATACGCCTCAATAAACCTCGCCTTCTTGTCGAAATCGATTCAGAAGTCTCTCACTGATCTCCGATTTGTTGTTTGATGTTTTTGTTTTTCGGTCAACAACCTTGGAACCCAGCGAACACCGAGCATTAATTTTTCTAAAGCCAAGTTCATCAGTGATAATGGATTGAACACTCCCATAGCTGATACCCACATACCCACTTCTGATGAGATTTGTTCAAGTTAACCGGCGATCACCTATCACCTTCAATTTTCGACACCTTCTCGCCCATCCTTGAATTCTCTGTTCTCTGACCCACGTATACACTCGATTGTAAGACAGTAAGACAGTATATCATCCCCAAACTGTGCCTTCAAACGAGTGAACGAGTGAAAATTTCCGATGGTTTAACATTCAGCCTTCAACTCTATGATGATGCGTTGTACAACAAACGAAGGTACCTTGCGCTCAGTCGTGGCTGTACTGCGGACAAAACCGAGCGCAGCTGCTACCTAAACCGGTTTTCCCTCCTCATAAGCCAAACAACATTCGAGCATTGATCGAATCCTCTAGATCGGAGTTACGTGCTAAGCTAAATAGTTAAAATTACCGTTTATATTTGATTTACCCTCGTAGTTTCGGCGACGATAAGTTTTTTATAAATTTTTTGATACGATTACCGATACCTCTTGTTATAATTGAATGTCCATAGTTTTTGTTTATAATGTTTCTACCCTTTTGTTTAGACGTGAATCTAAACTGATACGTACAACATCCACTATTTATGAAAAAACCCCTCTGAAAGAAAACAATAATGATTTAGTTTCGTTGTTGTTTTTCCCGTATATGTGATGTGATGGTTTCGTTCGGGCCGCTTGAAACCTAATAAAAATTAATGACACTGAAAATAAATGTGGTAGACAGTGTATTGAAGAAACGGTCCTTTATTTCTAATGCATTTAAAGATCGCAGTGGGCACCTATATCCTGAAAAGAAACCCGCGATGATTTAGTGTTAAAGGAAATTCTACCGTTCCGTTGTCCGGGTCTCCAGCAGATGATGAACGATATTATGGTATTGAATTGTTTCTTATATAACCTTGTATTATACGTTTAAGACCAAGGATATTTTTACTAGCTTTTTTCGTCGATGAACCGTCCTACTATAGATAACAAAGATGTTTTCTTATCAGTGTTATTTATTTTTGTTTGTTGTATGTTTTGTCCTTCGTCTGATCCACGAAAGAATTCAGCTCTTTTTGCAAAACTCTAAAACAACAAAAAAGAAAATGAAACTAGAAATTTAATAGTAATTTAGTGAAAACAAAAATCAACAAAAGCTATTATTATAGACTTTAAAAAAAGTTGATAAATTTTTAGATATCCTGTTTCTGTCTAACGAAGGTAATAGAGAAAGACGCACATAAGTATATTAATATTGTATATGTACAGCCAAACCTAGGATTACCCCAGCAAATTGCACGGTACCCACGAGTCGTGGGTAAAGTCCGAAATATAATTTAAATAATACACGTTTCGGATTTCAGGTGTTACCTCATTCTATTTGCTATATCATATATTAAGTCAAACATAATTTAGACACTAATTCGATTGAACTTTTTCATTCTGCACAAAAGGGTCGTAAATTGGGTTTGCTCGAATCTTTGAAAATTAAGAAAGCCATAAGCAAAATATTGTAAATAATCAAATTGAAATGTTCACTTTGTATTCTGTGCTGCTATTGGACCTTTCAAATAGATAACCACTACCTGCAGTTAATTTGTCCCATTGCTTATTGTCATGCGTTTATATAAGTCTGTTACATTATTTACATATTTAGTAACACCATAGCTCTTAATAATGACCCGCAAGGGTTGAAACAATATTGTAGAGAAGAATAAAAAAAATTTTCGTGAAACTTAACCAAGTGTTTGTTTGTTACTCAAAATACCCATATTCAATTTCAAATTAGTTTCTTCTTGTGGTTGATACAAAATGTTCTTCTAATTGCTCTAAGGATCGTTTACCTGTCATGCAGTCGATCATACATACCACAATACTGTTACTACTAATGTTTACTGTTAACTGTGGCATTTCATATGTTTAAATATTTAAATATAAATATGGAATTAACAGAAACATCTACTCCGAGGGCTAATTAATACCCCTACCGGCATTCAATTACACTGTTGATTCCGAAAGATTCTTAGACGAAGATAACATCCAAAAAAAAAGGTATTAAAATCCTTTTTGGTCTTAATATTAAGCATCACAGATCCCACATTTGTAATGGAATGGAATTCTTCCAAATATGGGATCTGTGATCCTTAATATTTAGACAAAAATGGATTTTAATACCTTCTTTTTTTGGATATTTCATATGTTTGTATATCTTACGAAGATACGTAGCTACGTGACAAACTGAATCCAAATTAATAAAAAACAATATAAGAACATAAGCTTTCACGGCCGGAATTCATGGTAGAATGATAGTTGACATCGACCACGGCCTACAAGCCCGAATCATCATTCTACCATTAATAAAAAACGTTTAGTTCTTGGTCAAAAATTTATCAACAGATACGGATCGCGATTTCGATCTTCTTAGATCATTAGGTACATACTGCCTTTAATACAATATTAAACCAATTTGCTTTTACAGAATACCATCCCTTTGATCAGTAAATTATCGATGATACTATATTTTTTTAACTAAGAACTAAATGTTCTTTAAATGTAATGTTGTTGTTTGTAGCAACAGTACCCTTTAATTCTTAAAAGGTACTGTGGGAGCCCAGCGTCTGGCTTTTCAATATTCATATATTTGTTGGCCATTATCAAAAACAAAACAACTTTAGTAGGTAAATTGAACCAATAATTAATCGGCAAAATTAACTCGGTAATTTTCTTTTGCGGTGTTTGTTGTCGACTGCGTAGATTGGTTTTTTGGATTTTTGACGATGGAAAACAATTTCGATAAATCCTTCCATAATACATTAGAGACCTGAATGGAATTAATTAAACGCTAGCATTCGATAACGAACAATTCAATGGCAATCTGTATTTCGGCTGTCACTATTTCACACGTTTTGAAACGATCGCCCGACGGTTTGGTTAGCTGGTGAGATAATAAGTTCGATATTCGCGAAACATACACCGCTTTTCAACAATGGCTCTAATTTCAAGTTGCCATTACTAGAAAACCAATTATTTATTCGTTTAATTAAATCGATCGCCTAATAGTCTTTAATATCAATAAAAATAAAACAACAATTTCAAATGTTTCACTTAATTTAAGATATACTCGACATATTTTTCGGGAATAGCCCATTATCAAGAGTAAATTGCATACTAAAATTACAACCTGTTATTCATATTATATATACCAGAACAGTTATAACAATCGTTTGAGAAAAATAACCATTATCTAGAGTACAATTACACTAAATTTAATAAGCTGAATATACAGTTTATATTTTGCTCTTATAAACATATTCCAGGTGTTCTTTGAAACGGACTTCCAAAGAACGACCCGTTTGTCCGAAATATAGAGTATCGTAATCCTGGCAATTAGTAAATTATGAAGAAGACTCTAATGACTAAGAAAAATATTGTAAACAATCAAAAAGAATTATGTTTCCTAAATAATCCCACCCCTTTTGAACATGTAACATGTTTGTAAGTAACACATGGGCTGAAAAGTCCCGGACCTAACACATAGATGGCGCTAGTTTTATTGCATTCACCTCTTTTTCAGTTAGTACTAATCTTCAAAAGACAGTTTTTAAAATTTCATGATATTCTATTCATTAGTTTGTGAGTTATTGTGCTAAGAGTGACTTTATCTAGCTACTTTTGTTATTTTCAAAACAATAGATCAAAACAATTTCGTGTTTTAATTTTACACCGCTTCTTGATGGGAAAAAATACCGTTCAAGCGAAGCAATGAAAGCAAGCTTGAAAAGTGTTTTGACTCCAGTGGCTTCGCTCCATCGGAAACGACTGAATCAGAATAAAGAGACACTGATACACTGATGATGCAGAACGCAGTGGACGTCCAAATGAGGCGGTAACACCAGAAAACATAAAAAAAATCACAAAATCGTTTTGAATGATCGAAAAGTGAAATTGTTTGAGTTAGCTGACATCGTAAAGATATCATATAAAAAGAACGTGTTGGCTTTATATTGCATGAGCATTTGACCACAAAAAAGCTCTGTTCAAAGTGGGTGGATGGGTGGTCAAAACAAGAACGTGTTGATGATTCTGAGCAGTGTTTGGCCATGTTTAAATGTAACGAACCAGAATTTTTGCGTCGATGACATATGTGACAGTGGATGAAATATGGATCCATCACTTCACTCCAGAATCAAAACGATCGTCATCTGAGTGGACAGCAACGGGTGAATCTCGTCTAGAGCGCCCGAAAACACAACAACAACAATCGGCTGGAAAGGTTATGGCCTCGGTATTTTGGGATGTGCGTGGTGTAATATTCATCGACTATCTTGAGAAGGGAAATACGGAAATACCATCAACAGTAAAATTTAGTAATTATACAGCGTTATTGGAACGTTTGAAGGCAGCATATGGTAAAGAAAAAAAAAGAAATTTCATAAAGACAACGCACCGTGTCTCAAATCAATCAAAACAATGGCAAAACTACATGAATAGAACTTCGAATTGCTCCCACATCCACCGTATTCTCCAGATTTGGTTCTCAGCGACTATTGGCTGTTCGCAGACCACAAAAAAATGCTTGCCGGCAAGACATTTCGCTCGAATGAAGAGGTTATCGCTTTATCGCTGAAGCTGAGGCTGAGTCCTATTTTGAGGCAGAAGATAAATTGTTCCACAAAAGTGGTATTGAAATGTTAGAGCGGCGCTGGAATGATTGTGTTGCTCTTGATGGAGATTACGTTGATGAATAAAGCCAATTTTGAACAAAAAAAAGTCTTTTCTTTGTTAAGCACGGGACTTTTCAGCCCATGTGTTAAACCTATATAAAGAGAATACATCTGTAATATTATTGTTTATTTATCATGAGACACCCTATAAGTGCATGAATGTTTACTATCAGATAATCTTGTTTATCGTTGGTGATATTGGAATTTAGGCGTGTTATTTTCCCCTTAATTTTTTTAAAACTTCGTGAAGTAACCACAACCCCCGGATGGGAATAAGGGAACGCTCATGTGTTTATAATATTTTCATGGGCGTCTGTTGTTTTTGTTGTTTCAGAAAACGCAAATTACGCCAACACAGGGAAAAAGAGGACGACATTCTCGAGGTTTCTTCGGGGCTTGAAGACTGCTCATCGGAAGGAGAAACACGGCGGCAGTTCCCCCAGGCACGGAAGGGCTACGTCGGGAGGCGCAGTACCTCAGAGGGTAAGTGGGAATTACAATTTCTTTCTCTTCCCCGTGTTATCTAACCCGCACGAAAACATAGCACGGAGCGTCACTAAATTACTGTCTACTCTTCTTCTTCTTCTTTTACATCATTTTTCCACGTACTCGCCCTTTTTTCTCTGTCTCCTATCATATCTCGGACGCCATCGCAGCCTTTGATATATGAACTCAAATTTATTCCCCTAAATACTTGGAATTACTACATTATTTTATTCTGAAAAATTTGAAACGATTCAGGAAAATATTCTAGATACTTAAACTTCCGATAGTGCAACGTTTGTAAAACATTTTATAAACTGTTAAAAATAACGTAGAATAAAACACAATGTTATTTCACTAATTTTTATTGAACTCGACAATATTGTTTCGATTGTCAGCGATCATTCTCAAGAGTACTTAAACTAAAACTTAAAACTAATGCCAACATATTTATACTAATTACAAATTACATAGGAGTAGTGGGGAGCTTGTGGATCATAATAGAGTCTGATTGTTAACTAAGTTTAGTTTTTGGAATATAGCTTTTTTGATTTCTATATTTTCTAGCATAGATAGTTTAGATTAGTATGAATGATTTTCGTGTTTTTTATATCAAATGAATGGTTCGAATCAATGCAATGTTCAACGAATAAATAGCTCTTCCACTCTTTCCAATGTAAATTGCATCACAGTTGTTACAGAGCAATTTATATACACCGCTTTTTGATTCCGGAGGTCGTGATGGTTCGTTTTTTACAAGTAAGGTTTTTAAATTGATATTTGTTTCTATTATTTTAAGATTATTTTTAAAATTGTGACTAATGTTGTTTATAAATTTAATGGAACAATAACGTTCAGAATTTGTATTTTCTGAGGAAGTGGCATTATAAATTAATTTTGAAATTGATTTGTTAACTTTTTTATTGATTAAATTATCAATAATAGCAGACTTATATCCATTATTTTGGCTATAAGTTTAATAGTGTTTATTTCTTTTAGATAATTCTCTTTAGATAACGGTATGTTCAAAAGTCTATTAATAATCGAATGAAAAACAGCATATTTGGTTTGTATAGGGTGTGAGGAGATTGAAGGTATGATTACATCCTATGGGTAGGTTTTCTAAAAATATCGAACGATAAGCTATTGTCTAAACGTTGAATTTTTAAGTCTAAAAAATTTAAGGTTCTATTTGTTTCTTCTTCTATGGTAAATTTAATATTTGTATCTAAAGAATTGATAAAATTTGTGAAAATATTTAGTTGTCTATTTGTTCCTGTCCATATGCAAAACACGTCATCAACGTAGCGATACCAGGTAAATATATTGTAATGTTCGGGGGTTCAACAATCAAAACTCGAAGACTTAAACAGGAACAACAATTTATTTATACTAATATTAATTAACTTTTAAAACACTAACAAATAACTTATTACTAAACTTAACTCTACTACCAATTACACTATTTATTTATGTACAGTTACTGTCTGTATCACACTTCTCACTTTTCTATTTATTTACTACGCGTCTCGATTTATTTTTTTGACAGTATTTTCACGACCGTCAATTTATATCTGAACTCTTCACGACCGTCAATTTATATCTGAACTTTTCACGGCGATCGTCTTTCCGCTTATATACTGTTCCGTTAAATTTCCGGAACATTTCCGAGAAACACAGAAATTCGGGACCATTTTATTTTTCGCCGAAATATTGAACAAGTCTCCACGAAACACAATAATACGCTAACATGTCCTTAATTATTACGCACACACTTGCAGTTACGATATACACGTCGCGGCCAAATCAATCTCTCGGCCGCGACCGGCTCGCTCACATACATGGACATTCGAACGCACACAAGCAAACGCGCACCCGTTACAATATATTTGATAAGGGGGTACTCAGAATTGAACATAGTGTTTTCTAAATGTGACACGAAAACTTAGGCTAATATTGGAGACAGCGGGGAGCCCATTGTTCTGAATATAAGTATTGTCTTCTAGATACGATAAATAGAGTGCACCTTTAAAGAGTTATTGTAAATCACGGTTATCAAAAGTTAATTAATTTAGTTGAATTGAGCATAATGGTACAAGTTGAACGTTTCCTTTAAAAATATGATCGTACTTACTCTTTTCTAACATTTTAAAGTTGGCAATATTCCAGTAGAAGTCGCTCTTCCACTTCGTATACGTTGCACAATCTGCCATAAATCCATTACTTAAGATAAACCAACATTGCACGTTCGTTTTTTGCCTGCCAAAATACTTTTTCATGTCCTTATTACTTACAAAAATACGATAATTTGTAGCCCTTATCGTTCCACGGTTGGTAAAGGAACTGCGACAACCAATCTAATTTACAACTGTAGGCATACAAAAGTAAAATACGACACAGACGTGAACCTAATTAAGATATTAATGAAAATTGTCTTAGTCAAGCAAACGTACAAACAACCGGATTATCTCTTTTCCCGATTTTTAATAGCTCACCGTAATTGTAATAAATTCGACTTACTAAGACAATTCTGCTTTATTTTATATTTATGCAAAGTACCTACCGCTTAATTTATTTTCTCTAGTGTATAAATACAAATAGAAAGTTTTAAAATATTCGCTCAAGTAGAAATAAGTCTCTTGCAAATTAAAGTTTATTTCATAATAATATAATAAGTGTAAATAACAAAAATAAAAGTTTTAAAGTGGTAATTCTTAAAACGTCTAACGGTAAAAGTTATAAACTTAATAACGATAAAAAGCGCGTCATGTACCTCCATAAATAGGTAAATAATTTCATTCCTGAAACGTCAATATTCATCGCCTTCTCCTTCCTCTCCCATTGAATCCATCCCAACTTCTTCAAAATCCTTTTCCAAAGCCGCCAAGTCCTCACGGGCTTCCGAAAACTCTCCCTCCTCCATCCCCTCGCCGACGTACCAATGAACGAATGCCCTTTTTGCGTACATCAAGTCGAACTTGTGATCCAGACGTGCCCAAGCTTCTGCAATAGCTGTGGTATTGGCCAGCATGCAGACTGCTCTTTGGACCTTTGCCAAATCTCCTCCAGGTACCACCGTAGGCGGTTGGTAATTGATTCCCACTTTAAATCCTGTAGGACACCAGTCCACAAATTGGATGGTACGTTTAGTCTTGATACTTCCAATTGCTACATTGACATCTTTAGGAACGACGTCTCCTCTGTAAAGCATGCAACACGCCATGTATTTACCATGACGGGGATCGCATTTTACCATTTGATTGGCCGGTTCGAAACATGCGTTTGTGATTTCAGCTACTGACAGTGCTTCGTGATATGCTTTTTCTGCTGATACAATGGGGGCGTATGTAGCCAAAGGGAAATGGATTCGTGGATATGGTACCAAATTTGTTTGAAATTCTGTCAGATCGACGTTTAGAGCGCCGTCGAAACGCAAAGATGCAGTTATTGAAGACACTATTTGCCCGATGAGTCGGTTCAGATTTGTGTACGTCGGTCTTTCAATGTCTAAATTTCTTCTACAAATATCGTAGATGGCTTCGTTGTCCACCATGAAAGCACAATCGGAATGCTCTAACGTTGTGTGAGTTGTTAAAACGGAATTGTAAGGTTCGACGACAGCTGTGGCTATTTGTGGAGCTGGATAAACGGCGAACTCCAATTTGGATTTCTTTCCATAATCAACTGACAGTCTTTCCATTAACAAAGATGTAAATCCTGATCCAGTTCCTCCTCCAAAAGAATGGAAGATGAGAAATCCTTGAAGCCCTGTACATTGATCGGCCAATTTTCGGCAACGGTCCAATACCAAATCGACAATTTCTTTCCCTACTGTGTAATGTCCACGGGCATAATTGTTTGCGGCATCTTCCTTTCCGCTTATCAATTGTTCTGGATGGAATAGTTGACGGTATGTTCCCGTTCTGACTTCGTCAATAACCGTCGGTTCGAGGTCAATAAAGACCGCCCTGGGGACGTGTTTACCTGCCCCCGTTTCACTGAAGAAGGTACTAAAACTGTCATCACCTCCTCCGATCGCTTTATCGGAAGGCATTTGACCATCCGGCTGGATGCCGTGTTCCAGACAATATAGTTCCCAACAGGCATTTCCAATTTGAACACCGGCTTGGCCGCAATGGATTGAAATACATTCGCGCTGAAATGGAACGAAAATGACTGTTAAAAGAAACACAAAAGACACATCTGAAAAGTAAAAGAGTTCTTCTTACCATGGTTTAAAAGTTTTACTATTTTTATTTCGCTTTTTCTATCGTATAATAATTGATTTATTAAATTATTAACCGTGAGCTTTATATAAAGTTGTAAAATTATTTATTATTAGGTTTGTTATTTTCTTTTTCTATAGATACCAAAAACGGTCTTCTTGATCGTTTTCATTCAAAATAAAAAACATACTACGTTGATCCTTTTATTAATCAGGAAAATACTTACGGCATGAGGCATGAGGAAATATTTTTGGCATCAGAAACCACAATGAATCAACCTTGAGGAGCTTGTAAATCACAATTACTCCTCGTTGTACATTTTCATTTTTATTTTTCGTTTTTAGTTCCATTCATTTCGTATATATTTATGATATGGGAAGCATCATTACTGAAATGCTTTGTTGGATTACGTGTCCTTTCATTTCGCATTTATAATTGCAATTAACATCATTCATACACCAGGGGTTATTATTTGTTCGGTTGTCACCTTCAGCGACCGAATTTGTCAACGCTTTAAAAAGGACGTCACCGGCAAAAATCCATCATTTCGACTACGAATATAAACCAATGCACTGTTTGTAATCCTCTGCATGCCAAACGGAAATTTTATTTCCAACTCGAAACGCCAGCACGATAAAAAATGACAAACAATAACATTATCTGCAATCATGAATCTTGTTTCCTTTTCTCCTATCGATACCTATTAATCAATTACATTTACGATTTTTTTCAATTGTGTTTTGATATGTAATCAAAAATACTGTTCCTGGTCATATTTATTATATACCCGAAAAATTACGATTTTATGATTGTTTAGAAACTATAAAACGTTCTCCCGAGGAGATCTGCTGACATTGACGATACTTTTATTCGTTGAATTATTATTTTACCATCGTCTTCAAAGCTAACTAACTAACAGGAAAGTAATTAAACACGATCCGTTTATTATCGTTTAAAACACATGCGAACGTCGTTAACAGTCTAATCTACAGCGTTGTTTGAATATCTACAAATTTAGTATTGTAAACTATCATCATTGTTCTCGTAAAAGTTTTCGAAACATTTTTATGCCTACAGTCGAACACATTCCTTATAGGTAGCTATGTTGCAATAATTAAACTAAGTGACACATTGGTACAAAACACATAACGTCAAATAGCTTTTAAAAGTAAGTACATGTTTTGTTGCTGCTAAACAATTAGCATTTAAATGCTATTTTTTTCTACGAAATGATTTGAATTGTTTGTACATATACACCAAAGAAATTTAAATATCGGCCAAGGATATTTGCCAATGCAATTAAGATTATAGGTAAGCAATAATAAATACTTAATGCATGTAGAATTTATTGCTAATCAGCGAAGAAAAAGTCATTTGATAAATCGAACAAGTATGCACTTTATTTAATCAAACAAACAATTCAGTACCTTACACGCTAATGCACAAAAACAGTAATTGATATGCTATCACCTAAAGAAATATTTATTATTTCGTTCATTCTTCGCCACATTGATCTTCACCATCTGCTGAATCCATCCCAACTTCTTCAAAATCTTTTTCCAAAGCCGCCAAGTCCTCACGGGCTTCCGAAAACTCTCCCTCCTCCATCCCCTCGCCGACGTACCAATGAACGAATGCCCTTTTTGCGTACATCAAGTCGAACTTGTGATCCAGACGTGCCCAAGCTTCTGCAATAGCTGTGGTATTGGCCAGCATGCAGACTGCTCTTTGGACCTTTGCCAAATCTCCCCCAGGCACCACCGTAGGCGGTTGGTAATTGATTCCCACTTTAAATCCTGTAGGACACCAGTCCACAAATTGGATGGTACGTTTAGTCTTGATACTTCCAATTGCTACATTGACATCTTTAGGAACGACGTCTCCTCTGTAAAGCATGCAACACGCCATGTATTTACCATGACGGGGATCGCATTTTACCATTTGATTGGCCGGTTCGAAACATGCGTTTGTGATTTCAGCTACTGACAGTGCTTCGTGATAGGCTTTTTCTGCTGATACAATGGGGGCGTATGTAGCCAAAGGGAAATGGATTCGTGGATATGGTACCAAATTTGTTTGGAACTCTGTCAGATCGACGTTTAGAGCTCCGTCGAAACGCAAAGACGCAGTTATTGAAGACACTATTTGCCCGATGAGTCGGTTCAGGTTTGTGTACGTCGGTCTTTCAATGTCCAAATTTCTTCTACAAATATCGTAGATGGCTTCGTTGTCCAACATGAAGGCACAATCGGAATGTTCCAGGGTTGTGTGAGTTGCTAGTACTGAGTTGTACGGTTCGACGACAGCCGTGGATATTTGTGGAGCTGGATAAATGGCGAATTCCAATTTGGATTTCTTTCCATAATCCACAGACAGCCTTTCCATTAGCAGAGATGTAAATCCTGATCCCGTTCCTCCCCCAAACGAATGAAAAAGAAGGAATCCCTGAAGCATACTGCATAGATCTGCCAATTTTCGACACCGATCCAATACCAAATCCATGATCTCTTTTCCCACTGTGTAGTGTCCACGAGCGTAATTGTTTGCGGCATCTTCCTTTCCGCTTATCAATTGTTCTGGATGAAATAGTTTACGGTACGTTCCCGTTCTGACTTCATCCACAACCGTGGGTTCGAGATCCACGAATACCGCTCTCGGAACGTGTTTCCCACAGCTGGTTTCGCTAAAAAAGGTAGTGAAACTGTCATCGTTGACTCCTGGTTCCTTGGTGCAGGGCATCATTCCATCAGGATGGATGCGATGTTCCAGGCAATACAATTCCCAACAGGCATTTCCCATTTGAACCCCTGCCTGGCCGCAATGTATAGATATACATTCACGCTAGAAAAATAAAAAAGAGAAAAAATGAGTACATTTTGCCATGACACTTTATTTAATTATTTGGCTTACCATTTTTACTTATTATCGTTGAGTGATTATTTATAATCGTCCACCAGATTAATCTTACAATCTCGTTTGCTTACTTAACTCACTTACTTAAGTACTAAACAAAATCGTTTGTTTTTAGTTACCTTGGATACATGTTCAGCGAATTCTAGATAATTATACCAATAAATGAATGACATCTTTCAAAAATGATCGTAATATGCATAGAAATATTATATAGCCTTCTAGATTTTAATTTGTTAATAATTACATAGAGGCAATTGCTGCCATCTAGTGGATTTTAGCCGCTACAGAGGATGTCAAACTAGACAAGGCCTCACAGAGGTATATAAACTTGTCCAGCTATATCAACAAGGCAGTCTACATACGTCAATACACGTAAAGCTTAATAATAACCATTATTATGCTTTTGGTCAGAAATTTATAATAATAATGGTTATTTTTAATTTGTTGTCAAGTTCGTATATGAGTCTTCATGAGAAATTAATGGAAATTAAGTTGTACGTCATAAGAGAAAGGAGACAACAACAAACTGAATGTTACATAAAGAATCATGATATGTGGCGCATAGCGGGGATATCAAGTTAATTGCGAACCTTTTGAGATATTTATTAATCTTAACTAAGAAGTTTTTGCACGAAATTAGGACATTCATTTCTCCTGAAGAATCCTTGCGTGTCTTTAACCGTAACATTCCACCCCATCGGCACGAAAATAATGAGAAAACTAAGCGACACGCTTAATAACAAACAAAACAAAACAAACAAACATAAAATAATACGTAAAAGTACCTAAAGTTGTTGTGCAGAAATATTTTTTGGCATCAAAAGAAAAGCGTTAGCAAAATTGGTCTTGGACTTTTAAATTTACATCATTGCTAACAAGATTTCTACTTCGTAAGTCTTTATTTAATGCAAGACCAACAGAAAACGATCATAGTATTGTCTTATGGTTAATTAATTGATAGTTGATCTTCTGCTAAAATGAGTCTTTGCTTTTAGATCGTCTGTTGTATTTCCAAAATCAGCACTAAACGTAATATAATTGTTAATTGTATCTTGGTTCACTTGATGAAAATTAATAGTCAACGCTGAAGAAATGCACATTTTTAATTTGCAATAATTTATTATTACATATAACATATGTTTCGCTATCTTCGCTATGTATCTTTATCAATATAATAATTTATCAATACATCCGTAGCATCACAAACATGCAGCGTTCCATAAATAAAAGTACCCATGAGACTAGATAATTACAAAAAAGAATTTAACATCATAAACCAAATTGCATATAACAACAATTATAATATTAATTTAGTAAGTAAGATTTTAAGAAAAACTAAATTTAAATTAGCAATACAATCAGTTTTCCCAAAGATTGAGAATGAAAACAAAAAATTTATTTCAGTAACATATATAGGCTATCCTTCTGAAATAATTAAAAAAATATTAAGTAAAAACAATATTAATGTAGCTTTCAAGACAAATAATTCAGTTTCTAGGTTGTTAAAAAATAATAAAGATAAGTTCGATAAAGACTTACGATTAGGAATTTATAAATTGAAGTGTGGATCATGTAATAAGATGTATATAAGTAAAACAAAATGGAATTTCAAATAAAGAATTAACGAACATTTAAGGTCATTTAAATATAAAAAACTCATTCTAATTACGCTAAACATTTGATTTTAGTAAACCACCAGTTTAATAAGGAATACATTAGCTTACATACAGAATCAAACAATAATAAATTATATCTTTTAGAAACAATGGAAATAAATAAATTTAAAAAAACAGATTTACTTTTAAACGGTCAGTTAGACCTAAATAATTCTCCTTTACTTAACCTGTTCCCCCTCCCTAGTTGCAGTTCGAACATATATTAATATAAATTAGATAAGTTTCGTTCGTAAAATTAAGTATTTGTCTACTTCTGATGAAGCTACGGTGTAGCGAAACATATGTTAAGTGTAATAATAAATTAGTGAAAATTAAAAATGTGTATTTCTTCAACGTTGTAATATAATTGATTGATTCTACTTTTACTTGATGGAAATTCATTGTAAAATGTATAAATAAAACATTATTGTAATTTCCACTGACTTTATTAGTTACTTGACATATGTTTCGCTACTTTGATATATAATACGCTTGTGTGTATATACAGGGTGAGTCACTAAGCCGAAATCGGCCATTTAAGTGTAGAATAACGTAAAAATATTTTCAAATATGGCGGACTTCCGGTTATACCGGAAATGCACCCCAACTTCGTTATTTTAAATAGAACACCCTATTTTTTATTATACTTTTGAATTACCCATAAAAAAATAATGTCAATTTATTAACATTAAATTGGACCTAGGACGCACCCTTCCGGAGTTATTTCAGGTTTCTTGGAAAATTTGACGTTTGCAGTGTTTGGCGCCATTTTAAATATCTCAGAAACGAAAGGACTTAGAGGGTTGCGGTTTTCACATTCTGTTTCTGGAAGAAATTGCCTATCATCTACAGGTATTAGATAGATACATTCATTATCAATTTATCATGCCAATATTCACAAATTCAAACAGGGATAACTATTTTGTTTTTTTTAATGGAATACCAGAATTAAATTTCCTTTCGATTGAGAAATTTGCATTTTTTTTTTTAAATTTTCAATAAAATCGCGTTATCACGTTGGCCGTTTCAAAGTTTGGCGATTATGTTTTGTTTTTTCGAAGAAATGTCAGTTCATTAATTGTTCAGTTAGGGCGTAGAAGTAGATGCAGAAGTTTTAATGCCAAATAACCAACCTAATTGTGAAAATAGTAATAATATGTACCTATACCTAAATAAAACTTAAAAAGTATTCGAAACCATTTATTATTAATAGAAATGGTTTATACTTTGGGTTTGGGCAATTTAGAGGCAAATACAATGCATACTTCGTTATTCTACACTTAACCCCATACAACTTTTATTTGAAATATTTTTCTCTATTTTGAACTATGCGCGTATAAATGGCCGATTTCGGCATAGTGACTCACCCTGTATATAAAACCGAAGAAGATACAAAGTAGCGAAACATATGTCAAGTAACTAATAAAGTCAGTGTTGTATTGTATATGTATATACTAAACGTAATTGCAATCTAATTTATTAACTAATAGTAAACAATAATGTAAGTATTTCATCATGGTCTTAGCTTATTTGTACATCATATCAAACATTTACTCATTTATTATACGGAGCGTTCGTATTTAATTTACGGACTATTAAACGATTTTTACTCTGTAAATATTCGCTTTATAAAATGTAAATGGCGTTTCGTGTTCCCGTTCAAATAGAAATTGGATTATTACGGAAAAGTAAAAGGTTTTCTGTGTAATTTAAAAGATATCTGAAATGCAGTTAGTCCGATTTAAATTTTTAAACACAACTTGAAAATATCTGCAGTAAAAGCGTGTTCGTTTAATAATAATGAGAGAAATAAAACAACAGCGTTCGGCTTGCATTGTTGCGATATCAAGTTTTACGAATAAAACGAATACCTAAACTAATATAAAATTTATTCAGAGAATGCGTCCATCTTCATTGCATTTAAAAGGCAAAACAAAAGGATTTTTGTGCAGGAAGACGTATTTTTCTGTCATTTATATATATATATATATACAATAGTTTCATTTACCTAGATAAGTTTTTTAGGATTTTTTTAAATGATGATAGTAGTTTAATAAAATTGTAATACTTCTTTCTTCAGTTTATAATTATTATTATGTTTTTTCTATTTTTTCTTGGAGAAAAAAAATTATTATAAGCTTATTCAATTTTATAATTTATAATTCTACTTAATTATGATTTTCATTTTTGCTGTATATGCGAGGGTTGCTATTTATATTTTGAGCCTTGGCAATACTAAGTGTTTACAGGCACCATCTAACGTTTCTAATTGAATGTTGGACCTTTTTAACCATAACCTTCTTTAAATCGTTTTGTCATTTGATCACAACTTGTGTTGTTTACAATGACTTGAAGATTTTGTCTCAGCGAAACAATGGAATTAACTTAAATTAATGAAGGTCGTCCAAAATGAGTTATTGGCTGTTGTGCGAGAAAAATTGATGCTGTGCGCGAACTGTAACTTATCGTGAGATTGATTCATTGTTGGGCATCTGTATGACGAGTATCAATAAAATATTGCATAAACATTTAGCTGTGAAAAATATTTGTTTTTATTGGATCCCGCATAATTTGACAGAAGTTCAAAAAGGTGTTCGTGTCAATTGGTGCACAAAAATACTTAAGAAATACAATCTTGGATCTATGCATATGAACCCGAAACAAAGCAGCAATGTTTCAAGACGTGCCAAATCCGAAAAATGTGGTTCGTGCGCGAAATACTTTGAAGTAAATGATCGCCTGTTTCCTCAGAAAAACTGGACATGTGGCAACCGTGCCGTTAGAGCAAAGTAGAACGGTGAATTCTGATTTTAATGGTACACAATCTTAGTCAAATACGAAAAAAGAAGCGGCAATTTAATAGGTCATGCTCCGTACAGCCCCGATTTGTCACCAAATGACTTTTTCGGCGCCTGAAGCAGCCGTTAATGCATTCAAAGACCATGTTTTGAATGCATCAACGGCTTCTCAATCGTAGTGGAAAAAGTGTTACGAAAATTGTTTCGAGCTCATGCAAAAGTATATTGATCATCATGGAGAATAAAGCCATTTTCAGCAATAAATTACTGTCTTTTCATTATTAGGCTCGAAGTATAAATAGCATTCCTGGTAGAAAATGGTTTGTATCCCATATTTTGTCATTTCGGTCGTCGGTGGTTCGCATTCATCGAAAGATTTTCTCTTTTCATTTCGGTAGCTTCCCTATTTATTCCAGGATTTATTTGTAGTTTTTTCGTCAAAATTTTTGAAAAGTTCGCTTAATTTAAAAGCATCGAAACTCGCTCGCATTTACCGACGACGCTTTTTAATTTGTCCAAAAATTTTAATGTTGTCTCTGATCGTCGCTCGCTCTCAGGCTTTTTGCTATTCCGCGCCTCTGGATTTTCATTTTGGACGGCGTGAATTTTAACGACAAAATAAAAACTCTGTACTTTCGGCAGACAGACGCATCAACAAACGTGCGATATGGTGAAACGTTTGAAAGCATCTCGAAAGAAATGCTTTTTTTTATATCTTCCAACGACGAATGTATCTTCCGTGCGTCCGTTGTCGTCTTGTTGTCTATATTTGGACACAAAAGCATGTTGCAGAAAAAACATAACAAAAAACATGGAGACAGAGCTTTAATCTCGGAAATACTTTAGCGTGCTTTGTACGACACGTAACGGTAGGCGATGCTCTTGCTTCAATTATCTCTCGTGTAGTACTGACGTCGCGACGCTTACTGCTGAATCGGCGTCTCCTAACGTCCTCAACGTCGATTCACTTGGTTTGCAATATTTAGATCAGGACCGTTCCTTTAAGCTTTCCATTGTTTCCTCGTCTCTAATAATGTCACAAGCACACATAATCAGATCAAATTTTTTAGTGTTGTTATAGTACTGCAGTGCTAGCTAGCGTTGTGTCTTAGACTACAATTTTTAATAAAATTATTAATAATATTTAGAGAGGTTGCGGTTGGGAACTTGTAAAACATTTTAAATATATTCAAAAAACAAACACACTTGTTCAAAGGTTTACAATCGTTTCGGCTTAATTAGGCCATTCTCAAAGAGTCAATTTGAAACTAAATAAAGATAAACAAACATAACTATTTATACACGTGGGTAGGGGAAGTAACCCCACTTATAGTTTTTGAAAACATGCACGAAATATAGGGCTATTGTGCCCTTCACACTGTGCATTTTTAATATTTTTATTTAGAAAAAAGGCTTTTTGGATTTCTAATTTTTATAACAAATTTAATCTTTTGCTTTTATTAAGGAAATGTAAAATTCTAAAATTATTTTCTACGTTAAAATTGTGACCATTTTCAAAACAATGTTGGGAAAAACCAGTACTACATTTTTTATCATCAATCGACTTCTTGTGTTCTTTAAACCTAGTTCTAAACAATCTTCCTGTCTGCCCTATATACATAGCATCACAGTCTGCACAATGAATTTCATACACCCCAGATTTACATAGTTTGTCAGAATTTGTAATTTTATTGTTAACTAATAATTTACCTAAATTAACTTTATTTGAACATATGGCATTAATTCCTATTTTAGATAATCTTTTACAAGTAGCTGCACTAATATTTTTGTAATGATTAATGAAATGCCAATTTCTATTTTTAGCAAAACATTTACCGGAGTATATTTCATTAATAGTGTGTTTTTTGTTTTTCTTAGTTAATATTTTGTCAATAGTATCCGGATTGTACCCATTATTACGTGGTATTGTTTTTACTATAATATATTTAACTAGTTAATATATTAAAAACAATAGCACGTAATAACTTCGTTTTTATATTGTTAGTTTATATATTAAAAACAATAGCACGTAATAATGGGTACAATCCGGATACTATTGACACCTGAATATGTATCTTATTAAGAAAAAAACTAATTTCTGTATTAAAAAATTGTATAATCCGCAATTTTATGTAATACTTCGTTCATTATATAGTTGATAAATAATTTTGTAACGACTTTTTGGAAGGTACAATTAATCAATAATCAGAAATGTTTACATTCAATTTTCAGTTTTATTTCTCTTTCCCAATGACTGTTGTAGTCTTGTAGGGAATTACAAGGGATGGATAATTAAAAGCAAACAATGTAATCTAAATTAGAATTATTTTAACTGAAGTACACGGACAGTATCAAAACCTTGAATACAAATTAAACCAAAATGATCGCGAGATTTAAATTCATTCTAATTCACCCACGTTGTGGTATAATATTTATAATAAACTAATTTAAAATAATAGTGATACGATTCAAATTTATTTATGTGTTTGTCGTTAAGTAAATATATTAAATACGGTTCTGTACGGCAGAGTCTGGAGGTCAAAAATATTCCTTTGTGATCGAGAATGTGAAATACATGGTACTTTGTAAATGCACTTTTACTTTCGACATGTGCTTCTACCCTCTCGCGAATAATCATTGGGTGAAAGCACGCGTTGGCGTCAACGGCGTCGGTCGGTCGTAGCAGCCGTCGCGACGCCAGCCATCCTCAAGTCAATGCAGCCCCGTTGCAACGTTGCTTCCACAAGATAAGTCGAGTGTCATTGTCTAGCTCGACGAACAGGCTCATAAAGCAACGTCTGCTCGAATACCATCCGATAAAAAACACACCTTTTGTTGTTTTCCATGGAGTAAAGCCAAGCAAAATTTTCTGATACATGTTCGTTTAATTTTTAACAATAATTAATTAACAGGTAATTAGTGAATCGGAGTTGCGTATAAGTTTAAATGATCTAATCCAACTCATTATGAAACGAATGAAACAAATTTTAACACATTACCTTATGATAAGCTAGTGTGTAACGAAACAATTAAGGTGGTTATAATTAAATTCGTTTGAAACACAACAATCAACGTTTTATTATATTTATAAAAGAACTAATGGATATCGGGTAGTAGAATTGATTATTAATCGTAGATTCCAGATCCTCACTCGAGTCCATTTTACTCGCTTCGCTATTTGCAATCAAATATAAAAGCATACCTGTCGTTTTAGTTATGAAGACAGTGTCACGATGTTTCGATGTTTTTGAATTTTCTATACATATATACATGTAACACATGGGCTGAAAAGTCCCGAGCCTAACAAAGAAAACACTTTTTTGTTCAAAATTGGCTCAACGTAATCTCCATCAAGAGTAACACAATCATTCCAGCGCCACTCTAACATTTCAATACCACTTTTGTAGAATAATTTATCTTTTGCTTTTGCTTCAAAATAGGCCTCGGCCTCAGCGATAACCTCTTCATTCGAGCGAATTTTTTTGCCGGCATACATTTTTTTGAGGTCTATGAACAACCAGTAGTCGCTGAGAGCCAAGTCTGGAGAATACGGTGGATGTGCGAGCAATTCGAAGTTCTATTCATGTAGTTTTGCCATTGTTTTGATTGATTTGAGACACGGTGCGTTGTCTTAGTGAAATTTTTTTTTCTTTACCATATGCGGCCTTCAAACGTTCCAATAACGCTGTATAATTACTACAATTCACTGTTGATGGTATTTCCGCATTTCCCTTCTCAAGATAGTCGATGAATATTACACCACGCACATCCCAAAATACCGAGGCCATAACCTTTCCAGCCGATTGTTGTTGTTGTGTTTTCGGGCGCTCTAGACGAGATTCGCCCGTTGCTGTCCACTCAGATGACGATCGTTTTGATTCTGGAGTGAACTGATGGATCCATATTTCATCCACTGTCACATATGTTATCGACGCAAATATTCTGGTTCGTTACATTTAAACATGGCCAAACACTGCTCAGAATCATCAACACGTTTTTGTTTTGACCACCCATCCACCCACTTTGAACAGAGCTTTTTTGTGGTCAAATGCTCATGCAATATAAAGTCAACACGTTCTTTTTATATGATATCTTTACGATGTCAGCTAACTCACGCAATTTCACTTTTCGATCATTGAAAACGATTTTGTGATTTTTTTTATGTTTTCTGGTGTTACCGCCTCATTTGGACGTCCACTGCGTTCTGCATCATCAGTGTATCAGTGTCTCTTTATTCTGATTCAGTCGTTTCCGATGGAGCGAAGCCACTGGAGTCAAAACACTTTTCAAGCTTGCTTTCATTGCTTCGCTTGAACGGTATTTATTCCCATCAAGAAGCAGTGAAAATTAAAACACGAAATTGTTTTTGATCTATTGTTTTGAAAATAACAAAAGTAGATAGATAAAGTCACTTTTAGCACAATAACTCATAAACAAATGAATAGAATATCATGAAATTTTAACAGCTGTATTTGAGGGTTTTTACTAACTTAAAAAGAGACGAATGCAATAAAACTAGCGCCATCTATGTGTTAGGCCCGGGACTTTTCAGCCCATGTGTTACATATCTTAAATTGATAGAACGTTAGAACTTGATCCGTAAAATCGAAATTTGAATATTTTGAAAAATAACTAAGATACAAGGGTAAAATAGTAAGTGAATTGTGGCGGCATTTTTTAAAGTAGCAAATGTATTAACAGTATTTTAAAAATATCATAATGTTTCTATTTTTGAACATATTTCAGTTTTTTTCTTAATATTTGTGTCCATATCTTTAATAATTACTATTTATTTAGGTTAATGAATAAAAAACTTACTGTATAGGTTTCACAAAGTTTATTAAAGTCTTCTGACGACTGTTTCGGCTGTTAGGCCATTATCAAAGCTACAGAATTTTTGTATTATCCTACCCAGTGGGTTTTCTATTCATTAACCTAAATAGTATTAAAATGTTCACAGTGTATGCACAATAAACAGTATTAATTATATTATTTGAATTACTGTCAAACACACTTTAGTAGTATTGTAGACCATTCTCCAAGAGTTATTACTAGAAACTGAGAATGGTCGAGAGACCGAAACAATTGTAAGAGATAATTACAAACCAGTAAAACAATTTAAATGTTATCCAGTGTTGCATTGAAATCTACAATATTATTAAATGTTTTACCTATTTCCAACCGCAAATACAGTATCCAAAATTAGAATTAATTTAATTCGTAAAAACGAAGAAAAAAAAACTTTTTTAATAATTAAAAATAAAATCACTTGCAATAATTTCACTATTATTTATTGCACTCTATACATATTTCGTCTTACAAGGGCATTGTCAGGAGTAAATAATTATACTAATAACAATCTGTTGGACATTGATATTTATACTGGATGGTTACATAGAGGGGGTACAATTCCAGGGTCTAATTGAGGGTTATTTCCAAAGTCTGTTTGGTCATTTTATTTTTAAAATTTCAAACCTGACTAAAATGGGTCCGCCTTTCATATTACAAACAGTAAAACAATTTAAACGTTATTAAGTGTTTCATTGAAATCTACAATACTATTAAGAATGTTTTACCTATTTCCAACCGCAAATACAGTATCTAACACTATTTTTATATACGTATGGTGTATGTACCTGGGACCTAAGCAAACAATACTTTCTAATTGCAATTATCCCATCAATAATTTAAAATTATTTGTATATAATATACATAAGTCAACATATAACTTATTTTCACCATCACTCTTACCACTTTTGTTAGTCCTCGCAAAAAAACGAAATATCAAGAGAAATTCAACATTAGATTAATTTACAAATCCTATTTGTGCATGAATGTGAAAAACTGTTTCTTTAACACTTTTTATTTACTATTTATCAATCCTACCAAAAATGGAAAGGCTGAAGAAATCCAATATTACATTAATTTACAGATTCGGATTTCTATTTGTATTCGAGGGTGTAAAAAAAATTAATATGCTTAACAACTGTTTATCCATCCTGGCAAAAAAATTAAAGGGCAGGGGAAATCCCCCATTACATTCATTTACGGATTTCTATTTGTGCTCGTATGTGTGTTAGAATGAAAGATTATTGTAGAACCGTTAAAGGCACACAATGGCTCTATATTCGAATGAAAAGTGTCGGCAGCAGAGGCAATCTCTCATGACGACGTTATCTGGCAGCAGTAATTTCCTGTAAGCTTCTGATGAATGCAATAATCAGATATTGTTATTTATACGGATTATACGTAAGCTGATTATACTCGAGCTTTAACAATAAGAACACATACATCTTCAACCAAATGTAAATGATTGGCTCCGATTTACAGCTGACAACTTCCGAAGAAATCATACCAGAAAGAAATTCACTAAACTTCTGTCTCTCACATATACACTTTTTCTTCATTTGTTTTAAAGACGTTACATTATTTCTTTGTCGTTTGTTTGTTTTATTGCAAAAATTACGTAATTTCAGGTCGACACTCCAGACAGCGTTCTACAGAGCGGTTTGGGATTGCCAGCAGATTTAGCGCAAAGTAACGTCCTGAGATCTATGATCGATCCTCGAGACTATGAGCGACTAAGATATTTGCAAATGAATGGTGGGGGTCCCAGCACCTTCGAAGAAACCATCTATAGGGTGAGTTATATATATCCATTTTTTTTCAGTATGTTTTTTGCATTTTTTTATGCGATGCCTCATGTTTACATTTATAAAACTACTTTCAGTTGAAAGTTCAAGAAGCGCAGAAAAAACGTGAAAAAATCACAAAGGAACACGAAGAGGTAAAGTACTAATATTACTTTTGTTAATACTAACGTTTTTAATTAATATTAACGTTTCAGATTTTAAGGAATATTAGAGAAGGATTAATACATTTAGGAAAAGGAACTTTCAGAGGGCATTTGAATGCAGGTATGACCAAATTTCCCATTGTCAGCTAATCTATTTCTACACCTGTAATTAATTCAATTACTCTAATTAAACAACAAAAAGTCAAATTTTGATTTATTTTCTTTTTACATTTAGACGACACATACATGTATGACGAAGATGTTCGAATGTTAGCACCAGCAACGTATGATAGAGGTCACTGGTATGATGAACCGCCCTACGAAAGTGATCCCGAAGATTTCTTGATGAGGGGAAGTCCCGGGCCTACGGCTACCATAGAAAATGGTAGAGTGTGCTTTACGTTGAACCAAAGACAAGAACAATGTGCTGAGGGGATAATATCGTTGCGAAGTGCAGGCGATATTTCACTGCCAAAGGAAGGAAATGGAAGGGGTGTAACTGGACATTCCAAATGCAGAAAATTACTCATTTCTCGGAGAGATGACGAATCTCCGTCGTTAATGCGTATGAGGTGTGTTTACTAACTACTGCACTTATAGCATTCTAATAAATTTTGTTTTTTTTTATTTAAAATTAATCATCACCACAAAATCCACGTACTTGTTGCATATTCCTTACTTTTCAAACTAATCCAAATAATAGTTAAATAAGTTGAAAATTTATGAATTAAATTTTTGTTTTTAGATTTTTTACATATTTTAAGTGTTATGTCAAATAAATTCTACTTATTTAAAAACCCAGTGACAAACTGTTCTCACCACAAGATTCTACACACTTCTTTGCATTTGTTTCACCATTTGCAATATTCAGAATAATTGTTTTACAGGTCGAAATTTTACGAGCGCTTTTTTATTTTCAAAATTTTTTACATATTTCATGTGTTATATGAAATAAATCCCCCTTATTTAAAAATGTAGTCACAAACTGTTGTCATCACAAGATTATACACACTTCTCTGCATTTTTTTCACCATTTGCAATATTCAGAATAATTGTTTAACAGGTCGAAATTTTACGAGCGCTTTTTTATTTTCAAAAGTTTTACATATTGCATGTGTTTTGTGAAATGGATCCTCCTTATTTACAAACCCAGTCACAAATTGTTGTCACCACAAGATTCTACACACTTCTCTGCATTTGTTTCACCATTTCCAATATTCAGAATGATTGAAATTTTACGAGCGCTTTTTTATTTTCAAGATTTTTACATATTTCATGTGCTTTGTGAAATACTCCTTATTTAAAAATCCAGTCACAAATTGTTGTTACCACAAGATTCTACACACTTCCCTGCATTTGTTTCACCATTTGCAATCTCTGCATTTGTTTCACCACTTGCAATATTCAGAATAATTGTTTTACAGGTCGATATTTTACGAGCGGTTTTTTATTTTCAAAATTTTTATATATTTCATGTGTTATGTGAAATATTCCTTTATTACTCTAAGACATTTTTACAAACTATTGTCACCACAAGGTTCTACGCACATTTCTGCATATGACCTGCCATTTGCAATATTCAGAATAATTGTTTTACAAGTCGAAATTTTACTAGCGCTACTTTATTTTCAGAATTTTTAGATATTTCACGTGTTATATGAAATAAATCCTAATTATTTTAAATCCTACTCACAAACTGTTGTCACCACATAATTCTACACACATTTCTGCAAATAACTCACTATTTACATTATTTTAGAATAATTGTTTAACAGGTCGAAATTTTACGAGCGCTTCTTTTTATTTTCAGAATTTTTACATATTTCATGTGTTATGTGAAATAAATCCTCCTTATTTCAAGACACACTCACGTACTATTGTCACTACAAAATTCTACACACATTTCAGCATATGTTTCACCATTTGCATTATTCAGAATAATAAATGGATTTAACGTTTTTATGTTACAATTTATTTGTTTCATTCTCCAAAATAAATATGCATGGTTGTTATTTAAAACATTAACAATTTTTTTAGGGAAAGTGGTGATTATGCAGGGTCGGATATTCAAAGTGTTAGCTCAAGAATATCAACTTTATCCATGGACACCAGTCGTTCGGAGCAGCTAGAACTGATGCATTTTGATGATAACCTTCGCAAATATCACAAGAAGAGTGGTTTCACTGATAGATTGCAATCGCCAAATCACAGTTCGGATTACGAAGATCAAGAAGATTACGACAGTTGTAATCCGCAAATCGCGACCGTTCATGTGGTATGTCCAAATTATTCATTTATTCTTTGAATATTATATTGTATTTTTTCGACAAATTGGGGGATCGTATTAAATTTGTTAGTGAAAATTACGTACCTGTTTTCAGTCAGATGAGGGAAGAATGGGTGTAAGTAATTTAGTTGGAAGAGTTAGGGGATTGAGGGAGGACGTACAAAAGAAAATATCCAAATTAAGAAATGAATCGTCTACAGATCAAGAGAAACGTTTCGAACACACATTTCCATGTTCTGCCAGTTCGGTGGAAAGCATCCCCAGTGGTTCTGGTTCAAGTGAGTAAAAATACGACTCTAATATCATATATTGTAGCAATTTTATTTTTTATTTAATTTTGTGAATGTATTGTAAGCACCAGATTAGAATATTAATGATATCTACTTACTTAATGTAATTTTTTTGTGTGTGTAGTTTAGACGCTCGTGTAGAAAGTTTTTTTTTTACTGTAGGCACTCAGGCTTTGGTAAGGGCGGGTAGCAACCACAGCTCGATATCAGTAGAGGACATAGATTCAAGTCCTGCTGACCCTCAAATTATAGGCCGCGCTAGGGCTCTGGTAGATTACACCCCAACCCCTTACGATAAAGAAGCACTAAAGTTTAAGGTGTGTAATGTTTAATGTGACTTGTTTCGAATTAACGGACGTGTTATATAATTTTAGAAAGGTGATATTATAGATATATTATCGATGAATGCGAGCGGCCAATGGAAGGGAATTTGCCACGCTCAAAAGGGCACATTCAAGTTCATAAATGTCGAGCTCATATCCGAGAGGTCGGTGAGAACAAAGAGAGAACCCAAATGGCATTACCAAATCAAAAACAAACCAAAGTCCGTCGAAGATCTACTTCAAAGGATCGGCATGCCAGAACATATTTCAGTTTTCGTCCTGAACGGCTACGAAGATTTGGAATTGTTCAAAGAAATAGAACCTTCTGATTTAGATTATTTGGGAATATTGAACTCGGACCATCGTGCTAAGCTGCTGGCAGCTGTGCAACTGCTTCATGATATGGATTGTAAGTATTTTTAAATAAATTAAAACCGTTAAAACAATTACATAAATTCTTTCGTTCCAGCTGGAAGTGAAGGAGATGTTGCGGGTTCCAGTAGCGAGGGTGACGACCACAGCAGGATTCGTCTTCTTTGTTCCACATCTTCCGAACCCTTTAGTCGTTGCCATTTTTCCAGAGAGTCTGGCAGTTATCTAGGGAAAACTCTCCACTCTCCAAAACTACCACCTTCGTCGTCCAATCCAACACCAAAGAGCGATTTCAACAATCTGGACTCCGTGGTCGAACAATGCAGTAACGAAATAATAGCCAGGGTACGACAATCTCACAAAAACACACTTAACTTGAAAGAGGAACCGTGTTATCAGCCAAACATCACGGACAATCCCATGCCAATTTTTCTTAATAACGAGAAGATTCAACATGAAACTGCTGACCAACAAGGGATGACGAAAGGAGTACGTAAGGGTGGTCGTGTGGACGAATTTGGTGGGGTCGAAGATCAAAAACTGACGACGGTAAAATATATCGTGGGTGGGAATATAGAAATGGGTATTGGGGACACTATGGTGTCAACTGCAAATGTGATAGGAAAGGGTGGATGTTTTAGTGAAAAATCTAGTGATTCGGGAATAAGCAGCAGCTCGATGTGTTCGACTAACACAAAAGACTCCTTAAGACAGCCGTTAGCAGTTCACACAGACAATTTAAGTCGATTTTCTGCTTGTGCCAATAGAGCTTCGTCAAAAATGACTAAGTGACGAGGTAATTAATTAATTTATTATAAACGAATGCTTAGGAAACTTTTAAAAATTGAGACAAAAAGTGATATGAAAATATGCAGTATAATGTAGTGAATAATTTGTAAAAATGTATATTTTGTAAACTTAACTTATCGTGCTAGTCTCACATGTTAGCTGAAATGCAAAAGAAGATAATCAAAATCGATTCGGTTTTATTAAATTATTAATTATTATTATTATATAGACTGAATTATTACTTAATATTTGCCAGATTGTTTGTTGTAAATGACGCATATCAACTGTTGTACATACATGTTTCTTTATCCTAATTGTATAAAACATGTATGTTATTCAATGGTCAAAGTGGAAATTTAAAACATAAAGTTTATTTGTCTTTTATTGTAAATACTCCACAATATTTGTATTAATGTTAATAACATTAAGAAAAACTTTTTAAAAAGTCTTGGTTAACAACCATAAGAAAATCTTCAAAAGTTTGATTTGGAACTAGTGTCTTTCTTTATCAAGAAAATAGTCATTACTAGTATTCCAATACTACTAATAATAAATCAAAATATTCGTTACTAATAATAAATAATTATTATTAATTACAGTTATAGAAACAAAGTCCATAAATAGTACTATTCAATATTGTGAATTCATCAAAATGCCCCCCTGCCCTTAGAAAGTCCCAATTGAAGGTAAAATAAATTATTTTAGTAACTATTCAAAAAGTAGACTAACTACAAACCTTTTAATTTACTAATGTATCAAAATATTAACTAGTATGAGGGAAGTAGTTATTCACCCCATTACTAAAAAAAGCACTCCGAAAAACTCACATTTTAAAGTTAAAACATTAAATTATTATTAATTCGCTTCAACTTTCATTTTTTATATTTAAACTTGAGTAGTAGTATTATTATTACTTAAAACTATTTCATATATTCATCATTTTTATAAATTACTGCTTACCGAGGCCTAAAAAGTTTCAACTTTTGAAGTAAAACTTTTGGCTACTGTGGTGTAGATGGCTCACCATTACTGTAATAATTAATTAATCGATACTTTTATTTTTTATTTAAATTCTATACATTTTCAAATATAATACATGACAATATAATAATTTCATACGTTACTGTTTTTATAATTATGTGTTTCACATAATACAATTATCTTGTATAAAAATCACTTAAATGGATTGTATTTGTAATAGAAACAGAATAGTCTTATTTAATACTACTAACACTTATCTTCTTCCTTTTCCTTTGCCTTTTCCTTTACCACCACCAGTACTTTGCCCAATATCTCCACTTGATTTAACTTGCCTTGATTTCAATTTCGGTATCATTTCCCCGATATGAAACAACAAACTTTCCCTTGTAGGAAAATTACTATTGTATGGTGTTCCATCGTCACTCTTGAGTTGAACACGTATTCTTCCCCGAAATAAGGGTTCTTTGCTTCTTTCGCGACTGTACAGCTTATTTTCGACACCTACTTTGAGACCAGCTGCTACTAACACGTCACGTATCTCATCATGTGTTGGGTTTTCTACACACTTTTCTTTTGAAATTCTTCTTCCTTGGACTCTTGTCTTTTTACTATTTACGTACGCAGGATAAATACAAATCCATCTGGAACAAAACTTGTTACTTGTATGATACTGTTAAAATTAACGAATGTAAATACCTTTCTCGGTCACTGTGGGTCTTATCTGGGCTCCACGATAAGACTTGATGAGTCATAATGTAAAAAAGGGATCACACTGTGATTTAATGTAATTTCATTAATTTTTAACCCTGGAGAAGCTTATTTTTCCTAAACTTTGACAAATGATTTCTTAGGTTATGTTCTATTAATCTAGTATGCAGGCAGGCAATCCTGTCAATCTAAAATGTAACTAACAGTATAACTTATTAAAATATTAAAATATTAATATAACTTATTAAAATTTTATTTAGTGAACATGTCGAAATTTTCTTTGGTTCAAATAAATATTTGTTTACGTTTCTAATTGATTTTTATAAATCAATCCTGCGCATGTTAATGAAATATTTGATAAAAATTGTTAGTATCGCACGAAAAGTTGGAAATTTCTGAAAATGCTGAACGGTACCTATACAAAATGTCGCTTAATTTTGTCATAAATTTTATCAGGTAGTTAGACAGTTTAGTTATATTAGAAGTTAAGAAGTTATTTACAGTGGTAACATACATAGGTCCATAGTCGCTATAAAGTGTAGTTTCGCAGATTGTGACGGGAAAAGCAGTGCAATTCTGTGATTAAATTATTTTAAAAATTTGTTAATACTTCAAACAACACTGATGGACTTGCTATGTTGTAAAATTTCATTCGGTAAGTTCATTATCGTTATTTTAAAGAGAAATTTAACGTTTTATCTCTAACTTTACTGAAATTGTATCTTTTAATCAATATACAGTTACATATAAAATTTACTTTTTTTACTTTAACTTGCTATATGTTAAATATTTATTCCCTGTGTTGCTTATCATTCCTTATATCATTTTAGCATTTTCGTTTGTAGCAGTGTACCTAGTTAAAAAAACTGTAAACATTCATTTTATACTATACTTTCATTTTTTTAAATGTTACTTTAAATGTTTTTTATTAATTTGTGCTACAATAACGAGAAAGCATATATTTCAAATTCAAAGAGAAGAATTATCGCAACAAATGTATTAATCTAGCAAGTGTTGTCATCTCGAATGACAAGCAAAGTTAAAGGTAGATTAGATTGTACGTTTCAATAGTGACATTAGAATATAACTCTTCGCGTTAGAACAGACCAATGATACCTTTCTTCATATTTTGGAACAATCGGAATGTTTGTTTAAAATGTCGAAAATTCATGTACGCAAGCTTTTTTTTCTGTATATATCATTAGGGTCATGCTAAATTTGACTATTTAATTATTATAAATGAAAATAATTCTTTGTAATGGTTACCTACTCAATCCGGAAACATTTTACTGAAAAATTTGATAAAATTGCAAAATCATTAAAAAATGCAATAACAAAAACTTAAATTAGAATATTTCGTTTTTCTTTTTTCTAGAAAAAATTTATTACAGAAGTAAAAGTTCAAACATCAAAAATGAAGTTATTTTTACATTTTATCTTCTTTCATTATTTCAAATCTTTTATCCCATACAGAGACAGTAAATTTGCTTACTATTAGTAAGAGTAATGAATAAAAAGTTTTACGCCATAAAAAATTGGTTTTCTGTTTAGTAGGGAAGCAAGTTTTCATACTTATGCTTCCACTTACAATTGAACATTAGGACAAGTATCATTCAAAAACTTTTAAATGAAATTTACGATTTTTTTTTTTTTTATTAAAACCTTTTTTCAATTGTAACCGAGTTTACCTTTAAGTACCATCGCACTCCAGAATATGTATTTTTCGAATACGAACGAACGATTATGTTTAGTGCTCTTTGAACATAATTTAGAAAAATTCAAGGTGCAATTTTTCTTGTACAATGGTTAAAATTAATTTCAAATAAAATTTATTTAATTATTTACGTTTAACCAAGGGTATATGGAAATTGAGACACGGTATTTAGTAACATTTTTTTGTTGAAAACATTAATAATGTTAAAAATTACAATTTTTAATTGAACTGCGTAATTAATATCAAGATACCAAATGAACTACTTCCATTTTCAAGACATTTTGTTTTATTAAAAATTTCTTCTGATGGTTTTGGGTGAATTGTATCATTCCTGCTTGCTGCTTATCGCAAGTTTTTTATACTGCTTATGGCATTGGAATGGTACATTTGGGTAGGGCAAGGAAAATGTTTCAGTATATTGATATCAGTTTAACGTTGTAAGGGAATTTAAAATTATATAGAAAGAAAGAATTGGTTTGTGTCTAATTTTTCTCGTTTGTTCTTTTATTGTGAAACATTCTCTAGATAAACATGACAAGAACAGTTAAATATACACAGTTAAATAGAGAATAATATAATTGTTTTGATCAGTTAGGAGTTTATGATAGGTAAGTAGGTAAAATCATTTAATGTGAAAAATTGAAATTTACAGATGAGGCTCTTTGAAAATTTCCACCTTATTTAATTTTTATTGTACAGTAAGTGGGTATGTAGTATAAAAATAGAATGAGACTTCGAATTCCGAAACTTGTCGCGATAAAAAATAGACAGGAATTTTTTATTCAGGACGTAATTGACTGACGCGTTTACTTTCGATATCCAGGATGTTATCGTTTAAACAGGATTATTGTTTAAAAGTAGTCAATATTGACAAATTCCAGTTGAAGGTAGACAACTGCAAAAAAGTGGGCGGGATTAAATGTTTGTATTCTCAGTATTAAATTTGACTGCTACATTTCAACCTCACAATTTCTTAAAGTTGGGACATTTAAAGTATTAAGTAAATGGAAGTTGAGATGGAATATTAATAAAAGTTTTCATCCTAAATAAGTGAATATACATGAATAAATAAATAAATAGCGATTTTATGTGGAATATTTCTGGATATCTTGTGCTAATTTTCAGTGAAAAACTGCTTAATGCATAATTAAAGCAAATAATATATGTACAATATTGTTGTGGCAATAGTTTTGGACAATTGTTTGGATTAAAGGAAATTTAATTGTTATAACACGAAAATTACGTAAAAATTTTAGATATGAAAACGCGCACCTGAATTTTCGACTCATTAAATAATTATTTTGATCAACATAAATGTCTTAATTTGGATTGATTAAAATAATTGTTTAATAGGTCGAGAATTCACGTGCGGGTTTTTATGTCCAAATTTTTTACGTAATTGTCGTGATATATAATAAGTAAATTTGTTTTAATTCAAAGAATAGTCAAAAACTGTTGCCTCCATAAGATTGTACATATATTTTTACATGAATTTCCTAATTTGGATTGATCTAAATAATTGTTTAATAAGTTTAAAATTCACGTGCGCGTTTTTATGTCCAAAATTTTTACGTAATTTTCGTGTTATAATAATTAAATTTACTTTTTTTCCAAAATTTAGTGACAAACTGTTGCCACCAGAAGATTGTGCATATATTTTTACATAAATTTCTCAATTTGGATTGATCAAAATAATTGTTTAATAGGTCAAAAATTCACGTGCTCGTTTTTATGTCTGAATTGAATCTTTCGAAGCCATTAGAACAATTGCTTAATGGGTCGAAGATTTACGTGCGCGAGCTTACCTTTCTTCTCAAATAAAATAAAAATGGAAATAGAAACTCAAAATATATTTGGGTATATCATTAGGGCCGTGCTAAATTGGACTGCTCAATGATTATAGATGAAAATAGATCTTTGTAATGCTTACCTACTCAATACGGAACGTTTTTACAGAAAAATTTGCTAAATTTACAAAGCCATTAAAAAACGCAATAACAAAAACTTAAATTAGATTTTTTTTGTCTGTTGATGTACTAATAAGGAGCGAGCAAATTTCCTATTAATTTTTTTTTTTTATGAAGTAAAAATTTAAACATCAAAAATGAAGTTATTTTTACATTTTGTCTTCTTACATTATTTCAAATCTTTTGTCCTATACAAGTACAGTGAATTTGCTTACCATTAGCAAGAGTGATGAATAAAAATTTTTTCGACAGAACAAATTGGTCTTCTGTTTAATAGGAAGTAACTTTTCATATTTATACCTCCTCTCCTCTTACAATTGAAAATTAGGAAGTATCAATTCAAAAACTTTTAAATGAAATTTACGATTTTTTTTCATTAAAACCTTTTTTCAATTGTAGCCGAGTTTATCTTTGAGTACCATCGCACTCCAGAATATGTATTTTTCGAATACGAATGAACGATTGTGTTTAGTGCTCTTTAAACATAATTAAAAAAAATTCAAGATGCAATTTTTCTTGTACTATAGTTTAAATTATTATTATTATATATTAATATTATTTAGGCCTTGCTTTAAATCGAGTATTCATTGGAATTGGGATGTCTACCCTGTTGAAACATTTATTTAATTATTTACGTTTAACCAAGGGTATATGGAAACTGAGACACGGTATTTAGTAACATTTTTTTGTTGAAAACATTAATAATGTTAAAAATTACAATTTTTAATTGAACTGCGTAATTAATATCAAGATACCAAATGAACTACTTCCATTTTCAAGACATTTTGTTTTATTAAAAATTTCTTCTGATGGTTTTGGGTGAATTGTATCATTCCTGCTTGCTGCTTATCGCAAGTTTTTTATACTGCTTATGGCATTGGAATGGTACATTTGGGTAGGGCAAGGAAAATGTTTCAGTATATTGATATCAGTTTAACGTTGTAAGGGAATTTAAAATTATATAGAAAGAAAGAATTGGTTTGTGTCTAATTTTTCTCGTTTGTTCTTTTATTGTGAAACATTCTCTAGATAAACATGACAAGAACAGTTAAATATACACAGTTAAATAGAGAATAATATAATTGTTTTGATCAGTTAGGAGTTTATCATAGGTAAGTAGGTAAAATCATTTAATGTGAAAAATTGAAATTTACAGATGAGGCTCTTTGAAAATTTCCACCTTATTTAATTTTTATTGTACAGTAAGTGGGTATGTAGTATAAAAATAGAATGAGACTTCGAATTCCGAAACTTGTCGCGATAAAAAATAGACAGGAATTTTTTATTCAGGACGTAATTGACTGACGCGTTACTTTCGATATCCAGGATGTTATCGTTTAAACAGGATTATTGTTTAAAGGTAGTCAATATTGACAAATTCCAGTTGAAGGTAGACAACTGCAAAAAAGTGGGCGGGATTAAATGTTTGTATTCTCAGTATTAAATTTGACTGCTACATTTCAACCTCACAATTTCTTAAAGTTGGGACATTTAAAGTATTAAGTAAATGGAAGTTGAGATGGAATATTAATAAAAGTTTTCATCCTAAATAAGTGAATATACATGAATAAATAAATAAATAGCGATTTTATGTGGAATATTTCTGGATATCTTGTGCTAATTTTCAGTGAAAAACTGCTTAATGCATAATTAAAGCAAATAATATATGTACAATATTGTTGTGGCAATAGTTTTGGACAATTGTTTGGATTAAAGGAAATTTAATTGTTATAACACGAAAATTACGTAAAAATTTTAGATATGAAAACGCGCACCTGAATTTTCGACTCATTAAATAATTATTTTGATCAACATAAATTTCTTAATTTGGATTGATCAAAATAATTGTTTAATAGGTCGAGAATTCACGTGCGGGTTTTTATGTCCAAAATTTTTACGTAATTTTCGTGTTATAATAATTAAATTTACTTTTTTTCCAAAATTTAGTGACAAACTGTTGCCACCAGATTGTGCATATATTTTTACATAAATTTCTCAATTTGGATTGATCAAAATAATTGTTTAATAGGTCAAAAATTCACGTGCTCGTTTTTATGTCTGAATTGAATCTTTCGAAGCCATTAGAACAATTGCTTAATGGGTCGAAGATTTACGTGCGCGAGCTTACCTTTCTTCTCAAATAAAATAAAAATGGAAATAGAAACTCAAAATATATTTGGGTATATCATTAGGGCCGTGCTAAATTGGACTGCTCAATGATTATAGATGAAAATAGATCTTTGTAATGCTTACCTACTCAATACGGAACGTTTTTACAGAAAAATTTGCTAAATTTACAAAGCCATTAAAAAACGCAATAACAAAAACTTAAATTAGATTTTTTTTGTCTGTTGATGTACTAATAAGGAGCGAGCAAATTTCCTATTAATTTTTTTTTTATGAAGTAAAAATTTAAACATCAAAAATGTATTTTTCGAATACGAACGAACGATTGTGTTTAGTGCTCTTTAAACATAATTAAAAAAAATTCAAGATGCAATTTTTCTTGTACTATAGTTTAAATTATTATTATTATATATTAATATTATTTAGGCCTTGCTTTAAATCGAGTATTCATTGGAATTGGGATGTCTACCCTGTTGAAACATTTATTTAATTATTTACGTTTAACCAAGGGTATATGGAAACTGAGACACGGTATTTAGTAACATTTTTTTGTTGAAAACATTAATAATGTTAAAAATTACAATATTTAATTGAATTGCGTAATTAATATCAAGATACCAAATGAAATATTTCGATTTTCAAGACATTTTGTTTTATTAAAAATTACTTTTGATTGTTTTGGGCGAATTGTATCATTCCTGCTTGCTGCTTATCGCGAGTTTTTTATACTGCTTATGGCATTGGAATAGTTCATTTGGGTAGGTCAAGGAAAATGTTTCAGTATAGTGATATCAGTTTAACGTCGTAAGCGAATTTAAAATTGTATAGAAAGAAAGAATTGGTTTGTGTCTAATTTTTATCGTTTGTTCGTTTATTGTGAAACATTCTCTAGATAAACATGACAAGAACGGTTAAATATACACAGTTAAATAGAGAATAATATAATTGTTTATGATAGGTAAGTAGGTAGAGTTCATCATCAGTTCTTCATGTTACTGGAGCCTTTTAATTACAAATTTCAAATCTCAATGAAGTATGCAAGAAAAACCGTTACATTTATACGTTTTGAAATTAATAATTAAATCTCATTGCAGACATTTTTGGAGGAGCACCATCGGGACATCCCTGCAGAGAGACAAGAAAGACGATTAACCAATTCAATTGCTGCTAGACTTGTGAGTTTTTTACCACATATTTATAAATAAAATTCGTATTTTGCAACTATAGAACAATTGTTTAATAAGTCGAAAATTCACATGCCCGTCTTTATTTTAGAATTTTTTTCGTAATTTTCGTGTTATAACAATTATATTTCCTTTAATGCAAACCATTGTGAAAAACAGTTGCCACCATAAGATTTTACAAAGATTTTTACATGAATTTCGTAATTTGAATTGATCAAAATAATTATTTAATAGGTCGAAAATTCAGGTGCGCGTTTTTATGTCTAAAATTTTTACGTAATTTTCGTGTTATAACAATTAAATCTCCTCAAATCGAAACCATTGTCAAATTCTGTTACCACCATAAAATATTACAAACACTTTTACATAAATTTCGTAATTTGGATTGATCAAAACAATTTATTAATAGGTCAAAAATTCACGTGCACGTTTTTATGTCTGAAATTTCTTCGTAATTTTGGTGTAATAACAATTAAATTTGCTTTAATCCAAACCTTTTTCAAAAATTGTTGCCACCATAAGATTGTACAAATATTTTTACATAAATTTCGTCATTTGGCACTATCAAAATAATTGTTTAATAGGTCAAAAATTCACGTGCTCGTTTTTATGTCTAAAGTTTCTTCCTAATTTTGGTGTTATAACAATTAAATTTGCTTTAATACAAACCATTGTCAAAAACTGTTGCCACTATATGATTGTAAAAACATTTTTACATAAATTTCAAAATTTGTATTGATCAAAATAATTTGTTAATACGTCAAAAATTCACGTGCGTGTTTTTATGTCTAAAGTTTCTTCCTAATTTTGGTGTTATAACAATTAAATTTGCTTTAATCCAAATCTTTGTCAAAAATTGTTGCCACCATAAGATTGTACATTATTTTTACATAAATTTCATAATTTGTATTGATCAAAATAATTTGTTAATAGGTCAAAAATTCACGTGCGTGTTTTTATGTCTAAAATTTCTTCGTAATTTTTGTGTTATAACAATTAAATTTGCTTTAATACAAACCATTGTCAAAAACTGTTGCCACTATATGATTGTAAAAACATTTTTACATAAATTTCATAATTTGTATTGATCAAAATAATTTGTTAATAGGTCAAAAATTCACGTGCGTGTTTTTATGTCTAAAATTTCTTCGTAATTTTTGTGTTATAACAATTAAATTTGCTTTAATACAAACCATTGTCAAAAACTGTTGCCACTATATGATTGTAAAAACATTTTTACATAAATTTCATAATTTGTATTGATCAAAACAATTTATTAATAGGTCAAAAATTCACGTGCACGTTTTTATGTCTGAAATTTCTTCGTAATTTTGGTGTAATAACAATTAAATTTTCTTTAATCCAAACCTTTTTCAAAAATTGTTGCCACCATAAGATTGTACATTATTTTTATATAAATTTCATAATTTGTATTGATCAAAATAATTTGTTAATAGGTCAAAAATTCACGTGCGTGTTTTTATGTCTAAAATTTCTTCGTAATTTTTGTGTTATAACAATTAAATTTGCTTTAATACAAACCATTGTCAAAAACTGTTGCCACTATATGATTGTAAAAACATTTTTACATAAATTTCATAATTTGTATTGATCAAAACAATTTATTAATAGGTCAAAAATTCACGTGCACGTTTTTATGTCTGAAATTTCTTCGTAATTTTGGTGTAATAACAATTAAATTTGCTTTAATCCAAACCTTTTTCAAAAATTGTTGCCATCATAAGATTGTACATTATTTTTATATAAATTTCATAATTTGTATTGATCAAAATAATTTGTTAATAGGTCAAAAATTCACGTGCGTGTTTTTATGTCTAAAATTTCTTCGTAATTTTTGTGTTATAACAATTAAATTTGCTTTAATACAAACCATTGTCAAAAACTGTTGCCACTATATGATTGTAAAAACATTTTTACATAAATTTCATAATTTGTATTGATCAAAATAATTTGTTAATAGGTCAAAAATTCACGTGCGTGTTTTTATGTCTAAAATTTCTTCGTAATTTTTGTGTTATAACAATTAAATTTGCTTTAATACAAACCATTGTCAAAAACTGTTGCCACTATATGATTGTAAAAACATTTTTACATAAATTTCATAATTTGTATTGATCAAAACAATTTATTAATAGGTCAAAAATTCACGTGCACGTTTTTATGTCTGAAATTTCTTCGTAATTTTGGTGTAATAACAATTAAATTTGCTTTAATCCAAACCTTTTTCAAAAATTGTTGCCACCATAAGATTGTACATTATTTTTATATAAATTTCATAATTTGTATTGATCAAAATAATTTGTTAATAGGTCAAAAATTCACGTGCGTGTTTTTATGTCTAAAATTTCTTCGTAATTTTTGTGTTATAACAATTAAATTTGCTTTAATACAAACCATTGTCAAAAACTGTTGCCACTATATGATTGTAAAAACATTTTTACATAAATTTCATAATTTGTATTGATCAAAACAATTTATTAATAGGTCAAAAATTCACGTGCACGTTTTTATGTCTGAAATTTCTTCGTAATTTTGGTGTAATAACAATTAAATTTGCTTTAATCCAAACCTTTTTCAAAAATTGTTGCCACCATAAGATTGTACATTATTTTTATATAAATTTCATAATTTGTATTGATCAAAATAATTTGTTAATAGGTCAAAAATTCACGTGCGTGTTTTTATGTCTAAAATTTCTTCGTAATTTTTGTGTTATAACAATTAAATTTGCTTTAATACAAACCATTGTCAAAAACTGTTGCCACTATATGATTGTAAAAACATTTTTACATAAATTTCATAATTTGTATTGATCAAAATAATTTGTTAATAGGTCAAAAATTCACGTGCGTGTTTTTATGTCTAAAATTTCTTCGTAATTTTTGTGTTATAACAATTAAATTTGCTTTAATACAAACCATTGTCAAAAACTGTTGCCACTATATGATTGTAAAAACATTTTTACATAAATTTCAAAATTTGTATTGATCAAAATAATTTGTTAATACGTCAAAAATTCACGTGCGTGTTTTTATGTCTAAAGTTTCTTCCTAATTTTGGTGTTATAACAATTAAATTTGCTTTAATCCAAATCTTTGTCAAAAATTGTTGCCACCATAAGATTGTACATTATTTTTACATAAATTTCATAATTTGTATTGATCAAAATAATTTGTTAATAGGTCAAAAATTCACGTGCGTGTTTTTATGTCTAAAATTTCTTCGTAATTTTTGTGTTATAACAATTAAATTTGCTTTAATACAAACCATTGTCAAAAACTGTTGCCACTATATGATTGTAAAAACATTTTTACATAAATTTCATAATTTGTATTGATCAAAATAATTTGTTAATAGGTCAAAAATTCACGTGCGTGTTTTTATGTCTAAAATTTCTTCGTAATTTTTGTGTTATAACAATTAAATTTGCTTTAATACAAACCATTGTCAAAAACTGTTGCCACTATATGATTGTAAAAACATTTTTACATAAATTTCATAATTTGTATTGATCAAAACAATTTATTAATAGGTCAAAAATTCACGTGCACGTTTTTATGTCTGAAATTTCTTCGTAATTTTGGTGTAATAACAATTAAATTTTCTTTAATCCAAACCTTTTTCAAAAATTGTTGCCACCATAAGATTGTACATTATTTTTATATAAATTTCATAATTTGTATTGATCAAAATAATTTGTTAATAGGTCAAAAATTCACGTGCGTGTTTTTATGTCTAAAATTTCTTCGTAATTTTTGTGTTATAACAATTAAATTTGCTTTAATACAAACCATTGTCAAAAACTGTTGCCACTATATGATTGTAAAAACATTTTTACATAAATTTCATAATTTGTATTGATCAAAACAATTTATTAATAGGTCAAAAATTCACGTGCACGTTTTTATGTCTGAAATTTCTTCGTAATTTTGGTGTAATAACAATTAAATTTGCTTTAATCCAAACCTTTTTCAAAAATTGTTGCCACCATAAGATTGTACATTATTTTTATATAAATTTCATAATTTGTATTGATCAAAATAATTTGTTAATAGGTCAAAAATTCACGTGCGTGTTTTTATGTCTAAAATTTCTTCGTAATTTTTGTGTTATAACAATTAAATTTGCTTTAATACAAACCATTGTCAAAAACTGTTGCCACTATATGATTGTAAAAACATTTTTACATAAATTTCATAATTTGTATTGATCAAAATAATTTGTTAATAGATCAAAAATTCACGTGCGTGTTTTTATGTCTAAAATTTCTTCGTAATTTTTGTGTTATAACAATTAAATTTGCTTTAATACAAACCATTGTCAAAAACTGTTGCCACTATATGATTGTAAAAACATTTTTACATAAATTTCATAATTTGTATTGATCAAAACAATTTATTAATAGGTCAAAAATTCACGTGCACGTTTTTATGTCTGAAATTTCTTCGTAATTTTGGTGTAATAACAATTAAATTTGCTTTAATCCAAACCTTTTTCAAAAATTGTTGCCACCATAAGATTGTACATTATTTTTATATAAATTTCATAATTTGTATTGATCAAAATAATTTGTTAATAGGTCAAAAATTCACGTGCGTGTTTTTATGTCTAAAATTTCTTCGTAATTTTTGTGTTATAACAATTAAATTTGCTTTAATACAAACCATTGTCAAAAACTGTTGCCACTATATGATTGTAAAAACATTTTTACATAAATTTCATAATTTGTATTGATCAAAACAATTTATTAATAGGTCAAAAATTCACGTGCACGTTTTTATGTCTGAAATTTCTTCGTAATTTTGGTGTAATAACAATTAAATTTGCTTTAATCCAAACCTTTTTCAAAAATTGTTGCCACCATAAGATTGTACATTATTTTTATATAAATTTCATAATTTGTATTGATCAAAATAATTTGTTAATAGGTCAAAAATTCACGTGCGTGTTTTTATGTCTAAAATTTCTTCGTAATTTTTGTGTTATAACAATTAAATTTGCTTTAATACAAACCATTGTCAAAAACTGTTGCCACTATATGATTGTAAAAACATTTTTACATAAATTTCATAATTTGTATTGATCAAAATAATTTGTTAATAGGTCAAAAATTCACGTGCGTGTTTTTATGTCTAAAATTTCTTCGTAATTTTTGTGTTATAACAATTAAATTTGCTTTAATACAAACCATTGTCAAAAACTGTTGCCACTATATGATTGTAAAAACATTTTTACATAAATTTCATAATTTGTATTGATCAAAATAATTTGTTAATACGTCAAAAATTCACGTGCGTGTTTTTATGTCTAAAGTTTCTTCCTAATTTTGGTGTTATAACAATTAAATTTGCTTTAATCCAAATCTTTGTCAAAAATTGTTGCCACTATATGATTGTAAAAACATTTTTACATAAATTTCATAATTTGTATTGATCAAAATAATTTGTTAATAGGTCAAAAATTCACGTGCGTGTTTTTATGTCTAAAATTTCTTCGTAATTTTTGTGTTATAACAATTAAATTTGCTTTAATACAAACCATTGTCAAAAACTGTTGCCACTATATGATTGTAAAAACATTTTTACATAAATTTCATAATTTGTATTGATCAAAATAATTTGTTAATAGGTCAAAAATTCACGTGCGTGTTTTTATGTCTAAAATTTCTTCGTAATTTTTGTGTTATAACAATTAAATTTGCTTTAATACAAACCATTGTCAAAAACTGTTGCCACTATATGATTGTAAAAACATTTTTACATAAATTTCAAAATTTGTATTGATCAAAATAATTTGTTAATACGTCAAAAATTCACGTGCGTGTTTTTATGTCTAAAGTTTCTTCCTAATTTTGGTGTTATAACAATTAAATTTGCTTTAATACAAACCATTGTCAAAAACTGTTGCCACCATAAGATTGTACATTATTTTTACATAAATTTCATAATTTGTATTGATCAAAATAATTTGTTAATAGGTCAAAAATTCACGTGCGTGTTTTTATGTCTAAAATTTCTTCGTAATTTTTGTGTTATAACAATTAAATTTGCTTTAATACAAACCATTGTCAAAAACTGTTGCCACTATATGATTGTAAAAACATTTTTACATAAATTTCATAATTTGTATTGATCAAAATAATTTGTTAATAGGTCAAAAATTCACGTGCGTGTTTTTATGTCTAAAATTTCTTCGTAATTTTTGTGTTATAACAATTAAATTTGCTTTAATACAAACCATTGTCAAAAACTGTTGCCACTATATGATTGTAAAAACATTTTTACATAAATTTCAAAATTTGTATTGATCAAAATAATTTGTTAATAGGTCAAAAATTCACGTACGTGTTTTTATGTCTAAAATTTCTTCGTAATTTTGGTGTTATAACAATTAAATTTGCTTTAATACAAACCATTGTCAAAAACTGTTGCCACTATATGATTGTAAAAACATTTTTACATAAATTTCAAAATTTGTATTGATCAAAATAATTTGTTAATAGGTCAAAAATTCACGTGCGTGTTTTTATGTCTAAAATTTCTTCGTAATTTTTGTGTTATAACAATTAAATTTGCTTTAATACAAACCATTGTCAAAAACTGTTGCCACTATATGATTGTAAAAACATTTTTACATAAATTTCAAAATTTGTATTGATCAAAATAATTTGTTAATAGGTCAAAAATTCACGTGCGTGTTTTTATGTCTAAAATTTCTTCGTAATTTTGGTGTTATAACAATTAAATTTGCTTTAAAACAAACCATTGTCAAAAACTGTTGCCACTATATGATTGTAAAAACATTTTTACATAAATTTCAAAATTTGTATTGATCAAAATAATTTGTTAATAGGTCAAAAATTCACGTAAGTGTTTTTATGTCTAAAATTTCTTCGTAATTTTGGTGTTAGAACAATTAAATTTGCTTTAATACAAACCATTGTCAAAAACTGTTGCCACTATATGATTGTAAAAACATTTTTACATAAATTTCAAAATTTGTATTGATCAAAATAATTTGTTAATAGGTCAAAAATTCACGTGCGTGTTTTTATGTCTAAAATTTCTTCGTAATTTTGGTGTTATAACAATTAAATTTTCTTTAATACAAACCATTGTCAAAAACTGTTGCCACTATATGATTGTAAAAACATTTTTACATAAATTTCAAAATTTGTATTGATCAAAATAATTTGTTAATAGGTCAAAAATTCACGTGCGTGTTTTTATGTCTAAAATTTCTTCGTAATTTTTGTGTTATAACAATTAAATTTGCTTTAATACAAACCATTGTCAAAAACTGTTGCCACTATATGATTGTAAAAACATTTTTACATAAATTTCAAAATTTGTATTGATCAAAATAATTTGTTAATAGGTCAAAAATTCACGTGCGTGTTTTTATGTCTAAAATTTCTTCGTAATTTTGGTGTTATAACAATTAAATTTTCTTTAATACAAACCATTGTCAAAAACTGTTGCCACTATATGATTGTAAAAACATTTTTACATAAATTTCAAAATTTGTATTGGTCAAAATAATTTGTTAATAGGTCAAAAATTCACGTGCGTGTTTTTATGTCTAAAATTTCTTCGTAATTTTCGTGTTATAACAATTAAATTTGCTTTAATACAAACCATTGTCAAAAACTGTTGCCACTATATGATTGTAAAAACATTTTTACATAAATTTTAAAATTTGTATTGATCAAAATAATTTGTTAATAGGTCAAAAATTCACGTGCGTGTTTTTATGTCTAAAATTTCTTCGTAATTTTGGTGTTATAACAATTAAATTTGCTTTAATACAAACCATTGTCAAAAACTGTTGCCACTATATGATTGTAAAAACATTTTTACATAAATTTCAAAATTTGTATTGATTAAAATAATTTGTTAATAGGTCAAAAATTCACGTGCGTGTTTTTATGTCTAAAATTTCTTCGTAATTTTTGAGTTATAACAATTAAATTTGCTTTAATACAAACCATTGTCAAAAACTGTTGCCACTATATGATTGTAAAAACATTTTTACATAAATTTCAAAATTTGTATTGATCAAAATAATTTGTTAATACGTCAAAAATTCACGTGCGTGTTTTTATGTCTAAAATTTCTTCGTAATTTTGGTGTTATAACAATTAAATTTGCTTTAATACAAACCATTGTCAAAAACTGTTGATACTATATGATCGTAAAAACATTTTTACATAAATTTCAAAATTTGTATTGATTAAAATAATTTGTTAATAGGTCAAAAATTCACGTGCGTGTTTTTATGTCTAAAATTTCTTCGTAATTTTTGTGTTATAACAATTAAATTTGCTTTAATACAAACCATTGTCAAAAACTGTTGCCACTATATGATTGTAAAAACATTTTTACATAAATTTCAAAATTTGTATTGATCAAAATAATTTGTTAATAGGTCAAAAATTCACGTACGTGTTTTTATGTCTAAAATTTCTTCGTAATTTTGGTGTTATAACAATTAAATTTGCTTTAATACAAACCATTGTCAAAAACTGTTGCCACTATATGATTGTAAAAACATTTTTACATAAATTTCAAAATTTGTATTGATCAAAATAATTTGTTAATAGGTCAAAAATTCACGTACGTGTTTTTATGTCTAAAATTTCTTCGTAATTTTGGTGTTATAACAATTAAATTTGCTTTAATACAAACCATTGTCAAAAACTGTTGCCACTATATGATTGTAAAAACATTTTTACATAAATTTCAAAATTTGTATTGATCAAAATAATTTGTTAATAGGTCAAAAATTCACGTAAGTGTTTTTATGTCTAAAATTTCTTCGTAATTTTGGTGTTATAACAATTAAATTTGCTTTAATACAAACCATTGTCAAAAACTGTTGCCACTATATGATTGTAAAAACATTTTTACATAAATTTCAAAATTTGTATTGATCAAAATAATTTGTTAATAGGTCAAAAATTCACGTGCGTGTTTTTATGTCTAAAATTTCTTCGTAATTTTGGTGTTATAACAATTAAATTTTCTTTAATACAAACCATTGTCAAAAACTGTTGCCACTATATGATTGTAAAAACATTTTTACATAAATTTCAAAATTTGTATTGATCAAAATAATTTGTTAATAGGTCAAAAATTCACGTGCGTGTTTTTATGTCTAAAATTTCTTCGTAATTTTGGTGTTATAACAATTAAATTTTCTTTAATACAAACCATTGTCAAAAACTGTTGCCACTATATGATTGTAAAAACATTTTTACATAAATTTCAAAATTTGTATTGATCAAAATAATTTGTTAATAGGTCAAAAATTCACGTACGTGTTTTTATGTCTAAAATTTCTTCGTAATTTTTGTGTTATAACAATTAAATTTGCTTTAATACAAACCATTGTCAAAAACTGTTGCCACTATATGATTGTAAAAACATTTTTACATAAATTTCAAAATTTGTATTGATCAAAATAATTTGTTAATAGGTCAAAAATTCACGTGCGTGTTTTTATGTCTAAAATTTCTTCGTAATTTTGGTGTTATAACAATTAAATTTGCTTTAATACAAACCATTGTCAAAAACTGTTGATACTATATGATTGTAAAAACATTTTTACATAAATTTCAAAATTTGTATTGATTAAAATAATTTGTTAATAGGTCAAAAATTCACGTGCGTGTTTTTATGTCTAAAATTTCTTCGTAATTTTTGTGTTATAACAATTAAATTTGCTTTAATACAAACCATTGTCAAAAACTGTTGCCACTATATGATTGTAAAAACATTTTTACATAAATTTCAAAATTTGTATTGATCAAAATAATTTGTTAATACGTCAAAAATTCACGTGCGTGTTTTTATGTCTAAAATTTCTTCGTAATTTTTGTGTTATAACAATTAAATTTGCTTTAATACAAACCATTGTCAAAAACTGTTGCCACTATATGATTGTAAAAACATTTTTACATAAATTTCAAAATTTGTATTGATCAAAATAATTTGTTAATAGGTCAAAAATTCACGTGCGTGTTTTTATGTCTAAAATTTCTTCGTAATTTTGGTGTTATAACAATTAAATTTGCTTTAATACAAACCATTGTCAAAAACTGTTGATACTATATGATTGTAAAAACATTTTTACATAAATTTCAAAATTTGTATTGATTAAAATAATTTGTTAATAGGTCAAAAATTCACGTGCGTGTTTTTATGTCTAAAATTTCTTCCTAATTTTGGTGTTATAACAATTAAATTTGCTTTAATCCAAATCTTTGTCAAAAATTGTTGCCACCATAAGATTGTACATTATTTTTACATAAATTTCATAATTTGTATTGATCAAAATAATTTGTTAATAGGTCAAAAATTCACGTGCGTGTTTTTATGTCTAAAATTTCTTCGTAATTTTTGTGTTATAACAATTAAATTTGCTTTAATACAAACCATTGTCAAAAACTGTTGCCACTATATGATTGTAAAAACATTTTTACATAAATTTCATAATTTGTATTAATCAAAATAATTTGTTAATAGGTCAAAAATTCACGTGCGTGTTTTTATGTCTAAAATTTCTTCGTAATTTTTGTGTTATAACAATTAAATTTGCTTTAATACAAACCATTGTCAAAAACTGTTGCCACTATATGATTGTAAAAACATTTTTACATAAATTTCAAAATTTGTATTGATCAAAATAATTTGTTAATAGGTCAAAAATTCACGTGCGTGTTTTTATGTCTAAAATTTCTTCGTAATTTTTGTGTTATAACAATTAAATTTGCTTTAATACAAACCATTGTCAAAAACTGTTGCCACTATATGATTGTAAAAACATTTTTACATAAATTTCAAAATTTGTATTGATCAAAATAATTTGTTAATAGGTCAAAAATTCACGTACGTGTTTTTATGTCTAAAATTTCTTCGTAATTTTGGTGTTATAACAATTAAATTTGCTTTAATACAAACCATTGTCAAAAACTGTTGCCACTATATGATTGTAAAAACATTTTTACATAAATTTCAAAATTTGTATTGATCAAAATAATTTGTTAATAGGTCAAAAATTCACGTAAGTGTTTTTATGTCTAAAATTTCTTCGTAATTTTGGTGTTATAACAATTAAATTTGCTTTAATACAAACCATTGTCAAAAACTGTTGCCACTATATGATTGTAAAAACATTTTTACATAAATTTCAAAATTTGTATTGATCAAAATAATTTGTTAATAGGTCAAAAATTCACGTGCGTGTTTTTATGTCTAAAATTTCTTCGTAATTTTGGTGTTATAACAATTAAATTTTCTTTAATACAAACCATTGTCAAAAACTGTTGCCACTATATGATTGTAAAAACATTTTTACATAAATTTCAAAATTTGTATTGATCAAAATAATTTGTTAATAGGTCAAAAATTCACGTGCGTGTTTTTATGTCTAAAATTTCTTCGTAATTTTGGTGTTATAACAATTAAATTTTCTTTAATACAAACCATTGTCAAAAACTGTTGCCACTATATGATTGTAAAAACATTTTTACATAAATTTCAAAATTTGTATTGATCAAAATAATTTGTTAATAGGTCAAAAATTCACGTGCGTGTTTTTATGTCTAAAATTTCTTCGTAATTTTTGTGTTATAACAATTAAATTTGCTTTAATACAAACCATTGTCAAAAACTGTTGCCACTATATGATTGTAAAAACATTTTTACATAAATTTCAAAATTTGTATTGATCAAAATAATTTGTTAATAGGTCAAAAATTCACGTGCGTGTTTTTATGTCTAAAATTTCTTCGTAATTTTTGTGTTATAACAATTAAATTTGCTTTAATACAAACCATTGTCAAAAACTGTTGATACTATATGATTGTAAAAACATTTTTACATAAATTTCAAAATTTGTATTGATTAAAATAATTTGTTAATAGGTCAAAAATTCACGTGCGTGTTTTTATGTCTAAAATTTCTTCGTAATTTTTGTGTTATAACAATTAAATTTGCTTTAATACAAACCATTGTCAAAAACTGTTGCCACTATATGATTGTAAAAACATTTTTACATAAATTTCAAAATTTGTATTGATCAAAATAATTTGTTAATACGTCAAAAATTCACGTGCGTGTTTTTATGTCTAAAGTTTCTTCCTAATTTTGGTGTTATAACAATTAAATTTGCTTTAATCCAAATCTTTGTCAAAAATTGTTGCCACCATAAGATTGTACATTATTTTTACATAAATTTCATAATTTGTATTGATCAAAATAATTTGTTAATAGGTCAAAAATTCACGTGCGTGTTTTTATGTCTAAAATTTCTTCGTAATTTTTGTGTTATAACAATTAAATTTGCTTTAATACAAACCATTGTCAAAAACTGTTGCCACTATATGATTGTAAAAACATTTTTACATAAATTTCAAAATTTGTATTGATCAAAATAATTTGTTAATAGGTCAAAAATTCACGTGCGTGTTTTTATGTCTAAAATTTCTTCGTAATTTTTGTGTTATAACAATTAAATTTGCTTTAATACAAACCATTGTCAAAAACTGTTGCCACTATATGATTGTAAAAACATTTTTACATAAATTTCAAAATTTGTATTGATCAAAATAATTTGTTAATAGGTCAAAAATTCACGTACGTGTTTTTATGTCTAAAATTTCATCGTAATTTTGGTGTTATAACAATTAAATTTGCTTTAATACAAACCATTGTCAAAAACTGTTGCCACTATATGATTGTAAAAACATTTTTACATAAATTTCAAAATTTGTATTGATCAAAATAATTTGTTAATAGGTCAAAAATTCACGTGCGTGTTTTTATGTCTAAAATTTCTTCGTAATTTTGGTGTTATAACAATTAAATTTGCTTTAATACAAACCATTGTCAAAAACTGTTGCCACTATATGATTGTAAAAACATTTTTACATAAATTTCAAAATTTGTATTGATCAAAATAATTTGTTAATAGGTCAAAAATTCACGTGCGTGTTTTTATGTCTAAAATTTCTTCGTAATTTTGGTGTTATAACAATTAAATTTTCTTTAATACAAACCATTGTCAAAAACTGTTGCCACTATATGATTGTAAAAACATTTTTACATAAATTTCAAAATTTGTATTGATCAAAATAATTTGTTAATAGGTCAAAAATTCACGTGCGTGTTTTTATGTCTAAAATTTCTTCGTAATTTTGGTGTTATAACAATTAAATTTTCTTTAATACAAACCATTGTCAAAAACTGTTGCCACTATATGATTGTAAAAACATTTTTACATAAATTTCAAAATTTGTATTGATCAAAATAATTTGTTAATAGGTCAAAAATTCACGTGCGTGTTTTTATGTCTAAAATTTCTTCGTAATTTTTGTGTTATAACAATTAAATTTGCTTTAATACAAACCATTGTCAAAAACTGTTGCCACTATATGATTGTAAAAACATTTTTACATAAATTTCAAAATTTGTATTGATCAAAATAATTTGTTAATAGGTCAAAAATTCACGTGCGTGTTTTTATGTCTAAAATTTCTTCGTAATTTTTGTGTTATAACAATTAAATTTGCTTTAATACAAACCATTGTCAAAAACTGTTGATACTATATGATTGTAAAAACATTTTTACATAAATTTCAAAATTTGTATTGATTAAAATAATTTGTTAATAGGTCAAAAATTCACGTGCGTGTTTTTATGTCTAAAATTTCTTCCTAATTTTGGTGTTATAACAATTAAATTTGCTTTAATCCAAATCTTTGTCAAAAATTGTTGCCACCATAAGATTGTACATTATTTTTACATAAATTTCATAATTTGTATTGATCAAAATAATTTGTTAATAGGTCAAAAATTCACGTGCGTGTTTTTATGTCTAAAATTTCTTCGTAATTTTTGTGTTATAACAATTAAATTTGCTTTAATACAAACCATTGTCAAAAACTGTTGCCACTATATGATTGTAAAAACATTTTTACATAAATTTCATAATTTGTATTAATCAAAATAATTTGTTAATAGGTCAAAAATTCACGTGCGTGTTTTTATGTCTAAAATTTCATCGTAATTTTTGTGTTATAACAATTAAATTTGCTTTAATACAAACCATTGTCAAAAACTGTTGCCACTATATGATTGTAAAAACATTTTTACATAAATTTCAAAATTTGTATTGATCAAAATAATTTGTTAATAGGTCAAAAATTCACGTGCGTGTTTTTATGTCTAAAATTTCTTCGTAATTTTTGTGTTATAACAATTAAATTTGCTTTAATACAAACCATTGTCAAAAACTGTTGCCACTATATGATTGTAAAAACATTTTTACATAAATTTCAAAATTTGTATTGATCAAAATAATTTGTTAATAGGTCAAAAATTCACGTACGTGTTTTTATGTCTAAAATTTCTTCGTAATTTTGGTGTTATAACAATTAAATTTGCTTTAATACAAACCATTGTCAAAAACTGTTGCCACTATATGATTGTAAAAACATTTTTACATAAATTTCAAAATTTGTATTGATCAAAATAATTTGTTAATAGGTCAAAAATTCACGTGCGTGTTTTTATGTCTAAAATTTCTTCGTAATTTTGGTGTTATAGCAATTAAATTTGCTTTAATACAAACCATTGTCAAAAACTGTTGCCACTATATGATTGTAAAAACATTTTTACATAAATTTCAAAATTTGTATTGATCAAAATAATTTGTTAATAGGTCAAAAATTCACGTGCGTGTTTTTATGTCTAAAATTTCTTCGTAATTTTGGTGTTATAACAATTAAATTTTCTTTAATACAAACCATTGTCAAAAACTGTTGCCACTATATGATTGTAAAAACATTTTTACATAAATTTCAAAATTTGTATTGATCAAAATAATTTGTTAATAGGTCAAAAATTCACGTGCGTGTTTTTATGTCTAAAATTTCTTCGTAATTTTGGTGTTATAACAATTAAATTTTCTTTAATACAAACCATTGTCAAAAACTGTTGCCACTATATGATTGTAAAAACATTTTTACATAAATTTCAAAATTTGTATTGATCAAAATAATTTGTTAATAGGTCAAAAATTCACGTGCGTGTTTTTATGTCTAAAATTTCTTCGTAATTTTTGTGTTATAACAATTAAATTTGCTTTAATACAAACCATTGTCAAAAACTGTTGCCACTATATGATTGTAAAAACATTTTTACATAAATTTCAAAATTTGTATTGATCAAAATAATTTGTTAATAGGTCAAAAATTCACGTGCGTGTTTTTATGTCTAAAATTTCTTCGTAATTTTTGTGTTATAACAATTAAATTTGCTTTAATACAAACCATTGTCAAAAACTGTTGATACTATATGATTGTAAAAACATTTTTACATAAATTTCAAAATTTGTATTGATTAAAATAATTTGTTAATAGGTCAAAAATTCACGTGCGTGTTTTTATGTCTAAAATTTCTTCGTAATTTTTGTGTTATAACAATTAAATTTGCTTTAATACAAACCATTGTCAAAAACTGTTGCCACTATATGATTGTAAAAACATTTTTACATAAATTTCAAAATTTGTATTGATCAAAATAATTTGTTAATACGTCAAAAATTCACGTGCGTGTTTTTATGTCTAAAGTTTCTTCCTAATTTTGGTGTTATAACAATTAAATTTGCTTTAATCCAAATCTTTGTCAAAAATTGTTGCCACCATAAGATTGTACATTATTTTTACATAAATTTCATAATTTGTATTGATCAAAATAATTTGTTAATAGGTCAAAAATTCACGTGCGTGTTTTTATGTCTAAAATTTCTTCGTAATTTTTGTGTTATAACAATTAAATTTGCTTTAATACAAACCATTGTCAAAAACTGTTGCCACTATATGATTGTAAAAACATTTTTACATAAATTTCATAATTTGTATTAATCAAAATAATTTGTTAATAGGTCAAAAATTCACGTGCGTGTTTTTATGTCTAAAATTTCTTCGTAATTTTTGTGTTATAACAATTAAATTTGCTTTAATACAAACCATTGTCAAAAACTGTTGCCACTATATGATTGTAAAAACATTTTTACATAAATTTCAAAATTTGTATTGATCAAAATAATTTGTTAATAGGTCAAAAATTCACGTGCGTGTTTTTATGTCTAAAATTTCTTCGTAATTTTTGTGTTATAACAATTAAATTTGCTTTAATACAAACCATTGTCAAAAACTGTTGATACTATATGATTGTAAAAACATTTTTACATAAATTTCAAAATTTGTATTGATTAAAATAATTTGTTAATAGGTCAAAAATTCACGTGCGTGTTTTTATGTCTAAAATTTCTTCGTAATTTTTGTGTTATAACAATTAAATTTGCTTTAATACAAACCATTGTCAAAAACTGTTGCCACTATATGATTGTAAAAACATTTTTACATAAATTTCAAAATTTGTATTGATCAAAATAATTTGTTAATACGTCAAAAATTCACGTGCGTGTTTTTATGTCTAAAGTTTCTTCCTAATTTTGGTGTTATAACAATTAAATTTGCTTTAATCCAAATCTTTGTCAAAAATTGTTGCCACCATAAGATTGTACATTATTTTTACATAAATTTCATAATTTGTATTGATCAAAATAATTTGTTAATAGGTCAAAAATTCACGTGCGTGTTTTTATGTCTAAAATTTCTTCGTAATTTTTGTGTTATAACAATTAAATTTGCTTTAATACAAACCATTGTCAAAAACTGTTGCCACTATATGATTGTAAAAACATTTTTACATAAATTTCATAATTTGTATTAATCAAAATAATTTGTTAATAGGTCAAAAATTCACGTGCGTGTTTTTATGTCTAAAATTTCTTCGTAATTTTTGTGTTATAACAATTAAATTTGCTTTAATACAAACCATTGTCAAAAACTGTTGATACTATATGATTGTAAAAACATTTTTACATAAATTTCAAAATTTGTATTGATTAAAATAATTTGTTAATAGGTCAAAAATTCACGTGCGTGTTTTTATGTCTAAAATTTCTTCGTAATTTTTGTGTTATAACAATTAAATTTGCTTTAATACAAACCATTGTCAAAAACTGTTGCCACTATATGATTGTAAAAACATTTTTACATAAATTTCATAATTTGTATTGATCAAAATAATTTGTTAATACGTCAAAAATTCACGTGCGTGTTTTTATGTCTAAAGTTTCTTCCTAATTTTGGTGTTATAACAATTAAATTTGCTTTAATCCAAATCTTTGTCAAAAATTGTTGCCACTATATGATTGTAAAAACATTTTTACATAAATTTCATAATTTGTATTGATCAAAATAATTTGTTAATAGGTCAAAAATTCACGTGCGTGTTTTTATGTCTAAAATTTCTTCGTAATTTTTGTGTTATAACAATTAAATTTGCTTTAATACAAACCATTGTCAAAAACTGTTGCCACTATATGATTGTAAAAACATTTTTACATAAATTTCATAATTTGTATTGATCAAAATAATTTGTTAATAGGTCAAAAATTCACGTGCGTGTTTTTATGTCTAAAATTTCTTCGTAATTTTTGTGTTATAACAATTAAATTTGCTTTAATACAAACCATTGTCAAAAACTGTTGCCACTATATGATTGTAAAAACATTTTTACATAAATTTCAAAATTTGTATTGATCAAAATAATTTGTTAATACGTCAAAAATTCACGTGCGTGTTTTTATGTCTAAAGTTTCTTCCTAATTTTGGTGTTATAACAATTAAATTTGCTTTAATACAAACCATTGTCAAAAACTGTTGCCACCATAAGATTGTACATTATTTTTACATAAATTTCATAATTTGTATTGATCAAAATAATTTGTTAATAGGTCAAAAATTCACGTGCGTGTTTTTATGTCTAAAATTTCTTCGTAATTTTTGTGTTATAACAATTAAATTTGCTTTAATACAAACCATTGTCAAAAACTGTTGCCACTATATGATTGTAAAAACATTTTTACATAAATTTCATAATTTGTATTGATCAAAATAATTTGTTAATAGGTCAAAAATTCACGTGCGTGTTTTTATGTCTAAAATTTCTTCGTAATTTTTGTGTTATAACAATTAAATTTGCTTTAATACAAACCATTGTCAAAAACTGTTGCCACTATATGATTGTAAAAACATTTTTACATAAATTTCAAAATTTGTATTGATCAAAATAATTTGTTAATAGGTCAAAAATTCACGTACGTGTTTTTATGTCTAAAATTTCTTCGTAATTTTGGTGTTATAACAATTAAATTTGCTTTAATACAAACCATTGTCAAAAACTGTTGCCACTATATGATTGTAAAAACATTTTTACATAAATTTCAAAATTTGTATTGATCAAAATAATTTGTTAATAGGTCAAAAATTCACGTGCGTGTTTTTATGTCTAAAATTTCTTCGTAATTTTTGTGTTATAACAATTAAATTTGCTTTAATACAAACTATTGTCAAAAACTGTTGCCACTATATGATTGTAAAAACATTTTTACATAAATTTCAAAATTTGTATTGATCAAAATAATTTGTTAATAGGTCAAAAATTCACGTGCGTGTTTTTATGTCTAAAATTTCTTCGTAATTTTGGTGTTATAACAATTAAATTTGCTTTAAAACAAACCATTGTCAAAAACTGTTGCCACTATATGATTGTAAAAACATTTTTACATAAATTTCAAAATTTGTATTGATCAAAATAATTTGTTAATAGGTCAAAAATTCACGTAAGTGTTTTTATGTCTAAAATTTCTTCGTAATTTTGGTGTTAGAACAATTAAATTTGCTTTAATACAAACCATTGTCAAAAACTGTTGCCACTATATGATTGTAAAAACATTTTTACATAAATTTCAAAATTTGTATTGATCAAAATAATTTGTTAATAGGTCAAAAATTCACGTGCGTGTTTTTATGTCTAAAATTTCTTCGTAATTTTGGTGTTATAACAATTAAATTTTCTTTAATACAAACCATTGTCAAAAACTGTTGCCACTATATGATTGTAAAAACATTTTTACATAAATTTCAAAATTTGTATTGATCAAAATAATTTGTTAATAGGTCAAAAATTCACGTGCGTGTTTTTATGTCTAAAATTTCTTCGTAATTTTTGTGTTATAACAATTAAATTTGCTTTAATACAAACCATTGTCAAAAACTGTTGCCACTATATGATTGTAAAAACATTTTTACATAAATTTCAAAATTTGTATTGATCAAAATAATTTGTTAATAGGTCAAAAATTCACGTGCGTGTTTTTATGTCTAAAATTTCTTCGTAATTTTGGTGTTATAACAATTAAATTTTCTTTAATACAAACCATTGTCAAAAACTGTTGCCACTATATGATTGTAAAAACATTTTTACATAAATTTCAAAATTTGTATTGGTCAAAATAATTTGTTAATAGGTCAAAAATTCACGTGCGTGTTTTTATGTCTAAAATTTCTTCGTAATTTTCGTGTTATAACAATTAAATTTGCTTTAATACAAACCATTGTCAAAAACTGTTGCCACTATATGATTGTAAAAACATTTTTACATAAATTTTAAAATTTGTATTGATCAAAATAATTTGTTAATAGGTCAAAAATTCACGTGCGTGTTTTTATGTCTAAAATTTCTTCGTAATTTTGGTGTTATAACAATTAAATTTGCTTTAATACAAACCATTGTCAAAAACTGTTGATACTATATGATTGTAAAAACATTTTTACATAAATTTCAAAATTTGTATTGATTAAAATAATTTGTTAATAGGTCAAAAATTCACGTGCGTGTTTTTATGTCTAAAATTTCTTCGTAATTTTTGAGTTATAACAATTAAATTTGCTTTAATACAAACCATTGTCAAAAACTGTTGCCACTATATGATTGTAAAAACATTTTTACATAAATTTCAAAATTTGTATTGATCAAAATAATTTGTTAATACGTCAAAAATTCACGTGCGTGTTTTTATGTCTAAAATTTCTTCGTAATTTTGGTGTTATAACAATTAAATTTGCTTTAATACAAACCATTGTCAAAAACTGTTGATACTATATGATCGTAAAAACATTTTTACATAAATTTCAAAATTTGTATTGATTAAAATAATTTGTTAATAGGTCAAAAATTCACGTGCGTGTTTTTATGTCTAAAATTTCTTCGTAATTTTTGTGTTATAACAATTAAATTTGCTTTAATACAAACCATTGTCAAAAACTGTTGCCACTATATGATTGTAAAAACATTTTTACATAAATTTCAAAATTTGTATTGATCAAAATAATTTGTTAATAGGTCAAAAATTCACGTACGTGTTTTTATGTCTAAAATTTCTTCGTAATTTTGGTGTTATAACAATTAAATTTGCTTTAATACAAACCATTGTCAAAAACTGTTGCCACTATATGATTGTAAAAACATTTTTACATAAATTTCAAAATTTGTATTGATCAAAATAATTTGTTAATAGGTCAAAAATTCACGTACGTGTTTTTATGTCTAAAATTTCTTCGTAATTTTGGTGTTATAACAATTAAATTTGCTTTAATACAAACCATTGTCAAAAACTGTTGCCACTATATGATTGTAAAAACATTTTTACATAAATTTCAAAATTTGTATTGATCAAAATAATTTGTTAATAGGTCAAAAATTCACGTAAGTGTTTTTATGTCTAAAATTTCTTCGTAATTTTGGTGTTATAACAATTAAATTTGCTTTAATACAAACCATTGTCAAAAACTGTTGCCACTATATGATTGTAAAAACATTTTTACATAAATTTCAAAATTTGTATTGATCAAAATAATTTGTTAATAGGTCAAAAATTCACGTGCGTGTTTTTATGTCTAAAATTTCTTCGTAATTTTGGTGTTATAACAATTAAATTTTCTTTAATACAAACCATTGTCAAAAACTGTTGCCACTATATGATTGTAAAAACATTTTTACATAAATTTCAAAATTTGTATTGATCAAAATAATTTGTTAATAGGTCAAAAATTCACGTGCGTGTTTTTATGTCTAAAATTTCTTCGTAATTTTGGTGTTATAACAATTAAATTTTCTTTAATACAAACCATTGTCAAAAACTGTTGCCACTATATGATTGTAAAAACATTTTTACATAAATTTCAAAATTTGTATTGATCAAAATAATTTGTTAATAGGTCAAAAATTCACGTACGTGTTTTTATGTCTAAAATTTCTTCGTAATTTTTGTGTTATAACAATTAAATTTGCTTTAATACAAACCAGTGTCAAAAACTGTTGCCACTATATGATTGTAAAAACATTTTTACATAAATTTCAAAATTTGTATTGATCAAAATAATTTGTTAATAGGTCAAAAATTCACGTGCGTGTTTTTATGTCTAAAATTTCTTCGTAATTTTGGTGTTATAACAATTAAATTTGCTTTAATACAAACCATTGTCAAAAACTGTTGATACTATATGATTGTAAAAACATTTTTACATAAATTTCAAAATTTGTATTGATTAAAATAATTTGTTAATAGGTCAAAAATTCACGTGCGTGTTTTTATGTCTAAAATTTCTTCGTAATTTTTGTGTTATAACAATTAAATTTGCTTTAATACAAACCATTGTCAAAAACTGTTGCCACTATATGATTGTAAAAACATTTTTACATAAATTTCAAAATTTGTATTGATCAAAATAATTTGTTAATACGTCAAAAATTCACGTGCGTGTTTTTATGTCTAAAATTTCTTCGTAATTTTTGTGTTATAACAATTAAATTTGCTTTAATACAAACCATTGTCAAAAACTGTTGCCACTATATGATTGTAAAAACATTTTTACATAAATTTCAAAATTTGTATTGATCAAAATAATTTGTTAATAGGTCAAAAATTCACGTGCGTGTTTTTATGTCTAAAATTTCTTCGTAATTTTGGTGTTATAACAATTAAATTTGCTTTAATACAAACCATTGTCAAAAACTGTTGATACTATATGATTGTAAAAACATTTTTACATAAATTTCAAAATTTGTATTGATTAAAATAATTTGTTAATAGGTCAAAAATTCACGTGCGTGTTTTTATGTCTAAAATTTCTTCCTAATTTTGGTGTTATAACAATTAAATTTGCTTTAATCCAAATCTTTGTCAAAAATTGTTGCCACCATAAGATTGTACATTATTTTTACATAAATTTCATAATTTGTATTGATCAAAATAATTTGTTAATAGGTCAAAAATTCACGTGCGTGTTTTTATGTCTAAAATTTCTTCGTAATTTTTGTGTTATAACAATTAAATTTGCTTTAATACAAACCATTGTCAAAAACTGTTGCCACTATATGATTGTAAAAACATTTTTACATAAATTTCATAATTTGTATTAATCAAAATAATTTGTTAATAGGTCAAAAATTCACGTGCGTGTTTTTATGTCTAAAATTTCTTCGTAATTTTTGTGTTATAACAATTAAATTTGCTTTAATACAAACCATTGTCAAAAACTGTTGCCACTATATGATTGTAAAAACATTTTTACATAAATTTCAAAATTTGTATTGATCAAAATAATTTGTTAATAGGTCAAAAATTCACGTGCGTGTTTTTATGTCTAAAATTTCTTCGTAATTTTTGTGTTATAACAATTAAATTTGCTTTAATACAAACCATTGTCAAAAACTGTTGCCACTATATGATTGTAAAAACATTTTTACATAAATTTCAAAATTTGTATTGATCAAAATAATTTGTTAATAGGTCAAAAATTCACGTACGTGTTTTTATGTCTAAAATTTCTTCGTAATTTTGGTGTTATAACAATTAAATTTGCTTTAATACAAACCATTGTCAAAAACTGTTGCCACTATATGATTGTAAAAACATTTTTACATAAATTTCAAAATTTGTATTGATCAAAATAATTTGTTAATAGGTCAAAAATTCACGTAAGTGTTTTTATGTCTAAAATTTCTTCGTAATTTTGGTGTTATAACAATTAAATTTGCTTTAATACAAACCATTGTCAAAAACTGTTGCCACTATATGATTGTAAAAACATTTTTACATAAATTTCAAAATTTGTATTGATCAAAATAATTTGTTAATAGGTCAAAAATTCACGTGCGTGTTTTTATGTCTAAAATTTCTTCGTAATTTTGGTGTTATAACAATTAAATTTTCTTTAATACAAACCATTGTCAAAAACTGTTGCCACTATATGATTGTAAAAACATTTTTACATAAATTTCAAAATTTGTATTGATCAAAATAATTTGTTAATAGGTCAAAAATTCACGTGCGTGTTTTTATGTCTAAAATTTCTTCGTAATTTTGGTGTTATAACAATTAAATTTTCTTTAATACAAACCATTGTCAAAAACTGTTGCCACTATATGATTGTAAAAACATTTTTACATAAATTTCAAAATTTGTATTGATCAAAATAATTTGTTAATAGGTCAAAAATTCACGTGCGTGTTTTTATGTCTAAAATTTCTTCGTAATTTTTGTGTTATAACAATTAAATTTGCTTTAATACAAACCATTGTCAAAAACTGTTGCCACTATATGATTGTAAAAACATTTTTACATAAATTTCAAAATTTGTATTGATCAAAATAATTTGTTAATAGGTCAAAAATTCACGTGCGTGTTTTTATGTCTAAAATTTCTTCGTAATTTTTGTGTTATAACAATTAAATTTGCTTTAATACAAACCATTGTCAAAAACTGTTGATACTATATGATTGTAAAAACATTTTTACATAAATTTCAAAATTTGTATTGATTAAAATAATTTGTTAATAGGTCAAAAATTCACGTGCGTGTTTTTATGTCTAAAATTTCTTCGTAATTTTTGTGTTATAACAATTAAATTTGCTTTAATACAAACCATTGTCAAAAACTGTTGCCACTATATGATTGTAAAAACATTTTTACATAAATTTCAAAATTTGTATTGATCAAAATAATTTGTTAATACGTCAAAAATTCACGTGCGTGTTTTTATGTCTAAAGTTTCTTCCTAATTTTGGTGTTATAACAATTAAATTTGCTTTAATCCAAATCTTTGTCAAAAATTGTTGCCACCATAAGATTGTACATTATTTTTACATAAATTTCATAATTTGTATTGATCAAAATAATTTGTTAATAGGTCAAAAATTCACGTGCGTGTTTTTATGTCTAAAATTTCTTCGTAATTTTTGTGTTATAACAATTAAATTTGCTTTAATACAAACCATTGTCAAAAACTGTTGCCACTATATGATTGTAAAAACATTTTTACATAAATTTCAAAATTTGTATTGATCAAAATAATTTGTTAATAGGTCAAAAATTCACGTGCGTGTTTTTATGTCTAAAATTTCTTCGTAATTTTTGTGTTATAACAATTAAATTTGCTTTAATACAAACCATTGTCAAAAACTGTTGCCACTATATGATTGTAAAAACATTTTTACATAAATTTCAAAATTTGTATTGATCAAAATAATTTGTTAATAGGTCAAAAATTCACGTACGTGTTTTTATGTCTAAAATTTCATCGTAATTTTGGTGTTATAACAATTAAATTTGCTTTAATACAAACCATTGTCAAAAACTGTTGCCACTATATGATTGTAAAAACATTTTTACATAAATTTCAAAATTTGTATTGATCAAAATAATTTGTTAATAGGTCAAAAATTCACGTGCGTGTTTTTATGTCTAAAATTTCTTCGTAATTTTGGTGTTATAACAATTAAATTTGCTTTAATACAAACCATTGTCAAAAACTGTTGCCACTATATGATTGTAAAAACATTTTTACATAAATTTCAAAATTTGTATTGATCAAAATAATTTGTTAATAGGTCAAAAATTCACGTGCGTGTTTTTATGTCTAAAATTTCTTCGTAATTTTGGTGTTATAACAATTAAATTTTCTTTAATACAAACCATTGTCAAAAACTGTTGCCACTATATGATTGTAAAAACATTTTTACATAAATTTCAAAATTTGTATTGATCAAAATAATTTGTTAATAGGTCAAAAATTCACGTGCGTGTTTTTATGCCTAAAATTTCTTCGTAATTTTGGTGTTATAACAATTAAATTTTCTTTAATACAAACCATTGTCAAAAACTGTTGCCACTATATGATTGTAAAAACATTTTTACATAAATTTCAAAATTTGTATTGATCAAAATAATTTGTTAATAGGTCAAAAATTCACGTGCGTGTTTTTATGTCTAAAATTTCTTCGTAATTTTTGTGTTATAACAATTAAATTTGCTTTAATACAAACCATTGTCAAAAACTGTTGCCACTATATGATTGTAAAAACATTTTTACATAAATTTCAAAATTTGTATTGATCAAAATAATTTGTTAATAGGTCAAAAATTCACGTGCGTGTTTTTATGTCTAAAATTTCTTCGTAATTTTTGTGTTATAACAATTAAATTTGCTTTAATACAAACCATTGTCAAAAACTGTTGATACTATATGATTGTAAAAACATTTTTACATAAATTTCAAAATTTGTATTGATTAAAATAATTTGTTAATAGGTCAAAAATTCACGTGCGTGTTTTTATGTCTAAAATTTCTTCCTAATTTTGGTGTTATAACAATTAAATTTGCTTTAATCCAAATCTTTGTCAAAAATTGTTGCCACCATAAGATTGTACATTATTTTTACATAAATTTCATAATTTGTATTGATCAAAATAATTTGTTAATAGGTCAAAAATTCACGTGCGTGTTTTTATGTCTAAAATTTCTTCGTAATTTTTGTGTTATAACAATTAAATTTGCTTTAATACAAACCATTGTCAAAAACTGTTGCCACTATATGATTGTAAAAACATTTTTACATAAATTTCATAATTTGTATTAATCAAAATAATTTGTTAATAGGTCAAAAATTCACGTGCGTGTTTTTATGTCTAAAATTTCTTCGTAATTTTTGTGTTATAACAATTAAATTTGCTTTAATACAAACCATTGTCAAAAACTGTTGCCACTATATGATTGTAAAAACATTTTTACATAAATTTCAAAATTTGTATTGATCAAAATAATTTGTTAATAGGTCAAAAATTCACGTGCGTGTTTTTATGTCTAAAATTTCTTCGTAATTTTTGTGTTATAACAATTAAATTTGCTTTAATACAAACCATTGTCAAAAACTGTTGCCACTATATGATTGTAAAAACATTTTTACATAAATTTCAAAATTTGTATTGATCAAAATAATTTGTTAATAGGTCAAAAATTCACGTACGTGTTTTTATGTCTAAAATTTCTTCGTAATTTTGGTGTTATAACAATTAAATTTGCTTTAATACAAACCATTGTCAAAAACTGTTGCCACTATATGATTGTAAAAACATTTTTACATAAATTTCAAAATTTGTATTGATCAAAATAATTTGTTAATAGGTCAAAAATTCACGTGCGTGTTTTTATGTCTAAAATTTCTTCGTAATTTTGGTGTTATAGCAATTAAATTTGCTTTAATACAAACCATTGTCAAAAACTGTTGCCACTATATGATTGTAAAAACATTTTTACATAAATTTCAAAATTTGTATTGATCAAAATAATTTGTTAATAGGTCAAAAATTCACGTGCGTGTTTTTATGTCTAAAATTTCTTCGTAATTTTGGTGTTATAACAATTAAATTTTCTTTAATACAAACCATTGTCAAAAACTGTTGCCACTATATGATTGTAAAAACATTTTTACATAAATTTCAAAATTTGTATTGATCAAAATAATTTGTTAATAGGTCAAAAATTCACGTGCGTGTTTTTATGTCTAAAATTTCTTCGTAATTTTGGTGTTATAACAATTAAATTTTCTTTAATACAAACCATTGTCAAAAACTGTTGCCACTATATGATTGTAAAAACATTTTTACATAAATTTCAAAATTTGTATTGATCAAAATAATTTGTTAATAGGTCAAAAATTCACGTGCGTGTTTTTATGTCTAAAATTTCTTCGTAATTTTTGTGTTATAACAATTAAATTTGCTTTAATACAAACCATTGTCAAAAACTGTTGCCACTATATGATTGTAAAAACATTTTTACATAAATTTCAAAATTTGTATTGATCAAAATAATTTGTTAATAGGTCAAAAATTCACGTGCGTGTTTTTATGTCTAAAATTTCTTCGTAATTTTTGTGTTATAACAATTAAATTTGCTTTAATACAAACCATTGTCAAAAACTGTTGATACTATATGATTGTAAAAACATTTTTACATAAATTTCAAAATTTGTATTGATTAAAATAATTTGTTAATAGGTCAAAAATTCACGTGCGTGTTTTTATGTCTAAAATTTCTTCGTAATTTTTGTGTTATAACAATTAAATTTGCTTTAATACAAACCATTGTCAAAAACTGTTGCCACTATATGATTGTAAAAACATTTTTACATAAATTTCAAAATTTGTATTGATCAAAATAATTTGTTAATACGTCAAAAATTCACGTGCGTGTTTTTATGTCTAAAGTTTCTTCCTAATTTTGGTGTTATAACAATTAAATTTGCTTTAATCCAAATCTTTGTCAAAAATTGTTGCCACCATAAGATTGTACATTATTTTTACATAAATTTCATAATTTGTATTGATCAAAATAATTTGTTAATAGGTCAAAAATTCACGTGCGTGTTTTTATGTCTAAAATTTCTTCGTAATTTTTGTGTTATAACAATTAAATTTGCTTTAATACAAACCATTGTCAAAAACTGTTGCCACTATATGATTGTAAAAACATTTTTACATAAATTTCATAATTTGTATTAATCAAAATAATTTGTTAATAGGTCAAAAATTCACGTGCGTGTTTTTATGTCTAAAATTTCTTCGTAATTTTTGTGTTATAACAATTAAATTTGCTTTAATACAAACCATTGTCAAAAACTGTTGCCACTATATGATTGTAAAAACATTTTTACATAAATTTCAAAATTTGTATTGATCAAAATAATTTGTTAATAGGTCAAAAATTCACGTGCGTGTTTTTATGTCTAAAATTTCTTCGTAATTTTTGTGTTATAACAATTAAATTTGCTTTAATACAAACCATTGTCAAAAACTGTTGATACTATATGATTGTAAAAACATTTTTACATAAATTTCAAAATTTGTATTGATTAAAATAATTTGTTAATAGGTCAAAAATTCACGTGCGTGTTTTTATGTCTAAAATTTCTTCGTAATTTTTGTGTTATAACAATTAAATTTGCTTTAATACAAACCATTGTCAAAAACTGTTGCCACTATATGATTGTAAAAACATTTTTACATAAATTTCAAAATTTGTATTGATCAAAATAATTTGTTAATACGTCAAAAATTCACGTGCGTGTTTTTATGTCTAAAGTTTCTTCCTAATTTTGGTGTTATAACAATTAAATTTGCTTTAATCCAAATCTTTGTCAAAAATTGTTGCCACCATAAGATTGTACATTATTTTTACATAAATTTCATAATTTGTATTGATCAAAATAATTTGTTAATAGGTCAAAAATTCACGTGCGTGTTTTTATGTCTAAAATTTCTTCGTAATTTTTGTGTTATAACAATTAAATTTGCTTTAATACAAACCATTGTCAAAAACTGTTGCCACTATATGATTGTAAAAACATTTTTACATAAATTTCATAATTTGTATTAATCAAAATAATTTGTTAATAGGTCAAAAATTCACGTGCGTGTTTTTATGTCTAAAATTTCTTCGTAATTTTTGTGTTATAACAATTAAATTTGCTTTAATACAAACCATTGTCAAAAACTGTTGCCACTATATGATTGTAAAAACATTTTTACATAAATTTCAAAATTTGTATTGATCAAAATAATTTGTTAATAGGTCAAAAATTCACGTGCGTGTTTTTATGTCTAAAATTTCTTCGTAATTTTTGTGTTATAACAATTAAATTTGCTTTAATACAAACCATTGTCAAAAACTGTTGCCACTATATGATTGTAAAAACATTTTTACATAAATTTCAAAATTTGTATTGATCAAAATAATTTGTTAATAGGTCAAAAATTCACGTACGTGTTTTTATGTCTAAAATTTCATCGTAATTTTGGTGTTATAACAATTAAATTTGCTTTAATACAAACCATTGTCAAAAACTGTTGCCACTATATGATTGTAAAAACATTTTTACATAAATTTCAAAATTTGTATTGATCAAAATAATTTGTTAATAGGTCAAAAATTCACGTGCGTGTTTTTATGTCTAAAATTTCTTCGTAATTTTGGTGTTATAACAATTAAATTTGCTTTAATACAAACCATTGTCAAAAACTGTTGCCACTATATGATTGTAAAAACATTTTTACATAAATTTCAAAATTTGTATTGATCAAAATAATTTGTTAATAGGTCAAAAATTCACGTGCGTGTTTTTATGTCTAAAATTTCTTCGTAATTTTGGTGTTATAACAATTAAATTTTCTTTAATACAAACCATTGTCAAAAACTGTTGCCACTATATGATTGTAAAAACATTTTTACATAAATTTCAAAATTTGTATTGATCAAAATAATTTGTTAATAGGTCAAAAATTCACGTGCGTGTTTTTATGTCTAAAATTTCTTCGTAATTTTGGTGTTATAACAATTAAATTTTCTTTAATACAAACCATTGTCAAAAACTGTTGCCACTATATGATTGTAAAAACATTTTTACATAAATTTCAAAATTTGTATTGATCAAAATAATTTGTTAATAGGTCAAAAATTCACGTGCGTGTTTTTATGTCTAAAATTTCTTCGTAATTTTTGTGTTATAACAATTAAATTTGCTTTAATACAAACCATTGTCAAAAACTGTTGCCACTATATGATTGTAAAAACATTTTTACATAAATTTCAAAATTTATATTGATCAAAATAATTTGTTAATAGGTCAAAAATTCACGTGCGTGTTTTTATGTCTAAAATTTCTTCGTAATTTTTGTGTTATAACAATTAAATTTGCTTTAATACAAACCATTGTCAAAAACTGTTGATACTATATGATTGTAAAAACATTTTTACATAAATTTCAAAATTTGTATTGATTAAAATAATTTGTTAATAGGTCAAAAATTCACGTGCGTGTTTTTATGTCTAAAATTTCTTCCTAATTTTGGTGTTATAACAATTAAATTTGCTTTAATCCAAATCTTTGTCAAAAATTGTTGCCACCATAAGATTGTACATTATTTTTACATAAATTTCATAATTTGTATTGATCAAAATAATTTGTTAATAGGTCAAAAATTCACGTGCGTGTTTTTATGTCTAAAATTTCTTCGTAATTTTTGTGTTATAACAATTAAATTTGCTTTAATACAAACCATTGTCAAAAACTGTTGCCACTATATGATTGTAAAAACATTTTTACATAAATTTCATAATTTGTATTAATCAAAATAATTTGTTAATAGGTCAAAAATTCACGTGCGTGTTTTTATGTCTAAAATTTCTTCGTAATTTTTGTGTTATAACAATTAAATTTGCTTTAATACAAACCATTGTCAAAAACTGTTGCCACTATATGATTGTAAAAACATTTTTACATAAATTTCAAAATTTGTATTGATCAAAATAATTTGTTAATAGGTCAAAAATTCACGTGCGTGTTTTTATGTCTAAAATTTCTTCGTAATTTTTGTGTTATAACAATTAAATTTGCTTTAATACAAACCATTGTCAAAAACTGTTGCCACTATATGATTGTAAAAACATTTTTACATAAATTTCAAAATTTGTATTGATCAAAATAATTTGTTAATAGGTCAAAAATTCACGTACGTGTTTTTATGTCTAAAATTTCTTCGTAATTTTGGTGTTATAACAATTAAATTTGCTTTAATACAAACCATTGTCAAAAACTGTTGCCACTATATGATTGTAAAAACATTTTTACATAAATTTCAAAATTTGTATTGATCAAAATAATTTGTTAATAGGTCAAAAATTCACGTGCGTGTTTTTATGTCTAAAATTTCTTCGTAATTTTGGTGTTATAACAATTAAATTTGCTTTAATACAAACCATTGTCAAAAACTGTTGCCACTATATGATTGTAAAAACATTTTTACATAAATTTCAAAATTTGTATTGATCAAAATAATTTGTTAATAGGTCAAAAATTCACGTGCGTGTTTTTATGTCTAAAATTTCTTCGTAATTTTGGTGTTATAACAATTAAATTTTCTTTAATACAAACCATTGTCAAAAACTGTTGCCACTATATGATTGTAAAAACATTTTTACATAAATTTCAAAATTTGTATTGATCAAAATAATTTGTTAATAGGTCAAAAATTCACGTGCGTGTTTTTATGTCTAAAATTTCTTCGTAATTTTGGTGTTATAACAATTAAATTTTCTTTAATACAAACCATTGTCAAAAACTGTTGCCACTATATGATTGTAAAAACATTTTTACATAAATTTCAAAATTTGTATTGATCAAAATAATTTGTTAATAGGTCAAAAATTCACGTGCGTGTTTTTATGTCTAAAATTTCTTCGTAATTTTTGTGTTATAACAATTAAATTTGCTTTAATACAAACCATTGTCAAAAACTGTTGCCACTATATGATTGTAAAAACATTTTTACATAAATTTCAAAATTTGTATTGATCAAAATAATTTGTTAATAGGTCAAAAATTCACGTGCGTGTTTTTATGTCTAAAATTTCTTCGTAATTTTTGTGTTATAACAATTAAATTTGCTTTAATACAAACCATTGTCAAAAACTGTTGATACTATATGATTGTAAAAACATTTTTACATAAATTTCAAAATTTGTATTGATTAAAATAATTTGTTAATAGGTCAAAAATTCACGTGCGTGTTTTTATGTCTAAAATTTCTTCGTAATTTTTGTGTTATAACAATTAAATTTGCTTTAATACAAACCATTGTCAAAAACTGTTGCCACTATATGATTGTAAAAACATTTTTACATAAATTTCAAAATTTGTATTGATCAAAATAATTTGTTAATACGTCAAAAATTCACGTGCGTGTTTTTATGTCTAAAGTTTCTTCCTAATTTTGGTGTTATAACAATTAAATTTGCTTTAATCCAAATCTTTGTCAAAAATTGTTGCCACCATAAGATTGTACATTATTTTTACATAAATTTCATAATTTGTATTGATCAAAATAATTTGTTAATAGGTCAAAAATTCACGTGCGTGTTTTTATGTCTAAAATTTCTTCGTAATTTTTGTGTTATAACAATTAAATTTGCTTTAATACAAACCATTGTCAAAAACTGTTGCCACTATATGATTGTAAAAACATTTTTACATAAATTTCATAATTTGTATTAATCAAAATAATTTGTTAATAGGTCAAAAATTCACGTGCGTGTTTTTATGTCTAAAATTTCTTCGTAATTTTTGTGTTATAACAATTAAATTTGCTTTAATACAAACCATTGTCAAAAACTGTTGCCACTATATGATTGTAAAAACATTTTTACATAAATTTCAAAATTTGTATTGATCAAAATAATTTGTTAATAGGTCAAAAATTCACGTGCGTGTTTTTATGTCTAAAATTTCTTCGTAATTTTTGTGTTATAACAATTAAATTTGCTTTAATACAAACCATTGTCAAAAACTGTTGATACTATATGATTGTAAAAACATTTTTACATAAATTTCAAAATTTGTATTGATTAAAATAATTTGTTAATAGGTCAAAAATTCACGTGCGTGTTTTTATGTCTAAAATTTCTTCGTAATTTTTGTGTTATAACAATTAAATTTGCTTTAATACAAACCATTGTCAAAAACTGTTGCCACTATATGATTGTAAAAACATTTTTACATAAATTTCAAAATTTGTATTGATCAAAATAATTTGTTAATACGTCAAAAATTCACGTGCGTGTTTTTATGTCTAAAGTTTCTTCCTAATTTTGGTGTTATAACAATTAAATTTGCTTTAATCCAAATCTTTGTCAAAAATTGTTGCCACCATAAGATTGTACATTATTTTTACATAAATTTCATAATTTGTATTGATCAAAATAATTTGTTAATAGGTCAAAAATTCACGTGCGTGTTTTTATGTCTAAAATTTCTTCGTAATTTTTGTGTTATAACAATTAAATTTGCTTTAATACAAACCATTGTCAAAAACTGTTGCCACTATATGATTGTAAAAACATTTTTACATAAATTTCATAATTTGTATTAATCAAAATAATTTGTTAATAGGTCAAAAATTCACGTGCGTGTTTTTATGTCTAAAATTTCTTCGTAATTTTTGTGTTATAACAATTAAATTTGCTTTAATACAAACCATTGTCAAAAACTGTTGCCACTATATGATTGTAAAAACATTTTTACATAAATTTCAAAATTTGTATTGATTAAAATAATTTGTTAATAGGTCAAAAATTCACGTGCGTGTTTTTATGTCTAAAATTTCTTCGTAATTTTTGTGTTATAACAATTAAATTTGCTTTAATACAAACCATTGTCAAAAACTGTTGCCACTATATGATTGTAAAAACATTTTTACATAAATTTCAAAATTTGTATTGATCAAAATAATTTGTTAATAGGTCAAAAATTCACGTGCGTGTTTTTATGTCTAAAATTTCTTCGTAATTTTGGTGTTATAACAATTAAATTTTCTTTAATACAAACCATTGTCAAAAACTGTTGCCACTATATGATTGTAAAAACATTTTTACATAAATTTCAAAATTTGTATTGATCAAAATAATTTGTTAATAGGTCAAAAATTCACGTGCGTGTTTTTATGTCTAAAATTTCTTCGTAATTTTGGTGTTATAACAATTAAATTTGCTTTAATACAAACCATTGTCAAAAACTGTTGCCACTATATGATTGTAAAAACATTTTTACATAAATTTCAAAATTTGTATTGATCAAAATAATTTGTTAATAGGTCAAAAATTCACGTGCGTGTTTTTATGTCTAAAATTTCTTCGTAATTTTGGTGTTATAACAATTAAATTTTCTTTAATACAAACCATTGTCAAAAACTGTTGCCACTATATGATTGTAAAAACATTTTTACATAAATTTCAAAATTTGTATTGATCAAAATAATTTGTTAATAGGTCAAAAATTCACGTGCGTGTTTTTATGTCTAAAATTTCTTCGTAATTTTGGTGTTATAACAATTAAATTTTCTTTAATACAAACCATTGTCAAAAACTGTTGCCACTATATGATTGTAAAAACATTTTTACATAAATTTCAAAATTTGTATTGATCAAAATAATTTGTTAATAGGTCAAAAATTCACGTGCGTGTTTTTATGTCTAAAATTTCTTCGTAATTTTTGTGTTATAACAATTAAATTTGCTTTAATACAAACCATTGTCAAAAACTGTTGCCACTATATGATTGTAAAAACATTTTTACATAAATTTCAAAATTTGTATTGATCAAAATAATTTGTTAATAGGTCAAAAATTCACGTGCGTGTTTTTATGTCTAAAATTTCTTCGTAATTTTTGTGTTATAACAATTAAATTTGCTTTAATACAAACCATTGTCAAAAACTGTTGATACTATATGATTGTAAAAACATTTTTACATAAATTTCAAAATTTGTATTGATTAAAATAATTTGTTAATAGGTCAAAAATTCACGTGCGTGTTTTTATGTCTAAAATTTCTTCGTAATTTTTGTGTTATAACAATTAAATTTGCTTTAATACAAACCATTGTCAAAAACTGTTGCCACTATATGATTGTAAAAACATTTTTACATAAATTTCAAAATTTGTATTGATCAAAATAATTTGTTAATACGTCAAAAATTCACGTGCGTGTTTTTATGTCTAAAGTTTCTTCCTAATTTTGGTGTTATAACAATTAAATTTGCTTTAATCCAAATCTTTGTCAAAAATTGTTGCCACCATAAGATTGTACATTATTTTTACATAAATTTCATAATTTGTATTGATCAAAATAATTTGTTAATAGGTCAAAAATTCACGTGCGTGTTTTTATGTCTAAAATTTCTTCGTAATTTTTGTGTTATAACAATTAAATTTGCTTTAATACAAACCATTGTCAAAAACTGTTGCCACTATATGATTGTAAAAACATTTTTACATAAATTTCAAAATTTGTATTGATCAAAATAATTTGTTAATAGGTCAAAAATTCACGTGCGTGTTTTTATGTCTAAAATTTCTTCGTAATTTTTGTGTTATAACAATTAAATTTGCTTTAATACAAACCATTGTCAAAAACTGTTGATACTATATGATTGTAAAAACATTTTTACATAAATTTCAAAATTTGTATTGATTAAAATAATTTGTTAATAGGTCAAAAATTCACGTGCGTGTTTTTATGTCTAAAATTTCTTCGTAATTTTTGTGTTATAACAATTAAATTTGCTTTAATACAAACCATTGTCAAAAACTGTTGCCACTATATGATTGTAAAAACATTTTTACATAAATTTCAAAATTTGTATTGATCAAAATAATTTGTTAATACGTCAAAAATTCACGTGCGTGTTTTTATGTCTAAAGTTTCTTCCTAATTTTGGTGTTATAACAATTAAATTTGCTTTAATCCAAATCTTTGTCAAAAATTGTTGCCACCATAAGATTGTACATTATTTTTACATAAATTTCATAATTTGTATTGATCAAAATAATTTGTTAATAGGTCAAAAATTCACGTGCGTGTTTTTATGTCTAAAATTTCTTCGTAATTTTTGTGTTATAACAATTAAATTTGCTTTAATACAAACCATTGTCAAAAACTGTTGCCACTATATGATTGTAAAAACATTTTTACATAAATTTCATAATTTGTATTAATCAAAATAATTTGTTAATAGGTCAAAAATTCACGTGCGTGTTTTTATGTCTAAAATTTCTTCGTAATTTTTGTGTTATAACAATTAAATTTGCTTTAATACAAACCATTGTCAAAAACTGTTGCCACTATATGATTGTAAAAACATTTTTACATAAATTTCAAAATTTGTATTGATTAAAATAATTTGTTAATAGGTCAAAAATTCACGTGCGTGTTTTTATGTCTAAAATTTCTTCGTAATTTTTGTGTTATAACAATTAAATTTGCTTTAATACAAACCATTGTCAAAAACTGTTGCCACTATATGATTGTAAAAACATTTTTACATAAATTTCAAAATTTGTATTGATCAAAATAATTTGTTAATAGGTCAAAAATTCACGTGCGTGTTTTTATGTCTAAAATTTCTTCGTAATTTTGGTGTTATAACAATTAAATTTTCTTTAATACAAACCATTGTCAAAAACTGTTGCCACTATATGATTGTAAAAACATTTTTACATAAATTTCAAAATTTGTATTGATCAAAATAATTTGTTAATAGGTCAAAAATTCACGTGCGTGTTTTTATGTCTAAAATTTCTTCGTAATTTTGGTGTTATAACAATTAAATTTTCTTTAATACAAACCATTGTCAAAAACTGTTGCCACTATATGATTGTAAAAACATTTTTACATAAATTTCAAAATTTGTATTGATCAAAATAATTTGTTAATAGGTCAAAAATTCACGTGCGTGTTTTTATGTCTTAAATTTCTTCGTAATTTTTGTGTTATAACAATTAAATTTGCTTTAATACAAACCATTGTCAAAAACTGTTGCCACTATATGATTGTAAAAACATTTTTACATAAATTTCAAAATTTGTATTGATCAAAATAATTTGTTAATAGGTCAAAAATTCACGTGCGTGTTTTTATGTCTAAAATTTCTTCGTAATTTTTGTGTTATAACAATTAAATTTGCTTTAATACAAACCATTGTCAAAAACTGTTGATACTATATGATTGTAAAAACATTTTTACATAAATTTCAAAATTTGTATTGATTAAAATAATTTGTTAATAGGTCAAAAATTCACGTGCGTGTTTTTATGTCTAAAATTTCTTCGTAATTTTTGTGTTATAACAATTAAATTTGCTTTAATACAAACCATTGTCAAAAACTGTTGCCACTATATGATTGTAAAAACATTTTTACATAAATTTCAAAATTTGTATTGATCAAAATAATTTGTTAATACGTCAAAAATTCACGTGCGTGTTTTTATGTCTAAAGTTTCTTCCTAATTTTGGTGTTATAACAATTAAATTTGCTTTAATCCAAATCTTTGTCACAAATTGTTGCCACCATAAGATTGTACATTATTTTTACATAAATTTCATAATTTGTATTGATCAAAATAATTTGTTAATAGGTCAAAAATTCACGTGCGTGTTTTTATGTCTAAAATTTCTTCGTAATTTTTGTGTTATAACAATTAAATTTGCTTTAATACAAACCATTGTCAAAAACTGTTGCCACTATATGATTGTAAAAACATTTTTACATAAATTTCATAATTTGTATTAATCAAAATAATTTGTTAATAGGTCAAAAATTCACGTGCGTGTTTTTATGTCTAAAATTTCTTCGTAATTTTTGTGTTATAACAATTAAATTTGCTTTAATACAAACCATTGTCAAAAACTGTTGCCACTATATGATTGTAAAAACATTTTTACATAAATTTCAAAATTTGTATTGATCAAAATAATTTGTTAATAGGTCAAAAATTCACGTGCGTGTTTTTATGTCTAAAATTTCTTCGTAATTTTTGTGTTATAACAATTAAATTTGCTTTAATACAAACCATTGTCAAAAAGTGTTGATACTATATGATTGTAAAAACATTTTTACATAAATTTCAAAATTTGTATTGATTAAAATAATTTGTTAATAGGTCAAAAATTCACGTGCGTGTTTTTATGTCTAAAATTTCTTCCTAATTTTGGTGTTATAACAATTAAATTTGCTTTAATCCAAATCTTTGTCAAAAATTGTTGCCACCATAAGATTGTACATTATTTTTACATAAATTTCATAATTTGTATTGATCAAAATAATTTGTTAATAGGTCAAAAATTCACGTGCGTGTTTTTATGTCTAAAATTTCTTCGTAATTTTTGTGTTATAACAATTAAATTTGCTTTAATACAAACCATTGTCAAAAACTGTTGCCACTATATGATTGTAAAAACATTTTTACATAAATTTCAAAATTTGTATTGATCAAAATAATTTGTTAATAGGTCAAAAATTCACGTGCGTGTTTTTATGTCTAAAATTTCTTCGTAATTTTGGTGTTATAACAATTAAATTTGCTTTAATACAAACCATTGTCAAAAACTGTTGCCACTATATGATTGTAAAAACATTTTTACATAAATTTCAAAATTTGTATTGATCAAAATAATTTGTTAATAGGTCAAAAATTCACGTAAGTGTTTTTATGTCTAAAATTTCTTCGTAATTTTGGTGTTATAACAATTAAATTTGCTTTAATACAAACCATTGTCAAAAACTGTTGCCACTATATGATTGTAAAAACATTTTTACATAAATTTCAAAATTTGTATTGATCAAAATAATTTGTTAATACGTCAAAAATTCACGTGCGTGTTTTTATGTCTAAAATTTCTTCGTAATTTTGGTGTTATAACAATTAAATTTTCTTTAATACAAACCATTGTCAAAAACTGTTGCCACTATATGATTGTAAAAACATTTTTACATAAATTTCAAAATTTGTATTGATCAAAATAATTTGTTAATAGGTCAAAAATTCACGTGCGTGTTTTTATGTTTAAAATTTCTTCGTAATTTTGGTGTTATAACAATTAAATTTTCTTTAATACAAACCATTGTCAAAAACTGTTGCCACTATATGATTGTAAAAACATTTTTACATAAATTTCAAAATTTGTATTGATCAAAATAATTTGTTAATAGGTCAAAAATTCACGTGCGTGTTTTTATGTCTTAAATTTCTTCGTAATTTTTGTGTTATAACAATTAAATTTGCTTTAATACAAACCATTGTCAAAAACTGTTGCCACTATATGATTGTAAAAACATTTTTACATAAATTTCAAAATTTGTATTGATCAAAATAATTTGTTAATAGGTCAAAAATTCACGTGCGTGTTTTTATGTCTAAAATTTCTTCGTAATTTTTGTGTTATAACAATTAAATTTGCTTTAATACAAACCATTGTCAAAAACTGTTGATACTATATGATTGTAAAAACATTTTTACATAAATTTCAAAATTTGTATTGATTAAAATAATTTGTTAATAGGTCAAAAATTCACGTGCGTGTTTTTATGTCTAAAATTTCTTCGTAATTTTTGTGTTATAACAATTAAATTTGCTTTAATACAAACCATTGTCAAAAACTGTTGCCACTATATGATTGTAAAAACATTTTTACATAAATTTCAAAATTTGTATTGATCAAAATAATTTGTTAATACGTCAAAAATTCACGTGCGTGTTTTTATGTCTAAAGTTTCTTCCTAATTTTGGTGTTATAACAATTAAATTTGCTTTAATCCAAATCTTTGTCACAAATTGTTGCCACCATAAGATTGTACATTATTTTTACATAAATTTCATAATTTGTATTGATCAAAATAATTTGTTAATAGGTCAAAAATTCACGTGCGTGTTTTTATGTCTAAAATTTCTTCGTAATTTTTGTGTTATAACAATTAAATTTGCTTTAATACAAACCATTGTCAAAAACTGTTGCCACTATATGATTGTAAAAACATTTTTACATAAATTTCATAATTTGTATTAATCAAAATAATTTGTTAATAGGTCAAAAATTCACGTGCGTGTTTTTATGTCTAAAATTTCTTCGTAATTTTTGTGTTATAACAATTAAATTTGCTTTAATACAAACCATTGTCAAAAACTGTTGCCACTATATGATTGTAAAAACATTTTTACATAAATTTCAAAATTTGTATTGATCAAAATAATTTGTTAATAGGTCAAAAATTCACGTGCGTGTTTTTATGTCTAAAATTTCTTCGTAATTTTTGTGTTATAACAATTAAATTTGCTTTAATACAAACCATTGTCAAAAAGTGTTGATACTATATGATTGTAAAAACATTTTTACATAAATTTCAAAATTTGTATTGATTAAAATAATTTGTTAATAGGTCAAAAATTCACGTGCGTGTTTTTATGTCCAAAATTTCTTCCTAATTTTGGTGTTATAACAATTAAATTTGCTTTAATCCAAATCTTTGTCAAAAATTGTTGCCACCATAAGATTGTACATTATTTTTACATAAATTTCATAATTTGTATTGATCAAAATAATTTGTTAATAGGTCAAAAATTCACGTGCGTGTTTTTATGTCTAAAATTTCTTCGTAATTTTTGTGTTATAACAATTAAATTTGCTTTAATACAAACCATTGTCAAAAACTGTTGCCACTATATGATTGTAAAAACATTTTTACATAAATTTCATAATTTGTATTAATCAAAATAATTTGTTAATAGGTCAAAAATTCACGTGCGTGTTTTTATGTCTAAAATTTCTTCGTAATTTTTGTGTTATAACAATTAAATTTGCTTTAATACAAACCATTGTCAAAAACTGTTGCCACTATATGATTGTAAAAACATTTTTACATAAATTTCAAAATTTGTATTGATTAAAATAATTTGTTAATAGGTCAAAAATTCACGTGCGTGTTTTTATGTCTAAAATTTCTTCGTAATTTTTGTGTTATAACAATTAAATTTGCTTTAATACAAACCATTGTCAAAAAGTGTTGATACTATATGATTGTAAAAACATTTTTACATAAATTTCAAAATTTGTATTGATTAAAATAATTTGTTAATAGGTCAAAAATTCACGTGCGTGTTTTTATGTCTAAAATTTCTTCCTAATTTTGGTGTTATAACAATTAAATTTGCTTTAATCCAAATCTTTGTCAAAAATTGTTGCCACCATAAGATTGTACATTATTTTTACATAAATTTCATAATTTGTATTGATCAAAATAATTTGTTAATAGGTCAAAAATTCACGTGCGTGTTTTTATGTCTAAAATTTCTTCGTAATTTTTGTGTTATAACAATTAAATTTGCTTTAATACAAACCATTGTCAAAAACTGTTGCCACTATATGATTGTAAAAACATTTTTACATAAATTTCAAAATTTGTATTGATCAAAATAATTTGTTAATAGGTCAAAAATTCACGTGCGTGTTTTTATGTCTAAAATTTCTTCGTAATTTTTGTGTTATAACAATTAAATTTGCTTTAATACAAACCATTGTCAAAAACTGTTGCCACTATATGATTGTAAAAACATTTTTACATAAATTTCAAAATTTGTATTGATCAAAATAATTTGTTAATACGTCAAAAATTCACGTGCGTGTTTTTATGTCTAAAGTTTCTTCCTAATTTTGGTGTTATAATAATTAAATTTGCTTTAATCCAAATCTTTGTCAAAAATTGTTGCCACCGTAAGATTGTACATTATTTTTACATAAATTTCATAATTTGTATTGATCAAAATAATTTGTTAATAGGTCAAAAATTCACGTGCGTGTTTTTATGTCTAAAATTTCTTCGTAATTTTTGTGTTATAACAATTAAATTTGCTTTAATACAAACCATTGTCAAAAACTGTTGCCACTATATGATTGTAAAAACATTTTTACATAAATTTCATAATTTGTATTAATCAAAATAATTTGTTAATAGGTCAAAAATTCACGTGCGTGTTTTTATGTCTAAAATTTCTTCGTAATTTTTGTGTTATAACAATTAAATTTGCTTTAATACAAACCATTGTCAAAAACTGTTGCCACTATATGATTGTAAAAACATTTTTACATAAATTTCAAAATTTGTATTGATTAAAATAATTTGTTAATAGGTCAAAAATTCACGTGCGTGTTTTTATGTCTAAAATTTCTTCGTAATTTTTGTGTTATAACAATTAAATTTGCTTTAATACAAACCATTGTCAAAAACTGTTGCCACTATATGATTGTAAAAACATTTTTACATAAATTTCATAATTTGTATTAATCAAAATAATTTGTTAATAGGTCAAAAATTCACGTCGTAAAATATATCTACTCCTAACAACGCATCGACTGCAGCGGGTTCGTGGAATTTCGGATCAGCAAGATTTACATGGCGAGGGAAATTAAGGGCTCGTTTATCAATGTACTCATTTGGCAAACTACTACAAATTTCCGACACAACTAAAAATTCTAATTTTTCTCTGTAATTATCTTTTAGTGAGTAAATCTCTGCTTGCGTTGAATATTTTATTTTGCTTTCTAGTTGATTAACACCCCACAAAGGCAAGTTTATTTTTCTTAAAGGCAACTGTAAATGATCCGCGAGTCGCTTGGTAATAAGATGAGACTGTGACGCGTTATCTAACAAGACCCGTGCTTGAACCATGTCACCGTTTTTACCCTTTATGTTAATTAAAGCTGTTGACAACAACACTTGTGAAGGTACAGTGGTCGTCAGTATTTTAGTATTTGAATTTCCTGCGGATACTCGATTTTCGTTATCTTTCCCTTCAGTATTGTTATTAATATTCCTTGTTTCATAATGTAACAAAGAATTATGTTTTTCGCCGCATTCCCTACATCCTGTCCATTTACATTCCTCACTACGATGTCCCGAATTTAGACAGTTGAAACATAGGTTTTTTGATTTAATTTTATTAATTCGATCACAAACTTTCATTTTTTTGAACGATTCGCATTTGAAAAGTTTATGATGCTCTTTACAAATAATATATGGAGATATTTTACGTATAGTATTAGTTAACGCGTGTGACTTTGATTTATTTATATTATTCTTTGACGAATGTATATTACTGTATTCTGAAACATTGATTGCTGTTATTTGTAACAATTGACAACGATCTTCTAAAAATTCTATAAATGATTGCATGTTTGGCATCTCGGTGCCTTTAATGGATTTTTCCCATTCTTTATGAGTGTTTCGATCAATCTTATTTGTCAGAATTTGAATTAACAATGTATCCCAATGGTCTACATGTTCACCTAACGTTTTTAGTGAGCGTAAATGTGTTTGAATAGCGTCTAATAGCTTTCTCAGTTCGATTGCTGATTCTCTTGAAATACTGGGAAGTTCTAATAATGTTTTAACGTGTTTCTGAATGATTATTCTTTTGTTATAAAACCGATTTTTTAACAATTTTAATGCTTCTACATAATTTTCATCGGATGCTTCTAATGATTCGATTACTGATATTGCTTCGCCTTTTAAACATGATTTTAAATATAACAATTTTTGAGTATTTGAAAGATCTTTTCTATTGTGAATGGAAGTTTCAAAACTATTATAAAAATTCAACCATTTGCTGTATGTACCATCAAATGAAATTAATTCTATTTTTGGTAGTGCTATATTTATGTAAGATGCGACTTGACCCTGCATACTAGTAGACGGATTTTCGTGTTCTAATGATTTAATTACCAACGGAACTTGTGACTTTGATTCTATAAACTCATGTGCACGAGTTAATGATGCATAATATAAATTTTCAAACTCATCGAATTCAGTAGTCGATTGATTTGTAATTTCCTCTATCTCTGCCTGAATGTTTTCAAATTTATCTAGAAATGTCTCAACCTTTTTTAAACGTAACTTAATTTCAATAATATTGTTCTGATTTTCTGTCACGCTTAAATAATTCCCGAATTTTGTTAAGTTACTTTTCAGTGTGGTTCTCTGCCTTTTTAAAGCATTTAATCGCGCTTCTACTTCTGCCATCCTTAAAATAAGACACTACTTACTGAGCAATCAACTTAACATATACGACTGAATACTGACTCTAGGAGCGATGTGATAAAAGGTATAAAGGAAAGAAGAAATTTTCACTTATCTGTTTTTGTGTACGATGAATTTAGATGATAAACTGCGAAGGTAAATTTTGTTGATCTCGAGTTCTCCACTTCTCCAAATGGATGATGATGGTTGATGTTGCTCTGCTTTGATTGATGATTGAGTTGAACCACTCTGGACCGTATGATTGAATGAGTCGGTGATTACCGAATTGTTTTTGTAGAATAGCGAATTTGCACTAGTTGTTGACTTCTTAATATAAATCGAGTTCGATACGAATGACTTCACTGTCCCTGTTCACACACGACGAATATACGCACAATCGTATTTATTGCGTATTAACACTGAATCCTGAGATAAGTAAACGTATATCCAAATGACTTTCTGGAATTTTACTATCCGGCTCGAAGGACCATAATGTTTATTACGTTTTGGCACTGAACTTTCATCAAGTTATTACTTGTTATTTATTCACTGCTGCACAACCTTAATTAAAAAGCTGTGCCTCTTATTATTTTTGAATATTGGTGTATTGTATTATACACCGATTTAACTTTTTGTGAAAGTACGTAAAGTCATACGATTTGAATTTAATATATTTATTTCATATTATAATACAAAAATAAATGTTGTCGTCGGTACCGTGGTTCATTAAGATCTACCCTCTTATCCCGTCAGACAAGCCATTCAAGCCATCGCACGTCTTATGAAAATATACCGACGACAAACATAGTCATAACAAAAAAAAATCCCACGGAATAAAAATGTACAAATATAAACACAACCCAGACTAAACAGTCACGTTTTACTCTGGGAAACTAAACGAACATAATTCATTATCACATAAGTGGATTCAAAGCTATATAGAATATAATATATACAATAACAATTAAATTTGCTTTAATACAAACCATTGTCAAAAACTGTTGCCACTATATGATTGTAAAAACATTTTTACATAAATTTCAAAATTTGTATTGATCAAAATTATTTGTTAATAGGTCAAAAATTCACTTGCGTGTTTTTATGTCTAAAATTTCTTCGTAATTTTGGTGTTATAACAATTAAATTTGCTTTAATACAAACCATTGTCAAAAACTGTTGCCACTATATGATTGTAAAAACATTTTTACATAAATTTCAAAATTTGTATTGATCAAAATAATTTGTTAATAGGTCAAAAATTCACGTGCGTGTTTTTATGTCTAAAATTTCTTCGTAATTTAGGTGTTATAACAATTAAATTTGCTTTAATACAAACCATTGTCAAAAACTGTTGCCACTATATGATTGTAAAAACATTTTTACATAAATTTCAAAATTTGTATTGATCAAAATTATTTGTTAATAGGTCAAAAATTCACTTGCGTGTTTTTATGTCTAAAGTTTCTTCCTAATTTTGGTGTTATAACAATTAAATTTGCTTTAATCCAAATCTTTGTCAAAAATTGTTGCCACCATAAGATTGTACATTATTTTTACATAAATTTCATAATTTGTATTGATCAAAATAATTTGTTAATAGGTCAAAAATTCACGTGCGTGTTTTTATGTCTAAAATTTCTTCGTAATTTTTGTGTTATAACAATTAAATTTGCTTTAATACAAACCATTGTCAAAAACTGTTGCCACTATATGATTGTAAAAACATTTTTACATAAATTTCAAAATTTGTATTGATCAAAATAATTTGTTAATAGGTCAAAAATTCACGTGCGTGTTTTTATGTCTAAAATTTCTTCGTAATTTTGGTGTTATAACAATTAAATTTGCTTTAATACAAACCATTGTCAAAAACTGTTGCCACTATATGATTGTAAAAACATTTTTACATAAATTTCAAAATTTGTATTGATCAAAATAATTTGTTAATAGGTCAAAAATTCACGTACGTGTTTTTATGTCTAAAATTTCTTCGTAATTTTGGTGTTATAACAATTAAATTTGCTTTAATACAAACCATTGTCAAAAACTGTTGCCACTATATGATTGTAAAAACATTTTTACATAAATTTCAAAATTTGTATTGATCAAAATAATTTGTTAATAGGTCAAAAATTCACGTAAGTGTTTTTATGTCTAAAATTTCTTCGTAATTTTGGTGTTATAACAATTAAATTTGCTTTAATACAAACCATTGTCAAAAACTGTTGCCACTATATGATTGTAAAAACATTTTTACATAAATTTCAAAATTTGTATTGATCAAAATAATTTGTTAATAGGTCAAAAATTCACGTGCGTGTTTTTATGTCTAAAATTTCTTCGTAATTTTGGTGTTATAACAATTAAATTTTCTTTAATACAAACCATTGTCAAAAACTGTTGCCACTATATGATTGTAAAAACATTTTTACATAAATTTCAAAATTTGTATTGATCAAAATAATTTGTTAATAGGTCAAAAATTCACGTGCGTGTTTTTATGTCTAAAATTTCTTCGTAACTTTGGTGTTATAACAATTAAATTTTCTTTAATACAAACCATTGTCAAAAACTGTTGCCACTATATGATTGTAAAAACATTTTTACATAAATTTCAAAATTTGTATTGATCAAAATAATTTGTTAATAGGTCAAAAATTCACGTGCGTGTTTTTATGTCTAAAATTTCTTCGTAATTTTTGTGTTATAACAATTAAATTTGCTTTACTACAAACCATTGTCAAAAACTGTTGCCACTATATGATTGTAAAAACATTTTTACATAAATTTCAAAATTTGTATTGATCAAAATAATTTGTTAATAGGTCAAAAATTCACGTGCGTGTTTTTATGTCTAAAATTTCTTCGTAATTTTTGTGTTATAACAATTAAATTTGCTTTAATACAAACCATTGTCAAAAACTGTTGATACTATATGATTGTAAAAACATTTTTACATAAATTTCAAAATTTGTATTGATTAAAATAATTTGTTAATAGGTCAAAAATTCACGTGCGTGTTTTTATGTCTAAAATTTCTTCGTAATTTTTGTGTTATAACAATTAAATTTGCTTTAATACAAACCATTGTCAAAAACTGTTGCCACTATATGATTGTAAAAACATTTTTACATAAATTTCAAAATTTGTATTGATCAAAATAATTTGTTAATACGTCAAAAATTCACGTGCGTGTTTTTATGTCTAAAGTTTCTTCCTAATTTTGGTGTTATAACAATTAAATTTGCTTTAATCCAAATCTTTGTCAAAAATTGTTGCCACCATAAGATTGTACATTATTTTTACATAAATTTCATAATTTGTATTGATCAAAATAATTTGTTAATAGGTCAAAAATTCACGTGCGTGTTTTTATGTCTAAAATTTCTTCGTAATTTTTGTGTTATAACAATTAAATTTGCTTTAATACAAACCATTGTCAAAAACTGTTGCCACTATATGATTGTAAAAACATTTTTACATAAATTTCATAATTTGTATTAATCAAAATAATTTGTTAATAGGTCAAAAATTCACGTGCGTGTTTTTATGTCTAAAATTTCTTCGTAATTTTTGTGTTATAACAATTAAATTTGCTTTAATACAAACCATTGTCAAAAACTGTTGATACTATATGATTGTAAAAACATTTTTACATAAATTTCAAAATTTGTATTGATTAAAATAATTTGTTAATAGGCCAAAAATTCACGTGCGTGTTTTTATGTCTAAAATTTCTTCGTAATTTTTGTGTTATAACAATTAAATTTGCTTTAATACAAACCATTGTCAAAAACTGTTGCCACTATATGATTGTAAAAACATTTTTACATAAATTTCAAAATTTGTATTGATCAAAATAATTTGTTAATACGTCAAAAATTCACGTGCGTGTTTTTATGTCTAAAGTTTCTTCCTAATTTTGGTGTTATAACAATTAAATTTGCTTTAATCCAAATCTTTGTCAAAAATTGTTGCCACCATAAGATTGTACATTATTTTTACATAAATTTCATAATTTGTATTGATCAAAATAATTTGTTAATAGGTCAAAAATTCACGTGCGTGTTTTTATGTCTAAAATTTCTTCGTAATTTTTGTGTTATAACAATTAAATTTGCTTTAATACAAACCATTGTCAAAAACTGTTGCCACTATATGATTGTAAAAACATTTTTACATAAATTTCATAATTTGTATTAATCAAAATAATTTGTTAATAGGTCAAAAATTCACGTGCGTGTTTTTATGTCTAAAATTTCTTCGTAATTTTTGTGTTATAACAATTAAATTTGCTTTAATACAAACCATTGTCAAAAACTGTTGCCACTATATGATTGTAAAAACATTTTTACATAAATTTCAAAATTTGTATTGATTAAAATAATTTGTTAATAGGTCAAAAATTCACGTGCGTGTTTTTATGTCTAAAATTTCTTCGTAATTTTGGTGTTATAACAATTAAATTTGCTTTAATACAAACCATTGTCAAAAACTGTTGCCACTATATGATTGTAAAAACATTTTTACATAAATTTCAAAATTTGTATTGATCAAAATAATTTGTTAATAGGTCAAAAATTCACGTGCGTGTTTTTATGTCTAAAATTTCTTCGTAATTTTTGTGTTATAACAATTAAATTTGCTTTAAAACAAACCATTGTCAAAAACTGTTGCCACTATATGATTGTAAAAACATTTTTACATAAATTTCAAAATTTGTATTGATCAAAATAATTTGTTAATAGGTCAAAAATTCACGTACGTGTTTTTATGTCTAAAATTTCTTCGTAATGTTGGTGTTATAACAATTAAATTTGCTTTAATACAAACCATTGTCAAAAACTGTATGATTGTAAAAACATTTTTACATAAATTTCAAAATTTGTATTGATCAAAATAATTTGTTAATAGGTCAAAAATTCACGTGCGTGTTTTTATGTCTAAAATTTCTTCGTAATTTTGGTGTTATAACAATTAAATTTGCTTTAATACAAACCATTGTCAAAAACTGTTGCCACTATATGATTGTAAAAACATTTTTACATAAATTTCAAAATTTGTATTGATCAAAATAATTTGTTAATAGCTCAAAAATTCACGTGCGTGTTTTTATGTCTAAAATTTCTTCGTAATTTTGGTGTTGTAACAATTAAATTTGCTTTAATACAAACCATTGTCAAAAACTGTTGCCACTATATGATTGTAAAAACATTTTTACATAAATTTCAAAATTTGTATTGATCAAAATAATTTGTTAATAGGTCAAAAATTCACGTGCGTGTTTTTATGTCTAAAATTTCTTCGTAATTTTGGTGTTATAACAATTAAATTTGCTTTAATACAAACCATTGTCAAAAACTGTTGCCACTATATGATTGTAAAAACATTTTTACATAAATTTCAAAATTTGTATTGATCAAAATAATTTGTTAATAGGTAAAAAATTCACGTGCGTGTTTTTATGTCTAAAATTTCTTCGTAATTTTGGTGTTATAACAATTAAATTTGCTTTAATACAAACCATTGTCAAAAACTGTTGCCACTATATGATTGTAAAAACATTTTTACATAAATTTCAAAATTTGTATTGATCAAAATAATTTGTTAATAGGTCAAAAATTCACGTGCGTGTTTTTATGTCTAAAATTTCTTCGTAATTTTGGTGTTATAACAATTAAATTTGCTTTAATACAAACCATTGTCAAAAACTGTTGCCACTATATGATTGTAAAAACATTTTTACATAAATTTCAAAATTTGTATTGATCAAAATAATTTGTTAATAGCTCAAAAATTCACGTGCGTGTTTTTATGTCTAAAATTTCTTCGTAATTTTGGTGTTGTAACAATTAAATTTGCTTTAATACAAACCATTGTCAAAAACTGTTGCCACTATATGATTGTAAAAACATTTTTACATAAATTTCAAAATTTGTATTGATCAAAATAATTTGTTAATACGTCAAAAATTCACGTGCGTGTTTTTATGTCTAAAATTTCTTCCTAATTTTGGTGTTATAACAATTAAATTTGCTTTAATACAAACCATTGTCAAAAACTGTTGCCACTATATGATTGTAAAAACATTTTTACATAAATTTCAAAATCTGTATTGATCAAAATAATTTGTTAATAGGTCAAAAATTCACGTGCGTGTTTTTATGTCTAAAATTTCTTCGTAATTTTGGTGTAATAACAATTAAATTTGCTTTAATCCAAACCATTGTCAAAAACTGTTGCCACTATATGATTGTAAAAACATTTTTACATAAATTTCAAAATTTGTATTGATCAAAATAATTTGTTAATAGGTCAAAAATTCACGTGCGTGTTTTTATGTCTAAAATTTCTTCGTAATTTTGGTGTAATAACAATTAAATTTGCTTTAATCCAAACCATTGTCAAAAACTGTTGCCACTATATGATTGTAAAAACATTTTTACATAAATTTCAAAATTTGTATTGATCAAAATAATTTGTTAATAGGTCAAAAATTCACGTGCGTGTTTTTATGTCTAAAATTTCTTCGTAATTTTGGTGTTATAACAATTAAATTTGCTTTAATACAAACCATTGTCAAAAACTGTTGCCACTATATGATTGTAAAAACATTTTTACATAAATTTCAAAATTTGTATTGATCAAAATAATTTGTTAATAGGTCAAAAATTCACGTACGTGTTTTTATGTCTAAAATTTCTTCGTAATTTTGGTGTTATAACAATTAAATTTGCTTTAATACAAACCATTGTCAAAAACTGTTGCCACTATATGATTGTAAAAACATTTTTACATAAATTTCAAAATTTGTATTGATCAAAATAATTTGTTAATAGGTCAAAAATTCACGTGCGTGTTTTTATGTCTAAAATTTCTTCGTAATTTTGGTGTTATAACAATTAAATTTGCTTTAATACAAACCATTGTCAAAAACTGTTGCCACTATATGATTGTAAAAACATTTTTACATAAATTTCAAAATTTGTATTGATCAAAATAATTTGTTAATAGGTCAAAAATTCACGTACGTGTTTTTATGTCTAAAATTTCTTCGTAATTTTGGTGTTATAACAATTAAATTTGCTTTAATACAAACCATTGTCAAAAACTGTTGCCACTATATGATTGTAAAAACATTTTTACATAAATTTCAAAATTTGTATTGATCAAAATAATTTGTTAATAGCTCAAAAATTCACGTGCGTGTTTTTATGTCTAAAATTTCTTCGTAATTTTGGTGTTGTAACAATTAAATTTGCTTTAATACAAACCATTGTCAAAAACTGTTGCCACTATATGATTGTAAAAACATTTTTACATAAATTTCAAAATTTGTATTGATCAAAATAATTTGTTAATACGTCAAAAATTCACGTGCGTGTTTTTATGTCTAAAATTTCTTCCTAATTTTGGTGTTATAACAATTAAATTTGCTTTAATACAAACCATTGTCAAAAACTGTTGCCACTATATGATTGTAAAAACATTTTTACATAAATTTCAAAATCTGTATTGATCAAAATAATTTGTTAATAGGTCAAAAATTCACGTGCGTGTTTTTATGTCTAAAATTTCTTCGTAATTTTGGTGTAATAACAATTAAATTTGCTTTAATCCAAACCATTGTCAAAAACTGTTGCCACTATATGATTGTAAAAACATTTTTACATAAATTTCAAAATTTGTATTGATCAAAATAATTTGTTAATAGGTCAAAAATTCACGTGCGTGTTTTTATGTCTAAAATTTCTTCGTAATTTTGGTGTAATAACAATTAAATTTGCTTTAATCCAAACCATTGTCAAAAACTGTTGCCACTATATGATTGTAAAAACATTTTTACATAAATTTCAAAATTTGTATTGATCAAAATAATTTGTTAATAGGTCAAAAATTCACGTGCGTGTTTTTATGTCTAAAATTTCTTCGTAATTTTGGTGTTATAACAATTAAATTTGCTTTAATACAAACCATTGTCAAAAACTGTTGCCACTATATGATTGTAAAAACATTTTTACATAAATTTCAAAATTTGTATTGATCAAAATAATTTGTTAATAGGTCAAAAATTCACGTGCGTGTTTTTATGTCTAAAATTTCTTCGTAATTTTGGTGTTATAACAATTAAATTTGCTTTAATACAAACCATTGTCAAAAACTGTTGCCACTATATGATTGTAAAAACATTTTTACATAAATTTCAAAATTTGTATTGATCAAAATAATTTGTTAATAGGTCAAAAATTCACGTGCGTGTTTTTATGTCTAAAATTTCTTCGTAATTTTGGTGTTATAACAATTAAATTTGCTTTAATACAAACCATTGTCAAAAACTGTTGCCACTATATGATTGTAAAAACATTTTTACATAAATTTCAAAATTTGTATTGATCAAAATAATTTGTTAATAGGTCAAAAATTCACGTGCGTGTTTTTATGTCTAAAATTTCTTCGTAATTTTGGTGTTATAACAATTAAATTTGCTTTAATACAAACCATTGTCAAAAACTGTTGCCACTATATGATTGTAAAAACATTTTTACATAAATTTCAAAATTTTGTATTGATCAAAATAATTTGTTAATAGGTCAAAAATTCACGTAAGTGTTTTTATGTCTAAAATTTCTTCGTAATTTTGGTGTTATAACAATTAAATTTGCTTTAATACAAACCATTGTCAAAAACTGTTGCCACTATATGATTGTAAAAACATTTTTACATAAATTTCAAAATTTGTATTGATCAAAATAATTTGTTAATAGGTCAAAAATTCACGTGCGTGTTTTTATGTCTAAAATTTCTTCGTAATTTTGGTGTTATAACAATTAAATTTGCTTTAATACAAACCATTGTCAAAAACTGTTGCCACTATATGATTGTAAAAACATTTTTACATAAATTTCAAAATTTGTATTGATCAAAATAATTTGTTAATAGGTCAAAAATTCACGTGCGTGTTTTTATGTCTAAAATTTCTTCGTAATTTTTGTGTTATAACAATTAAATTTGCTTTAATACAAACCATTGTCAAAAACTGTTGCCACTATATGATTGTAAAAACATTTTTACATAAATTTCATAATTTGTATTGATCAAAATAATTTGTTAATAGGTCAAAAATTCACGTGCGTGTTTTTATGTCTAAAATTTCTTCGTAATTTTTGTGTTATAACAATTAAATTTGCTTTAATACAAACCATTGTCAAAAACTGTTGCCACTATATGATTGTAAAAACATTTTTACATAAATTTCATAATTTGTATTGATCAAAACAATTTATTAATAGGTCAAAAATTCACGTGCACGTTTTTATGTCTGAAATTTCTTCGTAATTTTGGTGTAATAACAATTAAATTTGCTTTAATCCAAACCTTTTTCAAAAATTGTTGCCACCATAAGATTGTACATTATTTTTATATAAATTTCATAATTTGTATTGATCAAAATAATTTGTTAATAGGTCAAAAATTCACGTGCGTGTTTTTATGTCTAAAATTTCTTCGTAATTTTTGTGTTATAACAATTAAATTTGCTTTAATACAAACCATTGTCAAAAACTGTTGCCACTATATGATTGTAAAAACATTTTTACATAAATTTCATAATTTGTATTGATCAAAACAATTTATTAATAGGTCAAAAATTCACGTGCACGTTTTTATGTCTGAAATTTCTTCGTAATTTTGGTGTAATAACAATTAAATTTGCTTTAATCCAAACCTTTTTCAAAAATTGTTGCCACCATAAGATTGTACATTATTTTTATATAAATTTCATAATTTGTATTGATCAAAATAATTTGTTAATAGGTCAAAAATTCACGTGCGTGTTTTTATGTCTAAAATTTCTTCGTAATTTTTGTGTTATAACAATTAAATTTGCTTTAATACAAACCATTGTCAAAAACTGTTGCCACTATATGATTGTAAAAACATTTTTACATAAATTTCATAATTTGTATTGATCAAAATAATTTGTTAATAGGTCAAAAATTCACGTGCGTGTTTTTATGTCTAAAATTTCTTCGTAATTTTTGTGTTATAACAATTAAATTTGCTTTAATACAAACCATTGTCAAAAACTGTTGCCACTATATGATTGTAAAAACATTTTTACATAAATTTCAAAATTTGTATTGATCAAAATAATTTGTTAATACGTCAAAAATTCACGTGCGTGTTTTTATGTCTAAAGTTTCTTCCTAATTTTGGTGTTATAACAATTAAATTTGCTTTAATCCAAATCTTTGTCAAAAATTGTTGCCACCATAAGATTGTACATTATTTTTACATAAATTTCATAATTTGTATTGATCAAAATAATTTGTTAATAGGTCAAAAATTCACGTGCGTGTTTTTATGTCTAAAATTTCTTCGTAATTTTTGTGTTATAACAATTAAATTTGCTTTAATACAAACCATTGTCAAAAACTGTTGCCACTATATGATTGTAAAAACATTTTTACATAAATTTCATAATTTGTATTGATCAAAATAATTTGTTAATAGGTCAAAAATTCACGTGCGTGTTTTTATGTCTAAAATTTCTTCGTAATTTTGGTGTTATAACAATTAAATTTGCTTTAATACAAACCATTGTCAAAAACTGTTGCCACTATATGATTGTAAAAACATTTTTACATAAATTTCAAAATTTGTATTGATCAAAATAATTTGTTAATAGCTCAAAAATTCACGTGCGTGTTTTTATGTCTAAAATTTCTTCGTAATTTTGGTGTTGTAACAATTAAATTTGCTTTAATACAAACCATTGTCAAAAACTGTTGCCACTATATGATTGTAAAAACATTTTTACATAAATTTCAAAATTTGTATTGATCAAAATAATTTGTTAATACGTCAAAAATTCACGTGCGTGTTTTTATGTCTAAAATTTCTTCCTAATTTTGGTGTTATAACAATTAAATTTGCTTTAATACAAACCATTGTCAAAAACTGTTGCCACTATATGATTGTAAAAACATTTTTACATAAATTTCAAAATCTGTATTGATCAAAATAATTTGTTAATAGGTCAAAAATTCACGTGCGTGTTTTTATGTCTAAAATTTCTTCGTAATTTTGGTGTAATAACAATTAAATTTGCTTTAATCCAAACCATTGTCAAAAACTGTTGCCACTATATGATTGTAAAAACATTTTTACATAAATTTCAAAATTTGTATTGATCAAAATAATTTGTTAATAGGTCAAAAATTCACGTGCGTGTTTTTATGTCTAAAATTTCTTCGTAATTTTGGTGTAATAACAATTAAATTTGCTTTAATCCAAACCATTGTCAAAAACTGTTGCCACTATATGATTGTAAAAACATTTTTACATAAATTTCAAAATTTGTATTGATCAAAATAATTTGTTAATAGGTCAAAAATTCACGTGCGTGTTTTTATGTCTAAAATTTCTTCGTAATTTTGGTGTTATAACAATTAAATTTGCTTTAATACAAACCATTGTCAAAAACTGTTGCCACTATATGATTGTAAAAACATTTTTACATAAATTTCAAAATTTGTATTGATCAAAATAATTTGTTAATAGGTCAAAAATTCACGTACGTGTTTTTATGTCTAAAATTTCTTCGTAATTTTGGTGTTATAACAATTAAATTTGCTTTAATACAAACCATTGTCAAAAACTGTTGCCACTATATGATTGTAAAAACATTTTTACATAAATTTCAAAATTTGTATTGATCAAAATAATTTGTTAATAGGTCAAAAATTCACGTGCGTGTTTTTATGTCTAAAATTTCTTCGTAATTTTGGTGTTATAACAATTAAATTTGCTTTAATACAAACCATTGTCAAAAACTGTTGCCACTATATGATTGTAAAAACATTTTTACATAAATTTCAAAATTTGTATTGATCAAAATAATTTGTTAATAGGTCAAAAATTCACGTACGTGTTTTTATGTCTAAAATTTCTTCGTAATTTTGGTGTTATAACAATTAAATTTGCTTTAATACAAACCATTGTCAAAAACTGTTGCCACTATATGATTGTAAAAACATTTTTACATAAATTTCAAAATTTGTATTGATCAAAATAATTTGTTAATAGCTCAAAAATTCACGTGCGTGTTTTTATGTCTAAAATTTCTTCGTAATTTTGGTGTTGTAACAATTAAATTTGCTTTAATACAAACCATTGTCAAAAACTGTTGCCACTATATGATTGTAAAAACATTTTTACATAAATTTCAAAATTTGTATTGATCAAAATAATTTGTTAATACGTCAAAAATTCACGTGCGTGTTTTTATGTCTAAAATTTCTTCCTAATTTTGGTGTTATAACAATTAAATTTGCTTTAATACAAACCATTGTCAAAAACTGTTGCCACTATATGATTGTAAAAACATTTTTACATAAATTTCAAAATCTGTATTGATCAAAATAATTTGTTAATAGGTCAAAAATTCACGTGCGTGTTTTTATGTCTAAAATTTCTTCGTAATTTTGGTGTAATAACAATTAAATTTGCTTTAATCCAAACCATTGTCAAAAACTGTTGCCACTATATGATTGTAAAAACATTTTTACATAAATTTCAAAATTTGTATTGATCAAAATAATTTGTTAATAGGTCAAAAATTCACGTGCGTGTTTTTATGTCTAAAATTTCTTCGTAATTTTGGTGTAATAACAATTAAATTTGCTTTAATCCAAACCATTGTCAAAAACTGTTGCCACTATATGATTGTAAAAACATTTTTACATAAATTTCAAAATTTGTATTGATCAAAATAATTTGTTAATAGGTCAAAAATTCACGTGCGTGTTTTTATGTCTAAAATTTCTTCGTAATTTTGGTGTTATAACAATTAAATTTGCTTTAATACAAACCATTGTCAAAAACTGTTGCCACTATATGATTGTAAAAACATTTTTACATAAATTTCAAAATTTGTATTGATCAAAATAATTTGTTAATAGGTCAAAAATTCACGTACGTGTTTTTATGTCTAAAATTTCTTCGTAATTTTGGTGTTATAACAATTAAATTTGCTTTAATACAAACCATTGTCAAAAACTGTTGCCACTATATGATTGTAAAAACATTTTTACATAAATTTCAAAATTTGTATTGATCAAAATAATTTGTTAATAGGTCAAAAATTCACGTGCGTGTTTTTATGTCTAAAATTTCTTCGTAATTTTGGTGTTATAACAATTAAATTTGCTTTAATACAAACCATTGTCAAAAACTGTTGCCACTATATGATTGTAAAAACATTTTTACATAAATTTCAAAATTTGTATTGATCAAAATAATTTGTTAATAGGTCAAAAATTCACGTGCGTGTTTTTATGTCTAAAATTTCTTCGTAATTTTGGTGTTATAACAATTAAATTTGCTTTAATACAAACCATTGTCAAAAACTGTTGCCACTATATGATTGTAAAAACATTTTTACATAAATTTCAAAATTTGTATTGATCAAAATAATTTGTTAATAGGTCAAAAATTCACGTAAGTGTTTTTATGTCTAAAATTTCTTCGTAATTTTGGTGTTATAACAATTAAATTTGCTTTAATACAAACCATTGTCAAAAACTGTTGCCACTATATGATTGTAAAAACATTTTTACATAAATTTCAAAATTTGTATTGATCAAAATAATTTGTTAATAGGTCAAAAATTCACGTGCGTGTTTTTATGTCTAAAATTTCTTCGTAATTTTGGTGTTATAACAATTAAATTTGCTTTAATACAAACCATTGTCAAAAACTGTTGCCACTATATGATTGTAAAAACATTTTTACATAAATTTCAAAATTTGTATTGATCAAAATAATTTGTTAATAGGTCAAAAATTCGCGTGCGTGTTTTTATGTCTAAAATTTCTTCGTAATTTTGGTGTTATAACAATTAAATGTGCTTTAATATAAACCATTGTCAAAAACTGTTGCCACTATATGATTGTAAAAACATTTTTACATAAATTTCAAAATTTGTATTGATCAAAATAATTTGTTAATAGGTCAAAAATTCACGTGCGTGTTTTTATGTCTAAAATTTCTTCGTAATTTTGGTGTTATAACAATTAAATTTGCTTTAATACAAACCATTGTCAAAAACTGTTGCCACTATATGATTGTAAAAACATTTTTACATAAATTTCAAAATTTGTATTGATCAAAATAATTTGTTAATAGGTCAAAAATTCACGTGCGTGTTTTTATGTCTAAAATTTCTTCGTAATTTTGGTGTTATAACAATTAAATTTGCTTTAATACAAACCATTGTCAAAAACTGTTGCCACTATATGATTGTAAAAACATTTTTACATAAATTTCAAAATTTGTATTGATCAAAATAATTTGTTAATAGGTCAAAAATTCACGTACGTGTTTTTATGTCTAAAATTTCTTCGTAATTTTGGTGTTATAACAATTAAATTTGCTTTAATACAAACCATTGTCAAAAACTGTTGCCACTATATGATTGTAAAAACATTTTTACATAAATTTCAAAATTTGTATTGATCAAAATAATTTGTTAATAGGTCAAAAATTCACGTGCGTGTTTTTATGTCTAAAATTTCTTCGTAATTTTGGTGTTATAACAATTAAATTTGCTTTAATACAAACCATTGTCAAAAACTGTTGCCACTATATGATTGTAAAAACATTTTTACATAAATTTCAAAATTTGTATTGATCAAAATAATTTGTTAATAGGTCAAAAATTCACGTACGTGTTTTTATGTCTAAAATTTCTTCGTAATTTTGGTGTTATAACAATTAAATTTGCTTTAATACAAACCATTGTCAAAAACTGTTGCCACTATATGATTGTAAAAACATTTTTACATAAATTTCAAAATTTGTATTGATCAAAATAATTTGTTAATAGCTCAAAAATTCACGTGCGTGTTTTTATGTCTAAAATTTCTTCGTAATTTTGGTGTTGTAACAATTAAATTTGCTTTAATACAAACCATTGTCAAAAACTGTTGCCACTATATGATTGTAAAAACATTTTTACATAAATTTCAAAATTTGTATTGATCAAAATAATTTGTTAATACGTCAAAAATTCACGTGCGTGTTTTTATGTCTAAAATTTCTTCCTAATTTTGGTGTTATAACAATTAAATTTGCTTTAATACAAACCATTGTCAAAAACTGTTGCCACTATATGATTGTAAAAACATTTTTACATAAATTTCAAAATCTGTATTGATCAAAATAATTTGTTAATAGGTCAAAAATTCACGTGCGTGTTTTTATGTCTAAAATTTCTTCGTAATTTTGGTGTAATAACAATTAAATTTGCTTTAATCCAAACCATTGTCAAAAACTGTTGCCACTATATGATTGTAAAAACATTTTTACATAAATTTCAAAATTTGTATTGATCAAAATAATTTGTTAATAGGTCAAAAATTCACGTGCGTGTTTTTATGTCTAAAATTTCTTCGTAATTTTGGTGTAATAACAATTAAATTTGCTTTAATCCAAACCATTGTCAAAAACTGTTGCCACTATATGATTGTAAAAACATTTTTACATAAATTTCAAAATTTGTATTGATCAAAATAATTTGTTAATAGGTCAAAAATTCACGTGCGTGTTTTTATGTCTAAAATTTCTTCGTAATTTTGGTGTTATAACAATTAAATTTGCTTTAATACAAACCATTGTCAAAAACTGTTGCCACTATATGATTGTAAAAACATTTTTACATAAATTTCAAAATTTGTATTGATCAAAATAATTTGTTAATAGGTCAAAAATTCACGTACGTGTTTTTATGTCTAAAATTTCTTCGTAATTTTGGTGTTATAACAATTAAATTTGCTTTAATACAAACCATTGTCAAAAACTGTTGCCACTATATGATTGTAAAAACATTTTTACATAAATTTCAAAATTTGTATTGATCAAAATAATTTGTTAATAGGTCAAAAATTCACGTGCGTGTTTTTATGTCTAAAATTTCTTCGTAATTTTGGTGTTATAACAATTAAATTTGCTTTAATACAAACCATTGTCAAAAACTGTTGCCACTATATGATTGTAAAAACATTTTTACATAAATTTCAAAATTTGTATTGATCAAAATAATTTGTTAATAGGTCAAAAATTCACGTGCGTGTTTTTATGTCTAAAATTTCTTCGTAATTTTGGTGTTATAACAATTAAATTTGCTTTAATACAAACCATTGTCAAAAACTGTTGCCACTATATGATTGTAAAAACATTTTTACATAAATTTCAAAATTTGTATTGATCAAAATAATTTGTTAATAGGTCAAAAATTCACGTAAGTGTTTTTATGTCTAAAATTTCTTCGTAATTTTGGTGTTATAACAATTAAATTTGCTTTAATACAAACCATTGTCAAAAACTGTTGCCACTATATGATTGTAAAAACATTTTTACATAAATTTCAAAATTTGTATTGATCAAAATAATTTGTTAATAGGTCAAAAATTCACGTGCGTGTTTTTATGTCTAAAATTTCTTCGTAATTTTGGTGTTATAACAATTAAATTTGCTTTAATACAAACCATTGTCAAAAACTGTTGCCACTATATGATTGTAAAAACATTTTTACATAAATTTCAAAATTTGTATTGATCAAAATAATTTGTTAATAGGTCAAAAATTCGCGTGCGTGTTTTTATGTCTAAAATTTCTTCGTAATTTTGGTGTTATAACAATTAAATTTGCTTTAATATAAACCATTGTCAAAAACTGTTGCCACTATATGATTGTAAAAACATTTTTACATAAATTTCAAAATTTGTATTGATCAAAATAATTTGTTAATAGGTCAAAAATTCACGTGCGTGTTTTTATGTCTAAAATTTCTTCGTAATTTTGGTGTTATAACAATTAAATTTGCTTTAATACAAACCATTGTCAAAAACTGTTGCCACTATATGATTGTAAAAACATTTTTACATAAATTTCAAAATTTGTATTGATCAAAATAATTTGTTAATAGGTCAAAAATTCACGTGCGTGTTTTTATGTCTAAAATTTCTTCGTAATTTTGGTGTTATAACAATTAAATTTGCTTTAATACAAACCATTGTCAAAAACTGTTGCCACTATATGATTGTAAAAACATTTTTACATAAATTTCAAAATTTGTATTGATCAAAATAATTTGTTAATAGGTCAAAAATTCACGTGCGTGTTTTTATGTCTAAAATTTCTTCGTAATTTTTGTGTTATAACAATTAAATTTGCTTTAATACAAACCATTGTCAAAAACTGTTGCCACTATATGATTGTAAAAACATTTTTACATAAATTTCATAATTTGTATTAATCAAAATAATTTGTTAATAGGTCAAAAATTCACGTGCGTGTTTTTATGTCTAAAATTTCTTCGTAATTTTTGTGTTATAACAATTAAATTTGCTTTAATACAAACCATTGTCAAAAACTGTTGCCACTATATGATTGTAAAAACATTTTTACATAAATTTCAAAATTTGTATTGATCAAAATAATTTGTTAATAGGTCAAAAATTCACGTGCGTGTTTTTATGTCTAAAATTTCTTCGTAATTTTGGTGTTATAACAATTAAATTTGCTTTAATACAAACCATTGTCAAAACCTGTTGCCACTATATGATTGTAAAAACATTTTTACATAAATTTCAAAATTTGTATTGATCAAAATAATTTGTTAATAGGTCAAAAATTCACGTGCGTGTTTTTATGTCTAAAATTTCTTCGTAATTTTGGTGTTATAACAATTAAATTTGCTTTAATACAAACCATTGTCAAAAACTGTTGCCACTATATGATTGTAAAAACATTTTTACATAAATTTCAAAATTTGTATTGATCAAAATAATTTGTTAATAGGTCAAAAATTCACGTGCGTGTTTTTATGTCTAAAATTTCTTCGTAATTTTGGTGTTATAACAATTAAATTTGCTTTAAAACAAACCATTGTCAAAAACTGTTGCCACTATATGATTGTAAAAACATTTTTACATAAATTTCAAAATTTGTATTGATCAAAATAATTTGTTAATAGGTCAAAAATTCACGTACGTGTTTTTATGTCTAAAATTTCTTCGTAATTTTGGTGTTATAACAATTAAATTTGCTTTAATACAAACCATTGTCAAAAACTGTTGCCACTATATGATTGTAAAAACATTTTTACATAAATTTCAAAATTTGTATTGATCAAAATAATTTGTTAATAGGTCAAAAATTCACGTGCGTGTTTTTATGTCTAAAATTTCTTCGTAATTTTGGTGTTATAACAATTAAATTTGCTTTAAAACAAACCATTGTCAAAAACTGTTGCCACTATATGATTGTAAAAACATTTTTACATAAATTTCAAAATTTGTATTGATCAAAATAATTTGTTAATAGGTCAAAAATTCACGTACGTGTTTTTATGTCTAAAATTTCTTCGTAATTTTGGTGTTATAACAATTAAATTTGCTTTAATACAAACCATTGTCAAAAACTGTTGCCACTATATGATTGTAAAAACATTTTTACATAAATTTCAAAATTTGTATTGATCAAAATAATTTGTTAATAGGTCAAAAATTCACGTGCGTGTTTTTATGTCTAAAATTTCTTCGTAATTTTGGTGTTATAACAATTAAATTTGCTTTAAAACAAACCATTGTCAAAAACTGTTGCCACTATATGATTGTAAAAACATTTTTACATAAATTTCAAAATTTGTATTGATCAAAATAATTTGTTAATAGGTAAAAAATTCACGTGCGTGTTTTTATGTCTAAAATTTCTTCGTAATTTTGGTGTTATAACAATTAAATTTGCTTTAATACAAACCATTGTCAAAAACTGTTGCCACTATATGATTGTAAAAACATTTTTACATAAATTTCAAAATTTGTATTGATCAAAATAATTTGTTAATAGGTCAAAAATTCACGTGCGTGTTTTTATGTCTAAAATTTCTTCGTAATTTTGGTGTTATAACAATTAAATTTGCTTTAAAACAAACCATTGTCAAAAACTGTTGCCACTATATGATTGTAAAAACATTTTTACATAAATTTCAAAATTTGTATTGATCAAAATAATTTGTTAATAGGTCAAAAATTCACGTACGTGTTTTTATGTCTAAAATTTCTTCGTAATTTTGGTGTTATAACAATTAAATTTGCTTTAATACAAACCATTGTCAAAAACTGTTGCCACTATATGATTGTAAAAACATTTTTACATAAATTTCAAAATTTGTATTGATCAAAATAATTTGTTAATAGGTCAAAAATTCACGTGCGTGTTTTTATGTCTAAAATTTCTTCGTAATTTTGGTGTTATAACAATTAAATTTGCTTTAAAACAAACCATTGTCAAAAACTGTTGCCACTATATGATTGTAAAAACATTTTTACATAAATTTCAAAATTTGTATTGATCAAAATAATTTGTTAATAGGTAAAAAATTCACGTGCGTGTTTTTATGTCTAAAATTTCTTCGTAATTTTGGTGTTATAACAATTAAATTTGCTTTAATACAAACCATTGTCAAAAACTGTTGCCACTATATGATTGTAAAAACATTTTTACATAAATTTCAAAATTTGTATTGATCAAAATAATTTGTTAATAGGTCAAAAATTCACGTGCGTGTTTTTATGTCTAAAATTTCTTCGTAATTTTGGTGTTATAACAATTAAATTTGCTTTAATACAAACCATTGTCAAAAACTGTTGCCACTATATGATTGTAAAAACATTTTTACATAAATTTCAAAATTTGTATTGATCAAAATAATTTGTTAATAGGTAAAAAATTCACGTGCGTGTTTTTATGTCTAAAATTTCTTCGTAATTTTGGTGTTATAACAATTAAATTTGCTTTAAAACAAACCATTGTCAAAAACTGTTGCCACTATATGATTGTAAAAACATTTTTACATAAATTTCAAAATTTGTATTGATCAAAATAATTTGTTAATAGGTAAAAAATTCACGTGCGTGTTTTTATGTCTAAAATTTCTTCGTAATTTTGGTGTTATAACAATTAAATTTGCTTTAATACAAACCATTGTCAAAAACTGTTGCCACTATATGATTGTAAAAACATTTTTACATAAATTTCAAAATCTGTATTGATCAAAATAATTTGTTAATAGGTCAAAAATTCACGTGCGTGTTTTTATGTCTAAAATTTCTTCGTAATTTTGGTGTAATAACAATTAAATTTGCTTTAATCCAAACCATTGTCAAAAACTGTTGCCACTATATGATTGTAAAAACATTTTTACATAAATTTCAAAATTTGTATTGATCAAAATAATTTGTTAATAGGTCAAAAATTCACGTGCGTGTTTTTATGTCTAAAATTTCTTCGTAATTTTGGTGTAATAACAATTAAATTTGCTTTAATCCAAACCATTGTCAAAAACTGTTGCCACTATATGATTGTAAAAACATTTTTACATAAATTTCAAAATTTGTATTGATCAAAATAATTTGTTAATAGGTCAAAAATTCACGTGCGTGTTTTTATGTCTAAAATTTCTTCGTAATTTTGGTGTTATAACAATTAAATTTGCTTTAATACAAACCATTGTCAAAAACTGTTGCCACTATATGATTGTAAAAACATTTTTACATAAATTTCAAAATTTGTATTGATCAAAATAATTTGTTAATAGGTCAAAAATTCACGTACGTGTTTTTATGTCTAAAATTTCTTCGTAATTTTGGTGTTATAACAATTAAATTTGCTTTAATACAAACCATTGTCAAAAACTGTTGCCACTATATGATTGTAAAAACATTTTTACATAAATTTCAAAATTTGTATTGATCAAAATAATTTGTTAATAGGTCAAAAATTCACGTGCGTGTTTTTATGTCTAAAATTTCTTCGTAATTTTGGTGTTATAACAATTAAATTTGCTTTAAAACAAACCATTGTCAAAAACTGTTGCCACTATATGATTGTAAAAACATTTTTACATAAATTTCAAAATTTGTATTGATCAAAATAATTTGTTAATAGGTAAAAAATTCACGTGCGTGTTTTTATGTCTAAAATTTCTTCGTAATTTTGGTGTTATAACAATTAAATTTGCTTTAATACAAACCATTGTCAAAAACTGTTGCCACTATATGATTGTAAAAACATTTTTACATAAATTTCAAAATTTGTATTGATCAAAATAATTTGTTAATAGGTCAAAAATTCACGTGCGTGTTTTTATGTCTAAAATTTCTTCGTAATTTTGGTGTTATAACAATTAAATTTGCTTTAAAACAAACCATTGTCAAAAACTGTTGCCACTATATGATTGTAAAAACATTTTTACATAAATTTCAAAATTTGTATTGATCAAAATAATTTGTTAATAGGTCAAAAATTCACGTACGTGTTTTTATGTCTAAAATTTCTTCGTAATTTTGGTGTTATAACAATTAAATTTGCTTTAATACAAACCATTGTCAAAAACTGTTGCCACTATATGATTGTAAAAACATTTTTACATAAATTTCAAAATTTGTATTGATCAAAATAATTTGTTAATAGGTCAAAAATTCACGTGCGTGTTTTTATGTCTAAAATTTCTTCGTAATTTTGGTGTTATAACAATTAAATTTGCTTTAAAACAAACCATTGTCAAAAACTGTTGCCACTATATGATTGTAAAAACATTTTTACATAAATTTCAAAATTTGTATTGATCAAAATAATTTGTTAATAGGTAAAAAATTCACGTGCGTGTTTTTATGTCTAAAATTTCTTCGTAATTTTGGTGTTATAACAATTAAATTTGCTTTAATACAAACCATTGTCAAAAACTGTTGCCACTATATGATTGTAAAAACATTTTTACATAAATTTCAAAATTTGTATTGATCAAAATAATTTGTTAATAGGTCAAAAATTCACGTGCGTGTTTTTATGTCTAAAATTTCTTCGTAATTTTGGTGTTATAACAATTAAATTTGCTTTAATACAAACCATTGTCAAAAACTGTTGCCACTATATGATTGTAAAAACATTTTTACATAAATTTCAAAATTTGTATTGATCAAAATAATTTGTTAATAGGTCAAAAATTCACGTAAGTGTTTTTATGTCTAAAATTTCTTCGTAATTTTGGTGTTATAACAATTAAATTTGCTTTAATACAAACCATTGTCAAAAACTGTTGCCACTATATGATTGTAAAAACATTTTTACATAAATTTCAAAATTTGTATTGAGCAAAATAATTTGTTAATACGTCAAAAATTCACGTGCGTGTTTTTATGTCTAAAATTTCTTCCTAATTTTGGTGTTATAACAATTAAATTTGCTTTAATACAAACCATTGTCAAAAACTGTTGCCACTATATGATTGTAAAAACATTTTTACATAAATTTCAAAATCTGTATTGATCAAAATAATTTGTTAATAGGTCAAAAATTCACGTGCGTGTTTTTATGTCTAAAATTTCTTCGTAATTTTGGTGTAATAACAATTAAATTTGCTTTAATCCAAACCATTGTCAAAAACTGTTGCCACTATATGATTGTAAAAACATTTTTACATAAATTTCAAAATTTGTATTGATCAAAATAATTTGTTAATAGGTCAAAAATTCACGTGCGTGTTTTTATGTCTAAAATTTCTTCGTAATTTTGGTGTAATAACAATTAAATTTGCTTTAATCCAAACCATTGTCAAAAACTGTTGCCACTATATGATTGTAAAAACATTTTTACATAAATTTCAAAATTTGTATTGATCAAAATAATTTGTTAATAGGTCAAAAATTCACGTGCGTGTTTTTATGTCTAAAATTTCTTCGTAATTTTGGTGTTATAACAATTAAATTTGCTTTAATACAAACCATTGTCAAAAACTGTTGCCACTATATGATTGTAAAAACATTTTTACATAAATTTCAAAATTTGTATTGATCAAAATAATTTGTTAATAGGTCAAAAATTCACGTACGTGTTTTTATGTCTAAAATTTCTTCGTAATTTTGGTGTTATAACAATTAAATTTGCTTTAATACAAACCATTGTCAAAAACTGTTGCCACTATATGATTGTAAAAACATTTTTACATAAATTTCAAAATTTGTATTGATCAAAATAATTTGTTAATAGGTCAAAAATTCACGTGCGTGTTTTTATGTCTAAAATTTCTTCGTAATTTTGGTGTTATAACAATTAAATTTGCTTTAATACAAACCATTGTCAAAAACTGTTGCCACTATATGATTGTAAAAACATTTTTACATAAATTTCAAAATTTGTATTTATCAAAATAATTTGTTAATAGGTCAAAAATTCACGTGCGTGTTTTTATGTCTAAAATTTCTTCGTAATTTTGGTGTTATAACAATTAAATTTGCTTTAATACAAACCATTGTCAAAAACTGTTGCCACTATATGATTGTAAAAACATTTTTACATAAATTTCAAAATTTGTATTGATCAAAATAATTTGTTAATAGGTCAAAAATTCACGTAAGTATTTTTATGTCTAAAATTTCTTCGTAATTTTGGTGTTATAACAATTAAATTTGCTTTAATACAAACCATTGTCAAAAACTGTTGCCACTATATGATTGTAAAAACATTTTTACATAAATTTCAAAATTTGTATTGATCAAAATAATTTGTTAATAGGTCAAAAATTCACGTGCGTGTTTTTATGTCTAAAATTTCTTCGTAATTTTGGTGTTATAACAATTAAATTTGCTTTAATACAAACCATTGTCAAAAACTGTTGCCACTATATGATTGTAAAAACATTTTTACATAAATTTCAAAATTTGTATTGATCAAAATAATTTGTTAATAGGTCAAAAATTCACGTGCGTGTTTTTATGTCTAAAATTTCTTCGTAATTTTGGTGTTATAACAATTAAATTTGCTTTAATACAAACCATTGTCAAAAACTGTTGCCACTATATGATTGTAAAAACATTTTTACATAAATTTCAAAATTTGTATTGATCAAAATAATTTGTTAATAGGTCAAAAATTCACGTGCGTGTTTTTATGTCTAAAATTTCTTCGTAATTTTGGTGTTATAACAATTAAATTTGCTTTAATACAAACCATTGTCAAAAACTGTTGCCACTATATGATTGTAAAAACATTTTTACATAAATTTCAAAATTTCTATTGATCAAAATAATTTGTTAACAGGTCAAAAATTCACGTGCGTGTTTTTATGTCTAAAATTTCTTCGTAATTTTGGTGTTATAACAATTAAATTTGCTTTAATACAAACCATTGTCAAAAACTGTTGCCACTATATGATTGTAAAAACATTTTTACATAAATTTCAAAATTTGTATTGATCAAAATAATTTGTTAATAGGTCAAAAATTCACGTGCGTGTTTTTATGTCTAAAATTTCTTCGTAATTTTGGTGTTATAACAATTAAATTTGCTTTAATACAAACCATTGTCAAAAACTGTTGCCACTATATGATTGTAAAAACATTTTTACATAAATTTCAAAATTTGTATTGATCAAAATAATTTGTTAATAGGTCAAAAATTCACGTGCGTGTTTTTATGTCTAAAATTTCTTCGTAATTTTGGTGTTATAACAATTAAATTTGCTTTAATACAAACCATTGTCAAAAACTGTTGCCACTATATGATTGTAAAAACATTTTTACATAAATTTCAAAATTTGTATTGATCAAAATAATTTGTTAATAGGTCAAAAATTCACGTGCGTGTTTTTATGTCTAAAATTTCTTCGTAATTTTGGTGTTATAACAATTAAATTTGCTTTAAAACAAACCATTGTCAAAAACTGTTGCCACTATATGATTGTAAAAACATTTTTACATAAATTTCAAAATTTGTATTGATCAAAATAATTTGTTAATAGGTCAAAAATTCACGTACGTGTTTTTATGTCTAAAATTTCTTCGTAATTTTGGTGTTATAACAATTAAATTTGCTTTAATACAAACCATTGTCAAAAACTGTTGCCACTATATGATTGTAAAAACATTTTTACATAAATTTCAAAATTTGTATTGATCAAAATAATTTGTTAATAGGTCAAAAATTCACGTGCGTGTTTTTATGTCTAAAATTTCTTCGTAATTTTGGTGTTATAACAATTAAATTTGCTTTAAAACAAACCATTGTCAAAAACTGTTGCCACTATATGATTGTAAAAACATTTTTACATAAATTTCAAAATTTGTATTGATCAAAATAATTTGTTAATAGGTAAAAAATTCACGTGCGTGTTTTTATGTCTAAAATTTCTTCGTAATTTTGGTGTTATAACAATTAAATTTGCTTTAATACAAACCATTGTCAAAAACTGTTGCCACTATATGATTGTAAAAACATTTTTACATAAATTTCAAAATTTGTATTGATCAAAATAATTTGTTAATAGGTCAAAAATTCACGTGCGTGTTTTTATGTCTAAAATTTCTTCGTAATTTTGGTGTTATAACAATTAAATTTGCTTTAAAACAAACCATTGTCAAAAACTGTTGCCACTATATGATTGTAAAAACATTTTTACATAAATTTCAAAATTTGTATTGATCAAAATAATTTGTTAATAGGTCAAAAATTCACGTACGTGTTTTTATGTCTAAAATTTCTTCGTAATTTTGGTGTTATAACAATTAAATTTGCTTTAATACAAACCATTGTCAAAAACTGTTGCCACTATATGATTGTAAAAACATTTTTACATAAATTTCAAAATTTGTATTGATCAAAATAATTTGTTAATAGGTCAAAAATTCACGTGCGTGTTTTTATGTCTAAAATTTCTTCGTAATTTTGGTGTTATAACAATTAAATTTGCTTTAAAACAAACCATTGTCAAAAACTGTTGCCACTATATGATTGTAAAAACATTTTTACATAAATTTCAAAATTTGTATTGATCAAAATAATTTGTTAATAGGTAAAAAATTCACGTGCGTGTTTTTATGTCTAAAATTTCTTCGTAATTTTGGTGTTATAACAATTAAATTTGCTTTAATACAAACCATTGTCAAAAACTGTTGCCACTATATGATTGTAAAAACATTTTTACATAAATTTCAAAATTTGTATTGATCAAAATAATTTGTTAATAGGTCAAAAATTCACGTGCGTGTTTTTATGTCTAAAATTTCTTCGTAATTTTGGTGTTATAACAATTAAATTTGCTTTAATACAAACCATTGTCAAAAACTGTTGCCACTATATGATTGTAAAAACATTTTTACATAAATTTCAAAATTTGTATTGATCAAAATAATTTGTTAATAGGTCAAAAATTCACGTAAGTGTTTTTATGTCTAAAATTTCTTCGTAATTTTGGTGTTATAACAATTAAATTTGCTTTAATACAAACCATTGTCAAAAACTGTTGCCACTATATGATTGTAAAAACATTTTTACATAAATTTCAAAATTTGTATTGATCAAAATAATTTGTTAATACGTCAAAAATTCACGTGCGTGTTTTTATGTCTAAAATTTCTTCCTAATTTTGGTGTTATAACAATTAAATTTGCTTTAATACAAACCATTGTCAAAAACTGTTGCCACTATATGATTGTAAAAACATTTTTACATAAATTTCAAAATCTGTATTGATCAAAATAATTTGTTAATAGGTCAAAAATTCACGTGCGTGTTTTTATGTCTAAAATTTCTTCGTAATTTTGGTGTAATAACAATTAAATTTGCTTTAATCCAAACCATTGTCAAAAACTGTTGCCACTATATGATTGTAAAAACATTTTTACATAAATTTCAAAATTTGTATTGATCAAAATAATTTGTTAATAGGTCAAAAATTCACGTGCGTGTTTTTATGTCTAAAATTTCTTCGTAATTTTGGTGTAATAACAATTAAATTTGCTTTAATCCAAACCATTGTCAAAAACTGTTGCCACTATATGATTGTAAAAACATTTTTACATAAATTTCAAAATTTGTATTGATCAAAATAATTTGTTAATAGGTCAAAAATTCACGTGCGTGTTTTTATGTCTAAAATTTCTTCGTAATTTTGGTGTTATAACAATTAAATTTGCTTTAATACAAACCATTGTCAAAAACTGTTGCCACTATATGATTGTAAAAACATTTTTACATAAATTTCAAAATTTGTATTGATCAAAATAATTTGTTAATAGGTCAAAAATTCACGTACGTGTTTTTATGTCTAAAATTTCTTCGTAATTTTGGTGTTATAACAATTAAATTTGCTTTAATACAAACCATTGTCAAAAACTGTTGCCACTATATGATTGTAAAAACATTTTTACATAAATTTCAAAATTTGTATTGATCAAAATAATTTGTTAATAGGTCAAAAATTCACGTGCGTGTTTTTATGTCTAAAATTTCTTCGTAATTTTGGTGTTATAACAATTAAATTTGCTTTAATACAAACCATTGTCAAAAACTGTTGCCACTATATGATTGTAAAAACATTTTTACATAAATTTCAAAATTTGTATTGATCAAAATAATTTGTTAATAGGTCAAAAATTCACGTGCGTGTTTTTATGTCTAAAATTTCTTCGTAATTTTGGTGTTATAACAATTAAATTTGCTTTAATACAAACCATTGTCAAAAACTGTTGCCACTATATGATTGTAAAAACATTTTTACATAAATTTCAAAATTTGTATTGATCAAAATAATTTGTTAATAAGTCAAAAATTCACGTAAGTATTTTTATGTCTAAAATTTCTTCGTAATTTTGGTGTTATAACAATTAAATTTGCTTTAATACAAACCATTGTCAAAAACTGTTGCCACTATATGATTGTAAAAACATTTTTACATAAATTTCAAAATTTGTATTGATCAAAATAATTTGTTAATAGGTCAAAAATTCACGTGCGTGTTTTTATGTCTAAAATTTCTTCGTAATTTTGGTGTTATAACAATTAAATTTGCTTTAATACAAACCATTGTCAAAAACTGTTGCCACTATATGATTGTAAAAACATTTTTACATAAATTTCAAAATTTGTATTGATCAAAATAATTTGTTAATAGGTCAAAAATTCACGTGCGTGTTTTTATGTCTAAAATTTCTTCGTAATTTTGGTGTTATAACAATTAAATTTGCTTTAATACAAACCATTGTCAAAAACTGTTGCCACTATATGATTGTAAAAACATTTTTACATAAATTTCAAAATTTGTATTGATCAAAATAATTTGTTAATAGGTCAAAAATTCACGTGCGTGTTTTTATGTCTAAAATTTCTTCGTAATTTTGGTGTTATAACAATTAAATTTGCTTTAATACAAACCATTGTCAAAAACTGTTGCCACTATATGATTGTAAAAACATTTTTACATAAATTTCAAAATTTGTATTGATCAAAATAATTTGTTAACAGGTCAAAAATTCACGTGCGTGTTTTTATGTCTAAAATTTCTTCGTAATTTTGGTGTTATAACAATTAAATTTGCTTTAATACAAACCATTGTCAAAAACTGTTGCCACTATATGATTGTAAAAACATTTTTACATAAATTTCAAAATTTGTATTGATCAAAATAATTTGTTAATAGGTCAAAAATTCACGTGCGTGTTTTTATGTCTAAAATTTCTTCGTAATTTTGGTGTTATAACAATTAAATTTGCTTTAATACAAACCATTGTCAAAAACTGTTGCCACTATATGATTGTAAAAACATTTTTACATAAATTTCAAAATTTGTATTGATCAAAATAATTTGTTAATAGGTCAAAAATTCACGTGCGTGTTTTTATGTCTAAAATTTCTTCGTAATTTTGGTGTTATAACAATTAAATTTGCTTTAATACAAACCATTGTCAAAAACTGTTGCCACTATATGATTGTAAAAACATTTTTACATAAATTTCAAAATTTGTATTGATCAAAATAATTTGTTAATAGGTCAAAAATTCACGTGCGTGTTTTTATGTCTAAAATTTCTTCGTAATTTTGGTGTTATAACAATTAAATTTGCTTTAAAACAAACCATTGTCAAAAACTGTTGCCACTATATGATTGTAAAAACATTTTTACATAAATTTCAAAATTTGTATTGATCAAAATAATTTGTTAATAGGTCAAAAATTCACGTACGTGTTTTTATGTCTAAAATTTCTTCGTAATTTTGGTGTTATAACAATTAAATTTGCTTTAATACAAACCATTGTCAAAAACTGTTGCCACTATATGATTGTAAAAACATTTTTACATAAATTTCAAAATTTGTATTGATCAAAATAATTTGTTAATAGGTCAAAAATTCACGTGCGTGTTTTTATGTCTAAAATTTCTTCGTAATTTTGGTGTTATAACAATTAAATTTGCTTTAAAACAAACCATTGTCAAAAACTGTTGCCACTATATGATTGTAAAAACATTTTTACATAAATTTCAAAATTTGTATTGATCAAAATAATTTGTTAATAGGTCAAAAATTCACGTGCGTGTTTTTATGTCTAAAATTTCTTCGTAATTTTGGTGTTATAACAATTAAATTTGCTTTAATACAAACCATTGTCAAAAACTGTTGCCACTATATGATTGTAAAAACATTTTTACATAAATTTCAAAATTTGTATTGATCAAAATAATTTGTTAATAGGTCAAAAATTCACGTGCGTGTTTTTATGTCTAAAATTTCTTCGTAATTTTGGTGTTATAACAATTAAATTTGCTTTAATACAAACCATTGTCAAAAACTGTTGCCACTATATGATTGTAAAAACATTTTTACATAAATTTCAAAATTTGTATTGATCAAAATAATTTGTTAATAGGTAAAAAATTCACGTGCGTGTTTTTATGTCTAAAATTTCTTCGTAATTTTGGTGTTATAACAATTAAATTTGCTTTAAAACAAACCATTGTCAAAAACTGTTGCCACTATATGATTGTAAAAACATTTTTACATAAATTTCAAAATTTGTATTGATCAAAATAATTTGTTAATAGGTAAAAAATTCACGTGCGTGTTTTTATGTCTAAAATTTCTTCGTAATTTTGGTGTTATAACAATTAAATTTGCTTTAATACAAACCATTGTCAAAAACTGTTGCCACTATATGATTGTAAAAACATTTTTACATAAATTTCAAAATCTGTATTGATCAAAATAATTTGTTAATAGGTCAAAAATTCACGTGCGTGTTTTTATGTCTAAAATTTCTTCGTAATTTTGGTGTAATAACAATTAAATTTGCTTTAATCCAAACCATTGTCAAAAACTGTTGCCACTATATGATTGTAAAAACATTTTTACATAAATTTCAAAATTTGTATTGATCAAAATAATTTGTTAATAGGTCAAAAATTCACGTGCGTGTTTTTATGTCTAAAATTTCTTCGTAATTTTGGTGTAATAACAATTAAATTTGCTTTAATCCAAACCATTGTCAAAAACTGTTGCCACTATATGATTGTAAAAACATTTTTACATAAATTTCAAAATTTGTATTGATCAAAATAATTTGTTAATAGGTCAAAAATTCACGTGCGTGTTTTTATGTCTAAAATTTCTTCGTAATTTTGGTGTTATAACAATTAAATTTGCTTTAATACAAACCATTGTCAAAAACTGTTGCCACTATATGATTGTAAAAACATTTTTACATAAATTTCAAAATTTGTATTGATCAAAATAATTTGTTAATAGGTCAAAAATTCACGTACGTGTTTTTATGTCTAAAATTTCTTCGTAATTTTGGTGTTATAACAATTAAATTTGCTTTAATACAAACCATTGTCAAAAACTGTTGCCACTATATGATTGTAAAAACATTTTTACATAAATTTCAAAATTTGTATTGATCAAAATAATTTGTTAATAGGTCAAAAATTCACGTGCGTGTTTTTATGTCTAAAATTTCTTCGTAATTTTGGTGTTATAACAATTAAATTTGCTTTAATACAAACCATTGTCAAAAACTGTTGCCACTATATGATTGTAAAAACATTTTTACATAAATTTCAAAATTTGTATTGATCAAAATAATTTGTTAATAGGTCAAAAATTCACGTACGTGTTTTTATGTCTAAAATTTCTTCGTAATTTTGGTGTTATAACAATTAAATTTGCTTTAATACAAACCATTGTCAAAAACTGTTGCCACTATATGATTGTAAAAACATTTTTACATAAATTTCAAAATTTGTATTGATCAAAATAATTTGTTAATAGGTCAAAAATTCACGTGCGTGTTTTTATGTCTAAAATTTCTTCGTAATTTTGGTGTTATAACAATTAAATTTGCTTTAATACAAACCATTGTCAAAAACTGTTGCCACTATATGATTGTAAAAACATTTTTACATAAATTTCAAAATTTGTATTGGTCAAAATAATTTGTTAATAGGTCAAAAATTCACGTAAGTGTTTTTATGTCTAAAATTTCTTCGTAATTTTGGTGTTATAACAATTAAATTTGCTTTAATACAAACCATTGTCAAAAACTGTTGCCACTATATGATTGTAAAAACATTTTTACATAAATTTCAAAATTTGTATTGATCAAAATAATTTGTTAATAGGTCAAAAATTCACGTGCGTGTTTTTATGTCTAAAATTTCTTCGTAATTTTGGTGTTATAACAATTAAATTTGCTTTAATACAAACCATTGTCAAAAACTGTTGCCACTATATGATTGTAAAAACATTTTTACATAAATTTCAAAATTTGTATTGATCAAAATAATTTGTTAATAGGTCAAAAATTCGCGTGCGTGTTTTTATGTCTAAAATTTCTTCGTAATTTTGGTGTTATAACAATTAAATTTGCTTTAATATAAACCATTGTCAAAAACTGTTGCCACTATATGATTGTAAAAACATTTTTACATAAATTTCAAAATTTGTATTGATCAAAATAATTTGTTAATAGGTCAAAAATTCACGTGCGTGTTTTTATGTCTAAAATTTCTTCGTAATTTTGGTGTTATAACAATTAAATTTGCTTTAATACAAACCATTGTCAAAAACTGTTGCCACTATATGATTGTAAAAACATTTTTACATAAATTTCAAAATTTGTATTGATCAAAATAATTTGTTAATAGGTCAAAAATTCACGTGCGTGTTTTTATGTCTAAAATTTCTTCGTAATTTTGGTGTTATAACAATTAAATTTGCTTTAATACAAACCATTGTCAAAAACTGTTGCCACTATATGATTGTAAAAACATTTTTACATAAATTTCAAAATTTGTATTGATCAAAATAATTTGTTAATAGGTCAAAAATTCACGTGCGTGTTTTTATGTCTAAAATTTCTTCGTAATTTTTGTGTTATAACAATTAAATTTGCTTTAATACAAACCATTGTCAAAAACTGTTGCCACTATATGATTGTAAAAACATTTTTACATAAATTTCATAATTTGTATTAATCAAAATAATTTGTTAATAGGTCAAAAATTCACGTGCGTGTTTTTATGTCTAAAATTTCTTCGTAATTTTTGTGTTATAACAATTAAATTTGCTTTAATACAAACCATTGTCAAAAACTGTTGCCACTATATGATTGTAAAAACATTTTTACATAAATTTCAAAATTTGTATTGATCAAAATAATTTGTTAATAGGTCAAAAATTCACGTGCGTGTTTTTATGTCTAAAATTTCTTCGTAATTTTGGTGTTATAACAATTAAATTTGCTTTAATACAAACCATTGTCAAAAACTGTTGCCACTATATGATTGTAAAAACATTTTTACATAAATTTCAAAATTTGTATTGATCAAAATAATTTGTTAATAGGTCAAAAATTCACGTGCGTGTTTTTATGTCTAAAATTTCTTCGTAATTTTGGTGTTATAACAATTAAATTTGCTTTAATACAAACCATTGTCAAAAACTGTTGCCACTATATGATTGTAAAAACATTTTTACATAAATTTCAAAATTTGTATTGATCAAAATAATTTGTTAATAGGTCAAAAATTCACGTGCGTGTTTTTATGTCTAAAATTTCTTCGTAATTTTTGTGTTATAACAATTAAATTTGCTTTAATACAAACCATTGTCAAAAACTGTTGCCACTATATGATTGTAAAAACATTTTTACATAAATTTCATAATTTGTATTAATCAAAATAATTTGTTAATAGGTCAAAAATTCACGTGCGTGTTTTTATGTCTAAAATTTCTTCGTAATTTTTGTGTTATAACAATTAAATTTGCTTTAATACAAACCATTGTCAAAAACTGTTGCCACTATATGATTGTAAAAACATTTTTACATAAATTTCAAAATTTGTATTGATCAAAATAATTTGTTAATAGGTCAAAAATTCACGTGCGTGTTTTTATGTCTAAAATTTCTTCGTAATTTTGGTGTTATAACAATTAAATTTGCTTTAATACAAACCATTGTCAAAAACTGTTGCCACTATATGATTGTAAAAACATTTTTACATAAATTTCAAAATTTGTATTGATCAAAATAATTTGTTAATAGGTCAAAAATTCACGTGCGTGTTTTTATGTCTAAAATTTCTTCGTAATTTTGGTGTTATAACAATTAAATTTGCTTTAATACAAACCATTGTCAAAAACTGTTGCCACTATATGATTGTAAAAACATTTTTACATAAATTTCAAAATTTGTATTGATCAAAATAATTTGTTAATAGGTCAAAAATTCGCGTGCGTGTTTTTATGTCTAAAATTTCTTCGTAATTTTGGTGTTATAACAATTAAATTTGCTTTAATATAAACCATTGTCAAAAACTGTTGCCACTATATGATTGTAAAAACATTTTTACATAAATTTCAAAATTTGTATTGATCAAAATAATTTGTTAATAGGTCAAAAATTCACGTGCGTGTTTTTATGTCTAAAATTTCTTCGTAATTTTGGTGTTATAACAATTAAATTTGCTTTAATACAAACCATTGTCAAAAACTGTTGCCACTATATGATTGTAAAAACATTTTTACATAAATTTCAAAATTTGTATTGATCAAAATAATTTGTTAATAGGTCAAAAATTCACGTGCGTGTTTTTATGTCTAAAATTTCTTCGTAATTTTGGTGTTATAACAATTAAATTTGCTTTAATACAAACCATTGTCAAAAACTGTTGCCACTATATGATTGTAAAAACATTTTTACATAAATTTCAAAATTTGTATTGATCAAAATAATTTGTTAATAGGTCAAAAATTCACGTGCGTGTTTTTATGTCTAGAATTTCTTCGTAATTTTTGTGTTATAACAATTAAATTTGCTTTAATACAAACCATTGTCAAAAACTGTTGCCACTATATGATTGTAAAAACATTTTTACATAAATTTCATAATTTGTATTAATCAAAATAATTTGTTAATAGGTCAAAAATTCACGTGCGTGTTTTTATGTCTAAAATTTCTTCGTAATTTTTGTGTTATAACAATTAAATTTGCTTTAATACAAACCATTGTCAAAAACTGTTGCCACTATATGATTGTAAAAACATTTTTACATAAATTTCAAAATTTGTATTGATCAAAATAATTTGTTAATAGGTCAAAAATTCACGTGCGTGTTTTTATGTCTAAAATTTCTTCGTAATTTTGGTGTTATAACAATTAAATTTGCTTTAATACAAACCATTGTCAAAACCTGTTGCCACTATATGATTGTAAAAACATTTTTACATAAATTTCAAAATTTGTATTGATCAAAATAATTTGTTAATAGGTCAAAAATTCACGTGCGTGTTTTTATGTCTAAAATTTCTTCGTAATTTTGGTGTTATAACAATTAAATTTGCTTTAATACAAACCATTGTCAAAAACTGTTGCCACTATATGATTGTAAAAACATTTTTACATAAATTTCAAAATTTGTATTGATCAAAATAATTTGTTAATAGGTCAAAAATTCACGTGCGTGTTTTTATGTCTAAAATTTCTTCGTAATTTTGGTGTTATAACAATTAAATTTGCTTTAAAACAAACCATTGTCAAAAACTGTTGCCACTATATGATTGTAAAAACATTTTTACATAAATTTCAAAATTTGTATTGATCAAAATAATTTGTTAATAGGTCAAAAATTCACGTACGTGTTTTTATGTCTAAAATTTCTTCGTAATTTTGGTGTTATAACAATTAAATTTGCTTTAATACAAACCATTGTCAAAAACTGTTGCCACTATATGATTGTAAAAACATTTTTACATAAATTTCAAAATTTGTATTGATCAAAATAATTTGTTAATAGGTCAAAAATTCACGTGCGTGTTTTTATGTCTAAAATTTCTTCGTAATTTTGGTGTTATAACAATTAAATTTGCTTTAAAACAAACCATTGTCAAAAACTGTTGCCACTATATGATTGTAAAAACATTTTTACATAAATTTCAAAATTTGTATTGATCAAAATAATTTGTTAATAGGTAAAAAATTCACGTGCGTGTTTTTATGTCTAAAATTTCTTCGTAATTTTGGTGTTATAACAATTAAATTTGCTTTAATACAAACCATTGTCAAAAACTGTTGCCACTATATGATTGTAAAAACATTTTTACATAAATTTCAAAATTTGTATTGATCAAAATAATTTGTTAATAGGTCAAAAATTCACGTGCGTGTTTTTATGTCTAAAATTTCTTCGTAATTTTGGTGTTATAACAATTAAATTTGCTTTAATACAAACCATTGTCAAAAACTGTTGCCACTATATGATTGTAAAAACATTTTTACATAAATTTCAAAATTTGTATTGATCAAAATAATTTGTTAATAGGTCAAAAATTCACGTGCGTGTTTTTATGTCTAAAATTTCTTCGTAATTTTGGTGTTATAACAATTAAATTTGCTTTAATACAAACCATTGTCAAAAACTGTTGCCACTATATGATTGTAAAAACATTTTTACATAAATTTCAAAATTTGTATTGATCAAAATAATTTGTTAATAGGTCAAAAATTCACGTGCGTGTTTTTATGTCTAAAATTTCTTCCTAATTTTGGTGTTATAACAATTAAATTTGCTTTAATACAAACCATTGTCAAAAACTGTTGCCACTATATGATTGTAAAAACATTTTTACATAAATTTCAAAATCTGTATTGATCAAAATAATTTGTTAATAGGTCAAAAATTCACGTGCGTGTTTTTATGTCTAAAATTTCTTCGTAATTTTGGTGTAATAACAATTAAATTTGCTTTAATCCAAACCATTGTCAAAAACTGTTGCCACTATATGATTGTAAAAACATTTTTACATAAATTTCAAAATTTGTATTGATCAAAATAATTTGTTAATAGGTCAAAAATTCACGTGCGTGTTTTTATGTCTAAAATTTCTTCGTAATTTTGGTGTAATAACAATTAAATTTGCTTTAATCCAAACCATTGTCAAAAACTGTTGCCACTATATGATTGTAAAAACATTTTTACATAAATTTCAAAATTTGTATTGATCAAAATAATTTGTTAATAGGTCAAAAATTCACGTGCGTGTTTTTATGTCTAAAATTTCTTCGTAATTTTGGTGTTATAACAATTAAATTTGCTTTAATACAAACCATTGTCAAAAACTGTTGCCACTATATGATTGTAAAAACATTTTTACATAAATTTCAAAATTTGTATTGATCAAAATAATTTGTTAATAGGTCAAAAATTCACGTACGTGTTTTTATGTCTAAAATTTCTTCGTAATTTTGGTGTTATAACAATTAAATTTGCTTTAATACAAACCATTGTCAAAAACTGTTGCCACTATATGATTGTAAAAACATTTTTACATAAATTTCAAAATTTGTATTGATCAAAATAATTTGTTAATAGGTCAAAAATTCACGTGCGTGTTTTTATGTCTAAAATTTCTTCGTAATTTTGGTGTTATAACAATTAAATTTGCTTTAATACAAACCATTGTCAAAAACTGTTGCCACTATATGATTGTAAAAACATTTTTACATAAATTTCAAAATTTGTATTGATCAAAATAATTTGTTAATAGGTCAAAAATTCACGTAAGTATTTTTATGTCTAAAATTTCTTCGTAATTTTGGTGTTATAACAATTAAATTTGCTTTAATACAAACCATTGTCAAAAACTGTTGCCACTATATGATTGTAAAAACATTTTTACATCAATTTCAAAATTTGTATTGATCAAAATAATTTGTTAATAGGTCAAAAATTCACGTGCGTGTTTTTATGTCTAAAATTTCTTCGTAATTTTGGTGTTATAACAATTAAATTTGCTTTAATACAAACCATTGTCAAAAACTGTTGCCACTATATGATTGTAAAAACATTTTTACATAAATTTCAAAATTTGTATTGATCAAAATAATTTGTTAATAGGTCAAAAATTCACGTGCGTGTTTTTATGTCTAAAATTTCTTCGTAATTTTGGTGTTATAACAATTAAATTTGCTTTAATACAAACCATTGTCAAAAACTGTTGCCACTATATGATTGTAAAAACATTTTTACATAAATTTCAAAATTTGTATTGATCAAAATAATTTGTTAATAGGTCAAAAATTCACGTGCGTGTTTTTATGTCTAAAATTTCTTCGTAATTTTGGTGTTATAACAATTAAATTTGCTTTAATACAAACCATTGTCAAAAACTGTTGCCACTATATGATTGTAAAAACATTTTTACATAAATTTCAAAATTTGTATTGATCAAAATAATTTGTTAATAGGTCAAAAATTCACGTGCGTGTTTTTATGTCTAAAATTTCTTCGTAATTTTGGTGTTATAACAATTAAATTTGCTTTAATACAAACCATTGTCAAAAACTGTTGCCACTATATGATTGTAAAAACATTTTTACATAAATTTCAAAATTTGTATTGATCAAAATAATTTGTTAACAGGTCAAAAATTCACGTGCGTGTTTTTATGTCTAAAATTTCTTCGTAATTTTGGTGTTATAACAATTAAATTTGCTTTAATACAAACCATTGTCAAAAACTGTTGCCACTATATGATTGTAAAAACATTTTTACATAAATTTCAAAATTTGTATTGATCAAAATAATTTGTTAATAGGTCAAAAATTCACGTGCGTGTTTTTATGTCTAAAATTTCTTCGTAATTTTGGTGTTATAACAATTAAATTTGCTTTAATACAAACCATTGTCAAAAACTGTTGCCACTATATGATTGTAAAAACATTTTTACATAAATTTCAAAATTTGTATTGATCAAAATAATTTGTTAATAGGTCAAAAATTCACGTGCGTGTTTTTATGTCTAAAATTTCTTCGTAATTTTGGTGTTATAACAATTAAATTTGCTTTAATACAAACCATTGTCAAAAACTGTTGCCACTATATGATTGTAAAAACATTTTTACATAAATTTCAAAATTTGTATTGATCAAAATAATTTGTTAATAGGTCAAAAATTCACGTGCGTGTTTTTATGTCTAAAATTTCTTCGTAATTTTGGTGTTATAACAATTAAATTTGCTTTAAAACAAACCATTGTCAAAAACTGTTGCCACTATATGATTGTAAAAACATTTTTACATAAATTTCAAAATTTGTATTGATCAAAATAATTTGTTAATAGGTCAAAAATTCACGTACGTGTTTTTATGTCTAAAATTTCTTCGTAATTTTGGTGTTATAACAATTAAATTTGCTTTAATACAAACCATTGTCAAAAACTGTTGCCACTATATGATTGTAAAAACATTTTTACATAAATTTCAAAATTTGTATTGATCAAAATAATTTGTTAATAGGTCAAAAATTCACGTGCGTGTTTTTATGTCTAAAATTTCTTCGTAATTTTGGTGTTATAACAATTAAATTTGCTTTAAAACAAACCATTGTCAAAAACTGTTGCCACTATATGATTGTAAAAACATTTTTACATAAATTTCAAAATTTGTATTGATCAAAATAATTTGTTAATAGGTCAAAAATTCACGTGCGTGTTTTTATGTCTAAAATTTCTTCGTAATTTTGGTGTTATAACAATTAAATTTGCTTTAATACAAACCATTGTCAAAAACTGTTGCCACTATATGATTGTAAAAACATTTTTACATAAATTTCAAAATTTGTATTGATCAAAATAATTTGTTAATAGGTCAAAAATTCACGTGCGTGTTTTTATGTCTAAAATTTCTTCGTAATTTTGGTGTTATAACAATTAAATTTGCTTTAATACAAACCATTGTCAAAAACTGTTGCCACTATATGATTGTAAAAACATTTTTACATAAATTTCAAAATTTGTATTGATCAAAATAATTTGTTAATAGGTAAAAAATTCACGTGCGTGTTTTTATGTCTAAAATTTCTTCGTAATTTTGGTGTTATAACAATTAAATTTGCTTTAAAACAAACCATTGTCAAAAACTGTTGCCACTATATGATTGTAAAAACATTTTTACATAAATTTCAAAATTTGTATTGATCAAAATAATTTGTTAATAGGTAAAAAATTCACGTGCGTGTTTTTATGTCTAAAATTTCTTCGTAATTTTGGTGTTATAACAATTAAATTTGCTTTAATACAAACCATTGTCAAAAACTGTTGCCACTATATGATTGTAAAAACATTTTTACATAAATTTCAAAATCTGTATTGATCAAAATAATTTGTTAATAGGTCAAAAATTCACGTGCGTGTTTTTATGTCTAAAATTTCTTCGTAATTTTGGTGTAATAACAATTAAATTTGCTTTAATCCAAACCATTGTCAAAAACTGTTGCCACTATATGATTGTAAAAACATTTTTACATAAATTTCAAAATTTGTATTGATCAAAATAATTTGTTAATAGGTCAAAAATTCACGTGCGTGTTTTTATGTCTAAAATTTCTTCGTAATTTTGGTGTAATAACAATTAAATTTGCTTTAATCCAAACCATTGTCAAAAACTGTTGCCACTATATGATTGTAAAAACATTTTTACATAAATTTCAAAATTTGTATTGATCAAAATAATTTGTTAATAGGTCAAAAATTCACGTGCGTGTTTTTATGTCTAAAATTTCTTCGTAATTTTGGTGTTATAACAATTAAATTTGCTTTAATACAAACCATTGTCAAAAACTGTTGCCACTATATGATTGTAAAAACATTTTTACATAAATTTCAAAATTTGTATTGATCAAAATAATTTGTTAATAGGTCAAAAATTCACGTACGTGTTTTTATGTCTAAAATTTCTTCGTAATTTTGGTGTTATAACAATTAAATTTGCTTTAATACAAACCATTGTCAAAAACTGTTGCCACTATATGATTGTAAAAACATTTTTACATAAATTTCAAAATTTGTATTGATCAAAATAATTTGTTAATAGGTCAAAAATTCACGTGCGTGTTTTTATGTCTAAAATTTCTTCGTAATTTTGGTGTTATAACAATTAAATTTGCTTTAATACAAACCATTGTCAAAAACTGTTGCCACTATATGATTGTAAAAACATTTTTACATAAATTTCAAAATTTGTATTGGTCAAAATAATTTGTTAATAGGTCAAAAATTCACGTAAGTGTTTTTATGTCTAAAATTTCTTCGTAATTTTGGTGTTATAACAATTAAATTTGCTTTAATACAAACCATTGTCAAAAACTGTTGCCACTATATGATTGTAAAAACATTTTTACATAAATTTCAAAATTTGTATTGATCAAAATAATTTGTTAATAGGTCAAAAATTCACGTGCGTGTTTTTATGTCTAAAATTTCTTCGTAATTTTGGTGTTATAACAATTAAATTTGCTTTAATACAAACCATTGTCAAAAACTGTTGCCACTATATGATTGTAAAAACATTTTTACATAAATTTCAAAAATTGTATTGATCAAAATAATTTGTTAATAGGTCAAAAATTCGCGTGCGTGTTTTTATGTCTAAAATTTCTTCGTAATTTTGGTGTTATAACAATTAAATTTGCTTTAATATAAACCATTGTCAAAAACTGTTGCCACTATATGATTGTAAAAACATTTTTACATAAATTTCAAAATTTGTATTGATCAAAATAATTTGTTAATAGGTCAAAAATTCACGTGCGTGTTTTTATGTCTAAAATTTCTTCGTAATTTTGGTGTTATAACAATTAAATTTGCTTTAATACAAACCATTGTCAAAAACTGTTGCCACTATATGATTGTAAAAACATTTTTACATAAATTTCAAAATTTGTATTGATCAAAATAATTTGTTAATAGGTCAAAAATTCACGTGCGTGTTTTTATGTCTAAAATTTCTTCGTAATTTTGGTGTTATAACAATTAAATTTGCTTTAATACAAACCATTGTCAAAAACTGTTGCCACTATATGATTGTAAAAACATTTTTACATAAATTTCAAAATTTGTATTGATCAAAATAATTTGTTAACAGGTCAAAAATTCACGTGCGTGTTTTTATGTCTAAAATTTCTTCGTAATTTTGGTGTTATAACAATTAAATTTGCTTTAATACAAACCATTGTCAAAAACTGTTGCCACTATATGATTGTAAAAACATTTTTACATAAATTTCAAAATTTGTATTGATCAAAATAATTTGTTAATAGGTCAAAAATTCACGTGCGTGTTTTTATGTCTAAAATTTCTTCGTAATTTTGGTGTTATAACAATTAAATTTGCTTTAATACAAACCATTGTCAAAAACTGTTGCCACTATATGATTGTAAAAACATTTTTACATAAATTTCAAAATTTGTATTGATCAAAATAATTTGTTAATAGGTCAAAAATTCACGTGCGTGTTTTTATGTCTAAAATTTCTTCGTAATTTTGGTGTTATAACAATTAAATTTGCTTTAATACAAACCATTGTCAAAAACTGTTGCCACTATATGATTGTAAAAACATTTTTACATAAATTTCAAAATTTGTATTGATCAAAATAATTTGTTAATAGGTCAAAAATTCACGTGCGTGTTTTTATGTCTAAAATTTCTTCGTAATTTTGGTGTTATAACAATTAAATTTGCTTTAAAACAAACCATTGTCAAAAACTGTTGCCACTATATGATTGTAAAAACATTTTTACATAAATTTCAAAATTTGTATTGATCAAAATAATTTGTTAATAGGTCAAAAATTCACGTACGTGTTTTTATGTCTAAAATTTCTTCGTAATTTTGGTGTTATAACAATTAAATTTGCTTTAATACAAACCATTGTCAAAAACTGTTGCCACTATATGATTGTAAAAACATTTTTACATAAATTTCAAAATTTGTATTGATCAAAATAATTTGTTAATAGGTCAAAAATTCACGTGCGTGTTTTTATGTCTAAAATTTCTTCGTAATTTTGGTGTTATAACAATTAAATTTGCTTTAATACAAACCATTGTCAAAAACTGTTGCCACTATATGATTGTAAAAACATTTTTACATAAATTTCAAAATTTGTATTGATCAAAATAATTTGTTAATAGGTCAAAAATTCACGTGCGTGTTTTTATGTCTAAAATTTCTTCGTAATTTTGGTGTTATAACAATTAAATTTGCTTTAATACAAACCATTGTCAAAAACTGTTGCCACTATATGATTGTAAAAACATTTTTACATAAATTTCAAAATTTGTATTGATCAAAATAATTTGTTAATAGGTCAAAAATTCACGTGCGTGTTTTTATGTCTAAAATTTCTTCGTAATTTTGGTGTTATAACAATTAAATTTGCTTTAATACAAACCATTGTCAAAAACTGTTGCCACTATATGATTGTAAAAACATTTTTACATAAATTTCAAAATTTGTATTGATCAAAATAATTTGTTAATAGGTAAAAAATTCACGTGCGTGTTTTTATGTCTAAAATTTCTTCGTAATTTTGATGTTATAACAATTAAATTTGCTTTAAAACAAACCATTGTCAAAAACTGTTGCCACTATATGATTGTAAAAACATTTTTACATAAATTTCAAAATTTGTATTGATCAAAATAATTTGTTAATAGGTAAAAAATTCACGTGCGTGTTTTTATGTCTAAAATTTCTTCGTAATTTTGGTGTTATAACAATTAAATTTGCTTTAATACAAACCATTGTCAAAAACTGTTGCCACTATATGATTGTAAAAACATTTTTACATAAATTTCAAAATCTGTATTGATCAAAATAATTTGTTAATAGGTCAAAAATTCACGTGCGTGTTTTTATGTCTAAAATTTCTTCGTAATTTTGGTGTAATAACAATTAAATTTGCTTTAATCCAAACCATTGTCAAAAACTGTTGCCACTATATGATTGTAAAAACATTTTTACATAAATTTCAAAATTTGTATTGATCAAAATAATTTGTTAATAGGTCAAAAATTCACGTGCGTGTTTTTATGTCTAAAATTTCTTCGTAATTTTGGTGTAATAACAATTAAATTTGCTTTAATCCAAACCATTGTCAAAAACTGTTGCCACTATATGATTGTAAAAACATTTTTACATAAATTTCAAAATTTGTATTGATCAAAATAATTTGTTAATAGGTCAAAAATTCACGTGCGTGTTTTTATGTCTAAAATTTCTTCGTAATTTTGGTGTTATAACAATTAAATTTGCTTTAATACAAACCATTGTCAAAAACTGTTGCCACTATATGATTGTAAAAACATTTTTACATAAATTTCAAAATTTGTATTGATCAAAATAATTTGTTAATAGGTCAAAAATTCACGTACGTGTTTTTATGTCTAAAATTTCTTCGTAATTTTGGTGTTATAACAATTAAATTTGCTTTAATACAAACCATTGTCAAAAACTGTTGCCACTATATGATTGTAAAAACATTTTTACATAAATTTCAAAATTTGTATTGATCAAAATAATTTGTTAATAGGTCAAAAATTCACGTGCGTGTTTTTATGTCTAAAATTTCTTCGTAATTTTGGTGTTATAACAATTAAATTTGCTTTAATACAAACCATTGTCAAAAACTGTTGCCACTATATGATTGTAAAAACATTTTTACATAAATTTCAAAATTTGTATTGATCAAAATAATTTGTTAATAGGTCAAAAATTCACGTGCGTGTTTTTATGTCTAAAATTTCTTCGTAATTTTGGTGTTATAACAATTAAATTTGCTTTAATATAAACCATTGTCAAAAACTGTTGCCACTATATGATTGTAAAAACATTTTTACATAAATTTCAAAATTTGTATTGATCAAAATAATTTGTTAATAGGTCAAAAATTCACGTGCGTGTTTTTATGTCTAAAATTTCTTCGTAATTTTGGTGTTATAACAATTAAATTTGCTTTAATACAAACCATTGTCAAAAACTGTTGCCACTATATGATTGTAAAAACATTTTTACATAAATTTCAAAATTTGTATTGATCAAAATAATTTGTTAATAGGTCAAAAATTCACGTGCGTGTTTTTATGTCTAAAATTTCTTCGTAATTTTGGTGTTATAACAATTAAATTTGCTTTAATACAAACCATTGTCAAAAACTGTTGCCACTATATGATTGTAAAAACATTTTTACATAAATTTCAAAATTTGTATTGATCAAAATAATTTGTTAATAGGTCAAAAATTCACGTGCGTGTTTTTATGTCTAAAATTTCTTCGTAATTTTTGTGTTATAACAATTAAATTTGCTTTAATACAAACCATTGTCAAAAACTGTTGCCACTATATGATTGTAAAAACATTTTTACATAAATTTCATAATTTGTATTAATCAAAATAATTTGTTAATAGGTCAAAAATTCACGTGCGTGTTTTTATGTCTAAAATTTCTTCGTAATTTTGGTGTTATAACAATTAAATTTGCTTTAAAACAAACCATTGTCAAAAACTGTTGCCACTATATGATTGTAAAAACATTTTTACATAAATTTCAAAATTTGTATTGATCAAAATAATTTGTTAATAGGTCAAAAATTCACGTGCGTGTTTTTATGTCTAAAATTTCTTCGTAATTTTGGTGTTATAACAATTAAATTTGCTTTAATACAAACCATTGTCAAAAACTGTTGCCACTATATGATTGTAAAAACATTTTTACATAAATTTCAAAATTTGTATTGATCAAAATAATTTGTTAATAGGTCAAAAATTCACGTGCGTGTTTTTATGTCTAAAATTTCTTCGTAATTTTGGTGTTATAACAATTAAATTTGCTTTAATACAAACCATTGTCAAAAACTGTTGCCACTATATGATTGTAAAAACATTTTTACATAAATTTCAAAATTTGTATTGATCAAAATAATTTGTTAATAGGTCAAAAATTCACGTGCGTGTTTTTATGTCTAAAATTTCTTCGTAATTTTGGTGTTATAACAATTAAATTTGCTTTAATACAAACCATTGTCAAAAACTGTTGCCACTATATGATTGTAAAAACATTTTTACATAAATTTCAAAATTTGTATTGATCAAAATAATTTGTTAATAGGTCAAAAATTCACGTGCGTGTTTTTATGTCTAAAATTTCTTCGTAATTTTGGTGTTATAACAATTAAATTTGCTTTAATACAAACCATTGTCAAAAACTGTTGCCACTATATGATTGTAAAAACATTTTTACATAAATTTCAAAATTTGTATTGATCAAAATAATTTGTTAATAGGTCAAAAATTCACGTGCGTGTTTTTATGTCTAAAATTTCTTCGTAATTTTGGTGTTATAACAATTAAATTTGCTTTAATACAAACCATTGTCAAAAACTGTTGCCACTATATGATTGTAAAAACATTTTTACATAAATTTCAAAATTTGTATTGATCAAAATAATTTGTTAATAGGTCAAAAATTCACGTGCGTGTTTTTATGTCTAAAATTTCTTCGTAATTTTTGTGTTATAACAATTAAATTTGCTTTAATACAAACCATTGTCAAAAACTGTTGCCACTATATGATTGTAAAAACATTTTTACATAAATTTCATAATTTGTATTAATCAAAATAATTTGTTAATAGGTCAAAAATTCACGTGCGTGTTTTTATGTCTAAAATTTCTTCGTAATTTTGGTGTTATAACAATTAAATTTGCTTTAAAACAAACCATTGTCAAAAACTGTTGCCACTATATGATTGTAAAAACATTTTTACATAAATTTCAAAATTTGTATTGATCAAAATAATTTGTTAATAGGTCAAAAATTCACGTGCGTGTTTTTATGTCTAAAATTTCTTCGTAATTTTGGTGTTATAACAATTAAATTTGCTTTAATACAAACCATTGTCAAAAACTGTTGCCACTATATGATTGTAAAAACATTTTTACATAAATTTCAAAATTTGTATTGATCAAAATAATTTGTTAATAGGTCAAAAATTCACGTGCGTGTTTTTATGTCTAAAATTTCTTCGTAATTTTGGTGTTATAACAATTAAATTTGCTTTAATACAAACCATTGTCAAAAACTGTTGCCACTATATGATTGTAAAAACATTTTTACATAAATTTCAAAATTTGTATTGATCAAAATAATTTGTTAATAGGTCAAAAATTCACGTGCGTGTTTTTATGTCTAAAATTTCTTCGTAATTTTGGTGTTATAACAATTAAATTTGCTTTAATACAAACCATTGTCAAAAACTGTTGCCACTATATGATTGTAAAAACATTTTTACATAAATTTCAAAATTTGTATTGATCAAAATAATTTGTTAATAGGTCAAAAATTCACGTGCGTGTTTTTATGTCTAAAATTTCTTCGTAATTTTGGTGTTATAACAATTAAATTTGCTTTAAAACAAACCATTGTCAAAAACTGTTGCCACTATATGATTGTAAAAACATTTTTACATAAATTTCAAAATTTGTATTGATCAAAATAATTTGTTAATAGGTCAAAAATTCACGTACGTGTTTTTATGTCTAAAATTTCTTCGTAATTTTGGTGTTATAACAATTAAATTTGCTTTAATACAAACCATTGTCAAAAACTGTTGCCACTATATGATTGTAAAAACATTTTTACATAAATTTCAAAATTTGTATTGATCAAAATAATTTGTTAATAGGTCAAAAATTCACGTGCGTGTTTTTATGTCTAAAATTTCTTCGTAATTTTGGTGTTATAACAATTAAATTTGCTTTAAAACAAACCATTGTCAAAAACTGTTGCCACTATATGATTGTAAAAACATTTTTACATAAATTTCAAAATTTGTATTGATCAAAATAATTTGTTAATAGGTAAAAAATTCACGTGCGTGTTTTTATGTCTAAAATTTCTTCGTAATTTTGGTGTTATAACAATTAAATTTGCTTTAATACAAACCATTGTCAAAAACTGTTGCCACTATATGATTGTAAAAACATTTTTACATAAATTTCAAAATTTGTATTGATCAAAATAATTTGTTAATAGGTCAAAAATTCACGTGCGTGTTTTTATGTCTAAAATTTCTTCGTAATTTTGGTGTTATAACAATTAAATTTGCTTTAATACAAACCATTGTCAAAAACTGTTGCCACTATATGATTGTAAAAACATTTTTACATAAATTTCAAAATTTGTATTGATCAAAATAATTTGTTAATAGGTCAAAAATTCACGTGCGTGTTTTTATGTCTAAAATTTCTTCGTAATTTTGGTGTTATAACAATTAAATTTGCTTTAATACAAACCATTGTCAAAAACTGTTGCCACTATATGATTGTAAAAACATTTTTACATAAATTTCAAAATTTGTATTGATCAAAATAATTTGTTAATAGGTCAAAAATTCACGTGCGTGTTTTTATGTCTAAAATTTCTTCCTAATTTTGGTGTTATAACAATTAAATTTGCTTTAATACAAACCATTGTCAAAACCTGTTGCCACTATATGATTGTAAAAACATTTTTACATAAATTTCAAAATCTGTATTGATCAAAATAATTTGTTAATAGGTCAAAAATTCACGTGCGTGTTTTTATGTCTAAAATTTCTTCGTAATTTTGGTGTAATAACAATTAAATTTGCTTTAATCCAAACCATTGTCAAAAACTGTTGCCACTATATGATTGTAAAAACATTTTTACATAAATTTCAAAATTTGTATTGATCAAAATAATTTGTTAATAGGTCAAAAATTCACGTGCGTGTTTTTATGTCTAAAATTTCTTCGTAATTTTGGTGTAATAACAATTAAATTTGCTTTAATCCAAACCATTGTCAAAAACTGTTGCCACTATATGATTGTAAAAACATTTTTACATAAATTTCAAAATTTGTATTGATCAAAATAATTTGTTAATAGGTATAAAATTCACGTGCGTGTTTTTATGTCTAAAATTTCTTCGTAATTTTGGTGTTATAACAATTAAATTTGCTTTAATACAAACCATTGTCAAAAACTGTTGCCACTATATGATTGTAAAAACATTTTTACATAAATTTCAAAATTTGTATTGATCAAAATAATTTGTTAATAGGTCAAAAATTCACGTACGTGTTTTTATGTCTAAAATTTCTTCGTAATTTTGGTGTTATAACAATTAAATTTGCTTTAATACAAACCATTGTCAAAAACTGTTGCCACTATATGATTGTAAAAACATTTTTACATAAATTTCAAAATTTGTATTGATCAAAATAATTTGTTAATAGGTCAAAAATTCACGTGCGTGTTTTTATGTCTAAAATTTCTTCGTAATTTTGGTGTTATAACAATTAAATTTGCTTTAATACAAACCATTGTCAAAAACTGTTGCCACTATATGATTGTAAAAACATTTTTACATAAATTTCAAAATTTGTATTGATCAAAATAATTTGTTAATAGGTCAAAAATTCACGTGCGTGTTTTTATGTCTAAAATTTCTTCGTAATTTTGGTGTTATAACAATTAAATTTGCTTTAATACAAACCATTGTCAAAAACTGTTGCCACTATATGATTGTAAAAACATTTTTACATAAATTTCAAAATTTGTATTGATCAAAATAATTTGTTAATAGGTCAAAAATTCACGTGCGTGTTTTTATGTCTAAAATTTCTTCGTAATTTTGGTGTTATAACAATTAAATTTGCTTTAATACAAACCATTGTCAAAAACTGTTGCCACTATATGATTGTAAAAACATTTTTACATAAATTTCAAAATTTGTATTGATCAAAATAATTTGTTAATAGGTAAAAAATTCACGTGCGTGTTTTTATGTCTAAAATTTCTTCGTAATTTTGGTGTTATAACAATTAAATTTGCTTTAATACAAACCATTGTCAAAAACTGTTGCCACTATATGATTGTAAAAACATTTTTACATAAATTTCAAAATTTGTATTGATCAAAATAATTTGTTAATAGGTCAAAAATTCGCGTGCGTGTTTTTATGTCTAAAATTTCTTCGTAATTTTGGTGTTATAACAATTAAATTTGCTTTAATATAAACCATTGTCAAAAACTGTTGCCACTATATGATTGTAAAAACATTTTTACATAAATTTCAAAATTTGTATTGATCAAAATAATTTGTTAATAGGTCAAAAATTCACGTGCGTGTTTTTATGTCTAAAATTTCTTCGTAATTTTGGTGTTATAACAATTAAATTTGCTTTAATACAAACCATTGTCAAAAACTGTTGCCACTATATGATTGTAAAAACATTTTTACATAAATTTCAAAATTTGTATTGATCAAAATAATTTGTTAATAGGTCAAAAATTCACGTGCGTGTTTTTATGTCTAAAATTTCTTCGTAATTTTGGTGTTATAACAATTAAATTTGCTTTAATACAAACCATTGTCAAAAACTGTTGCCACTATATGATTGTAAAAACATTTTTACATAAATTTCAAAATTTGTATTGATCAAAATAATTTGTTAATAGGTCAAAAATTCACGTGCGTGTTTTTATGTCTAAAATTTCTTCGTAATTTTGGTGTTATAACAATTAAATTTGCTTTAATACAAACCATTGTCAAAAACTGTTGCCACTATATGATTGTAAAAACATTTTTACATAAATTTCAAAATTTGTATTGATCAAAATAATTTGTTAATAGGTAAAAAATTCACGTGCGTGTTTTTATGTCTAAAATTTCTTCGTAATTTTGGTGTTATAACAATTAAATTTGCTTTAATACAAACCATTGTCAAAAACTGTTGCCACTATATGATTGTAAAAACATTTTTACATAAATTTCAAAATTTGTATTGATCAAAATAATTTGTTAATAGGTCAAAAATTCACGTGCGTGTTTTTATGTCTAAAATTTCTTCGTAATTTTGGTGTTATAACAATTAAATTTACTTTAATACAAACCATTGTCAAAAACTGTTGCCACTATATGATTGTAAAAACATTTTTACATAAATTTCAAAATTTGTATTGATCAAAATAATTTGTTAATAGGTCAAAAATTCACGTGCGTGTTTTTATGTCTAAAATTTCTTCGTAATTTTGGTGTTATAACAATTAAATTTGCTTTAATACAAACCATTGTCAAAAACTGTTGCCACTATATGATTGTAAAAACATTTTTACATAAATTTCAAAATTTGTATTGATCAAAATAATTTGTTAATAGGTAAAAAATTCACGTGCGTGTTTTTATGTCTAAAATTTCTTCGTAATTTTGGTGTTATAACAATTAAATTTGCTTTAATACAAACCATTGTCAAAAACTGTTGCCACTATATGATTGTAAAAACATTTTTACATAAATTTCAAAATTTGTATTGATCAAAATAATTTGTTAATAGGTCAAAAATTCACGTGCGTGTTTTTATGTCTAAAATTTCTTCGTAATTTTGGTGTAATAACAATTAAATTTGCTTTAATCCAAACCATTGTCAAAAACTGTTGCCACTATATGATTGTAAAAACATTTTTACATAAATTTCAAAATTTGTATTGATCAAAATAATTTGTTAATAGGTCAAAAATTCACGTGCGTGTTTTTATGTCTAAAATTTCTTCGTAATTTTGGTGTAATAACAATTAAATTTGCTTTAATCCAAACCATTGTCAAAAACTGTTGCCACTATATGATTGTAAAAACATTTTTACATAAATTTCAAAATTTGTATTGATCAAAATAATTTGTTAATAGGTCAAAAATTCACGTGCGTGTTTTTATGTCTAAAATTTCTTCGTAATTTTGGTGTTATAACAATTAAATTTGCTTTAATACAAACCATTGTCAAAAACTGTTGCCACTATATGATTGTAAAAACATTTTTACATAAATTTCAAAATTTGTATTGATCAAAATAATTTGTTAATAGATCAAAAATTCACGTGCGTGTTTTTATGTCTAAAATTTCTTCGTAATTTTGGTGTAATAACAATTAAATTTGCTTTAATCCAAACCATTGTCAAAAACTGTTGCCACTATATGATTGTAAAAACATTTTTACATAAATTTCAAAATTTGTATTGATCAAAATAATTTGTTAATAGGTCGAAAATTCACGTGCGTGTTTTTTATGTTTAAAATTTTTAGTTGATTTTATTGTTATAAAAATTAAATTAAATTAAGTTTGCGGTCTTTATATACCGAAGTGGATGCTCGTTTCGTACTTTAGTTTTACAAACTGTTGCCCTGCAATGTGTCATCTATTTTTTTCCAAATCGAATAATTTTCAAATTTTTGAGGACATATTTGGCGTAGTTAAAAATGGTATTTTGATTGTTTTCTCTTTTGAATGGATTTTGGTTTTAATTCTGTCTTTAAATTTATGGGTCATGGCCCTGCAGTGTGTCATCCGTCCATTATGTACCTGCAGATTATCTTTGTACGACTTATTGTTAATCACACCCTGTAAATATTTCTAATCGTAAGACATTCCAAAACTTTGGCTGTTTGCTACGGCGCATGTTCGTCAGATAATGTTAACGATAAGCAGCTCTTCTGTTTTTTTCTCACGTTTTGTCGAGGTTAGTGAATGTCAGCAGATATTTCAGTTTCTTCTTTATATATGTTATTAACTGTGATTTGCTTGATTTGAACGTTTTATTGTTCGGTAGAAATACAATAGTAGTAAGGAATTATGTTTGATTTAAGGTAAATTTATCTTATTATAGTTAATGTTAAATACGTAATTGTGAATTTTATTATACGATAATTCACGAGAATTATTATTATTTGATAATGAGATTAGGAACATGCACAATAGTTTAAGAATTTAGACAAAAGGCAGAATATTCGTGCGAATTGTAAATTTTCACAAAAAAATGAACGAAATTCAAAGAACTTGTCGTTATTGCTTTTTTATTAAATAAATGTGTACACTTTTTAATGATACTAACAAATTTTAACTTGATATTCAATGTGAGAAACAACCAAATCCATTTAGATGTTAGTATTGTTAATTGTGGTTTTATTATTAAAACACCATAACAATTTATACCAATTAATGGACTTTTTCCCTATATCAGGAAAAATATTGGTAATCGAAACTAACACAGCCTCGTGGCACATACCAAATGCTTGGCTACGAAGACGATTGGAATTGGAGGACTTTTTTGAAATCTGTATAATTTTGGATACACAGTCGCAACATTCAAAAGATAAGTTGAATTATTTATTTATAAGTAATTTGTAATTGTATGTGTATATATACAGTGGCGTAACTACCGACTTAAATATCAGGACAAAAAACAAAAAAAAAATACCTATTTAAAAAATAGCGGATGCATACCTTTTTGTCGCTAGGAATTCCATTTATGAGAATTGAAAATTTATTTCGGGGTTAAAAGTTTACTCTTATCTAAATAGAGGTTTTCTACAGATTAATTTCATATACTATGAATAAATTTTGATTCTTCATTTAATCCTTATTTTGATTTTTTTCGTAATGTACATATATTTTTAAATGCAAGTATATACAATATCATCCTGAAATGATGTGTTCATACACAAACGTTTATATCTTTTAGCAATTTTTTATATAGAGAAAACGTGGTGGAATTAGTTTAATTTCAATCTTTTCAGGTTATAGGCCCCACTGAAAAAATTATGTGTGGGGGCAGTTTTTGAAGTTACGCCACTGTACCTGTACTCATTGTAAAATTATCTTGGCGGTCTACATTTCCTAAAACGAGAAACCTTTTTTTGTTTTAAGAGGAGTTATTGAAAACTTTTTACGTATATAGAGGTATATTTGAGTGTTTTTTATTTTTCTTTTTGGTTGTTTTCGGTCAATGTTATAGTCTCTTTTTTTTTTGAAATGTCATTGAAATATTTTGTAGAGAATTAAATTTCAAAAAAAATATTCTGAGTATTTAATTAAGTAATTCAGTAATTTCAAAGATGTGTTGGTTTATGTATTATTTTAAAAATTGTGGATCATTAAATTAATTGTTGGATCGGTTCCATAGCATACATTTACTATATATAAAATCTATTTTATTTTACAAAAGAAAATCTATATTTAATTAATAACATACAACAAAAACACCCTAATATACATAGTTCTTTTTATTATAATGAAAGTTCGGTTTCATAAAAGTTAACTTATCAATGAAACACTATTCAAAATAACAACAATAATATCGGTTTTTAACGATTAAATATTTATAAATATATTTAACATTTTTAGAAGGTCGGATTAAATTTTAAAAAATTCTAAAAGATAGAAAATGTATTAATTCAATAAGGGTTTAAAGGCGCTTTATTACCCACGGTAAATACTTCGATGCGTTTTCGTTAATTTTCATTTGTGCTGTTCGTTTTGGAATGCGTTTAAAGTAAGTTTGCAACTAACATTGTGTTTTTTTTGTAAAATTTGTTGAATCTTTTGTTTGTATTGCAATTAAGTTTATCTAATTAGATTCTATTTAAAGTAATAATTTAATATTCCCAAACCTATTAGTTTATATTTAGACGAGAATTATCTTAATGACGTGTAAAAACAATCTATAGCAAAAATTTTGAAAATATTAAAAATAACGATGGCTACAGTGTTTGAAAATTTAACAACTTTTTTTGTTGAAAATTACTTTTTCTATTTGTATATTTATTTAATGCACTCCAATGTTCAATATTTAAAAATAGTATATAAGTACGTTTTTGTTACACGTACAGTGTTAAATTTGTATCAATTACAGTCTATTTTATATCAATATATTTTTTTATATACTTATTACGTTTCAAATAGACCCTGCTGAAGTTCTTTTAACAATATGTCTGGAAATAGTAAAAAAAAAATAGCAAAAGTGTTTTGTTGTTACATTCTTAAGATAATTCCATGCTAGTGAAAAAACATTAATTGTAGTTGCAAACTTGGTCAAATCGGGTAAAAGTTTGGTATTTTTTGTGAATGGTGTTGGTTTCGTCCATCAAGATCATCAAATAGGTAAGTTTTTAATACAAATTATTATAGCTAGGATTTTATTTAGGAAACGTATTTTTAATTAAAATTAAAAAATTAAATTAATATTTATTGAAATCAACTTAATTTTCTTTATAAACCAATTGACGTTGAAAATTGTAAATTTGATTATTTTAATAACTACATCTGAAAATCAGTCTAAACGTTTTATTGGAAATTTTATAATTGAGACGCTTGAGAAATTTTCAATCGACAAAATCAACTGTTAAAAAAATATAATAGTTTTTGAACTTTTGAAGCTAAAAAAACAGTTAAAAAAATAGTCGTCTTAGTAACAAATCATTATTAAATTAATTAATTTACTCCGGTTCAGTTGAAAGTAATTGTGTAAATGAATAAATATCACGTCTAGTTTCGGAGTAGGGTAATTACTGTGTCAAGAGAGGAACAAAACAACTAGTATGTCTTAAAAGTTCTTTTGCTTAAAATAACAACAAATTATGTTAAACTGTATATTTTTAGATTTAATTAATTAAAGAACTTTTAGGGCATTCTAGACCCTATCGTTTTCATTTTCATTCAACTGGGGAGCGGGAGAACGACGGATGCTGCGGCTACCTGACTCGCCCCGGTTCAGCTTTTCCTTGGCCATTCTCTATAATGGTACCTAACGCCTGACATGGTCTAAAAAAATGTACTGGCTTGCTGGCTACATTTTTTTACACCCTTAAGGTTTAGGGTCTCAGACTTCCTTCGACTGTGGGGCGGTTTCAAAGTGGAAGAATCTCCCGTTCCGTCCCATATCATCACGCAAAATGTGGAGTTGATAGGATCAGACAGAAGGGGGGGCGCTTCCCGCCAGGCCTTCGCGGTCACTTTATTCACGGTGAGCGGTTTGGCCGACACGTTCGTTACACTAATCATTGAGTAGTAATTGGTAGGTATTGTATTTTTTTATATTAATCATACTGAATTATCACCGTATAATGATTAGTGAACACGAATGTGATTAAGCTGGCCGTTTATCGCTATTCTTGAAGGCCTACTAAAGGGAACATCAGTTGATGGTAGATGACGGATGTCGGTTACGCTTCCTGATACCACAGCAGGTACATCTTCAACTTCCTTCGATCGTTACATAAAGAGGTGGGTCTGGAAACATCGATATACTGTATGGGACTGTCTTGCCTTGGCGAACACAAAACTTTTATCTTTATCTTCCATTCTTTTTTGACATAAGTATGAGTTTTTAATTATTTTTTTTATACTAAAATGCACCTAAAATACTCTGACGATTTATTTTATGACCCATTTCTTAAATTCTTTATTCATTTGGGAATTATTTTGAATATTTCGTATATCAATTCTTTAGGTAATAGGTTATAAATATGTAGGTTCAATAGGAATTTTCCTTTCAGGGAATGAAAATTTATTTGAATATCTTCAAATAGGTAAGTGACATGTTTTGTACATACTAACATACAACGGTGACTAAATGGATACGTTCCTATAATAGGAGTATTTGAAACAAAAACAAAATAAATTGAAAATACAAATAAGAAAACTGAAAAATAATATTTGGATAACTCTATCGCTTAAATACATATTTATAATTGTATATCAAAATAATTCAAAAAACTGATAATTAATGTTTTCAAAAAATTGTGCATGATAATTAATTTTTCATATTTTAAGTTGCGTAAAGTCTATTAAATTACTATTAAGACATTCATCATTTGGCTGGCATGATGTTAACATTAGTAGATTTTTTTTTAACTTTGAGCAACGACCACTTAAATTTCAGATATCGTGGGACCAACATTGGTTTGACTTACTGCAATTATCATCATAGTCATTGACTTCGTGTCAATTGACGACTTTTTTGGGGACTGCTGTCTTGGGTTTCACGACCTAAAGATGCGGTCCACCCTTGACCAGTAATGGTTGAGGGATTTAATTTAAATTAGTACCAAACTCCTAACCCTTTGTCGTTGACTTTGTCAGCTTTGACGTTCCTTACTTAAAGCTATGACTTTGGGTTTTAAAAACCTAAAATCATAGTGATTAATTTCAGGCATCGTGGGACCAACACGATGGCAATTGCAATAGGTATTAGGGTGGAGGCCTGACCTGCGATTGACTTCGTGTCAATCGACGACTTTTTTGGGGACTGCTGTCTTGGGTTTCACGACCTAAAGATGCGATCCACCCTTGACCAGTAATGGTTGAGGGATTTAATTTAAATTAGTACCAAACTCCTAACCCTTTGTCGTTGACTTTGTCAGCTTTGACGTTCCTTTCCTAAAGCTATGACTTTGGGTTTTAAAAGCCTAAAATCATAGTGATCAATTTCAGGCATCGTGGGACTAACATGATTGTAATTGCAGCAAGTCAATCATAAGGAGTGGTCCTCCCTGACCAGCAAGGTATAGGGAATATTCATTGAAATCATTACTATATATTTCATTCCCTGTCATTGACTTCATGCCAGCTATGATGTTGCTTTCCCAAATATTGCATATCTATGTGTTTAGGTATTAAAAACCTATTGTTTTCACCTACTTATTTTGTCTTGTTTTCGTAATTTACATATTTATATTGTAAGTATTACTTATATTTTATTTTGTTTATATCTGCAGGATGAATTACATTTTTATATAACTATTTCTCTGTGTAGATGTTCATGGGGACGTTTGCATATTTATCTGGACATCATCCTGAATTCTTCCCTGTTGGAACAAGACTCAAAATTACTTGTATTTCGTCATGGTAATTATATGGGTAAAGTATAAAATAAAGTAGATAGAATACAGAAAATATAACTTTTTTCTTTTCATCTAAATGATAGTGTTTGTTTTAATTGCTAAATGGCTCTATTAAAAGAATTGCTTTTATTGATAGGTATACACTTATAAATGTATAATATGTAAAACTAGACTATTTCTGACAAAATCATAATTTCAGCTGTTAGTTTGTCTATAAGTTGTGTTATTTCTTATCATTTCAATTGTATTGTTTCCTTTTTAATAATAATTACAATTTTCGCACTTAGATGAACTTTATAACTAGAAAAGCTAAAAACAAGACAGTTTTTTTTTAAATTACTTATAATACAGTTCATTTGAGTCAGTACATCTCAAAATTGTATAGAACATTATATTTTCATTTGAAAATGCTAATTATAGTGTGATGGTTCTTTACTAACATTTATTTGTTTTAGGTAACAACTAATCAATCATAAAACTATTTAAGTAGCAAATACGCTTTCTATGTGAAGTATTCATTGTTTAATATATTTCATCATAGATCTTAAATTGCAAGCGTATTTCTTACTTAATTAGTTTTGTCTCTCCATTAAAAATTGGGTCCAACTGGTTACTCAGAACTTTTCGAAGAAGCGGGAAAATTACTTGCACCTTCAACAGTAAGAAATAAACCCTTCATCTACTCCCATAATTAGTTCTTTTTGGTGCAATTTATCAAAAGTAGTATTTTCTGCAGACTTATAACTTCTGTCTTTTCCAATAAATTCATTAATGAAATATTTACTTTAGTTCTGTTAATTAGAAGTTACTAAATAAAATAAATTTTAGAAAGAAGTAGATTCAGATCCTGTCTGCCAATTTGCCCCCGTTTCACCCGCAGACAAGATCAAAAACTACGTGGATACATTTACAACAGTAAGAAATCACCTCCTGGATATTCTACTTTTGCTATTGTAAAATCAGGAATATGTTTAATGTTTTCAAAAGCAAAATTTTTATAAAAATATAACTTACCTATGTTTAATAAGTTTATAAAAATTTTACTTGCATGCAATGAACTTTGCTATTTAAAACCGCAATTAAATAATCCTAAGTTTTAATTTAAAATATTTATGTATTTCTTTAATAAAACTGATATATAATGTTTATTTAGTGTAAGCTGTATAATAAGGTAATTTTAGTTACATTTAATCTATGTAATAATAAATACACAACTGTTTCGTTTTTTATTATCATCTAGAGTATAAAATAATGTTAGAGTAATTTTATGAATTATTTTACGATTGTAGTTTATTATCATTAACTTATTAAAAAGTATGTAGTTAATATGAAATTAAATGTAACATTTATTGTAACGTGTTAGCTGTAAGGCTTAGTATTTAATATCTTTTTAGTATTTAAATGTTTCTAATCGTATAAATATCATCTAGTGTAGTTTGATTTATTTCAATAAAAAATAGTGCATTATTGTATTTTTTGGGTACCCAACAAATGGTGCCATTGTCAGGTAATAGTGAAACTAGTATTTAAGTAAGGGTGTAGTTCTAAATATTAATGCTAGTTCCACTACTGCCCGTCAGATGGCAAAACACTAGTTCCACTAAAATCCGTCAGGTGGGGTATTCGCCATTTTCCATGTCTTTTATTAACCATTTCTAATGGAACGAAAGACTTCAAATGAGGGGTTCGTGGGTGGGTGGAAGTATAGTATCTGCGCCGATCCCAGTAGGTTGAGTAGATTAAAACATGCCGGGCCGAAGGCCCGGCATGGTCATGTATAACAGATTAAGATGCTAAAATAGAAACTATATAAGAGAGTAAGATACTAAAATATAAGAAACTATATAAGAGAGTAAGATACTAAAGTATAAGAAACTATATAAGAGAGTAAGATACTAAAATATAAGAAACTATATAAGAGAGTAAGATACTAAAGTATAAGAAGCTATATAAGAGGGTAAGCTATTAAAATATAAGAAACTAAATGATATACAGAACCCTGTAAAAATTTACAGAAACCTGTAATTAAAAGCCTTTGCTACCCATTCCTAGATGTCGCTATAGTAAATTTAAAATACTAAATCTTATATGAATTTTACTGAAATACAAATGACAAACGTTAATGATGTTATACACGTTAATATTTCCACATTCTGTCCAAACAAAGTATATTACTTCACTAGGATGAAACTAAATCAAAATGTAGTGATACTTACCTGTTATATATAGTAAAACATTTGTTTCTTCTGTATCTCTTCAATACACTTAATTGAAATTAGACACTTTCTTATATTGACACGTTCATGCTTCTCTGACCTTGCTAAATATGAAGGACTAAGTAAGCAACTGAATTATTCAGATGGTAAATTTCGTTGAACTTTGAAATGTTACTTTCCATAATTATTTAGAATAAATCCAACTTTACACTATCGCACATTTATTTAAAAAGACAGAGCTTTACAAAATTGATTCACCTCATAAAGGTATCTTCAAAAACTGAAGAATATTTTTCATTGAATGATTTCGATCTACAGATACTTTATAAAATAAATAAAATGTTAGCTAGATATTTATTAAGTTTAAATGTTACTAATAACTTTAATAATAACAAATAACAACAGTTATATTACAATACAAATATGTACTTATAATATGTTAACTGAAACTCTTTTGTAACAAATTTATGTGTTAACAACAACAATTAATTGAAAATTTTTCTGCAATAATGTTTTCAAAGATCAAAAGTTTTCCGAAAGGGAATTATAGAATATAAATAATGTTTAAAGAAATTGCAATAGTAAAAATGTTATTGACGCTTAAAGAACTATACAAAATGACTTTTACGAACCTAAGATACTAAAAATACATCGTTAATATTTATAAATTAATTAGAAAAATGATTTCTTAGTGTTGTAGTTTAAATGCGACAGCGGTTGTAGTTCAACTGATTACCAACTAGGGTTTTTATAATTAGGTGTTTCCATTCTGTGCGTCTAGGGTTTTTATTATTAGGGGTTGCCGTTCTGTGCGTCTAGGGTTTTTATTATTAGGGGTTGCCGTTCTGTGCGTCTAGGGTTTTTATTATTAGGTGTTGGCATTCTGTGTGGTAGTCCACATGTGACAAGCGTAGTTCAACTGAACCAGACTTAGGGTTTTTATTTATTTGGTGTTGGTGTTCCTGGCAACCAAAGGAAACAGTTGCTGATTTCAGACTAATTATTGACATAACCGTAGAATGTCAAAATATTTCTGTGAAGACCATTCTAAAATATTCTCAATCACTATTCTGCAATTATCTTGTTTTAATAGGGATTACTTTTGAAGGTAGAAGTTATTACTTACATTGTTCAATTGTTGTTACTATAACATGATCGTTTTGTCGTCTTATTAAGGGATAATCACTTCCAGCATACTTGAAAAGTTTAAAGGCCCAGATATCTGAAGAATATCTTTTGAAAGATATTGACATTGACGATGACGTCCATAAAATCATTCATTCGGTCAATAGTTGATGCTTCTCGGCTGAAAGATTAAAATTTCGATTAATATCGTTTCGATGGCGAGAGTTGAAAAACTTTCTTATTAGAGAATCCCTGAATTTTGTTAAAGTGATAAAACGTTTATAAATAAGAGTTAATTCAGTTTTAAAATCAGCGTTTTTCAGATTGCTGCTTCTATTGTAGTCTGTAGATGGAACAATCACCAATGGTTCAAAGATATTCAACTCCTCAAATAACAGTTTTAGTTCCTTCATGAACTTGAATATTTTGTTTGGCATTTTACTCACGTGTGCTACTAATAAATAGAAAACAAATAAAAAGTTTCGCTTTTTAATAGAACTGGCTCGTCTTTGCAGAATTTTTAGGTTAAAATGCAGTTGTTAAAGTGAAAAATGGTTTCTTAGCGTTATAGTTTAAATTCGATAGTGTTTGTAATTCAACAGGAACATCTGACGATTTTACTATCAAGCGCATCTAGGGTTTCTGCTATTAGAAGATGCCTTTCTGTGTGTCTAGGGTTTTTATTATTAGGGGTTGCCGTTCTGTGCGTGAAGGATTTTTATTATTAGGGGTTGCCGTTCTGTGCGTCTAGGGTTTTTATTATTAGGTGTTGGCGTTCTGTGTGGTAGTTAACATGTGACATAAATGTAGTTCAACTGAACCATAGTTAGGGTTTTTATTTATTTGGTGTTGGCGTTTCTGGCAACCAAAGGAAATAGCTGCTAACTTAAGACTTGTTATCGACATAACCTTAAAATGTCAGAACATTGTTGTGGAGATCATTCTAAGGTATTCTCAATCACTAGTTCTGCAATTATCTCTAATTTTAATAGGTATTACTTTTAAAGGTAATGATGTTATTACTTACGTTGTTCTATTGGTGTTACTAACATGATCGTTGTGTGTTCTTAAGGTATAACCACTTACAGCTTAGTTGAAAAGTTTGGAGGCCCAGATATCTTAAGAAAATCCTCCAAAAGATATTAAAGATGAAATCCATAAAAACATTCATTCAAGAGTTGATATTTCTTGGCTGAAAGAGTAAAATTTCGATTAATATCGTTTCAATGGCGAGAGTTGAAAAAATTTCTTATTAGAGAATCCCTGAATTTTGCTTAAGTGATAAAACATTTATAAATAAGTCACCTTCAGCTTTAAAAATTTTTCAGATAGTTGCTACTTTTTTAGTCTTTAGATGGAATAATCACCAAGGAGATGTCATGTTTATCAATTTTATTCAAATAGCACAACAAACAAGTTTAGTATGGTTCCAAGAATATTCAACTCCTCAAATAACAATTTTAGTCCTTTCATGCAAGTGAATAATTACAAAAGCTGGAGTGGTCTTTTATACAAAGTTGTATTTAACAGTGATGATAGGTATTCATAATAAACACCATGTTGTATGAATTAATTTCTAGTGAGGTGGCTGCTAAGGTTATAACGGAACTCTTGCGAGAATCAAAAAGAATTTGTTGTTATATTTGGGACTTAACTATGAAGATAATATGTGTAACATGAAGCTATTTTCTTTCAGGGAAACGGCTCATTACCTCTCAATGATAAACTTCAACTTGCCCAAAACAATTTTTATATTTTTTTAATGTTCTTAAAACATCAACGGTCAATGCCCAAATAGACCAGTTTTCAAGGAAAAAGTATTCTGTGTGCAATATGTATAGGAATTTTAGTAGAGCACAGTAACATAATCCATTAACCTGTTAGAAAACAGACCTTCAGTCTATTCAAGATCATTTGTAAACAATCACTTATGCACAATTAGAAATTATGAATATGCAATGAAGTATTTTGTATTAATTTCATTAATTAATAAATAATTTATTTCAAGCACTTGAGTTTTTAAATAATATATTATAACAATCTTCTGCTATAACTAATTGTAAATATAATAGAACAAGCAAGACAAAATAGTTATTATTTTAAAAGGGAAATAAAGTAGTGGACAATTGACTACAATAACCAAAAGCATGTATTTTTTATGTGACCGTGATAAAGATAAATATTTCAAGTATTCTCTATGATGTGAAGTTTTAATCGATTTCACGATAATACCGTCTAGACAGCTGTATCAAAAAAGATTGCGAAAATTTGAATTTCCATCTATTTTATAAAAACACGTTATTTTTTTGAAAATGTTATACGATTTGCGATGCTGTTGCTAGCTACTTTGAAATTTAACATAAAATCCGTTTAATTAATTCGAAAGAGCACACCTCAGGGTATAGAACGCCTTATTGCAGCTGTATCAAAAAATTGATTTCATTAAAACATACGTCAATAAATCAGGCTGTGGCTCACTTTCTGTAGGGTTAAATTAAAATGCCCCGAAATCAGCGAAAATAGCACATTTCAATGCATGCAATACATTATTGAAAATACCGGAATATAATTTCTGTGTCGAAAAGGCCGGGAAAGTTTAAATTTTTATCGATTTCATTAAAACATACGTCAATAAATCAGGCTGTAGCTCACTTTCTGTAGCGTTGAATGAAAATCCCCTGAAATCAGCGAAAAGAGCACATTTCAATTCACGTAATGCCTTATTGAAAATACCGGAATAGAATTTGTAACTGTGTCAAAAAGGCAGGGAATGTTTAAATTTTTATCGGTTTCATTAAAACATATGTCAATGAATTAGGCTGTAGCTCATTTTCTGTAGCGCCAAAATAAAATCCGATGCAATCTTTGAAAAGGACACATTTCAAAGAATAGAGTGTTTCGTTGAAAATACTATATTGAAAATAAAACATGAAAATAATGGCTTGAAACGCCTACCTTCCATGTTGAAATATTTTCCGTAGAATCTCTAGTCCGTTTCACTAACTTTTTGCGGTAATTAATTGTATCATTATCACCACTCACAAGCTGAAATATCCATATATAAATAATCTACTACTAACTTTAAGAGTTTGTTTCCGATAACGTCTTATCGTTAATCATTAACCGAACCGTCCACGTCAATTATTACAACCTCGTTAACAACGTGGCATTTTAAGACAATGTCTTAAAACTAATAGAGCTAGCTCTAGCAGAGCTATAAATAGACGTGACAAAATGTAATATTATAGTTATTTATTATGTTTTCAACATTATCTGTATAAATTATTATTTTACTGCTTTTCGAATGATTAAACATTTTTTGAGATACAAAGGTTCGTTTTTCTTTTTAAGCAAACTTCGACAAGCTAAGTGATGTTTTTTCCAAAAAGTTTGATACAAAGAACATACGAAAAGTAATAGCAATTCTGTTCGAAATTTATTTACGATTTGAAGTGACTTTGACTCCAGTTTACATAATATTAACTATTATATTAATGGAGTATGAAATTAAATTAAACACTGGAGGGTTTCACTTCTTAAAGACTTTATTTCTCAACAATATTGTTTCGGCCAATCGGCCATTCTCAAGAGAGAGTACAATGATTACTAAATTATAAAATATCTAACACTAAATTATATTATATTATACTTTAAGGGTAAATGGTGGAGTAGGTTACAATGGCGATGCAACTTACATAGGTCAAAGTGGCCGTTCTCTTAAAAAATGTATCAATGAACATATATATTCTGTAAACAAAAAGACTGCAAAACAGATATAGCAGAATACTGCACCTTAAATAACCATAGTATTAAAATAAATCAAACAAAAATTTTACAAAGGAATATAGAAAAAAGTAGGAATATAGCTATTAAAAAACTTAGAGATTAAGAATGCCATTCATAAAAATATAAATACAGTAAACAACCAGAAAGAACATTGTACCTACAACTCCTTGCTCATCCATAAATTGTAACCTACCTACCCTAAAATTTAGTAATCTTTGTACTCTCTCTTGAGAATGGCCGATTGGCCGAAACAATTTTGTTGAAAAATAAGGTCTTTAAAAAGTGAAACCTTCCAGTGTTTAATTTAATTTCATACTCCTTTAGAAGAATGTTTCACAAAAAGTGCACCGAACAAAGTTTAAATAGTATTATATTAATTAGGATAATTTTAGTTAATGTACAAAATCAAAGACAATAATAAATAATAATTTAATTAGTAAGGGACCTCCAATTTAATCATAAAAGAATACGTCTCTCCGGTTTAACCTTTGAACTGGGCGTGAATTACACTCCATAATGCAATCATTTCCACCCAAAAGTTTTCGAAACTTTCTTACCTATAAAGATATAATGCATCATGCATCTTTTTTCTAGTTCATCGTTTATCTCCAATTATAATGATTCGAATGGAAATTTACAGGACTGAGGTAAAATTCCACTGTACTGATAAGAAACATAGAATTCATAGCTCTTATCTAAATGTGAATACTTAGTATTTTTGAATTACTGTTAATTACCTACTTACATTATCTTTGAACAGAATGATAAAAAAAATATTATTCTTTTGATATAATATGATATAAAGGAAATATAAGTGGCAAACAAAACTACTTTGACACGGATACTAATAAATAAATATTTAAGTGCGTTTTAAATTGTAATTTTGTACTCACTTGTCTAGAAGAAATTGAAAGGGGTTCAGGTTGAATTATCCATTGAACTCCTTCAGTACATGGAGGGTAGGTGAGGGAACCGCAGTAGGCAAAGTATTGACAAGTAAAGGGCGGAATTAGCCATGAGAGGGGTGTCGGTTCCATACAAACCCTCGAAAAGGGATATTTAATGCTTTTTAACGAATTTACCAATGGATCCATGTATATATTATCGACAGGTGACAGCTGAAATCAAATAAAACATGCTATCGATTTTTCGTCGTCGTTTTCGTTTTCAGTCGATATATCGATGAACATACTTCAAAAAAGTACGAGATCATCAGAAGAGCATTATCACTAGCTGCGGTATCGATATTTTTATAAACGTATCCTTCTTTGACATGTGCTGCTTGCAGCTCCATGACGTATCGTTTAGAATTGAGGGTGTGCTCGGATCCCTCGCCGTCACAGGCACCCCACCGGAAGCACGCGTTCAAAAACTGAAAACTTTGGCACAAGGGACCTCCAGACACTGTAGGGCGGCAATTATTCTCCCACATTGCACACAAAATTACTACAACACGAAGAGAAGTAGAAGACAATCCCTGAATTATTTATTTTCATTTTTCTCGTAAATTATATATTTATCAAACGAGAAAATCAGTTTTCCAAGAGGAAAATTCCGTGAGTTTGCAAATATAAAAGAATTCAATTAAGGAAAGAAAATCTTGGTATTGGTTTCACAATTTTATTTTAATCTTGACGATACCGTTTCGGTTATTACACCATTATCAAAAGAAATATTGTAAACTAAATTTGTAAAGATTTTACAAGTGCTTAAGTACTAAGTGGCCTTTCTTCTCCAGAGGGTGGATTTTAGGATAAGGCGTAATCAATTTAAGGTTTAACGCTAATATAACAAATGATCAAATTGATTACTCCTTATCCCCTCTCCTAAAATCCACCCTCTTGAGAAGTAAGACCAATTAGTACTTAAGCACTTTTAACATCTTTACAAATGTCTAGTACTGTAGATCATTGCTTAGCATTCGGGAGGTCACCGGATCGAACCCGAGTCCGGCTGCTCTGGTCCAAGTTTTCTACGGTTTCCTTGGATCACTTAGGCAAATGCTGGGGCAGTAATTATTCTATTCCACAGATAATCTTTCACTTCTCTTCTGTCTTCATTTCGTCCGTCTCATCTTTCTCTCCCTAGCCACACCACCCACCCATTCTCACGATTCCTTCAAGGAGGCTGAAGAGGGTCTTACGCCCTACCCTCCGTCTTTGCACTGCATTGTAGGTCGGAAGAATTGCTCGCCCACCAGCATGAGTAGCTGGTGGGAATGAAACACAAAAAAGTTTTTTTTTCTTAACAAATTTAGTTTACAATACTCCTTTTGATAATGATGTAATAACCGAAACGGTATCGTCAAGATCCAAATAAAATTGTGAAACCAATACCAAGTGTTTTCTTTCCTTAATTTTATTATTACTATGTTTCACCAAGTGTTCAGCAATCGCACAATTTCCTGTATATAAAAGAATTGTACTAAGTTATCTAATGACAACCTCTTTACGACTTATTCAAAGCAAAAACACGATTATTTCCGCTTGTACCTTTAACGTAATAATTAAAGTTGCAGCAGCTTCCACTCTAGGCCAATGTATTAAAAAAATTTTAACAAATCCACGATTGTAATAAATTATTATTCAGTATGTATCAAAACTGCATCATGTTCATATAATGTTTATAAACGGATAATAAACTTAACTTTCTAGATCTTACGTTAAACAAAAATGAGATGATACTATAATTCCGCAGGATTCAAACCAATCTTTTAATATAAAATTAGCGTCTTTTACTAGTTTTGTTCATAGATTATCCAAAGCTAATTTCGACAAAGAACTAGCTATCATTAAACAAATTACAATCAACAATGGTTACAATCCTAAGCTAGTTGATAACATTGTACATAAAAAACAACGCAAATGTATCACCAGAGAACTCCACAATGAATCTGATCACTCCAGACGTTTAGATAAAATTAATTACACTTTCATCAACTATATTAAGGAAATTGGTTACAAAATTAAGAATCACCTTTATAGATTTAATATTAGACCTATTTTAGTAAACAAAATTAATTTGAAAAGTCTATTAGTTAACAACAAAACGAAATTAAGTTTTTTAGAAAAAAGTGGTGTGTATGAAATTCATTGTGGAGATTGTTCTGCTATTTATTAAGGACAATCTGGAAGAGCCATTAAGACAAGATTAAAAGAACATGTATATACAATTTCAAAAAACAAAAATACTACAGGGATAGCCCAACATTGTTTAGATTATCAACATCATTTAGACGTAAATTCTGTTAAATTATTACATTCTGTTAGCAAAAGTCAAAAGTTAAATTTACTTGAATCCCTAGAAATTAAGAAAGCTGTAAATAATAATAAAAACATTGTCAACAACCAAATTGAATTGTGTACGTTAGATTCTCCGTTATTATTAGTGGACTTTCCGAATAGATAATTGTCTTGTTAACTTTTTATCTGTATATTCAACCCTAATTGTTACTTGTATGTTTTGCTTTGTATTGTATTACTATAGTATATGTATTCTGTTTAGGTTAATTTTAATTTGGTAACATCTTATATCTCTTGAGAATGACCCTTGCGGGTCGAAACAATATTGTTGAGAACAATAAATTTTTTAGTGAAACAAAACCCATCGTTTTTGTTACTCAAACCTCGTTAAAAGTGTTTATAAACCTTTATGATTGTAACATCCTGTATGTTAATGGAAACAAGGAAACGCATGACTTTTACGAAAAGATTAAAACAGGTAAGCCAATTGGAGAAATGCAGTTTCACGAATAAGGTCAGAGACGATGCAGAATTTTAATCGAACTTGTGACTGCACTTGTCTGGACTGGGGCCAAAACGCTCCCCAGCAAATCGTCTCGTTTTGCCACGCATTTGCAGTTGCATTCCAGTCATCTTCGTGTCTCATTTTAGCACCTTAACGATAAACTGTAGTGCCAGTTTTGCTGTACCCGTTTATTGATCCCTTTCTCTACTATTTATTATTACCGAATCGTCAACTACAAACAACCCTTTTCCACTCAATAAATAGTCTATTTCAAAAGCTATGAATACAATCGTTATTATTACGACGTGTGCCTCTGAAAATAATAAACTTTATTGTCAAAACTTTATCCGTTATGTAACGCGAAAGCTCATTAAAAAACGTCCCACACTGTACACATTTGGACATGTAAAATGGATTGTTTAAACTAATGTGCGACATGGAAAAAATGTTTTGGTAAGAGTGGGTACGCCCCTTTAAACAGAAATAGCACGTTTTTGTTTTGAACCAAGTAGTTTTTTTTAGCTAAATCCATCGTTAAAAATTTGTAAAAGCACGGAAATCCAATCACAAGTTTAATTAATGTTATTCTGTGAATTGATTTCCAACATAAAATTGTTTACATCACTTTCAGACCCACCAATTATTCTAAACAAATTTTAGAAGCATGTGATTTAAATTAAAATTTATTAAGCACTTACATTAATGTGAACCACAATAACCGACATGTTTCTCCAATCTATTTACACAAAACCGTTAATTAATTGTTTTTGTTGTTAGAACTGGTGAAAGTCGTTATTTCAAGGGTGTTCAAACAAGACATAACAATTGAGGCATTTTTAACTTGTCTAACGGTATTCACTTATTATAATGTTACATCTTCTCCGCAAGATTGCTGCACTTTTCTCTAAAGGTTGCAGTTGAAAACACGACAATAATAATGATAAAGTAATTAGGAACATTTAAAGTATTCAATGCACTTTTATATTACAACCTTCGCGAATTGAAAAAAAAGTCTTTTGGGGTCAAAAATAATAAAAAACCAAATCCTTTTACTTGGGCGATTAGTACAAATTATAAAGCAATAAAAAGTTAATTAAATTAACTTACAGTAAATAACGCAGTTTTAATGGCTGTACCGCTTTTTATTGCGGGTATTAACAGTTAAATGTTTTTTTTTTGTATCTATGTCTGTGACATTACCAAAAATAAATAAAACAGAAGAAAAGTTTCAAAAATATTTTAATTGTTCACAACAATTGTTTCACCAAAACATTGGCTTATTCAGGTGAAGATCTTCAAACAATTGTTGTGAACAATTAAAATATTTTTGAAACTTTTCTTCATTCATTATTACCAAAAATAATACGTAGTAATAATAAGGAAAATTTTTCTAAAAGATTACATTTACTTTTTAAAAAAGTGACACATAAAAGTAAATTTTAATCTTACCTGTGTGACCATCATTGTAAATAGCCATATCCTGAGGTTGGACGTAATATTCGGTAGAAAATTTTATTTTCGGCATTGTTTCCGATGGTACTACAATAGTTCTATTGATTTCGATGTTAATAGGGGACTGAGCCTTCCCGGCTGCCCGTGGAAATTTATTTTTCCATACATAGGGCCCTGAAAGGAAAGAAGAAAAAAAAACGTTAATATTAAAACCAAAATTCACAATCCATTGACTGCACCGGTGAATTCATCATAACCGTAAAGGGATTCTCCTCTGCCCAAAAAATTCGTGATACCTAAGTATTCACATAAACCAAGTAAACCTACAATTATTAAGCCTATAAAAGCAAAAAATTCGTTTGTGGGATTACAACTCGCAAACATTTTCCTATTAATTTTATTCTGAAATGCAAACTTCAAATTTTGACATCCAGGAGACGCAAACTACTATTTTTAAATATCAATATAACATAGAACAGCAACCGAATACTGTCGTATGCTAACCTGAATATTAGTTATATCTCCTAAGAAACTATCCTGTTGATATTTAATACCAAAATTGTATTTGCAATTCCTAAATCATGATGACTTAAAATAGTACGATTTAAGAAGATTCAAAAAAATTATTTAAAATGTGATAGAGTTTGAATCGCAAAGGAAAAGATTGGAAACAGAAAACACTGGGTATGTTTCTCCAAAATTATATTGAACTTCTACAATATTGTTTCGACCTTCTCAGGTCATTCTCAAGAGAGAAATTCTGTAACTCAGTTACAAAACTTGACCTGAGAAAGTCGAAACAATATTGTAGAGGTTAAATATAATTTTGGAGAAACATACCCAGTGTTTTCTGTTTCTCATCCTTTCCTTTTATTATTTAAAATGTATTATTGAAAACAATTTTTTAATCTGGATTGAAATAAGGAAGATGCAATATTTACATTTGTCGAATAATTATTTTTCAAAATTTTTAATAGTCGAAAATATACAAGGCATTGGCATTTCCTAATAAATTTTATTTCTAATTATTTTTCTTCCCCTTCTCAACATACGTATTGTTCAAGAAATCAATGCTACTTAAGGGTAAAAAACTTCACATGTTATTTGCAACATTATAAATTTTACTTACCCTCACACAAAGCTTCGATTTTTTAAAGTAAAAACACACACAAGATATTGTTTTACACTATTTTATTAGAACTCCTCTAACAATTGTTTCGACCGATTAAATCATCATCTAGAAGAAGAAACTAACTTAAGATTAAACAGTAAGGTCTTTGTAACCTTTATTTTCTAAGTAAATAACCGATAATTATTTATAGAGTGTTTCAATGTAATACAATATTGTGACAGACCAGTGGATAATTTGTTTTCTAAAATTGATTTTTTATGTTCTTTTAGTCTTGTTTCAAAGTTACAGCCAGTTTGTCCTATATAAATCGCATCACAGTTATCACAAGTAATTTTATATACACCCGATTTCTTTAATTTATCTATCTTATCGATTTTATTGTTAATTAATTAATTAATTATTTACCTGGCTAAGATATGTAGATGACGTATTTTGTATTTACGTAGGTTCAAATAGACAACTCAGTAATTTATTGACATTATTAAACTCTATTAAAAATAAAATTCAATTTACTATGGAAGAAGAATCAAATGGCTATCTAAATTTTTTAGACTTAAAAATTACGAATATGAATAATTCTCTTGACTTTAATATTTTCAGGAAAAGTACTTTTTCGGATGTTATAATACCTTATTGTTCTAATCAAGACTCTAATATTAAGTTATCTACTTTCCATAGTCTTCTGCATAGATTAATTAATTATCCCTTAAATCCTTAAAACATTAATAAAGAATTGAATGTAATAAAAACAATAGCGATAAACAATAGGCTAATAGATAAATTATTGTACAAAAAACAGAAAAAGACGATACTTAACCAATTTTACCAGTCTCACCACCATACAAAAGAAAAGTGGTTTCCCATTCCATTCTATAAAGATATTAGTCCAAAAATATGTAATAAATTAAGAAATGTTAAAATTAATACATTAAGTAGCAATAGAAACACTTTTAAAAAATTGCTAATTAACAATAAAATCGATAGGATAGATGTATTAAAGAAATCGGGTGTATACAAAATTACTTGGGATGACTGTGATGCGACGTATATAGGACAAACTGGCCGTAACTTTTAAACAAGACTAAAAGAACATAAAAAATCAATTTTAGACAAAAAATTATCCACTGGTCTGTCACAACTTTGTATTACATTGAAACACTATTTTAATAATAATAAATTATCGGTTATTCACTTAGAAAATAAAGGTTACAAATTAAACTATTTGGAAAAACTTGACATTCAAACAGCGCTGAATTCAAACTTAAATATCACAAATAATTTAACAGAATGGCTAAATAGTTAAGTTATTTTCTTTATAACTCTCAGATGATGACCTAATCAGTCGAAACAATTTATAGAGTAGTTCTAATGAAATAGTGTAAAACAATATCTTATGTATGTTTTTACTTTATTGAAGATGTTTTACAATTATCCAACCGCGGAATTAATTAATATTATTCAATTTTTTACATAAAATTTATATAGTTTCAATCCCAGTGAACAATTTAAATTTATTGTATACACTATCTTATCCTTTTCCGTGCTTACATTAATTACCAGAAAAAAAAAACAACTCAAATCCTTTTGATAATAATCAGATGACTACAAGTCATACGACAAGCAGTAATAAAGTTGCATCTTATATTTTTGAATCCCACAACTTGATCCCTGAAACCAGTGATAAAATATTTTATAAGCTCAACATACTGCACCTGACTCACTCGAAACTGCTGCTGCTGTATTTTAGACGGTTTACATTATTGAAAAGTTCTTTCTAGACTAATTTGAGGCCGTAAAAACTAAAAATATATAGATCATTTATGTCGGAAGAGAGATATTTGACTTGGAAGTTTTTTTTATCGTTATCCGTTTTGCAGAGGTTCCGAAAAATATTCATAAAATCGAAACCGTCTAAAATAGAGCATTGCGGTTTAGAGTACGCCTTCACCAGATACAGGTCTATAACTCTTAGGATGCTAAATAAGAAAAGCTTGATTGCATCTTAAAACCGTTACCCAAGACAAATATATCTCTTATGACATAAACAACTTATTTATTATTATTATTATTTATTATTTGCTGGTAACTTATGTTCCTCATACACTCACTCTAAAATAGTTACAGTGTGCTATCCTATTTCAAAATTTTCATTTTGTCTTCATTATACCTTCAAAATAACGGACGCAGAACGAGTCCGCCACTCACCTAATTTCAAACCAAGCCAAGAACTTATCTTAAATCTAACATCTTGGCGGATATATTTACACATTTTTTATTCGTATTCAAAACCCCGAGTTGCAACCACTGACACAAAAACTTCGAACTCTATATTATCATTTTCACCTTTTTCTATTTCATCAGCATACGTTTTAAACTCTCCTTCCTGATAGTAGCCCAATGAACGGATCGCAACTCCCATTGCTTTGAGGTTATTTTACCATCACAATTTTTATCTGTTATATTAAATCCGAATAATTTTAAAATTTTTTTATTCAATTTTCACTGAAATTTTGAGTAAATTGGTTTTTTCCAATTTGTTTGCCATTTTTGAATCCTATGATTCCAAATTAGTCTAGAAACAGCTTTTCAGCAAAATCATATCAAAATAGGTCATTTATGTTTTGCAGAGGTTCGAAAAAATATTCATAAAATCGAAACCGTCTAAAATAGAGAATGTCGTATTTTAAGAACTGGCCAATATTTAATATTGAGCTTTTTAGGAATTATAGACTGATATCTAGTGAAGATTAACTCCAAACCGATTCTTCTGGTAAATATAAAAACTATTACAATTTATAACATTATTTTTCAATTGCAATATTTCTTTTTAAATGCCCCTGGTAGCCAAATAGCTTATCGGCATGTAAATATACATTAACAAATCTTATGACATTGTAATTCCTAATCAAAGTGTTGTCTTAGTTTTAGCAACTGCATAAAAACTCCGGGATTTATAGATTGATTGATAAACGATATCGCCTAAAGACCCCGATAAGATTCAAATAACTTCATAAATTATGTTTCGCAGGTACTATTAGAAATAATATTTTCCCGGCCATTCTTCTATGTAGAACAATCAAAACAGTTTGTCCTATTTTGTCATTGTCATGACCGAACCTAAACCCTGCGTTTCCAGCGATAAACCGACCACACGAAAAAGAAAATATGATAGTAAAGATGACGAACAAGATCAATCGACCACGAAAGAAGAAATAAACAAGAAGAATGGCCAGAATAATTATAACAGTAACGTTAAAGCGAAAGCAATTAGTGATAAAGAGGAATTAGTGCAGATTAAAGTAGCTGAGGGAAACTCTTCGAAAAATAAGAGAAAATTGGATGAAAGTGAAACAAAGCATGATAACAATGTTGCAAAGTCTACCAAAGAAGAAAGCCTTGATAAACAGCCAGCAGCAAAGAAACTAAAGCTAACGCAAACTCCACCGAAACCCGGAAGTAAGTATTTTTTTTATATGAAAAATAAAAATTATACTTTCTACACAACAATAGTTACAATAGATCCATTTTACTGGATAAAAATACATTTTAATTAGAATGTGATTAAAAATTTTAATTTAATAATTCACTACGACCGTTTCACCTAATGGTACCTTCATAAAGTGGATGAAATACAATAACTAAAATTACATTTAGATGTATTTATTATATGTACAAATAACAGAATTACTCTATGTAGGAATTTTAAATTATAAATTGAGTAATGGGTAGTTATTTACTCAAGTTTATTATTCAATAATATCCCTAATTTATTATAATTATTAATTTCCAAATTTTCTATTAATGTTAAGTTTTTAATCGTTAAATTTATGATTACAATTTATTAGGTGTTTAGAATATATCTAATTAAATCTTTTAAATTCCAAACATTTTCTATGTTCTTTGACTCGTTTTTGAAAAGAACGACACGTTTGTCCTATAAATATATTATTACAGTGTACCACATTCATAATTTGCAAACTCCAGATTTTAGTGTTTTATCTACCTTATCATTATCATTTATAATAAGTAAACCTAGAGAATTATTAGTTTTGAATGAAATACAATTATTCTTGAGATGTTTTTTTAAGGTGTATTTCCAAGATACGTAAAGGTATTAAAGTTATTTTAAGGATTTGATTTTATTATCGGATATATTAAGTTTAATGTTTTCCTATAAGTTTTGTTTTAAAGTAAACCTAATAAATTGTAATCATAATTTTAACGATCATTTTAAAATGTAGCATGTATGGATCAAAAGCTTAACTTACTAGAATGTTTAGAAATTAATAATTATAATATACAGGGTGGGCCAATAGTGCGTGGACGGAAGATTGTGTCTTTATTATTGATTTTACGAAAATATGATTTGAATAAAAGTTTCATCAAATCAACTCGTTCATATTTTAAAATTGTTTTCGATTATACATATATATAATAATGTTATGAACGCAAAACGTTCAATTGTCAAACATCTGCGTAGGTATCATTTGTTTTTCATGGCCTAATATGATTGAGATATGAAAAACGGACAAAATTAAAAAAAAACCAGTTATTTCAGAAACTGTTAAGGATAGGCCCTAACATGTATTAATAAAATCGAAAGGGAATTGAATTGTAGATTTGATAACGTGAAAAAAATATACCATTCCATTTAAAAAAATTAAATTATTGATGTTTCAAATTTAAAAAATTAAAAATTGTCTGTTTAATTTTCAAAAAGACTAAATGTGTTGAATAGTAGGAGACGATAGGTAATTCCTTGTTCAACACAATGGTGAAACCTGGATCCTTCTATGTTATTTCGGTTCGGAGATATGATGGTTTTTCTAAGACGGTGCAAACAGTTTTTTTCTTCTTTAATGCTAAATAACTCCGAAACGGTGCAACATCGATCCAATATCTGCTCATCAGAGTAACCCTTATTTTCAACGAAAAATTAAAAAATGCAATAATATAGTAACACCCAGGCGAAACGGAACACCCTGTATAATCGAAAATAATTTTAAAATATCAACGAGTTCATTTGATGAAACTTTTATTCAAATCATACTTTCGTAAAATCAATAATAAGGACACTAAAGAAACTCCCCATTATTCAATTTACAACTTAAAACCCCTCCATATAGTAATTCTGTAATTTTTATATATAATACATCAAAATATAATTCTAGTTATTGCATTTCATCCACCTGATGAAGCCACAGTGTGGCGAAACGATCGTAGTGGACTATTAAAAAAATGAAACTTTTAAAGTCTCTTTCTTTTAACACATTGTTAAAATAGAGTTTTAACAAGTAAAGGGTAAAGTACAGTGAATATTTTAATAAAATAAAACAAAAAGCACTAACTTGTGAATTTTATAATCAATAGTTTCACTGTAATGCTCCTGAAGAAACCAAAGTGTAGTGAAACAATTCAACTCTAAAATATATTTAACGAAATTTTGAAGTTCACAAATGTTTTTTATTTTATTTTACTATTAATTAACAATATTTTTTTGACTATCAAAAAGTTTGTTATGGATACTTAATGGTAAATTAAAAAATATATTTCAAAATAACTCCTGTATTTAGTAAACAAATTATTTACATTTCTTAAACATTACATTAATTTTTGTAACTTACTAACAAAAAATCAAATATAAATAATCCACAAAAAGTAATTAAGTAATAACTAATTACCCACAACTAATTGTTATTGTTTATGAATTTTAACCACTTTTTTAAAGACAGTAAAGTAATTAATTCGTCCTCTACCGTCTTTTTAATTCATTTTTCATTGAAAATCACGAAAAAGTATTTAATTTCTTGAGGTTTGAGGTGATGGTGAAATGGAAGCACTGGCTTCGTCATCAATTTGTGCCGAATTATTTTCATCCAAATTTAACTTTCCAACGTCAGTATCGAACAAAATATTATTGATACGATGTTGCACCAAAGCTCTAGTATATGGGTCGTATTCCCTCAGTTTGCAAGCGAGATAATGACCAAAGGCTGTGCATTCATCTGTACTATACCTCAGCGGAATGTCTAATAACACATCGTCACTGATTAGAGGTTTCCTTCGTTTTGGCAACGATTTATTGTTCGATGTGGACGCCAACAGGCGTTTCTGGTTCCTCCTTAAAGGATCAAACAGGGTGTCATCTAAAGGTCTTGAGTCGTCTATGTTATGCGAGACATCCAAGTCCAAGTCCAATCCTTCTGTTTTTATGTTTTGATATTCTCCTGTTAAATCTCCATCGTCTTCATAGTCAGCGTCAAGAAGCGATTCGGCTCCAGTTTCTATCTGTGTAAAAAGTATTTGCAATTTCCTTTGTAGATTATACTATTTTCAATTTGAAATACACTTAAAGTCTAAAACTTAAACTTTGAATAGTGTACTTTTTGTGAAACATTTCAAATCAAAGAGAAAAGAAGAAAAACAAATAAGTTTCACGAAATTTTTATTGACTCGACAATATTGTTCCGGTCGATTCGACCATTAACTAGAGAATACAAAAGATTACTAAATATGTAAGATGTGTTCAAACAATTTATACTATTAAATTACAAGAAACGTGGTGGGGAAGATATATTATAATTTATACAAAATTAAAGGGGAATTAGGGGATACTAATTATAGTTGGTTATTTACAAGATTACATTTATTATCAACAGCTTTTCTTATTTCTAAATTTTCAAGTAGAGACAGTTTCCTTCTTTTTGGGATGTTACAATGTAAAATTTTTATCTTATCCAAGTCTAGATGATGATTATTAGTAATGCAATGTTCAGCAAAACCACATTTGTTATCCTTTTTGTTAATGGCGTATTATGTTCGGAAACGCGTTTTTTAATAGACCTGCCACTCTGTCCAATATAAATAGCATTGCACGAATTACAACCTAAACGATAAACACCACTTTTTTCTAAGGGATCAATGGTTTTGTTTTTACATAATATGGATTTTAAATTAACAAAATTATTTTCTATGATTTTACAATTAAAATAATTCTCTTGTTTGTATTTAAATCTCTGACTAATATTTTGAACAAATTTTACTCTACCAAACTTAAGGATAGTTTTTTTGAATTACGACGTTGTTATATAATAATTTATTAGGTTGACTTTTCGTTTTTTTTTGCTAACATCTTATCTATTAAATTAGAAAAGCTTGAAAATTTAGAAATAAGAAAAGCTGTTCATAATAAATGTAATCTTGTAAACAACCAACTATAATTAGTATCCCATAATTCCCCTTTGATTTTGTATAAATTATAACTTATCCTCCCCACCACGTTTCTTGTAATTTAATAGTATAAATTGTTTGAACACATTTTACATATTTAGTAATCTTTTGTATTCTCTAGTTAATGGTCGAATCGACCGAAACAACATTGTCGAAACAATAAAACTTTCGTGAAACTTATTTGTTTTTCTTCTTTTCTCTTTAATTTAAAGTCTGTTGGACGTATTTTCTAAACGAAATAAACGAAATAATGCTCGAGCGATAACGAATGAAAATAAATTAAATCCGCATTAAGTCTGAGCTTTCATTACTTATTCGATTGGGCTTAACATTAGCAGCGTAAATATTTTACTTTATGTAGAAAATCTAATAATCTAAAAAATCAAACCTGATATTTATACAACTACAACAACTTATCGAAAGATAAGCATTTTTTGATACTATATTGAAACTCCATTTTTATAAGTTAACAATAACAAAAGAGGTTTCAAAAAAGTTTTTAATTGGAATTTTTCTTCCACCCGAACAATTGTTTTAAAACAATTAAAAACACTTTTAAAACCTTGTTTGTTGTTGTTAATTTATTAATTATAGGCTCAGTTTCTATATCGTAATAAATATTAATCACGTAAATATTAACTTAATTTTTCCAAAATAATTATATCTTTTTTTTAAAATATCCAGTTCAATTTTCAGTACTGATTTTCTGTATTTCTATTTTCTTTTGAAAATTTCTATAACTTCTTTGATATTTTATTTTGGCGGAGTGTAAACTGTATCTTATAATAGTTTCTATATTTAGAATGAAGATACATTTTAGTATTTATTTATTCTCTCATTGTCTAAGCAAAAACGCTGACAGATTTCAAAATTAAAAACTTAAGACAAAAGGTTGGTTATCGTATCTGAGGACAAATCAGTGGTTGTGGAAACGAGTTTTAGAAATTTAATTTAATTTGTGTAATCTAAATACAATTATATGGCATTTACTTTTGAAGAAGAATTTTGGAATAATACAGGCGCTCCTTTCGTCCAGAGATAAATCAATCAGTCAATAAATTATCATCAAAGAAACCAGGAAATTCCTAGTTGTTCAAATTACCTCTGAAGGTGGTTGTGAAGGGTTCGAACGGTTCTCCGGCGTTAGCATGAATTTCCGTTTGTATCGATCGTGTAGGAAAGCGTCGAGGCTTTCGTATGCGAACCATGACGACCTGTATTCCCTCTTTTCATATTGCAAACGGCGTTCCCTCCTGTACGACGCTAGTAACGACGACACTTTACGTTTTATCGAGTCCACACTAGCTTTTAGCTGTTCGGCGATTTCGTCCCACTCCGCGTTCTTTCTGCTCGTTATCTTGAAACACGGATGGTCCGAGTTCCATAGCATGGGGCGTTCGCGATACGCCGCGATCAGTTCCAAGCACATATCGTTCGTCCATTCCATCGTGAACATAATTTTGTTTTTAATATGTATTCCGTTGTTTCTTTTTAAAAGACACACTTCACAATTTTCGAACGTTAACTATAAGGCAATGCGTTAGCACTTTCGAGAACAATGACGAACGACTAGAGCGCTTAGGAGCGGAATCGATGCTCATTGCTACGTGTTCGTGAACATTCGTAAATGTTCGCTCGACTGGACAATATGCCAAGAACAACGGCGTAACATACGCAAGGCTAACATATTCAGGGATTGCATTAAGTATATTAAACAAGTGCAACTTTTACTCGATATAACAACTTATGTTATATTAATTGGACTACCATCGCTATAATAAAATAAATAGCATAAAAATGGCAACAAAAATTAAACTTTTCTGCTTCGGAATTAATAAAGTCACACATAATTTTATTTTTCTTATGGTAGATATGTGATTTAAAATAACAATAAAATAAAGAATGTTCTAAAATAACTGTGTAGACCCTGACATCCCACCTTTAAACTACAACACCCTGTTTTAAATCCATTTTACAATAAAAATATAAGCATTTTTAGAAATCGAAATAGTAAGTAATGAATGAGATCTTATCATTTATTTATTTCATCTTAACTTATTCGGAACAATGACTATTTGATAAGACAAGTGCAGACCGTCTGTGGAAAAAAAAGATAACTTTCTTTTTATCAAACACTATTGATTTTCTTTCATGAAAAAGGCATCAAGATAAAAATGTTTTGACGCTAAACTGCAGCAAAATTAATAACATTATAATTTTATTAAATGCGTTGATTTTAATTTTATTTTATTTTTACAGACAGGTTAATTCTCAGCCCTCAAATAACAAGTCGAGTGTATGCCATAAATCAAAATTTTTAATAGTTGGTTTTTTTCCATTGTTTTCGTTTTATGAGCCGTTCAAAATAGAAATACGTTTACAATAACATTATCGTTGCATGTGATTCCTCAACTGTTTGAACGATACCAAAAATAACAATTGAAGTTAAAAATTCAATAAGCAATAGAATTACCGTTAATTTAAAGTGCTCCTAGATTTAATGGTCAAATAACAAGCAAACAAAATCCTTAAATCAGGAAAATATTTTTTTGTAAAATTTATACGTATCCAAACCCTTTTATCAAAAAATGAACAAAGGATTACAGATCGTGTGTCAATGCACTTTTTAGGGTTTTAAACGCGTTTGATAAATTTTGGGTAACAGTTACTCGCATAGTTCAATTCCGAAGAAATTGATTTGATTTTTGTATAATATTATAGTTAAATTGTTTATCGACAATAGAATGTGCATTTACTGCTGTTTATTGTTATTTTTAGAAACAATAACTGTAGCACATACGCAATTTAAACACTATCATGCAAAATCAATTATTGCAAAAAGTCTTGAACGTTGATCCAGTTTTAAGTGTCACAGAACGAGCAACGATAACTTTATTTGCATTTATAGTGCATTGTATTATAATAATACTACCAAGATATCAGGGGTAATTATACATAATTTAAATTGCTTGTTTGTTTTTCATCGTTAATACGCGTGTAAGAAAAAGTACGAAAGTAATTAAGGTTTAAGTTATAAATAAATTAACATGTATGATTAATGTCTTACCTAGGAAGTAATTTATAAATTCCGTTAACAAATTAAATTAATCTCAAAATATTTATCTACAAAATTTCGCTCGTTTAAATGTAATATTGCTAATTACGAATCTGTTCTCAGATTTTCCACAGTTTATCTCTTTTTTGCCATGTACGAGGATGGATCAAATATAAATGAGCCTTTGTTCATAAAACATTTATTTTTCGACATATTCCCTTTGTTTGTCTATACATATTTCCCAAAGCATTAGTAGTTTTTTCATCCCGTTTTCATAAAAAGAAGCAGGGCGGGTGGATAGACATCCAGTTACGCACAAACGTCTCCACCTGTTCGTCGGTCTGAAATCGCTAATCGCTCGCCTCCTAGTGATTCTTTGAGGGGCCCAAACATTTGGAAATCACAAGGGGATAGGTCTGGACTATATGGAGGGTGTTCCAGCTGAGGCCAATGCATTTCACCGATTTAAGTCTGCGTTAAAGCTGCGATATGAGACCTAGCGTTATCGTGCAAGAATAACACGTCACGAATGGGGTGCGTCCTCCTTTTTCGGCGATAAGCAAGTTTTACCTGACTGAGAAGTCAGTAGTAGGCTACATTATGGTTCTTCACTCGTGCAAAAAATCTACCAACAGGACCCCTCTCCGGTCCCAAAAAGCTGTGGCTAAAACTTTGCCTGCAGACAGACGTGTTTTCGGCTTCACGGGTTTGATTCATCTTTGCGCCGCCACTCCATGCTTCTTCGTTTTGATGTTGGAGTGTAATGGTGTACCCATGTCTCATCGCAGGTTACAATTTTATGCACTCTAAATCGAGTCACTCAGAAACTTTGGAACCCAACGAGCTAGCTGAAAATTTTCGGAATCCCAAGTTTTTCGTTATCATTGTGTGGACACTCCCATAGCTGATGCCGAGTTCACCAGATATCTGAAGCACAGTGGCATGGCGTGGCGGTCCCCTTCAATAAGGTTCCTAACGCGTGCAATGTTAACCGGCGAAAAGCTGGTGCGCGGACGATGAGGATCATTTACATTTTCGACATAATTACGCCCATCGTTAAATTGTTTGCACCAAACTTTTACACGTGGCCATGAAAGCGATTCATTTCCGAATTGTGCTTGCAATTTGCGCAAAATTTCAGCTGGTTTCACGTTTTCACGTGTAATAAACTTAATTCGAATAATAATTCATTGCGCAACACCTCTATGCTATGCACCTCTTTCTCACTCATTGTGATAGCTATTAACCAAGCGAACGCAGCAATACGACGTGTCGTTTCCGTGCCATCTAATATCCCCACTTCAAGTTCGGCCCGAATGCGCCTTGAACAACTATCCGGCACGCAATTTAAAAAGGCTTGTTTATATTTGATCCACCCCCGTATGTTATATTCAGAGAAAACATAAATATTTGTTCCTTCGACAAAATAATAGCTGAAATTTTTATATTATCTGTATTTGGTGATGTCCTAACTTCGAATTCCAAAAACTTCAATTTTTGGCCTCTGCGTAAAATAAAAATGTAAACAACCAACAGCAACCTGGTCTTAAAATTGCTTTAGTATATTCAGATTTTAATATATCATAATTAAAAAAATTTAAGGATACTAATTTGGCGGGGGTTGAAATTGAAAACACAACAAGGGCTCCAGAATTGCTCTAAAATAGTAAAATTTCAAGATATCCTATTAATCTCAAATTCAGAAAAGCCAAATTTCAACATTTGAAGTTAAAATTCTTCAAAATCTTAATTATTCTGTTATTGTAAATATTTACAATGTCTCCACACGTCTACATTCCGTAACTGCAGATAAAATGTTTTGTTTTCCGAAAGATATACGTTGTGAGTAACTTAATCAATATTTACACTTTCATTACACTAATTGAATTTAAAGTAAATTTTAATTTGATTCGACCTTTAATAACTTTGACTAATTAACACAGATTAATTAAAGTAACAACTTACAAATTCACTGATAAAAATAAAATTGTATATTTTCCAGAAAGATTCGCTTAAATTTTATCTTACATTATTTAATTATTTTAATAATAATCAAACTGAAATAGGTAGGAAAATTTTTTGAAGTACATTTTGTAATACCTATCATTATGAACGATGCCACAGGCGACTAACAGTGAAGCGGCACCTTTTATAACGTTATCGAACGCTGACAGCTGAGGTCATAAATCCTACGCGTTATCAACATACATCAGCCTGCGTCAAAAAAGAATTTGCGGGAAGTTTCCAAAAATATTCTGAAACTTTTCAAAGTAAATTACTCAAAAGAATAGTTACCAAAAAGATCGTTACAATAGCAAATTAAACATCATATAAAATAATAATCACGAATATTTCTACGATAAAACAATAGTTTTATTCATTATGAGATTAATTATTAACATTGTCACAAGCAAACATCACGTATCAAGTGCATTACGTACAAAAGCGGTTTATAATATTCTTATCTATTATCAAATTTATTTAATGAGTCAAACAAAAAAAAATGGTTTTTGACTGTTTCTGTATTATGCAAAATCTTTAGCAGTAACTAATCTAAAATGCAAATTGGGTTGTTGTTTTGAAGGATTGGTTAGTTATTTACCATAAATAAGGTATTATATTTGAAAACGATCATAAATAACGTAAATTTATTCCCACCGGTTCATTGTTTTTGACATTAATGTGTTTATTATAAATTTCCACTATATTTCTTTTTAAATATTTATTAATGCACCTAATTAATCGATAACAACTTATGATTATTATTATTATGTTAATTATTTGCAACAATTGTAATAACATTGAAAAGATTATCATTAAAACTGGATTAAATAAATTCAGAAAATCAACAAAAGAGCGCGATTATTTTGCGCAGTACTGTACATGCATAGTCCGCACCTCTTTCTAAAATAAAAGAAAGACATGAAAGTAGCCCAAGCCGAAGTACCGACCAACCCAAGCCTCTTCATTATTATCGACTATTACATACTGCACATGTGCTTTATGTTTACAAACTGAAACAATTATTTTCTATTTGAATCGACATTCTGGAACCTGCTCGTGACTGACTCTGATGAGGTCATGAAGTTCATTAAAATAAGCCTGTTCTGTTATATACATATACATGTGTGTGTGTGTATATTGAATGCATACATGTAGATACAATACTTGACTATTGTATTGGGTGACAAGCTCATAATACGCATGTGCTAAGTAAGACAAGTCGACTTATAAAAATTGCAAGAAGCGTAGCGGAGTTTCTCTCAATTCAATTCAATCGTTACTTCGTGTTGTGTTGTTCCGGTCTATGAAAATCGTATTTTTTGTTATTTATAAACAGAATTGATTACCATTTACAACCAAAATGTACCAATCATCATCAGCCACTTGTGTTACAGGACTCACAAGAAATTCTTGCCTCTGCACCGAAGACGTCGATGTGTCTTCGGCTAACGGAAATCAAAAGGGTGAGTTTCAATATATTAATTTTTAATTTACAAAAGAAAAATTATCGTATAAGAAAATGTTGATGTTTAATTAATAGGATTAAAAAAAAGAATTCAAGTACATATAAAATTATTGATAATAAACCAATTATAGTTAACGTCCAAAGGGGCAGTAGAGTTTTAAAAATATATATTTTTTTTTCGGAGGCTTTTTCATTAAAGGGTTACGTTTCCTGTAAAACTGAAACTACTTCCTTACATGCGTACATTTACTACACTGTCTTATCAAAATAAATACTATAACTCATACCTTATCAAATGCCAACCACATTCATAAAAGATAGATCACGGAATTTTGTGTAATCTGTTGTATATGAAAAATTTTCTTGGCGTTTTACAATAACAATTTTAATTAATGATAAGTGTATATTTCGTTTTTGATAAATCCCCAACTAATTAGCTATTTTGCCACAAAAAATATCTAATAATACTGAAATAAACCATTATAAAATATTTAATGTTATGATTCCACAATTTTTATTAAAAAATGTACCACGTATCGAACGGTCAAGAAGGTCCCCCCGAAGGTCGAAATTTCGACCTTCCCACCACAAGTTATGTCTAACTTGATGATAAACATTCACACTGATAGTAAATTATTTCCAAAATAACCACACATTGTTGATTTTTTTTATCTCTCAATGTGCAATTGTATTTTTATTTATTTACTACGATAAGAACGTATAAATATAATTTTTAACTAACCTATCGCATTCGATTACCTATATTTGTCACAAACGTATTTTTTTCATTTTCAAAATTAGAATTATTTAAAAGGTAAATTGTACCAGGCACATAAATCAATTAGATAATAGTTAAAAGACAAAAACATGGAATTCATTTTACACTGTAACACCTAGGTAATTAACGTAATAAATTTGGACTAGATCGTTTCAATTGATTAATTCCCATTCGTAACCTGTTATAACAATTTTTATGTTTAATTTACTCATTATAAAAATTATAATTTATAATATAACTATATAAAATTTACATTTGAATAATAGTACTATAAATGTAAACATTTTTTGACGTTCTTATTTAGTAAGGCAGTTTATTTAACAATTTAAATGCAAATTAAGAATCCAAAATTTAGTATTTTCGTTTTCTATTTATATTGAGCCAAGGGCAAGGGTGACTAGTCAAAGTCGTTATCATATTGTAAACTTTATCGATTTCAGAATAAGGCAATTAATGATAATAATACTTAATAATAATGTAAATTTAAATATCTCAAAAAGAACTTGAAAATCGACTCGAATGAGGTGGGAAGCTGTTGTTGTTTGATAATTAAGTAATAACGAATTGATAAGATAATAATTTAATGACTATTGCACTTCATAAAGACTTATCCATCATCATGTGACTCTATAAAACACAATCGGTGCAATTTTATTGTTCTTTATCATATGTGTTCAAAGACAATTTGAATTTGCCTCGTGAGCTGGATCGTCGCATGTCTAAACTCAATAAAAATACTTAATTCAAATCTAGAGATCAACTCAAACTACAACCGTAACTACAATTACCCACTTAAGTATCACGAAACAAACAAAACAACCTACAGGGTGCTTTATTTCAAAATACCAACTATCTGACAATAAATAAAAAGACCAAGTACAAAAACAATAATAGTTGTTGACCTTAATAAACCAAAAACCGTAACTAATTTCAAGATAACGTTATTTCCATTTCCCATCATCAACTTAATCCAAATGGAAATAGATAATCACTTTTTTGAATGCATATTCCAAGTTTTAAAATTACATCAACCTTGACATATATGCATACAGAATCAGTCACGTGGTTTTTAAAAACACAACACACGTTATCACATAAGGTATTTATTTACGTACAGTACTCGCCATAAATGTACATTCAAAGAAAACTAATATATTTTTTCTTTCGACAAAACAATAACTGTAAATTTTTAATAATATGACTTATACATCTATACAAATAAATAAAATTGGAGTGTTTGTTTGTAATATTAAAATAACCACTTTAGGCTGCTTTTATTTTAGAATTAAAAAAAAAAAATTGTTTGCCTGTATGTTTGTTCCGGCTAATTTCTGAAACGGCTGGACCGATTTTGACGGGACTTTCACTGGCAGATAGCTAATGTAATAAGGACTAACTTAGGCCACTTTTATTTTAGAATTTAAAAATTTTTTTATTTGTCTGTCTGTTCCGGCTAATCTCTGAAACGGCTGGACCGATTTTGCCAGAACTTTCACTGATAGATAGCTAATGTAATAAGGAGTAACTTAGGCTACTTTTATTTTAGAAATTAATAATAATGTATTTTAGAAACACGAAAAAAAAATGTTATTTTGATATATGTACTGTGCATACATCCATTTGCATTTAGTAAAAAGTGGTTATTTTAATATTACAAACGGACACTCGAATTTTATTTATCTGTATATATGTATTATAGATAAATTAGGTATTTCTATTTGTGAAATACAAAATCAATAAGTTATCGTAAACTCTGCGAACTGAACTGAACTTTATTGTTAAATTCCACGTTGACGAAGTCGCGGGCACAGCTAGTTTATAAATATAATACGAACACAATCGCAAGCTGCATATTTTACGTTAGAATCTGGTACCTGTAGTAACAGATCACATCGATTAATAATTACTTGAAGATACATTATACTTTTCCAATTATCAAAAAGCAAAATTGTTTTAGTCAATCTGTGATGACGATAATTCAATAATATATCATAATAAATCGTATTGACACAAACAATTTCTTATTAAAAGTGCTCGATGTTTTTTCGAAAACCTCATTAATCACAGTAAATTTTATTATTCGTTATAATAAAACTTTTACGCCGACTTTATGTTAATTTGTTTGTATTGATATATGTAAATGTGTGATTCATTTTCTTGTTCGCGTAATTTTTTAATATCATTATTGTTTTTAATATTTCAATTTTAAAACTTGTTATTAGCATAGGAAAAGTTTCCTAGGATTTTATTAAAGGGACTGATAATACTAATACCACTTGTCAACCTTGTTCGGCTTGTTAATTATGTGATCTAAATAAATGTATTTCAATTGTTTTCAGGTCAATGACTGTAAAAGTACAATACAAAAAGTTGTATATACACATGACATATAAATTTACCTACATATCTATTGCGTCATCTACCTGTGCATGTATTATGTATATGTTTTCAAATTTCTTTCGTCATTTTACAATGAGACAGCGACTAGTGTTGTTACAAAAGATTTTTCTTACAATTTCTACGTAATCTAGCAATTCAAATGCATTATAGGAATTTTAATATAACGTCCAAATAAACTTGTTATTCAATTGCGTAACAAACTTATTATATGCAAATTTACTATTATTATTACCTATTAGACTATAACTATAGGCAGATGTCGTATTTGTGGTAAGAATAATAATAACAATAAAAAAAACTACAACAATAAGTGGTTGTATAACCAGTAATTTCTGAAAACCCAAAGTTTTTTCTTTTATTATTTGTTTAAACTTGAGTCACATATTTAATGATGTAGTTGTGTTAGTGCAAAAAAGAGCAGATTTTTTTTAACACGTAACAAGCTTACAATTAGATGATAATAATAAATAAATAAAAAGAATATCCGATGAAATTACTCGTAAGTTTGCGTAGTGCCCGGCCCACAATTGTGTCGAGTGTTGAGTCATTTTGTATTGTTAATTCTATTTAGGAGCAATCTTCATTCATCACGTGAAACAAATTGTGTTAACATATTACACTCAATAAAGGACAATAAACCATTCTTATTACGATCGTATTTAAAAAGAATATGCTGCGCTTTATAATTTAAATCAATGATTATGTGTCTAACATTACTATTACTATTAAATTTAACGTTTTTAGAAAAGCAACTACAACGGATACAGTTATCCCGTTTGACTCGTGTCATCCTAAAGAAACTAAATTTGCTGTTTTTCATTGTTTACTACATCGTTTAATTAATTTACCGCTATCTGAGTGAGACTTTCGAATTGAATTAGAAACAATAAAACATATTGTAGTCTCCAATGAATACACCTTGATGACCATAAAATTTTTTTAATAAAAAATTAAAAAAACAAGTTTCAAAACTATTATTCAATAGCAGTTCCCTTGGTCAACAAAAAACTATATATGGATGTATAAAATTTATTTCTAACGTTAATATAGATTTTAAACAACTCTTACAGAAAAGGTGGAATTGTAAAATTATTGAAAAAAATTTCACTTAATTTAGGTAATCTGATTATTAATCGTAAATTTTGTTCAGAACCTAGTGAGGGAAGTGGTGTATATCAGATTTTTTGTAACGAATGTGATGCTACGTATATTGGTCAGTCAAGTAGGAAAATAAACAAACGTGTGGCAGAACATTCGGCAGCTATAAGAAACAATAAAACCAATTCCAGTAGTACGGCGGAGCACTGCATTATGTTTAACCATTCATTAGACAAGTCGAATGTTAAACTTTTACACTCGAATGTCCCTAAAAGTAAAAAGCTAAATCTTTTAGAGACATTAGAAATTAAAAAGCCCTAATATAATAGAATAAATTTAGTCAATAGTCAGGTAGAAATCTGTTTATGATTTCCCTCTCCTGTTATTTAATTGTAATAGTATTTAAGTCTAGTTTTAGTTGTAAATTTTAGTAACCTTTTTGTATTCCTCTCTAAATGACCTCGTTTAGGTCGAAACAAATTTGTCGAGGTTCTCGAAGTAGATTTTTAGTGAAACTTTCTATGTGTTTTATTTTTCTCATTCTTATTTACTATTCTTTAGTATATGGGTATTTAAAAAGGAAATTTCAATGTTATGTGATGTAATCAAGCAGAAAGCAATAATGTTAATATTCAGGTTCCATTTTTCAGAAAAAATCAACGTTGATGCCAATATAACTGTTGAAAAGTGGCGTTTGCACAAGGTACAATCCCCGATCGAACTCAAACATGAGGAATCAAACGAATGCGATCACTTTGAACCTCTGGAGTTCCATGGGCATTGGGACGTTGCTGGATCAGGCACCTTGTTCAATAACGGTTTCACAGGTAAGTTGTGTTTTGAGTAGCATTTGTTATATACATATATACATTATACACATATAACAGGTTTTCAATAAGTAGACTGTGCAAGTAATATAAAAATATAAGAGATAACTGTAAACACGAATGAAGAAAGAGGACACGTAAAAATATTATCGATGAAAGAAAGAAAGAACGAAAGAAAGAAGGAATGAAGAAGCCTTGCTTGTTGGGTTGCTGGACTACATGTTTTACGTTTTCTTTTGATATATTTTTAATCTTATTTCAGCAACATTAACTTTCTATGATCGGGAACTACCAGTGCTAAAAGGGGGTCCTTTGCTAAATGATAATTTTGTTTTCGAACAACTCCATTTTCACTGGAGTGACGACGATCACAGCGGCTGCGAGCACATCTTCGAAGGGCGGGCGTAAGTTTTTATTAAAAATAAATAAATCAGTTCATAATACTGCAATAAAAATGTAGTGTTTTGGAAGAAGATTAAATAGTGCTGACCGTTTATTTTCATTCAGATATTCCATGGAAGCTCATGCTGTTCATTACAATCAAAAATACGATTCTTTCAAAGAAGCTGTTGATAAACATGACGGACTTGCCGTAGTGGCATTCTTTCTTCAAGCAACCGACGATTCTAAGAACGAATGGTTTGAAAAAATGTGCGAAGCTACGAAAAAAATTGATAAGGTCAATTCAAAAACCTCAATTCCACCAGGTAAAAAACCAAACCCAATTAAACTTATCCTTAGTATCCACAATAAAAATAAATATTTTTATACAAGATCTTGATGTTTTTCTTTTGTTCAGGTACATTCTAAATTTTATTTATTTCGTAAATGTATATTAATCTTCCTCAGACTGTCTCTTATGGTTCAAAGAACAGGCCAATTGCAAGGGGTATTACACATATCAAGGCTCACTAACAACCGCCCCATTCTGCGAAAGTGTTACCTGGATTATCTATCCAACCCCTATTGCTATTTCCAGAGAACAAGTAAGATTAACTAACAATAAACATCTTAGTTTTATATTAAAAAAAGAAGGAATTAAAATCCTTATTCGTCTAAATATTAAGATCAAAGATCTCATATTTGGAACGCGTCCTACCAAGTAGGCACAACGAACCGAAAGCAATATCACGCGACCGGTTTTGATGCCTTCTTTTTTTAAATATATTAAATCTTCGTCTAAGAATCCATCGGAATCAACAGTGTAATTCAATGCCGGTAGGGGTATTAGCCCTCGGAGTAGTTGTTTCTGTTGATTCCATATTTATATTTATATTGATATTTATCTTAGTTTTAATTCTACAATATTTTTTTACAAAAAGGAATAATAAATGCGTATTTATGTAGTTATTATTATTACTGTTATTTATAACCAGCTAATAATTTACTGTTTTTGTAACATGTATTCGACTAATTGAATAATATTTCAAATTTCGTGAGGTGTATTTAAAATTATTTATTATCACCTTATTATTTTGTTTTTCAATACCAATACCGGTTTAAAGGACACCTGATTAATTTTTTATTTTATATCCCACAGTAAAGTCAATTACAGGTTGAGCGATTGAAAATAAAATTGGTTGCCTCATTACAATTTTTTTTCCACCTGTTTCAATAACACACTGAAATTTCCAAGTTGAAGCCGTTAACCTACCTGTTAAGCGTTATTAAATTAACTAATTATTTGTGTTTTATCGAAACCGGTTTTTAAATCGTCTAATCGTTTAAACAAAAAACAACACAAGGTCCAACTAAATTAATATATAAAATAAATGAATGGTTAAATCGTGAAATGAATAAATTACTGTGATTGCAATTAATATGAAGTTAGGTACATAATATTAACAATTTTTTTAAGGTATCTGCGTTTAGAAACTTAAAGTCAACGCCATGTGAAAAAACAATTGTGAAAAACGTCCGACCAATTCAAATACCAGAAAAGAAGTTGGACATTTATTATGTACGGTCACACAGGAGAAGCTGAGAATGGTTGAAACGTCGTGTTGAGAAAGAAACTCTAACGAATTTAATAGTAACACCCTGCATTTGTAATGTTTTCCTTTGTAGGGCTATCTATTTAGAAGAAGTCAGTATTAACATTTTATAAAATATTGTAGTGAAGATTTATAATTATTATTATTATTATTAAATTCGACTAAATTCGATTACGAATGTTTGATGAATAAAGTATTTTTGCAACGAAACCATGGACTTTAATTTCTATTCAATTTTACATAAAATAAAAACATGAAGTTTCACTAAACATTTTTAATTCGACAACCTCGACAAAAATTTTAGTGAAACTTTCCACCATATTTTTTATTCGTCAATTTTACACCTACCTACTGTATTATTTTTCTACTGTACGTATTTCAGTCAATCGTAAAAATAAACTTCAGTTATTATACGAACTTTCATTTCATGTAAAGTATATGCTATAATTTTATGAAGTAATTGATTTTTACAGTTTGATTCCAGAAATTATGTAGTAGAAAGGAACATGGGTTAGTAAAATGGGTTAAAATAGGTGAAACATGGGACTTATTAAAATGGCACTTGTTTGGGTAGATAGTTCTTAAGTAGTAGAACAATTTTTGTAGGAATTTTTTTTTCTAGTCGTTTCAGTTTTTGAGTTATATGGTAAAAGCTACGGAGACATCAACAGTGGATCGAGCGACGAACCCTATCGATTTTATTTTTGTTTTAATTAACCAAGAGTAACTTTTTGAAAGATATAATTACGGCATTAGATTACGAATAAAAAGTAATAGAAAACGTACAGTTTGTAGTAACCAGGGTCAGTCGTTCTCTATCGCCTATTTGAATAATTTCACACTTCCCTAAATTATTACCTACTACTCATAAATCAGGAACTGTTTAGTAATCTTCGACGCGAACGAACGATAAAAATTCTAGATGATGGAGATGTCGCTCAAGAGGTCGGAGATTTACCAGAGCTCGGCGTCGCGTTCTTGGTTGTAGAGGGTCGTACGGTTATTCTTTGGGTTGTCAATGACCGAGCGGCGTGGTCTAGTGCTCTAGATTATTACTTAGCATTCCGGAGGTCACCAGTTCGAACTCGGGTCTGGCTGCTCTGGTCCAAGTTTTCTGTAGTTTCCTTGGATCATTTAGGCAAATACTGGAGCAGTAATATTCCACAGATAATCTTTCACTTCTCTTCTCTCTTCATTTCGTCCGTCTCATCTTTCTCTCCCTAACCACACCACCCACCCATTCCCATGATTCCTGCAAGGAAGTTGAAGTGGGCCTTGCGCCCTACTCTCCGGCTTTGCACTACAGTGTAGGTCGGAGGGACTGCCTGCCCACCAGCACGAGTAGCTGGTGGGAATGAAACACAAAAAAGTTAGTTGTCAGTGTAGTGAAGTATCGCGTTTGTTAGGTCTTTGTTTTTTTATTTCTATTTTTTTTGTGTGTTTTTCAAGTTGGATTCACAGGTAATAAACTATTGTATTTGCATGTATTTTTCAACGAGGTTCGAATATTTATTATGTTGTTTTTCACTGTTATAAATTTTACACAAACGTTTTTCGTTGTTCTTTTAATCCATTTTATAATGACACAATAATTTGTATCTTGCATATTTTGTGATGTTTTCTTTAAGTTGAACTTTTATTTTGTTAATTTGATCAAAACCGTGATGTATAACAGTTACTTTTTTGATTTTTCTTTGTTTTCAATTTTTATGATTTTGCTCTTTGTTGATCTACCAGGTGCGTTCAGAATGTTTTAAGCTTTGTTGAATTTACTAACATTTTATCTCGTATAGAGCATTGATCTGGGAGTATTCACAAATGTGTGTGTATTTTATTTTGATATTTATTTGTTGCATTTGATTTTGATATTTATTTGTCCATTTATTTCGACGTTTATTTTGATATTTATTCGTTGCATTTTCTTGCATATTTATTTGTGTGTTTATTTTGGTATTTATTTATTGCATTTTATTTTTATGTGAGGCCCAGATTGTGCTCTAAAATCTCAACTTATAGCTGGGTTGCCTCCCGTATGGGACCTCAGTACCTTTATTTTTTATTTTTTTACATTGTCTACTAACTAATACCAACATTCTTCAGTTTTAAATGATTATTTACATGTGTCTGTGTATGTGGATCGTGCAGGGTAGATTTTCACAGAGTAATATTTTTAATTTACATACATTTCATACTTTACGGATACACATGTCTGATTTTTAGGGCTAAGATCGTAGGTTTCTGTACCATACTCTTTCCCCGCGCTAGCCCTAGGCTGAGTCTGGCATTCGTATTTGTTTTGTTTTCCCTGGTATTTTATCATTTCATTCATAATAAAGTTAGGATGTCACATATTTGTTGTCTTTCATTTAACAACTATAAAAAACAACCCTTCCAAACTACGTTAATAGCCAGTGTATCGAACCGACAACACCTGATATCCATAAACCATAAACAACGTAGGTGAGTTATATGACGATCGAATAGACCTGGGTAAGACACTACAAGTTTTTATTCATTCTGTCCACTTTTTATAAATAAAATGTTACAGAATTAGAAATCAAATAAACACAATATAATAAATACTTATGTATAAAATTAAAAATTAACATCATATTTATAAAATTCTGAACGATATTACGAATATTTATAATTTACACTGACAATCGGGATTCACACACTTATCTCCACCATTTTGACCACAGAAATCGGTCCTGAAGGATCCGATGCTCTTTTTGTCTTTCGTATCGGTGATAGCGGTCCCCTCAGCAGTACCAGTGCTACTTGTTAAAAATGTCTCAGTAGCAGTGCCCGTAGTATCACTCTCTTTAACTGAACATTCGTGTAAATCATAAGCCAAATTTTGGGCAGATGACAAGTACTGAACTTTTTCAATATACTCCTCGAGGTCGTCCTTTTCATCGGCGCGTCTATAAAACTTCTGGACGCTTTTGTCTTTGAAATATTCAAAGTTAACGTCCAAAACGCCTCCTTCTATTGTAGAGGTTGATTTTGCCTCGGTGGGAGTCTGCCATGGAACAGTTGTATTAATAGTTTCCGGGTAACTTATAGGCTTCTTGGATTCCCTAGGTGCATGTTGTTCTGATTGTTCTTGGGGATAGAAAAGACTCCACAGGGAGCTCTTAGATTGTACTCTGGCGATGTCTTCTTCCATTTCTTTCGTAAACCAGTGTTTCTTTTCTGGAACGTGAACTTTTGCCTTCAAACATTTACGACCACTTACGAGCCTCTTGATGTTGATCAGCTTCTTATGGGCGAAGTTTCTCGACTGATAAATTTCTTTAACTTCGGCTAACGTAAATACGTTATTTTCAAAGACTGAAAGTACATCAACGATCTCATCGATTGCCCGACAAATATAAACGTAAAAGATCACGTATATATTGTGTTCGAAAGCTGTGACGATATTTTTACGTATAATGGAAGATCTGCTAGTGAAAATTTTCCTCATGCTGTCGTCATTAGTCGATACATTCGATTTTTCTTTTTCCACTAAGGGAATTTCTATTTCTGTGGGCAATTCTTCAGCGAAGGGATCAAAACTTTCATTCACTTTATAACCGTCATCGACTTCTTTTGGTTCTTTAGCAGCACCTCCCTTTTTCGATCCCTTATCAGTCTTAGCACTTCCTTTATCACTTTTTCCCTTTTTGCCCTTTCCTTCTTTCTTTCCGCCCTTGCCTCCTTTCCCTTTACCACCTGGAGGCGGAGTCATAGGAAGATTATAATAAGTTTTATACCGTTTTTTGCACTCTTCTACAGGGATGTCTTTTAAGTTATCAGGTGGTGGTTTGTCGGTCTTGTACGAAGGCGGGGGTGGTTCTCTAGGCACGTGGATCGTTTTTTCCACATGCCATTCTGGCATTTTAAAAAATGACTGGACCAAGGAAAATCCAGCCGCTTGTTCAAGATGATTTTCTTCGCTGGACGAGTAAGTGACGAAATATTTCTTAGGATCTACGTGGACTATCAACTTGAGTTGTTCAATTTTTTGCTCAATGATATCGAAGTATGTACAAAGTATCCCGTAAACTCTTTGGAATGTCACGAGATCGTCATTGGAGACTGTTACTTGCCTTTCCAATTTTTCCACCAACCAATTGAAATATTTGGTATACTTATTACTCTCGGTACTCTTTTCTAATATTTTAAGAGGTGTAGGAACATCATTTTCTGATTCTTTTTCGTCCTTTTCTGGTTGACTATCTACTAATACTACATGAGGACGTTCTTCGACTATTTCCTCAGGTTCAGCAGGCAATAGGACTTCGATTTCTTCATTTGTCGCATATTTTTGCAAAATCTTCCTCCTATTTGCTTCCAGTTGTTCTTGAAACTTTTCCGCATTCTCCTTTTGCAATGTCTTCTCTTTTTCTACAGATTCGTTACAGATTACAAATATATTTTTTCGTTCGAGAGCCTCAAATTTTAAATCGTGATATCTTGTCAATTTCTTCAACTTTGTTAACGATAAATTCCAATACAATGGATCTGATGATCTACAGACACAATTTCAACTAAAAAACACTCAAGAAACGGTAAACCTTTGGACACTTATACCTTCTCAACGTGTAATAGAGATCTTCCAAATTCTCTACAACCTCCTTATTGTACAAATACCTTATGCGTTTATCGTAAGGTGAAAAATCGGTATTAATTGCTTCAAAAATTTCCTTTTTATTGTACGTGTAGACCTGAGCACGACTCATTTTCCTCTTCCGTTTCGGAAACACATATTCTAAACACTCCTCAATTAACCGACTTCTAACGTTGTTGGCAATATGCATTTCAATCTTTTCTTTCTTGTCTTTTTCGTCCCCACGAAACGCTGATGCATGCATCACAATGACCAACTTCAAACTGTCGGAAACTGTGGCAGGTTTAAAACGTAATTGCCATTGTTCGAGGTGTATCCCTAATAGATTCAAAAGAATAATTTGTAAACGCTGAACAACGGATACTATAATCAGAGCCTGCAAAATTTACGCAAACCTTAAAATATTTTGCAGAAACATCCCAGTTTGCAGGCTATAAAATAATAAACCAATGACAATTATACGAGGGTGGATCAAATATAAACGAGCCTTTTTAAATTGCGCGCCGGATAGTTGTTCAAGGCGCGGCTGGGCGTTAAGAACTTGATGTGGGGATATTAGGTGGCACGGAAACGACGCGTCGTGTTGCTGTGTTCGCTTGGTTAATAGCTATCACAATGAGCGAGAAAGAGGTTCATAGCAGCGTTGCGCAATTAATTATTATTCGTATTAAGTTTCTTACACGTGAAAACGTGAAACCAGCTGAAATTTTGCGCAGATTGCAAGCACAATTGGGAAATGAAACGCTTTCGTGGCCACGTGCAAAAGTTTGGTGCAAACAATTTAACGATGGGCGTAATTATGTCGAAAATGTAAATGATCCTCGTCGTCCGCGCACCAGCATTTCGCCAGTTAACATTTCACGCGTTAGAAACCTTATTGAAGGGGACCGCCCGGACACGCCACTGTGCTTCAGATATCTGGTGAACTCGGCATCAGCTATGGGAGTGTCCACACAATCATAACGAAAAACTTGGGTTCTAAAGTTGCTGAGTGAAGATCAAAAACCTGCTCGAGTTCGCATCTGTCAGGTCCTTGTCACTCAATTTAGAGAGGAAGGTGAAATTTTTTGCACAAAATTGTGATCTGCGATGAGACATGGGTACACCATTACAGTCCAACATCAAATCGAACAAGCATGGAGTGGCGGCGCAAAGATGAATAAAACCCAGTGAAGCCGAAAGCACGTCTGGCTGCAGGTAAAGTTTTAGCCATGGTTTTTTGGGACTGGAGATGGGTGCTGTTGGTCGATTTTTTGCACGAGCGAAGAACCATTAATGCAGCCTACTATTTCTACTTCTACAACTACTTCTCAGTCAGGTAAAACTTGCTTATCGCTGAAAAAGGTGGACGCACCCCATTCGGGACGTGTTACTCTTGCACGATAACGCTAGGCCTCATACCATAGCTTTAACGCAGGCCCAAATCGGTGAAATGCATTGGACTCAGTTGGAACACCCTCTATATGGCACAGACCTATCCCTTTGTGATTTCCACATGTTTGGGCCCCTCAAAGAATCACTAGGACCGATTTCAGACCGATGAACAGGTGGAGGCGTTTGTGCTACTTTTTATGAAAACGAGATGAAAAAACTACCAATGCGTTGGGAAATATGTATAGACAAACAAAGGGGATATGTGGAAAAATAAAGAAATTTGTGTTTCTGTGAAACTTTTCAAAATAAATGTTTTATGAACAAAGGCTCATTTATGTTTGATCCACCCTCGTATTAATAAAATGTTGATATGGCAGTACGTTACCGTTTACCTGCTATTGCTGTTATTGCCGTATTTCATAACGTTAGACAAGGTCTTACTAGGGTATCATACTGTCTAACTGAATCGCCGGCGCAGCTTATATACGTGATATGATACGTAAACCAAATTAATAAGAACAAAAGTAAGTTCTTGGTCAAGTAATTTATCGAAGCTACCAGACGTAGATCGCCATTTCAATCTTATCGGATCTCATCGAAATCGCGATCCACGTCTGTCTGGTAGCTTCGATAAATTACTTGACCAAGAACTTATGTTTGTTCTTATTAATTATATTAAATATAAAACAAACGATTAGCGCCATTTTTATTAAAATATGGGAGAGGCCAAAACTGATCCCGCACGAACCTTTTTAAAGTCGAGTTACAATGGAATGGCGATAATTGCAGCAATCAAAAGAAGTAGAAGAGAGATACCGAAAGAACAAATCCATAGAACCATACAACGCTTCAAAACGGACCCTAAATTCAACGAAACAAACCAAACAAGCAGATCAAATCCACTGACGCAAAATGTTGCAGCAAACCGTCTGAAGAATATCGGCTATAACATTCGCAAGTGTGAAAACGGACAAAAAGAGAACGAAAGTTCATCGATCTATCAATTGTTTCGTTAATCCAGGCGCTAAAATAAACCTGACAATGATACTATGTTTTGAAGAAAAATTTTGGCCAGAGATGGCCGTCGTCTGTATCCAAACGGTATGTATATTTCTACAGAAAAACGGACGCCTAAGAGTTGCAATGCATATCCTATAAACTAAGCCGTTCGGAGTTTGATGAAAAGGAGTCTTTGGAGGTGCAGAATTAAAAATATGACAGGTTTGAAAAAAGCTATACATAGGATGGATATGGAAAAAATTACCTTAAGAATTAATCTACAAATCTCCTGAATTCTGACATAGAGGGTATCCACCCAGCTAATATCTATAAGAATAAAGGACGACATATGGAAAGAAATATTTGTAAATTTTCATCTATTAATAAAGGTACATTCCGTCATTGGTTTACTTAAGCCTTTGTATTTAATTTTTCAGTTTTACCTTCATTCTGCGTCTTAAACCACACGGGAAAATCATAAGTAGTTTCAGGCATTAAAATCTGTTCATTCTTATTAAAGAAGAACAATGACTTTATAGGTTTATCAGGAACTATATCGGCAAACATTTCATACTTCGGATTCGGTATCCAATAATATCTTATAACTACAGAGCCCAAATTCTCTATACGAAGATATTGAGTCATCATTTCTTTCTTACTAAGATCGTAATCGAACAATAAATAAACTTTCCTAGTACCCATTATGTTTGAACTGGGCGATATATCTAAACCGTTAATTTTTATATGAAATCGTTCAGGTATAGGTTGAGATTCGGGTTGAACTGGAATTTCTACTGACTCGGTTACGATTTCAGTTTTTGTTGTTTCATCAATTGCTTCTTTTTTAAAAATATCATGCCAAATGGGCATCGAAGAAACTATCAGATCGTCTAATTCGGGCCTCTGTCTGTCCAGCAAATCCGTCGCTATGGTAAATCTGAATAAAATTTAGAATTTATGAGTAAAATCCGCCTTTTCGAAAAGTGACAGAAAGGTACCTCGATCTGGGTAAAACATCTTTCCTTTTTAGTACTTCTTTTGGTATTCGAACATAATCAACGTATGGTAGCTCGCATTTTTCTAACGGGGTCATGACAGCAAAATGAGAGGGATTGCGGTGTCCGGGAAGAGGCTTTAGGCTTTGTGGCATTTTCCAGAATCCTGGACAACCCCTTTGTGGATCAGGCTCTATATACCTTTTCTCATAATATTCTCTCAACCGAATTTCGTTCATTTGACGTAGTTCTTCAGAACTATTCATGACCAGATCACCTAGGATAAATATTCAAAAGAAACGGTGGATTGGTAAATAAAAAATAAAAGATAGCATATTCAAAAAAGAAGGAATTAAAATCCTTATTCGTCTAAATTTTAAGATGAAAGATATCACATTTTGAACGCGTCCTACCAAGTAAGCATAACGAACCGAAAGCCACATGCCCTCGGAGTAGTTGTTTCAGTTGATTCCATATCACCTGATGAGACCCGATAGGTCGAAACCGGACGAGGGATGTGGCTTTCGGTTCGTTGTGCCTACTTGTTAGGACGCGTTCAAAATGTGAGATCTTTGATTTTAAAATTTAGACGAATAAGGATTTTAATTCCTTCTTTTTTGAATATGTTATTAGCCCTCGGAGTAGTTGTTTCAGTTGATTCCAAATTTATATTTATATTTATATTAACAAAAGATAAGTTTACCCGGTTGCCTATTTAAACTTTTGCAAAGTTTTTCATGTATCTTCTTCCTTCTCTCTAGCCAAACGTTCCAATTTTTTAACCGGTTGTCTAATATATCTTCAACTTGTCGAGCCCTGTCTTTAACCGAAATGGTCGTTCTACATTTACATTGTTTACCCGTACATATCGGACAAATGGTATTAACATCAATGATTTCATCTATATTAGGAAGATCCGTGAAAGACATTTCTCACTTTAAAAACTTTTAGATTATCTGACAACTCGCATAGACAGATATGTAGACAGTGACAATTAATAATTTCTCTAGAGCTTATTAGAAAAACAATGAGACACCCAGAAATGGGTTTATCCCAAATTAACTTTGAAGAAATGTAAAAATTAAACAGAAACATGGCAGACGAAGAATCCGAAGAAGAAGTGAATGTCGTTCAAAGTAAATGGTGAATAATTTAATAAGAGTTTCTATTTGAAAAATCAAACATTTTAAGCGCAAGAACCTGAAGAAAAGGACGACGGTGTGACTGACGAAAGAGTTAAATTTGTTCAAACAGTCGCATTAACTGAGGGTGACTTAGATAGCCCCATTAATATAAATCTAACATATACAATACCAATTGACCTGCCACCTTTATACTTCGCACATTACCATGTTTTAACGAAAAAGGTAAAATTAAAAAACAACGGCAGAACAAGTAAGTCGTTCACCAACTTTTTAATTATTAAAAAAGAAAAAACGTTTCTAATTTTCAGTGGTTTTAAATTGTACATGGCAACCGAAACAACCTGTACCTTACTTGGTTGGAGGTCCCTTAACTGATAGGTACGAATTTTCGCAATTACATTTTCACTGGGGTAACACACCCATGGAAGGAAGCGAACACACAGTAGATGGAGTACGACTACCCCTTGAAATGCATGTGGTACATTTTAAAACTCAATACCTTAGCCACGAAAAAGCGGTCAAGCAACACGATGGAATTGCTATTGTCGCCTACTTATTTCAAGTAAACAAATAATAATTATCAAAAAATAACACCAAAAATTTTAAAAACAAAAACAGACTCGGTAATTTTTGACTTATTAACAGAAACAACTACTCCGAGGGCTAATACCCCTACCGGCATTGAATTACACTGTTCATAGGTCGAAACCGGTCGTGGGATATGGCTTCGGTTCGTTGTGCCTACTTTCTAGGACGCGTTCAAAATTTGAGATCATTGATCTTATAATTTAGACGAATAAGGATTTTAATTCCTTCTTTTTTGGAAATGTTATATCTTCGTCTAATAATACATCGGAATCAACAGTGTAATTCAATGCCGGTAGGGGTATTAGCCCTTGGAGTAGTTGTTTCTGTTGATTCCATGTTTATATTTATATTCTTATTTTTGAGAACAATAGTTTAACAGATCGGAAATTTACGAGCGCTTTTCTGATTTTACAGATTTCACACATTTTACGTATTATAAGAGCAAACAACACTGAAAGATCTAGAAAGCAAACTATATGCAGAAGAATGTGTAGACTCTAGTGGTACCAACAGATTTCTAGCGGACCTACTTCTATTCTAATGCGTACAATATGCAAAATTTGTAAAATCAAGAAAGCGGTCATTAATTTCCAATGTGTTAAACAATTATTCAGAATATTTTAAAAGACAAAATACATGCAGAAATAAGTGTAGAATCCAGTTATACCAACAGATTTCGTGTGTGGCTTCGCAGAAGGAACCATTCGCATTTATAATATGTAAAATGTGTGAAATCTGTAAAATCAGAAAAGCGCTCGCAAATTTCCGATCTGTTAAACAATTGTTCTCAAAAATAAGAATATAAATATAAATATGGAATCAACAGAAACAACTACTCCGAGGGCTAATACCCCTACCGGCATTGAATTACACTGTTGATTCCGATGTATTATTAGACGAAGATATAACATTTCCAAAAAAGAAGGAATTAAAATCCTTATTCGTCTAAATTATAAGATCAATGATCTCAAATTTTGAACGCGTCCTAGAAAGTAGGCACAACGAACCGAAGCCATATCCCACGACCGGTTTCGACAAATGAACAGTGTAATTCAATGCCGGTAGGGGTATTAGCCCTCGGAGTAGTTGTTTCTGTTGAATCCATATTTATATTTATATTCTTATATGTATAATATAGCCTGTAAAGGCATTTCTGCCAGCGCCCACCTGATGAGACCCAATAGGTCGTGTGTGTGACATAATATATGCATAAATATGTGTAGAATCTAGTGGTGCCAACAGATTTTGCGTGTAGCTTTATATAGGGAAGTATTAGCTCTTATAATACGTAAAATGTGTTGAATCTGTAAAATCAGAAAAGCGCTCGTAAATTTCCGATCTGTTAACAATTATTCTGAAAGTTTTAAAAGATAAAATGTATGCATAAATATGTGTAGAATCTAGTGGTGCCAACATATTTTGCGTGTAGCTTTGTATAGGGAAGTATTAGCTCTTATAATACGTAAAATGTGTTGAATCTGTAAAATCAGAAAAGCGCTCGTAAATTTCCGATCTGTTAACAATTATTCTGAAAGTTTTAAAAGATAAAATGTATGCATAAATATGTGTAGAATCTAGTGGTGCCAACATATTTTGCGTGTAGCTTTGTATAGGGAAGTATTAGCTCTTATAATACGTAAAATGTGTTGAATCTGTAAAATCAGAAAAGCGCTCGTAAATTTCCGATCTGTTAACAATTATTCTGAAAGTTTTAAAAGATAAAATGTATGCATAAATATGTGTAGAATCTAGTGGTGCCAACATATTTTGCGTGTAGCTTTATATAGGGAAGTATTAGCTCTTATAATACGTAAAATGTGTTGAATCTGTAAAATCAGAAAAGCGCTCGTAAATTTCCGATCTGTTAACAATTATTCTGAAAGTTTTAAAAGATAAAATGTATGCATAAATATGTGTAGAATCTAGTGGTGCCAACATATTTTGCGTGTAGCTTTGTATAGGGAAGTATTAGCTCTTATAATACGTAAAATGTGTTGAATCTGTAAAATCAGAAAAGCGCTCGTAAATTTCCGATCTGTTAACAATTATTCTGAAAGTTTTAAAAGATAAAATGTATGCATAAATATGTGTAGAATCTAGTGGTGCCAACATATTTTGCGTGTAGCTTTGTATAGGGAAGTATTAGCTCTTATAATACGTAAAATGTGTTGAATCTGTAAAATCAGAAAAGCGCTCGTAAATTTCCGATCTGTTAACAATTATTCTGAAAGTTTTAAAAGATAAAATGTATGCATAAATATGTGTAGAATCTAGTGGTGCCAACATATTTTGCGTGTAGCTTTGTATAGGGAAGTATTAGCTCTTATAATACGTAAAATGTGTTGAATCTGTAAAATCAGAAAAGCGCTCGTAAATTTCCGATCTGTTAACAATTATTCTGAAAGTTTTAAAAGATAAAATGTATGCATAAATATGTGTAGAATCTAGTGGTGCCAACATATTTTGCGTGTAGCTTTATATAGGGAAGTATTAGCTCTTATAATACGTAAAATGTGTTGAATCTGTAAAATCAGAAAAGCGCTCGTAAATTTCCGATCTGTTAACAATTATTCTGAAAGTTTTAAAAGATAAAATGTATGCATAAATATGTGTAGAATCTAGTGGTGCCAACATATTTTGCGTGTAGCTTTGTATAGGGAAGTATTAGCTCTTATAATACGTAAAATGTGTTGAATCTGTAAAATCAGAAAAGCGCTCGTAAATTTCCGATCTGTTAACAATTATTCTGAAAGTTTTAAAAGATAAAATGTATGCATAAATATGTGTAGAATCTAGTGGTGCCAACATATTTTGCGTGTAGCTTTGTATAGGGAAGTATTAGCTCTTATAATACGTAAAATGTGTTGAATCTGTAAAATCAGAAAAGCGCTCGTAAATTTCCGATCTGTTAACAATTATTCTGAAAGTTTTAAAAGATAAAATGTATGCATAAATATGGGTAGAATCTAGTGGTGCCAACATATTTTGCGTGTAGCTTTGTATAGGGAAGTATTAGCTCTTATAATACGTAAAATGTGTTGAATCTGTAAAATCAGAAAAGCGCTCGTAAATTTCCGATCTGTTAACAATTATTCTGAAAGTTTTAAAAGATAAAATGTATGCATAAATATGTGTAGAATCTAGTGGTGCCAACATATTTTGCGTGTAGCTTTGTATAGGGAAGTATTAGCTCTTATAATACGTAAAATGTGTTGAATCTGTAAAATCAGAAAAGCTCTCGTAAATTTCCGATCTGTTAACAATTATTCTGAAAGTTTTAAAAGATAAAATGTATGCATAAATATGTGTAGAATCTAGTGGTGCCAACATATTTTGCGTGTAGCTTTGTATAGGGAAGTATTAGCTCTTATAATACGTAAAATGTGTTGAATCTGTAAAATCAGAAAAGCGCTCGTAAATTTCCGATCTGTTAACAATTATTCTGAAAGTTTTAAAAGATAAAATGTATGCATAAATATGTGTAGAATCTAGTGGTGCCAACATATTTTGCGTGTAGCTTTGTATAGGGAAGTATTAGCTCTTATAATACGTAAAATGTGTTGAATCTGTAAAATCAGAAAAGCGCTCGTAAATTTCCGATCTGTTAACAATTATTCTGAAAGTTTTAAAAGATAAAATGTATGCATAAATATGTGTAGAATCTAGTGGTGCCAACATATTTTGCGTGTAGCTTTGTATAGGGAAGTATTAGCTCTTATAATACGTAAAATGTGTTGAATCTGTAAAATCAGAAAAGCGCTCGTAAATTTCCGATCTGTTAACAATTATTCTGAAAGTTTTAAAAGATAAAATGTATGCATAAATATGTGTAGAATCTAGTGGTGCCAACATATTTTGCGTGTAGCTTTGTATAGGGAAGTATTAGCTCTTATAATACGTAAAATGTGTTGAATCTGTAAAATCAGAAAAGCGCTCGTAAATTTCCGATCTGTTAACAATTATTCTGAAAGTTTTAAAAGATAAAATGTATGCATAAATATGTGTAGAATCTAGTGGTGCCAACATATTTTGCGTGTAGCTTTGTATAGGGAAGTATTAGCTCTTATAATACGTAAAATGTGTTGAATCTGTAAAATCAGAAAAGCGCTCGTAAATTTCCGATCTGTTAACAATTATTCTGAAAGTTTTAAAAGATAAAATGTATGCATAAATATGTGTAGAATCTAGTGGTGCCAACATATTTTGCGTGTAGCTTTGTATAGGGAAGTATTAGCTCTTATAATACGTAAAATGTGTTGAATCTGTAAAATCAGAAAAGCGCTCGTAAATTTCCGATCTGTTAACAATTATTCTGAAAGTTTTAAAAGATAAAATGTATGCATAAATATGTGTAGAATCTAGTGGTGCCAACATATTTTGCGTGTAGCTTTATATAGGGAAGTATTAGCTCTTATAATACGTAAAATGTGTTGAAGCTGTAAAATCAGAAAAGCGCTCGTAAATTTCCGATCTGTTAACAATTATTCTGAAAGTTTTAAAAGATAAAATGTATGCATAAATATGTGTAGAATCTAGTGGTGCCAACATATTTTGCGTGTAGCTTTGTATAGGGAAGTATTAGCTCTTATAATACGTAAAATGTGTTGAATCTGTAAAATCAGAAAAGCGCTCGTAAATTTCCGATCTGTTAACAATTATTCTGAAAGTTTTAAAAGATAAAATGTATGCATAAATATGTGTAGAATCTAGTGGTGAAAAACATATTTTGCGTGTAGCTTTATATAGGGAAGTATTAGCTCTTATAATACGTAAAATGTGTTGAATCTGTAAAATCAGAAAAGCGCTCGTAAATTTCCGATCTGTTAACAATTATTCTGAAAGTTTTAAAAGATAAAATGTATGCATAAATATGTGTAGAATCTAGTGGTGCCAACATATTTTGCGTGTAGCTTTGTATAGGGAAGTATTAGCTCTTATAATACGTAAAATGTGTTGAATCTGTAAAATCAGAAAAGCGCTCGTAAATTTCCGATCTGTTAACAATTATTCTGAAAGTTTTAAAAGATAAAATGTATGCATAAATATGTGTAGAATCTAGTGGTGCCAACATATTTTGCGTGTAGCTTTGTATAGGGAAGTATTAGCTCTTATAATACGTAAAATGTGTTGAATCTGTAAAATCAGAAAAGCGCTCGTAAATTTCCGATCTGTTAACAATTATTCTGAAAGTTTTAAAAGATAAAATGTATGCATAAATATGTGTAGAATCTAGTGGTGCCAACATATTTTGCGTGTAGCTTTGTATAGGGAAGTATTAGCTCTTATAATACGTAAAATGTGTTGAATCTGTAAAATCAGAAAAGCGGTCGTAAATTTCCGATCTGTTAACAATTATTCTGAAAGTTTTAAAAGATAAAATGTATGCATAAATATGTGTAGAATCTAGTGGTGCCAACAGATTTTGCGTGTAGCTTTGTATAGGGAAGTATTAGCTCTTATAATACGTAAAATGTGTTGAATCTGTAAAATCAGAAAAGCGCTCGTAAATTTCCGATCTGTTAACAATTATTCTGAAAGTTTTAAAAGATAAAATGTATGCATAAATATGTGTAGAATCTAGTGGTGCCAACATATTTTGCGTGTAGCTTTATATAGGGAAGTATTAGCTCTTATAATACGTAAAATGTGTTGAATCTGTAAAATCAGAAAAGAGCTCGTAAATTTCCGATCTGTTAACAATTATTCTGAAAGTTTTAAAAGATAAAATGTATGCATAAATATGTGTAGAATCTAGTGGTGCCAACAGATTTTGCGTGTAGCTTTATATAGGGAAGTATTAGCTCTTATAATACGTAAAATGTGTTGAATCTGTAAAATCAGAAAAACGCTCGTAAATTTCCGACCTGTTAGATAATTATTCTGAAAGGTTTAAAAGACATAATATATGCATGAATATGTGTAGAATCTGGTGGTGCCAACAGATTTTACGTGTAAACTCGTATAGAGAATTATTTGCTCTTATAATACGTAAAATGTGTGAAATCTGTAAAATCAGAAAAGCGCTCGTAAATTTCCGATCTGTTAACAATTATTCTGAAAGTTTTAAAAGATAAAATGTATGCATAAATATGTGTAGAATCTAGTGGTGCCAACATATTTTGCGTGTAGCTTTATATAGGGAAGTATTAGCTCTTATAATACGTAAAATGTGTTGAATCTGTAAAATCAGAAAAGCGCTCGTAAATTTCCGATCTGTTAACAATTATTCTGAAAGTTTTAAAAGATAAAATGTATGCATAAATATGTGTAGAATCTAGTGGTGCCAACATATTTTGCGTGTAGCTTTGTATAGGGAAGTATTAGCTCTTATAATACGTAAAATGTGTTGAATCTGTAAAATCAGAAAAACGCTCGTAAATTTCCGACCTGTTAGATAATTATTCTGAAAGGTTTAAAAGACATAATATATGCATAAATATGTGTAGAATCTGGTGGTGCCAACATATTTTACGTGTAAACTCGTATAGAGAAGTATTTGCTCTTATAATACGTAAAATGTGTGAAATCTGTAAAATCAGAAAAGTGCTCGTAAATTTCCGACCTATCAAATAATTATTCTGAAAGTTTTAAAACACAAAATGTATGCATAAATATGTGTAGAATCTATTGATGCAAACAAATTTTGCGTGTAGCTTTGTATAGGGAAGTATTAGCTCTTATAATACGTAAAATGTGTTGAATCTGTAAAATCAGAAAAGCGCTCGTAAATTTCCGACCTGTTAAATAATTATTCTGAAAGGTTTAAAAGACATAATATATGCATAAATATGTGTAGAATCTGGTGGTGCCAACAGATTTTACGTGTAAACTCGTATAGAGAAGTATTTGCTCTTATAATACGTAAAATGTGTGAAATCTGTAAAATCAGAAAAGCGCTCGTAAATTTCCGATCTGTTAACAATTATTCTGAAAGTTTTAAAAGATAAAATGTATGCATAAATATGTGTAGAATCTAGTGGTGCCAACAGATTTTGCGTGTAGCTTTATATAGGGAAGTATTAGCTCTTATAATACGTAAAATGTGTTGAGTCTGTAAAATCAGAAAAGCGCTCGTAAATTTCCGACCTATTAAATAATTATTCTGAAAGTTTTAAAACACAAAATGTATGCATAAATATGTGTAGAATCTATTGGTGCAAACAGATTTTGCGTGTAGCTTTGTATAGAGAAGTATTAGCTCTTATAATACGTAAAATGTGTTGAATCTGTAAAATCAGAAAAGCGCTCGTAAATTTCCGACCTGTTAAATAATTATTCTGAAAGTTTTAAAAAAGACATGATATATGCATAAATATGTGTAGAATCTGGTGGTGTCAACAGATTTTACGTGTAAACTCGTATAGAGAAGTATTTGCTCTTATAATACGTAAAATGTGTGAAATCTGTAAAATCAGAAAAGCGCTCGTAAATTTCCGATCTGTTAACAATTATTCTGAAAGTTTTAAAAGATAAAATGTATGCATAAATATGTGTAGAATCTAGTGGTGCCAACATATTTTGCGTGTAGCTTTGTATAGGGAAGTATTAGCTCTTATAATACGTAAAATGTGTTGAATCTGTAAAATCAGAAAAGCGCTCGTAAATTTCCGATCTGTTAACAATTATTCTGAAAGTTTTAAAAGATAAAATGTATGCATAAATATGTGTAGAATCTAGTGGTGCCAACATATTTTGCGTGTAGCTTTGTATAGGGAAGTATTAGCTCTTATAATACGTAAAATGTGTTGAATCTGTAAAATCAGAAAAACGCTCGTAAATTTCCGACCTGTTAGATAATTATTCTGAAATGTTTAAAAGACATAATATATGCATAAATATGTGTAGAATCTGGTGGTTCCAGCAGATTTTACGTGTAAACTCGTATAGAGAAGTATTTGCTCTTATAATACGTAAAATGTGTGAAATCTGTAAAATCAGAAAAGCGCTCGTAAATTTCCGATCTGTTAACAATTATTCTGAAAGTTTTAAAAGATAAAATGTATGCATAAATATGTGTAGAATCTAGTGGTGCCAACATATTTTGCGTGTAGCTTTGTATAGGGAAGTATTAGCTCTTATAATACGTAAAATGTGTTGAATCTGTAAAATCAGAAAAGCGCTCGTAAATTTCCGATCTGTTAACAATTATTCTGAAAGTTTTAAAAGATAAAATGTATGCATAAATATGTGTAGAATCTAGTGGTGCCAACATATTTTGCGTGTAGCTTTGTATAGGGAAGTATTAGCTCTTATAATACGTAAAATGTGTTGAATCTGTAAAATCAGAAAAACGCTCGTAAATTTCCGACCTGTTAGATAATTATTCTGAAATGTTTAAAAGACATAATATATGCATAAATATGTGTAGAATCTGGTGGTTCCAGCAGATTTTACGTGTAAACTCGTATAGAGAAGCATTTGCTCTTATAATACGTAAAATGTGTGAAATCTGTAAAATCAGAAAAGCGCTCGTAAATTTCCGATCTGTTAACAATTATTCTGAAAGTTTTAAAAGATAAAATGTATGCATAAATATGTGTAGAATCTAGTGGTGCCAACATATTTTGCGTGTAGCTTTGTATAGGGAAGTATTAGCTCTTATAATACGTAAAATGTGTTGAATCTGTAAAATCAGAAAAACGCTCGTAAATTTCCGACCTGTTAGATAATTATTCTGAAATGTTTAAAAGACATAATATATGCATAAATATGTGTAGAATCTGGTGGTTCCAGCAGATTTTACGTGTAAACTCGTATAGAGAAGTATTTGCTCTTATAATACGTAAAATGTGTGAAATCTGTAAAATCAGAAAAGCGCTCGTAAATTTCCGATCTGTTAACAATTATTCTGAAAGTTTTAAAAGATAAAATGTATGCATAAATATGTGTAGAATCTAGTGGTGCCAACATATTTTGCGTGTAGCTTTGTATAGGGAAGTATTAGCTCTTATAATACGTAAAATGTGTTGAATCTGTAAAATCAGAAAAGCGCTCGTAAATTTCCGATCTGTTAACAATTATTCTGAAAGTTTTAAAAGATAAAATGTATGCATAAATATGTGTAGAATCTAGTGGTGCCAACATATTTTGCGTGTAGCTTTATATAGGGAAGTATTAGCTCTTATAATACGTAAAATGTGTTGAATCTGTAAAATCAGAAAAGCGCTCGTAAATTTCCGATCTGTTAACAATTATTCTGAAAGTTTTAAAAGATAAAATGTATGCATAAATATGTGTAGAATCTAGTGGTGCCAACAGATTTTGCGTGTAGCTTTATATAGGGAAGTATTAGCTCTTATAATACGTAAAATGTGTTGAATCTGTAAAATCAGAAAAACGCTCGTAAATTTCCGACCTGTTGGATAATTATTCTGAAAGGTTTAAAAGACATAATATATGCATAAATATGTGTAAAATCTGGTGGTGCCAACAGATTTTACGTGTAAACTCGTATAGAGAAGTATTCGCTCTTATAATATGTAGAATGTACAAAATTTGTAATATCAAGAAAGTACTCGTAAATTTCCGAAGGTTTTCAGTGCTTTGTGATATTGAGAAAATTTAATTATTACAACGGGAGAACTACGTGAAAGTTCTATGTACAATTAAGCGGTCAAATTTTTTCAACCTACTAGCAATAAATCAGATACAAATAAATAATTTTACAAAACATTTTTTTTCAGTTACACGCTGAAATCAATCCAGCCATTCAAACCCTTATTGATTCCATCGAATCAATAGAACATCCGAATACTCATATCCGACTGGATAATTTTCCCTTAAACTTTATAGTGGAACCGTTTAATGTCGACTATTTTTTGTATTTTGGAGCAATACATACAAGCGTATTAGATCATAATGTTATATGGATAATTAGCAGGCATGTAATGAATGTAACAGATGACCAGGTTCGTTCTTATGATAGATACGAATTTGTTATTCAAGATTACAATATATGAGTAACATTCAAATCAAAAACTATCTACTGTTATCTTTTAATTTTAATTATTGCGCACTGTTTTTACAGACTGGTTGTATCTGTCCATAATTAAGATGCAGAAAACAAATGCGGCTATTTGTTTTTTATTTGATTATGGTTATTCTTTTATTGTATACAGTATTGCTGTTTTGCATAATTTTCTGTTTTATTTTTTATTTTTAAATAAAAGTCGCGAAAATATTTCCAGATAGAACACTTTCGGTATTTGTACGACGTGTATGATGAACCAATGTTGAGAAATTTTAGACCAATTCCCCCCGATGTAGCTGAAAGGAGTGTTTTTCACGTTTGTCCATCAACAGTTCTTATTTCTACTCTTTTGCAACACCTACCACCTGAAGACACTTACATTATGCCAAAATTATGCAAACCTTCCGGAGAAGAAGAAGAAGAAGAAGAGGAGGAAGAAGTTACAGAGCAATCAGCCTGTTTTTTTCCATGAATTTTAATTATTTATACGTAGGAAATTGTTTTCTATTTATCGTTATTATTTAGTTTTTTTTGTTTTCAAAAAACTAATCAGTTCGATTAAAATATCGAATTAAAAATTTAAAGTTTTTATGGTGTTTGATTTTACATAATATAGTTATCAAAGTTGTGGTTCTGTTATTTAGAACATACTGTATATAAATATTTCATTTTTGCTTGTATTGTGTTTAAAACGATTCTATAGTAAAAAAAAGATCTATCGCAGCTGTGTCAATCTCATATCTGGAAGATTAAAAGGTCAATAACTAGAAAAAAGACACTTACCAAGCCGCAACTCACATCGGTGTCCTTCAATAGCGTGTAAAGGGCAAATCGAAGATTAATTTGAACACAGAATTTACACAAGGAGATTGATCTGTAAAAGAACAAATCATTTTTATAAAACAAAATTTAAAAACGCATTTAAAGTGTGATTATTTGTTTTCCGCACAATTTTAAACTAGATAAATAAATATATAGTTGGTACTTAAAAGTTATAATGAATAATCCCATGAATCATTAAATTTATTAAAAAGTTTATTTACCATTTTCCAAATTAACGCATCACCCCTTGAAACACTAACACCATCACTAAATCACTCGACTTTCTTCTCTTTTTTTGCGTAAAAAGAGAATTTTGTTTTGAAAACTCGCGACGCGTCTACTCTTAGACCGTATGATTGTAAAGGAGATGCAGGAATGTTGCGATGTCGATGTTCATTTTACTGATCCATTGGAACATTTGAACTATTATTTAATTAGCCAGTAAAAGATCAATATTTTAATAAATTTACTTTTGAATTATTAATCACGTTTCAAATATATAATATTTACGAAAGGGTATACATATTTACAACAATTTTTTTTCCACGATATACACCCGGATGTTTAGTCACAGATTAGTTGGGGTTCAGTTGTTTTCTTGCATGTAAATATAAAATGTAAAAATGAAATTTTAATCTATTTAAGTGGACAATTAACACACTGAACACAAAACGTTTTAAACAAAAATAAATTTGTTTTACTTTTTTATATATGACATTTGTAAAACATAAGGCCCCCAAAATAGACTATAATAAGTCAAAAATATACCAAGATAACTTGTAAATAATTAAGTATCCTGGCGTTGCAATAAATGAGTAAATTCGGGCACGTTGACTAGTGAGTACCCGTTATAGTTAAGCCAAAAATGGGGCCAATTTACACGTAAAATAACAAAACGAGCCTTCAAATATGGTAAAGTAACCAAGAGAATACAAGCTCAATTGTAAACTAACGACAACATAAACATTTATTTATTTACACCACTATACACTGAGGAAAGGTACGTGCTCATTAAAAAATAGTCTTGTGATTGTCGTTTCCAACGCAGTTTTCTTATTTACAGGTCCATTACAACGTCTAAAACCTGTGCCAGTACAACAAACTCTACACTCATTCAAAAATCACTACTTCTTTTTTATAAAATACAAACTGGCAATTACAATTACAATTTCCTTTATTATTGTCGGTTGAGGATAAAATAAAACGAGAAAAAAAACAAAAAATAAAATAAAATGGCACTACTACCAAACTATATATACATATACAGTGTACAACTGTGGACTTAAGGTCCAAAAATAAATATAAAATTATCTTACGACAATATCTTTTCATTTTTTTCATTTCATCATTTAATATAATATTACACGCAAAAAAATTACAGACACGATAATTAATTACTTAAGGGCAGTAGCTGCGGTTAATAAAAAGTATTGCACTACAGAAAAATTACCAAATAATAAATAGAACTCCCTTGGTTCTATTTTCAACAACTTGAATTACACAATTTCTTCACCGGTGCAAAAATAACAAAGAAAAGATTTAAGATTAAAAAAAAAAACAACAAAAAGAGACTAATTATTTCTCTTTTTTCTTTCTTTCTTTCTTTCTTAAATAAGGCTGGGTCATTGGTCCCAAACCTGTAAAATGTTTCACAGTTTACAGAAATACACTCGTTAAAAATGACCTTTCAATACACGAACTCGGACAACAAGTGGAATGTTTTTATTATACATATTTTTTATTTTATTTTCTTATGAATTATAATTATAACATTTTTTTGGTATCGCGAAGGGTGGTTAATAAATGGCACTGAAATCAGTTCACGCGGTCATATTTAACGAGCTCTCCAACAAAAATGTTCAGCTACATTTTATTTACAATATAATCAAAAAATTACTATATTCGATTTGTACACCTAAATCAATTATACTAGCTACAAAACAACTCTTTAATTCATCCATTTTCGACAGTTCGGGGCCCCACACATGCACGATATTTTGTGCTGGTCGTCTTCGATGTCAAATTTGTAGTCATATGCCAACTAAAATATTAATTAAACCACTGAATATACAGGATAACGATCTTCGTTAGTAATTAATTACAACGTTTATACAAACTGTTAATGACTGTACCGATTTAATAAAAGTAACTAGTAAAAGAAACCAAAGTAACATAATAACGGAAAAAACTTACCTCTTCGCCTCTTTGAATTCGTCTTTTAGCAAAAATAATTATTCTAAGATCCCTATCAACTTCTACTATTTCTGCAACACAATTTGGGTTACAGGAGTGATTTATATACCTAGCTAAGCCACCGGACAAGGTGGCATCTATGACTCTCTCCTCATTTAGGCGGAACATATAAATTCCTCGATTCTACAATAAAAAATTTGAAGCATTAGATCAAGTCGCATATCACACACATAAGTAAAAACCTTATTTGAAAACTTACTTTAGCCTCGTATTTCTTTTCTCTCGTCTCTGCAAGCTCTGTTCTAATAATTTCTCCAATATATTCGATCACCATGGTGTGTTTCTCCAAATCTCTGGCAGCATACAATCCCAAGCCCTGAATTTTCGACCTACATTTAAATTACACTTTAAAAATTAATATTTCCTGGATTACAGTCATAAAAATTACTTACCTGGCAAGATAGACATTGTTTCTCCATTCCTGTTTCATTTTCTTGTATTGAGAGCTCTTTGAGTGAACAAACTGTTTACTATAAGGACATACAGCCTCGTTCATGCCTTGTGCAGTGGGAACAAAGACAGGCCTGACCGAAGATCCTGTCCTCTGAGTATGGGGCCGCTTCCAATGAAACTGATTCCTTAGTTTCGGTTCTGTTCTGGCCGCCCCCGACGGATTTATTGCGAGTGGAAGCTCTAACAGAGGATTCCTACCATATTTGAATTTATAATCGGCCAAGGTTTCTATCCCTGCAAAAATAAAAAGAGTAAAGTTAAATTATTGTTCACACTTAACAATTTATATTATAGATAGCAAACAAGAATAAAAACGAACGATCTTTGCAAGTTACCTGGTAAACTTTCAAGAACTCGTACAACTGCTGGCTCTGTCAGTCCAAACAGATCTTCCCCGTTAACGAACTTGGGGAACATTTGCAGACACTGATTTTCTCGTCTAAGTTGCGCGATTTTCTCCAAGATGAGAACCCATGCAGCTTTAGGTGTGCTTTCCCTGTATTCCACGTCCTCTTCCGGAGGATCCTGCACCAGCACCCGGAACTCTGGTCTCCCAGAAACGTCATGAATTGAACAAATATACCGACATCGTTTATTCAAATGCCTAGTGCTCCAATAAAATCTAATAATTTTGTACCCGATCGGATAAATATAGTTCGCGGTATGGAAATTTTGAAGCTGATGGGGTAGAAGCTGACCGACATTCAAAAATATCAAACTACCGACACGGAGGAGGTTGTTGGTGTCTGATGAATGCTGCATAACAGCTGCAACTTGTCTGTTTTCGTCCCGGTTTACATATACTCGCCTCCAAACCGACAAAGTCGTCAACTCGTTGTCTTTTTCGTTTTTCGGGTAGTGAGATGTGCAATAGATCGTTTTGTTCTTATAAAAGACACATCCATCTTTGACCGCACAACCTAGATGGTACACGTTCAAGCACCGAGTCTTAAAACAACGTATTGTGGCTCCTAATTTATTACACAGGACGCAGACGGTCACTAGGCTTAGTTGCAGAGCGTTCTCGAGGTTCATAAGAGCGCCATTGACCGTTTCGTATACGCCATCTGACCAGAGACCGCAGTTAAGGTGCACCCACTTATCTACATCGAAATTGAGGAGTCGTGCAGTGCCATCCGAAACACCGTCACTGATTCCATGACAAAACATGCATTTTCGTGTGTCTTCGAAATTCTTTTGCGACCTTACCGTTATACCCATCCTGAAATAAAAAGTATTTATTAAAAACATTTTACATAACACTTAATTAATTACTTACCTATATAGTAGTTCCATTATTTCGTTTTCTGTCGGTTTCTTGTGCTTTATTAGGGGTTGGAGGGCTCCGTATAACCAATAGCGATATTTCATCTGCTTCCAAGACTTATCTTGTTTACTAATTGGTAAACTAGAGTTTTTCTTTTGATCAAATTGGAACGATTTCGTCGAGAAATTATCGTCAGGCTTTACATCCACGTCCATAGCGTCAAAATTATTCGACCCGTATGCATTTAAGTCCATTTTCGTCGTGTCTGGCTTCTTTTCGTATGAAAATACGTCACTTTCGTAGTTGGGCTTTTTATTTCGAAGACAATCTTCCTTGTGACTCAAATGATCAACTATTGCAGCAGCCTGAAATTAATATATATGTATACATATATATTCAAATACCGAGAGAGGTTTATTGTTTTCAAAGAATGTTAGTGTTTACTGAATCATGAACCTATCGAAAATTTTCTTTTGTAGTTACCTTATCTTCAGTCAAAGATGGTGATCTATGCATTATAGCAAACTGCATATAACAAGTTGAACTACAAAAGTATAATTCGTCTCCATCGCCTAATAAATCAGTATCCTTAGATAGGAAAGGCAATTCAGACACTTTCTTCCTAATCATGCTATTAAGGATGACTACATCACAATGCCTGCAGAATTTTGCTGCACCATTGAGGATGCTCTGAATGTCAATTGGTGCTAAAAATATATAAAGCAATTGCAAAAGGTTGGTAAAGGTAACAGATAAAAAGGTTTACTTACCTCCTTCTCTGCCATCTTTCCCTTTAGTTCGATACAATCCCAACTTTTGACCTGGAGGTGTACTGGTTCTTTCGACAATTTGATAACTAGTAGGAGGTGGAATGTGCAGAAGATTTGCCAAATCTCGAAGAACACCCATTATGTCTTCAGCAGCAGAAGAAGTTAACGTTAAAGTGACTGTAACATTTCCGGAATCCCTTAGAGGTATTGGAGGAGTTTGACTAAATTTAGTCTTTACACCCATAAATTCTCTACCAATGTTTTCTTTATCCACGTCTGCATAATCCTTTATATATGGTCCAACTGGTTTCAGCCTTATAGGTATAGGAACAATAATTGGAATTACAGGTGACATCCTGATTTTCTTTGCTTTCTCCTCTTCGCTAACCTCTTCATCTTCATCGTCTTCTTCGATGAGTTTTAATCCCAGAAACTTACTGTATGACTCCGGTAAGGTGGTTTCTGGTGATGAACTGCTAATAATAGAATCAGGAGTATCGTTGTCCCTACTAAACAATTCAAACTTGCGGTCTTCGTCATTGTCAAATTTAATGAGCGGAAATTCTTGATCGTAGAAACCTCGTTGAGTGGATGGAGGAGGTTTCTCTGGTAACGGTTCCAGATGACCATACGGCTTTGTATTATAATAATCAGTAAAGCCGGGTACAGTAGCATTCCCATAAGAACCAGTAAGATCACCGCAACGAGAATCGTAATTCTTTAGACTAACTTTTGACAAGTCACCAAAACCAAATATAGGTACAATGGCGAAATTTTTACCAAGAACAGGCTCTTGAACGACCATCGCAGGCAACGTTCTCAACTGTGACAACACCCCGTCTATATAAGAATCGTAATCTTCCTCCACTTTCGAACATTTCCTCTGCCGTTTCTTGGGTTGTCCGCCGGCAGCTTCTTTATTTAACAACTGATTCTGTCTTCTTTTCTGTTGATAGACTCTTCTCTTCAATTTCTTTAACTCTTCTTTCTGATCAGCTGCAGATCTTTCGACCATATCCAACGACTCCATCTCTTCCTTAATTTGTATGTCAGAACGACTTTGGTCGGAAACTTCAGAGTGTTGTGATGACTCATCGACCAATTCCTTTTTGACTTCTTGTGATGTTAAAATTGGACTTTGCTGGGATGAAACGAAAGTTGGTTCTTTCTTTATAACTAACGGAGGTGTCTGGAGACTAGAATCTTGACTACATGACGATCTGGGAGTAGGAGGGGACAACAGCTCGTCCCTGCTTGACGTATGACTTGGTGGAAGACATTTTTTTACGTCAATATGTAACTGAGTGGTCGCAGGTGTTGAAACGTGCAACTGTTGTTGATGCAACATCTGATTTTGTTGCTGTTGCATTGATTGATTTTGCTGTTGCTGTATTGATTGGTTTTGTTGCTGCTGTATTGATTGATTTTGTTGCTGTTGTAACACTTGATTCTGCTGTTGATTTTGTATAGATTGATTTTGTTGCTGAATAGATTGATTTTGCTGCTGAAGCGACTGATTTTGTTGTTGAATCAATTGATTTTGCTGTGGAATCGATTGATTAGGCTGTTGAATAGATTGACTTTGTTGGTGTATCGATTGATTTTGTTGCAAAATTTGCTGTTGTTGGAGCAATGCGTTTTGTTGCTGTTGTTGTGGTTGTTGTTGTAAAACCTGTTGCAATTGTTGTTGCTGGAAACTTTGTTGTTGTTGCTGAACAGGTTTCGAAATAAAGGACGTTTCCCTACTGAAGATCGTTCTTGCCTGTGTCGTCTTAAGTACCTGACTGGTGGACGTAGGTGCTTCGGTTTGTTGTAAAAGTGGAGGCAACAAGGGAGTAGGTGTAGGAGGCACGGGACGAGCCAATTGTGCCTCCAAGCTTGGAACTATAGGTAAACTGGGTGCTGTGGTAGTCGTATTATTGCTACTGCTAGTCGAAACCAAACTAGTAGACGACGCTGTAGTCGAAGATTGTGTAGTTACACAGCCTGTATTTTGAAGCAATTGCTTTAGCAGTACATTCTGTGAATCTTCTATTTTAATCGAATTACCAGCAACATGAGTAAACTTTATACTGTTGTTTATTATCACAGCGGGCGTTGATGTAGTTCTTTGGGCTATAGCATCTTCTTTTTTCTTGTTATCTTTAGAGCCGTTATCCTCTTCTGTATGTGCGGAGGATTTAGAACTAAAATTGGTTCTAGTGAGCTGAGTATGTAGAAGGGTTCCTGAGGGCGATGCAGCTACTTTAAATGAATCATTTGATTGAGATAGAGACGTCGTGTGAGAACTATTTCCGGTTGAAGATACAGAATGAACTTGAGGTTGTTGTTGCAATAAATTGGTAACCACTGGAGATACCACATGAGGTTGAGCACTTATTAAGGAAGGGCTAAAAGCCGTTCTTGATATTGAAATAGGTGATTCAAGGATGCTAGCTGTTGTTATCGTACTCGGAGAAGTTTGAGCTACTGTGGCCGCTGGATGGGACTGAAGCATGGCATTTAAACTTAATGAGCCCTTTTTGGCTTGAGGAGAAGACGTACGGGGAACGCTGTTTTCGGTCGCAGAAGTGATTACAGACGAAGAACGGTACAGAGGAGGAGCCTGGGAAATCACCTGAATACTCGAGGACACTAATGAAGTAGCACACGTTGCCAATGATTTATGTTGTTGTTGATGCTGCTGCTGTTGGTTATCCACACTTATACAAGAATTACGATTTGAAAGTAAATTAGCAATAACAGTTGATGAGGATGTCGAAGGAGAAGAAGACGAAGATGGAGTTAAAGATGCAGTTATCTGAGAAGATTGAGATTCAGATATAGAACTGTTGGTTTTAGTAAAAGACCCAGTAAATGACGTGCTACTGGCGTGGTCGCTTCTTTTGTGGATAATTGTTGTTGTTAAAATCGTATTCTGCTGCTGTTCGCCAACTGGAATAGACCTAGAAATTTTGGGGGATTCTTTAACTGCAGCAGGCTCCTTTCGATCTGTACTTTTCACAAGGGTCGTAACATTAGCTGAAGAAGTTACGGTTGTTGTATGCAAAGAAGACAATAACGTACGCAGTTGTTGTGACACGTTTGCCATATTGGTGGTCAGTTCAGTGGGCTGTGAAAGAGGCGATAGTTGAGGCATGGCTGTCGCCTTAGTCGTACTTTTTATTGTTACGAAACTACTCTCTGTATTATCTTTTTCAGTTATTTTTGGAGGCGGTGCACGTGTAGGTGTTAAAGGGGGAGGTGTGGCTTTCAGTTTCTCCTTTTTCTTTTCGCTTTCTTGAGGAGATGAGACATTAGTAAAACTAGTTACAGGTGACTTCTTCACAGTATCCTCCAGGACAGTAGGGGGTTCTCCAGTTATATTTTCAATCATATCAAGCACGTCCTCGAACGAATCGAACTCTCCCGTAATTCCTTTGCCATCTCTTCTCCTGCTTTCTAGAGCTTGCAGGGCGATATTATCAAGCATTTGTTCCTGCGACGGAGTTGGAGAAGGTATGGAAATTACGACAGACTTATCAGTATCACCATCATTATGCCCTTCAACAGACTGAGACGTAATAAACGATGCAGATATAGATTCCCCACTTCTACTATCTATTTGCATATTGGTTTGTTTCTCTTGGATTACGTGAGCTGTCATCTTTAATTCGGGAGCGTTATGAACTATAACTGGTGATGATCTCTTGGTTACTACAGGACTGGGAAGTCTCTGTAAACAATCACTTACGATAACGTTTGCTATCTGAATTGTTTCGATCTTTCTCAATGACACTTCTTGGGGAGATTCCACAATTTCTTTTTTAAAGAAATGTTTAGTAACTTGTTTTTCTTCTGCAGATTCTTTTTCGATAGGTTTCGATTTCTGTTCAACCACAATTTTTTCAGGGAATTCTTTCTTTGATTTGTCATCGTCGTTAGTGGAACTATCGGGAGATACCGAACCGTCCTCGAAAATTTTCTTTGGCAAACCTGTGTCCTGTGTCGACAAAGATAGCGAAGACGATGGTTTGTCAATGACCCTTACGTTGGGAAGTTTACTTAAGTCACTTGCACTTATAACTGGGATGGTAAATCTAGATGGCAATACAGAGGCGTTTCCACTGACTATAGTCAAAGGCGAAGCCGATGTTATAAGCTTAGGAACACTAATAATATTACTTCGGGCAATGCTAGTTTTGATTGGGAGAATGAAGTTTGTAATTCCAGATGTAATAGTGCCCCCAGTGGTTAATTTTGAAGGCTGGGAAGCGATAACGACGTTTGCATTTGTTTTAGTAAAGATTGCCGACTGAGTAGGATTTCCAGATCCCTTAGTATTGCTAATAGACGTAACAGTTAAGTATGTAGTGTTTTCGTTAGTGCTGACGTTAGTCAATTTAACGTTGTTAGCGGATTGAATGGACTGAACGAAAGATGTGCGAGTTCTTGGAATATTAGATAAAACTATTGGGTTTGTTTGAGGTTGTGGAGAAGACGTGACCAGTGTGGGTTTTTGATGTGAATTAGCTGCATATCTGTGGATTTCGTTTATATGTTTATTATTAATGAATTCCTGTTTAAATAACTTCTGCTTTCTTGAACCCTCATCTATAAGTTCTTCAAAATCTTCCTTAGTTGATATCTGTTCTTCTGGAGATTTAATATTAGGATCGATTATAACAATTTCTGAGTCTTCCAAGTTTGATATAAGGTCTTCATCAGCGGACTGGTTGTAATTTTCTGGAGAACCGCCTTCGTGAGTTGTGTCTTCTTGATCTGGAGAATCAGGAGCCTCGGTCATCGTTAACAATCGTTTAGAAGAAATTTCTTGGACAATATAGTTTCCTGCAGTTACGTCCTGAGCTTTTCCTTGCATTATCATTTCTTCGTCACTGGTTGTGGGACTCTGAATAGCTACGTTTACAATTTGCATATTTTTACTGCTCATATCGACCATATCGTCGCCATAATCACCATCGTCGTCTTCTTTGTCTGAATATTGAGCATCCCCCGAAATATCCACCACCATATTCCCCGGAAATAAGAGGAATTCATCTCCAATCTGCTCTGACTCTAAAGGACTCGCTATTACTTCATTGATGTCTGACTGTGAAAACGTTTCTATAACTGTTATATCGTCACCATCGTTTTGCTGTGCTGCAGAGTTCAATGATACTTCTGCTGATACGACACCGTTATCATCGTCATAGTCCATCATATCTTCGCATGGTATCCTTTTTCCACCAGGACTCGTCGTGTTTAAAACCACAACAGGTCTTTGGCTACTATTTTGTTCCTTTAAGTCTGCAGTTTCGGGGGCTTTCTTTCCCGAAATACTTCTATGTTGTAACGGTCTGCTGGTAGAAGTATTCGGTGGAGGCGTTACTGGTGGTGAAGAACTATCTTCAAACTCGTTGTAATCGCTACTGACCAAAGAGGAAACTTTACTAGTAGCAAACGATTGCAGGTTAGTTTTTGCCGGCGATTTTTTTTTAAGTATGGACACTTTACTTAAATGAGATTCCTTTTTCATCCTGAAGGGAACAACCGAAGTCTCCCCGGATGATTCAGATTTATCGTCTTTGTTTTCTGGGATACGTTTAGCGCCACGGCTGAAATTACTCCACATAGGAGAACCACCCCTTAAACCCAGTTTAATAAAACCAAACTTCCCAAACATAGGAGGCATTGGAATTGGATTCAAAGGGTTATGCGGGTTTCCACCTCCAGAAGAATCACAATCGGGGGGTGTTGGCACTGGATTTAATGGATTGTATGGATTACCACCACCAGTGTGGTCAGATTCAGGTGTGTATGGAGTCCTAGGAGTACTTGGATTCTCGACGCTCAAAGGCCTGTCAGGAATGGCTGGACTGTTGCTAGGAGGTCGTCTCATCATGGGAGATTGTATAGACGCCACTGAAGGACTCCTAGGCAATGGTGAACTCACAGGTTGCTGGGGATGCAGCATCGGACTATTTGGAGGCTGATTAATATGCTGATGGATGACAGGGCTTCGTGGTATCGGAGAACTAGGTGGCTGATTGCTGTGTCCGATCATAGGACTACGAGGAGGCATGGGTGACGTCGGTTGAACTGAATGCGGCGACATAATTTGCTGGCTTTGGTTAATCATGGGACTTTGAGGAGGCATGGGAGAACTAGGGGGTTGATTTTGTAACCTGTTCTGATTTTGAAGCTGTTGAGCCAGCTGCTGCTGTTGCTGTTTAGCCAGTTGCTGTTGCTGTTGTATCATGAGTTGATGTTGCTGTGGTGTCAATGATTGCGGTTGGTTTACAGCTAAAAAAAATTACATTTAGAAATGTTTTAATTAAAAATTACATTCAGCGACAATATAAAATAAATTTCTTGTGCAAAAAGTGTTCCTTAACGAATAAACTATTTCATTTGTTACTAGAAATTATTCAACTGATTATTTCAAAAAATAAATTTTATCCATGTATAAATATCATAAAAAAGGCTGTACCAAAGTTAGACATAAATTGGTACCTCTTAGGATGGTTAAAACAAATTTATTCACACTTCAAGTATAAATCTAAACTGATTTAAATATTTATGAAATTTACTTAATTTTAAACACTTACCTTGTTGTTGCTGAAGTTGCTGCTGTTGCTGAAGTTGCTGTTGTTGGGCCAATTGTTGCTGTCTGAGTATAATCTGACGTTGCTGCATCAGCTGCATGGCTCTCTGTGAATGCAGTATGCTTATGTCAGTCTGCTGACCGTCGATGTTGACTTGTTGCTGTTGTTGCCCTTGTTGTTGCTGAAGAAACACCTGTTGCTGCAAATGTCTCTGCAGTATTTGCTGTTGTTGTTGCTGAGTTAACTGTTGTATTGGGGTTGTCGGGGGGCTGTTGAGAGGCGATTGTGTTCCACTACCGGTTCCTGCAACCACCCTTTGTTGAAATGCCACATTCGAAGGTGATGTCAACCTCGATCTTTGTTGTTGCTGCTGTTGTTGTTCGCCCATGCTCGTCCTCACAACAAATCGTGCTTGCTGATTGCCTCCTTGGCGCATTATGTCGTTCGTAACGTAACCCACGGGACTGGTAACCATTCTACGGTGTTGGGGAGAGGTCATACGTGGCGCTGGAGGAGGCAGACAAACCCCTTGAGAGGGGGACTGTACGGGTCCGGGACTTCCCTCGCTTTGCGACTGTGGTGTACCAATACGAGGGGACATGCCACTAGGCGGAGGTCCACCTCCAGGGCTCTGGATTAAGCTCGCGACCGAAGTAGGGCCTGGAGAGTGAGATACAAGCGGTCGGGGACTTTGAAGAGGTGAATTATGCTGGGACGATGTCATTGGAGATGCTGATGGTGACATCATGGGTGAATGAGACGCATTAGAAGAATGAATGGGCGAAGACGCAAGGGGACCTAAAGGTGAATGTATTTGCTGATTGCCTGTACCGATAAGAAGTGGGGATTGCCCGGGACTTGGTCGCTGTTTGACCTGTTGCTTATTGCGGTACTCCTTTAAATGACACAGTATGATATGCATTTAGTTAATTACAATTCAGAATTAAAAATAATTATCGCAGACATACCTGCATTAGTATAGTATGTTGTCGGCTCTGTTTCCTGCTTGTTTCGAGGTGCTTCTGAAGTATAGACTGCTCTGAAGAAATCCTCTGCAATTCTTTGGCATCCACATCTGTTAACTGATTCCCAGACTTCCTCAACTGCCTCTGTTTGCTATTCAAGGACTATAACAAGCAAAATATTAAATTATGTACAAATTAATTTACTTTTTATGTATTACCTTTCTTGATTTTCTCAACTTTTGAACTTCTGTCTCATAAAATTTGAGTTGCTGAGATAAGATCGCGTTTTGATTGTTCAGCCATTGATCATACACCATATGTGCCTGTCTATCTTGATCGGTTACGACGTTTTCGGGGGGCACAGGGGGTGCCGGTAATAACGAAGTATTGAACATAGGTACCCTGGACGCCACATCAGTCGGAGGTTGCGGAGTAGGTACAGGACTCGGTCTCGTAGGACTTTGCTGCCACTGGTTTGTTTGTTGTGACGGTTGAGCACCAAAATTCACCTGGCCAGTATTCTGAATGCCTTGCACGGGCAAAAGACCTTGAGCTAACAAAAAAGAATTTGATTGTTAACATAAACAGAATATTCATTTGTAACTAATTTATTATTTTTATTTTTACCTGGCAGTCCCTGTTGTTGGCTGGTTGGTGGAGCTCTAATTCCTCCACTACTGAATACATCTGCCTTCAGTCTTTCAAAATCGTGTTCGCTTAAGAGAGCCGATCTAGAGGGCGTCGAGGCCCCCGTTTCTTTGGCCTGGGATTGCAACTGATTTTCCTGTTCCCTTTTTTCTTGCTCCAGCAATTCTTCGAGGAGTAAAGGCTGTTCCTAATTAAACAATAGGATAAACTCTGTCGAATCGTTAAAACAGCGCAAAGTTAACATTTTTTTATTGTATAATATCTAAAAAATCTTTTACGGCTTGTGAAAAGTGTATTACATGATATTAAAGGATAAGTACAAACAATTTTTACTAATTTAATTTCCTTTAAATAAATATATAATTAATTTCAATTAATCAATTCATCAAATAGATTAAGATATAAAAATTATTTCTATAATACATATTATTTGTTGCTCCATGCTATCGCAATTTAAATATTTAATAACAAGAATTAAAAAACATGCAATAAAAAATAATAATACCACACACTAACAACATTATTCTTTGCTACCACCAATCTATAAGAAAAATGGGAACCTTCATTAAATGATAAATAAATGAATAGAATAATTATTACTATCTTTATTGATAGACTATTTTAAGCAATGTAGGGGCGTTGTCTCACCTGAAGGAGCATGGGTCTCCGTTGCAGGTGAGGCGGTAAAGGCATGGCCTGAAGAGGCGATGGATACATAAACCCCTGCGGCAGGTGGCTCAGCGGCCCGGGGGGCACTGAACCCATGCGATACCCCATCTACCACAAACATGCAAGCAACACCAATCACCTCAACCACTGTTAGTAATACTAACAAACGAATCGTAACAAAAACGTAATAAATAATTTAAAAAATAGATGAAATAAAAAAACAGTACTATTGCCGAGTTTCCACCATGTATACTTCCCACAACCAAACAGAAAACAAAATAATTCCAACACCTTTACAATAATTGTAATTACCCCTAAAGTGTTAGAAAAATAAATTTAGATTGGTATGGTAATAGTTTAGTTAAATTTAATAAAACACTTTCTACAACTCATTTAAGTATGCATCATCCTATAAATGGTATATATTTTTACTTCATGATTGATTTTTTAAGGTGTTTTCTACCATCATATCTAAATTAAAGTATTTCTTTTGAACTGCTCAATAAAATTAAAGCTGCAAGTTACATATACATGACTAGTTATTTATCGAGCAATTACCTCAAGAACAGTAATTAAATAATGCTAATAATATAGATGTAAAATTCAACTCTACATATCATTATAAAAACGCAAACAATACATTTATGAAGGCCTAAAATACATACTTGAACAAATAAATAAATAAATAATCAATAAGTTAGTTAATTAGTATTAAATTCTGAGTAAATAGCGACAAATAGCAGACATTTCGAATTACATGCAAAACTTCCATACCCAAATAAAGAAAAAAATGACAAAAGAAATTTAAAACGAAAAAGGATAAACGCAAATAAAAGACAAATAATAATGAACATACCTGATTTGTAGAGCCCGGATAGGGAGGAGGAGGTCCTGGATACGGTGGAGGTGGTGGCGGAGGTGGTGGCGGCTTGGGAGTAGCATTGATACGAGCAGCCAATCCGGCATTTTGCAAGACTGGATTTGCCAGACGAGGCACTGTCCCTCCAGTATTAGCCAAGCGCATATGTAATTTTTGATTTTGTACTAAAATTTAAAAAAATGAAACATTACTCTGACAATGTAATAACAGAGAAAATAAAACTTACATTGCATTTGAAGTTTCTGAAAGTAATGTGAAGGAAATGTAAGGGAGACATTATTATTCGGAGTAACTATCCCTATAACTCCTTCAGGAGACATAAGCTTAGTTCCTGGAGCCATTGGTCTTCCTAAAGCCACAGCTTGTTGTACCTGTTTGTAAATTATCAATTAAGCAAATTAACTTTTTTAAAAGCGAAAAAATTCTACCTGATGCAACATCTGTTGGTGTATTTGTTGTTGTGTATTGAGTTGCATCTGCACCGTAGGTTGAGGAGCTGCAGTGCTCCTGGAAACTACAATAGCTGAAGGTGACTGTAAAGTGGACTGTCCAGAATTTGTAGGAATGCCTGCGGGTACCATTTCTTTAGGTAATGCAGTTTCCGTCTTAACGGTGATGTCAACCGGTGGTATAACAGGCTGAGGTAGAGGAGGTGGTTGCTGCTCGGTCGGTTGTTTTTGCATTAAACTGTGACAAAAATTTAATTTGCACATAGGAATTATTTTCTTTTCTATAATCGAAACTTACCTATTTTTAACCTTTTTGTCTTCTTTATCTTGTTCAGAATCAACCAAGTCCAGACTATCCAAAATATTAGTTTTTTCTCCAGATGTTAATGGATCTAGTTCAGTGTCTGCATATGTAAGAATGTTAAAATCTGGCCCCATTTCAGCTAAAACAATTCAACGATTATTCGGCTGGAAATTATATTAGAAAAGAAACATGAATACCTAAAAGTTCATCGTCATCCTCTCCCAATCCACCCAGAATGTCAAGAACACCTTGTAACTCTACCATAGTTCCAGTTTCCTGTTCCAGTTTCTCCAACTCTGCTGTCACATTATCAGGTATCTCTTGTTCACTCTGGGGCAATGTTTGCTGCTGCTGCTGCTGTTGTTGGGCCTGCTGATGTTGCTGCTGCTGCTGTTGTACATGCTGCTGCTGCAGATGTTGAATATTACCTGTTCCAGATCCTCCATAATGTAAAGGAGAAGTGTTAGGACCAGCACCCATCGAAGCTGGAACCGAATCAGGTCTTTTAGGTTGCATAGTGTTCACAGAGTTGGAATTTTGTTTTTGTATTAGTTGCTCAAACTGGTCCAGACTGTGAGAACGTTCTAAAGTGGAATGGGTCGTCTGACGTACATTGGTAGCTTGTTGGAAATTATTAGGGGGCGGCTGTTGAGAGGGCTGCTGCTGAGAGAGTTGGGGAGGCGCCTGCTGTTGGTGTTGCAAATTGGTATGCATTAAATTTCTCTAAAAGAGTACACAAAGTATAGAACAGATTCAAGAATTTGTAAGTTCATAATTTTACCTGTAAAAGAAGTCTCATTCTGGGTTCGAGACCCTGCAGTTTTGGATCATTACCAGGTATCCTAACCCCCACTAGACCCCCTGGTTGCCTTAATAATATTCCACCAGATCCCGCAACGCTCCTAGGTCGTGCTATTCCCGGAGGCAGCGGATGCCTGAAAGTTACGTCTCCCCCGGCTCCACTAACATTCTGATTTGTTATGTTCAAACCATCTTGATCGGGTGAAGGGGAATCCTGTTGGGGTGGCCACACCCTTTGCTGCCCTTTGCCTGGCAGTAATTGTTCGTCCAGCTTTTTAAATTGTTGCCTCTGAAGCAAATCCCGCAGTTGATGATTTATTACTAGATTGTCCCCTGCCAAGGGGGGCGCGGTAGTAGGGGATTGAAGAAGCGCCTTTTGGGACAAATTCAAACGTCTCGTTTAGCATTATAACGTGAAATATGAACTAACGAATTTCCGTCACCAAAAGAATATTAGCATGCTACTTAAACTGTGTAGAAAGAAGAAGGCAAAAGCACTTCCTAAATACTGCTACGGATAACTCGTTTCTCACGTCAAAAACAGGACACGTCAAAAGTTTTCTTTTACCTACGGGACTGTTTCATGCGTAAACGTAAAAACTAGGAACGGACGAAGTGTTATTAAAAGTATAACTAGATAAGTGATTAATAAAAAACTTAACTAAAGGCGGACACGAAAGGCGATTATAGTAACTACCAGTACTACAGAACAAAAATTTAAAAATAATCTACTAGAATATTATTTATCAATTTATTAATTATTAATAAATAATCTCTAGTAGTAATACTTACTGGTTCTGAAGAAAATTGAGAATTGTTATCATTTGTGTGTCTTGGAGGGCCTACCATGCCAACTGATGAGAAAGAAGAAAGACAAAATAGATAAAATGTAAAATAAATTGACAAATTAACTAAACAAACCTTGCGTTCGTTGTTCTTGTAATATATGCTGTTGTTGCTGAGCTTGTTGATGTCTCAAAGCCTGCAACTGCTTCCACTGACGTTCTTGTTCAGCCTCTTTGGCATTTTTTTGTTGCTGAGCTATTTTTTCCTGGTCCTTTCAAAAAAAAAACGTTTAATAAATAAAACGTGAAAATAATAATTTGTTAAATAGCTCAAAACTTCGAAAAATATATTTCTTTTTATTATAAACTGATTAACTGTGTTATCAATTATAACGTAACATTAAGAAACACACAATAATTATTACTTTAATAGTGTTTCATGATTATAATTGTATAGATTTTGAAAACAGTTTTGTTAAAAAAAAAAAACAATTACTAAAATTAAACATTAATTAATTAATACTGAATATCAATTAATTCAATTAATGTTCATTATACATACGGCGTCTAATTTTATTTAAAGCAAAAAGGAAAAGGATTAAAATTCAAAAAAGCATCAAGTTTGGTTAGTAAAGAAGCTACGACTACAAAGACAACACTACAAATACTAAAGTACTATAACACACCAGGTTTTTATTTAACTTTAACTTCATGCAAACCTACAAGACAAATTTAAGGAATAACTAAATGGTAAGGGTCAGACCTTTTCTGCTAGAACCAAATAATTTATTCATTAAACCATCCTAAATTATCAATATTTGTGAATTTAATTATGTAGTCAATAATTTAAAATATGATTAGTATATGTTATTCAAACATTCTACAGAATAGCTCCGAGAATTTATAAATTTTTGGTTTAATCAGATGGTGCATTTAAGGAAAGAAAATAAGGATATTTTTCTGTAGAAAAAAAGGATAGTACTGATAATAATGTTATCATTAAAATGATAATAATAACAACGAATACACGCACACGATATCATGCTCATTACTCAAAATTAAATCTCAGCAATCGCAGTTACTTACAAAAAAATGAGAATTAAACTGCAAAAATTGATTTGTACCAACAATCTCCATTATTAAAAATTTAAAAAAGATTTAAATTGTTATCATTAACTCGATTATACATCTTAAAAAATGAACTAATAATGTTTGTATCAAGATAACAATTTTAGGATATTTAAAGGAGACCATCGGTACAAACGACATTAAGAAAATAAAAAACGAAATTCTAACTTTTTACGTAATGTAACGAAGAAAAAAAAATTTCGAAAAAACCATTCACATCGAGTTTGAGCAGCACGTATTCTCACCAATGACACGGTTTCATACGTTTCCTGACCGAGGGACGGGAGGGTGCGCATAATCTCGCTAGGGGTCAGCACACGTATTTGCTGATCGGCAGCGGAAGGATGGATTATGATTGGTCGATTGAGGGAGCCGTGCTCCTGGTAGTGGGGGTTCACGGTCACGTTGGGAGCAGGACCCGTGTGATCGCGCCCTCCCAACACGTGCTTGTTGTGTACGGTGAACTGTTGGTGCGTGGTGGGGGATGCAGGAGTCGGTGTAGGCAACGACAAGGGCCGGGGAGGAATTGGGGGCGACGAGTTCGACGATGACGACGATAAGGACGACGAACTCGAGGATGATGATGAGGAGGAACAGGAAAGGGATGCGACCGTCCCAGAGCTACTGGCATTCGAAATATTGGTTAGTAATGGTAGCATTACGGGGATGATGGTTGTAGTAGTAGTTGGTGTTGTTGTAGTTGTTGGGATGCACACCTCTGAAATGGCAGCGGACAATAGGGTTCCTTGGGGCTGCAAGGGGACGGCTGACGTCTTTGAAATCGCAGCCGCGGTCACTGCTGCCGAGGACGACGTCGTGCTTGCTACAACGCTTTCCTTGCTCATCTAAATCGTCACGGGGTCGAAAAATAAGCACATATTAAGGAAAAAACAAGGTAAGTCAACGACACAAATGTACCGTTTGTTACGAAATAAAAGCAATCACACGCTTAAAAATAAAATGTACGACACGTACACGCACGCGCACAAAAATTAAATAGGACACAAGCTCATACAGGGTGTTTCTAAACTTGAAAAGCAACATGAACGATATATAAATTTTACGTACGATTAAATTTACAATTTCTAAAACAAAAATGATTCATAAATATTTGAAACACCCTGTACGTCGTTAGGACTGTAGTTGGGTTAGTGACACTCGTTGCCCCTTAATGTTAAAACCCCAATCTTAAAAAACGATTTGAAAACAAAAAGCCAAACACTTAAAACTTCACACAATCAAATTATGATATTAACGAACACACATATAATCAATTGTACTTCATAAGTCTTAATCTGAATGCAGTTCTATGAAAATGTATGTTTTGATCGGGGATTCCCCTATCGCAATCGTTTTTTTTTTTTTTTTTAATTCACTCACCTGTTGTTGTTTTTTCATTCTTAACGCGGACCTATTATCACGGGCCTGTTGCAAGTATGGGGCTTTCTGTTCGGTACTCAAGGTCCTCCACTTCTTTATAATCTGCTTATATCGATCATTCCATGTAGGATACTCGTTTTTCCATTCCGGATGATTCATGTTAGCGTAGAGAACGGCCGAAATGGTGGCCCCAGATCCTAAGCCTTCATCAGCTTTCATTTTTTCTGACGAACGTTGATTATAAGTCGAAGGCACCACAGTGTTAGTCGTTTCAACTTCAGCGGATGCAACGCCTCCGCCCCCGCTGTCATTTATCGACACCCAGGGACTTGGAGGCTCTGAAAACGCCGGACTAAACTGGGGACTACTGTAAAAAATCACAATAATAAAGTCAATACAATAAGAGTATTTTTTTTAAAGATAGCGACAGTAAGTAACTTACTTGCTGTATTCAGAATGATAAGGCGATTGCGGTGGGAAGCTTATGGGGGAGTTAAGACTGTTTTGGTTGACGTTAGCTAATGTCGTAGGTCTCATTGGGGCAGATACGACCTGAGGAAGAACAGGCTGATTGCTATTACTGTTACTACTGCTATAAGTGCTACTGGTGACTGTATTAGACTTTGGATATACCATATTACTTTCTTCAGATTCTTGTGATTCATCAGTTAAAACACCCTAAAAAATATTTCGTACATATTTAAAGACAAAAAATTAATAAATAATAATAGTTGCAATATGTCAATTATTTAATAATAATAAAGGTACCTTAAATATATCTTCCACATCTTTACTGTTAATGTTGGGAATTGACTCGATATTAAAATGTGATCCAAGTATTTCTGTTATATCATCTTTGGTATCTTTTGAATTGTTAGAATTAGAAAGTGAATCTGATATATCAGGTTCCTCTGTTAAATTAGAATCTGAAATAAATAGATTACACTTCCTTCAATTATGTTTATTGTTAAATTTAACATACCAGCTAATTTTTCAAGATTATCTGCATTTTTGCTAAGCTCTTCGTCGTCTTCATTCATGATAGTATTTACGAGGTCAGCATCCAAAAGGTCTCCAGGCAAATTAAGCACATCCTTAAGGGCTTCTGAATCACTCTCGTCCTCCTCTCTAGACACACCAACCGAGTCGTTTTCATTCTCTGCCTTATCTCCTGTTATACTCCCTGAGAATATCTTCAGGGGCTCTTTAACATTCTCAATCTTCTCTTGCTTTGCTGTTACAGCAGCCACGGCTTTTATTTCATCCTGTAAATATAATAAAATAAATTTTGTAAAAATAATATAAAAAAAAGGATATTATCATTTATTTACCTGTGATAATTGTATGGTCTTGGATTGTTTTTCTTTCTCGTATTTAGAATTTTCTTCCTCGCTACCGCTAGAACTGTCTAATTCTTTGTTAGTATCCAAAAGGTCACGTCCAAAAAACGCCTCTTGAAGGTAGGGTGGAAAACTTTCGACCAATTTATTTTTGGGCTTTCGTCGGACCGGTTTACGTCTCGGCTTATCCGACGACGACGTCTCTGCGAGGGATGATTGACCCAGAGGGTCGGTCAATGTGGGAGTCGTCTGACCTGGTAACATGTCCACATCGTCTGTGTCCATACCACCCCTAATGCCTCGCATTCGCACCAAAAACCCACCAATTCCTGTAACGAGGAAACAAAGAAAGAATATTTATATAAGATTTGGTATTAAGTTTTCTAAAACAGAAAACTTACCCAACTTTTGTAAATTCCTTTGTCGTTTACGTCGTAAAACAGTAACGCCACTTTCCATGGTGTAAAGAGTAAAACCGTCAGGTGGAGGGCCGTCTTCTTTAGTCCACATCATCCCTTCTTTGTAAATGTCCTGAAGTTGTTCTTCTTTAATTTCTACCAATTCTAATTTTGCACTATCTTCCAAACTATTTTCTATAAGATTAACAAATATTTAACAGTTAAAATTCAAATCTAATATCCAATTACTAAAATCCTACCCATAGTATTTGTGCCAGCCACAACAGACTCAATAGTGGCCATAATTCCCGCCTCTTTATCCTGCGTGGGCAGCACCTTCTTTCTTTTCTTCCTCGTGAAATGTTGTTCCAAAGTCATAGCTTTTATTAAACTGTGACCTGATTCACTCAAATAAACTCCATCAACATAATAATTCTGATTGGACTTCACTTCCGGGCTTTTCGTCGGCGTAGGCGGCTTAGGGATGGGCTGCTGCTGTTGCTGAGGCTGCAAATGGGGCGGCGGTACGTCCCTTGGCCTACACAACAAACAACTGTATCCCTCTTCAGTGCATTTTTCTGCTTCAGCTTCTGTTTTAATCGAATCACAAATAGCATGCAGCCATCGTTGACACTGATGACATTGTATTATCAAATCGCCTTCCGAATATGATTCGGCGCAACTTGGACAGGTGTTATACGACGCACACATTCCGCATTCCGTGTAACTATTCATCCAAGCACAATTGAAACCCGGATCTGTGGCTCCACATGTCTGACACACAGCGCACCATTTGCACTTCCAATTGCCATGGGGCACATAGTCAAGAGGTGGGTCCATACAATAGATGTGATAAGAAATATCACACTCGTCGCACAAAATCAAACGAGCTTCGTCGTTACGTTGACCACACCCCTCACATACAGTACAGTCCAGACAGCGCCAACCTAAGAATTTATTAGAATTAAAAATCAAATTTAATATTATTGGTGGCCTTAAGTTCAATTTTAAATTGATTAAAAACGCAAGTTATCTTAAGTTATCCATTTTAATAAAAAAGAATATTCATTTAATATTGCATTATTGTTATTATATTAAACTTATAGATATATTAACAAAAACAAGGTATCTTTAAAAATATGTTTACCTTTTTGTAGCACAACTTTCGTAACTTTGACATTAACACAGTAAGGATGATAACATTGCCCACATTGGATGCATGCAATTAGACAGCCTTCCTGGTCAACTCCTAAGGCCCCACACATCACACATATGTCTTGCGTCAATACGAACTTGTCTTTTGCTGAACACAACACTAACCTGTATTTTAAAACAACGTTTGAGATACATAAAAAATCTAATTGTAACACTATATATATTTACCTGTTTTCTACTCCTGGTTCTTCGTCGGTCTTACTTCCGTCTCCTGTAGGGCGTTGCAATCCCACACCTGGTACACCAAAGACTCCCCTCATTTTCGACTTAGGCCCTCTCTTTCGTCCAAAATCGTTCAGCCTTTGTTTTTTCATGAAACCTACTTTACCAGGCAACATCTTTCCTGTTCCTTTAGGACGTCCAGGTGCCGCAGTACCCAGGCCCAACCTCTTTTTCGCTATCTTACTCGCACTGTAAGGTTTACCTTTACCCAAACCAGTACCTCTATCTTCCAAAGCTAATTTTTCAGGATCGAAGTCGTACGGGGATGGCTCTTCATATAAAGAGTCTTGAGATGCAGAAAGAGACTCCACGGGACTCTCATCGATACCTGAGAAATAATAATTAAATAAAATTGAATTATTTTGATTACAAAAGGAAGTTGTTATTAAAATATGTACTCACTGTTTCTTTTAATCATAAGTTGTCTTCCCTGTTGTGTAATGTTCTTGCAATTGAGACAAATATAATCGAAATCGGGATTGGCTTCTTTCCTCTGTTGGTACAGTATTGGATCCGCGTCCGGGTCGCAACTGCCATGAACGAATCTAACAAAAAAATTGTTAGAAATCTTCTAACAGAAGGGCATTATTTTCCTTGATACTTACTTCCTACAAACAGCACATTGTACCATTTCCCTATATGCGTGCGCCCTGTAAGCACGATGGCAAAGGGGACAGGAGAAGCCCTTGTTACGTTGCTGGTAACATGAATCGCAAACTGTGTAATGGGCATGCCAACGGGACGACAGTCCAGCACCCGGAGTCCGAGAACCACAGTCTCCACACACTCTACAACACTAAAACAAAAAATATATTAATTAACAAATTTTCTAAGAAGTCGTTATATCAAAATACAAATTTTACCTTGCATTTCCACCCATATTTTGGTATAGAGGTGACTACCGGTCTTTGACACATGGAATGGTAAACTTTATCGCACTGTTCGCAAGCCATAAGCTTTGATTCGTCGCCTACCATACGACAAACTTGACAGATTTTGCATTTGCGGCACTGCCAGCCTGATCTAGCACCTAAAAATAAAAAACATAATCAATCAAACAATTATAAGTTCATTAAAACTTTTAATTTACCTGGCAATTGTGCCAGTCCCACGCAAGTTCCATGGTAATGATCGCCACACAAAGAACAGAACATCAAGTTGCTAATGTCGCCTAACTCTTTACAGGTGTAACAAAAAGAAACTGAAAAATATTAAACTTTTAAAAATTTCGTTATTTTACGAATAATAATTTTAGAAGGCTAAATAATATACCCTTACATTCACAATATAAAGTGACCTGTCCTAAATGTGAAGTGCAGTAAGTTGTCAATCGTTTAAGTTCTTGAAAGGCACCTGAAGCAGTGGCACAGGGATAATGAAAGGCTTTGGTACATTCTTCATATTTGCACCTTAAACTCCCCCCAAATCGGTTACAATATGAACATTTTACAGATAAAGCACGAAGGACCACAGGACTTACATTTGCTAATGCTGTACTTTCTGTAACATTAAATTATTATATACAATATATAATATATTATGAATAACACTCTTAATATTTAGAACATTCAACCATTATATGTACCATGTACTACGACATCTGTGGACCACGCAGCACAGCTTCTATGCACGAAAAAATAGCCAGATGATTCAAATATCGAAGACACTTCAGGCTCTTCCACATGTCCAATGATAGATAGCTCATCCACATATTCATTCGTAAGAGATGGATGTCTGCTCTTATTGAAACCCTTCTGTCTGCGACATGTAACAGGGCCTCCCCGGGGACTTTTGTCCCCACTCTCGCGTTCTGGAGTTCTATAAAGAGGCTGCGAGTCCGTAACTTCTGGTGCTGCTTTTTGAGGTATAAAACCTTCAGGGCAAGAAAGGCGCAATAATTCGCCCTGGCCTAATTGGCTCCTCTCCCCCAAATTGCACAAAGAACAAACCTTGCCTGGCCTAAAAGACAAAATAAATTGAATAAGAAAAGAAACTTATTATACTGATTAAGTACCATTGCTCAGGGGGATAAGGAGACTCTTCTGTGAACTGAAATTTGTTTGCTCTTTCAGAATAAAAGGTCAAATCATCGGTGAACTGGAATTTATCTTTTTCAGGAGTTACAAAGCTTCCAGTTTCAGGATCTAAGTAGCTCTCATCAGCAGGTGAAGTTGCTGAAGAAAAATCAAAATCAGGCCTATCTAAACTCTTGACCCTCCTTAAAATACCTCGAGAAAACCCCATAGTTTTCCATTTTTTTAATTTCACTCCTAAATTACTACTTCTTCGACTAACCAGGGGTTTCCCTAAAATTTATTATATCACATAAGTCAGTCTTTCAAATACAAATACAATTTTACTTACCCCCTTCTCTACGAGGTCTTCCTCTACCTCTTTTAATGCTCAAAGGTTTACCAGTAAAGGCAAAGGGTGGTGTCGGATCTTCATGATTATGTGGAGAGGAGATTGTTGAGGTAGCTCCAGAAGCAGGAGCAGATGATGGTAAGTGAAATGATGATGGTGCTGGTTCAACAGGTTCATCTATCAGTTCTTCCTCTTCTTCATCCAGATCAGAAGCATCACCCTCCTCAATATCCATTAACTCATCAGGATCGATATTATTTGAACCACCAACTTCATCCATCATTTAGTTGCTCTCAAATGTAAACAACACAACTAACACAACCAGTTCAACAAACCAAATAGGTTATATTTGTTGATAAAGCTCAAACGCCACATTTTTGACTAATTACACAAGCAAAGATATTTTAAACCGTTATTTACTCATAATTAATGCATAAATGCAGATTGTGGAGACGAACTTTTCAAAAGTTTACCTTGATCATGAAAAAGGTTAGTGGTTACACAATACTTCCTTTGATGAGCACAAATTCAATTAAATGTGGAGGAATGAAGAAAAACAACTTTAAGTGCGTTTACAACACAACAGGGGATTAATAAATAAGGAATTGTGAAAAGTACTCCAAGCGCCATGTCATATCCACACACTGTTGTATACATAACGAAAGCGTCAAATTTTGAATACAACTCACCTAAAGTAAAAGAACGATGTAATATTAAACAGCATTAAACAATTGCAACGATCATGAATTGTTTACATAATGTTAAAAGATATTTTAAACGAACTTTATACATTTTTTGACATCAACTAACAACAATAATTAGGGGCCATCCTATTATTTTATACATTAATGCATTTCGTCAGCCATTGATGATCAACACTGACTGTCAGAAAAAGAACCAAAATAGAACTGACAATCAAAACCACTAGATTTACAGGGCAACCAACCCCTTGAAGCATAATTTATTAACAATTCAAAAATGTAAATACGCGCCAAAATTGTATAACACAATTGCCTTTATTATTATTATTTCATTTTACAGAAGTATAAACACTTATTTATAATAAATTGAGAACATATTTTATGGTTTATAGTGTTATACAACAAAATTAAAAACTTTTTGCGCACTATTTTGATATTCTTTCATAAAAAGATATAAACTATTACGAATTTCCTGGAAAATTGTATCGATAATAAAATGATTATAAATGTGTAATAAAAATAAATAATAGGATTTTTTTTTCCTTTTTTCCTTTGTTCATGAAAAATAATGCCTTTTTATTAACTAAATTGAACATAGATATTTTAATAATAAAAATAACTTTTCCCCTCTTGATCACATCAACGCTGTATTTATTAAATAAAATAAGGTTTAATTAGTTCGAGTTATCTTATCAACAACATTGATAAATGATTTAGTAAAGGGGAAAAAATGCTTGAATAGAAAATAAATTTTAGTATTGTAGAAGTGATTTAAAGAAATATTTGTAGTATTATTTGTCATAAACAACCTCAATTATTTAGATAATCATTTACATTTCTTACTCTGTTTTTTAAAAACATCGTATTGCGGTAAGTTTAAAATGTAATTAAATGATTATAATTTGTTTTTAAATAAGAATAAATAAATACTGTAAATCATAAAAGTTGCAACATTCACAAAACAGTGTTCAAAAAACAAAATGTTTATAAAAACATATTAAAGAATTAAAACAATATTTGCACTGCAGATAAATATCTACTAAAAAACTTTTTAAGTACATAAACGACAAGTGAGGTTTGTTTTGTTAATTTTTTTGTTATTTATGGGTGTCTCAAAGTCAGACAAACAAAAATTATTTAAATACAAGGTGCTTAATGATTTTTATTTCTCCTTTACACAAAAATAGACACTCTGTATACCGTTTCATAATCCACATATTACAAATTGCAATTTTTATTTTTATTTTAAAACTGAACTACCAACTTTAGCATTATATTTAGTTGAAATTGTAGTTCGTTTTATTTTTACTTTCTTATTAATTATTAAATTATTGCGTAACTGTGTACGGAACTGTAGGATACAAAGGACAAGCGCTATGTTCGGTATTGAACGGCTGCAGGATTCGAGGGTAAAACACCCCAGTACGTAGCAAACTCCCTGTCAGTTTGGAAAACTGTTCCAGACTCTGCAAGTGATGTGAAAATGGAAAAGTGCTCACCATTACGAATACATTTTCATACCAATACAAATACATACATAGTTCTAAATAACCATCAGTAAAACAATTTTTTTGTGACCACAAATGTGCTAATTAATTAAACAAATATACATTCGATTCAAAATATTAGGAGATACCAGCAAATTATCTTTCTATTATCAGCTCCACTTATCAGTATTACAAATCGTGCGTGTCAAATATTATAAGAACCTTCGTTTATTTTATGTATCTAATTTTTCTTTTAATAAAAAATTGAAAAGATTAACATTTCGGTCTATTTTCTAATCGAGCTTGCACAAAAAAGTGTTCTTTTTTGTGTGGGACAAACACGATAGATACGTTCAAAAATAAAATAGTAAGATCCGTTCAAAATTAAAATGTACAATACAATTTATTACTCAAAATCAAAATATTATAAGCTCAAATAATGTGTGTGAATATAAAGAAATATCTGCTGCTTCTCACGGGATACATAACAACTGAATCTAATGTAAGTATATAGACTATAAATGTTACATAATTGTTATGTACTGTGTTTAAAGGATTGCAAAATTGTTTAATAAGTTCATGTAAAATTAGAGCCTCCCAGGTATGCACTTTATTATTATATACCGACAAAATGAAACTGATTATCAAAATAGACTTTTTATATTCATTTTTTCTTCTCAGATAGGTACTACTTTTAATTTTCTACTTTATATTTTGTACCCTTGAGAGACACGCAATTATTATTGTATTTAAAAATATAAAAGATTTTTTTCATAAAACATTAATTTTATCTATATATACATATTACAAAACTGAATTGGTTATTTGCAGAGAAAAAACGCCTCTCTTATTTTTATGTTTTTCTATTACGTAAATTTCCTTCATCAACGATGTATTTAAGTTTAAACATTATTATAGCGATTTTGTAAGAATTTCGTTATATAGTTTTGACACGCAAATATAAGTTTTAATTTATTAAACTGCATTAAATAGATCACTACATAAATTGTGTATGCAGATAAAATTAATTGTGTAATTGTGTTAGTTCATCACGAAAAGGAAGTAATTGTACGTTTGGTTTTTTATTCCTATTATAAAATGATATTCAATAAGATTCATAGCACCTTTGTGTACAATCATTATGCAATACAACTTACTGGACCATCCATGTAAGTGGTTAATTTAATTAGTACGATTACTTGACTAATTAATTAGACCCGTTACCTAATTTTATTCATATCTTACATTTCCATCCATACAATTCCGAGAATTTTTCTTACGTCATATTTATTGAATTAACGATTTATTTAAAAGTTTGGAAGGAGTTTATAATCTATTGCCGAATTTATAAGAGAATCACGCCTAACTTCATTATCATCATATTTTGAAAAATGAAAATCCCACACTTTCAATTCAGCATGGTAAATCTAATTCAACAAACAAGAATCCAAGGTAACTAATCCACCTATTTAAGGATAAGGCCTTGTCGAAATAGTCATTTAGTAAATCAATCTACTCATATTTATGTCTAGAATCATAATCTAGCATCATTTGGGCGATCCAAAGTCCACTAGCTCAGTTAATTACATTGGAATGTTGTGATGGGTGACTGTTTACTAAATTGCATTTGCCACACTGAGTTCGAAATGTACCTAAGTATCTTTCGAAATGCTGGTGTAGTAAATCAATCAACTCAATGATGTCTAGAATCATAATCTAGCATCATTTGGGCGATCCAAAGTCCACTAGGTCAGTTAGTTACTTTGGAATGTTGTGATTGATGACTGTTTACTAAATTGCATTTGCCACACTGAGTTCGAAGTGTACCTAAGTACCTTTTGAAATGCTCATGTCGTAAATCAATCAACTCAATGATGTCTAGAATCATAATCTAGCATTTTTGGGCGATCCAAAGTCTACTAAATCAGTTAGTTACATTGAAATGTTGTGATGAATGACTGTTTACTAAATTACATTTGCCACACTGAGTTTGAAGTGTACCTAAGTACCTTTCGAAATGCTCGTGTAATAAATCAACCAACTCAATGATGTCTAGAATCATATTCTAGCATCATTTGGGCGATCCAAAGTCAACTAGGTCAGTTAGTTACATTGGAATGTTGTGATGGATGACTGTTTACTAAATTGCATTTGCCACACTGAGTTTGAAGTGTACCTAAGTACCTTTCGAAATGCTCGTATAATAAATCAACAACTTAATGATATCAGGAATCATAATCTAGCATTATTTGGGCGATGCAAAGTCCCCTAAATCCGTTAGTTACATTGGAATGTTGTGATGGATGACTGTTTACTAAATTACATTTGCCACACTGAGTTTGAAGTGTACCTAAGTACCTTTCGAAATGCTCGTGTAATAAATCAATCAACTCAATGATATCAGGAATCATAATCTAGCATTATTTGGGCGATCCCTAGTCCACTAAATCAGTTAGTTACATTGGAATGTTGTGATGGATGACTATTTACTAAATTGCATTTACCACACTGAGTTCGAAGTGTACCTAAGTACCTTTTGAAATGCTCATGTCGTAAATCAATCAACTCAATGATGTCTAGAATCATAATCTAGCATTTTTGGGCGATCCAAAGTCTACTAAATCAGTTAGTTACATTGAAATGTTGTGATGAATGACTGTTTACTAAATTACATTTGCCACACTGAGTTTGAAGTGTACCTAAGTACCTTTCGAAATGCTCGTGTAATAAATCAACCAACTCAATGATGTCTAGAATCATATTCTAGCATCATTTGGGCGATCCAAAGTCAACTAGGTCAGTTAGTTACATTGGAATGTTGTGATGGATGACTGTTTACTAAATTGCATTTGCCACACTGAGTTTGAAGTGTACCTAAGTACCTTTCGAAATGCTCGTATAATAAATCAACAACTTAATGATATCAGGAATCATAATCTAGCATTATTTGGGCGATGCAAAGTCCCCTAAATCCGTTAGTTACATTGGAATGTTGTGATGGATGACTGTTTACTAAATTACATTTGCCACACTGAGTTTGAAGTGTACCTAAGTACCTTTCGAAAGGCTCGTGTCGTAAATCAATCAACTCGCTGATGTCTAGAATCATAATCTAGCATCATTTGGGCGATCCAAAGTCCACTAGCTCAGTTAGTTACATTGGAATGTTGTGATGGATGACTATTTACTAAATTGCATTTGCCACACTAAGTTTGAAGTGTATCTAAGTACCTTTCGAAATGCTCGTGTAATAAATCAATCAACTCAATGATATCAGGAATCATAATCTAGCAATATTTGGGCGATCCCTAGTCCACTAAATCAGTTAGTTACATTGGAATGTTGTGATGGATGACTGTTTACTAAATTACATTTGCCACACTGAGTTCGAAGTGTACCTAAGTACCTTTCGAAAGGCTCGTGTCGTAAATCAATCAACTCACTGATGTCTAGAATCATAATCTAGCATCATTTGGGCGATCCAAAGTCAACAAGGTGAATTAGTTACCTTCGAATGTTGTCATAGATGTGGTCGAACTATAAGTTTAGTCAAAAAATATATTTGTCCAAAAGCCTTCGAATTTTTGGCTCAGCTCCATATTTCGGTATAGATTTATGTAACACATCGATAGGTAGTTTGTTCTCGACAACAAGACGCATTAGATGAAAAACGATGAATAAATTATTATCCTTTCGCCCGTTCAAAGGCATCTTTTTGAAAGGAAAGCCAAAGGATAATATTTACTACACCTTAACTGAGATGAACAAAGTGGTGTGTTTTTTATTCATCGGATCGTATTTTGGTAAACGAATCGAATTCTTTTAAAATTAAAATAAGGTAAACATAGCAATAAATTATATAAAGGTTTCTGTTTGTTTTTATTTTCAGTTTAATTTATTAAATTTCAGGGTTCAAACTCGTAAAATTGTGCTTCAACGTAATGAGTGAGATTTACAGAAATTAACGAAACTGTGATATTGCTATTGTACTTATAATAAAGCTGTTAAATTATTTTTTTATAAATAAAATGCTAAACTAACAGATAAATATATTCTTCTAATTTACCATTTAACACCAACATCGTCTCATATTATTACCTTAATTATATTAAAATAAGAAGTATAAAGTTAGGGTTGTAAATAAGTTTAAAAAAAAATGGGATTTTCAATTACGTAATTAAATGTCTACTAACCTATATCAATAAGACATTCATAATAAGTAGATCAAGTTTAATGTTATACTCAGTGTAAGATATAAATAATTGCCTAAAGTTTTACAAGGTGATAACACTTGTAATTATTATCAAATTAATTAAGTGCTCTTAAATGAATCTAATCCATATACATTTGTTCTCTTTGACGCAATAATTCGTTATTTTTTTTTATATAATTCACGTATAAATACGAGACACTTTTCCTATAAATTTGCTTTTATTGACATAAATCAGTAAATATTAGATTTGAAGCTAAAACAGAGTGCTATCGTTCAATTTTTAAAAATTGAAGGTTGTAATAGTCTTGGTGAGATCCAGGAAAAGTTGTAAAATGTAAAAATAGAATGTTCTTTGAGAAGTGAGAAACCAAAAATTAAATTCAAAAAAGAAGGTATTAAAATCCTTTTTCGTCTAATTATAAAGGATCACGGATCCCACATTTGGAACGCGTCCTACACAGTAGGCACAGCGCACCGAAAGCCATTTCCCACGACCGGTTCGACTTAACGGGTCTCATCAGGTGGACGCTGGCAGAAAGACTTTTACAAGGTATATTATAAATATAAATATAAATATGGAGTCAATAGAAATAACTACTCCGAGGGCTAATACCCCTACCGGCATTTAATTACACTGTTGATTCCGAACGATTCTTAGACGAAGATAACAATTCAGAGAAGAAGGTATTAAAATCCTTTTTCGTCTAATTATAATTTAATAATACATTATAATCCTTTATAATTAGACGCAAAGGGATTTTAATACTTTCTTTTTTGGATTGTTATCTTCGTCTAAGAATCGTTCGGAATCAACAGTGTAATTCAATGCCGATAGGGGCATTAGCCCTCGGAGTAGTTGTTTCTGTTAATTCCATATTTATATATATTATATAGCTTGCAAAAATTAAATAATTTTAAATTGTAGGGTAAAGAGGGTGAAGTTTATTCTTTAACTCTACTCTAGTTTTCGTTTATTTATCAGTAAATTTTGGTTTGTATTTCATAATCACGCTCTACTTCTTCATCTACTCTACTACTCTACTTCATAATTTCCAATTTAAAATTTGTATTATGGTACCCCAGAATTTTATTTTTGCACAGACCGGTTTGAAATAATTGAAAACAGACTAATGATGTGTAATTGATTTTAAAATATAATAATAAGTAATTATCATACTTTTGGAAGTCTTTAACATATAAATAACACATTATCATTCATTCTTTTTTATTACTAATACTGTACTCAATATTACGAAGCAATACACTGTTTTCAGTTATAAAATCAGATAATCAATTTCAAGGGATACCAAAATTCTGATGGAAATATTAGAAGACATCTGACTAATTACCTATTAATTATAACTTAATATAATTGTACGTCATTAATATTTTAACGTAAATTACAATGACTAATTGTCTAAATTTGCATTATTCCAAAATGGATGAGGCAGTCAATTTGAAACTGTGCCAAAATTCGCAAAAATATTCATTTATATATATTACCTGCCATATTACAGGAAACGTTCTAGAAAAAGTCATCAACCGGTTTCAATATAAAGCAATAAAATTATCTAAATAAAACAATGAATCTTTGTACGATTATTTTTAGAAGGATTGACGAACTCTGGTAGTAATAATAATAATAATAATAATAAGAGTTCATAATTTATTATCAATTTTTTATTCAGGAAAAGTCAGTTAGTTAATTCAAATAAATGTTTACATATTAATAGTTTTTACGTAGAATATTTTGTTATTAAAAAAAGGATAGATAAATAAAAAATAATTTGTAATCGTAACTAAAATGACAAACTCAATAGTAACAAATAAATACCCCACAACCCGCAACTTTGGAAATAAATAAGAACAAAATTCATATTTCAGATTGCAAAATTTTCCGCACCTTTTTTAATACATATATTAAAAAACATATACTTATGCTGTTAAAAACAAAAAAACAATACAGAGCCCGTCTTTTTTAATACATATATCAAAAAATATATACCTATGTTGTTAATAACTAAAGGAAAAAATGCAGGGCTGGTCCATTATATGGTACCCAAAGCAGAATCCTTCAAATGGTACCGTTTTTCTCAGTCCTTAACACCGATTGTTTTAATTGTTTAAACATAACAACCGTTTTTAGCCTTGTACAAAAGTCGTTATTTACAGTACAGAGTCCTTAAAAGTTACAACACTTCAACTAACGATAAGTAAAATTAACAACAAACACTTGTTTCAACAAAAGCTCCACTAAGGTTTACACTTACAACGTGAAGCTATTGATAAAGCAAAATGAACACAAATAAGTGCTACAAAGCCAGGTTTTTGGTATTAATTTGCCTAATTTGTTTATCAAAATGTATCGCTGTAGATAACAGTGGTTCCTTAGATCTGATTGAAATAGTTTATTTTCTTGGAGATAGGTAACTTTTTTTCGATCACCCTGTACATGTTGTACGGTCGCTGGCAGCTCGATTACCGAGGTGTGTACCTTTGTACCAGTCGCGAGAGCGAGGCACAGAAATGATAACAGAAGTAACTCAATGAAATATCCTGGCTACACCAGTTGCCAGTCGTCTTTTGCAGTGCTTGGGCCGGTTATAAGTCGCTCGGTACAAAATGTTGGCAGTCGTAATAATTAGTCCGTTTTTGATCGTATTTTGACTGAAATCGTCAACGTACTCGTGTAAGAAATGAAATTTAAACAGAAAGGGACAAATCCTTGCGCTGTATAACACAGAAAGTTAACTGTGAGCTGTTCAAGAATGCACCCTTTGTGTTCTTGTTTGTATTTACCACCGAACTGCAACAGTCTGAGAAGCAGTAGCAGGTTATTGCCTTTCTGTTGACCGTAGAAAGTGATTATAATTCTCCTTTTAACGTTCTACACCAACGTGATATTAGAATAAATATGCAGTGCATTTCCTCGTTTAACAACAAAAAAATCGCCATCAACGGTACCGCAACTCACCAAAAGAAAAGAGCGTGGTATGTACCTGCTTCTTTTATTTGATTTTTCTTTTGTTTCAACAACGATCAAAAAACAAAAGTATATACGTAGGTAACTTGTTTCGGGACTTTTGTTTTTCAGTGTGGTGCAGCGCCTACTTATAAATATTTTAATAGTTAGTGTGTCTCCGTCTCCGAATGACTCCTCTATCTTCTGTATGTACATTTTCAGGGGTCTATTTTAGTCGTTTTCTGGTCCTACATATATACACGTATCTTTATTATTAATTTGAAAGTTAAATTGTTCAGAAACAACGGACTACTGCGATGTGTTTCGTCGAGCCAAGTTTAATTTTCCAGCGAATTGCTGTCGTTCTACTTTTCTGAGCTACGTTCATTGACCTTTATTTATGTTAAATAATTAATACCTTTAATTCGATAAAACGGCTAAAAACACGCTTCAATACAATCCCTCAACCCTTTCCTTTTTTATTTTTTCAAACCAGTTCGACCGTTCTCCCTTATGATTAATATGCACCCCGTTAGGGGCGCAGTTCGATTACCCTTTATGTATTTAGATGCAACACCCGCTCGGGGAAACGCCCAGTACATAATTGTCTTGAACATATGTGTCCCCTATATACATTGCGTGGTAAAAAATACTCATGTATATCGAATAAATATTTGAAACAGGAAATACATTGATATGACGATGTTTCAGGTAGCAGTTGGGGTCTGTTACTAAATAAATACAAGCGATAGGTGTTAATATTATCTAAACTCGTTTTATTATGTGTTTTTTATTTGATTGTTTAATTTACTGATGGTGTAACTATTGTAATTAATGTTTTGTTTATTTAGAGAAATGTATAGGCAGATGTTTTAATAATCTATCACCAGCATACGTTACGGTACCAAAAAATGGTCCCCAAACGATTGACGCTACGTTATGCGTATTATGTGCTTGGTTATTTGAACAATTTCTGGTTTATGTTACTTTAATGAATATAATTTACACACACTGACTGAAAACAAACTTTTTTTATCTCACAACCAAAAAAATAATTTTTTATCTTTCATTTATTGCGGCTATTGTGGCTTAAAAAGAGTGATAATTTTTAACAATGAATTAAAACAAATAATAAAATTGTAGTATAGTTTATATTACGTATGTACCTTTGTAAACATAGTTGGATATCAAAATTTTATTAAACGCCTTTTGAGATCTCTACCGGTGTATTTTAATTTGAAAAGTTTACTTTCCATTCTTTTTAACACAATATTTATGTATCTACCTCCTTTGATATCTATAAATAGTCCTAAATTTCAATATGTACGTTTACACACACGTGGGTTCCATAAAAAGTTAGAAACAAAAACCCATCAGGCGTGCACATTTATTAACCAAAAAGGAGAAGAAAAAAATCTGCTTAAATGTATACCTACATAACGTTATGATAATAAACTTTTTAGGGTTGAAACTTTTCCATATTAAACAAACAAAAACACAAAATTAATTTCAAGATATTTATATTGAAGAACACAACAATTATTTGTGAGAGATTCATCACCTGATGATGCCACGGTGTGGTGAAACAATTGTTGTGTTCATCAATGTAAATATCTTAAAACTATAAATATAAATATGGAATCAACAGAAACAACTACTCCGAGGGTTAATACCCCTATCGGCATTGAATTAGTAGTTGTTTCTGTTGATTCCATATTTATATTTATGATATAGCCTGTAAAGGCATTTCTGCCAACGCCCACCTAATGAGACCCGATAGGTCGAAACTGGTCGTGGGATATGGCTTTCAGTTCGTTGTACCTACTTGGTAGGACGCGTTCAAAATTTGAGATCTTTGATCTTAATATTTAGACGAATAAGGATTTTAATTCTTTCTTTTTTGGATATCTTAAAACTAATTTTGTGTTTTTGTTTGTTTAGTAATGATAATACTTTCTCTGTATATCTATTTTTGTGTTTTTAAGAAAAAAGGTAAAGTTTAGCGTCATCTTTTAGAAATAGATTTCTTAATACGAATCTATTAATAATGGCGCTATGCCGCCACTTCTTAAAATTAGTCCGAATGATTCAGGAAATTGCCCAAAGAATTGTTAGATATACACTCGCGCACAGGTGATTAGGAGAAAATTTCTGTACAGATCTTTTTTACATTGTACCAACCAATAAATAATAAGTCGGAAGCAACTGGTTTAAACAATAATTTAAAGTGTTTTGAACCCGAAATTAGAAAGTAAACGAAAGTAAAATATTTACAAGAAAAAATTCTACACTTTTTTGTTGTCGTTGTTATATATTAGATGCATTTGTTTTATGGCTTTCGATTTTGCCTGATTATGAGAGATAAAGTGAAATGTAATTTCCATTTCAACTTTTACATATAAATAATTACGATTATGAATTGGTAGACTTTCTAATTTTATTACCATACAAAACAATGTCAAGATATCACCTTGATTCAGTGCGAATGAAGCGTAAAAAAAATTACCATTTTAATCAATTTATCATAACTTATAAGACCAAATTTTTCATTCAAATATACAATTGCATAAACACGGAAATTTCATAGGTCACTTTATTGTTAAACATTAATTAAAATTAATCTAATCAAATTGTAATATATATTTAAAACATTAATTTTATTTGCTTTGTTCATTCGATCACTTTTCCTCAGTTGGCAATACTTTTTTTATCACCAATTATTGATATTATAACTAACGTGCTTTACCGGTACAAACGGACAACTGGACATTTTTCTAAAATTTATAAATAATCTCCACCCTAATATTAAATTTACCATTCAACTAGAAAACAATAATAGCATTAATTTTTTAGACTTAACAATAACTAAAAATAAAAGTAATAATAAATTTAGTTTTTCGATATATCACAAACTAACCCATTCAGATGTAACTAACTATACATCACAAATCATTCCACCCTTTCCAACACAAATTAGCTGCTTACTATAGTATGGTCCAGAGACTCCTAATTATCCTAATGTCAAAAGAAAGTTATTTACATGAATTAAATATAATAAAGCAAATAGCACAAAAAAATGGTTATGATCTGTCCATTATAGACAAAATAAATTTTAAAAAACAATAAAAACTAGCCTTACAATCAATTTACCCTACTACAATAACATATACAATACATTAACATATTTAGACCCATTTACAAATAAAATTCGCTCTTCCTTAGAAAAATATGGTCTTAATATTGCATATGAATCAAACTTTTCAGTAGAAAAATACAAGAAAGATAATAAAGATAGAGTAGATAAAACAAAATGCTCCGGAGTTTACAAACTGACCTGTGGGTCTTGCCCAAAGGTATATATTGGACAAACAGGAAGGAATTTTCAAAAACGTATTTCCGAACATAAAAGTAGTTTTTTTTTTTTTTTAATAAAACACTCTAATTATGCAAACCACATAATAGAAGAAGATCGCAATTTTAACGACAAGTTTAAAATATAATATCTGCTATAAAAGCAAAAAATTAAATCTCATAGAAAATCTAGAAATAAATAAATTTAAAAAACAGAACCTAATTGTAAATGACCAGACTGAAGGAAATAATTCCCCTCTCCTTAATCTTATTTAATGTTATATCCACCCCCAAATGCAACCTACCATTTAAGATGTGATACGACACTTTAGGTTTAGTAGAAAATACTCACTGTCTAACGAAGCCAAAAATGTTTGGCGAAACATGTTACATTGAACATTGTTAAATTAAAAAAAAAAAAAAAAATATGAAAATCTACTTCGTGAAGTTTTATTCCTGGAAATAATTAATTCTAAAATTTCCCTTATGTCATACAGTCTAGGCTTGAAACAACCACAAAACGCAGTATTTTTTAAAGTAAATAAATAATTTTCCTGACGCATTCATCAAATTTCGCATTATTATAATAAACAACGTTAATTGTTCTGGTATTTAGTGATTAATTTAATCTAAAAATCACTAACTACTAAGTTTATAAACCTCTAAACTACTTTTAACCACCAGTCTATGGTAATAAACCGATTAACATTTTAATTTCTTTAGCCTTTGGCTATTTATTGTACAATTGAAACTGTTATAATCTTTTATGTTTATTAAAGTAATTAGATGATAACTAAGAATATATAACATATTAAAATCCTTATTCGTCTAAATTTTAAGATCAAAGATCGTGGGATGTGGCTTTCGGTTCGTTGTGCCTACTTGGTAGGACGCGTTCAAAATGTGAGATCTTTCATCTTAAAATTTAGACGAATAAGAATTTTAATTCCTTCTTTTTTGAATATGTTATATTTTCGTCTAAGAACCTTTCGGAATCAACAGTGTAATTCAATGCCGGTAGGGGTATTAGCCCTCAGAGTAGTTGTTTCTGTTGATTCCATATTTATATTTATACTAAGAATATATTTTTTTATAAATTTTCATCAATCTAATCATAAAATAAGTTTAGTATTAAGACTAAAGAAATACAACACAAGTGTTTTAAAAAATTAACAAAATATATTAATAAAATCGCGACGAATCGTTTCACCTTACAAAGGCTTCTTCAGGTAATGAAATGTACCGAACACAAAACATTTACAAACTATGTACACAAACTCAAGAAGTTGGAAGGAAAAATGTTTAACAAGGGTGAATTGTTAATCTCTAACTGGTCGTTAAGAATAAATTTCAGATTATTAAATTTGTTAATTTCGAAAAATTCAAGAAGATTTAATTTATCTCTCTTGTTATCCTTGTGAAAGACAAATTAAATTCAAAATAGGCTAGATGTTTTTCCTCAATTAGGTCCTTAGAATAGATTGATGTATTTTTATTTTAACAGAGGCATCTTGGTGTTCTTTTATCCTTTCTCTGAACTTCCTTCCTGTTTGTCCAAAATAAACTTTTTGGCAACTACCACAATTTAGCAAATTAACCCCTGAACCCCATGTCTTATCACTTATATCTTTGTTATTTATAAGTAAGTTACTCAATGAATTGTTGTTTTAAATGCTGTTTGGATATTGAGTTTTTTTAAATTCTTTTGAAATTTCTTCTGTATGTTTACCAAAAAGTTAAACTAGAATTATTATGTACGTCTTTTTGTATGAGATAAATTGACCGCAATATGTTATCCTTTAATTTATTTTTAAAATAATGTGTATGATTGTAGTGTGAAATCTGAAACTTATCGTTAACAACCAGTTAGAGATTAAAAATTCACCCTTAATAAACATTTGTCCCCCACTTCTTAAGTTTGTATACATATTTTGTAATTGTTTATTTTCTAAACATTTTATCACCTGATGAAGCCTTTGTAAGGTGAAATGATTCACCGTGATCTTATTAATATATTTTGTTAAACTTTTAAAACACATGTGTTTCTTTCTTAAGTTATAATGGAGTTTAAACACAAAGAATGCCTTTTCTATTAAATATTTAGTATTAAGAAATATTTGAAGCATTTTTCATTACAATACAGTAACATAATTTAAATAATTAGTCAATGAAATCAATCGACCTTATCTTGCACATGTGTGCTTCCCTTTCCTATTGGTGTAATTATTTTATTTATACGTATACTTCTCATTAGACACACACACTAACGATTAGAATTACTATTACAATTCTCATCTGATCGTGAAACAAACACTTCAAGGTTTTGCTTTGTGTTTCAGTACGACCTACGACAGTTTTTCTTTTTTTCTGCATTCGTCAACTTTCCTCTATTGTTGTAACATACAAAATTAAACAAACGACAAACGAAAGTATTGCCAACGTTAATAACAAATAAATAATTGAAGTGCAATGTAATAGAAAGTTTCTCTTTCCATTTGTATTTTGAATATGTAAAACAAGGAAACGGCATTCCACACTCGTATCGTAGCAAAAATTTAGGAGATAAGTTTATCTATATATTAAGTCTCTTGTAAAAAAGAGAGAATTAAAAATTTGCCTGTTACAATACACAAGGAGAGAAGGCGTGCAATTCTTGTGAAAAAAGGAGTGGCCCCCCGCCTACTTCAAGGATTTGGCTTGTTCGAAATTTGCAAACCGATTTCTCTTCCTTTAACAAAAGACTTTAAACATGGCAGTGTGTATGTTAACTTTTGGACCGTGTCAACCTACATTTATGTTACACTTGCACGAAATATTACTAGACACTGTACACTAATGAACGCAGAATAAATATAAAATTAATGCAATAGTACGAGGATGGATCAAATATAAACGAGTCTTTGTTCATAAAACATTTATTTTGAAAAGTTTCACAAAAACACAAATTTCTCTATTTTTCCACATATCCATATCCCCCTTACATTTTTCCCAACGCATTGGTAGTTTTTTCATCCTGTTTTCATAAAAAGAAGCAGTGTGGGTGTTTATCCAGTTGCGTACAAACGCCTCCACATGTTCATCGGTCTGAAATCGCTCGCCTCCTAGTGATTCTTGATTCTTTGAGGGGCCCAAACATGTGGAAATCACAAGGGGATAGGTCTGAGCTATATGGAGGGTGTTCCATCTGAGTCCAGTGCATTTCACCGATTTGGGCCTGCGTTATCGTCACGAATGGGGTGCGTCCTCCTTTTTCGGCGATAAGCAAGTTTTACCTGACTGAGAAGTCAGTAGTACAGGCAATAGTAGGCTACATTAAGGTTTCTTCTTCAAATATATTGCTTCCGACATAAATGACTTATACTTTTTTTTTGTTATTTTTTGTTTCTACTGGTCTAGAAACATTTTTTCAGCAAATCTCAAAATACGTTTTGAACTTTTATCATAAAAGTAATAATGGATTTTTAATTACTACGTAATAAGGAAACTCCTTCTTTGTGAGTTTCTATTGATTAGTTTCCAACTTTTATCAATTTTTGATTTTACGTAATCAGAGAAAAAAATCAAATATTGTCTGGAAAACCTGCAAAAGTCAGAGAAAGGCTTTAAAAAAATGTAGATGCCCTGTCCTCTATGGATATAACACCCTTAATGTTTTCCTTTATCCTATTAGATACTTAAATGGGGAAAAAATAAATGTTATTTTACTTCGTCTCTCCTAATTTAATTGACCTAATTCAACCCCATTAAGTCACCTTGCTTGAAACGTGCCTAATAATCCTTTTATACAGATTTAAAAACGTTTTTAACTCTAAGAATCCTTACATTTCCTATTTTTGTAATAAGTACATTACATTACATTACATTACATTAATATTTACTTTTTCTGTGATTTTAAAAAAATTCAAGGAAAACGTCAATGTTTAAATTAATTAATTAGTTTCGACTAAAAATTAGCGGTATAGATGTAAGCAAGGCACCCTTTCGTACAGCATCCCATTATATATTTGTTCTTAACCTTTGAATATCGAAGGTCCCTTTCTACATTATTGAATTAAATTCAATAAATCATTAGCACGCAACGTCTATTTATTTATTAGATGTCTATACACAGAGTAAATATTTAGAAACGTCTTAATAGTTATTATCTATTATTATAAAGAACAAAATATGTCATTACCATTCTCATTATAAATGATAAATGATCAATTTAAATTTATTCTAGAGAACAATTTAAATATTTTATGTACTGTATTTACTGTTCCATTAAATAATCTCATTGATATTCTATAGTTATATTAGCAAATAAATTTACATTTTGATAATTAATTATCTAAATGTAATCTGGACGACAGCAGATTAGAATCCAGTATGTTATTTTTGTTTCCTTTTTGTTTCAGGCCTAGTCAATTACTGAAGGAAGATCAAAAATCGATATGCAATTCATCGAATGACACGACAGGGGGTAAAAGAAGATGCCCCCAGTCGATTTCGCGTCTACAAGTAGAAAAAATCGAAGGCGGCCTGATGGTGGCGGGGGTGGTTGTCGCTGCAAATTGTCAAATCATTTTACCCATTTTTGGATTTTTGTTTCTACTTGTCGGCTGCGTCCTTACAGGTCAGTATCAATAGGTATTCGTGAACGTAACTTTTATAATAATGAATAACATTGAAACTGTAAAAAAAGAACAATGACGCGCTGGGCGATGACAAGTGACGAAACTTGTCAGTTCATGGTGTCGAAAACATGAGTGTATTTTTGGAAAATTGGAGGACACCAAATTACACTGCCCCAATTTTCATTTCCTCGCAATTTGATACTCAATTTAAATGGTTAATTTTAGAAAATTGTCTATTAATACGCCACTGTTCTTGTAACGTTTTTTACGAAGCAAAAAGAAAATGGTCAAAAATTGTGTAGCTACCCTTCCATACGACTACCCACGTATTGTCTTATTGTGTGCGTAATTGGATGAATCAATAATACGATATGATGTATGTGAATTGTTTAAAAGGGAAAACACGTTTTTCTAATAAAACGTCAACACGTTTAAATATCCAATAATAACCCTCATAAAATCGATAATTATATTTTATTTACAAAAAAATAATGGGCTTTTCTTTATTTGCTTGTTATTTGCATTTCCCTAAATAAAAAGTAAATTAAGAAACATTATTCTTGGATTCCCGTTTCTCATTCGCCACAAAAACTAATTTAAAAACAGGTAATTTATTTTTATATGTATTTAATAAATAAGAACAGTAATTTTTATGGTATTATGTTCCTCAAATGGTGGGAAATATCTTTTATTCTGAAAATGTTGCCAAATACCACTGGTACATTACTAAAAGGAAAACAATTTCATAAAGTTTTCGAGTGGTCATAATTAAATTAACTTTTAATTATTATACGGCGTATAAATAGCCGCAAATTGACCTTATGAGCTTAATTATCGATGAACTTTGACCGCATAGCCAAACTACTACGAGACTTTGTAATTATGTATTTTGCAAAATTAATAATGGTTCATAAACGACGTTCAAATCATATTTGTAGTTGTGGATTACGCATTGAAAGAAAAAAGGTCAAATATTTTTGAAATTTTTTTGAGGTCACTTACATTATACCATATTTAAATTTATAGTACGTAGTCAATTTCCGACATACATAAAAAATAAATACTTTGTAATACAAAGTTTGAAAATAAAAGTATTAAACAGATGAAATGTTTTACTGTACAATATGCGATATTCACCAATATTTGGGAATAGAATTTATTAGTCATGAAAAAATAATCTAGCGTGCTATTTTAAGGGTATCTGTCCACACACAATCATACGATTCTTACACGGACGTCGTGTGTATCTGTTCATCAAGCCCACGTGTGTGAACATAAAAGTTCTTAGAAAATGTTTTTTCGTTTTCCATTTTGATTATTTGCAATTGTTTTTGTTTTGCCAGCTACGTATGTCTTGGATTAAAACAAAACAAAACAAAAAAGAACAAAATATAACAATAAAGAAAACAAACCGTTCGTTTGTTTTTTATTTTGTTTTTTCTATTACTCGAAAATTTTTTAATCATACAATTGCTTTCATAACCAACTTTATACGACACGAAACGGGAAATATCAATTCAATTTCCGTTACAACTTATCGTCCCATTCCACAGAACATTTTTACTTCCGGAAAATAAAATATGCAAAGTTTGATTAGAAAAAATTACCATACATTTGTCACATTTTAAAAATATTCTAAATGACTGGTAATAAATAAATCGTAGGACTATTGATTGCAAAATCTGTTGCCAATTTAGTTATAAAGTATTGTTTATCTAGTTCTTAGTGAAGTACAAATAATAATGGTACATTACATTGGTAATTTGTGATAATAAGCAATTTTGTCGTTAAAGAACCAATGATAAGGCTATTATGGTATCATAAATAAACAGCACAGGATCATTTCACTGCATAATAAAGAATAATCCCAGACGTCAACGCTAAAATAAACGAATTAATTCTTTATAAGCATTACATTTTTAAACTTTTGAAGTATTGTAATTCTTCAGTTTTAAACGACTTTCTAAGTTCATAAGTTTTGAATTAAATTAAAAATAAGCATTTAATATAAAAGGTTCGGAAAAATGAAGTAATTTCTTTTTCTATTTCCCTTTGCTTGTCGAAATCCTTTCAAACTTGTTTGAAACTGAAATCCTTTATGCATTTATGTCACTCAACGAACATGGTCTGAATTCTAAAGTTTTAAATATTCATGGGCGTTTTTTATCGGACGATTTAGTGCTAAGTAAAGGAGATTAAAGGTATTTTTGAATTGATTATAAAAGGTAACAGAACACCAAAAAAATACGCTTTCGTAGCTTTTTAATATGCGGGCTATATTTCAAGTTTTATACAACATAAATACAATTTTCATAAAAAGAATATTACACTTTGGTCTTTTTAATTAAGCATCTGATTCACTTTTGCTAAACGTACGTTAGAAAGTCTGAAAGCTTTGCCAATCTCACTCTTTTGTTTTCTTTTATACTTTAAAAACAAAAGATCACTGAACTTCCAAATACAAAAGAAGAGTCTGTCAAGGTACAACGATTTTCAGGTAAAAATAGAAAACACGGAGGTTAGAAATGAGGAGAACGATCGCAATAGTAAAAAAAGTCTGTTAGATTTTTAATTTTTATTCATTTTCTCACAATACGTAATACCTTTTCCCTATTGTATATATTTTTTAATTAATTCTAATGAGTAATACGAGCACCTGAAGTGTTTTCATGCTCGTAGATACTTGATATTCTCATGAAGTACTCATTAATTAAACTACAGCACCTATATATATTTATTTTACGCACATCCGTTTCCTTCCTTTCATTCGTATCCCTAAAAAGCCTTGCTTCCTTTCATTCCTATTTTTTATTCATTTCGTGTCTTTGGACGTTACAGCTGCGTCATACAGGGGTCCTGGTGAGGACGAGGAGCCTGATCATTATGCAGCAAGGATCGCGTTTACAGGAAACTCCAGGATCCTCGGTCCAGCATGTATAGTGGTCGGTTTCGTCATGTTCCTAGTTGGTATTCTACTCTGTTTCTTGACGAGAAGGGCTCGAAGAAGAGAACAAACCATCGGCTTCCATTGTCCCCTCCATGGGGACTTTTATCCCCTCAGTCCCGTCTCTAGTTCCAAAACCGTAGGTAAGCTCAATCAGAACTTCCCGATCTTCGAAATACAGAAAATTTTCAATAAACATTCAAGGTCATTTATTTGTTGTTGTATTCTTGTCTTATGAAAATGTCCCCCATAAAAAAGCATCTTTGAAATATACAACGCATTACAATATTTAAAAAATATACTTAGAGAGGTTGCGGTTATGAACTTGTAAAACATTTTTAATATATTTAAAAAACAAACACACTTGAATTAAGATAACTTATCGGGCTTTTGGGTAGACCACGACCCAAAAGCCCGGTAAGTTATCTTAATTCGATTCACGCCGGTCGTGTAAGCCTACATACTACAACAAACACACTTGTTTGATACATAGGCTTATTTCATTCCCTCTTAAAGAACTACAATATAAAAACGAAGTTAATATATTAAAAACAATAGCATGTAATAATGGGTACAATCCGGATACTATTGACAAAATATTAACTAAGAAATACAAAGAACATACTATTAGGGAAATATACTCAGGTAAATGTTTTGCTAAAAATAGCAATTGGCATTTCATTAATCATTACAAAAATATTAGTGCAGGTATGTGTAAAAGATTAGCTAAAATAGGAATTAATACTATATGTTCAAATAAAGTTAATTTAGGTAAATTATTAGTTAACAATAAAATTACAAATTCCGACAAACTATTTAAACCTGGGGTGTATGAAATTCATTGTTTAGACTGCGATGCTATGTATATAGGGCAGACAGGAAAATCGTCTAGAATTAGATTTAAAGAACACCAAAGTCAATCGATGATAAAAAATGTAGTACTGGTTATTCCCAACACTGTTTTGCAAATGGTCATAATTTTAACGTAGATAATAATTTCAGAATTTTACATATCCTTAATAAAAGCAAAAGATTAAATTTGTTAGAAAAATTAGAAATCCAAAAAGCCTTTTTTCTAAATAAAAATATTAAAAATGAACAATGTGAAGGGCACAACTATAAGTGGGGTCACTTCCCCCACCCACATGTGAGGTATAAATAGTTATGTTTGTTTATCTTTAGTTAGTTTCTAATTGACTCTTTGAGAATGGCCTAATTAAGCCGAAACAATTGTAAGAGTTCTCTTAATAAAGTTTGTAAAACCTTTGAACAAGTCTGTTTGTTTTTTGAATATATTTAAAAAAAAGCTGCGCAGGAACACATTACAACCTAATGATACGTCACAATTGTGTGTATTATTTCTACAATTACATCGTTGCTATAAATGAGGAAGTAACAGTTTAAATGTTGCCGTAAAAAAAACACTCACCGCTTTATACCATCAACTTTACCGCAATTTATTTTTCTACACCCAAATTGTTTAATATTACCAAAAGAATTTCGTTGAAGAAAATAAAAACGTAAAACGCTTGTTAGAAACTTTCGAATCTTCCGCTGATTTTATATCATCGTAAAATTCGAATGTCTGTTACGTAGTAAATTACTTGGTGGACTTTATAAAAAAACATGTCGGTTAAAATATATCTTTCAGCCAAATTTTTACCAACAACAGTATATAAATATTTACTATTATTAAATCGATGGCTTGGGTCCATTAGAAAGTACTTTTAGATGCCAAATACTTTTACGTTTAATTTATAGAATATTTGGAAAATGTACAGGGGTGATTGCAAATATAAAAACGCAATGAATTGTATATATAAGGGGTGGAAGGTGATATTTACTACAAAGACCACAATTATGAATAAATTCCCCTTAAAGTTCTGTAATACGTAGTTTTTTTATTGTTTTATTTTCAGCTGCTATCGAAAATGACCAAAAGTCGTTACTATGTTGGGCACGGGGACGAGTCCCAAGGTCAGCAGCAGGGATGGTACCGCCTCAATGTCCCCATAGTCAAATTTCTAGCACAAGAAGTTCAATTGCAAGCTCACCACACAGTCCATGTCCTACACCTTTACCTTTTTTGGTCACTTCCGGATCTACGAGGTGAGTAGGTACTTTTCCTAGACAACAACAATTAAAATATTTCTTTGCATATGTTCATTATCGGAATATGTTTATGTTATTGTTTTTAAAATAGTTTATCAAACAAACTAACATTACCTTTATCTAATTTAAATTGAAAATATTATCTGAAATGTCTATCAACTTAAATGATTGTTATTCACTATATTTTCAGTTATGAACCCCCCCAAATACATAAATTGATTGATAATACAATATAAATAATATTTGATTTGTTTTGATGATAATTTTTTTGTCTTTCAGTGGGTTAAGACAAATAAAGTTGTCTTATGGAGTGTAATTAATAATCTCGTATCTTTATAATTATAATATAAAATTATATTAACAACGATGATTTTCATGAATACCAAGTTTTTGCACAATAATAAATTCATATTTCAAATGGAAATGGACGTTAAATTAACATTCTTTATGTCTTTTTTTTTTAGTGGATTAATACCCACAGCTATCCAGCTCTCACCAGACCAACCTTTTGGCTCAATTCGCTCATTAACTGCTGGAAGAGAAGTGGCCAGTTTTCCCCTTTCGAGGACACCAACCCCACCGCTCAACTGGTAACACATTTCATTTCAACCCCCCAAATAATCGGCTATTATAATTTAAGCCTTTTGTATTAATATTCAGTAACTCAGTAATGAAGCAATGTACATAATGTCCGATCCATGTTTTGGTAGGGAATTTGATGCTCTACAAAAAAAGTTTCTTATAATTTTTTGATAACACAACTCTTCCAAAAGTTATTCACAGTTAATGTTGAAGTCATGTAAAAGTTCACTTATTTACATTGAAACTATTATACTTACCACGAGTTTTTTTTTTTGAATCAGTCTAATACATTTAGGTAAAGGTGACTTTCTAGCTTTAGATTTATGTATTACTTCTTAAACATAATATTAATTTATTTTTTAGTGCTAAATCCAACGATAGTCAATATTCAGACGAAGAGAAATTGTTCTCTCCAGATCGTGATTCGGCATCTTCATGTCATAAAAATGACACAAGAAAATCGGTTTCAATAATATTACCGACCGAAGACAACGGATGACCGACCACGTACCCCATAAATTTCGCTCAGTCTACTACTAATATTAATAACAATAATAATAATAATAATTCTTAATAAAATAAGTGTAGGTTGTTATTATTATTTGTATATATTTATTATTATTAGGAAATTAAATTAAATTCCATTAGAAATAATAATTAAACGTCTGAAGAAAGCAATTGTGAGCCCAAGAATAACTTTTTAAATTTTACTTTTTTGTACTGTGTACAAAATATTTCTCTACAAGCATATTACATATACACTTGTATGTATATAATGAACTTTTTTATTTAGTCTTTATCCAGTTGAAAAGTTTTATTTTAAGACTGAATTATATTATCTATTAAGTAAGTATTCCATTTCATACGAGAAGCTGTCTCAGTTATTATTGTGTAGAATACGTATTTTTATTATTATTATGATCATCACATTATTACTGTGCTACAATTATTGTTATATTTATCCTTGCATCACTTCGAACTGCTCTGCTCCTCCCTACATTAAAACCCCATGCGAATCTGTGTTGTATTGCATCCCCAATGTCATGCATGCTAGTATGTATTTTTTTGTTCAATAAATAAATGCATCATAATATAGCATGAGGCTCATAAACAATTTTATTTTGATAAAACCTAAAATAAAATTAAATAAATAAATAACTCTTACTTTGAGTTGGATTCCGTTGAAGTTGAAAATTTTCATGGTTTTAATCCTCAATGTACTGATTTCCATCAGAACAATACTATTTATAAGGATCTAGGTGAAGGAGAAAATGTGAAAAAAAGGATTTCAGTTTTACAACATTGCAATAGAAAATACACAATAAAAATGATTATTAACATTTACATTTTAATCAAACAAATAATAATAAACGACAATATTATTTCATTTTTAAATTGAATTTTCTATTAAAAATGACGTTGTTGATTAAATTTTATATATTTACAACAAAAATGTACAAAAAATATTAATACAAAAACGTTTCATAAGGAATAAAATACTTTGTAATTTGTGATTAACAATTTTCGTATATAAATGACACAAAAGACAATTTAAGAATTAAAACTATTCTCTGCTCCTCTTTTTAGGGCTTTCTTCATCAGAAGAAGACGAGCTAGATGATCCAGAAGCAGATTTCCTCTTGGTGCCTTTCTTTTCCGATTCTCCATTCTCAGAAGACTTTTTCTCTCTTCGTTGCGAAGGTTTCTCCTTTTCATCACTGTCTGTATCCATCTTCTTGCCTAGCTTCTCTTCAATAGATGGCACAGCCTTTTTAAGTCGATTAGCATCAGGACTATATGCCCACAAAATCAACTCTAAATGCTCTTTAGTTGGTAAATCCTCCTTCCACAAGTCAGACTTTTCCTCTTTCATTTTAGTCAAAAGTGATTTCAATTTTTTATTCCTTACAATGTCCCATGTGGGTTCGTTTTCTTCACTCGCAACGGTCCTCAAGTGCTTATAATCGCCCCCGGCAGATTTATAAGCTTCCAGAAATGCCTCAGCTTTTTTGTCTTCGACCTTGTACTTTTCTTTCAACAAAGCAAGAGATTCTATTGTGCCTAATGGCAAATAGGCTCTGTTTTCTTTTCCTGTGTCGTTCAAGTCGAACTCCTTGAGCCAATTTTCGAAAACTTCTAACGCATCTTTGATATTTTGTACTTTTTCTTCTGCTTTTGTTACTGCAAAAAAAGAAATAAAATAGATTTTATGACATTCAGTTTATTGTAAAAATACTAAAATTACAATTAATGTTAAGTCCTTAAATAATAGTTGAAGTGACTGATTTTAGGAGGGGAAAGACGTTAAATTCAACCGGATCGTTAGTTACAATGTTATTGTTATTGCATACGGTTTTCCTTATTTATAATATTTCCAACGCAATTTCCTACCTTTACTGTTATTATGTAGTAGTTTCACATTATTTAGGTCTATAAACGATATTTATTACAAATTCAATGATAAGTAAAACCAGTACTATTGTTTTCTTACGTTATTGTAAATGTTCATTTAATCAATGTTTTAAGACTCTTCCAATTTAGCCTATGTACGTAATCCGACAATTTTGACTTGTAATGTATCTATTTTTTCCAATCAAGTGTTTATCTTTCAATTTGTTTAGTGTTTCACCAAGTGACAAACAACTGCATTATTTCTACTATGTAAAATTTATTAAAAAAGGTAATTATAAAAATATACATATATTAATATTTTTTAATTTAATTATAATTCTATAGTTAGACAACTTTTGACCTCTTTTTTTAATCATGAATAAATAATTAATTATGGTTCAGTTTACAGCTTGAGGCGCACCTTCAACTCTTACTATGTCACTGCTGAAAGAATGCTGATTACGTCATCTAAATATAATTATCGGTGTGTTAAGAAACGGAAACAGTATGAAAAATTCAATGCCAGTACCTAAGTCTCACGTGCACATGATATTTTTGAAATAAAACCATTATTTTTGCACTTACATACTTAGGGAATGCGTGACACACACATGTTTACATTCGAAAAACTGTATATACAGTAGATCAATAAAGTAATTAAACTCTTACAGTTAATTGTATTTTAAATATTTTCCCGTTTTTTCTTTTTATATATAACGTACGTTTTTTAATTTATGTATTACTATTGAGTAAATTTTCGAAAATAAAACTTAAGAACAATTTCCACGTAAATGTTGCTTTAACTTTTCATATTTATGATATTGAAGGTCGTAAACATTTGTTTTAATAATAATAATAATTTTAATATTTAACGCTAAACCAATGGGTATAATTTTATTTGTGAGGTACTGTAAAATATATATAATAGCAAGTAATCATGTTGTTCACCAGTTATTTTATTGCTTTTTTGACTCCTAAATGTTCTTTATTAATAGCAAAAAATATTTGTTTAACACAAAAATAATTATATCTACAAGGTCTCAAAAAAATATCTGTATTTGAAAAAAGTCATGTAAAGATAAATATTCATACAAATTTTACCATATAATAAATTTAACATACCATAAATTATCATTCATCAAACAACGGTTAAAATTGAAATAAAATATCGTATTATTAAAAAAATCCGCAAAAATTCCTAATAATGAAGCCGGTTCTGTACAAGTCAAATATAAAGTTATCTAAGAATAAACCTCTGAGTATTTATAAATGTTCTGGATTTCTATAGTGGAACAAAAGTAAGGAGAAAAATGTTTTGTTTACTTACAAGTTAAAGTTCTTTTAGCTCTGCCTACGAGTCCTTTGATGGCCAGTTTTTGGTAATCAGGATCTCTACCCTCTAAGTTCTTGAGCGTGTCAAGAGCCTTTTCCTTATCCTTGAACCCTAATCCAGGTACAGTATCCGGAGATGTTTTTTCGCTCATTTTTACTCTTCGTAGGTCTAACGATAAACAAAATTATATTCACTCAACACCACCAACCACTTTCATCACAAACCACATTATAACAGCTTTAAAACATTTATAATATAAAAAAATAAATACATACTATTGCTTACCCTTTATTTGCCAACAGTTATTAATTTCTTATCAATTTATCCGACTAGATGAAAGTCTGTCAATATACTGGCACGGAAAACACGAAAACTTGTTAAACTCTTTCCCCTCTACGTAGTCTGTGTTATTTTTGCTAATAGCGGCACACAAAATTGAGCCAAATCGCCCTTGAAAAATAAACCTGCGCTTCCGAAACATAACGAACTTTTTTACTTTTATATTATGGTGTTATGTGTGTATATGTGGTATACATTATGATCGCATCTTCCAAAGTAGGGTATTACGTCAGTTTTAGGTAACGTATTTTAACATAATTTTAGAGCCCCACTGTTTAGAAATCTATCACATCTGCTGCAAACAGTATACGAGAAATATAAATAAAAATTACATAACAAACATAATTTATTTACAAAGCAAAATTCGGTCAGGACCAAAATTTAAGACAAATATTAATCTACAGATGATGACTATAATGATGGTCCAGCACATTTGTGAAAATTAATCCTTGACAATAGATATTTTCTATACGTGGGAGGCGAAAACGCGTCACCTTAATCAATACATACAACATTAAACATTTATACATATATATACATATAATCTACAGTAGTGAACACTCAAAATTGTATACTACTACGTAAACGATGTTAAATTTTTAATTAAACAATCAAAAAATTGTATAGTAAAAGCCTGAGAAATTTTAGAACGTTAACTAAAATAGTAAATCATATTCAACAAAAGCATTTAGTCCTCGAAAAAAATGCGTATTTTATATTTGTTCCATACTACCATTAGACCTTCCTGAATTTTATAGTTTAAATGTACTGAACAGTGATTTTAGTATTCACTCATTATAATTTGCCCTTTTATAAATAATATTGTAAAAAAACACATTTTGTAATGTCCCTATATAGATCCATATAAATTATTCATTACATTATTCCGTTACATCATTAGCGTAGTATACAAATCTATTAATCTTTTTTACCAGGGCTGATCAAAAAGAAACAAAAGGAACATACAAGGCAACTTCAAAAATTGACGTTTCAAATATTCAATATTTGAGAAGGATTTAGATTTAAGGATACCTTTTTTTAGGTTGCAACAGACAATTTTGACTTTAATCCATCTGGAAGATCATATTTGCATCGTTTAAGTAAAGAGACCAGCTGCTTATCCAGTGATGTTCTACCAAAATCGTCTTCACCTTCCAAACTTGACCAAAAGGCCACAGCTGATTCACAATCATTATTGTTACCTAAATGAGTTATAAAAAAATAATTAATTATAATAAAAGTCATTTTTAACACTTTATTTGTTTACTTACTGTATATTTGCATTATGGCATGATGTATGACAGACTTTTCAATCACACGATTTGGAATTTTTCTAGCAGCTTTTGCTAACGTCTCTAGTTCACATAACTGTCCATTTTTCGCCCAATTATTGCAAAGGGTTTGTAGCTTATCCCTTGGTAAACAGTTAAAATTCTAAAATATATATATATATATGTATATATATGTTATTTAATCATTTATAAAATTAAAAAGTGAATCACCAGGATCATTTTCTTCAAGGTATTATACTTTTCATTTTTCGCTAAAGCTTCCAAAAGACTTATTTTCACCAAATTAGAATCAATTGGTTCAACAGCTTTAATTATTTCTTGTAATAGATCGTGTTTATTGCTTTCTACCAGAACACACAATAATTCGGACTGAGCAGGAAATAATTTATATTTTTTTGCAAAATCGACAAACACTTGTACAGCTTTGTCAATATTTTGACTACAAATATAAGACACAAATAAGTTCTTAATTCAATAATCTAATTTTGTCCTCTTAATATTACTTATTTAAACTATTTGAAAATCAATACCTTTTTAAATGAATTTGGACAAGTGGTTCCAAAATTAAAGTACTTATGTTGCAATAGTTTAATTTAAGTAGAGTATTGAACGTTTTTCTTTGATTATCAGGATCATTGAAAGACTTCAAAAGGTCCACGCAATTGTGTTCCATGCCACGGCCTCCTATAAAACTCCTAAAACAAAATTATTCTTTATTATCAAAATCTTATATTAAACTCGCTGCTTTTCTTAACTTACTTTACATTAGTTTCCTTTTTGAGTAAAAACACCGCCTTCTCTTCCTGTCCATTCAGGGCCATAAGAGTGGCAAAATCCAAAATTTTAAAAACATCCAATTTAAACCAAGTATGTTTGGATGTTATTTCGTCAAACATCTTCTCAGCTTGGGACAATTTCTTGCTCATGACATAATTATGAAAAATATTCGCCTTCATCCCAACAGATTCGATGTACCCCCTACTTAAGAAATCATTGCGTAAACACTCCACACGATCTAAATTGCCAAGTCGTGCATGCGCTTGTATCAACCGCCTCAAAACCCCCCTTGTTTCCATGTTCTTGCTCTTCAACTCTTCATAATGACACTCTAACTCTTCAATGTTCATTTGACGCTTGAGGAAAAAATATTTCATTACGTTAATAAGCTGTTACGTCGTAAAAATTATAACAAACATTAAAAAACTTACAGGATGTGGGATATATTGCTCTTCAGTTTTAAAAGATACATCCAAAAGGGTGTCTATAAGTTGATCAACGCTCTTCTTCAACTCACCAGAGCCACATTTCGTTTTAATAACGTTCGACAATACATCTGCAGAGTCAGAAGAGAGCCTTAATCTTTTAGACTTGATAATCTACAAATGATTTAAACTTTATAAATATAAAATCAATTATTTAATAAATTTAGTAAATACCTCCAGTAACTCGCGAAATTTTTTAAAGTCATCTTCATTTCTACAAGAACCGGACACCCTTTTCAAAAACTGCCCCAACCAATCTATATGCCTGCTGTTTATTTCACATATTTTTTGCAATATAGGTACGACATTTTCAGAATTTTTATTAATAATCCATACCCTGGATAAGAGGTTTAAGGCGCTCGAATCTATAAAGCAATCATATACTGCAACTAAAAAACAATAGTATTTTTTATCAAAAATAACATAGGTATATTACAAGCATCATTTACCTAATTTTACAGCCTCATTAATTGCATCTTTTCTTAAGAGAACTTTTATTAATGGTGTAAACAATTCTTTCGCAGTAAATCCCATTTTTTTCAGTCTATTCATTAAATCTAAAGGTTTGCTAAAATCACAGTGAGACAATACATAGAATTCCCAAGTCTCTTGGTCAGGCTTAACGCCTAAATTTATCATTTTTTCTAAAGCTTCAAAGATACCTAAACAAACAATACATTTAAAAAATATATTTTTCTTTTCTTTATCAAAAATAAGAAATTACCTACTTCTCCGTTTTCTCTAACAGCACCTTTTAAAAGGGGCCAAAAGTAGTGGGGGCGCAGTGGCGACATATTTTTTACCAAATCCCAAGCAATAACATGATAATTTCTTCTCAAAGCAGTCTCAGTAACTTTTGCAAGGGCCATTCTATTCAGATTTAATTCTTTAAGAATATTAGCTGATTCCAAAATATCTTTAGAGTTCTTAAATAGCACAACAAATTAACATACTAAGTGTAGAAAAATAAATTAGAGACTTACACATCCTTTTTTGACCATTTCCCTTAACAAAAACATACCATAATTTCCCTCAAGTAAATCAGGATGTTGTTGAACAAGTCTCGAATATATAGTAATTGCAGACAAAGGTTTCTCCAAGTAAATCAGATGTATACATAAATTATCTAAATACTTTAAATTTTGATTTGAAAAATCGATAAAATTCCTTTTCACAAACAACTAAAATAATAAAATCATCAAAAATATGTACATAATAGCTATCCATTTAATCTTACATGTCTCATCCAGTCTTGGTTATCATTTTGGCCTAATTCTTGTACAATTTGAAGGAACATTTTTTCAGTTAAACTCTTAGGAGGAACAAGTTGAACAGCAGCCTCAAACTGCTTTTCACTGGCATGTCTTGCCAGACCTGTCAATAAAGCTACATATGTGGAAACTGAAGGAGAAATATCCAAAGTTCTCATCGTTTTCAAAACAGTATTGGCATTATCAAAACCACTAAAATCATATTAAAAGAAATAACATTTGAATGTCTTTATAATTAATACATATAAGGGAAATTGATAATCTATTTATAATAAATAATGTAAAAACAAACAATGCTACCTAATTTCTAAAAGACATACACACAAATTGTCTTACCCATTTATAGCATATGCTAGGACTAAATAATTAAATGTCTCCTCATCTGCAGGAATATTTTGTTCCTTCATTTCTTTCAACACATTCATAGCATTAAAAGTGTCTCCTGATATGCACACATTCTCTAATATTAATTTATATAACTTAGCATCTGCTTTATCTACTTCTCCTAGCAAATTTTCATACTGTATTAAATGTTGGTTTTCTGTGCAAATGCATATGTACAAGTGGTAGTTAAAAGGGGCTCCTATTTTTGTCAAATTCTCTTTTACATGATCACAAAGTGCTGTTCGAACTTCAGGTATTTGATCAGGCAACAAATGACCACAACATTGCAACAACAAATCTGCATCTTCTTCTGATAAGTGAGCTAAAATAAAATAATGTTAGATAAATCAGTATTTCATTATTTTAAAAATTTTCTTACTCAAGTTTAAGTTTAAAACATTATAAATTTGATCTAGGAAAACTCGACCATGTTTACTGATACTCTGACGTAAATTTGTGACAGGATTATCCAATTTATTATTTTCTTTATTTTCAGAAAGGGTCCCTCTTTCCATACTGAAATTCCTGCATGAAATTCTGTAACAATGTAATAAATCAAAACAACGACGTAAATTTTTTCACAGATGTATAAAAAATATACTTTGGCTTACTTACTTTACAAAATCGTTATCCCTGATCACTTTTCTTTTAAATTTCACAGTTGGGGCACCAACTGTATTTGAATTACTAATATTACGACAAACACAGGAACGATTAGAAGGAATCCTCACAGCGCTTTGTTTTAAATTTCTTGCTCTAATAATTAACGAAACTATTTTAATAAACATTATTTCTTATTAATCCTAAACAATTTATATGAATTGTATTATAGGTTATGAAACATAACCAATAAATCTACAGCTACATGAGCTTCGCATTACTACAAAATATTTTAATTACTACTTATATTACAGTATACAACAAAATAAATCAACGATGAAAAGACTTTCAGAAGAAAGAACTAAAATATTCTTTGAAAAATTATCTAAATAGTAAGTAAAACTAAAAATTACTCACATGTTGCTTATTTTCCTTTCAAGAAGATATTGTATACAATATCCTTTTTCAGTATCGGTTCCAATATAAAACTTCTCATTGAAAGGCCCGATGGAATATACTGTTTTAGAGAAAAAAAGGACAGAGTATTTTATGTATCAGAAAAAGTCTTGAAACTAGCAGAAACGGTTGGTCCAGACCATTTAATATCATTAGGCACATGCTTTGGGAAATTTACAAAATCAAACAAGTTCCGATTAAATATAACTGCTCTCAACTATCTTGCTCCATATGCACAGGTACTCTTAATAATTTTTAATATTTTTTTTTAGTTAACTTCCAATTTTAGTGCAAAATTTGGCTTAAATCTTCATCAGAACAACAATTTTTATATGGACATCATATAAAGAAGTCAGGTTTAGGAAGAATTAGTGAAAGCACTGAAAAGTATCAAGGGGTTGTTATTTTAAGCATGTCAGACATACCTTTAGGTTTTGGAATTGCTGCTAAATCCACTACCGAATGTAAGCATGCAGATCCTTTAGCAATAGTTTGTTTTCACCAGGCAGACATAGGAGAATATATCAGATCAGAAGAAGATCTTTTGTAGTAGATCTATAATTAAATGAAAAATAAATTATTCTTACATATTTACATATTTTTTTAATTGAACTTAATATTGGTACACCTACAATTATCTAACTAGAATAATTTTTACAACACATATTCTATTGCAGTTGTTATTTATATTAAATGGAAACGTTTTAAGGTTATTGTTTATAAAGAAATTATTAATTTTAATTTCTACAATACCCATTGTTTAGAATCATCACCCTGTACTCATTTTCGACCACTTTTCAACCCTCTGTATATAGTTGCGCATGCGCACTTTGTAATGCTTTTTGACTAATCGATTTTCACAAATTAACGATTTTATTCAAAAGCAATTTATTATTTGTTTATAATTGTTAATAAAAAGTGTTATTCAAATATGTGTTAGCTATTAAAATAGTAAAACAAGTGAACAGTGTTTTTCAAAATCAATTTGAAAAGAAAATGAAAAGACTTCAACCTAAGAGGCCATTAAATACATTGCTGTTTATATGAGTAGGTTTACCACAAGATATTTGGAATATCGATCAAATCTTTTATTAAAAATGAGTAAAAGACGAAGAACAAGTTCTATAGCAAGCAGGGGGCAAGAGGATGATTCCCTAGACAGCATAGAAGCTGGTTCCAGTGGTGCCCCTCCAAGAAAAAGAAACAAAAAACCAGACCCTGTATGTATAACAACACTTGTTTTTTACAATACCTCTGCAAAATATAGATAATTTAATTAATTTATGTAGATGGAACAATGCCAACAACTTTATGAATCAATTAGAAATCATAAAAAAGAAGATGGTTTATTACTTTGTGATGCTTTTATAAGAGTGCCAAAACGCAGACAGGAGCCTGCTTATTATGAAGTCGTAAATAATCCGATTGATTTACTTAAAGTTCAACAGAAACTAAAAACTGAAGAGTATGAAGACATAGAAGATCTGCAGGCTGACATTGAGCTTATCGTTAACAATGCCAAGGCATTTTATAAAAGGAGCTCTCAAGAATATAGGGATGCTTGTGACCTCTGGGACCTTTTTCTTGCCAACAAAAACAAGTATGCTATTACTTTTAAGCAAGAAAGATGTATATATTATCAAGCCAGACACTTGTAATTTTAGAACCATATTATTTTGACTTAAACTGTTTTAAACAGTCATTTTCTTTGTTTTATTTAGTATAAATGACATTATTTTAGAATATTGGATCCAAAAGATGGAGATGAAAATGATTCAAAAGGTAAATTTATCTTAAAAGTAAATAAGGTTGGAAGGAAGGCCTCCACCCCAGTTATAGAAGTTAAGAAAGATGATGAAGAGGCTTCAGAAACTTCAACAAATCCAGATGAAGATATGAACCCTTATGAAGAACTTTTTACAGCAGTAATGACAGCAACTGATGCAGAAAATAGACCCTTACACACTGCATTTCAACTTTTACCATCAAAAAAGAAATATCCTGAGTATTATGATGTCATAGATAATCCTATTGATCTAAGAGCAATTGCTGTTAAGATTCAAAACACTGAATATGGTAATTTGACTGAATTAGAAAAAGATCTACTCCTAATGACCAAAAATGCTGCTTCATTTAATGAACCAGGATCACAAATTTACAGGGATGCTAAGCTACTTAAAAAGGTAATTTTACAAAAACTAATAGTAAAAATCGTAATTTATTTTACACGTTTTCATCTTTAGATCATACAGAGTAAGAAAATTGAAATAGAACATGGAAAATTGTCTGGGGCAAAGACTAGCGAGCGAATTCGAAATAAACGATTAAGAACCAGCACGTCACTTTCCGCAGTTACTGCAGCCCTACGAGACGAAGAAACTGATACAGAAGAAGGAGAACTGGAAGAAGTTATGGAGGTTGAGGTACATATAATATAATAAAAGAAAAAAAAATAAAGGAATAAAATTGTCATGTAATTTTAGAATGATCCTCCAGTAGATCTTGACAACCCCCAATGGAGGTTGTTTGAAGCAGTTCGAACCGTTTGCGGTAATACAGGCATTTTATTAAGTGACCCCTTTTGGAGATTACCTTCCCGACGTTTCTATCCTGATTATTATCGCGAAATTAAAAATCCCCTATCACTCACACAAATTAGAAGAAAGCTAATTAACTGCGCCTATGGTACCGTCAGCGAAGTTGCCGGTGATTTGAATATCATGTTTGAAAACGCGAAAAAATACAACATACCAACCTCTAAACTTTACAAAGTATGTGATAACATATACAGGGTGCTACCTTGCGGTGTACAATACTAAAATATGATCGGATTCTTTTTATTTCGTAGGATGCCGTTAAATTGCAGAAGGTGATGCAAGCAAAAGTGCAAGAACTACTTGATCTAGATCAGGTAACTCACAGAGTCACTAACAAAACTCGAAAGGTATGCACTGCTTTGCTTATTGTATACTAACATTCTTATTTACTATATACACAAACACCTTCCAATTATATATTTTTATTTTCCATTTCTATGTTTTGGGGGTTTATTTATGACATAGATTACTAATTTTACCTCTATGCTTTGGTTTAACATCTAAAGCATTCATTTCATTCACTTTTCACTCATTTCGTTTTTACCAATCTTCACTTTCCTTTTCACTAACCGGCAAACATATGTAATGTAAATAGTGTTTACTATTAATTTTTTGGGGCTTGGGTGGCATCTCTATATATATGATGTACAAATGTGTCGTGTCTTTTTTGTAATTTATCAAATTCATACATTTTGTTTTATTTTTTAATTAAATTTCATCATTGCCCGCTTTGCTTGTACTAACGTTTTTGCGTTTCGGTCGAAGACTCGCGCAAGCGCTCTTGTCCTGTTCCAGGACACAGACAGCGAACTGGATAACGAGGAAAAGAATCGTAAGAGACCTGGCGCCAGGTCAAAGACTCCACAAACTGGATCGGGCACGCCTACTCGAGGTAGACCTCCCAAAGATCCCATACCACTTAAGAAAAAGCTACATGCGATAGCAAAGCATCTTCTAGATTACACGGTAACAATTTCAATTTTCCAATTTTATAAAGGATTCTTTTCTAATTAACATTTGATTATATAGTGCGAAGATGGTAGGAAGCCTTTGTTAGGGTTCATGGAGAAGCCTTCAAAGAAGTTGTATCCGGATTATTATGAAGTTATAGAAGAACCGATCGATTTTATTGAAATTGAACAGAAAATTAGAGCGGAACAGTATTCTAACGAAAACGACCTTATACGCGACTTCAAATTAATGTTTTCCAATTGTCGACAGTATAATGAAGAAAATTCAACGATATATGAAGATGCCAATTTATTAGAAAAAGTATTAATGGAAAAAGTGGGACAGAACCCCCCAACACCCGAAAAAGAAACTCGCAAAACTGTCCTAAGAGTGTTAGTACTTATATGTGATATGGTATTTTTACCTTATAACTTTTCTAAATATTTCTTTTCACAGTTCGAAGCCTAGAAAAGTGTTATCGCCAGTAGAAAAGAATTGTCGCTTCTTGTACGAAACAGTTAGAGACTACAAAGAACCTAAAGCCAATCGACAACTCTCTGCAATATTTATGAAGCTACCATCAAAAAATGTAAACGAATCCTTGTCAGTTTTTTTTTTATGAAAGATAATATCAATTTTTACAGGACTATCCTGACTATTACGAAGTGATAAAAAATCCTATAGACATGGAAAAGATCGCTCAGAAAATGAAATCGAACTTGTATGAAACGTTGGATGATCTTTTTAATGATTTCAATCTAATGTTTGACAATGCTTGCAAATATAACGAACCAGACTCTCAAATATACAAAGACGCGTTACTTCTGCAACGTGTTTGTCTTCAAACAAAAAATCATCTGAAGGAAGAAGACGACGCTGTTCCTGACGTTCCTGCAGCAGTCCAGGATCTTCTTCTCAACCTTTTCACTACCGTCTACAATCACCAGGATGCCGAAGAACGGTGTTATTCAGATTCGATGGCAGAACTCCCTGAGCATGACGAGGTTGATGGAAAAAAGTACGTAGCATTCATTTTCATTTCTAATTTATTAAAAAGGGTCTTAGTAATGGTACACATGTCATTCATTTGTCTTTTATTAATACTAATAATATTACACTTTTAAACATTTCTTTTTCTTTTTCTAATTAATTATTGGTGTTAATGGTTCATTATTGCATCAAAACATGTGTCACTTTTCTATTGTTACACGGCAGCAACGACAACGACAAGACTCCTTGTTCCAGGGTCCGAGCATTGTCTTTGGACTTAATAAAACGTCGTTTGGACAAGGGCCTTTACAAACGCTTGGACACGTTCCAAGAGGATTTCTTTGCATGTTGCGAAAGAGCACGCCGCCTGTCTCGGTCAGACTCGCAAGTCTTCGAAGACTCCATCGAACTGCAATCTTATTTTATTAAACAACGAGACGAATTGTGCAAGAACGGTGAATTGTTACATTCTCCGGCGTTAAGTTATACTTTGATGCATCTTACGTCTGCCGTCGAGTCCATACGCCAAAACAAAATCCTCCAGGAATCACTGGAAGACGAAAGCGAGACTCGAAGTTCTGACGATTCGATAATAAAGGACTCTACATTATCGAATTCGAGTACGAGCGCTAGTGGAACCGGGGAATCTATGACGATGGACCAACAGACATTCAAAATTGGAGAATTTATTTATATAGAACCCAAAGAGAAGGGCCTGGAGCCTCACATACTGCTCATCGAACGACTTTGGACTAATAACGAAGGTCAAAAGATGCTTTACGGAAATTATTATTTAAGACCTATAGAAACGTATCATGTCACGACAAGGAAATTCTTAGAAAGAGAAGTATTTAAGTCAGATAAACACATAGCAGTGCCCTTGGAAGAGGTGAAAGGCAGATGCGCTGTCATGAATGTGAAGCAGTATTTTACCATGAGACCTGAAGGTATTTTATCATTTACATTAAAATTATTTTGGGGATTTATTTATGTTTCTTATTAGGTTTCGATCTGAAGGATGTCTACGTCTGTGAGTCTCGTTACAGTACAAAAAGTAGGAGTTTTAAGAAGATGAAAGTCTTTCCTGAAACACAAGACTTGACTTTGACTTCCAGGGAAGTCCCATTAGAACCCAAGAGGGTCATGTCTGTCTTTAGAGAACGTGTAGAGAAACACAAGGACGAACTGGCCGAATTACAAGAACAAGAAAGATTAATAGAGAAAGAAAAACCAGTGAGTAACATATATTGTACAGGGAAAATAGAAATTATTATTATTTTTGTTACAGAATGTGGTTGCATTTTCGAGTATGGGAATCGACGATGGTAACACGTATTACGAACAATACAACACCATTTGCAGTGGAGTGATAAAAACAGGTGATTTTGTCTATGTAGCTGCTGAAGGTGGAAAACAAATGATTGCTCAGATTGATGCCATTTGGGACACAAAGGAGTAAGATACCTAGAAATTTCATATTTACATAACTGATATCTTTTATTTTTAGTGGGAAGGGTTACTTTCGTGGGCCTTGGTTCGTTACTCCCGTGGAAATCCCTCTTAACCCTAGCAGAATGTTCTACAAGCAAGAGGTATTTTTATCGACACTGGAAGATACAAACCCCCTTGTTGGCATAATGGGAAAGTGTAGCGTTTTGGATTATAACGAATATATTTCATGTAAATATAAAATACTTAACTTTATCTTAAAGACGTTATTGTATATTTCTTATCAGGTCGTATCACAGAAATTCATGAATCAGACGTTTACATTTGTACTTCGATGTACGACGAATTAAACAGGCAAATAAAAAAATTGTCGCCTGATGGTCTGAAAAAGCACACACACAGTAGTGCCGTGACAGAAGACGAAGTCTATTACTTCCCAAAAATTATAAACCCACCAAAGGTAAACATGATAAAACATCGACTGCGTATTTGGTTTCCTTTTTCCCTTATCATTAACAGGTTTATTTATTCATACAAGGTTGAATTTATATTTTACTTTGGCTTTCCAAGGCCACTAATCTAACGTTATTGACTTGAATTAAAAAATAATAATAAATAGTTTACCTACTTTAATACCTATTACAAACATGGATGCTTTGAATTTTATCGGATGCCTCTTGTCGATTGTACACGAAATGTTACAGGTGGGTAGTGATATTGCCCAGATCAACCCAGAGACGGCAAAACCTCAAAGTGTACCCGTTGAAGTTGTGAGTAACTAACTTTAAAATCCTTTTTGTGTACCTACAACTAATTAGTAGCTTACTGAACCTTTTAGGCTTTAATCATACAATAATTGAATAAAATTTTATTCTAGGAGCAGTCTCCAGTCTTAACAAAAATGAGCGATATGGAAATGTTGATGGAAGATTCTCTAGACGGTGGCCCCCCCTCAGTTGGATCGGGAGAGATTCCCACTTCTGTTGTTCCCACTCCCGCCAGTACCCCTACGCCCACAACGACTAAAAAGGTAAGTTAGCTGCAACCAATCACGTAACGAGCTATGGGCATGGCGTGTGTCGTGTGTATGTGAACAATTTCATGTGGATGTGTTTTTTATTTCTTTGGTAGATACATGAGCGTTTTTATTTTTTATTTTTTAAATTATTATTGTTAAGTATTGTTATTATGATTATTAATTTATGATTTTATTATTATTTATTATCGATTTTATTATTCCCTGAACGAAAAGTATTTAGTTTCCTTTGTCTCTATTTCGTTCAGTTGGCTCTGCGTTGTTATTTGATTCGTTTTCAGTTAATTTTATATTTTATTTGGCATAAACATAATAATATGGAGGAGTCTTATGACAAGGTGGAGGGCTTGACACACGGCGGACATTTCACATGCACGGGGCCCTACATTCCATAAATTTAAGAAAAACCCATCAAAATCATAACCAAATCCTCGAGAGAAAGAAAAATTTTAATATCGAGTTTAAACTTAATTTGAAAGATAATAAAATCATTCAAATAATAATAAATTATGTTTTAAACTGAGTTCTGTGGATTACAATTTCGAATAAACTTTTGCTCAGCAGGGCGGGGTTGGTTGAATAAAGCAGAAACATAAGTAAAGGTGAAAATGTGTTTCGAATTTGAGTCTGCAACGTGGAATTTCTACACACTAAAAGTGAGAATTTTCAATTGCAGATTGGAATTTCGAAACGTTTTAAAGATTATTATATCCTTTGGCAAAAATACCTATAGAAAGAGAAACGCCCACAGAGTTCGGTTGTTCATTAATTCGCCTTCTCCGCCCGCAGAAATCGAACAAGAACAAAATAGTAACGGGGTATATACTGTACTCACGGGAGGTGCGAAAGCAGGTAGTGCAAAACAATCCCGAATCAAACTTCGGTGAGATCAGTAAAATAGTCGGTAATGAATGGCGTTCGTTGCCTGCAATCGAGAAACAGTCTTGGGAAGAGAAAGCGACGAAAATGAACGAAGAGAACAAAGCACAGCTGCTCATCGACGAGATCGCCAATCCCACGCCCCCGCCGCCGCCACCCCCCGTCGACATAGTAAGTACAAACCAAAGTTATACTCTTCTCTTCTCTTTTATGATATGCATGGATATATCACGGTATTGTTGATGTGCGCCTTTTTTTATACTCTGTATAATCACACACACTTAACACAATAATCATAAACATATGTATAATGACGTCGGACAAAGACTCCGGTGCTTTTTTATCGTCTATTATTTTTATTATTATGGTTTTTTCATTTGGGTTTTTTGATTGTTGTAGTTTATTTATCCCTAGATTCGTCGTTTTTGGTTTTATATTATTTATTATTACGCTTTAATTTTAATTTTTCTTATCTTGTTATTAACTATTACTTAGTGGTTGTGTATAAAAAAATACTGTTCCGCCAGTGGTTACATATTGGTATTAGTTATTGATTTTAGTGTAACTATTTAATCACTAAATAATAATTACTATATTATAGCACGTTCGGAAAATAAAAAACATAACTAACTTTACCTAAATAATTTATTGAATCACAGCAGTGGTTTTTAATAACAAAAAATAATATGAATGCTTTTTAATCAATCAAATTCTTAAGCAATACTTAAAGTAATCAACTTTTTATTCTCTAAAACTTCATCTTCTAATTAACACTATTAATTTAATTAACTAACAAATATTGTTATCATACGTTTTTCGAACGGACACTTTTAAAACGTATTGTCTCGTCTTTGCAGGTGTACGAATGCCTATGGGACGGTTGTGACTTCCAATTCGAAGACATATCAGACTGTATTGAACACACTATCAAGGACAGGGATAGTCAGCAAGGTCACGTCCAAGGTTTTTTCCAGAACAATCCGGATTCCGAATTCCATTGCCAGTGGAAGAACTGTGGTAGGAATAATAAGAAGAACGTGCAACCTTTCCCGAATATTACTCGCTTACTTAGACATGTTAGAGACATGCACATTAACAAGGGGAATGGTCGATGTGTACCCCCTGAAAACAGAAGCAAGTAAGTCTCTGTTATGGGTTCATTATGAGTAATTAAGAGTTGGCAAAATGTTTTTGCTTTTTACAGGAACTTCAAGCCTTCTAGCAAGCCTCAACCTACCGTTTCAAGACCAACCCCAACAGCCACTCCTAACCCACGTAAGTTAATTATTGGTAATGGTGTTCTTTAAAAATTTAAACGATATTACATTTAAACTTCTTGCATGGACTCTGTAGTTTATACATCTAATACTACAAAATAAAAAATTAATAACCAGTAGTATAAATTCAAAGACATATTAGAATCGTCCTTTAATTTATTAGAAGAAAAGCATTTCCAAAACAAACAAAAAAGACGCTTTTTATATAATTGTTTTTAAATTAGAAAAAGCTAAGATTTTGTAAAAACTATTTGAATAGTAGTTTTGGTTCCTTTTCTTTTTCAATTTAGTTATGGATTTTCAGTAGATAAAATGGTTTTGGGTAAATCATTAAAAATAAAATCAAAGATTAATATTAAAATTTTTTGTTCTTGCGGGCGGAAAATCAGCAGCCAGTAGTACTTTCAATTCTACTGCTGGTAACCATTCAACTTCAAGCACGACAGGTAAAAAGAACTTTGTTGATTATACAGAGGTTATTTCTTTTTATTAAATAAAAATAACATTTTTTTTTGATGTATTAATAAAATTATTTTAGCTTCTACGTCACATCCATCAGCTGCTGCAGCCAAACAACCGGAGCCCATGTTCATATCTGTTCCTCCGAGACCTCAAAGAGTTCTTCATTCAGAGGCTTATATTAAGTCAGTAAATTTTTTTTTTTTTGTTATTTCTATTCTTTAAAAAATGTTCTTTAAAGGTATATAGAAGGTCTTCAAGCTGACAATAAGTATATAACACCTTGGGAAAGAACATTAAATATTACAAAAGAGACTGTATCCCCGCCAGATCCTGATAAACTTGCTAATGTGGCAACGTGGCTGGGAAAAAAATACGAACAATCTGAAGAAGTGCTTAATGCCTTATGGAACTTGCGGAATCAGATGCTCAAAGACACCCTAGGACTACAAAAACTTTTGTAATAAATTATTTTTGTACGTTTAGTTTTATGTCTGTTTTTTTTAATACATCATATCGTATACATAATTTAGTGCTTCTTTTCCATATACTTAGTACTTAATTGAAGAAACTTTTACTTTTATTATTTCTCACTCCTTATATTGGCAAAAAAGATAAGTAAATGACAAAACACATTTTGGCAGTACCGCAAAATCGTCATTTATTTACAAGTAAAATAAATTTAAGCTTAAATTTTAAATAACAGTATTAACTATTTCAAAACGGTTTATAGTCTGTTGGGTATTTAGAACTCATGCTGTTCTTAAAATATTTTACTAGATAGGACCACTCTAACAGTTCACAAAGTTCGACGCATCTTTGATCCATCTCCTTAAAATATCCTTTGTCCTCTTGATGACGTAAGAAATACCGCAACAATTTCCCGTAGTGTTTGTGCGCAGTAGCATGCCAAAAAGCGAATACCAATACGTTTGTGGGTGCATTTCGATCATTTGGATCTGTGAATTTACTAAGTTCCCTCCATACGGTTGATATTTCCTCTTTGCTGACCTTTCTCGCGGGTCCAGCATCGAATTGTACGTACTGATAGAGTTTACATAAACCAATTCCTTTCCTGCACAAGGTTTCAATGAGGGCGCTTCTTTGTCTTTCCATATTGCTTCGTATTTTAACAGCGTCTAATCTATTATCAGACTTCAAAGCAAAATAAGCAAGAAGTGCATTCTGATCTATGCTCCCTATGGTTGCTTGACATATAGGAAAAATTTTGGTTTGTATGTCTACAACGTTGTATTTTTGAATATCTTCTTTATATAGCCCAGGCAGTTGTTTCTTGACGTCCATAGGATCAAGAAATTGTAACATGTGGACGTGTGCTTGAGGATTATCTGGAAATTCTCGTTTTACTTCCTCATACAATTTTTCAGCATCTTCCTGAGTTTCCATTTTTGATATCCACGTCGTTTTTAGATCTCTCAAAATTTCTTTATATTCTTCTTTTTTTGATCTCGTTCTTTCATACTTAAGTGGCGGCGGAGACCTTCTGATTGGACCTCCTTGATGAAAAACGTACTTGAAAGGGTATGTATCTACCCTTCTGCCTAAATCATCTTTAGCATATACTATAAAACCTGATAGATAATGAGTTGTATTTTGTTGTTTAACGTTATATTTATCTGGAGCCATTGGTGCTATATATAGGGGCACATTTGCTGGGCTTAAACTTGGTCCAAATGCTGCTTTTTTCCCATTTATTATGGCGTCATTGTATGTCCCAAATACGTCCAAGTTTATAGTACTTGTTAATTTTTGACTAAGCAACAGGGGAGAATCAATTAATTTTTCTAAATAATCCTTTCGATCGTGGCGGATTTGTGTTCTTATAATATATTCGCCTTTCTCTAATCTCAAAGAATATTTAGAAGGGTATGCATCTCCGCAGCCCAGGTATTGTTTGTTTCCATCAAAAATCATCCACAATTGAGATTCAAAATGTGATTCATACAACATATTGCTCAACAATGGATTTTTCGGTGAAATTTCTGTGGTTTTAATAAGATGGAAATGATATGTTAAAATAAGTTCATATATCTGCCTTCCAGGAGGTATAACGTCTCTTTGTGTCAGAGGTTTTAGTTTAACTTCAGACGGCTTCAAAATCTGCACAGCATTTTTAAGAGTTATCATTGGTACGATTTCTTCGCCTCTCAGTGTTGCTACATCCACCCTGTATATTCCATCAGCACAGTGCATATTTATAGTCGGTTGTCTAGGTTTAATACCGTGAAAAGACACCGAATACCGAACAGTCATGTCCCCTAAACTGGCCCAGTATTTAGCAATGACCACTTCTAATATGTAACCGCTCTTTACTGGGAAACTTTGAACGTTCTCTGTATTATTCGATATTGTTATCGCTTTATTAGTTTCCAATGATTTGCAACTTCTTTTCGGAATCAGTTGTATGCAATGTAATACAAATTTTCCATTACAATTCGAATCGATGCAATTCATGCGGAAAACAGCCCACGTTGCGTTTTCTGGTATCACGAAGAAGTGACGCTTAATTGTATTTGGGTGGAAAGGTACTTTATCGGCAACAAACGTAAAAGAAACCGGATCGAGTTCTTGAGGTTTGAGGATGGTGATAGGAATCCGGAAAACCGGTCCTTTCCCGGAAATTCCGCTATCGTAGGCGTCCACACTTGTGGTATGCACGCCAGCTTTCAAAGAATCCGTGGTAATTTTAATAGAAATTCTTCTAGCCATATTAGTAAGATCCAAATGTTTTGGATAACTAACATATCCAGCTGCACAAGTCAACGACAAGTGCTGATTAAAATGTATTTTATAATTTGCATCTACTTCGTTGCTTTCTAAGAAAAACGGTTCGATATCTACCGGCCATTCGTGACTAGGACATTTGCCCATGCACTTAATGTAAATCCCTTTGTCACCATAGAAACCACAGTTGATCTGGAACCTAACGAACCGTTCTGGACTGTTGTGGAACTTGTTTAAAATGTCAAAAGTCTTTTCAACTTGAAGAAGGCCCTGGCCCTGGGCTAAAGGCTCTACGTCTTCTACACGGATGGCTCCATTTTCTAAAGACCTTCTTACACTATAAGGAGACCACTCCTTGTTTGTCTTCTCCAAACCTGATAAGATAATTGCTATTGCACCAGATACATACGGTGCAGCCATCGATGTTCCATTCATTAATTGTGAGCTACGTAATGTGAAATTGGGTACCGACGTAATTGCACCGCCTGGGGCACAAATGCTTACGCCGAAACCTCCATCGGTAGTAGGCCCTCTTGAAGACCAAGTGTAAGACATTCCATTCAATTTTTGTCTCATAGAATACTCTGCTACCATCATATCAGGAGAAACATACGCTCCAACACCAATAATAGTGTCCAAATGGATATCAGGAGGGCAACCAATGGTACTAAGGGCAGGGCCATTGTTTCCTACAGATGCTACCCATATAAGTCCATGTTTGTTAACGATATCGCTCATTAAACTTCCCACACGTCCAGAATCCGACCAATGGGCATGCTCCCCATAACTAGTGTTTACAATATGGACTGACTTGGATTCTGCAAGTTTCATTAACATTATCATTGCTCTAACTAATGATGTACCAGTTTCCATTGAACCCAAACGACCATCTCCTATTGTTAATGCTACTATTTGTGCACCAGGTGCAATACCATTCTTTTCTGGCTCATCAGGAAAATATGCTGCTGAAATAGAAGCAACATGAGTGCCATGACTGGAACAATAACCAACTAACTCTAGTGTCTCCCCATCATTATGAACATTAATGCTATAATTCAATTGATCTAACTCAGTTAACATTGTAAAATCATGAGTTATGGAGTATTCTCCTAAAAGTTTACACTTTTCCAAGTTGCCTTCTTCGCTGGTATCAATACATGCATTCCATTTTTTTCCATCATTAAATACTACACAATCATATACTGGACCAGCATCAAAATACTTTTTCTCTATCATACTTAATACATCCACTCTGGCTTCCAATTCTTCTTTGGTTAACTTTTCATCATCAGTCACAGTTGCTGCTTCAGAAATTCCTTCTTCAAAACTCACTAGGTGTCTAGTAACATGAGCAATATTTAACTTATGTTGATTGATCCAATACTTTTCCTTGCGTTCATCTTGAATTCTTTTCTTGAGTTTTTCAGGGTAGAGATCAAATGCAGATTTAACACCTAATCGATATCCACCTTGAGGACTTGGCCAATTTGATGGAATTTTTAATTTACATCCACTAAGTCCAGTTAGAAAGCCCCCTTTAGCTTCAACTGGACCAGAAAGTAATACATCACCACATCCACTGCAATCAAATCTCTCAATTACTTTAACCTTCCCATCTGATGTTTTTTGAAGTCCAGGTGCTCCAGGATCTACACCAGAATCTAATATGGCAATTACGATGTTCCTTCCATCATAATTTGGATATTTCGATAAAAATGAAGTAACTTCTGTTTCCTTTTTTGGTAATAAGTCCCCAATGGGGAACTCGATGTCAATAGAGTTTTCAGGCATTTTATTATCAAATTAACGAGATCAAAGTAAATTTGTGTTCTATAGTCATATTTTAACGACAAACTGTAAAGGATTTCATACTTCATTAATTTAATTTCGGCACTTTTCCATATTCCATCAGTTGTAATGATGACACGACACTTTATAACAAAATTACTTTTGTGTAAAATATAATCCAATTAGTAATTAAATTTACAGTAAATTAATCCTTTGTCCAAATATTATAATATCCTTTATAAAAAATAATGACTATGAAATAAATCAAATTGAGTATCAAGTATTAATAAGTTAGGTTAACAAACTAAAAATTGCCATACGTGATCTATCAATGCCAACTATCTAAACCAAATTTGAAGAATATTTGATGCATAATTTTAATTGTAAACTAAAGCCATAAAAGGAACGCATAAATTTATTACAGTTTATATACTAATGTATTAATGTATTTATTAATATAGAAACCAACTTATGCTAATAAACGTATTCTACTGTATTTTCTAAAAAGTTTTAAAGTTGGATACAAGTGAAATTAAAAAGTGGAAGTGGGGGGAACTGTCATATTATTCATCAATTTGCAAGTGTTATGTGATGAAAATTAAAAAAAGGCTTTAAAAATTAATTTTAGGGTTATTTAGATACCGAATATTAATTTTATAAGAAGGATACAATGTTTCTTATTGATTTGGAAAGTTGGTAAGTAAAAGTATTGCTCTTAATTAATTTATAATGTAAATTTTTCAACATAGTTCTTTTACAGTTTTCACTTTTTTATTCCTTATTAAGTTATTACTTATTTAATAGTATCCTGCCAATTGGATATAAATGTATTTTCTTAACATAAAAATGTTTTGCTTCTGGTACTGGTAATTTTTGTTTACTTTGTGAACCATAACTTTCCTATTGTTTTCTATATCTACTCTTAAATATTTTATAATTTGTAGCTTCATATACATTTTTAAAACATCTAAAGTTTACATTTAGTTAGTAACCCTAATTTTCCAATTACATTTTCAGAACTGTTTTTATTTATATAAATGCGAAGAAACCTACTACATTTAACACAAATATGTTATCTTTTCATGTCCCAGAGGTATCCCCAGGTTTCTGTGTGTCTATTCTACAAATTATCTGTTTGAATACCACTTCATTATTTCTAGGACAATATATATGCCCTCAATCGTTATTTATTTTCTTACCCTATGTACAAAATACACCTTGAATTTGTTTCTAAAATAATAAAACTATTTAATGCCCACAAATTGTGCAAAAAAGGTGTTCTATTGATGTTCTATTTATTTAGGTTAATAGTGCACTTTCTATTTAATCTCTAAGATCTATTTTTAAATAGCTTTCCAAATTGTACTGTGTTTTGTTTATTAGTAAATGCCAAAAATGATTCAGTGAATAGTGAGAAGGTAGTACAATTTTAATCTAAATTTTGTACCTGCTTATAAAAATATAACCTTTTTTTATTTCATTTTTGATAATAAATAAAATTAATTTTATTTTTAGGAAACGCAACTAAGGTGCCACAATTAAGTTATTAATTACAATAGAAAAGGTGCCATCCAATAAAAATAATGCTTTTTAAATAAAACTTTTGCCAGAAATTCATTTTAAATTGAAGTAGATGTACAGAATTTGGAAATATACATTTGTTTGTGTCTAATTTTATAATAGATTTATTCTTTTGACCTTTTTAATAAATGCGAAAGAGTTTGTAATGTAAATATAAATTGATAATAATTGCTCTACTGTAAATTTTGTCTTTTAATTAGAGATCAGAGGATTACTTAAAATGATCAAATGTTATAAAATGTTTATTTTAAGTTTAAAAGAAAAGTTCATTACCACCAGGCCCATTAAATGACGAAAAGTCTGAGTACAATTTTAAGTCGGTTACCTATCCCGTTCACATCTCGAGCCCCCACTTTTTCTTAGAAAGAATAACTACTTATTTCGTTCTTTTCACTCCCGCCGTCTTGGCTTAATGCCAGTTTGCGTTATAAATACAACAAATAAGACACATTGGCCACTCGCGTCCGAGCTACCGAAGGTTTAACACGTCAGAGGTGTACAATGGAATCACGTCGTTCCTTTCGCAGTTCTGTACGCAGTAGGGAATCTTCGTCGACCAGCGATGCCGATCCCCGTGAAAAAATAATCGATTGTTGTCGCAAAATCATAGCCTTCATGTGTACCCAAGTTGGAGTTGGCGGCCTGGTGGTCGGTTACACCATGATAGGAGCTGTAGGGTTCATGCATATCGAAAAAGACAGGGATGACACCGAATATCTCCAGGTGATTCAGTGGAGAAATGCTTGCGTCGAAGAATTATGGGACATAGTAACCACACAGAACATTTTTAACGAGACCGACTTCAGGAAAACAGTAAATGAAACCCTGAAACGTTATCAAGAAAATATAGTGCATTCCATAAAGAAAGGATACGATGGACGTACTCCAACCGAGATTTGGTCCTATTCTGCTGCCCTAATGTTTTCCTTAAGTATAATAACGATGGTAGGGTATGGGAATATGGTGCCCAGAACCCCGTGGGGAAAAGGCGTCACCGTCATCTATGCCGTATTTGGAATACCTTTGTACGTTCTCTATTTCATGAACATGGGTGAAGTTCTTGCTGGAGTCTTTAGATGGGGCTACACTTGGCTCTACGAGTGCAGTACCGAAAGGGGTGTAAACGAACCCCCGAAGAGAATAATAGTTCCCTCCACTGCCTGTCTCTGGGTAATTGGAGCGTATGTACTTACAGGGGCCATTATGTTCGCCGAATGGGAAAAATGGAACTATTTGGATAGTACATATTTTTGCGTCACAAGTTTGTGCAAGATTGGATTCGGTGACCTAGTTCCCGGAGCGAATATATCGGACTCTAGGAGCGGCAGTCAAACTAAACTTGTCATTAATTTTATTTATATGTTAGTCGGGTTAGGTTTGGTTGCAATGTGTTACAACCTTATGCGTGAGGAGGTACAAGTGAAGGTTCAAGAACTTAAGGAAGACATCTACCAGTGCCTGGAAGATACAAGGTTGCGTTTAATGACGTGCTGTAGCAAAAGTCGTTGTCTCAAACGTAATAGAGACGTATAAATTTTAGGCGAGGGTAGTGGTGATAACTAAATAACGAAAATAGACTAGTTATGGACTTAGTAAAGAACGTGATACGGTCTTTTGCTTGTAGATGTGACGTGTATAAATATGTCGGGTGGAGTATCACCCGAAATTCGAGCTTTTCGACTACGCAACGTTGATGGATATGGTGGAAGAACAAATGATGTCGTCTACTGTCCCCCTGCAACCCCTTCGAGCGAACCCAACACCGTGGTCTTCTTTGGAGGAGATCTCCAGGTACTTTCAAAACCTGGATATTTATCTTCATGTTTCTTACAATATATAACTACCAATGTGACCACATCGTATAATTAATGAGACTGTAAATTTTGTATCGTGTTAAATTCTTGTTAATTTTCATTCTGAAAATAGACTCTGAAATCCACGTATGTTAAACAGAATCTTTTCCTTTTAATTTTACGATCGTTATAAATAGCTCACCTAATTCTACGATAACGATTGTTAAATATACGCGATTCTGTTTACCTTAATATATATTTCTTAAGTAAGCAGATAATTTTAGGTCACTTTATTCATTGTGACTTTGTTAGCGTTGAGAAACAGTTTCCTTCGATTATCTGGAACGTTCAAAGTAAGTCCGACTAATATAATTGATGAAGCATTAATCATCCACATAATGCGGGAAGTGCACTTGGCGACGTCTCAAAGTCAATATCTGAATAAATTTATACTCATCCTGTCTAATTGTTTCAAACATGAAACATGTTAAGAGCACGCCAGTTTTCACTTCCAACTCCGTTGAACTAGACTCCACTAACACCCACATTTACTAGTCAAATGATCTTTTGTATTTTCGTTCCATGTTAATTTTACATGTCAAAAAAAAAAACAATAATCCTGTACTAAGCTTGGAAATAGTTATAAGCAGGGTGGATAAAAATATAAATTTGAAGATAAGAGTTGCTATTTTTTTAGGACTTCCCAGAGAATATGCAATCCCATAAGGATCACAAGCACTATATAAAATGGAACCTGGAGGATACCGGTCGTTTAATTCGGTCCCAGTTCCAAGACTGCCACGTCGTAGTCGTTAGACCCTATAGGTTGGTTATTCTAATGTGTGTACTCTATTTATTTTTCATGTAGCCTGTATAAACTGTACAAATATTCTCATTTTTAGGATAGAATACAAGACGTTTAGCTCATTCGAAAATTTTGTCCCATGCAATAACTGTGGAGTCCCAGAACACACGCCCATGCACTTTGCCCTCCAGCACCTGGAGAAACTGCTTGAAATGATTAGCGAAAGACTGGAGTCTGCAAGTATTGGACAACTCGAAAAATTAGTCTGTAATAATTCGTTTCTTTGTCAAGACGATAGCACTGAGGTATGTTTTTGAGGAATAAAAACTGAGTATTTTTTATAGACGTTTTAATTGGCACTTCCCGGGTAGTAATGATAGTAAAAATAACGTATTTACATTTATTTTGTTTCAAAATTGAAAATTTTCTTTTATGTATTAAAAATTTTCCTTGAGTACCAAACAAAATAAAATAAAATTTAGCAATTTCTTAAATTTCGACGAATTGTTTCCTACAAGCTGGCAATTCCTGTTTGAAATGTAATTAATTTCCAGTGGCTCAGTGCCAAAATAAACTAATAACTTTGTGTGCTGAGAGCAAATGTTAGTAGTCTGGTAAACATCTGTTGTATCTTGTAACGCAATTTGAAGAAAGTGTACCATTTTTTTTGTATTTAAAATTAAAAAAACAAATTGCAGACGTTATAGTTTATTTTTGGTTTTCTTGTGGCGCCAGAACGTGACGTCTTTTATCAATAAATAATATTACAGTTGATGTAAATCTCTCTAAAGGTTTAAATTACTTTTTACTCGTTCTCTGTTGCTGCAGAACGAATTACAATTTTTTCGAAATTCGTTGCCATCATCGACTTCTATTGAGGTTTCTTCTTTGAAGAATTTAAATCCTGCAAAGTACTGGTGGAGGGAGGGAATAAAATTACACAAAAACAATCTGATCTTAATCGGCTTCAGTAAAGGCTGTGTGGTACTGAATCAATTTTTGTACGAGTTCCATTACTTGAAAACGCTAACACCTGATGACAACACTTCCATGTCCATTGTGTCCAGGATAAAAGACATGTACTGGCTGGATGGAGGTCATTCCGGTGGGAAAAATACCTGGATTACTTCGCGTAGTCTTCTCGAAACGCTTACAAGACTTGGTAAGAATGTAAAGAATTGATTTTTAATTTATAATTTGACTTTTAATATCTTGTAAATGTAGTTGTTTTTTCTTGTAGGTATTAGAGTACATGTACGAGTTACTCCTTATCAAATAAATGATGATAGAAGACCGTGGATAAAAAAAGAAGAGAAAATGTTTACGGAGATGTTACAAAAGTTGGGTGCAAATATCGATAGGTCTGTTCACTTTGAATCATCTATTTCCAATCTGTATACACATTTTGATGTATTGACCGTGATAAACCCCATAAATTGATATTTATTCGTAGATAGGAAATGTTACATGATTTTTCCTGTTTCTCTCGTTTTCTTGTGATGGCAACGACAGTGCAATGGAAATTTTATTCCCTGATAATGTTATTATTGTTGTTATTATCCAGCATTAAATTTTTGTTGCTATCGTTCCTTGTAAATACTTTTGATTAAGACTTATCATTACCTTTTAGGAAACGATTGACATTTTCGTTAATAATAATTGTCTATCTTCGATTATTATCCTTTCTTGTTGTAATATTTGATCCTTTCTCATTATTATTAATATTATTTATTTTTGTATATGGTATTTTAATAAATTGACCGAATATGACCTTTTTTTCATTGCAAAATTACTCTTCGAAGTTAATTTCATAATTAAAATAACTTAATAAATAAACAGATTTTGCATTTTAAATCTCTTTACTTTGAAATCTCAATTTTCAAAATTTTAAATAGATGAATGTTAAATTTCACACGTAAAAATCGAACGAAAATTATTGAGAGTTTAGCAAAATAAAGCAAATTATTTTTAGTTTCTAGTATATATTGAGTAAATTAATAATAAAATTACTTAAGACAAACAAAACTTTTTTTTTTGTAATATTTGAAGTTAGATAAGTTTAGTACCCTAAATAAATCGGTAAAACCCAAAATTCCACATAAAAATGTTTAGAAACCTAAAACGCTCAGTCTCTTACTGAGGGTAACACCTTGGGTGTCAAAACCCGTTTTAGGTTTCTAAACGTTTTTGTAGAATTTTGGACATTAGTAATTCGAAAAATCAAAGCCGAAATAAAGTAAGAAAGTTGTTTATTCTTGAGACGACTTTTCGTTACCGGACTTTATCAAAGGCGAAACATCGGTTGTTAGTTTTTTAATAATAAACAACTTCTTTACCCCATTTTGGCTTTGATTTTTCGAATTTGTAGAATAATGGGGTTTTATTTACATCGGTTGCACAGACTTCATTTGATTTTCTAGTGCACCCTGTATGGAGTAATTAACATTTTTATTAAAATTATGAGTATGGGAGTGTAACAAAAAAGTAAAAACTAAATCGTTAAATGCCGAATAGGAACTGTATGCTACGATAAGAATCAGTTTGCACAACTAATTCCAATCAGAATGGCTAGTTATCTGAAAAGTACATAAATTAAATTCCTGTAGATAGTTCATCATCGGTCTATCAGGGATTATGTAGTTTTTGTCGCATATTACACCTTTCAGATGGGTGTTTTGCTTATTTCACACTAATAACTTTACACGACTATCACATGCGTCTCCGCGTGTTTTTGTAATAATAATAATATAATTAATTATTGCATTTAATTGTGGCAGTGTTTTTATTTATTTAAATTAAAATTACGTAGTTGTTTTATAAAAATGTCGTTTCGTATTGTCGACATATTAAAAAAGGACGACATAAATTGCGCTTCTTCAAAAAAGTGCGCCACGACCTCAGCCGCATCCCCAAATTTTGAACATGCAAAAACGGATTTTTGGAAACACTTAAACGCCATTGGTCACTGCAATAATAGTATATTACAACAAACTTTGCAAAACAAACCGCATTTACCATATTATTCCTTAAATGACTTAGCAAATGTTAAATTTTGTACTGGTTTGTACAATTGTGATATGCTACTTCCCCTTCAATCTTTGAATTCCTATGTCGAAAGGGGTAAGTAAAAAATACTTTTTCTTCTAATAATTCAAAAAGCATAACTAACTATCAAGTTTTAATAATAATTGCGCAATGTGTTTTGAATATGAAGTTTGTAATATTTATCAGTAAATTTTAATTAAAAAATGCTTAACACTGTATATATGACATTGATAACATTTTAAATTTCCGGTAGACAATGTGAACTATTTATATGTATACGGATATAATATCGGTAAAAAAACAATAAATAATAATACAATTAATATCAATAATCATATATCATGTTTGGAGTGTGAAGCTGGCACTTTTCCCAGGAAAATGAACACAGATATATATTTATTATCAAAATTAGTTTAACAAGTAAGTAAATAATTGTGACACCAAAAATAGAAACGAACGTCTTATTTAAATATATATCGGGTGTTTTGCTTATTAATTTTTTTTTTAAGTAAATAATGTTTAAATATTCAAATACAGAATGGTTTTTATTAAACCAATCAACAAAATCAAAGATTCGCCTTGAGATATAAGATTTTATTGAGACCACCATATGTAACTGATACATTAGATCTTTTTTTGTTTGTATGGGAGTGTAAAGACATATAAATATAAATAAATTTACCTTGATAAAACATTATATCGTAGTATAAAACGTCTACTTGTTCTCGGCAGTTAGTTTTTAAGATTATTTTGTTGACTAAACAATAGATTTTATTAAATTTAATTTTTGAAAAAGAGAGTGTGTATTAAATTCTCATATAAAATAGATCAAAGGTATGGATTCCTGTTTTACGTCTAAAAGTAATTGGTCTCCTAAACAGAAAAAAAAATGATTATGTCTGCTAAATTTCCAATACACAGATAAATAAATGTAATGGTAGATATTTACGTAACGTCATCGTTAGATTAATATATTTGATCCAATTGAAAGATTTATAACGAGTTTTTCTCTCGTCTAATGGACATAAACAGTTTAATATTGAAAAGCTCGCGCTTACGGCACGAAACCCCGATAAAACAGTTCGTCATCTTTTTATTTCTAATATACGTATTTTCCTGTCATATTTTATACAGCTTAATCAGTGGTTAAACAAGCCGCAAAATGATAAAAATACAAACGCAAAGGGAGATTATTGGGACGATTGATCGTCCTATAAGCGTATTTGACAACTTTATCAGAAATTGTAGATCCGAAATGATATTTGATCGATTTTCAAAGGTATTACAAATTATCTATAGTAAGTATTGGAGCTTAAAATACGATTTGTATTTCTTCATGAGTAAGCTCCATGGTTTTTTTCCGCTTTTAACCACTTAAAAAAATTATACATTTCATATCAAACATCTATATCTGAATCTTCTCAAAACCTACTTGAATTTCGAGTATAATTTGCAATTATTTTTCCATTATTTTTTTAACTACGTACCTAATTGAAAATGATCACCTGCTTCTATTTCTGTGTAAATCGTGACCAATCCATCAAAAATTCAACCGCTTATTGTTTTTATTTGTCTCTAAATAAATTAGACAAAGGAAAAGTTTAAAAAAGTTTTTTTATGCATTTTGAAACTAAATGACCTTTTTGTCGTCTCTAACGCGTTATCAGTATGTATATATATATATTCGTTATTTAGTTACACCAATAAAATCCGTATGGTTATAAAATCTGATAAACCGTTACTACATATATTTATTAAAATAAAGTTATACGATTTTTATTACTTTTCAATTTTATTAGAGGAGTTAATCTGTTATCAACATATTATAAGTGTTTCAGATTTTAGGTAGCTTATTTATTAGCGATTTTGAAGAAGAAATTAAATTGTGAGAAAATAGAGAAATTCTAAAATTTTAAATAGTAAAATACAATTATTTGTGATTAAATGTTTAACGAGAAAAGGTTGTTAAGTAAATACATTTATAGTGAAAATCACAAAAGTAACAATCGATCAATATTCATCGATTTCCGTAATTAATATACAACACACTAATATATAAATTTTATTAACAAAAAAAAGTTTGTTTTTGTAAAATTAGAATATGTGCGTTTTTGTTGATGGTTATAATCATTTTCTTTTATTGCTTGAAAATATTAAGTAGCAGCTTATCAGAAAAACAAAGTTAAGCACAATAATTTATGACACTGCCAAGCAAAATATTCCCGATTAGCTAATAAAATTGTTTCAATCTACCTCCTGTTTTTTTATCTTTTATGTAATAAGTACCGGATAAAGTAAATAATTTATGATCATATGCACTTATGATTAAACGTAAAACCAATTCTATTAACTACTGGATAAAGCAAATTCGACAGAAAATGATATTCCGAATAAAACATTGTTTGATTTGTAAAAACAAAGATAATAAACTGTTTGAAAGTCAATTAACATTAAGTATTATTTTATAAATAAAGAACTGTTGCTATATGTAGAATTTTTTAGGATGTTCATCACTATATTCGAGAACGAGGTACTGGCCCCCACATGGTCCTTTACCAACTTTATTTCCTCTTTCTTATTCGCATTATTCAAAGCGAAAAGGGGGCCAAGTTCGATTTACAACTTCACAAACAGAAGCTCTGGAAAAAAGGTTCAACGTTCACAAATATCTTAGCCCTGAAGATCGAAGAATTTTAGCAAATTCTTTGAAATTGTCAGATAGACAGGTAAACCACCAAATAATTATTAACACTTTTAACTTTTTTCATTCACGTCACTTAATCTGACAATAAAAATGACAATTTGTTAGTGTAAATATAATTTAATAGAAACTTTTCCAAATTTAATGTCAATTAAAAAAATACACAAAAATGAGGAAACTACAAAAAAACTACATATAGCGTAACAAAACGAATCATGTTTAATTATCGGGACAAGCATTGAAGACTTTATTTAATAAAATGGCTTATAAAAGAATATTAAGTTCTAAAATAAAAATACCGGAAAATGAACATGAGGAATTCCCCACCGTCGCTAACGATACTTTACCATTTGCGTCCACTCTATGTGAAGTAATTCGTAATAATCGAAATTTTATTTCATCTCCGGTGCCAAGCAAAGCAAACAGAATCGAAACTAGTACCATAAGAAATCAAATTCCCATTAACACCCAACCAGTTATAGCAAAAATTCAAGCTAACAGCAATCCTGAGGACAAAAGCATCACATTTAAAAGACCAATGTCGAATAAATATTACAACACCAATTTAGAAAAAACTTTTGGTTCAACTTCCGGAGAAATATTTTCTGACGTCTCTCCTCGACATTCACACAGTTCTAAAATAAATGCACGATTTTCTCCTGGCCAAAATACATCAGCAGACTTCAAACGGCAAAGTTCGTCAAGAAATTCATGCACAATGGGAGAAATGCAGTGCATAATCCAAACTATAAGAAACACCAACAAAGAAATTTTCGAAGCACTTAACAAAACCAATAGACAAGTCACTGAAACCATGAGAAAAATAAACATAGACGTCGAAAATGCTTTGGGAAAAATAATAGCTCGAGACATACAAAAGGAAAAAGCCAAAGCCCTTAAGGTGAAGAATACTAAAAACTGCTCAACAGAAACAGTACCAGTTGATCCAAAATCTATAAAAGCTTATAACAAGAAGTCTACAACCAAAACTAACAGTTCAAAAACCGATAATAACTCTTCGAAGAAAAATAAAACTCAAAAACCAAATGATATTAACTTCATCCCCACTTCCACAAATGCTAATAAATTAAAAAACAAAAGTTCTTATAAAAAAATACAGAATGAAAATTCATTAACAAATACTTATAGAGATATCGAATTAAAAATGTCTCATAGTTTTCCTGAAATAAAAAATCCAAACTCTTTGACTTCACTAGAAACAGAACAGAAGTTAAAGGATAAAATTAAGAAAGAAGTAAAGGACGCTTTGACTGGTGAAATAAAAGACTCAAAAGTAACTCAAGAAAATGAAAGATCAAAACTGAAAAATAAGAGCCTAACGTTCTTCCTTCCTGAAACAGACGAAAAAGACGATGAAGATAAAAATAAAAATGGAAATAAAATTGAAGATCTCCATATAGTGGGCAAACATTCAGATCACCCTGTAGACTCAAAGCATTCCGAACCATTACAACAGAAAAAATCGAAAAAGAAAAAACAAACAGACGAAGATAAAGAAGACAAAGACTACACAATAGCTGAAAAATCAGAAATAAAATCCCCAGAAAAAATATCAAAAAGGGGCAGCAAAAGTAATAAAAATCGTAACAATGTTACTCAATCTATTGGCACAGAAGTGGCTTTTTGTACATGCAATGAATGTTTAAAGAAATTAAACATCAGACAAAGTTTAACTAAAAGAAGTGTGAACAGCAAACAAGCCTCTTGTGAAATGGAAATGGTTGTAGAAGACGAGGAAACTCCTTCTTCAGAATTTTTGTTAGCAGAGCAATTTCGTTGTTCAGACGTAATTGGAGAACAGAGTCGAGAAACCAAAAGTTTGAAATACGATAAGAACAAAATTTTAGATTCAGTCAATATGTTTTATCCTGTAAAGGTGAGAATCAAAAGTTTTTGAATTATGAATAAGACTTTCTCCTTTTACTTTATGCGATGAATAAAAAAATGTTTTAGGGTAAGACTTGGCCTAATAAGTAATTCAAGTGTTTATTTTTTTGCTGTAATGGATGATTTAAAGAATTTCTTGGTCTGATTTGAATTCCACCCTTGACATAATAACGTTCTGATCTATTTTGGAACTCACGTAGTTTATTTAATTACCAATTATTTTATTAATTATATTTTTAGGTAAAGACGTGGTTTCAAAACAGAAGAGCCAAATGGAGGCGATGTAATAGTGTTTCTTCAAATTCTTCAGAATCAGTAAAAGGAATTTATAATGATGATAGTGAGAACGAATTAGGCGAAGTCGACCTTTCCAGATCTGTCTCACCATCGAGGCAAAGTATACAATAAACTTTTAACTAAGTGTAGAAATGATTGTTTATTTTAATAAACAACATGACCTATTAATTATTTAATGATTACATATTTACTTAAGTATTTTTTTGATTTTTTTAATTATGTAAACTTTTATAGATCTCCAAACAATTAAATTGTCTCATGTAATTAAATTGTTTCACTAGAAATCAAAAGCAACACAGGACTCGTTATTATTATAATTATTTATTTAATAAATAAATAATATTTCATTATTAATTTAAATGAACATTTATATAAGAAATAATAATAATTTCAATGTCTAAAAATAACATTTATTAACAAAAAAAAACTGGATACATACAAGCTGTTAATTGCCTTTGAATCTAATCATAAATTAAATTAAAAAAAAATCTTTTAAAAAGGTATGGTAATGATAAAAACAAATAATATTGAAAACTCTCTTATTATGTTGATCAGCTTTTAAATTATTATTAATTGTTGTTAAAGTTTGCTGCAAGAAACTATAAAATTATGTTATAAATACCCGTGCAACTGCACAATAATTTGCTTTATACAGTCAATTAAAATTAACCAAAGGAAACAAGTCTTAAAAGCAACTAATCATTCACATTTTAAGATTTTTCCTGTCCATTACTTTCTTGTGATTTCATTACATCTGGAAGATCAGGTGGAGAAGAGTATGGAGTTATTTCCAATGCTTCAAATTCACCTCCTTCATCTCTGTGATTTATAAACAACACCATAAGTTTATATTCAGTTTGAAATTGTTAAAGTTACTACCTTACTGCTAATCCAATCGTTGCAGGGGTCTGTGCCTTTGCTGTTGTAGATGTTAAACCATAATCTTGTAACATTTTATCATCTTCCATTATAGTCTTTTCCTTATTAAAAAGCTGTTGATTAGTTGGGGTTACTTTTAAAATTCCTGCAGGTTTATAAAACATTAACGTACTAGAGACCACTTTCAATACAAAAATTTACCTTCAATCATTTTCTTTAATTCTAAAACAGTAGTGTTATCTTTTGCATCCATAAAAATAGTTAATTTCTTTCTTCGAACCATTAGAAAAACATCCTAGAAAAGAAATTTAACAAAATTTGATTAAAATTTGTAGGTTATGTGGGAAGTTGTTACGAATATTTAGGGTTGATAAAAAACTCACCATTTTGTTTTATTATATTTATTATTGCCAATTTAAATAAATTTCGTCTAATTGCATATAGACTTTCATAAAATTAAAAATTAATATTAAATTAGCCTGTTTACGATTGAAACATACAGGTATTAAACCTATGTATGTAGAGAATGATTCAAACGAAAGAGACAGATAATCCACGATAAATATATTAAAAAGAGATAGCATGTGTTTGTTAAGCAGATGATCTAATTCATTCAATACATAGAGCTATTTATCATAGATCAATGATAATTTTTAGGGTGCGTTCTCTATTTTAACACAAAATTCACATTTATCAAATCTGATATGATATTTTTTGTTCTTATCACTGTTTATGGATATTATTTAAAACTTTATAGATTTTATTAAAACATCCATGCAAAGTAATGTGTAAATTTAATAGTTTTTTTAAATACTGTGATTGAAAGATTAAAATATAATATATGACTAAAAAATATATATTAATTAATTAAATAAGTAAAACAATGGTAAATAAATAAACTAGTTATTGTTGTTGAAAATATATAAGTATGTGAAAAATTGCTGAAATACACTCCTCAGTTTTCAATTTACCTACTGCTGATTGCAGCACTCTCCACCTAATTAGATAATTATCAGACAAAAATAAAAGGATTTCGAAAGACATATGCCCCCTGCTGTTTAAAAAACTCTATATATCTTCAAAAATGAATTCCTTCTTTAGTCATTTTCTCTTTAACTGTACTAAGACTTTTATTTCAAAAAAGGACCACTAAATGTAAGTTATATTCATATTTAATTAGCGTATAAGTACCTGACTAACGTTTATTTATAATTATATTACATTTATTCATTATAATTTTATATCATAAAAAGGGATTTGTTATTTAAACTATTTTGATTAAAATTCAACTAACTAATTTATTATTTTTTGTTTATTTTACTAGAAGTAATAATTTCAGGATTAATACTCTATTTCCGTAATTACTTTCTAAACAGATACATTTAAATTTTATAATATTAACCTTGTTTAGGAAATATTAAGTGAACTGAAGGCTTAAACTATTTATTTTGAAGAAAGTGTATATAAACGACTGAACATGTTAATATATAATACAAATGTACTTGTGTATGAAGTTTTAAAACCCTTAATAAACTTAATTTAGTCGAATAAAAAAATAATCAAAGGTAATATCATAGGAAATGATAGTTTGTATGTTTTTAATTAACAAGATGAAAATAATTTGGGATAGGTAGTGAAATCAGAACTACAACCACAAACGTTTCTTTAGCTATTTAACAAAACATCATCCAATTGGATTTGTATGGCATGGCTAGATTATTCTTGTGATGTTCATATCATACGTATAAAGTATTTATATTTTTACTAGGCCTTTCTGCTAGAAAAAACTCATATTGTGATGAAGCACTTCTATTTTTAATTTCAACTCAACACAACTTCACCACAGCAGCTCAAATATAAATTAAATCAATATATTATATTCAAATGCGTTGATTGACACCAAAACGAGCCTTGTAACTTTTTTAGATCAAAAGTTATAATGTTTAAAAGTTCCTAAGCAGGGCGTAATGGTGCTAAAATTATAGAACAGCCGCGTGTGCCCTGTGGGGGCTAGAAGATGTCCTGACTTCCCCCTCTGCTTGCTAGTTTTTGAGTATTATTTGTCAAGATGTCCGTTTTGGAACGCCAGCTCGTAATTAACGTAGAGACGTATCACTCAAGTCAAAATTATTTTTTTTACTTTGTTCGGTTGAAAGATATATATTTTTTTAATTTTCTTTCGTTAACAGTCACATTGAATAATGATTTCCATTCGGTTGTTTACTAAAAAATAATAGTCGGTTCTTAGTCAAATTAGTATTGAAAAAAGAAACAAGATTTTAGACGTTATTCTTTCAATCTATTATACGTAAAGGTTTTTTAATAAAAGAAAGAAGGACATTACTTATACTTTTACTTCCGGATATAACACCTTCAACAAACGGAAATTCATTAATATATTAAGCTCATTCTTTATATAGACAATGATGATATTTATTACAAAACAATTCTAATAATTGGGAATATTACTCATGTGTTATATTATGTGTCATTTTTCGGAAAATATGTACAAACCATAATATATAACTGTAAAAGTGTACGAAATGAAAAATAACAGTACATAAAAGTTTAGAAAGATTTCTTGATGTCCTTACATTTTACAAATCAAAGTTAATCAAAATTGATAGTAGAATGAGAAAAAATGATTAATTTCAAGGTGTAACAGCACAAAACGAATGTATTGTATTGTATTGAATTTGCGGAAGTATTTTTTACTTATAGATTAAAGAATATTGGGAGGTAATTGTAATTTGTTTGATACATGAACTTGGTAATGCCAAGAAAAAACTATGCTTAAAGAAATTTATAGTCTAGACTTTAAAAATCGACCGTTATTCCTTAAATCATTTATTATTTTCTTAAATTTGTTTATTTACTACAAGGATAATGTATCTAATAGACATTTAATTTGTCTTATTAACTCATGTCATTGATTTACGTAAAATTATTCTGAAAAATGTGTCTTAACTTTTCGGAGCAACTTTTCGTTGAGATTTCAACTGTGGAGTAAGCCATTAACCCTGAAATGATTTTATTTTTCTTGAAATATTCCTTTTGCACTTGATTTTAAAAATTGTTTTATTTCTCAACATTACCTGCATATGACCATCGAATAAACCGTATATTAGGTACTTCTTATTACTCCAAATATAATTATAAAACTAGTACATATTATATTATGTAATATTACCTGTCAATTACAAAACAGAAAACCTTAACTCTGAAATATTTAAACACCAATTTGCCTTCGTATAAATTCTCGTATTATTAAATGGATTTTTAATATTGTCAACATCATCTCATAAAATGTTTATTGTACTTTCGTTACCTTAACATACCTTTCTAGTATTGTGAAACGAATAAAATAAATTAACCTTGTTTATCAATAAGAATAATAACTAATTTCGAATGGCCAAAAATATTATCATTTACTCATCGGAATTATTTTACCCAAGTATAAGAATCTTCGAGAAGAAATTTGTGTTGAATTAAAGTGTAATTTAACAATAAATGAAGTGATCATTGCCTTGAAATGTGACAATGAACATAAGCACGTAAAAATAAAACTTAATGCAGTTCAACAATCTCGCTTTGCAATATTATATTAATCAATGCCCTCATGTTTTAGTATGTGAGATTATCTTTGGATCTTTGTACTTTAAAAAAAAAAAACAAGTAGCTTAAGTAACTCTTATATAACTTTACTTATAAACATGCCACATTTCTTTTTATTTTGAAAATCACATACTTTGAAATCCCAATGGAAAAACGTAAAAATTGTATTAATTTTTGTGTCTAATTTATCTTTCAATAAATGTAAACCGAAATCAAGTTATATTATTTATATGAATGCACAGAGGATTAAAGAAATGATAAGTTTGTATGTGATAAGGTAACAAGTATAAGACTTGTTGACAACATCGACTAATAAATAAAAATTAATTACTAATTAAGTACTTTTAGGACAGGTATCGACCATAAGTCGTGAGGGAAAGTCCAGAAAACTTAAGAATAAGAATAGAGTCATTAATTTAAGCAAAAGACAATTGAAATAAAAATCCTTCGATCTATAAATAGTTCGATCATTAGCGATTACCCAAATTTAGAGCTTGTCCCTCCCTAATAATAATAATAAAATATCGGTGATTTACCGGTTTCAACAATCGGGATCGCGGAAATTATCGACTATGGCCGGTTGGACAACATCCGGCCGGATCTGTCCTTGCTTTTATACATAGCTTATAGCCGTTGCCGTATGACCGACGATTAAAACAATTATTACAATTAATATCCTTCATGTCTTTACCGTAAAAGAGGGGTCACATATATCTACAACATTATGACCGAGTATTGCAATCAAAATCGAAGTGGTAGGCTTAAAAAGAAATGACGACCGCTGCGAATGTATTAAAGCGCGACACGTGCTCGCGATCGTTTAAATAAATCTATGGGGTGGGAAGTCCGGGAAAACTGTTCAGTCCTTTCTATATTATTAGTTTGTTTTTCTTTCTTTTTTTTTTTGGTTGATGAACTGTTTCAAACTATTTATTTGTAATAGAATTTACTGTATCTATCAGCATTCCTGTCCACCGTTATAATAATTATAGTAGGTAAGATAAAACATTGTTTAGATTTATAAAAAAAAATACAAGTGGAACCCCAAACTTTTTAGCGGCAATAATACTTATTTTAACCAAACTAATTTAAACTAATAATTATTCGCCAGTTTACAAAAACAATAAAAAGTTTTGTGTTTTTCTTGATACGTAATTACAAAGATTTTGTAATAAACATTTTTTTTTCTTTAGATAAAAAAATGAACATGTCGCGCTTTGGATTTCTTCTTTTGTTTATTGTTATGGTGGTCGATAGCTCTAGTTTAGTTGGTAAGCCATAATTTTCTTAACAAAAACTATTATTCATATATTATTAATTTCATAAGTACAATTATAAAAGGTAAAATATTTCATATGCTAATAGTGATTTTTTAGAATTTTTCTAAATTCTTTTCATTTCAGGGGTTTGTATTAGAAACTGCGCTCAATGTAAAAAAATGTTTGGACGTTATTTTGAGGGACAACTGTGTGCTGATGCCTGTGTAAAATTCAAAGCCAAAATAATCCCAGATTGTGAAGATATTACTTCAATAGCCCCATTTTTAAGTAAATTTGACGATTAAGTTAATTATTTATATCTACAAATTAATAAAAATTGCGCTGCTGCTGCTGCTACCACTACTAGTGCTGAAAGGGGGTGACTTAAGTTTAAAAAGTTCCATTTGTAACCCTTATTCGTAGTGTGATTTCTTTCAGCGACTTTTGTCAATATTTTTATTTTTTTTTATATATATAATATTGTATAATAATTATTGTACTTATTATTGTCTGTGATTTATGCATATAAGTGTAAAATAAAATTTAAAAGAAACGATTATTTTTCAATTATTCGTTTACCTTCAATATTTTTTCTCCCAATTGGCAGCACACGTGTTGCGCCTCTGGTAAAAGACATTTTTAAATTGTTTTATCGACTTTTTGTAATTTAATCTCGTTCCGAATTAAAAAAAAAAAACCATTAGTATAAATGAGTAATATAATTGTTATCTCGTATTGACCAGTCTGTCTGTCTCTCATATAGAAAGAAATATTTGGACAGAACACTTTATTCGAAAGTGAACTTGTTTTATATCTACTTAGACGTAAGTAAAATAATTCAGTGATTACTTTTTAATTTGCACAGAACAAGCCTTTTAAATTGATCTGAAAACCCACTTGTTGCATTTTAGTTTTAACCTACTTATTTTTATGTAACTGAATATAGCCTGAGGTTATTTGGAAATTGTTTATCATGCAGTTGGTAAAAATTATTATTCAAAAACTGTTATTTAAACCATTCAGACTATAATTTCTACTTTATTTTATTGTGTGACATTTGTATTACATTTTTATATTTATTTTTTGACGCAAAAACTTTTCCAAAATTAACTAAGTCAAAATAATTCGGTACTAATTGTATTAAGTAACTATTATACTAAAACTATTCTTCAGCATCAGGTGGTTCGTTTTCCTCATCATGTTTTTCTTCCTCCTCCTCTTCAACTTTAACCTTTTGCATTTTTCTACTTAAAGAACGAAATTCTCTTCCAATAAATTCATCTTCCTCTTTAACATCGTCATTTTCTTTTCGACCCAGTATAGGCCGAGGGAACGGTAACTTGTTGGTGCCCAATATGGGCCTCGGTCCGTTAGGATAACTACCAATGTACCTTCTTACCGATTTCTTTGAATAACGAGAACACTGGGGTTCTTTATTGGCAAAATGTTGTAATATAGTTTCGACCGGGTTTTTCTCGACCGTTGCTGTTAGAACCTTTGGAACAAATACGGGGGCCTCGGGTCTAAGCTTAGCTTCAGACTTACCACCTTCCGTCTTCATAAGCACGTGAAAGCACACTTTTGACTTTTCGAAGAAATTGTTTATTTACTTGACATTATTTAATTTCCATGGTTTAAACAGCTTACTTGACTAATGTGCTATAATTTAAAAAAACTGCTGACACGAAATAAATGAATAATTTAATTTAATGATTTATTTTTTCACGTTAACATGAATAAAAGTTACGTTTTGTGACGCCGTTTTCAAATTCAAAATTGTTGGTGTTGGCGGCCATCATTTTTTCGGTGATGACGTAACAATGGCTTTTCACAGTAAATAAAAATGGCGTACGCATAAATACTTACAATTAACTTTTTTCAGAAATCATAAAAATATTGTGTAAAATATTGCTGAAGTTCAGGTGTCAGAGGTTAATGAATAGTAAAAAGGAAACTAACATTTAATACAAAGAATTGCAGTGAACCGGATCATGCAGAGTAGATTTTGGGATTTACTTATGCAGTAAAAACTAAAATTTTATTTAAACCACTTATTGTAATATTTTGGTGGTGCTTCAATCGTATATTATTCTATGATGGAGAATTAAGTATCATAACTTTTTTAAACTTATTTTTTCTTACATCCATTCTTCAGTATTGCATTGATTTTGATTACTTAAATTTCTAAACGTGACAACCAACAGAACTAGCAATTAAATAACTTAAAATAAAACAACAAAGTGCTTAATTAATTATTATACATTTATTGGTGTATTCTAATGCAGTAGTGGTAAACAAGCATACGTACATATGCCCTTATATCAAATCAAATCAATACTTTACAATCAATTCAATATAAAAGAAAAATAACAGTGTAAAAGTCCTTCTTAATACAACTGCCACACAACTATAAAAATGCAAAACTTCATCGATATTTATCGTCCCTGGGTCTGTATTTTGAATGTCCTCGTTCCCTCTCTCTGTCTCTTCCAGAAGGACTACGATCCCTTCGAGGACTCTTGTCTCTACTTCGACTTCTCGACCTTTGCCTTCTCTCTTTGTGCTTATTTCTTTCGTAATCTCTATCCCTACTTCTTGGAACCCGATCTCGTTCTTTGTATTTTTCCCTGTTATCCCTCTCTCTATAGTCCCGAGATTCCCTTTCTCGGCTATGTTTGTAATCACGTTCCCTGTCGTTCTTGGAATAGGTATTGTCACGAGCACGATCATCCCTCAGAAAATCTTTAGTGTGGTCTTCTTTCAAGTCCCTGCTGCGTTCATAAGCCCTTACATTTCTTTCCCTGTCCCAGGTCTTATCTTTAGGCACTGGCTGAATAGGCCTAGATGGAAATCTTTCCTGAAACACCAAGGAAAACAGATAAATATTAATATATTCATATAAGAATTGAAAAATTTGTTTGTTTTCATACCTCCAAATGTTTCTGAATCTTTTGCTGGATCGAAACAGGAATTCTTGGAAAGAGAGTTGAAAACCATTCCAATTTTATCAACCATTGTCGTAGCATTTGCCCAATTTGCATATTCTGGCCCCCACCTGCTTTCACATCTAATTCCTAAAAACTCAATAATACCATAAATATCATATAACAACATATGAATAAATCAGAAAATAAAGCAGCATTTAATTACAAAACAATGCTTTACTTTTGATTTAAAACAACATTAGGAATCTAGAAATTAGTATTCTCTACCTTCATTTACGCACCTCTTCATCCTCAAGGTAGGAATCATACCAATCAAGCAGATTAGCTGGGGGTTGCGTGTATCTTATGTACATGAACCCTAAAGCTCTTATATAAGGTGAATCACAATGAGTAATGAGACCATTTAGCTGTTTCCTTGTTAATTTCAATGTAAAAAGTTTATAGAGCAGGCAATATGCGGTCGAGACTATTCCTCCTGCTCCAACACCACGTACGCCGCCGCACATTCCCGTTTGTCCTGATGTCCTTCGCGAACCCTTTTCCCATGGCTCGAGGTGGGTTACCTTGTAGTAAATTTCGTCTATGACTTCGTGATAGGTTTTCAATTCATACAGGTTTACTAAAAAAGATATGGAGTCATGTTATTTTATGGTGTAACAACATAGAAGTCTGCTTTTTCAGTTTTATGACACTCAGTTAGATTTATCTAGTATCTTGAATGTGGATTTATAAATTGTAGAAATTTAGAATATGTTATGGGTTATTTGCTAATACAAAAAGGCATGTATCTTCTTAATATACTATTTTTACTTAGAGTACCATATTCATAATAATTTGGGTTATGCAAACTTTGCCATTAAATAATTTAAGTATTTATAAAACTGTAAAAAGCAAACTGCTGCCTTTGCAGCCAAGCAACGTTTCATTATGTAATTATTCTGCAAACTGAGTTGCAAAATAATTAATTTACCATATTTACATTGACACCATGTGTCCAAAGACGTCCGCAAATGCAGCTGACAGATGGTTATCACCACTGCCCACACGTGTCACTCTTGCTTAACACCCTGAAATGGCAATTTGTCTAAAGTACTGCTTTAAAAGAAAAAACAAAAACTTTTGCAAAAATAAATATTACCTACCACCACATACTTGAAGGCAACTTCAGGACCACTCCACAGTAAATCTAAGTTAAATTTGATTAAAAATCGCAAAGGTACTACCATGTTCTAAGATTATTCAAAAACGTATAACCCTATTTAAAGAAATTTACAAACCGTGTTAAGTGGAACACACCTAATATTATCAAATAATATAAGACTGAAACAGAAGTGTATTACTTCTCCAAATTAATTTGAAAAACAGAATGCAGAATAATAATTAATATTCAGGCAGTTATAAAAATAACTTACTGCTTTTAAAATAAATTGCTACTAAAGCATTTACAATCATTTTATTTTAAAAGCCCAAATTGCTGATATTCAAAAATGCTTAAAGCATAATTATTTGTTATTCTGATAGCTGTCTGAATACATAAAAAATTGGTTTTGCCTGGCTTATATAGAAGAAGACTAATACAACTACCAATCTTTGTAACGACTTATACATACCCTTGAAATAATGTGAGCTTTGAATATTTGTTAAAATAAGTGGATTTAAGTTCATTGTTCTTTCGTTACATCCCAATGGCAATACATTACTTTGTTTTGAAGAAGATTTTGGTACATATTCTAATAAACAAAAAGGTCAAATTAATAGTACAATTACGTACAAGAAATTATTAACATTACCTTCGTCTTGATTTTCATTGTGTGAATCCATTTTAATCAATAACACTGAAATTATAACTAGAACGGCTTTAATTAATTGTGAAGTCCAACACAGTTAGTTAAACGAGATGATAGGTAAATAGTGACGCCATTTTTCCTAAACTTTCTACAAGAGAACAACATGAAACAAAAAAAAACAGCTTTTAGAAACGGCTATTTGCTAACATATTTCAAGGGTCGACTAATCGACATTAAAAGAACTAATCCACAGATTAAAGAGGTTTTGGAACTAATTATGAAAATTGTGTACAGCCTGTGTACAGGTTATGGGGTTGTAAACAATTGTGCAAGAAATAGCTTTACTAGAAAAGAAATTTGTTACAAAAAAGGCTATGATTACAACTTATCCGAAACATAACTAACAGTTTTTCGAAATGAAATTACTGAATATTTTTAAAAAACGCATCAATTTCTTCTTAAAATCGTTATTTGTGATATCATTCTTTTTCATTCTGTATCAGTGTCTTATATTTATGCAATTGGTGAAAACACAACACAATTCTCTAAACCTTATTAGAGGAACTCATGAGTATCAACAAGCTATGTACAAAGCAGATGAAAAAGGCCAATTTACATGCATAACAAGTTTTGAGAAAATTGACTTTAGTTATGTGAATGATGACTATTGTGATTGCTTGGATGGTTCTGATGAACCTGCAAGCAGTGCTTGCCCAAACGGCCAATTTTTTTGTAGATCTCAAGCTGATGTTCCTAATTTTAAGAAGATTTTGCCTTCAAGTAAAGTTAATGATGGTATTTGCGACTGTTGTGATGGGTCTGATGAATGGCTTGGGAAAGTATTAAATTTTGCTCTACCTAGTAAGTAGTGCATCTGAACAAATGACTGAACATCATATTATATTAATATTATTTATAGGGCATACTCAAGAAAAATTGGGAAGGTATTTTGCTCCATGTCCAGTTATTTGCTGAATTTTATTTTTACTAATTAATAGAGAAATAAAGTACTGTACATATTTCAGTTATTATTGTGATAATTTAGAGACTCTTTAACAGTTAAAAGTTTTTATACCATTAAATAGACTAATAATTGAAGTTGTTTCTGTTTTATAGGGAACTATATATTTTAGGAATGTTAAAGGGCTTGGGTTTGATTCATTCAATACATAAGAGAAAGCAAAACAATTTTTTAAGTTTTGTATTACAAAAAATTAAAACTGATACATTTTTATTGTAATATTAAAATCAAAATACACTTACTTTACTTACTTAGAGAAACAAAATTTATGAAATTGGTTTTATTTTGAAGTGTAACCCAATGAGTGAAAATACAAGACACTTTAAGTCTTGTACCAGATAATAAAAGCATCTCAGCCCTTCTGGATCTTTTGATTGACTGACGTCAACTAATGACCCTGTCTTTGAAGTGGTAAACGAAATGTGCTCATCGTTGATTACAATCTCCAATTCTTGTCTGCCAATACGGTCAGGTGGAGGCCACAGAGAATCGTCCTCTTGCATTATTTCCGAGTCCAAAATAATTCTTTTCAGCTCATCCATGACACACGGATGTACGTAGACCTCCTTACGAATCATTGTATCGTTTTTATAGTTGGAATTGTTTGCATATCGAAGTTTTCCATCTGGCCGAAATTCGAATTCCAAAAACTCGTGACCAAATTTACCTTTATGGCCAACGTAATAACGTAAATAAAAGTCTGCTGACATGATTTAATAGCAATTAATTAGTATTCTATACGAAAAAGTTTTGATAATATCGTGTTTTGTTTGGACTAAGAGCATTGGCTAATTATAGGTTAGATGGCCATAGAACTCAACATTGAAAATAAATATTAGTGTGACAACAATCTGTGATGGCAATCTAATTTATAGTGCCAACTAGAAGAAACTAAAACGAAATTTTTAAAATAATGCATATTATTAATATTAATTTAAATTATATTCCTTTTTTCTTTTATTTCTTCAATTTGTTCCAGAATTTTATCTTGGTACTCTTTTATTATTTCAAGTGCATTTATTTCGCCTTTTAAACGACATGTTTCTTTTTCTTCCTCTTCGATTTGTATAATTTTGCGCTTGGGGTTATTGCTATTTTTTATAGCAATACTATTGTTTCTTTCTATTTTTGCAAAACATTCATTTGCATATTTTATGAAGTCCTCAATGCGTTTCTTAATTACGATAATTTCTTTCTCAAGCTCTGTGTCCTCTTTTTCGAATTCCTCTGCCAACAATTTATTTTGATCATGCAAATCTTCCAAAATTTTAATTTGAATTTTCTCTTCGACAATAATTTCGTTTAACTTTGGTTCTAGCTTCTGATACTCATTTTTATGTTCCTCTATGTCATCTTTTAACGTTTTTAGTGTTTTTTGCAAACTAGCGATGTTTACTGTAACATTGCTCAAATTTCTGCAATTTTCATTTCGAATTTCTGCATCTTTACGAATATCAAGTAATTTATTTTGAAGAGCGTTAAATCTTATTAACAAATCATTACCTTCCATTATAAGATACTTCTACAATTATTAACGTGACTAACTTGATTTATATTCGTACAATAAATTGTTTGTTTTTTTTTTTAATTCTAATTAAACACTTAACTGTAGCAAATCAGCTTTATTATTAAATTTGTACATTAATAACTGTACAGTTGATTATCTAAATAATAAAATCACAGATATATTTATTGTAACCGATATATCAACAGTTTCAAATAATGTTTGAAGAATAAAAAGAGTAATAATTATGCAAGTGTGTCACACCAACCAAACTACGAGTTCTAACGTTAACTTGTTTCAAAAACGAAAGTAAAAAATATATATGTATGTACTATACATTGTTTATGTACATTTTACTTGAAAAGTGAACACCAACGCGTTTGCGACTTAAAAGTGTTGGCAGTTTAGGCTTTTTAGGAACCCGGATAAGATATCAGCAATAACAAATTATCAATTAAAAGTTAATATGACGTTTAACTATTGTTTTTTTTTTTCGTTTTCAAAACAGGAAAATACGCAATTATAAGTAGTAAATGTAGCCATGTTCACCCTATTGTTTTAAATTACATAAATAAATATAAGTACAAAAGTTTAAGCCTTACATTAAAAAATTAAAATAAGTCAACAGCAAATGTATAAACGAACAATAAAATATAAGTCTACAAAACTTGTAAAAACAAAGAGTAAACACCTTTTGTATATGATTCTGGAAATTCCTATACGAAAACAATATATTTCACCAATTAAAAACCTTCTCCAATAATATTTTAATCTAAATCCCTTTTTTCTGGTTTTGTAAAATAAAAAGATTAATGATTCATGATGTTGATGTTGGTGAGAAGCTAAATATCAGAAATAATAACGTGATACGTCAAAATCAACTAAATTAAAGATGAAACATAAATTTTTAGGAAAAACATACCTTCAATGGCACAAAACGCACGAGTATTTTTACATTTTCAAAATACAAAAAAAAAGTTAAACTTTCCGACAATATTTAAAATGCACATTATACGAATGCTAACAACAAAGTCCTTATGTGACAAGCAACATCGTAAAAAAATAATATCCGCTGTGACGCGGAAAATCACTAGATCATTTTTAAAGTAAAAAATTATTAAATCTTACGACATCACGTCTATTTCGCGGGGCGAAGCTAGAGCAGGAGGGGGCACTGTCATTATACTATGCGTGGGGGACGTTACTATCGTTGCGTCCCTTCTTACTTTATTCTCCGCGTTCTCTTTCGCCTCCGTGGTTGCTTGCCTTATCGCCTCTTTATAAGCTCCCCTTTTTTTTTTATTGTAACGTATCTGGAAACAAAATAATTTAATGAAACGATAAAAATAGTGTTACGTATGTAAATAAATACCTTAAAATTCTCTAAATAAGGACTAAGTTGATCACACTGTATGAGAGAGGATGTGGATGATCCGTACCAGGCCACGTGCGCTTGGGGGACCTGCTGAGCAGACGCCGTTATGGTCAGTATTTTGCCTGGCCACCAGGGAAAACCATGTATTTTTCCCCAGACGACATCACCCACAGCCAATCGAACTCCTACAAAAAGGTAAACAAAAAATTAACGTGATGGCTATCACGGTCAGAAAGAACGTCACATCGTACCATCAGCCCCTAAAGCATTTGTAACAGTTTGAGAATTCATCCGTAGTATCAAGGGCGGATTTGACGAGGGAAAATCGGGCACCTGTTCGCTATGTTCATCTGAACTAGACGAATTTCCATCGCCTTTTTCCGAAGCACTTTGACACGACGTGTAAATAGTGTTATTGAGACGTTTCAGATTAATGGACAACTTTTGAGTTATCGCCGACTCTTTCTGGTGAAAGTGGTAGGGGGTATCAGACTGTGACTGAGACACCTACATCAACATTAAAAAAAAAACTTGGAATTGGAAGAAACATTTTAACTACTTAATAACTTATTACCTCTTCGTCCCTGTGTTTCCTATCTTTTTCCTTGTCCTCTCTATGTTTCTTTTTCCTCTTCATTTTATGTTTGTGTCTTTTAGGCATATAATCACCCGTAGAGGATGTAACATATCGGGGTGAATTCCCTCCCAACATATACCTGGGAGACGAACCGCCTATCGTATACCTAGGAGACATTCCGCTAATGTAGCTAGGAGAGTTGCATAATAAAACTTTGTGTCTGGCTTTCTTTTTAGCTTTTTTAAAAGCTTTACGTGCCGCCTTGTTATCCAGCGTCCTGCCTAAGTCCCGAGTCTCAATTTTACTGTTGTTTTCTTCAGAGTCTTCACTTATATGGTGTAAGTTTTCGATTTGGGCAGGTATCTTGAGCACTGTGCCCTCGCCTTGTGATCCGAACGATATTTTTATCGTTTTCGTATTGATAACAGCCATTGTGTTCTGGTGCTGTTCGTTAAGGGCGTTGCCATTACCAGAAGGGTGCCGATTCTCTTCGAACACACTCTCATCCCAAAGGTCCTCCATAGAACCCACGCTGCGTTTTTTTCGTAACGATCTTTTGATAGACTTCGTCAGGGACTCAGGATTGTTACTTATTTTAGTCTCATTCGTCTAATAATTAAAAACAGGTTACAGAATTACAAAAGAAACAGAATTTCGGTATCCTAACAAAAATTACTAATATTTGGAATAATCATGCATCAATTTCAAAACAAAACTATACTACTTTTACTGCTACCTTTGCTTTAAATTTTTTACAGTTACTTTTAATCTAATTTTTAGTGTGAGTAATTATTTATTTTCTCTTAATTAAATCCATCTTCAATAAAAAATCATATTTGTTTGTAAATAAATTTTATTAAATTCAGTGTTAAATAGTTAACAAACCTTTTTATGAACAATGTTAACAAAAAAGACTCTGCTTTGCTTTCAATATAATGTAGTGGAGAACCAAAAACTGTTTCTCTACATATCTATCACCATCTATTTAATGATTTACTTACCCCTAAGGACTGCTGTGAATCATTGGAATTATCGGAATGCTGCATGGAATGAAGTGATAACAATTTATTTTCTTGGTTTTCTTCTGCGCCATCGGTCGTGTCAGGTTTCGATGTTGAATTTACAACTGTACTAGCATTTGTTTCTTCTTTCTCTGTCATATGTTCTCCACTAAGGGCACTCAAAGTATTTTGAGATTGAAGTCTGTGTAGTTTAGGTATTAAGGTTTGAATGGACTTTGAACCTTTACTTTTATTATTATTGTTATTATTGTTACTGTTACTGGTTTTATTTTGGTGTTCGGTATTATAGGCTGATCTGGTCATGGGGGCATTGGCGCTCCGTTTGACGTTTTGGGGTGCTGGGACAGATTCTGAAGATTTACGTTTTCTGGATACACTCTCTGAGTTTTCATTGCACACAGCCTTGCATTTAGAGCACAAGACCTGACGGGGGCGTAGTCTCACAGTCATCCTGTTATTCTTGAAACGAGAGGGTATTCTAACATTTTTGTTTCTATTTTTTGGATCCGTATAAGTGAACCTTTGGTTGACTGCATAGAGGGGGTCGTCATCTGCACTGTTTGTTTTGGTGGTAAATGCTGGATGAAGGGTTTGAACACCACAAGGCAAATTTCTACAAAAACATTAACAAATGGTTCAATAGTTCTGCATTTTTAAAATGAAATTAACATGAAACTGAACTGATAAAAATGTCTAACTATATTTGCAAGAAACATTCTCAAATAATTTTTCCAAGTTATACTTGTTTGTAAAGTTAGTAAGCACCTATAAAAAGAAACGTGGTGTTATATGTTTTAACTACTATAAAGCCTTTTAAAGTTAATTCTTTAAAAGCAAAGAATAAGGAGCCTGAAATCATTTCAATTTTTAACTTCCTGCATATTTAAGTTAATAGTGTAACATATTAAAATAGTTCAGGAGGATAATTTTTCTTTGAAAATTATAACGTCTTTAAACTGCAAGCTTAAATAATTATAAAACATGATTAAAATAATATGTTGTGTTTCGGTTTAATTGTTTTATAATCGAATGGTCTTCAGTTCAAGTTCTAGACTTAGTTGATCCTACCTTTTACATGAGTCGAGAAGTACCCCCTTGAAAATTTTAACACCGAATTCATAAGTAACTACAAGTATGTCTGGTAAAACTTCATCAACAAAAACTTGAATTTTTGTATTTTTCAGTAACTTTAACTGCATGTCCATTGTTTTATCGTGGTCCGCCATTTTTGTAAGTCAGCTCAACAATAATTACAACAGTTCTGTTCATTTTAAATTTATTTATGCGATTTTTATGAAAATGAATTGAAAATTTTCATTTCTACTATATTCAACTATATTTTACAGCATATCTTGATCTCAGACGTGTACAATAAGCATCATAAATATCATTTCTATTTGATATACACATATTTGCAATAATTAATATACAGAGGTTGAACAATATATTTATGGACAAATAAACCATTATAATATAAAGTTGTTAATACTACAACTTAAAAATGAATTTATTAGTTAAATTTGAATAAAACAAAAGCCAAACTTATTAAAATAATACAAACATGTTAAGATGTAAGATTTTTCACTTTCTTTTCTTTTATGGGTTGATAAATTACAATTACCAAAAAAGATAAATTATATTTTTATGCAAATGTCTTTTTTACTAAGTTAGGCTATAGCTAATTTACTTTCTTTTGTTTTTGTAATGATGAAAATAGAAGTAGGTATTAAATTAGTTCTTAGTGTTTTATTGTATCTAGTTGTAATGTTACATGATAAATAACTTAATATGTGCTGAAATAATTATATCAGTTTTATCAGTATCAGTACCTCAAAATTATTACTTATTATTATAAAGACTACAAAACAAATGATTAATTTATTAAAATTTGTTGAGCTGACCTTATATATAGACAGTCTTACTTCGATTCTTAAAAGATTGTATTCTCAACAACTAAAAAAGGTTCTAAAATTTCTATAATGTTAATACATTTTAAAAAAGTAAACTAAAAATATTTACTGATATAAAAATTGCTGAAAAAATATTTAATTTTACTTATAAATAAACATTATGTATTATAATCTGGGGTATGGACTTTCGATTTATATTCGCAACAGTTATGGATTTTTTTTGACAAATGTGACCTTGAGGGGGAAATCGAAAAGTAAGGAAAAAAGTGTAGAAAGACAATAAAAAACGACCCTCCTAAAAATATTTCCTATTTGTTAATTAAAATAGGTATTCTAGGAAATTAATACGTAAATTTTAAATCATTATTGTAAGTTTTTTCTTTAAAGTATAATGATTCATTAAATTTTTAACAGGACCCTTTAAACAAAAATTGACAATAAATCTAGTAATATAAAAGATTTAAAACAACTGAAAATCAGAGGTAAGAAAAATTAAACAATTGATAGATATGTACATTGACCTTGCTTGTGACGTTACCCACCTTTTGGTTTATGTAATCACTCATTAACATAAAAACAAAATTAGCAAATAAAGGCTGCAATATGAGTCTCTCCTTTTCTCAAAAGTTGAACTCACTATTTCTAGTATACTCGTGTTTTTTCAGCGTGATAGAACCTATCGACGAATTCTGTAATGGAGAAAAGACTTGACATTGATAAACCCCTTTGGGGCCAGGATACTTTCCTAGGACGTTGGAAGCATTTCGCTTTTATTACCGATCCACGTCTGTGTATTTTGAGAGAGCAGGAATTGGATAAAGCAAAACAACTGCTGGAACAATACCGAAAAGGGCTGGAGCCTCCTAACACAAAACTAGAAGATGTTATACGTGCTAAAAAGATTTATGAAAGTGCTTTTCACCCAGACAGTGGAGAGAAACAAAATGTCTTTGGAAGAATGTCTTTCCAGATGCCAGGTGGTTGTCTCATAACTGGTGCTATGTTGCAGTGGTATCGGTAAGTGATGGTACTGCTTTTCATTAAATTAGAAGTAAATTGTTTAGTCATTGATAAAACTTATTGAAAGGACATGTATTTTCTTTTTAGCCACTATATTTTTACATATTTATATTTCATATATCTGATTAAGAAAAAAAACTAATAGTTTTTGGTAAAATTAACTAGGTATTACATATACTTTGTAAATAATTTTTGTGGGCCACAGTATTAAATTTAAGTTTGGATTATGTTTAAAATTCTCCAATTAATCCGTATTTATTATAATGTTTAATCAAAAATAACAGTAAGGAAGATTAATAAATTTTCGTTTTACAGAAAAAGTGCAACTGGGAAATGATTCTTAAAATGCATTCAGTAAATATTTGCGCATTTTATTTGACCTCGTTGATTTTATTTAAAACTTTTTGGCACAATATCTCAAACAACTTGTTTTGTCATTTCCTCATTTATGTAGTTATTTTTAACATTGCAACAATTATTTATTTATTTTAACTAAAATACTTGAAATTATATTTAAAGTTTTTACTTGTAGTAGTAAAGGCGATTTTTATTTTGTATATTTAATTAGATTACTACACATATTTATACTCCCTTGTAGGATATAACGTTAATTGTTATTGTTTGAAGAACTGTCCCCGCTGTAATCTTCTGGCAATGGGTCAATCAGTCATTTAATGCATTTGTCAATTATACAAATCGAAATGCAAAATCACCAATCACAACAACTCAAATGGGAATAGCCTATTTGTCTGCTACCTCATCAGCTATTGTTGTAGTATTTGGCAGCAAAAGATTTTTAGAGAAAAGGGCTGGACCTTTGTTACAAGTATGCATAACTTTTAATTCTAAATTTACTCTTTTTGGATGGTCTTAGAGTACTTAAACATATTTTTTTGCTTGTTTTAGAGATATGTGCCGTTTATGGCGGTGGCAGCTGCGAATTGTGTGAACATTCCATTGATGAGACAGACTGAGATAACAAAAGGATTAGAAGTGGAGGATGAACAGGGTAAAAAATTGTGCCACTCTAAATTCGCAGCAGTTAAAGGCATCAGCCAAGTGGTTCTTTCAAGGATAGTCATGTGTGCACCTGGCATGACTATTTTACCTATTATCATGGAAAAGTTGGAAACCTATCCTTGGTTCAAGAGGGTGCAGAAATTACACGCACCCTTTCAAATTACTGCAGTTGGTTGCTTGTATGTATTTTTATACATCAACTAATTATTGATAATTTATTTGCTTTTTATGTTTTTAGTTTAACCATTATGGTTCCAACAGCTTGTGCACTATTCCCTCAAACAGCGTAAGTTCCTTTATTTATTTATTTATTGAGCCATATATGCATATAAAGGTAGTTGTGAACCGCCTCTATTTAGGCTTGGCCTATAAATTTTCTTATTTAGAAATTTGTCATATTGAATTTATATTTTTTCAGTTCTATTAAGACTTCGACTCTGATGAGGTGGGAACCGGATCAGTACGAGATATTAGTTAAGAATTGCGAAGGGAACAACATTCCAGAAAGGGTTTACTTTAATAAAGGACTCTAAAGGACTACACTTGGTCCGGTAGTATTAAGAATAGAAGTATAGCGCCCACAGGAAAATAATAGATAAGTGACTAATATTCTTCCTGTATTTGACTTATGTAGTTGTTTTTATTGATATTGTTTTAATTATCGGTGCTTCAAATATCTACAATGCACACTGAACGTTTTATAAACGGTTGTATATAATTTTAATACAATCGTTGCATCATTATGATTAAATTTCAATTTTTATGTTGAAAATCTACTTGTAGATTTAATTTTATGGTGTTTATCTTAATAGATTCTCGGGTCTTTTTTGGACTGATTTTTTTAAAATTAATTGCTGTTTGGTCCCCATACTATAAATTAAACTTGTTCAAAAATTTGCTTGGATATTTGAGTTTAAGACATTAGTTCCTATCTGACCAACCTTTGATTTATTTAAGTTTCGTTAATTTTGCGGGTTTTTAAATTGTGTCCCATTGTTTCTTCCCTCGTTACTTTTATAAATGACAATATCAAAAATTGTATGGCCAGTAATTATATTTACATTACGATTCTAACTTCCTGTGTATGTAGTATACATACATACGATGTAATGTAATTGAAAGTTGTATTCCATTTTTTGTGATATTTGTTAATTGATTTTGTAATAATCAATGTTTATAAGGAAAATAAAATGTCCAAAAATTTAAATCTCTATGGTAACATTGATAAATCTTAAAAGTGCTATCAATAAATAAATTAATAAAGATTTGAAATTGTTTTATTTTCTTCTTAAACAAAAAAATTAAATTCAGTAAATTTACTTTGAAATCTATGAAAATACGTTAAAAATATCTCAAACCACTTATGCTTTCCTGGTACAAAGTAGAAAACATTGAATTGCACCAATTTCGGTTTATCAGATTATTTATTGAACAGACTCTGCATTCAATGCAAACAAAAAATTCCTGCGTTGTATCTGGACTAAATTGTCATTTTGTCAAATTATTTATTGGCCGAACCCCATATTCATTACGAACGAAATAAGTGGATTTGGGTCTTTTTTAGACTTCGTATACATCGTTTTTATGGATTAAACCGTTTAATTGAAAGGCATTTTTATATTGTTATGGTAGTTATATAATATTAAATAAAATGTGTTACTATAACAAATATATTTATTTTCAAAAAACATATAAAAACGCCTAAAATTAACACTCTTTATTGATTTATACAAATGAAAACAACTTTTCATTCTTATTTTAATTACAATTCTGGATGGATAATTCTTAAGATTGTACAGAAAGGATGAGGATCAATAAGAATATAAAAATGGCCCCCATAATAAATAAGTTTAATATGATTTCTAAGAAAATTGATTTTAGAAAACCTATGAAACTCACTGTTAGTTATGGGATCTATTTTCATACTCTTATTGATCCCAGTCTTTTGAGATTGTCTTAGAAGTGAAATACTAACTTTAATAAGATACAAAAGATAATTTTCAATTTATTACCTACTTTAGATACAATATATACAAATAATCAGAAGAAATGTCTACAAAATGATGAAATATACATTTTGTTAATACATTAAATACGCAAAACACAACTAAAATAATATTATTTATTTGTTAACACTTAAATACGTCTATATTCAGAAGAGAATGCAATTCGAAGAGATTCATCATAACAAAATAAAACTGATTGATTAGACTTTTGAAATACTACTTTGCATATGCGCCGATTCAATCAATAAGGATGCATCACAAATCATCTTTGAGTTGCTTCGAACAAGAAATAGTAAGTGACACTCTTCGTATACTGTTAATTTCACTTTAGTGCAAACGAGACCGTGTAGGACAGTTGCTCTTTGTAAATCGAGCCATCTTTGAAGTGCCAGTTCCCTTTCCCTGATGTTCATACTCAAAACGACATCAGATGGTCCCCATAGGGAAAATTCCAGGACAGATTTAACCTGAGTTAACGAAATAGCTCTCTCAGTGTTAAGTAGAGATCGCAGGAGGGAAGTAAGCTTAAAATCTGGCATAAGCTGCATAACGGCTATTGCAGCGCAGTTGCAAAGAGAGACAAAGTTAACTTCGTTATGATTTCGAGATGGATCTTCACCGAACCTAAATAATAAAAAGGAAACGTTATTTGGCAGTAGTTTTTTTTTTTTTTTTTGAGCGGCATTGTAAATCTGTTTATAAAATTGAATTCTACACAACAATTTATTTTGGATGAGCCTATTTAAAAAAATTAAAATTGTACTGTTTAGAAATAGTGAAATTTTTAGTAGTTTGAATTTACTAATGAAATCGTTAATTAGTCACTGATTTTTTTATTCAATGGCATATTTAAAATGAGCTTCTTAATTTGAATTCCACACATCATTTTATCTTAGACAAGCCTATTTTAAAAAATTAAAACTGTATTTCTTAGAAATGATTATTTTTTTAGTACTTTTATTTTACTAATAAAATCGCTAATTGGTAACAGATCGTTAATTCAATTACTTATTTTAATTTTGCTTCTTGAATTGAATTATATACATCATTTTATATTCGATAAGCCTATTTTTAAAAATTAAAACTGTATTTCTTGCAAATATTGAACATTTTAGTACTTTTATTTTACTAATAAAATCATTTATTGGTCGCAGTTTTTTATTCAACTGAATATTTCAAATTCAATAAGTTCTACACAACATTTTATGTTAAACAAATATATTTTAAAACAAAAAAAGTAACTTCTATGACTTTTACTACTTTTTTCTTGCTAATATATAATCGTCTTTGGCTATGGATTTTTTTATTCAATAGATTTTCAAATCTCCTTGACTATTTTAATTTTGCACACCATTTTATATTAAAAGCCTTACCTTTTTTTAAAAGTTATAAACTAATTTCTAATTTAAACATATTGATTTACCCTTGCAAAACACAAAGACGATGATGCATTTCTTTATCCATTTCCTTGCAAAGGACGAATGTGGTTAGGGAGTCTGATAGTTCCTCGATTCCTTGAGCTTGCAGCATCTTCAAGGCATTGACTAGTTGAAGGACAACAAAACAAGCATCCTTTCTGGAATCGTCTGATGAATGGCTTTTAGATTTCAAAAGCTCACTGTACGTCTTTATAGAATGAACCTGCATCCAAGGGTGGACAGCAATCGTTGCTAAAATACAAGAAAAATATTAATACACATCATAAGTATTGAAGAGACAAACAGATTTCCTAAATCTAATAAAGTAATACCTTGACAATTGTCGCTGTCTTTATCAACGATTGAGGGAACGTCCTGGACTGGTACCAGGTCGACGAATTCAGTTATAGGAATAAGGTTGAAGTTCCCCAAGGACAACGAACTGGACGGAATCGTTTCCTTGCTGATAACAAGGGTAACATGCTGGGAACCCCATAAGGCTTGATAGAACACGCGAGGTCCTAAAAGCAGTGGTGTGGAATTTTCTTTAAGGGTGAAATCTGACCATCGAAGGCTCGAGGCTGCTTTTAATCCTCTAAGGGCGGGCATCACCGTTGGGACGTGAGTTATCTGCAATAGAAAGACAAAACATAAATTCAAAGACAATTTAATTAATAATACTTATCTACATAAATATAATAGACTTACATTTTCTAATACTTGTGCCAGGGCTTCGTGGTTTGCGACGACAACAGCTCCATAATTATCCTCCAGATTTTTATGTACAATACTTCGACCTTTTCTTGAGCGTAGTTTATGGGTCCTGCTTCCGGACATGGTCCATTCCCTATCATCTTCGAATATCTGAAAATATTTTTTTGACTAAACACACATTAAAAAATAAGCGAAAAATCACAAAACTGAATAAAAATTTATAAAACTAACAACTTTTAAATGTCTTCAATAAATAATCAACAAATGAAAAATTACTATATATGATAATGAAAAAAAATAAACAAACAAAAAAGTGTTTTCAATAATAAATTATCTACAAAATAACAAATGATCGTAAGAAAAATAATAAAAAAATTAAATTAAAAATTAAAATTAAAAATTAAAAAAAAGCAGACTCACCTCCCCTTCGCTTCCGTAGAATCCATAGGGTGAGTATATTTCGGATTCGGTTTCGCTCCCACAATAGGTAAGGGATGCGCTTCTGGGAATGTGGACATTATACTTATATCCCTCTCCAGACACATCTATATTGCTGTTGGACTTTCCTTGACCAAGGGATTTTCTTAATCTCCCTGTGTTTGCTACAGGACTATTTTTAGTAGGACTCGAAGAAGAATCGCACTCCGGAGAACTGGATCGCACACCGTTTATATAATCGTACACGTTTTCGTTAGCGTCCTTAACACCCCCGCCGTTTACCCTCGTTACGTTGATCGGTTCGTACAGGTGACCGTTTGTCTTGTGTTTTTGGGCGTGAGCGATCGCGGCTTCCCTTTCGCGCATACTCGCGGTACGTTGCGGCTTATGGGGGGTAATTGACGACCGAACCTCCCCAATGTTCGCATAGACCGAATCCTGAGACTTCGGAGATGAAGAACGCACGTTCTTTTGTTTCGGGGACGGATCGTGGGGCTTAGGGGGATGCGGTAAACTCGGTTTACTCGTGGGACCGTACAATTCCAAATTGCGGGGAGGGGGTGCCGGTTTGAACGACCGATTCTCGTAGATTGGATGGCCGGAAGTATGCAAGGAGACCGTGGAATTGTAGATTCCGTTCTGCATGGTGTTTAGGGGGCTGTAATCGGTGATTTCGGGAGGTATGACGGGTTTCGCAACTACCTCGATCTTCTCTCCGTTCAGTTCGGAGGGATGCACTATAACGAGCCTTTGTTTGCTGTTGGAATTTTGCTTCTGACTGTCTTGTTTCGGAGCGTCAACGAAATCCTTCGTAATAAACTCCTTGTTAGACGAGTTCATACGCAGAAATTTCTTCAATGAAAATCGCTGTTTGGCCTTTTCTTTCTTTTTGTCGTCAATTTTGGCCGACGTTAGGTTGTCTGATGACAAGGAAATTGTTCTTCTTGGACCCACCTCCGGTGGAGAAACGTACCTGGCCAGCTGGGGCTCATTACAATCGCCGTTACCGATCTCATTGTAAATGGAAGAGTTATAAATTTCGGTGCGATCCTTCTGACAATCGTCTGGATACGGTGCGATAGTTTTTTTCGAATAAATAGCGGTCTCTTCGGTTGGTGGGGGCATTGGTGCCCTCCGTTTGTTTGTCGTTCTTCCATAGTCCGATCCTGTAGAGTCCTGCTTGCTGAGTTTCGATTTTTGGAGTTCGGATACGACTTTCGGATGTTCCGCAACGATTTTGGTGGTGATTGTATTGGCAGGGGGAAGCGGAGGTTCAGTGGGACTTTTAGGAGGTTCGACAGAAAACGTTGTAAGAATGTTTTGATGTCCGACATGCTGGTTGGTGGCCATCACTGGTTTTCGAATTAGTACAGTGGCAGGTTTACCGGGAGGTTTGGGTTTCTCGGACCCGGGACCGTGTAGAAAAGAAGATCGAGTCTCGAAAGGGGGTGGTGTTGATGGTAAAGCTGGGACGTCGTTGTTTCCGTCAGGATCGGCGTGACCGTCAGGTTCTCCGGCCAATTCGCGACTTCCTGGTTCTTTAACGCTTTCAAGTGATCTAGTAGTATTTAATTTTGCGTATTTCTCAGACATTTCTTCGTCTTTTAAACTCTCAGTGAGTGAATTGTTCGTGTCACTTGCGGAAACGTCTTCGTAATTGTCAGTGTCTGTTGTTGAATCCGCTTTGTTTGATTCCTCAGAGTCAGAATGCTTTTCAGTGCTACTGTCGTTTTCAATATTCTTTTCGTTCTTTGATAAGTCTTTCGTGTCTTTAGTATTTGTCGCAGCTGTTGTGGTGCTTATGATAGTCAGATTCTCTTTGCTGCTTCTCAATTTCAAATTTTTCGACGTGAAGAGTTCCAGTTTGGCGGTGGACCTTTTTATTACGGGCGCTCTTGTCAATAACACTTTTCTTTCGCAAGTGCTAATCTTGGGTTTTGTTTCGATGGGCTTTTCAGACGGTTCTACACTATTTTCGTTAGTTTTAGTAGCAGCACTGGCAACACTTATATCTTTACCGATATTTATAGAAGATGGCGCAGTTGGAGTTTCTGAAGTCTTTGTCTCGGGAGCATTTTCTGTTAGTTTACAATCCATGATAGAAATTCGATTGCTCCCTTTCTCTAAAGTTTCCGAAATTTCTTCCAGAAGCGATTTTTCAGACTCATCTTTTTGTACTTCTTCCTTATCGTTGTAGGAAGTTAATATTACATTTTTCTTTTGTTCTTGTACGATATCTTTAGTAGTTTTTGCCACTGGGATTTGCGACACCGTTTTCGTGTATTTCCTGGTCGGCGTGGAACTGTCTTCGCCGAAGGGGGTAACGGATACAAGCAACGTTTGTTTCTTACCCTTTGAGTCGACTTGGGGAGTTCCTAATTTCAAACTAACGAATGTCTTTTTAGTATCGGGAGGAGAATCGTTTAACAAATTAGCATTAATTGTGTTAAAATCAGTATTAGCTTTCGTTATTCTCTGCAGCTCTTTCTCTTCTTCTCCGTCCGCTTCGTACTCGTTATCTTCCGAAGTGTCTTCACTGCTCATAAAATCTTCATCGTTATCAGACCAATCTTCACCCCCGTAACCGATAACTTTCGATAGTTCTGCCGTAAACGACACCGTACGTTTTGTTTTACCAATTTTGGCGGCACTTTTAATAATACTCGCGATAACTTTTTCCGATTTTAATGCGATCGGTTTCAACATGGTCTTTTCTGCGTGCTCGTCTTTCGATTTAAAACAGTTGGAACACAACTCCTTTTTCCAAGCATTTTGGACAAAATTTTGACATATCGCCGACATCTCTTAGATTATCTGAAAAGAAACAAGTTGCATTTAAAATATATATATAATTTTTTGTATCGCTCAATACATACGAGGGCAAATCAAATATAAACGGTAATTTTACTATTTAGCTTATTGTAAGCACGTTATACGGATCTAGAGGATTCGATGCTCGAGTGTTGTTTGGTTTATGAGGAGGGGGAAACCGGCTTAGGTAGCAGCTGCTACTGCGCTCGGTTATTTTGACAAGGAATAAATCAGACAAAATGAGCTGGAAAACCCTCGAGCATCCTCCTTATAGCTCTGACTTGTCAACCTGCGACTATTTTTTGTTCGCTCCCTTGAAAGAATCACTTGGAGGCAAAATATTTGAAAGCAATGAAAAAGTAGAGGAAAATGTGCGCAATTGGTTGACAACCCGCCCTCAAACTTTTTATAAAGAAGGAATATTGAAGCTTTCAAATCGGTGCAAAAGTGTGTAGAGCACGGAGGTGGCTACACTGAAAAATGTTAAACGTTTAGTTTGTGTTGACCATTAATCAATAAATTTATTTTACAAAATTACCGTTTATATTTGATTTACCCTCGTATTTAAAATTTGCAAATGTAAATTCGACAACTGTTACCTGTTGTAATGAGAAATATGTAATCTGATACACGATTTTCACATCGCAAATTTACCTAATACTAATGTCACTGTTTGCTATTATGGGATCAGTTACATTTTATTTTGTATGTATGCGGCGGTGTCTGATTCTACCTGTATACAATGAATTACGTGTAGGTTAAATACAAGAAGGAATACGAATCAGTTGACCTCTTGTAACACTTATACAGTTGCTTAATAATACTATATTTCGATTGGGCGAAATACAATACGGAATTCGATGGAAATACAGAAGGAAGGTCCCTGAATGTGGGCATATGTGGGCTAGAGTTATTTTTATTTTCTACCAATGATTTTATCAGTTTAAAAACAAATGCAAAGCAAAAGAAACAAAAGTACCTTTTTATGTCAACAGCAGATGAAAAAAGGAATAAAAAGAATTTCAAATTATCCTCAAACTACGTACATGAATATTAACTTTTCTATTATTCCTTCTTTGGTAGTGACGTTAAAAGTATAAAGGGAACCATTGGGCTCTCCTGAGGTCATTTAGAACACTTCAGCAGTTAAGAAAGTCTACTGAACCCAACTTTAACAATAGTTGTTTCTTATGTTACCGAATGAGATTATTTATTATTTTATTTACTTTTACAATTACGCAACTCAAAGTGGTAAACAACTAATAAACTAAAGTGTAAGGTGGATAAAAACGGACACAAAAATATCTGAAATACTCGTTATGATTTTCTGTAACTAGCTAAAAAGTTTCCCGACTGTTTTGGTCTTTTTGTAATACAAATTCTATGATTAACCATATCCAAATTTGCTAGATGGAAACTCATGGCAATAATAAAATAACACTCACTGTTTGTTTCCACAATTTATTAAGTAAACAAACAGTGAGTGTTATTTTATTAATACAAATTCTAGCCAAATAAAAAACTAAACATATTCAAAAAAGAAGGAATTAAAATCCTTATTCGTCTAAATATTAATATCAAAGATCTTACATTTGGAACGCGTCCTAACAAGTAGGCACAACGAACCGAAAGCCGGTAGGGGTATTAGCCCTCGGAGTAGTTGTTTCTGTTGATTCCATATTTATATTTATATTTATAAAAAACTAAACGATTAAAAAACAAAATACCAAAATCATACTTTCAATACATTATTATCGTCAACTCAAAAATTGCTTTGATCTTACCAGATCGTTTCCATTTTCAAAAATCGTGTAAAATCGAAGACATTGTCAACTTGACAAAGATCAATTGGTGAAACTACCCATTTTTGTTTCCGTCATTCCAATATTAACACAAAAAAATATTATGTGCTTTTATTAACTTAAACTTATCGGAGCATTTAATGTTCGACACTAATCGCGTATTATAACATGACACCAGAGTTGTTCGTAGAATTTTTGCTTGGTGTGTCTCTATATCAACATTATTTTTCACCTGTCTGTGTCATTTACACCTATCGCAAGTTAATCTTAATCATTGCAGAAGTATGTAATTGAGAAATAAAATTGCACAACAAACGTTCAGCGTAAAAGCTCGCAAAGTTTACCGTTGTTGTTGCACTTTATTACACTTGTGTGTGGATACAAACATTTAAAATACACACTTTCACACCTCTTTACACACATAAAAGATACGAGACCTACTTAATGTTTATACAGATATGCATAAATACGCATTAGGTACATTCCAATATATCGGTAGTTAAATGATAGCTTGATAATGATGAAACTAATTTTTTTCCAATTGGAAAAAGGGGACACTAGGTAATAAGTACAATATGTCAAAGACATTTTAATACAGGTACGAAGGATCCAATCCATTCTACCATATATATATATATATATATATATATACCTAATATGCTGCCGACGTACAACACGAATATTAATAAGTATTATTTATGATAAGTATCTAAGTACTATATAAAATTAGGCACGTGGACGAAATGGAACGTATTCAGCTATTCTTCTACAGAGCTCTTTTGGGCCTCTCCAGACGAACGCCGGGATACCTTGTTCGACTAGAAGTTGGTTGTTTTAAACTTGAAGAAGAAGTCATTCAAAGAGTGCTAGCGTACTGGCGTAAGATTTTAAGAATGTCAGACGACAGGTTCCCAAGGATGGCGTATAATAGGTTGATGGAGTTAGATGCTTTACCAAACAAAGATCGTAGGTACAATTGGGTTTCAAACTTTAGGGATATATTATTAAAATATGGTTTTGAATATTTGTGGAAGGAGCAAGATGAAGTGAAAATTAGGGTAGCCATGCCGCTTATTGACGGAGCTATGAGGAGACTTCTGTGGCAGCAAGATGCAGACAGAGCTCAGAACTCCTCGTATAGTACAAAATATAAACCATTAAAAGAACTAGGAAACGTGAACTGCGAGGAATATCTATTATTCAACATCTCAATAAATTTTACTAAGATAATTGCACAACTATAAAATATCAGCAAAAGACAAATGTCTGCTTTGTAATTTGGATTCCCTTGAAACATGCCAACACATATTCACGGAGTGTCCTGCATACAAAGCCTATAGGGATCATTACAACCTACCTTACCCAGATTCATTAAAAATCAGTAATGTTGAACAAGTGAAGAAACTATAATACTTTTTTAGCAGTTGTCTGAAACTAAGAAGTTTTGCGTAATGCGAATAGGTGTTTCTACGTTTACACTAAACCATAATACCGTTTAAATGTAGCAATGCCATGTAGAATAGTACATTATAGTTTTAGTTTATATTTGTATTGGAAAATTCCACAGACAAATAAATATTATTATTATTACTATATAAAATTAAAAGGAAAATAAAATTCAAACTTTTGGTGGTGCAAGTATTGTGAAATATATTTAATAAATTAGAAAAAAGCCACAAGAATTTATTATATTTTCTGCAATATTGTTTCGGCCGATTCGAATTGCAAACTTCATTAATGGATTTTATAATGTTAATTTCTGAATTAGTTTTAATAGGTTTAGATTTTGAATATTTATTTTGTTAAAGTCTTTTCTTATCCCTGCCGATTCCTACCATCCACGACAAACAAAGTTGGCAGTATTTCATTTTTTATTATATAGGTTAGTCAGTATACCGCTTGATTCCGAAAACTTTAATAATGAATTAGATATAATTAAACACATAGCTGTTAGAAACGGTTACATGTTACATATGATAGACAAAATGATAAAAAATAAATTAAAAATGAATATTACAAAATTATTGTACAGTCCATCTTCTACCAACAATACTCTTTAAGTTCGGTAGCATTACATTCATAGACAAATTTAATTTTAAATTCAAAAACTATTTTAAAAAGAATTTCAATTGCACTATTGCAGAAACCAACATGTTAAATTTAGGTAAATATTGAGTAAACAATAAATGTAGGAAAATTAACCGAATGTATAAAAATGGAATCTATCAAATATTTTGCAATTCTTGTGACGGTACCTATACAGGAAAGAGTGGTAGAAATATTAAAAAACGCGTTTCCAAGCATCTCTATTCAATTAACAAAAAAGACAAAAACACCGGCTTTACAAATCATTGCTCGACATTAAACCACACCTTAGATATTAATAAATCAAAAATTTTACATTCAAACGTTCCAAATTATAAAATATTATCATTATTAGAAAACTTAGAGATTAAGAAGGCAATCCAAAAAAATATCAATTTAGTAAATAATCAATCAGCAACTAGATACATCCAATTCCCCTCTCATTCTACATCAACTGTAAAATCTTTTGTACACCCCTCTTCCTTTATTTTTAAGTATAAATTTCAGACAAAAACATTTTAACTTTAGTAACCTATTTGTATTCTTGATAATGACCAAATCGGCCGAAACAATATTGTAGAGAATATAATGAATTTCATGTAAACATTCTTGTGGATTTTTTCTAAAATTAAAAGGACTGGAAACTTGATGAAATACTTGTCACACAGGTACCTAATAAAAAAAGATCTGTCAAATCAAGAAATAATTATAAATTTACAATAATTAAAATTTTCTGGTGAAATGATATTGGAAATTTCTCAAAAACTGTAAGGCATTAAAGATTTATCAGTGCATTGAGTATCATTGTAAAAAAATTGTAAACTTCTCTAGAGGTGTTATTTAATGTTATAAACAAATGTCTCCTGGTTTTTTGAAATGAACTCTCACAAGGAGGAACGTTAAATAATGTTTTCATTTAGGTAAAATACTAGTGAACAACAAAGAAAACAAAGCTGGAGTATATAAATTACGAGTGTGTATCAAATTAAACGGGATTGATTTTGTAAAAAAATCGAACTATATTTAATTATCTATATATCTATATTTATTTATTTATTAAATCTCCCTCCCTAGAATTACATTTTTCCCATCGGATTGAGAGCTTTTTTATGCCATCATCGTAGAAACTCTTCAGACATTCTTGTAACCATTGGAACACAAATGCTTCCACTGCGTCGTTCTCGTAAAAACGTTGGCCTCCAAGCTCTTTTTTCAGTGGCCCAAAAAGATGGAAGTCACAAGGGGACAAGTCGTGGCTATATGGCGGATGTTCCAGCGTTTTTGCCTTGTGGCATTGGCTGTATGAGGCCTGGCGTTGTCATACAAATGAGTGACACTTCTGACAGATTGATTCTTCTTTTTCTTTCGACTTGTTCTTGGGCGGCGAGCATTGCTCTCGTTCTCGACCTTTTCACGGCCTTCATAAAATTCCTTGTGCCATGCAAACACCCGGGTTCTTGACAAGGTGTTGTCCCTAAACTGTGTCTGTAATCGCCGCCCCCTTCCTTGGGCAAAAACTTAATAATAATCCATTGGTCCACGGAGACATGCACTCCCTTCCCCCTGGCGGTACAGGTCATCTTCGCATCTACTACTACCAGTTCACTGACCTGGTAAAAATCAGTCCCTTTTATATTTGATACGTCCTCGTATCATGTCATACTTGTGATGCATATTACATTGGTCAGACTGGCAGAAACGTAAAAATCTGCATAAATGAGCATAAAAAATCGATGGCAGACAACAAACATAATACTGGCTTAGCTACACACTAAATAAAGCAAAATAATTTTATCAATTCAGATGGTATAAAGCTATTACACGATGAAAAGAAAGGTAAACATTTGAATCTACTGCAATGTTTTGAAACACAATATTAATAATGAACAACAAAATTTTCTTAATATACTCATAATGGATACCAGACTTACACAAACAAATATGCATTTCTGTGTAAATAATCCATAGGACATTGTACATATACATCTAAATATAGCTATAAATTGATGATAAGATATTCTTAAATGTTAGTAAAAGCTTTTACTCTTGAAAAAAGTATAACTATGCCGAAACAATTGTATTCTGGAACATATAAAAGTGGTTTTACTTATTATAATTATTATTAAATAATGTTTGAACTATCATCCTGCAAATGCAAATATTTTCTCAAACGACGGAAATAAAATATTCGCAAGAATGTACCGCCCAGAGGGATAGTGAGTGCTGTGTCCTTGCTATTGTTTTTATTACCAACAACACTAAATAAGTCTCGGCAAAGTGAAGGTATAATTTTATTAATGCGAATAATAAATTAGTATAAGTATTTCTTTACACACGCAGATCATTAGCTAGCATTAAACATTAAACGTGTACCATTTAGATCAGTATGAACAGTAAATATTTCGTTGTATGACCAGCCTTGGAAACAAACCAGTTCAGATAGAGAGAGCACAACAGTGAAAAGGGTTTTTATATCACATACCTTATTTTATGATAATTATTTCCGCGAAAAACTTTTCTTTTTGTTCGTAGGTTGTTAAAACAGAAATTGTAATAAAAAAATTAATATTTTACAATTGCAATTGTTTATCTTATTATCCATTCGAATTAAAACATTAAACAAGAACGATTGCCTCGACCATGTATTGGCTTAAATACGAGGGAGGATCAAATATAAACGAGGTTTTTTAAATTGCGCGCCTGATAGTCGTTCAAGGCGCATCCGGGCGTTAGGAACTTGAAGTGGGGATATTAGGTGGTATGGAAACGACGCGTCGTATTGATGCATTCGCTTGGTTAATACTCAGTTAATCTCACAATGAGTGAGAAAGAGGTGCATAGCAGCGTTGCGCAACGAATTAATATTCGTACTAAGTTTCTTACACGTGAAAACGTGAAACCAGCTGAAATTTTGCGCATATTGCAAGCACAATTCGGAAATGCAACGCTTTCGTGGCCACGTGTAAAAGTTTGGTGCAAACAATTTAACGATGGGTATGATCGTATCGAAAATATAAATCATCCACGTCGTCCGCGCACCAGCATTTCGCCGGTTAACATTGCACGCGTTAGAAACCTTATTGAAGGGGACCGCCCGGACACGCCACTGTGCTTCGGATATCTGGTGAACTCAGCATCAGCTACGGGTGTGTCCACACAATAATAACGAAAAACTTGGGATTCCAAAAAATTTCAGCCAGCTCGTTGGGTTCCAAAGTTGCTGCGTGAAGATCGAAACGTTGCTCGAGTTCATATCTCTCAGGCCCTTCTCACTCGATTTAGAGAGGAAGGTGACACTTTTTTGCAAAAAATTGTAACCTGCGATGAGACGTGGATACACCATTACACTCCAACATCAAAACGAGCAAGCAAGGAGCCACGCCGCCACGGCGCAAAGATGAAGGAAGCAAACCCAGTGAAGCCGAAGACACGTCTGTCTGCAGGTAAAATTTAGCCACGGTTTTTTGGACTGGAGAGGGGTGCTGTTGGTCGATTTTTTGCACGAGTGAAGAACCATTAATGCAGCCTACTACTGTCTGTACTACTGACTTCCCAGTCAGGTAAAACTTGCTTATCGACGAAAAATGAGGACGCACCCCATTCGTGACGATAACGCAGGCCCAAATCGGTGAAATGCACTGGACTCAGATGGAACACCCTCCATATAGTGCAGACCTATCCCCTTGTGATTTCCACATGTTTGGGCCCCTCAGAGAATCAAGAATCAATCACTAGCAGGCGAGCGACTTCAGACCGATGAACAGGTAGAGGCGTTTGTGCGTAACTGGATGTCTATATAACCCGCCCTGCTTCTTTTTATGAAAACGGAATGAACGAACTACCAATGCGTTGGGAAAATGTATAGACAAACAAGGGGTATATGAATATGTGGAAAAATAGAGAAATTTGTGTTTTCAAGAAACTTTTCAAAATAAATGTTTTATGAACAAAGGCTCGATTATATTTGATCCATCCTCGTATTTTTAACACAAAAAGTAACTAAAACTTTACTTTTATATATCATTCATTATAAGTTAATTTGGTTACTAAAGGGCGAATTTACAATGCAGCACACGGAATAGTATATTACACACGTATATAGAAGAAATCGAAAGCATCTTTGACTCATCACGACGGACGACCTATCTGACATTTGAGAAGATCACCTTGGCTTCCCATAAAAACATTGAATTGATTGTGAATGTTAAATTGATATACCAACACAGCGAATCATTCCACACGAATACTACGATTAGTGTGCTAGTTAAAATTTTACTATTTTACTTTTTCTCTACAAATTTGCGGTCACACAAACAATAATTTGCAACTTATATACTATTAATCGGACTGAACTATCTAATCAAAACCTAAAGGGATTTTTAATCTTTCTTCTTTCGTTAACAATTAAAAAAGTAATATTATAAGAAGAAAAAGAGAAAAAAATCGTCCAAAAACTTCACAAACTTTTTATTGAAATACAGATGTACATTTCAACCAGCAAGTGGTCATCTTCAGTGTGTTGACTAATAAACAGAAATACCGAAATGTATATCTTCTTATAGGTACCCGAAGGCTATCGATAACAGAGGGTTGTTTTGCAGATGTGTGCATCGAAATTCATCAGGTTTTCCCTAAATTAAAGTATGTACATTGCTTCGCTAGTGACTACATCCGATAAGTAGTTTCAGGGTCTGAGTAATTCTAAATTGTTTAAATCAAAGCTAGGGTTGGATTGTAAAAAATGTGATGCTACGGCGGATTTTTCTGGAGGGTTCTTTTTTAAATGTTAAAAATGTTACTTGAATCGTGTGTTAATATTTCTTTTTGTTAGACCTATATATACTTCTTTACAGTTAAGTATTACAACTAATTTTGTAAATTTCTGATTTATTATGATTATGTTCTTTGTCTTTGGGATTCCCTAAAAGGGTGCTTAATTTATTTTTATTATTTGTAAAAATTGGTTCTACATTTAAATCTTTTGTGACTTTCTTTATTGTTTTAATCAAACTATGGTGGTAAACGAACTTTTTTCTAATTTTGTTTTTTGAAAGATGAGTAAGTGTTTTTCGATCTTTTAGTCCTTTTTTATTGATTTGATAAGAAATTATTGTAATCACTTCATTTTTGTTAAAATCATGGTCTTCCGCAACTGTTAAAATGTAATGAAAGTCCTTTTTATATCTCTGGTAATTTAGGGGTATGTTCACCAATCTATATGGTAAACTATTAAAAACTCCTATTTTATGTACTTGGTGGTTGAAATGTACATCTGTATTTAAGTAAAAAGTTTGTGAAGTTTTTGGACGAATTTTTTCTTTTTCTTCTTATAATATTAATGCTTCACAATCACACGAAAGGAAATATTTTTTAAAATACTCATTATTACTGTTCAAAAAAGTTCAAGTAATAGTTATAAAGTCATAAATTTAGTTTATCCTGTTTTTAATTTAAAAGAAAATTATAACTATTTCTCTTTAACGTATTTATGGCATTTATCAAATAAAATAGGGAAATATATCACAAAATTTACAAAATAAGTTTCATTTAAAACTAATAATTAATTCATTAGGAAATATAATAAAAAATAATAAAGATAAAACGGAGATACATTTGAAATCCGGAATTTACCGTTTAAATTGTGGGGATTGTAGCATGGCTTATATAGGACAAATAAAAAGAAGTTTCAGAGATAGGATAAATGAACATAAACATAGATTTCTTTCTAAAAATACTAAATCTACTTATGTAGAACATTTAATTAAAAACGACCATAATTTCAAGGATAATTTCAAAATTTTACACTTACAATATAAAGGTAGGAAACTAAATTTATTAGAAAATTTGGAAATCAATAAATTACATAAAAAAGGTAACATTCTAAATGACCAAATTGAAGTTAGTAATTCACCATTATTAAACATTTAAATTAGACTAGTAAGTTATTCTTTGTATGTGTATCATTGTATTTGTATTTGTTAAACAATTAGTTTGTATTTGGTTTGTCAAATTTCTTCCACCTGAAGAAGCCACTGTGTGGCGAAATAATTATTATGGAAAATTTTTTAAAAAATTGTAACTTTCAAAGTGTGTTTTTCGTATCTTAATTTATTATGGAATTACAAGAAATAGAAACCTCATCTATTCAATTTTTAATAGTCATTAATTTTAACTAAAAATTTGATTTGTTTATTGCTTGTGATCATATTGTTACTACAAATGAAGAAAGCCGAACACCTGTGTTTGGCTGAACCTGTTGCGTTTTTTTTTATCTTGAAAAAAATATGTACACACCGTTTCTGTTTTGTTTGCCTACATTTGATTCGCGTACGGTTTTTCCGCGGCCGTTTACCTACGAACACACAAAGCTACGTTTTAGATAACAGGGTGGGGACATAATAATAATAATAAAATGCCATATGCCGGTATGAAAATTAGAAATAAACGTTTAATTATTCATTAATCAAACATCCAATAGAGCATCAGTTCAAAGACCTCGGGAGTAATAAATCATATTCCGTAGTAAAATAGTACAACTTGACGCCTTTGCGAATGTAACTATTTCGTATCCATGCATTTACAGATATACAGAAAATTACTTCACAATTACAATTATCAATGATAATTCGACATCTGACAGATGTTGTTTCTGTCGCTACGTCACGATCACGATTGCGTCTGTTTGAGCGAAAGTAATTCTGATAAACGAGATGTGTAAGGTACGATGACTCACGATGTTAATTATGCAAAAATCTTACCACGTAATCTAACGGTCTATTATATTTATTTGAATGTACGGATAAGTGCAAAGAGTATAAATATAACAGAACATTTACATTGGAAAGATAAAAAAGATAACAAAATTGAATATGTGTATATTTAGTAACAAACAAACACGTGGTTACGTTTCATGAAAAATTTATTTGTTCTTCTCTACAATATTGTTTCAACCCTTGCGAGTCATTACAGTAACACCATAGCTCTTGATAATGACCCGCAAGGGTTGAAACAATATTGTAGAGAAGAATAAATAAATTTTTCGTAAAACGTAACCCAATGTTTGTTTGTTACTCAAAATACACATATTCAATTTTTCAAAAAAAAAAAGGAATTAAATCCTTATTCGTCTAAATTTTAAGATCAAAGATCTCACATTTTGAACGCGTCTACCATCGTGGGATGTGGCTTTCGGTTCGATGTGCCTGCTTGGTAGGACGCGTTCAAAATGTGAGATCTTTGATTTTAAAATTTAGACGAATAAGGATTTTAATTCCTTCTTTTTTGAATATGTTATATTTTCGTCTAGGAGTCCATCGGAATCAACAGTGTAATTCAATTCCGGTAGGGGTATTAGCCCTCGGAGTAGTTGTTTCTGTTGATTCCATATTTATATTTATATTTATATTTATATATATAATATAGCCTGTAAAGGCCTTTCTGCCAGCGCCCACCTGATGAGACCCGATAGGTCGAAACCGGTCGTGGGATGTGGTTTTCGGTTCGATGTGCCTACTTGGTAGGACGCGTTCAAAATGTGAGATCTTTGATCTTAAAATTTAGACGAATAAGGATTTTAATTCCTTCTTTTTTGAATATGTTATATTTTCGTCTAGGAGTCCATCGGAATCAACAGTGTAATTCAATTCCGGTAGGGGTATTAGCCCTCGGAGTAGTTGTTTCTGTTGATTCCATATTTATATTTATATTTATAATATAACCTGTAAAGGCCTATCTGCCAGCGCCCACCTGATGAGACCCAATAGGTCGAAACCGGTCGTGGGATGTGGCTTTCGGTTCGATGTGCCTACTTGGTAGGACGCGTTCAAAATGTGAGTTCTTTCATCTTAAAATTTAGACGAATAAGGATTTTAATTCCTTCTTTTTTGAATATGTTATATTTTCGTCTAGGAGTCCATCGGAATCAACAGTGTAATTCAATGCCGGTAGGGGTATTACCCTCGGAGTAGTTGTTTCTGTTGATTCCATATTTATATTTATATTAATATTCAATTTTATTTGAAATGTTTCACAAAGAATGCGATACCCAATCTATCAACTTTAAAAAAGAAAACAGCGGGAAAATATTCGCTTACCTCGTAGAAATCTTACGCTCATATTTTCTCAAGAATTGACGCCGTTCCCTTACCTGTAACAAAGAAAAATATCGTTATAATTTTGTTTTATCTTCTGTAACATACTGTATTATAAATAATACGTAACGTATTTGTGACGTGATGTACATACATCCATGAAACGGTTCATACGTATTCGTTTAAACATAAATGTATAAAAATTATAAGATAAAATAACATCAGACTATGTAAAATTATGTGAGATCGCAGCAATAGGGGGCCTTGAAAAGTAAAAGCGGTTACTTTTTTTTTTCGTAAATGCAATGCACCGATCGCCATCGCAGTCGAGTGCGGGACTTTGCAATTTCGCAAACTGAGGAATTTGTTTTGTAAAAGCCGAAATGCCAAAGAATTTAATTGTTTTACACGTATACCTAAAGGTTAATAGTTAACGTTTGATGGCAAAAACTCTACCGCCTTTACAGTAGTACCGCAATAAATAAAAACAAAACAGTGTTAATGAGAAACTTTATTAAAAATATTACAAAAGCGCATTAGACACCTGCAACTTTTATTAGTTGTATATTCATGAAAATTAAATTGAAAGTACACAATTTTAAATGTATTTCTTTTAAAAAATTGAAAAACATAAAAAGTTTCAAGCTTTATATTTGAATTCACTACAATTGTTTCGCTTAACTTAAGCTTCTTCAGATGAAGATATAACAAAACTTGTGATTAGTAAGTACCTATATAGATATACCTACTAATTATTACGATGGGGGAATTAGATATTGACATTTACATCTTTATTATATCGATTAATTTCTAAACCCTCTAGTAAATCCAATCTTTTACCTTTATTATGAATATGTAAACTTTTAAATTCTAGATTAAAATAATGTCCATTAGTAATTAAGTGACCTGCGTAAGCCGAGTCAGTTTTTTTATTTATAAAACTCTTATAATGTTCGCAAATACGAATATCAAAAGAACGACCAGTTTGACCTATATAGACTTTCTCACAGTTGGAACAACTAAGTAAATAAATACCTGATTTTGAGTTATTAGGTGTTTTACATTTATTATTTAAAATAAATTTTCCTAAATAATTATCTGTTTTAAATAATATAAAACTATTGTTTGTTTTTTTGTAAAATTTTTCCTTTTTTATCAGATATTTCACCTACATACGTTATACAATTAAAATTATTCGTTTTATTTTTACAACTGGATAAATTAACTTAATGCTTTTAATTTAATATATTGTCAAACAGGCTGAGAAAATAACAATTATTTACAGCAATACGATAAATTCTGTCTCATTCTAACTTATAACGATCGGGCTTTAACGGAACAGAAATCAACCTATGGATAAAAGAATTAAAAGACGCTAATCTGTGGGATACCGGATGAAACGAATTAGCGTGAATAATAGTGTCCGTTGGGAAGGTTTATGGAAGATGGCAAATTCATGTTTTGATTGTACTCTTTTAATATTAAGATCTAGAAAATTTATAGATTTCTCGGTTTCAATTTCTAAAGTGAATTTTATTTTTTCATGTAAACCTACTGATAAAATTATTACCAGAACCTGTAACACAAACAAGAATATCATCTACATACCTGAACCAATATAAACAGTGAACAGATCATGTTTACCTATTTGTTTTTCCAAATGGGACATAAATATCTCCGCTAATAACGGGTTCAGTGGGTTACCCATAACTAAACCTTCCGATTGTTTATAATATTGTTCTTCGAAAAGTAAATAATTTTGACTCAGGCAGTATTCAAGTAATAATATTAATATCTCTTTAGCAATGAATGCATTGGATTTACCCCCAAATTTGTTTGCAAGTATTCATCCGAAAGATATAATAGAAATTGTCGAAAACAAGCTAATAATAATTAGTAGGTACATATAGGTAGTTACTAATCACAAGTTTTATTATATCTTCACCTGAAGAAGCTTAAGTTAAGCGAAACGATTGTAGTGAATACAAAAATAAAGCTTGAAACTTTTGATGTTTTCCAATTTTTTAAAATTATGAACCAGTTTCAACAATGAACAATCTATATATATATATATTTCTCTTAAAAACTATTAAAGATGTTACTATAAATGGGACACAGTAGGTTAAAAGGCCATTACCCTTTTCAACAAATTCCAAATATATCACATGTGTAACATTGGCAAATAACTGCTTATATATATAAACGTTAACGTGTGTGTAAAGGATCCATTAAAATTCAAATCGGCATTGCAACTATAACGCCATTAGCCTTGTTTCGAATAATTATCTATTTGAAAGTTTGCATTTTACTTGCCATTTATGTATCTACCAACAGATAATAGATAAGATTAATATTAACTATTATTATTAGTAACTCAACCTCTAAACAACAGTTAAACATTAAATGCAGTTCAAACTAGAAATTAAAAAAGCTATGTACAACAAACATAACATTGTAAATTCCCAAACAGAAACATATTCAAACAACTCCCCATTACTTTTGTTCAAACTAGGTAATTAAGAAATTTCCCCATCATTATTATTCACTATAAATATGTTTGCGCACATTTATATATATAGTAATTCTGCTTACTCTTGATAATGACAGACCCCTGTCGAAACAATTGTCGAGTTCCGTCAATAATCCTGTGAAAAATATACCAAGTGTTTTATTCGTTTTATTATTTCTTAAACTTTAAATGACGAAACTAATGATGACCAAATATTTTATTTTATTAGCCATTGCTTGTTAAATATCTCCCCATTTTATTTACATCATATAGGTACAAATAGAATAACTTAACAAAGCATTACAAACTACAACCTGTAATACTCTTTGAAAATGGCATGATAGCCGAAACATGTTGGAGAAATCTAAATAAACTTGTGAAACGTAACAACCAAGTGTTTCTTTTATTCAAAATTTTACAATGTTACGTTTACAATTTTTATCAGTCAAGACCTTCGACTGACACGATCCAATCTCTTAGATAGGTAAATGCGAAGTTTATATAAGTTATCTTAACATTTCTGATGACTTAAACTTAACGAATTATATATATATATATATATATATATATATATATATATATACAAGGACGTGTGCTTAGAATATGAGATTTCATTTTTTATATACTTGAATGCATTCAGATACACGGGTTTTAATGTCACATTCCAGAGATAATGCATGTCTAGTTGTTGGTATTTACACGACCGTTTGTGTCCCGTTTACGTTCTCTATGTAAATTATCAATAAAGGCGTGGTCACAAAAAAAATAATGTTATATCGTAGAAAAAGTAACAGATTTGTTTTTCTGCGAACGACAATACACATAAAATTTCTCAACACATACCCCTTAGAAGAAAACTATAACAATATATGGAGGTATCTTCAAAATTGGTTTGTTTGATTTGAATTATTGAAGAACACGGTAAACATCTTATCTCCAAGCGCTTCTTTCAAGAACCCATACATATGGAAATCACAAGGGAACAAGTCGGGGTTATATGGCGGATGTTCCAGCGTTTCCCAGTCTAATGCATCCAATTTTTACCTTGTGACATTGACCTATTGTATCTTCCTTTTCCTTCGAAATGCCAATTTCGCGGCATCCAGTAGATCACAATAACATTGCGCATTAATTGTGCCTCGATTATGTAGAGAGTCAACGTGAAAAGCACCCTGCCGATCAAAAAACACTGTTGCCATTACCTTTCCGGGCGACAACAGTCGGAGAATCCGAACCCATCTGGGACACTACGCATTTTCGGGTCATCTGTGGATACTTCCGTAACTGATGGCCAATTTTCATCAACACTTGTCCTTGGACGGCGAGCATGGCTCTCATTCTGGACCTTTTCACGGCCTTCAGAAAATTCCTTGTGCCATGCAAACACCCGAGTTCTTGACAAGGTGTTGTCCCCAAACTGTGTCTGTAATCGCCGCCCCCTTCCTTGGCCAAAAACTTAATAATAATCCATTGGTCCACGGAGTCATGCACTTCTGTCTCGCTCATTGATTCTCCCTTCCCCCTGGCGGTACAGGTCATCTTCGCATCAGTCCCTTTTATATTTGATACACTCTCGTATTTTGTACTCCTAGATTTCGTTATGGTTAAAATAGCATCATGCACATTACCTATGAATATTCTTTTTAAATATCCGTTATGAAAATATATAAACCACAAGGGTGTACTTAAATAACTCCTAAAATACCAAGATAAATAATTTTCTCCGAAAATGAGAAAACATATTGTTTTTTTTTTGACGCGAGAAATCCAATTTAAGTTGAAATTTTTTTACAAAATTGTATTACATCACTCTTCCTCATTATACGTAAAATTGTGCTTAATTTCATTCGACAGTGTTACCGAACAGACATAAAATCGAGATTACTTCCTTTGATGTCGACTATACAAAAGCAAATTCTTTCTTTATTAGGAATCAGCCAAGCAGAGATTTTAGGGCAAACATTTCAAATATTCGACTTGAGAAACATCAAGTGCAAATTTTTCCACAGTAAATTTTTAAATACGTACCTAAATACATTTTTCTATTGATTGATTGATAGATAGATAGACAACAAGTGAAAGTATTTAAATAATAATAATAATAAAAAATGATTGACTCGAATCTATTCTAAAATTAGTTCACAAAGTTTCTAACAGAAATAGAAATTTGTTTAAGAAATTCTAGGTTTATTTACACTTTCTTCGTGAAAAGATAAACAACTACAGATATGTCTGTTTACAGAAAAAGATTACAGTGGCCGACACGTAAGGAGATTCAGCGAGGGTCAGATTGACAGGTAGGTAGGCGGAGACTACTAACGAAAGAGCCAATAAGAATATGGCTGGACCGAAACGTCAACTTGTAGTTCAGAGGCGCGTATCACTGAGAGAAAAAGTATTCATTCAACTGATTTACTTACCCTAATGGGGTTTTAATGATGTATGCGAAGTGAACAATTAAAATTTCACTATCATCATGAAAATAAGGAGAAAATCACGGTTATAAATACCTGATTATATAAATCTAGGAATAATAGCTAATTTGAAGATTATTAGGTATGCATAGAAATAAGTTGTTGACAAACAAAATAAAGTCGAATGAACAAAACTTGATAATATGAATTATGTAGTGTATCTTACCCAGGTCTATCTGTTAAGGCATTTGCTACAAAAATTAGTTTGTACAATCAATCTTTATATTTGTTATTTTTATACTTCGTAGTTTCGTTTATAGTTGTACGATTTGTGCATGTACCAGATATCATAAATAATGTTGTTTAGTCTGGGTATCAGGTTCGCTGGTGGCGATAGAAGAATATCGTGGTTAGTAGTTGTATGTACATTATTTCTTTACAAACAACCACTTCTCTACTCTGTTAATTTGCAACTGTTTGCCACTATGCTACTGAACTTTGCTGAGAAGTTATCATTCTGTCTATGAATCGATTAACCCCGCCCTAAAGAGGCTAGACTTTGCCACTGCGCATCCGATTATTTATGGCTTTTGAATCTCCTTACGTTCCGGCCACTGTACCTTGCTCTGTACCTTCAGGAAAACAGTAGCCCAACCACGGCAGAAAATGGGGAAACTAAAACCTGCCTATTTAAAAAAATAGAGTTTTGTAAAAACACACTAAATGCATTTTAATTGGTCTGAATAGAATATGCATTACTTTATGGTAAAATAATTAATGTTAATGCCTAAAGGCACATAATGTATAGGTACCTTACATACACATAACATAAATACATTAATTCAAAGTCGTTTCTGATTTCTAACGTGTGAAAACGACAAGAAGTATGAACAAAAATACCATTGTCCACTATCACACTTTTACTATCCATTCGAAACATAATAAACAATAAGATAAAGTAAAAGTATTAATTACAAAAATAGGAATTTATAATTAAGTTTTGATTATAATTGCCGTAGGTATGTACACGGATATTATATTTCTATGAGCTTGAATAAACTTTTTATAACTTTACTTTCTTTTCGGATTGATTGTTGTGAGATTCAAAAGAAAACATAATTAATTTTATTATGCACATACGTTATAAACTGCGTCCATTCCATAATTATTTAACCAATTAAGTTGGGCTCTAAATAAACATATTTACCTTTTAATTTACAATATTAATATAACTACATCGCGTTAACAAAAACGTACACCTGTTTCTCTTGGTCTATACAGAATGTAACCTTATTTCAACATCAATAACGTCTCACGATCAGTCAATTTTATTCGAGAGAAAAAATGCCATTAACTCTAACCTTCGAAACAGTAACACAGATATACACACAAACACACATATATTTGTATCTCCGTATTTCCAAATTAAAATTTGTTTTTAATTAAGTAAGTGATTATAAAAAAAGATTCACAAATTCCACCTTAACCTTGGAGCAAAACAATGGGGAAAAGACGCAAAAGCCATTGTATTTATTCTTGATGAACTAGAAGAAATACTCTTTTTTCCCACACGTTTTGTTAATTTATGTAAACAATGAGTTACATTATAAGAACACCTGCTCGTAAGAACCGAACTAAACGCTAAAAAGTGCAGAAAAGTAATTTTACTATCTTCTTATATGTGCTTGCAGGTTCCAAAGGAAGTGCTGCTTTGGGGACAAGTGTAAAAGATACTTAAGAACAAGATTACTTAAAATTAATTTGAAAAACCCCTTACTTAATGATAAACATCTTTGGTTTCGTTATGTAGATGGTATATTTTATGTGTGGAAAGGTACAGAACGTCAATTAAATAATTTCTTATCATGTTTAAAGAGTTTAGATAACTCTATTACATTCACGATTGAAAAGGAACAAAATAATAGTCTAATTTTTTTAGATCTAACTATTTCTAAAGTTTCAAATAAATTCCAATTCAGCATCTATAGCAAACCTACCACTACAGATATCATCATCCCATACGATTCGTACCACCCTTTGCAAACCAAATATGCAGTATTTCATTGTTTACTACACAGGCTAACTTCTATACCTTTTTCCCCTTCAGATTTTAACAATGAATTAGATATTATTAAATACATAGCGGTTGCCAATGGTTATCATTCTAACTTAATAGATAAGATGTTAGCCAAAAAAACGAAAACTCAACCTAATAAATTATTATATAACAACGTCATAATCCCTAAGTTTGGTAGTATAAGATTTGTTCAAAATATTAGTCTTGCGTTGATAATGCCCACATAAAAAGTGGGCGAAACACGTGTCCGCGGTTTGTAGCTTTTTGTGGTAAAGGGATAAGTCTCTCTAATTATTTTTTGTAATTTGCCACAGTCTCCGATAAATATTCTCATTAAAATATTAGTCATAGATTCAAATACAAACTAGAGAATTCTTTTAATTGTAAAATCATAGAAAATAGTTCAGTTAATTTAAAATCCATATTATGTAAAAATAAAACCATTGATCCCTTAGAAAAAAGTGGTGTTTGTCGTTTAGGTTGTAATTCGTGCAATGCTATTTATATTGAACTGAGTGGCAGGTCTATTAAAAAACGCGTTTCTGAACATAATAACGCCATTAACAAAAAAGATAGCAACTGTGGTTTTGCTGAATATTGCATTACTAATAATCATCATCTAGACTTGGATAAGATAAAAATTTTACATTGTAACATCCCAAAAGCAGGAAACTGTCTCTACTTGAAAATTTAGAAATCAGAAAAACTGTTCATAATAAATGTAATCTTGTAAATAACCAACTAGAATTAGTATCCCATAATTCCCCTTTGATTATGTATAAATTATAACTTATCCTCCCCACCACGTTTCTTGTAATTTAATAGTATAAATTGTTTGAACACATTTTACATATTTAGTAATCTTTTGTATTCCCTAGATAATGGTCGAATCGACCGAAACAATATTGTCGAGACAATAAAATTTTCGTAAAACTTATTTGTTTTTTCTTCTTTTCTCTTTGACAAAATTACTTGTTTTCAAAGTAGAAAAACAGAGTTACGAAAAAAAAAAACGAATATGTAATGGTAATATTCAGAATTTTTGCTTTCACTCGCGTTCCAGTTTGCTAAATCTTCTGTAAAACAGCGGCTGTCGTCGCCAAGGCAATATTGGTTTGTAAACTGGCTTTAGGTGAACGTAATTTAATCTTTAGTTGCACAAACGATCAATTATATCTATTATTAAGCGTAGCCGAACCGTTGGCTGCTGATTGTTATTGAGTAATGATGGTTATTACAACCGGACTGTCCGGTACAACACCCGGAAGGTGATACGGAATCCTTGAACGTCATGAAAAGATGCATATTGTACAGTTATAATCATATAACATAGTTAGGTATTCCTACAATCTAAAGAGACAGTTCTGTCACCGTCAATATTACGATATTATTTTGGAAATAAACAAAAGCATTAATTTCCTAGATTCAACATTTACCAGCACATTAATGTGAATTAATTTTTACTAACTACTGATTACCCCAAATTAATATTTAGTGGTCAGAGCATTGGTGCGTAAAGCCTAAGGTCCCGGGTTTGATTCTCGGCAGCAACAATTTTTACTCGTTCAGTTAAGGTAATCTGTAGTTGGCGAAAATTAATTCACATCAATGTATTGAAATCAACCTTTACAAAAAAAAATAATCTGACTATTTAAAACCCACTCATACGGATACTACCGTCTCTGCTGTCTCCAATCATCCTACACAAACAAAACTAGCCGTTTTCCATTATTTACTAAATCGCTTATTAATATAATATACTTTTATCCGTCTCTGATTTTAACTCAGAACTCAATATCATAAAACACATCGCCGTAAATATAATAATAGTATCAAATCTGCAATTATAGATAAAGGAAGATTTCCTCTCAACTCCTTTATAATGACATTTCTCCCTCAACTAATAATATTAACCACATGTTTGTGTCTACTAAATTTGTTAACAACATTAGCCATAAATTTAAAAATGTATTCAACAAATTCAATGTAACAATAGTTGAAATTAATAATTGTAATTTAAAATCTTTATTGTCAAAATTAGATGTGGAAAAAGGTGGAAAATATTACATATATTGTGAAAACTGTGATGTGAGTTATACTGGGCAGAGTGGTAGGGCCACCAATGTTAGGGTTTCAGAACATTAAAAAAACACAGAAACAGTTTTTGAATCACATTAAACCGTCAATTAGATTTGAATAGTATTAATGTTCTCCACAGCAGTATTAGTAAAGGTAAAAAATTGATCCTCTTGATAATTTAGTGAACACTACCCCCACTAATTTTATGTAATTAGGATTAGGAATAAATACTGTAGACTCTTTTAGCATTGATAATGGTTGTGTGGCCGAAACTTATTAGATAAATTATTAAATAGGTGAAACTTTATACATATTTAAAAAAAGAAGGCATTAAAATCCTTTTTCGTCTAAATTTCAAGGATCACAGATCCCACATTTCAAACGCGTCCTACACAGTAGGCACAGTAGGTCGTGGGATATGGCTTTCCGTACGCTGCGCCTACTGTGTACGACGCGTCCGAAATGTGGGATCTGTGATCCTTGTAATTTAGACGAAAAAGGATTTTAATGCCTTCTTTTTATGAATATGTTATATTTTCGTCTAAGAATCCATCGAAATGAACAGTGTAGTTCAATGCCGATAGGGGTATTAGCCCTCGGAGTAGTTGTTTCTGTTGATTCCATATATACATTTGTATTAAACTTTATACATTATTTTATTTTTACATTGACTCTCAGTATTTTTCATAAGAAGTGCATGGAGTTGCAGTGTCAGTTTATCAATACCATAGATTATTGTGTTATTTATTCAATAAACATCGGTATCTATTAAGAGAAATAATAGAGATATTTTGACAACTAACTAATCTTGTAGCAGGCAGCCTCTTTTCTACGACACTTACTACAACAGTTAGTTACGGTTAACATTTTCTGTTTTCTACGTTTTGTTACTGGTGCATTTGTTTTTGTAAAAATTACAAAAAAAAAATGTACAACTAATGCATCTGCATGGCAAAACCGAAGCTGACGACCTCCTTTCGTTATTTCTTTGCAAAATTTCTCTTTACAAACGGCCACGGCTCGTTAAACAAAATGAGAAAAACAAATTAGCATTTTAGCATGTACCAACTACGAAAACACTATCCTATCCTATCCGTAACAGTGGCATACTTTTTGCATTTCATTTATTATATTATTTATACGTACGTAAGTATTTTTAATACGTAACAATTCCGCAAGTTACAATATAGAGTTTTAGTAGTGAACCTCTACCAGGAAAAGTTTCACTATTATGGCAGTCAACAGTGCAACATATTTTATGTTGCCAGTATCTGCATTCCTGCCGGAGAAATTAGTGTTCAAATCGATTTGAATTAAACGCAATGCCCGTGCAAAGATAATGATCTAATGGACTGTGGCGAAAGTGAAACAAGCTATATATAATTGAAAAATCGCGGTACAGATGCCATTCGATACGCCCGTTACAGATTAATCCGTAACTAACAAATTGATGCTATCATTTCCCAAAACACAACGAATTATATAACTTCAAACTGTCACCAGTTATGCACAAGTATTTATCGAAAGAGATAAAAAACGGAAAACGTCTCTTGTGCAGAAATGAACTTGGTCGAATACAAAACCTTGCATGTTGAACATAACCCACCAAACTTTATAGAAACAAACAGAAATTCACACTTGAAAAAAAGGAAAACTCATAGTAAGTACGTAGTTCTCCAAACTGCATCGGAATTACGCGAAAATAAATCGTTAAATGAAATGAAAAGCCAGCATTTTCCCAAGTGATCCAAGGAAACGACAGAAAACTTGGACTAAAGCAGCCAGACCCGGGTTCGAACCGATGACCTCCCGAATGCTCTAGATCGTTACTTAGCATTCGGGAGGTCAACGGTTCGAAGCCGGGTCTGGCTGCTCTGGTCCAAGTTTTCTGTGGTTTCCTTGGATCATTTAGGCAAATGATGGGACAATAATATTTCATAGATAATCATTCACTTCTCTTCTGTCTTCATTTCGTCCGCCTCATCTTTCTCTCCCTAACCACACCACCCACCCATTCCCACGATTCCTGAAAGGAAGCTGAAGAGGGCCTTACGCCCTACCCTCCGGCTTTGCACTGCAGTGTAGGTCGGAGGGACTGCCCGCCCACCAGCACGAGTAGCTGGTGGGAATGAAACACAAAAAGGTTTTAAAAAAAGAAGAAAAGCCAGCCGTATCAAACGTTCGTCTCTATATTCTTTTGTTCTACAGCCAGGACAGCATTAAAGATTTGTTCAGGACGAACCTCTTCCATTGCTGTAGTGATTCGTTCCTGCAAATGTTCAATATTTTCTACTGGCGTTTCATAAACTGCGGCTTTTAAACTACCCTTAAGAAAAAAATCGTTGAAGAGTTTTAAAATATTTAGAAGTTAATGGACAACAATTCGAACAATTGTTGTTGAATAATTTTGTCATCGCTTAAATAAACTTATTTGTAAAAATAAAAAAATTGTATTAAAGCGGTTTTTTAATTTTTCTCACAAGATATCAATTTTAGATGAATAATGTCTTATACTTTTTTATTGAGGATTAAGAGGTTGATGTAACTGTATAAAAATAATATGGGCTGCTATCTAAAAAAAAAGTCTTTGTTTAGATAGTTTATAATATTCAACACATGTTTTGACTCCATTTTTGATTTTTTTTTTCAAAAATTTTTGGACGAATTAATACCTTACTAAAACATCAAAAACATGTCGACAAATCATTAAATACCATCAATTATTTTTGAATATAACCGCGATAAAAGTAAATGCGGAAACGGAATAATTAAAAAAAAAATGGAATAACTCAAAAACCGTTTAGAATAAAGGTAGGGTTGTATTACCAAATGTACCCTTATTTCTGATGGGGAATCCAGAAATGTAAAAAAAATAGGGGGTTCCAGTTAAAATAACAAAGTTGAAGTCAACTTCCGGTATAACCGGAAGTGTTTTAAAATTCTAGGCCTTCTGTGAAAACTCATTCAACCAAAATTTCAAAACGATATTCCAAATTCAGTCTGAAGATAGTCTAGGGGACACGTTGAAAACGTACACCCTGTATATAAACGAGTAAATAATAATATATGATTAAAACAAAGCAATAATTACGCAAACGTACTGAGATGTGAAACATATTGCAAAGTAAGTCTCATTCGTTTTCCTATAATGCCATTTATCTAGAGCACAAAGTCACTTGTTTGTATCATGTGGGTACGTAATGACCACCGTGTCGTATTTCGAATGTTTTCGTTTCTGTAACTGCGATTGGCGAAACAAAAAAATCGTATCAAGTGTACGTAGAGTTTTTCATTACATAGTATGTAGTAGTTCGGACCTGCATACACATTACAAGCTAATTAACAAACCGCGGCGTGCCTGGTTTACCTCTCCGTGATCCAGTTACCCGAGACAGCTAACAGGTCGAATGACCGCTAACAGAAGTCAAATTAATCGAGGGTGACGGTCAATTCCACGAAAAATCGAAACAAACAGAACAGAAGATTCAATCAGTTACATAATCTTCTATCGAATCGATTTTGCCAACTCTAAAGACATTTGATCGAAAAAATATAAAAATTTTATGGTTAATGTTGTTTTTGATAGAAATACTTTATCAGGTAGTTTAATACCAAAATAAAATAAAACACAATTGAAACGATAACAACTTTAATTAAAACGGAATGTTTAACGTAGAGACAGATAGAGGATCAGATAGGAAATGAAGTGTTTTGGAAAAGAAAATATTAGGAAAACTATTAGGGAGGACTTAGAAGAATTGTGATTACAGAAGGGAGCCAATCAGAAAGGAATGAGACTTGAATAGAATATTTACATGAAACTGTATGAAAGTTTAAAGACCCTTAGATGCCAAAGAAACCCAACATTAAAATATAATTAAAGAGGAACAGGGACCATAGACGTCATGGTGTTAGTAAGCGAAATATAAATGTTATGTTAAAGGATTATGGGAAAGTTGAAAATAATACGCAAATACATACCTACAAAAATGTGTAGCGAGTAAGAAAATGGTTCCACACTACCACAAAACGTTTTCTTTAGATACGTTTGGATTATTTAAAAATCACTTCATCACTTAGAAAATTGACTTAGTCCCATTGCTGTTCGCGCCTTGAAAATATTGCATTGCTGCTCGCCAGATTGAAAAAGAGATTATACAGTGGCATTGCTGCCCGCGTCCGTATTTGTTTGATAATAATAATAATTTAATATGTAAATATTTTTGCATACGTATACAGGGTGATCCGCTAAACCGGAGCACGTTCCAGGACACTTTTTTTAAATAAATAACACCCTGTATATATTTTGTTTTTTATAATCTACTTAAAATTCTCTTTTCAACGAACCCTTGGTTTTTGGTTTTGGATGATGCATTGTTGAGTTATTAATGAAAATGTAAAAAAATGGTTGCGACAGAATTTGGCATATTAATTCAATGCGAGAGTATTACGATTAGTTAAGACGAAATATTTTGAATTTATGTAGCCAACAGATGTACTAACCATAAAAAGTAATTAAATAATAATTTTATTATACAGGGTGTTTTTTACGGTGCAGTCAATTTAAAGATTTTCAAAGAGCGATTTCTCAATTTTTTCCAACGGAACACCCTGTATACTATTGAATTTTTGTAATGGTGCGTTAATTATGTTTAATTTTTGTTAATAATATCCTATACCTAAACCTCGTAATTTCAGAGATATTTTTACTTTTACATTACTACCAGCTAATTATTTGTTTTTGATTTGATCTAGTGTGTTTACGGGCACCCTGTATATGTCAAATTATTTTTAAAATATGCGTTTTTTGATACTGCATCATTTTCATAAAAATAAATTTCTCTAATTTCATTTAATAAAGACGCACTAATGAGCAACCCTGTATAGCCGGACGCACATTCGTGTAATTTTCTGTGCTTTTCAGATCGACGTGAAGAGTTTAAAAGGTTGATCGAAAAGATTAGAACAACTTTTGAATGTTGCGTAACCTTCTAACACAATTTGTTGTTTACCCCAAGCACTTTCAACCAACTCAATCGAATCCATAATTTGTGACGTTAAAATTGTCGTCTTGTGAGAGACTAAATAATAAATTCTGGAAGAGCATATTCATATATTAGGTAAACTAATAACAACAAAGGAATCTGAATCTCCCGCCGTGCTGTGAAACTAGAACAGTTTCCTGTTCGAATATAATTAATTGACTCCTACTGGTGTGTATTATTTGGTACATTTATTAAATTGTCTATAGGTACCAATATCGATAAATTTGAGCAAATTATTTTATATGTTACGAATATGTAATACGTTTATAAGATTTATTACATTTGCATTATAATACTTAATTACGAATTCAAATTAATTATGAGGGTAATAAAGTTGGCGGGCAGCAATGGGACATCCCCAGAAAATTAGCATCAGAACTAGATCGCACCTATAACAATGCTTTATAATAGAATTAGCATTGTAATTGTTTGGTTATATTCGTTAATTACACCGCGCAATTAAATTAAATACATATAGAAGATGGAAACTACAACGTTAGATCAAGCGAGAAACCCGACGACCATTCGTACTTTTCTTTGAAAATTCCTCAAAATTTACAGCGAAACCGGACGTACTCGAACATGAGCTAGTTTCCTGTTAATACCGACAAGACCTGTAACACTTTACATGTACAAGGTGTTCATAATTTTACACGACAACCTTTACTTATCATGCATCTAGATACTCATTAACGTACTTATAATAATATTTTCTTTGATATAATGTGATAATATATAAAAGATAATGTTTGTTACATGAAATCACCCTGTACATAATGCACTACAACGAACCATTCTCAGTTCCCAATTGAACTTTACTCGAAACGCTCGCTTTTCTAGACTTACAAATGCCACACGCACACACAAATGCCAATGGCTGCAGTAAATCGACTTATTTGAGCACGTACCAGAGCCTGTTAACTTATCCGTTACTTAACAGTAACCACGAAAGAACAACAACAATATAGGTACACACAGAAATACCTAGCGAATGCGATTTAAATCCTTTTGCATTGTCCCAGATAATCACTGATAAAATAAGGAACTGTACTGCAATCTAATTCATTCGTAAAACTATAATCTTTGTAATCTTTGTCCGTTTGCCAATTAGCTAAATGATTATTTGTTATTATTATTAGATGTGCCCTACACTTTGACTTCCGTCAAGATAAAATCTGCTTGACTCTTGAAAGCGAGCTCTTTATATCGCGTGAAATAAATTACACTTCACACTAATTTATCATTTTCTAACAATACGAAAATGGATACATGGAATATCTCTGATAAATGCTGTGTAAAGCATCAGAAGGAAAAAGAAAGCGCAGCGCTTGTTTAAAGTGATTTCTCGTTCTCATTCTTCGTTGTTTGGCATCCATCATTAAAAAATGTCAGTCACTCGAGACAGCGGTTTTACCATAAAATTAATGTAAAGAGTTAAATGTGTCAAATCTATTTTTCTTCACACTCACTATATACAGGGTGGTACAGTGGCCGCGCTTACCAGCTCGCCACAATATTTTATTATTTCTTACTTTTGTATTAATTTTATATTTCAATATTTTATATTGTAAATATTGTTCTGTATTCTTATCTTTTGTATTATTCTATTATTGTTACTACGTAAATATCTATTTCAATTTTTCTACCTAAATCTTTTGTATCTGTACCTGTCTATTGTGCTCTGTGTAAATAACTTTATTACTTGTACTTTCCTATAATCCCTTTAACGTTTCAATTTTACTTACTAACCGCATGACGTTTGTAACTCATCTTCTTCCTTTATTGCATTTTAATAGTACATATCTTTCAAGTAAAAGTTCAACAATCTGTCCCTTCTTCAATTTCTTAACTCAAAATTTCCAGATTTCTTTAACTTCTAATTGGATCTTTCTAGTTATTGCTCCCCTCTAACTGTCTTCCTATCATTTTCATTTCCACAATCTAGGGACTTCCGATCTGCCATCTACTCAACTTTTATTCTGTGTTTTCGATTCGTGTTTTTTTGTAAATATATATTCATAGTTATCAAAGTGCATTATTTCATTTAATCATTTATCATTATATTCAACAATCAAAATTGGTGACCCAGTCAACAACTATCTAAAGTGGTGAACAACATACATATCACCAAAGTACATTAGACGTGTCAGGGAAACTAAGTATGTTATAGATTTGAAAATTTGGGAGTTGGGAGTAGGGGTTATCAACCATGATCTATTTAACTAAAATAATTTCAACTGTCGGGCATTTCCGGTTATACCCGAAGTTGATGTCAACTTTCTTATTTTAAATGGAATGGTATATTTTTTACGATTTTACGATGAATTTGTAAAATGGAATTGAATGACAAATAAAATATGCTAGGTGCCGTTTGAAAAAATGAAGTTATTCGTGTTTGAAGTTTTTAAAGTTTGCATTTTTTTTTCTGAACACCCTGTACAAATTATAAAGCTTAGTCTTGGCATGATGTTAACGTTAGCCTTATCACTTGACTATAACTAATAAAAATTTCAACATTTTAAGTCATTTCATTTTTTATGGATGTTATGATTTTTTATAGTTTCGGTTGCGGTGTAATGATTTTTCCAATAAATTAAATTATGTCAGAAACTATTTACCGTAGGCATATAGGCGAACAAGTTGGTTATCAAAGTCACCTTAAAATTTCATAAAATTGATTATAAAAAATATACCATTCCATTTAAAATAAGAAAGTTGACATCAACTTCCGGTATAACCGAAAGTGTCCGACAGTTGAAATTATTTTAGTCAAATAGATCATCCTTGATAACCCCTAATCCCAACTCCCAAATTTTCAAATCTGTAACATGCTTAATTTGCCTAAACTGTCTAATGTAACCACTCAGTTTGAATGACCCTGTATACAAATTAATACCTAATTTGTTTAACACACATTCCTATAGGTACATCTACGACACCTAGAAAGAGATAAATGTAAGCGATTTATATGTCAAACGTTTAGAAAACGAAAAAGAAAATCTTTCGCGATAGCAAAGCTACCGATACTGCTCGATTAAAATGTTTTAGATACTTATTACTTAATTTGGACAGACCAGTTGTAATTTAGACTAAATCAGTATACGCCCAACACTATCATGGTCAAACCACTTTGCAAAACAAGAGAAAACAAAAAAACTGACGTCAAACACTAAACAAAAGAAGTCCAGAAATATATAATTCGCTGCAATCATTCGGCCTCGGAAAATAAAGTGTGGGAAGGAAAAACACGTATCTATATAATTACATAAATGCACATTTTTTAAAACACATTAGCTTTAGGAGATAATTACATTTGTCTATATGTATAAGTTTAAGTAGAATTGATGATGTTAATGTTTTGTATCAACATACAAAAATACCCTATAAATATATTGTATGCATTCCCATGGGCGTAGATAAGAGAGGCAAATGGGGCACTCGAAGTGATATTGATAATATAAAAAAAAAAACTTTTTTGTGCTTCATTCCCACCAGTTACTCGTGCTGGTGGGCGGGCAGTCCCTCCGACCTACACTGTAGTGCAGTAGGGCATAAGGTTCTCTTCAACCTCCTTTCAGGAATCGTGGGAATGGGTGGTGTGGTGTGGTTAGGGAGAGAAAGATGAGACGGACGAAATGAAGACAGAAGAGAAGTGAAAGATTATCTGTGGAATATTATTTTATTACTGCCCCAGCATTTGCCTAAGTGATCCCAGGAAACCACAGAAAACTTGGACCAGAACAGTCGGACCCGAATTCGAACTGGTGACCTCCCGAATGCTAAGCAATGATCTAGAGCACTAGACCACGCCGCTCGGTATTCATTATATAAGAACAAAGGCTTTCACGGCCGAAATCCATAGTAGAATATAGATTCGGGCTGTAGGACCATGGTCCAAGTGAACTATTAAGTCCAGACGTTTCGTCGGCTACTGCGCCTGACATCCTCAGTGGTAATGCCGAGTCGACCCCAGTCGCTGCCGAAACTTCGAGATACAACCTACGTTCACATTGTCAACGCAGTACTACCGCTGAGGATGTCAGTCGCAGTAGCCGACGAAACGTCTCTTAATAAATTTAATTCAAAAAAATAATAACAAACAATATCCAATATTTTAAGGATCTTCTTTAAACAACCAAAACAAAAACATTCTAAGTGTATTGTTCACTTTAAAAAAGGTCAATCATCCAGACCGTCCACTATTGATCCTTACTGTTTACTTATTAGAGAATTTTTTCTCACAAGATCCAACATCCAAATCTTTCCATTTTCAACGAAAATAAACAAACGATTAAATGATTTCCTTACCCCACCTTACCAAAAGTTTAACTACGCCATTTGATAAAATTTAAAGCAGACATACTGTTACGATATTTGCTCGCAATACTGAGGCATGAAAACTACATAAAGATAAAAGTAAGATATAAACAACATGTTTACAATGTTGATAAGGAAGTATAAGTTAAATCTGAATTATTATTATTAAATAGAACGCAACGTAATAAATAGACTGGCCATATTACCAGTTTCAGTTCCAAAACAACTTAATAATAGGTAAGTGCATAGTCTTCCACCCCTAATCAAGAACTACTAGTATTTAAGACAACATCTCAAGAGTAATATTTAATTAGTGTAATTACTGTTACTATCTTGAAAGAGTAAGAAAACAAGTGTCGAGAAATTAATAAATTCCGGTGTGAAACAAAAGAGCGGTTTTATTTATTTTCTTTATATTAACAAATAGGCTTTAGCATCTTTTAGAGAAGATTGTATATCGTAAATCCCATATTTCCACGATGCCATGAAAGTAATTTAATCATGCGATAACAACTAGCGGTTGATGGCACACAAATTTTGACATTAACATCAGAAGCCGTATAAACGTGTACATTAAAAAAAAAAAAAAACTTTTACTAGAGTATACATCGACTGTAGGTAATAATAGACAGGTAAGAAAAAAAACCTGTTCAAGAAGGACATCAAGAAAAAAGTTTTTAGCCGGAAGCTGAAGCCACAAATGGTGTAACCTCCAATAACCGGGTTCCTTTCTACGACACATTGCCTCCTATAAAAGAGGACACCGCATTTCACCTTCGGGCATTATTTTGTTTTTATGTTATCGCCTGCCTATCTGACAATTTTGATATTTCATTATTCGCTCATTTAATCTAAATACAATTCCATGCTTAAACAGAATTTTAACCTTTTAAAAATACACATGCAATAAACAAAAATTACGAACAACACTTTATGTACCTACATTGAAATATGCTTATAACGTCTTATTTTATATCGACGAATACGGTTAATTGCAATGCAGCATATATAGGCCAAACAGGAAGAACTCTCAGAGAAAGAATTCAAGAACACATTATAAATTACAACGGCAACGCAACGTTTGCGAACCGTGTAAAAAATGATAAACACATATTAAGTTTAGAAGAAAACTTCAATATTTTACATGTTGAGAAAAAAAAAATAAAAAGTTGGACATGTTGGAGACTATAGAAATTAAAAAACATGTGATAAATAATAATGTTGTCTATACTCAAAAAAGAAGTAATTAAAATCCTTATTCGTCTAAATTTTAAGATCAAAGATCTCACATTTTGAACGCGTCCTACCAAGTAGGCACAACGAACCGAAAGCCACATCCCACGACCGGTTTCGACCTATAGGGTCTCATCAGGTGAGCGCTGGCAGAAAGGGCTTTACAGGCTATATTATAAATATAAATATAAATATGGAATCAACAGAAACAACTACTTCAAAATGTGAGATCTTTGATCTTAAAATTTAGACGAATAAGGATTTTAATTACGTCTTTTTTGAATATGTTATATTTTCGCCTAGGAGTCCATTAGCCCTCGGAGTAGTTGTTTCTGTTGATTCCATATTTATATTTATATTGATAATAATGTTGTCTTATTAAATGAAATAGAAAATGTATTTAAGTAATTCTGTAATTATAGATAAAGTAGTAGACGCATCCCCACCTAGAATGTAGTAGTATTTAAGAAAAATCGTATCAAAATCTGTACCAATTCTTCTTCTAAAGATGCCCTAGTATAATATTACAGATTATAGCCGGAGATCGGAGCCCGTCGCTTACAACCGGATTTTACTAAACATATATTAGGAGAATTGAAAGAGACAAAACATTTCTCAAATAATAATTTAATTTCGAAACTTATTTTTATCTACTGTGTGTCCCATCATCATTAACCCACAAATCCTTTTATCTATTCTACGTATTAACTTTTGTTACGACTAATGATTATTTTATGTTCCTTTCATTTTTAATTTATCGTAAAACTGCAGACACCCGTAGGTTTACCTTTGAAACAGCCCCATATTTTGTTTTTTTCTTTATGCGCCGTACTTACTATTTTGGAAGTTTGCGATCTACACATGTGTAGCAAAGTTAATTAATCTTACAAAACATTCTTGTACCAGGAACCTAATTATTCAGTTTGGATGCCAATTATCGTCCTTGGTGCACTCTGAATAGGTCGTACTACACTATTTTTGTCGCGAATAACATTAAAATAAATACCAACTTCATACAATTAAGCACCCACTACCATATTCTGATCCCAGAACATATTTTCATAGATTAAACGTTTACTATGAATAGTTGTTAATTATTCCAAATATTTATTACACCTATTTATATTATTAATTGTGGTATACAAACAAGACGAAACAATGACAGTTGATAATAAAACAAAACAAAAAAGTTAGGCGTTATATTGAAAGAAGTACGTACTTGATTAAAAAGATTGTTTATAAATAAACTTTTGTTTACTTGATAATAAAACATCGCAACCATAAAAAAAATCAATATTTTCTAGAATATGTACCTAAGTACTTCTATGATAAACAAATTTAAAGAATTTCATGTGTTTGCAGGTAATTTTACACCTTTATAAACAGTGATCATCAAATTTCCGAATAAAAAAACAATTACGTGTTATATATTATTGTATGTTGTCTAATTAAAACAGATTATGTGTCAAAACAATTACTTACAATTTTTCGACACGATGTCTGTACTTTTAGCAAGAAATATTACGATCGCAAGTCACATACAATAAACTAAAAACATTGTTACGATTTTTTAAATAAGAAACAAACTTTCTTCAAGACGTCAACTTAATACTGACGATGTCTCTTTAAAACTCATCCACTCGTTCGAGATATACTAAATTAATCTGAACATTTCACCCGTAATCGTTTAATCATTCATTGCATACTGTCGAAAACAAAATTAAAAATTTATCACATTATCTGTGACATCGCAAAAGCGGGTGTACGAACTAAATTTACACACTTATGACGATAACGAAGATAAAATCTGCAAAACTGTCGGATGAATAACGTTGAAAGTTATTTATTATTATTGTTATAACTGAAAACTGATTGCACAATAGCAGTAAAAACAACAAAATAAACAATAATAACAAACGGAAATGAGATAGACAGACGTAATAATAAATGGAACCAAATTTTGAAAAAAACAAGAAACAAGACTTTTTCAATATTATTTAAACAATTTCTGTTTTTGAGACCAAAGATCTTCTTATTGGTTTTATCTGTCACCTCTTACGCAATAGTACAAATCGAAATTCCTTCTAAAAATATAAATCACGTAAGAAGGGCGTTTCATGTATATTCCAAATATTGTTCAAACAAAAATAGATAAGTAGTTATCTATAATAAGAATCACCAATCCCCTAAATAGCAGGTAGACGTACCGGGGACAGCAGTTTTACGGTTTGGAGTAAGTCTTCACTTTGTGAATGACGTATTTTAAGATCCAGCCAAGCATTCCTATTTCCCACCCTAGGAGTATAGACTAATGTCTTATGAAGGCTCACTCCAAACCGCAATGCTCTATTTTAAACGGTTTAGATTTTATGTTTGTTTTTACGAACCTCTGCAAAATGAAAAACAATTTAAAAAAACTAACTCGAATATATCGCTTCCGACATAATGAGCCTAACACATGGACTGAAGTCCCGGGGTTAACAAAGAAAACAGGTTTTCTTTGTTCAAAATTGGCTTTATTCATCAATGTAATCTCCATCAAGAGTAACACAATGATTCCAGCGCCGCTCTAACATTTCAATACCACTTTTGTAGAACAATTTATCTTTTGCCTCAAAATAGGACTCAGCTTCAGCGATAAAGCGATAATCTCTTCATTCGAGCGAAGTTTCTTACAGGCGAGCATTTTTTTTAGGTCTGCGAACAGCCAGCAGTCACTGGGAGCCAAATCTGGAGAAAACGGTGGATGTGGGAGGAATTCGAAGCTCAATTCATGTAGTCGCTGTTGATGGTATTTCCCTTCTCAAGATAGTCGATGAATATTACCACGCACATCACATCTCAAAATACTGAGGCCTTTAACCCATAACCTTTCCAGCCGATTGTTGTGCTTTCGACGAGCTTTTGCGCTTTGGACGAGGTTCACCAGTTGCTGTCTACTCAGATGACGATCGTTTTGATTCCGGAATGAAGTGATGATTCCATGTTTCATCCATTCTCATATATCGGCGCAAAAATTCCGGTTTGTTACGTTTAAACCAAACACTGGCCAAACACTGCTCAGAATCATCAACACGTTCTTGTTTTTGGTGAGCAAATAACAGTAAACAAGCGCGGCACCCACTTTTAACAGAGTTTTCTTAGAGTCAAATTTTATTGCTCATGCAATACCAATATAAAGCCAACACGTTCTTTTGATATGGTATCTTTTCGATGTCAACTAACTCACACAATTTCTCTTTTCGATCATTCAAAACAATTTTGTGATTTTTTTTTTTATGTTTTCTGGTGTTACTGCCTCATTTGGACGGTCCACTGCGTTCTGCATCATCGGTGTCCCTACGACCACGTTTGAAGTCAGCAAACCCACGTTTTATATTGTTTCGGTTGTTTCCGATGGAGCGGAGTCTCCATAACACTTTTCAAGCCATTACTCATTGCTTTGCTTGAACTGTATTTTTTCCCATCAAGAAGCAGTGTAAAATTAAAACACGAAATTGTTTTTGATTCATTGCTTTGAAATAACAAAATTAGCTAGATAAAGTCACTCTTCACAATAACTCACTTTGAAGGTTAGTGTTTAGTCTCCAAATTATCGTTTAAGAAAAATCATAAATTTGTCAAACGTTCATGTTAGTTGTCATGCGAATTCTAATGCTGTCGAGATGGTCTGTTTTATGTCTTCAGGAGATAAGCGCGTGAGAACGGTAAGGGCTCTTGAGGACATAGAAACGAACGTTAAAAATAACAGATAAAATAGAACCACCGAACGAACCACTCGATAGCAAAACATAATCGTAGATTTCATTTAGTTAAGTTTTATACTTAAATATAAGTTTTGCTTTTATATAATAATTAGTGATAGTTAAAGTGAAGATTTTTAATTAATGCAAATAAATATAGTTAAACAAACACAATATCGTTTTCCTCATTATTTGAGGTGGTCCTTCGAAGCAAGATTTATCACGAACACGCTTTCACGCTTCCTCAGTTAGTACTAACTGAAAAAGAGATGAATGCAATAAAACTAGCGCCATCTGTGTTAGTCCCGGGACTTTTCAACCCATGTGTTATATACTGTTTTGTCAATTTTGGTTTCTAGGATCCCAAATTAATCTAGAAACAACATTTCAGCAAAATTATATTGTAAAACATAAGGCATTCGTGGCTAATTCCTCAGTATTCATTGGACACGCCAGGCATACCTGACCAGGTCCTGATTCAATTTAGACAAATTTTTCTAATCGGGAATTTTTCAGAAAACAGAAATGAATCCGACAGTTTCCATAGTAGGATGTACATCATCAAAAAAAAAATATAATAATAAATAATTGTTCAAAAACGAACTTCACAACCGGCAATTGTTATAATAAGGAAGGAAAAGCCAGATTCAACAATACACACTATGTATACACTTTCGACATTTTGTAACGTCTTTTCAAGGCTAACACATCCTCCATTTCATAATCCCAAGATTACACGCGATTAAAACGTCTTTTAATCACAAATACAGTACAATTTACTAAATACATACTGTTGAACGGATATAAACGGGAAAAACACAATTGCACCATACACTAATAAACGATCTACATATATGACGAAACAAATGAACAAATAATAAATAAAAAAACATGGAAACTTAATTGATTAATTTATTTTATTGGCGGGTGCAAAACCGCAACCGAATGGCTTTCACACTTCTAATTACGTAAACGATTAAAATAATCATTATTAAAAAAAAAGAACAACGAGAGCTTCGTAATTAAATAAACACATGTCTCTAAATCAGGCCTGGGCAAATGGCGGCCCGCGGTAAAATTTTGTCTGGCCCGTGAAGCATTGTATATATTATTATTAAAAACACAAATATCAGTTTTTGTCCAACATAAATTGGTAGATAAAATTTTTTAGATAAAATATTAAGCAATACTTATAAACATTATAAGGGCCGGTGGGAGCCAAAATTTTCTCCCGGACAATCGCTCTTTTCAGCGCCTCCTATTCGAAAATATAATTATGATAATTGAACAATTACAGTATGTATAATAGTCGCACAATTTTAGAAGTTATTATACTTATTATATCACATTATTGCATGAATAAACAAAATAACTTAAATCTAAAGCCGCCATTTTCTCCTACGATATAGTAGAACGCAAGTTATTTTATATTAATTTTAATTTGGAGAAATTAAACGAAATAAAAGCAGATATATATATATATATATATATATATATACTGAGGGTGCATGCATCGTAAAACACTAAAGAAATAATGAAACTGAAACTGATGTATTTGTTTAACATATTCTTCAATTCGAAGAGTCTGAACTAATTGATAAATTTTCTAATTTAAAAATTTTTGGATCAACGTACATTTGTGAGCAAACATTTTCATTAATGAATTTTAATAAAAATCCGTTCAGATCCTGTATTAGTGATGAACATTTAAAAGCAGTGTTAAGAATCTCAACCACAAAATTTTCACCAGACTTTCAAAAAATTATTGGTGATGCTAAAAAATTTCACTTTAGTCATTAAAATTTATGTTACTAAATTATTTTTTTTAATTTTCATTCATTTTATTGTTTATTGTTGTCTTTTTTTTTCAAAAAACTACTGAATGTTGGCTATGAAAATTATAATATGTCAAAACGCAAATGTCATTAGAACAGTTTTTGTAATCTAATCAATTTAATATTATTGGAAGATTTGTTTTCATTTCAGCATACATATTTTATTGTAGTTACCTTTTTCTTCATAAAACATAACTTATCTTTCTTTCATATTACTTGTTTATGTTTAATCATGTGAAATATTTGATCTAAGAAATTGACAATCTAAGAAGACGTTCTGTCAAATTAATAGTTTATGTAAATCACCACAGTGTTGCCTGCATTTGTTTTTCATGTTTTTTGTGACTATTTGTGACTTAATCTATTAAGCATAGATGATAGTGGTAACACTTTTAATAACACCTTTGTATGATAATTGTACAGTTTGATAATTATCTGATATTAATGTTTAAAAATTTTCTTTTCAATTTTTTTATTCAAATGACTTGATAAATAAATATTTTGATTCAAAAATGTTGGTTTTAAAATTCATTAATTGACATCCTTAACAAAAACTATACTTAAAATTAGAAAAAAAAACTGTTTGGCCCTAGGTCAAATTTTCATCTGCAATGTGGCCCGACTATCAAAATATTTGCCGCCCCTGCTCTAAATATACGAACGAATATGAAATGGGGAATCTGTTACTAAATTTGCGTTATTATTTCACAAACAGAAATACGTAATAGATTTCTCTCTTTATAAAGTCGTTAGTAGAAGTGATCGTGCAAAGAAAGTGCAAAGGTTGCCGATGTTACATATTCCATTAGCTAAATTGGAAAGATTTGCTTTCTTTGTGTGTTTGTGCGTGATTAATATTATTATTATTATAAGGACTAGATAATGTTGATGATGATTATGATGATGGGAAGACGAAGAAAGAAAGTTCAATTATTATGTTAGATACAATATACTGGTACTTTCAATAGTCGTCAAAACCGACGATTTCTGCATTCAAATTCAACAAAAATATGCAGACTTTCAATTTTCTTCCGACTCGCAATCAATACAAAGTCTCCGTTTATCAGACGGTTACGTGCTAGGTACAGAATAATCGACCGATTTCTTTCTCGAAACGTTTTTTTCGACTAGAATATTTTATAAATGCGATTACTTTCACTAATGAGATAATTCTCTAACGAATTACTTGAATGTTCACATGTCTAATACACTTTCGCTTCTCACTTCCAAACGCTGCTAATATCATCTGTTTTGTATCTTCGAATATGAGAAAGAATTAAAAGTATCATGAACGAGTATATAGTGTACCACTACTAAATAAACATCTTATTAAGGTGTCAATGTACTTTTATAAGCAGTGCATAAGTTCGAGAAAAAAAGACAGCAAAACTAATTGAATTGCCAAATATTGACAAAGAAATTCTTCTTATGAAACGAGTCAACACGATAACCAATAAAATAAATCGTTCTTTTTTTTAATATATCCACTTGTATAGTTAAGTAAATTAAACGAAGGTTGTCTTTATAAATGTTTCAAAGGAATTTATTGTAAAATCTCTACAATTGTTTCGGTTTATAAGACCTTTTTCAAGAGTAATGCTAACAATACTAAAATTCAAAAGTAAATTGCTCCTTATATATACTAGGTTAATGTATGTTAGTGTGAGTGATAATTAGTGGTAAAACCAAGGTATTGGTCTATTACAATTGTTTGTTTGAAGTCTATTCGATCATTGGTTATGTTTACATTTTCTTGTATTGCTTTCTTAATTTCTAAATGCTCTAAATATGTCAACCTTTTTCCTTTATTATCTGCATGCAACAATTTTACGTTATCTTTGTCTAATTCATGTTTTGTTTCAATACAATGCGTGCTAATACCTGTACATTTTCGTTGGTCTTTAATACTTTTTACATGTCCTTTTGTTCGTAATTCTAGACTTCTACCCGTTTGTCCTAAATAGAATGCATCGCAATCTTTACAGTTTATTTTATAAACGCCACTTTTGTTTAATACATTAGTTTTTTGTTTATTATTAGTTATCAGTTTTTCTAAGTTACATTTATTTACGGTAATAGTTTTTATTCCTAATTTGTTAAGATGGTTACAAATCTTTTGACTGTTTTTGCCGCAAAAGTTAATGAAATTATAATCACAATGTAATTTGTTGATTCCTGCATATAATTGTTTAGTACTAAGATTTCTCTTCATTTTATTTAATATCTTGTCTATTATTGAAGGGTTGTAATCATTGTTTTTTGCTATACATTTAATCGTTTGTAATTGTTTTTACTCAGCGGAAAGTTTATATAAATAAGAGCGAAAGACAGCTAATTTAACTTGTTGGGACTGATTAGATTTGGCATTTATAATTGTGTCGGTATAAGTTGGTTTTATATGAATCTTATAGTCTAGTTTATTGTCTATAAGGGTAACATTTATGTCTAAAATTTGAATTTTAGTATTGTTAGCATTACTCTTGAAAAAGGTCTTATAAACCGAAACAATTGTAGAGATTTTACAATAAATTCCTTTGAAACATTTAAAAGTAAACCTTCGTTTAATTTACTTATTTCAAAAATTTTCACAACAATATCACCAGTAAATCCATTCTTGTATAGTTAAGGATATTGAACGACGCTCCGTCTGTTTGTTTATACTTTCGCAGGTACAGGGCAAACTGAAAACTCTGACAAAAAAAAATTACAAGCCCACAGAACTGTTATGGAAATTTAACCTTTCAAATAAGGTAACCCCGCGTGGGCGGACCAGTAGACAAGACATTTTTAAACAGTAATTAAAAACATGGCTAATAAAAGTGAGTCAAAAATGATTGCAAAATATACATAGGTAGTAGGAATGTTAAGAATTTCATAAAATAAAGAATTTTTGTCGATTAGATAGACTATGGACTATGGATGATTCATCTTTACTTGCAATCTATGTTATCAAACGTTTTAGACATTGTTATGGAATGTATAATACGTACAATTTACAATCACTGCACTGGTCACTCGGTCACATTCACAGAAAAATTACTGCAATTCACAACAAATATTAGCATGCATCTAAGTAAAAGTACTTAATGCAAATTAAAAAAACAAACAAAATAACAAATCACCCACCGTAAGTGAATCACAAGTGTACTTTGGCCTTTTGTTCATTTCACTTACTAACATCAATCAGCAATTTTCTTGAATTACTGCACAATCGACGTTTCATTATTGAATTATGGTTATGAAATCAAGTGGTACCTAATAACGGAAACTAAATCAAAACCGAATTTACTTCCTTCATTTGATCTCATTAAAAACTGCAACATAGAGAGAGAGTGAAACACTACTTCAAACTTAAATATTAATAATATCTGTAAGGTACGAAATATAAATAGAAATGTTTATATTGAATAATTACCATCTTTTCATTTGCTTTTCCTTGAATATCATATTTAACGTCGTAAAGGCTGGCGACTAGCATCCCTACATGTTTTGTTAATGTTAGCTAAGGGTGACGAAGGACATAGGAAGGAATAGAAATATGCGAGGGCAACATTTTTCTAATATACAGTATGTATATAGACGTCGTGCACGATGCAGTGACGAGTTTTACTAGCGATGCGATGCGGTTGCTTTTGCGAGCGTTGCGTTACGATACATGTGCATTTATTATGCGTAGATAATTTGTGTAGTAAATTATTGGTTTACTAATGTGATCAGTGGTTATATATTTGATATATATGTATTGTTTATATTGTGCACAGTAGGTACTCGAGAAAGATCTGATTGTGTTAACATGTCCATTTAGAAAATAAGCAAAAAAAGGCTCAAAAAACCGTTACCTATTTTCGATGTATTAGATCATATTCAGACAAATTTTTCTAGTCGGGTCAGTAATATATATATATATATATACATAATATTTACAGTTGGATACCAGATGGACACATTAAACAGATATTAACATAAAACTTGGAAATTTTATAAAAACCTTCAGGTGACGTAAGGAGACCTTTCACTGACTAAAAGCTCATTAAAACATCATAATAAAAAGTCATTGTTTTTAACTCTATATTGAGAATCCACTACACTGATTTCTTTCTGTAAAAAGTCTAAGTGTATTTATTAAAAAAAAAACACAAGTGCGGTTCGCGAATCTTTAACTATATATATATATATATATATATATATATATATATATATATATATATATATATAATTACAAAACGCTAGCATGCATACATAATCCTATGAATAACTTACAAAATCTTTTTCATAAACTCAATGTAAAAATTTCCTTTTATACAACTAATACATTAAGCAAACACAATTAAAAATAATAAAGATCCAAGCAATAAAGATAATCTATCAGGTGTGTATAAAATAAGTTTTAACTCGTGTAATAAAATGTATATTGGTCAAACAGAGCGTACTTTTAAGCAAAGGTTTAAAGAACATAAAAAAGCTTATGAAACTAAAAAAACAAGAATCCAATTACGCTAAACATCTAATTAAAGAAGGCCTTCGCACTTCAGTGACGGGTCACCCGAACCCGTCCGTCTCGGCATTTTCTGCCATTGTCCCCAAACCAAATGACCGTTTTAGAAGGCCTTGTCACCTTCTAGAATGAGCAGCTACCCCCCACCCGCTCACCGCCAGAAATCTAGTTTCGCTTTTTAGCGCGAGTGCCCACCCAACCATCTGTGGTGGGCCACCGAAAACCCCCTGCGATTCCTCCCCCCCTCCTCCAAACCCAATTCCTTTTTCCCTCCCCCTTTCTCCCAGGGATGTATAACCTTCGGGTTGAGCTCCCTTCTCGAGGAGGGGTTTTAGTCGGTAGGCACTACGGTGAATCCGACACTACCCTCTCGGGGGTGTCTTTTGAAGATTTCCCCTCCTCGAGGATAATATAAACAAAAAAAAAATCTATAAGTTTAATTGTAACACTTCTGATGAAACCTTAAACAAGGCGAAACAATTGTAAAGTAAATTAATAAATATACATTATTGAATTAATTTATACCCACTACAGATTACCTCATACAATGAGGCAACATTTTTGTTACTGCTATCACGCCCTCGTCGGGACTCGAACCAGGGATCTTTGGCTTTACGTGCCAATGCTTTTGCCACTAAGCTACGAGAGGTGACAACAGTAACAACGACATACGTACTTACTAAATTACATTTTTCCTTTTTTCTCATTCCCACATTTTCCCTCATTCTATGAGTTAGGTAATCTGTAGTGGGTATAAATTAATTTAATAATTAATATCGCATTAATGTATTTAAAATTTACCCCTACTAAAAATTCTTCAAATATTTCATAATTAATAAATATTGTGGAAAATAACTTTTAAGTTTTATTTAATGTGACCAAGTAAACATAGATATTATTAATTATAGTACAATATCTTTATTAAATTTTTCTTTTTTCCTTTCTGCATTTCTCGCATCAGATGAAACGGAAATTACAGATTTTTGACGTAATTTCCCGTTCCCTTGCCTTGAATCATATCATATTAAATAAATAATTAATATGTATTATGTATAATTACATATTCAACTAGTGCCCGGTTAACGTACCTTACCTACTACCTACATTAATATTTTTCTCTTCTAACATTTCGTTTACTGTTATGTTCTAACTGATTTATTAGCAATATCTATATATAAGCCGTTATACGATAATCAAGAAGAGAAAGAAAAGAATCATGTCATTGTAACGTGTCCATTGCATAACTTTATCGGAGATCTCCATCTCTAGCGTTACGATAAAAAATGCCCGTGCCATGCCAAAAGGTTATATGTTACACGCCTTCGTCAACAACCCGTTCACTTATGCATCTTTCATGTGGATATCTATACACATACATAAATGCATAAAAGAATAAATAATAATAATAATAATAATACGATCCCACTTATTATCATTGTCATTATTATATTATGTTATCAAAGACAACTTCACAATAGCTAATGAGGTAATGGGTTAATGTACCTACCAGTACAGTACGTTTGAGATTTATTCAGATTTATTCTCGGATAAAATGGAACCTATTGTAGACTCAATTAGATAATTTTGCTACAATAGTAGTATGTAGGCTTTCACGGCCGGCGTCTTGTAAATTATGATGATTTTCCGGGCTTGAGGGCCGTGGGCTAAAGGCTGAATTGTTGCCCGACGTTTCGTCAGCGGCTGCGGCTGACACCTTCAGAGGAAATGTTTCGGACGTTGAAGAAACTAGGCCGTCACAGACGACACCAGACGGCCGAGAAGACAACTACGAGATAGAAAGTTACTTCAACGTCCGAACCATTTCCTCTGAAGATGTCAGCCGCATCCGCTAACGAAACGTCAGGCAACTATTCAACCTTTAGACCACGGCCCTCATGATTTTGATGCAGTTAATATATTTTTGGTTGTAGAATCAACAACATTTAATACATAATCCAATGATCAATTCAAAAGAAATACAAAAGGCATCCAGACACCATTTAAACATACGTATGTTAAATACAAATGTATATATGGAATCAACAGAAACAACTACTCCGAGGGCTAATACCCCTACCGGCATTGAATTACACTGTTGATTCCGATGTATCCTTAGACGAAGATATAACATATTCAAAAAAGAAGGAATTAAAATCCTTGTTCGTCTAAATTGTAAGATCAAAGATCTCACATTTTGAAAGCGTCCTAACAAGTAGGCACAACGAACCAAAAGCCATATCCCACGACCCTATCGGGTCTGATCAGGTGGGTGTTGGCACAAATGCCTTTACAGGCCATATTATAAATATAAAAATATAAATATAAATATGGAGTCAACAGAAACAACTACTCCGAGCGCTAAAACCCCTACCACTGTTGGTTCGGAATCAATTCAATGCCGGTAGGGGTATTAGCCCTCGGAGTAGTTGTTTCTGTTGATTCCATATTTATATTTATATTTTTATATTTATAATATGGCCTGTAAAGGCATTTCTGCCAGCGCCCACCTGATGAGACCCGATATGTCGGAACCGGTCGTGGGATATGGCTTTCGGTTCGTTGTGCCTACTTGTTAGGATGCGTTCAAAATGTGAGATCTTTGATCTTAAAATTTAGACGAATAAGGATTTTAATTCCTTCTTTTTTGAATACATACGTATGTTATTTGTAGTAAACAATTTATATTCATTCGAATAAATCAACGCGTAAGACGTTTTAATGTCTCTATTTTGTTTAAACTTCTTCCTGGATATCTGACGGCTGCGGACTGAAGTCCATTATTTCTTTCATTACTGTCAATCATGTACCTGAACGACCCGAGCAACGTAACCTGCTTGATGCATAGACGCGATGGCTTGGGAACGAAACGGCCGGCGATCCATTCGGGAATTTCTTATTTTTATTGTTTCGACTTGTAATAAAATGAAGAAAAAGAAAAAGAAAAGTTTCATTTTACACGTACGTCCTATTTATAACTTTTTGCAGATCACGTCCCGCCACCGACGACGACGACGACGTCGACGCCAAACATTACCGTGAGGTTAGACAGAGTTAACGACCTTTCAAACGCGGAATCCCGACTGGATAACAAAAATAAAATCGTATAATTTGAACGTGGGCGGAAAACTAAACTAGAAACAATACTTCCAATTTACTTATCCTACGTTCGAATCGGTCTAATAACGTCCAAGGGCAACACTTACAGCATAATAACAAATTGAACGCTTGTTATTTATTTGCGAATGTCCACAACGTAAAAATTGTCCAATTTAATAAGGACCAACCTACCCATACTGCACCGCAATGTATCTAAAAAGTCAACAAAACGCTACAATGATACCAGAGTTGTACCTACATTTAGTTAACCACAACGTAACAAAATTAAGTTTGACCACAACGTAGAGTTTAATGTAATGGCAACTGGCTGATATCGTAGTAACGGAAAGCCACGTGGCCCAATGTATCCAAAAAGTCAACAAACAACCTGATCACATCATCTGAAAGAACGTTCAGCAATAATACAATTTCCCGATTTTTTACTAAATTATGATGCACAACGATTCTTCTTGATTACAAACAATATAACAACAAATGATACAAACTTGACCACAACGTAACAAAATTCTGTTTAACCACAACGTAGAGTTTAATGTAACGGCAACTGACTGATATCGTAGTAACGGAAAGCCACGTGACCCAATGTATCCAAAAAGTCAACAAATAACCTGATCACATCATCTGAAAGAACGTTCAGCAATAATACAAATTCTCGTTTTTTTAACTAAATTACGAAGCACAACGATTCTGCTTGATTACGAACAATAGAACGACAACAGATACAAATTTGACCACAACGTAACAAAATTCTGTTTAACCACAAGGTAGAGTCTAATGTAATGGCAACTGACTGATATCGTAGTAACGGAAAGCCACGTGACCCAATGTATCCAAAAAGTCAACAAATAACCTGATCACATCATCTGAAAGAACGTTCAGAAATAATACAAATTCTCGTTTTTTTTTTAAATAAATTACGAAGCACAACGATTCTGCTTGATTACGAACAATAGAACGACAACAGATACAAATTTGACCACAACGTAACAAAATTCTGTTTAACCACAAGGTAGAGTCTAATGTAATGGCAACTGACTGATATCGTAGTAACGGAAAGCCACGTGACCCAATGTATCCAAAAAGTCAACAAATAACCTGATCACATCATCTGAAAGAACGTTCAGAAATAATACAAATTCTCGTTTTTTTTTTAAATAAATTACGAAGCACAACGATTCTGCTTGATTACGAACAATAGAACGACAACAGATACAAATTTGACCACAACGTAACAAAATTCTGTTTAACCACAAGGTAGAGTCTAATGTAATGGCAACTGACTGATATCGTAGTAACGGAAAGCCACGTGACCCAATGTATCCAAAAAGTCAACAAATAACCTGATCACATCATCTGAAAGAACGTTCAGAAATAATACAAATTCTCGTTTTTTTTTTAAATAAATTACGAAGCACAACGATTCTGCTTGATTACGAACAATAGAACGACAACAGATACAAATTTGACCACAACGTAACAAAATTCTGTTTAACCACAAGGTAGAGTCTAATGTAATGGCAACTGACTGATATCGTAGTAACGGAAAGCCACGTGACCCAATGTATCCAAAAAGTCAACAAATAACCTGATCACATCATCTGAAAGAACGTTCAGAAATAATACAAATTCTCGTTTTTTTTTTAAATAAATTACGAAGCACAACGATTCTGCTTGATTACGAACAATAGAACGACAACAGATACAAATTTGACCACAACGTAACAAAATTCTGTTTAACCACAAGGTAGAGTCTAATGTAATGGCAACTGACTGATATCGTAGTAACGGAAAGCCACGTGACCCAATGTATCCAAAAAGTCAACAAATAACCTGATCACATCATCTGAAAGAACGTTCAGAAATAATACAAATTCTCGTTTTTTTTTTAAATAAATTACGAAGCACAACGATTCTGCTTGATTACGAACAATAGAACGACAACAGATACAAATTTGACCACAACGTAACAAAATTCTGTTTAACCACAAGGTAGAGTCTAATGTAATGGCAACTGACTGATATCGTAGTAACGGAAAGCCACGTGACCCAATGTATCCAAAAAGTCAACAAATAACCTGATCACATCATCTGAAAGAACGTTCAGAAATAATACAAATTCTCGTTTTTTTTTTAAATAAATTACGAAGCACAACGATTCTGCTTGATTACGAACAATAGAACGACAACAGATACAAATTTGACCACAACGTAACAAAATTCTGTTTAACCACAAGGTAGAGTCTAATGTAATGGCAACTGACTGATATCGTAGTAACGGAAAGCCACGTGACCCAATGTATCCAAAAAGTCAACAAATAACCTGATCACATCATCTGAAAGAACGTTCAGAAATAATACAAATTCTCGTTTTTTTTTTAAATAAATTACGAAGCACAACGATTCTGCTTGATTACGAACAATAGAACGACAACAGATACAAATTTGACCACAACGTAACAAAATTCTGTTTAACCACAAGGTAGAGTCTAATGTAATGGCAACTGACTGATATCGTAATAACGGAAAGCCACGTGACCCAATGTATTTATAAAGTCAACAATCAACCTGACCACATCATCTAAAAGAACGTTCAGCAATAATACAAATTCCCGATTTTTTACTAAATTACGATGCACAACGATTCTTCTTGATTACAAACAATATAACAACAAAAGATACAAACTTGACCACAACGTAATAGAATTCTGTTTGACCACAACGTTATAAAATTCTGTTTGACCACAACGTTATAAAATTCTGTTTGACCACAACGTTATAGAATTCTGTTTGACCACAACGTTATAGAATTCTGTTTGACTACAACGTAAAAAGGGTCTACTGTAGGAGGAAATTTGTCTGTAATGTACCGGATATTCATTTGGCCACAAGGTACAATAAGCCAACAAAAGATCTGACCGCAACAAAAATTTATTATATAATAATGTATAAACAACGTAATATCGAATTTTCTGTGACCACGACGTCTAATCAAACTATTAAGTCGACAGATACAAAAACTCTACTAAATCAAAAACTACAAGAAGGCCACAGAAACCAATTCGACCGCAACGTAACAGAATCTTTTAGTGGCCACAATGCTTAAACGATTTATTTAATGATTATTACAATTATTATAAAAGATAAATCACAACACCTAATAAACATATTCGATTATTCATTAGTCATAAATATTCTCCATCTTCACCTGAAGAAGCCAATGTTTTGGTGAAACAATTGTTGTGAACAATTAAAATATTTTTGAAACTTTTCTTCTGTTTTATTTATTTATAAATATTCTCGTATTATGCAACTGATTATTGTACGTTTCCAGCTAAATGAAATGAGAAACATATATTCAGGCCACAAACTAAAAATCTCTGTATTTTCTCAACCATCGTGCCATCGTTCAAAATTTAATCTAATTGCGACCAGAGACATACTTACTTTAATTCCAAATGCAAACACTATATTTACAACAATTAGGAACGAAACCCAGAAAAAAAAAATTAACGCAATTAAACAAACGAGAAAGTAGCGTTGTTGTACAGACGTCGTCTTAATTATTCTACGAGATATATACGAGACATAATTAATGTTTACATATATATATATATATATATATATATAGAATAAAAAGAAAAAAGCGTGTACGGCAAAGCTCATTGTGGCGGCTAATTGGGCGATAGGACTGCTTTACGCTTCAGTTTACACGATAATGAAGAAATAGGAAATAGCATATTTGGACGTTACAAATCCGGAGGGATTGGTCACATTACTAAATGCGTGTCTGGACGATGCGACGTCAATTATAGTATGTTAAATAGGGATTGTTATAACCTATTGTGTTGTAGTATTTGTCAGCGATTACAAAAATTCTAACAAGCAAAAGTTGCCCTACTGTAATTGGGTCACAAGTAGCACACGCCAACCCCTACTCTTAACATATGTCCTTCCTATAATATTTGTAATACAATTACATGATTAGAAATTAATTATTTATTGTAAGTAAAGATTTTTTGCTCTTCTTCTTTTATTTATTCCACCATTAACAAGTTGTATCGCATGTAGAGCCTGATCGTTTTATCCAGTGACCGACAATTTGCTAAATGATGGTCGTCGGAGGCGAGTTCTCGTAATCGCCATTAACCCAGAGAGAAGCTATGTCGATTTAAATGTCTTGTACAGGTCTCTCTTTTACACACTACCGTTGTAATACCATAACGGAACCCAGCGAGATCAACTGACCAACTGGTTTTGAACTTTAAACGATTTGTAAATGGGAGAACGCATTTTCGCGGAAATGGTGCCGCCAATAACAACAATTAACGACAATTCACGAACACACGCAATATTTTTTGCTTAACAGTTCTACAAATTGCTCTCATTTGGACAATGACGGTAGCGTAGGTATCTCTAAATACGAGGGTGGATCAAATATAAATGACTATTAAAACAAACCCGTTTTGGTTGCAAAATATTTTTATTTTCACTACTATTATCATTTCGGCACACAGTGCCTTCTTCGGGTAGAAGATTTACAATACAAGTCCTTATATACTAACTTACTCATCTAAGGGTAGGGGTACATGTTGGGAAGATACTTAAAATTTATTAAATATTTAATAAATGTGAATTACATACTTCTAATTGGTCGTTTAGAACCAAACATTTTTATAGAGTTTATTTATTTCTAATCTTTCCAACAGATTAAGTTTCATTCCTTTGTTTTCTGTATGAAGGATTTTAAAATTTTCGTCAAAAGTATGTTTTTGTTCTTGCAGATGTTCAGCACGGGTAGATTTAGTGTTTTGTTTGTTAAAACTGCTTAAATGTTCTTTAATTCTCTCTTTAAATAGTCTACCAGCTTGTCCTATATACGTTTTCTCGCAACTTCCACACTTTAGTAAATAAATTCTTGATTTTTCAGCTCTATTTGTTTCATCTGTATTATTTATTATTATGTTTCCTAGAGAACTGTTTGTTTTGAACGAAATTTTTGCTCCTGTAAATTTTGAAATATGCTTTCCTATTTTTTTTGAAATATTTCCTATAAAAGTTAATGACGAATATTTTGAGACTGGTTTGGAATGTGCATAAACTAAGTTTAATATTTGTTTATCAACCTTTTTCTTTGATAAATTTTTAACTAGTGTCTTGTTGTAATCATTGTTGGCAGCTATTTCGTAAATACGATTTAGTTCTATGTTATAATGTGTAGTTGTGATCATTGTGATAGCTATTAACCAAGCGAACGCAGCAATACGACGTGTCGTTTCCGTGCCACCTAACATCCCAACTTCAAGTTCCTAACGCCCGGATGCGCCTTGAACAACTATCCGGCGCGCAATTTAAAAAGGCTCATTCATATTTCATCCGCCCTCGTATATCGGTACAATAAATGGTTGTACAAAGAAACTTATTTACTTTTTATTTAGTACCATATCTGGCAAGAAACAGAACAACAATTGCATAATGGTTTGGTTTTTGTACATTGTGGCCTGAATATGATGGTCACTTTTAACTTGAAACGTACAATTATCCTTTCAATTATGAATAATAAATAATCAAATATATCCATCAGGCGTTGTGATCTCAAAGATTATAGCAAAATGTATACGTTATGGTGGCAAATAAGTCGTTTAAGCGTTTTGGTTTCTAAAAGAATTTGTTACGTTGTGGCCAGATATCTATACAGATAAATAAAGTTGAAGTGTCTATTTGTAATACATAAATACATATGCATGTATACACGGTATATATACCAAAATAACATTTTTTACAATACAATTAAGGAAAGAAAACACTTGGTATTTGGATCTTGACGATTCCGTTTCGGTTATTACACCATTATCAAAAGGAGTATTGTAAACTGATTCTGAAACTGAAACTGATTCACTGATAATAATAATTAATTTCTGAAATAAAAGTAGCCTTATTACATTAGCTATTAGCCAATGAAAGTCCCGTCAAAATCGGTCCAGCCGTTTCAGAGATTAACCGGAATAAACAGACAGTCAGACACACAAAAATTGTAAAAGCGCCTTCCGCCACTTAATATCACAAAGGCTGCCTATCGCGCGGACTCAGAATGGGCGAGCGGGCTATTGCTAACGGTTGTGTCTCAACGACTTAGTTTAAAGTTTTAAAAATAACTTTTTTGTTAAATTCCACACGAACGAAGTCGCGGGCACAGCTAGTATAACTATATATTAAAGGCAAGTTGACTCTCAGAGTATATATTGTATTCCCAACTGTATTCCAATAGGAAACAAAAAATCGCCAAACTACCTTAAAACATCGGTAAATTTGAGGTAAACTTCTGTATGCATTTTCTTTCACAATTTCAATTTGAACGGTGTGTCATTAGAACTTACAAATATTAAAAATAAACAAGCTTCAAAAGGTATAAAATTAGAATAACTATTGACATGTAAATTACAAGTGCGGGGCATATAACAGCTTTCTCACTATCATAAATAATTTAAAAATAAGTAGGTAAAACCCAAACAAACCGTAAATAAAAAAACAACATTTAAATAAAAAAAATTAATACTGTCTTCGGAATAAATATCCTTGTTACAGACACAATTGATCGTAAATTATTGAATATGAAATATTTTTCTTCAATACTCCTACGTTCATTCATATTTATGATTATCTGCGACAGCACATTGTTATTTTACGAAACAATCGTTCGTCTATTACCTTGGCGCTACCAACAGAAAAGACGTTGATAATCCATTGAATTACGAATACAGACGAAAAATTTTACATACAAAACAACCGCAATACAACAATGCACGTCATAATTTTCTCTAACTAATGAATTATTAGATGGGAACAAATATCTCTTAGAATAAACTGGAGTTTAGGTCAATTTCCGGTCTAAACGGAAACGATAACAAATAAAACATAAAAGCATAAAACGAAAAACGCCCACAAACACAGTACCACATATTAATGGTAATTTATTACTAGATAATTTTATAACAAATTATACATATATACAATTGAGTGTTTTGAGCTTAAATAAGCCTATCTCAACATGATCTCAATAGGCTCTTTGTGCAGTATTACGTTAAACTTTTTATTTATAGAATTCTGGGCGGCCGCCGTCACAGTCACCATACAGTAAACCCATGAATCAGACCAGACGCCGGTGATTCGTCTTGAAAGGGTGTTATGCACTGGCTGGCGTCAAGAACTTGTTAATTAAATTAATCTACCGTCTGCCACGGGCGAGACGACGGACTTTTAATAAACAGACACGCCACCAAAAGACATCCCACAAAAAAGAAAACGATACTCTCGACAACATACATATCACAATTCATGTTTGAACACAATTCATATTTGTAGTTACACTTATGCACGTCCGTTTTGTAAGTAAAAAGGTTTTTAAAGGTAATTATCCAACGGATATTATTTAAAAAGAGAAAAAAACACCCTATAATAGGAAATTACATTCGGGTGTCCATATATGAAGCTATATAGACTGAACCAGGATTGTAAAGGCTTCCAAAGGTTAATTTTATAGAAACGTTAGAAAATCATTTTTCGACGGTGTAGGGTTGATGAAGCATATTTAAATAGGTACATAGTAAAAAAAACGATAAAAAAGTGGGAAGTTGTTGCCTTCGGTCTGGTCGTTGAGCAGGGTTCCTAATTTTTTATATTTATTAATTTCTAGATTCTCCAATAATGTTAACTTATAAATCTTGAGAAAAATTAAAACACTAAGGGTTTCACTAAAACTTTATTGAATACTCGATACGTATTTCGCCTTATAAGGGCATTTTCAGGAGTAACCATTTTTATAATAATATATATAAGTATAATTTCGTTACTCCTGAAGATGCCCTTATAAGGCGAAATACGTATCGAGTATTCAATAAAGTTTTAGTGAAACTCTCAGTGTTTTAATTTTTCTCAATTTTGAAAAATGTTTCACCAAGTGATAACGGCAGATACCCTTAAGTTATAAATCTTATTTTCTAAATGAATAATTTCAATACAGTTGTTGAACATATGACATTCTTCTGTGACATGGTTTGCATAGGTGGAGCCTGTTTTATTCCTTATATAGCTGTTTTTGTGTTAGGATGGACGTTTATTGAAATTCCTACTAGTCTGTCCTATATATACTTTAAGGCATAACCCATAATCAGGTCAACTGACAAAGTTAAGTGTTCTGGAGTTTATAAGTTGACCTGTGGGTCATGCCTTCAAGGATATATCGGACAGATTGGTAGGAATTTCAATAAACGTCTATCCGAACACAAAAACAGCTATATAAAGAATAAGACAGACTCCACCTATGCAAACCATGTCACAGAAGAATGTCATATGTTCAAAAACTGTATTGAAATTATTCATTTAGAAAATAAGAGCTATAAGTTAACATTATTGGAAAATCTAGAAATTAATAAATATAAAAAATTAGGAACCCTGCTCAACGACGAGACCGAAGGCAACAACTCCCCACTTTTGAATTTATTGATTACGTGCAAATGTAAAGATCAAATTAGAAAGAATTTATATTCTAATCTAATTTTGAGTTATCATCTATTCTTGCATCGTAGCAAACTATACTAAATATAAAGTGTTTGTTTTGCCCTTAAGTATCTAGGATGTGGGATGCCCTAAGGGTTATAGAGTCAAAATGAGTGGGGTGTTTCGAAGGCAAAGTTTTTATCTGAGTTTAACGTATTTTTAATTTTTAAGCTTTAAACTCAGAAAAAAAATAAGTTGATGTACAAAACAAACTTTGCTTTCAAAACACCCCACTCCATTATGACTCTATAACCCCTAGGGCATCCCACACTTTACATACTCAAGGACAATACAAACATTTCATATTTAGTACAGTTGTACTCTTGAGAATGGCTGTTCAGCCGAGACAATTGTCAATTGGATTAAATGTACTTGTTGAAGTTTTTTATTATGTGTTTCTTACTAATAACGTAACATATATAAGCAAAATAGGTAGGATCGTGTTAAATCAAAATAAAAGACTGCTAACAGTGTATCTGGCGGATAAAAGTTAAAAGTTAGAAGCATTTGAGATGTGGTGTTAAAGGCGGATGATAAAAAATACCGTTAGGTGTTGGAGAAGTAGGAGAAGGGAGGGCGCTAGGGTAGACGAGATAAGATACGTTTGGAGACATGAAGGGCTAGTTGGAAACATATTAGAAGCAAAAGCAGGAGGAAAGAGAAGCAGAGGAAGACGTAAATTAGAGGAAATGCAAATTTTGTAACCCAGGATAGGAAATATTAGGGGTGTTACGTCTCAATATTGTACATATTTTCGGTTTCGCCTGTCAACATGGGTTAGCCCCCAATAATGTAAATTGCAGTTTTTCCCATTTATTATACTTCTTAGAAGCCGTATCGCATCTTGTTCCCAAATTTCCGATCATGTATTGTACACGTGATTGTACGAGAAGTACCGGGTAAACGACCGTTCTAGTACTAGCATTATTTTGAAGATCATCCCTCTTATAATATCTCTATCTATCTTCGGTTACTAATAATTGTATTTCCATATCACCTTCAACAAAATTTGCCCCGTCAAAAATCCGTCCCAAACTCCAAAACATCTCTCGCTCTTTTCGAAAAATAGAAAAAATTTCATCAGTTTCAGCAGTCGGTAGTTGCAATCTGATCTTTGATTAAAACAGTCTATTCGCTTTCCGGGCTACATTTTTTTATACAGGGTCATTCAAACTGAGTGGTACATTAGACGTTTTAAGGAAACTAAGCATGTTACAGATTTGAAAATTTGGGAGTTGGGATTAGGAGTTATCTAGGATGATCTATTTAACTAAAATAATTTCATCTGTCGGGCACTTCCGGTTATACCAGAAGTTGATGTCAACTTTCTTATTTTAAATGGAATGGTATATTTTTTACAAGTTTACGATAAATTTATATGAAACAAAATTTTAAGGTGATTTTGATAACCAACTTGTACGCCTATATGCCTACGATGAATAGTTTCTGACATAATTTAATTTATTGAAAAAATCATTACACCGCAACCGAAACTATAAAAAAAACCATAGCTTCCATAAAAAATGAAATGACTTAGAATGCTGAAATTTTTACTAGTTATAGCCAAATCAAGTCATAAGGCTAACGTTAACGTCATGCCAAAACTAAACTTTATAATTTGTACAGTGCGTTCAGAAAAAAAATCCAAAGTTTAAAAACTTCAAACACGAATAAGTTCATTTTTTCAAATGGCACCTGGCATATTTTATTTTGTCATTCGATTCCATTTTTTATCCTCTTTCAATACATTGGATGTTTTCCATTCTTTAGTTAAAAAAAAAATCAAAAATTTTCAAATAAAACAGTAGGAAATATCCAGATGGATCGAAAGAGGATAAAAAGTGGAATCGAATGACAAAATAAAATATGCCAGGTGCCATTTGAAAAAATGAAGTTATTCATGTTTGAAGTTTTTAAATTTTTTTTTTATTTTCTAAATGCCCTGTACAAATAATAAAACTTAGTTTTGGCATGACGTTAGCCTTATGTCTTGGCTATAACTAGTAAAAATTTCAACATTCTAAGTCATTTAATTTTCTATGGAAGTTATGATTTTTTATAGTTTGGGTGGCGATGCAATCTTTTTTCCAATAAATTAAATTATCTCAGAAACTATTCATCGTAGGCATATAGGCATACAAATTGGTTATCAAAGTCACCTTAAAATTTCATAAAATTCATTGTAAAAAATATACCATTCCATTTAAAATAAGAAAGTTGACATCAACTTCCGGTATAACCGGAAGTGTCCGACAGTTGAAATTATTTTAGTTAAATAGATCATCCTTGTTAACCCCTACTCCCAACTCCCAAATTTTCAAATCTGTAGCATCCTTAGTTTTCCTAAAACGTCTGATGTACCACTCAGTTTGAATGACCCTGTCAGTTCACTCAACATAATTTCCTTTGTTTTTTTGTAAAGTCGTAAGTGTTTTTTTTTTTTGTAAATGTAAGTGTTGTTAATAAATATCACAAATAAAACGATCGAGTGTAGTCATTTGTTAGAACAATTTTCGTGAGCGAAACAATCATTTCATTAAATTCGTCAAACCACGGCGACAACAAGGGGTGAAAACTGATTGGACACGATCAGTTTTCGGACTGACTCCCAAAACTATCAAAAATACATTACTTATCCACATCTGTCTGACACACAATCTCTTTCTTCGGACACTCTGTATAAACGCGATTGACACCACAAAAAAAAACGGATATCAAATGATACCGCATTATTTATTATTTAAAAATATAATATCCATATCTATTAGAGAAACAGATAAAATTGAATTTTACTCGGTTTACGATTGCTCACCTATTATTAGTAAATATTAAAGCGGACAATTGACCTAGATCCGGAACGGAACTGTTCAAAAATTAGATAACTAATTAAAGTCTAACAAAACATTTCACACTGTCATCACGCTTAATATAAAAACAAAGTGTATCAAATTACTCTTATGTTAGGGTAAAAATATATAGATATTAATTAGGTAATTGCTTCCATGCGTTGCAATAAATAAATCAAAATCGCTCGCCAGTTAGAAAGCATTTAGAGAGAAGAAAAAAAGCCATAGCAAAACATTTTAAAACTTTGTTTATTATAACGTGTTTCTTTTTAGATAGTTATAATGAATGCTATAAGTAATGTAACCTTTCAAATAATATTCACGATATTAGCTTTCACTCTAATCAATTTCTATTAACTATTAAGTACACATCATTAAAATCGTAACACAACACGTGCATCAAAAGAAATAAATGATATTATTTATTACAGAAAAGAAATTATAAATTGCAAATTATCTTTAGATAATTGAGAAGAACTGTGAGTATTACATGGGTACCGTTAGAAACTTGCAATAAACAAATTTAAAAATTGTTTACGATACAATAATATAAATATAAAGCAATTTAAACTAATTGAAACGTTTTTAAAACTACAAATAGAAGAAAAACATATTGGTACAACGCTATCAAAAATGAAGCATAAAATGTGTTCATGTTGTAATAAAAAAGCAATAATGCCCAACCCAGCCAATGTTTTAATAACATTTGTATGTTTAGTAGAAAAATTATGAATGAAATTGTACCTTAATTTTCAAACAAGTTATGGATATCCATAAACAATATGAGAAGGATAATATAGGGGGTCACTTTTCACAAGAAGAAAAACACAACATTCATTAATAAAACGTGCAAAATAAACCGGCCGGGTCGTATTAATTGTAGACAATAACGCGCTGGGTCTACAATCCAGCACAAACGACTAACCATCGACTAACTAAAAACAACTTCGAAACTTCGGATGAAACAACTGAACAAGACCGAGTGACTGAAAGAGCGAACTCGTGAAACACATGAATAAACAGTTGAACACTTGACGCCCTAAAAATCCACTTCCAAGGCAATTCTCCAGTCTCACCAGCCAGTCTCCCTCCCACCCGTATGCCTTTCTTTTACAGTGAATAAGAAAAAAGAATTTTGGTATGTCTGTCCGCAAAACTATTTACAGTTGTTACAAAGCCTAACTTTTATATTACGAAATCGACAACGTTATCAACTAAGTTTAATTTTTTCCAAAGCAAAAATTACATGGATAATAAAAATTTGGTAAATAATTAAAAAAAGAAGATTAACAGTATCAATGACCATGCTTAAAATGTCATAGTTATCGAAACTTTATCTTTATTTCTTTTTTTAACAAATTCATATTTACTTTACAAAGACTCTTACAATATGCTTTAATTTGAATTCAAATGGAAATTAGCGCCACATCGACAATAAATGTAGGTAAGGTAGATTTTCGTAAAACCATAACCACATCACAAAATGTCAAACGATTCTAACCTCACAAATTCCGAATTTATAATTGTAAAGAACAAAAAAGTACGTAAAACTAAGCCAATAAAACCGAACAACTTGTCCAAAATTTCGCATTTTGAGAACAATACTATCGATTCAGTAATAAGGTAAACATTATTTAGGTACTTTATGAAAAATTAAGTAGAGGTTATGTTCCAGGCGAATTAAATCAGCTAAACAAGACATAATAGTTTCAGACTTTTATGAGTCAGTTGCAGCATCTACTCGTGAAGCTTTAGGTCTTCTACAACCTTTAAAACCTACAGAAATAGTCTGTTTTGGACTGGGTAAAGTTGGTGAGTGCACTAGTGCTCGTTATCAACTAGCTCTGTTACTGTGTTTGAAAGAATTCTACGATATAAAAGCTTCTGTATATGACCCTATTTTCACGTCAAATGATGTAGCTATACTAAAACATTTTAATTGTCTAGTGTTATCTAACAATTCTGAGGCAAAGTATAAAATCTCATCCTCAGAGAGCTTAACATTATTTTATTTACCCCATTGCCCAAAACAGCTATCAAATAACTTATTATGGGCCAATTGGGGCCTACAACTTAACTGTTGTGTTATTATAGGCAACAGTTTCACTAAAATACTTGAAACAAACCCTAATAGAATTCTTCAAAGGTCTGCCAATTTCATATCAAAAATTGTACCGTACACACTTGAATTGGCTTTGATAAATACGTTCAAATACCAAGACATTTTTAATGACATATCTCTTCATATTTTTCCAAACACAAAATTATATTTAACCGCTAAAGAATTTTGGGAAGACCGTGACGAACCTGAATATTCCGATAACGACATTGAATTTATTACAAAACAAATGGCTGATTCCCTAAAAATTTAACTAATCAAAGCCCTTTATTCTTCAGAGAAGGGTTTTACAAGAAGAAATGAATTACTCAACGCCTACAATGCAAACTCTACGTCGATTAATGTCTGAAATGCGCCACAGCAGCACTCAAAGGAACCCCAAAGATAATTTGGCCCTTAAATATGTTCTAAATCAATACAGAAAATTTGATGTTACTGATCAGCAGGCTTGTAAAGCGAAGGACGAGGCAAAATTCTTAGCCGATACTTATCTTTGTTATCTGCGGAGCACGCGTTTGCATAATGAAATTCGAACTCAGTTTCATGGAAAGGGCGAAAGAACAGTACAAGAAACAGCTAAAATTGTCGGCTTTAAATTACCTCACGAACCTAAATAATTATTGTTTTCTTTTAATTGTAGAATAGCATTTAATTTCGTAGTTGATATTATACTTATAACTGTTAAGTATACTGTACAGATTTTAAAATAAACAATTCAGATACATCCAAGCCATTATTATTTACTTAAGATTTAAAATCGTGAAAAGTTTTAATTTCCACATCACCTTTATATGTAAGTTGAAGTATACAAAAGTAATCATGTTTAATAACAGTTTTTATAAGTGAATACCAAAACAATTATGTGTAGTGTTTTAAAGAAAAGTTAAATGTGACAGATTGCAATAAATATGCCCAAATAGTCATCTTTATTTGTAAATTATAAATAGTTAATCTTCATTGTTTTGTTTTTTTTTTTTTTAATTTATTAAGATGAGTAAATATGTATAGTTTTTTTTTTGTTGATTTTAAATCTATTTAAACGTTAACCGGTTCAGTTGTGTGAATAAACTAGAATTGCAAAACTAAGTACGTAATACCACAGAAATCAGACATAAATACATAGGTTACCACGTCAATAATTTATTTTCTTTTATAGTGGACAAATTTGGAAGGAGAACATTTTCCAGTTAGCATCAAAGGATTGACGATATCCATTCATTCAATTTATTTCGCAGTTTTTCTGATCTTTGTAGTGAAAATGTTCCAGGTAATGGAAAATTATTACGGGTTATTCGCACCATTCACTATTTTTTGCTTTTTATCCGCGATTTTTACGTATTTTTGCATACCCGAAACAAAAGGAAAAGCCTGGAAGAAATACACCTAATGCTTAGAGGAATTAAAATACAAAAGGGTGAAGACGGGAAATGTTAGTTATGATTTAAATTCATGCGTGCAATGTTACTGATACATAATATGAAATTTAAAGGTTGAAACAGATAAAACAACTGAGTACATGATTCAAATAAAATAAATGTTATTAAAAAAGTAAATTTATATAGATAATATATTAATATGAAGAACTTATACAATATCTTTATCAAAAATATTTAATACGAAGTATTTCCCCTTATTAATAATAAAAAAACACAATAAAAAATCACACCAACAAAAAACCTTTTGTATTATTAATTCCTGTACTCTTTTTCAATTTGTTTAGCAATAGTGTTTAGCTGCATATTCGTGGTACCCTCGTAGATGCTGCCTATTTTACAGTCCCTATAAAACTTCTCCTGGACGAAGTCCTTACTAAAACCCACCCCGCCCATCCAATCTATACATTTTATCGTCGTCATTTGTGCCACTTCGGCCGCGAAATATTTTGCCATGGACGCCTGTTTAAGAAAAGGTTGACCAGATTCGACCAGTCTAGCCGCATTATAAGTAAGAAGACGGGTGCATTCAATTTGAGTGGCCACTTGGGCTATTTGATGTTGCATAGACTATAAAGTAATAGAATCGCATTTCAATAATGCTAATAAACAGTTGCTAAAGCAACATACATAAAAATGTACGTAGAACGGTTCTTTTAATAAATTGAGACTGACCTGGAAATTAAAGATCGACTTTCCAAACTGAGTCCTTTCCAGGGTGTACGGCAGGGTGGCGTCAAAGCACCCTTGAGCTATCCCCAACATTTGGGCTGCAATTCCTATTCGTCCTTCGTTTAAAAATCCTGCTGCAATTCTATATCCTTTCCCAACTTCTCCCAGGACTGAATTTTCAGGAACTCTGACATTATCAAAGTTCACTACACAAGTGCCTGAGGCACACAGACCTAACTTGTCCTCTTTCTTCCCTATTGTGAGGCCAGGAGTGTCTCTTTCGACTATGAAGCACGTTATCCCTTTGTAGCCCTTTTATAAAATAAAATAGAACGATTTTTGTTGTTTAATAAAAAAATAATAAAAACGCTTACTGCTGCAGGATTGACGTTTGCCATGACAAGAAATATTCCTGCGATGTCCGAATTTGAGATCCACATTTTTGTGCCGTTTATGACGTAGTCTGAACCATCTTTTTTCGCAATCGTTTTTAATGCAAAGGCATCTGAGCCTGATGTTGGCTCAGTTAAACAAAAACTACTGACCTAAACAATAAAATTTATTATCAACTTTTTGAAGTTTTTGCAATACATATATTAAACAGAAACATGAAAACAAATTTATTATAAGATGGTCTCTTACAATTGTTTCTACTGCCAAGTCATTCTCAAAGAGTTCGTACAGAAACTAACTTAAAATTAAATTGTGCTGACTATTTATAGGTAGTTATCTTTATTGATCTAGGAAATCTGGGTGGTTGTTATGTCTGTAATGGATTTAAATATAGGACTGTTTAGACCTTCTGTCAATTAATTTGTGATATTTAAATTTTGGTTAATAGCTTTTTGTATTTCAAGATAATTGATAAACATTCATCATTAATAGTATATTTTAATGAAATACAATGTTGAGAAAGGCCTGTAGAAATTTTATTGTCGGTAATAGATTGTTTGTGTTGTTTAAGGCGTATGTTGAAGTTACGTCCTGTTTGACCTATATATATATATATATATATATATATCGCATCACAGTCACCACAAAAAATTTTATACACACCGGATTTTTTGTGTTTATCTATTTTATAAATTTTACTGTTCATTAACAAACTTCTTAGATTATTTCTATTAGTACTTACAGTATTAATTTGAAGGTTTTTTAATCTATTGTATATTTGTGGGCTGATATATTTGTAAAAAGGAATAGAAAAGCATTTTTTGTTTTTATTGTTAGTATCTTATTTAGTTTTAAGTTAGTTTCTGTACAAATTCTTTGAGAATGACTTCGCAGTCAAAACAGTTGTAAAAGACCATCTTATAATGAATTTGTAAAAAACCAGCGTGTTTTCTTGCAGTTTATTAAAATGTTTTACAAATATCCAACCGCAGAATCTATTAAACTTATTCTATGTGGAATATTTTAGGTTTCCATTTGAGTTTCTTGTAATAATTTTTTCTTTAATATTCTCATAAGTAATTTACTTTTTATTATTCGTTAGCATTAAATCAGTACAAAGGTCAAACAAGTTGATATTAATCCCTGTTTTGGTAATTAATAATTTTGTAATAAAATTACAAGATTGTTTCTTTTTCTTACCGTGTTTGTTGCAAGTTTTGGTAAATATTTATTTTTTTGCTCTTCAGTCCCCAATTTAGTAATAATACTATTCACCAAAGTGTTATGAATATCCACCAAAATAGCAACAGATGGATCGACTTTAGAAACTTCCTCCACTGCCAAAATACTTGTCATAAAGTTACAGCCTGATCCACCAAACTTTTCAGAGATTTCTATGCCCATTATCTACAATTAAAGTAAATAAACATACTAAATTAATAAAACAGCAACCAGATTATTATATGCTTTGAAAAAAATATATAAGTTGTGTTAATAATGTTTTTATTAATAAGAAATGACAATTTCAAGGGAACATAATATTAATAATAATATTTTGTCAATGTTTAATAATAAAAAGAGCATTAAATACAGAAGCTATAAATTTTAGAATATTTATTAGTATTTTATTCAGTAACTACTTAATATGTATCATTTCACTATAATTTTTTTAGGAATAATTAGAATTTATACTATATATTTTATATTGATTTTGATAAAACTGGCAGTATCTTTTGATCATTAATGTAAAAAGAAATTTCAATGACCTTAATTAATAGTACCTACTGTAATCATATAAATTATTAATTTCTTAATTACAATTTTTCTTTAAGTAAATACTGTTATATAAAAAGTAATCTTACTCCATTCTGAAACAACATATCCAGTACAGACTGCTTTATCTGCCCTTCTTTCTCCATTTCTCTCACATATGGTCCAATTTGATCGTTTGCAAGCTTTTTCACTAAACATACCATTACAAGTTAGTTTACGAATATGTTTTGCCTATAATTTAATGAAAATGATATTATTAAGACTTACCAGTTTCTTTCATAGCCAGTTCATCTTCAGTCAATTCTGTCAAGGGTCTGGGTCCTGGCACAATGTCCTCATAATTTTGACTATGTTCTTTTTGAAGAAGCCCCCAATTTTGAGAAAATAATCTTCCTTGTATTCTTGCAAGAACATTTTGATGCTAGAAACGATTACAATAATAACACATAAATATTCTTACTTTTATAAACAAATGACATATGATGTTATAAATTTATTGTTTTTGAAATTATAAACTAATGTTACTTAAGATCTTGAAATAATTAGTACCAAAAAATTATAAACTAACCTTTAAAATCGAGCAATAAATAGAAATCATTACAGCTTTTGTTTAAACAGTTGAAATGCAAATGAAAACGATTAAAACCAAATGAAAACAACAAGATATAAACAAGATACAGATACGTATTATATTATCTGCATTTCTGCATAAACATGAGCGTTTGTTAATTCTATTATATACATATTTATTCTTTTTTGAACTATTAAATTACTTTCAAAAATTAAAAATATTTCTATCTTACACTAAAACGATTCTTTTCGAATAACATAAAGTAATAAAGATTAATATTAATTTTAACTATAAAAACTAAAGATAATTACCAATATGTAATAAAATTCTTCATAAAATAATAGTACGCCTTATCATTGTTTATAAATTTGCTTTGGAAAATTAATTCTTTAAGCCAATTGAGAAATTTAAAAGTTGGAAAAAATGGCAGGACATCAACGAAATGACGCGCATGCTCAATAGTTTTCTTTCGTGTCTTGTGGTGGTGTTTTGTAAGTGTTTTTGATTCGTTATCGTTAATCATCCTTATTTCATTAATAAAAATGAAGCTAAAAACTATTCAAAGTTAATTGTAGCACCATTTTCAACGATCTTTTAAATAACTTTGTTTGGTCCTACTTCGATAAATACGAAAAATACAATCTAACCTTAAAATATTGAAGACCAATTTGTTATTTTTCAGGACATAAAGGGTCAAAATGAAACTAAATAAATTAGTAACTTCCTCAAGAAGCAAAAACAGAAAAAGGCATTTTACGGCACCATCACACATTCGTAGGAAGTTGATGTCCTCACCCTTATCGAAGGAACTCCGACAGAAGTACAACGTTCGTTCTATGCCCATTCGAAAAGATGACGAAGTACAGGTAAAAGTAGTAGTTTTGAGTAAAATAAGGATATGAAAGTACGCTATTGTTATCTCGTTTAGGTTGTTAGAGGACATTATAAAGGACAGCAAGTAGGAAAAGTTGTACAAGTGTATCGAAAAAAGTTTGTAATTTACATTGAGAGAATTCAACGAGAAAAAGCAAATGGTGCCAGTGTATATGTCGGAATCCACCCTTCAAAAGTATGTATTTGGAAGCCCTTAACGGTTTCAATAATAAGTTATGAAATTTATGATGATAAAACAATCCATTCAAAGACTGTAGGTTAAGACTGCTTCATTGTAGCTGTGGCCAAGGTTCTCTTGGGCACTAGTTGTAATGTTGCATGTCCCCTGCATTTTGGTTAAAATTCAGGCTCTGAATAAGCCTTGCATATCATCTATATATCAATTAAATTAGTAGTAGTTCTAAAAAATATTTTTCATCACACTTAGGTGGTCATAGTAAAACTCAAAATGGACAAAGATAGAAAGAAAATAATTGACAGAAGGGCCAAGGGCCGTTTGGCAGCTCTTGGAAAAGACAAGGGCAAATACACAGAAGAGTCTGCAACTGCAGCTGTGGAAACATCATAATATGTGTAAAATCCCACCCTTAAATTGTATTTAAGTAATGCAAAATAAAATATTATTGTTTATTTCTTAAATTCGTTTTTATTTAGCAAAGTTCTAATATTAAGGCTTAAGAGTTACTTACAAGTATTTAAGCAGACAGGTGTAGAGCATAGTTGTAATAACAAAATCGTTATCCCCCTTGCTCATTTTTTACATTGAATTTCTTTCTAATGATATCATTTATTCCTTCACAATTTCTAGCTAATTCTATTGCGTAAAACTGAATTCTGGTGACGAGAATAGAGTTTTTTTCATCATATTCTTTTGATGCATCTATTCTAAGTAATGTTCCAAAACTATAGTCCTCAACAATATCTTTAAATCTTTCACAAAAAGGCCTCCACTTCTCCTTTGCGACGTCGCTTTTAAGTTCGTCTTCTCTTACAAAATTTACATCAAATTTAGGAAATTCTTCTCTAAATAATCTATATATTAGGTCATCATGTGGAGTAAGACGTAACAATTTTGGATCAACTGAACAGAGAATCTGAAATAATTGTAGTTTAAATAATGGGATGCATGAATTTATGTGAGTATTTACATTAAAATAAACCTCTGCATGTTCGTAAGCCTTTATGGCCCACATTGCCTCCAAAGATTGGTCATTTTCAAACTCTTCAGCAGGTCTACTTAAGATGTCCTTAAAAAGTAGCAATTGCTTTATAAATATATGTATTTTTAAGACTTGTACATACCATTATTGTATTGCTTTCAGTACAATTAGTAGTATTTTACAAAAAATGTTTTCAAAAACTAAATTTTTACAAAAGTTTTAGGTTATTTTGTGTTCTAATTTATTATTTTATCCTGTAGATGGAGGTAGATATACATTTCAAATTGTTCTATAGAATGCTACAGAATACAGATGGCTCCACCAGTCCAGATAGGTGGATTCAGTACAAGATAACCTCATTTTTATGTAAGATAAAGAATTAAAGATTAAAGTTATTTAATATTAGTTTAGAGAATGGCAGAAGAGATAACGTTTATTCCACTTCATCTGTGTAATATTAAGTGAGACAACTTCGTCTTAAAAACAAATAATCATCATGAGTCACGAAGATAGTGAAAGAGGTAAATTTGCTATAATTTGTACTTTTGCTTTAGTAACTGCCTATTTTTAATTTAGCTGTTCGATATTTTAACGATAAAATAGGACGAACTCAGTCCTCGTTAAGTGTATCTGCTGTGGACAACAGATTTTCAGTACCAACACGCAGTTCCCCTTCTTCTGCAGTTTCCACTGTAACATTAACTCCTGGACGAATTCGAAATATAGATCAAGACATGGAAGCATTACGAGCTTCAAGGCAAGATAATCCGTTTTTAAAGGTAACCCCAATTTCCAACACATGACACTATGACGGGACTAACTAGTTAATTTTTGATGCAGCAAATTATAGCTAGTCGAGAAAGTCTGGTGGAATCTTTGGAAGAAACTGAATCAGATGATATCAACTTAATGTCTAAGGTATAAATAATTTGATACTGTAGCTCATTGTTTTAGTCTTTTGTGCTTAAATTAACTTTTTCTCCTTGCAATTTATTACTAACACTGGGGTTGGGAATCTTTTAGGAATTTCCTACTGATCTCGATGTTGATCCCCTTTCTCTTCAAGAAACGCATGAGCACATGATTCGTAGCCCACCTCCAACATATTGGCCAAAATCACCTACTTTTCAAGCCTTCCAGTTTCCAGAGAAAGATGAAGAGTTGCTTCAAGTAGAATTTAATGTAGGTCACGCTTTGAAATGGATGAAATTTGCCTTTTAAACTGTTTATAAACTCAATAATAATTGTATTAATTCCAGTCCAAGTCAAAGTCACCAAAGTCTGACAAGCCAAAGAAGCATACAAGTTGGAGTGGTGCAGAACTGCCTTCTGTGCTACGTCCCCATCCTCATCATTTTCGTCATTCTGATAGATTTTCGTTGTTAACACCACATTCATTACTATCAACATCAGAAGACAGTGTGGGATTAATGTCCTTGGAGGATTCATAACTTGTTTCTTTTTTACCATTTTAAATTTAGTTCAATTCCAGTAGTAGTTTTTGCTATTAATGTTTCATGTGATAATTTTCTAGTCTGTACAAATAGATTAATTATGTAATTTTAAAGTCAAGGTGTGATATTTTTTGCTGATGATATTTTTAAAGCTTAGATAACTACACCAGACGATAGCAACCTTTTTTTTATATAAAAAATGAAGTGTTTAAAACGTCCAAATAAGAGTCATTTTCTTGAACTACTAATTTAAAGTCTAAAGGTACTTTAAATAAAAAGTAAACATATTAGGACTCTGTTTTATGTCAGTTTGTAATACACTTGGTATCTGCTGGTGCTGTTATATAAAAGCAATTATGTATTAAATATAAATTAATTACTTTAAATTTCAAAGGACGTGAATTATATTCCAAAATAACAGTTGTATGTGGGTAGTATTGTAAATTCTGTCACTTAAGAATTGCTGTTGTATGAAAATATTTATTGTTGTTGCCTATTAAGCACATTTACTATGTACATCATTTTAGGCAAATTTATCTTTGATTTAGGCGTTTCCATTGAATATAATGTATAAACATTTCTCCATCCTTTGATATTCATTAAATATTATTTTTTTAAAATTAATGTATACATTCCAAATTTAGTATTTAATATTTAAAGTGATGGAAAAAGAAGCTTTAAAGGACGAAAAAGACAACAAACGTACTTAATTTACTATAAATGTTATTTTATTCTCATAGGCTGTTCAGATATTAATTATTTTATTTAATATGTCAGTTATGTATAAGTTTATGTTGGTAACTGTTTCTGAATGTTAGTTTTTTTTTTGTTTATCTTCAAAAATAACAAACAACAGGGTAAAGAATATATTATATGAACACGTTTTTGAAAAAGAAGGTTATATCTGAAAAAATGATATAAAAGTATCATATTTCACATTTTGAAAGATATAAAATTTTATTTTAAAAGTTTATGTACGTTGCTAGATTAAATATTAAGTATTTGTATTTATGTTGAAGTTGAAAACGTTTTGTATATGCAGGTAATTAAATTAAAAATGAAAATTAAAAAATCTAAGACTTTTATTTGTATTAACATTTAGTTTATAACTGAAAATATTCTTTGTTTCATCTAGAACCAAATTTTCTGATATTCTGGTAGAGTTTTACAAGCCATTGCAATTCTGTTTCTTTTTTTTACAAATTTCCGTTAAATACATTAACGTGAACAAAATACAACTAAATAAATATTTTCTTGGTTATTCAAGTTATTACAAAACTATAAAAAGTTGACTTAACTAATTTTTATTTTTATTCAAACTTAAAAAAACAATTTCTCTTTTAATCACAGAATATTTTTATTACAGTATTTACAATTATTTTCGACGTTACCTGTTTCAGTAAATAACTTCATACACTGACGCTTTTTTATCACCAGATCCGGTTACGATGTATTTGTCATCTGCCGATATGTCGCAACTTAGAACACTGGAGGTTTCTTTGGACTATAATTAAATAAAATTATTAGGAACACAACTTACAAGATTTTAATAACTTGACAAAGAAATAACATACGTACTTGGAAAATACTAGCACCATAGGGAGTCCTCCAGGCGTTGAGGAGGTTGTCTTTACCCGTAGAAACGAACCATTTGCCGCAAGCAGCAAATCGTAAACTAAGAACACAACTTTCGTGTAAATGCAATTGATATTTGTCCGGTTTTGTGGCGTGCAAAACTTCGACGTTCGAATTTTCCATTCCAACAGCTAACCACTCTCCCATAGGACAATAACCCAAAGAGAAAATCTGAGAACTAAAGTCGTGTTGTTGTAATTGTCTTCCTTCCCTAAGGTCCCAACTTCTCACGGTGTTGTCCAAACCACCGGTCCAAAGTTTGGTACCATCTGCTGATATATCAATGCACGAGGCTCCATCGGTGTGTCCTTGGAACTGTCGCACTAGAGTCTGATTGTGAAGGTCCCAAACGGCTATGTTCCCGTCTGAACAACAACTAAAGCACACTTTCGAATCGGGACTGATGGCCAAAGCATAACACGCGGGCGCACTTGATGTTAACTCTGCTTTGATACGAGGTGTAGGAGTCGCTAGGTCCCAAATTGATAAATTACTTGCTTCACCCCCAACTATAAGGGTTCTTCCATCAGGTAGCAGTTTCACAGATCTGATATAATTGTCTCTTTGCTATAAAATAAAAATTTCAGTTATATATTTTTATTCTGAGTCCAAAAATTGTATCCCATTACCAAACAGTCTAGTTGTGAGACGGGACTTTTGGCCCCTGGTTGACTAATGTCCCACACTTTAACGCATCCTTTTCCCCCGGTATAAACATACTTTGTAGGATTTGAAATGGTAACAGCACATACCACTTCACCGTGGTTTAACGTATTGATTTGCCTCGCATGTCTGGGTATACTGGGACCCATTAAAGCATCCGGAGGAAATGGTACAGGTTGCATTTGCCCATCAGCACTGACGTGGAATGAATAAGCCCTGAAAATTAACAGTCGCGTCGTTTTACAATCAAAAGGGCAAACTATTAAATGAAAGGTATACTAACGGTTTTCCACCAGGTATTCCTCCTATCCCTGGAACTATGGGGGCTCTTACTTGAGAATGTGGATCGTAACCAACTTGCAAGGACGGCCGTGAATAATTACTTAATGCTGGCGGTATATTGTTGTGTAGGGGACCATAGGGACCAGCACTAGCAGCAGGAGCTTGGAGATCATGTGGCGTACCTGTAATCGAATTAATAATAAACTGTGTAATCGAAACAACCATCAAAATGTATAATAATGTTACGAATCCCTAGAATATAATAAAAAGCACTAAAACATATTCCATCTTTAATATTCATCTGTTCTTAATTAAGGGTAACGTTTTATATTAAAGGGTTCATATAATCTGTTAATGAAACTCACAGAAGACGCGATCATGAATAAAAGGGATAAAAACGTCCCCTAATTGGTAATGTAAGAATGAATGTAACAATTGTAATGAAAAAGGGGAAATGTTGTAAAGATACTTACCATTGGCCATTGCAGCCATGTATGGTGGATACTGTCCTAAAGAAGGTGGCTTTGATGACGATTTAATTCCACTATTTCCGGCGGTTGAACCGCCCGAACTACCGGAAGTTGGTGTTACTGATTTCGATATAGGCGTTGAGGGTTTCTCATTTTCGATTTTCTTCGCTGACGGGGTTGAAGCGTTACTTGAAGTTCCAGAACGTGGACTGTGGGGACCCAGATGTTCCTTTTTAGACGACAGTTTATCGAGACCATTTTCCCTTGGGGACTGCGTGCCATTAGCTGGCGAAATTGGATCATCCGATGGGTCATCAACTATTAGGTCCTGGTCACTTTTCTCCCCGTCACTATTCTGAAACAATAATACGAAAAGAAGTTAATTAAATTCAATTAAATTCCAGAAATAGTTCAAATTTACTACGTATAAAATGTTTCATTTAATGACCATCTTTATATCTTCATTACTTTTAGAGAATATTATAATGATATAAAAAAGCATTAGATCTGTTAGGTAACATGGAAAGGTACTTTGTACTTTTTTGGAATACCAAAGAGGGCAAGATTGCCTTTGTATAATTGAAGATGAAATAAAATAGAAGCTGCACGCATTAATATATAAAAGATTAATGACCCTTGCGGTCGTGAGTCAGAGTGAACATTAAATAGTCGTTCGTACGTAGTGTTACCATAGCCGGACTGATTAACAATTACACACAAACAAAACAACAACAGTTGGCCTGGCGTTATTTGCTGTTGTTTGCGTTCGTTGTTGTCATACTTGTTGTTGTAATCGCGCAGCATCGCGTCGCGTAAGCGTCGCTCTCGACAGCGTCGTCATCGTGTACATATAGCTCTTTCGCCGTTTCTCTGCTTCATTATTTACATACGTGTCAGAACTCGTTTTATGCTTCGCAAATAATCGCAACACAGCAGTAACACTGAGCGCTCATTGTTTTGTTTTATTGCCTTGTAATAAATGAAAATGCCGTTTAATTATATGCTATTGTGCGCGAACAGAAAACGTAGAAAAAGGCACATTCAATAATCCAACCACAAATCAAACCTACACGCCGTTACACGTCTGTAAACGAGCTGGTAATACAGGGTGATTTTTCTCTTTTCTTCTTTACGACGAGCCATCATAATTGAATGCACTTTGTGTATTGAAACGACGAAACGATAATATATATATAATACATACTAAGGCTCTTAGTAATGTACCTACTAGCTATTGATATTTATTTAACTCTTAAGAAAATTACATATGAATGCAAATTCCTCTAAAATTTATTAAAAAATCACACGCGAGTGCATACAGGGAATACCCAAAAAACGCAAAGAATTGCAGTGTTCACTATTTATGATCCTCTTTGAAAAGTTATGCTGTAAGTCCGTTTAAACATTACTTAGTTGTTGTTAATGTTAATTTTAATGGTGCAAGCTTCTAAAAATTAAAGAAGCGTCATATACGTACTTTAGTACTTACGTGTCCTAAATCTTTTTCCTCCTTTTTGACTTTTTTATGTTCCGGCTCTGATGGTGTTCTCGACCTATACTTTTCCCTTTCGGCAGGCGATATCGAACTTCTCTGAAAAAAGAAAAACATATTCATTGTTCATTGTTAATTGCTGAATTCAACAACTATTTATATTTACGAGATAATGTCTCCTTTGTAATAGCTACTATGGAAAGTTTCTCGAGATTTTCATTGTATTGAATTGTATTTTACCTCCTGATAGTTTTTTTTTAACCTGTTATGGTTTACAAACAAATCTCAATGGGGACGCAATTTAGTTTCATTTGTTATTGGCAAATAGGGGTGGGTACTTAGAGAACGAATTTGTACTTAATATGGTTGTATATATGGGAACATAGCATTCGACGGTTTGTTGGAAATGTGACCTGCATCGTCTGCACTTTCTGTAAAAGCTTTTACAGTCGGCTTTCAGTTTCCAAAAGTTACGCTTCCCTAAGGATAATACGTTTTCCGGCGCCGTAAAGAACAGCCCTACTCTCCCGGGGAGTTTACGACAGTTATATTGTAACCATTAAACGTCCCAGCTAGATTGCTGGCCACTATTTCTCCTTTCCTTTTATGATTCAACTTGTTCGCAATCCATCTCGAATGGCATGTACCATATACAATCCAATTACCCTCTTTACCTCTTTTCAATAAAAAAAATCAACCGCCATATACTATACCACCCTATTTCACCACTCATTTTCTACTGCTTGCATACATTCATCTAAACAAAAGCTGTCAAATATTTATTAAATTAATTTCATGTGGGTGTTGTATATTAATCCAATACCGATTTCGAGGCTTGCCAAAAATAATACATTAAGTTTGAAGTAGAAAAATATAGAATTTGTTGGTCCAATAAATTTGGTTGAAACCCGTCAATTTGAGAGATAAAATATGAGTAAACATAAACTGTTTACCATGCCCCTTACTTAGGTCCCAAACTTTACCATCTTGGGAGAAATAAACTTTATAGCGCAAATACACATGCTTTATATATTTTAAAGTGAAAGAATTGATTGATTTTCACAAATTATTTATTTGGCAACATGTTTCTCCTAAACATAGGCTTCTTCAATTGAGTACTTACTACTAACTATGAAAAAAAAAACTCTTTTGTGTTTCATTCCCACCAGCTACTCGTGCTGGTGGGCGGGCAGTCCCTCCGACCTACACTGCAGTGCAAAGCCGGAGGGTAGGGCGTAAGGCCCTCTTCAGTTTCCTTTCGGGAATCGTGGGAATGGGTGGGTGGTGTGGTTATGGAGAGAAAGATGAGACGGACGAAACGAAGACAGAAGAGAAGTGAAAGATTATCTGTGGAATATTACTGCCCCAGCATTTGCCTAAATGATCTAAGGAAACCACAGAAAACTTGGACCAGAGCAGCCGCACTCAGGTTCGAACCAGTGACCTCCCGAATGCTAAGCAATGATCTACGTCGCTCTATGAAAAATACTTCTGTTCCTTAAATAGCTACTTGTAATAGGGGGTTGGTATTAGGCTAAAATAAATTGAATAGAGGGGAGTTTCTCAAGAGTATCAGAAAGACTCAATAGACCGAAACAATTGTAGAGTTTAAACAAATAATATGAGCATTTAAAAGCAACAGGTCTCTTATTTATATAAATAATTTGTGAAAACCATATACAAATGTTTTTGTTCTTTAATTATAGATTTTCATCAAGTAAAGATTGAAACAATTCAATATTTTAAAGTGAGTTAAAAAGATCTATTTATGACTTAGTAACCCTTTAGTCATTCCAGGCATAACGTTAAAGATAGTAGCGGCTAAAAGTCGACGGGAGCATTGCCAAAGCTTTTCTTATAACTTGTTAAAAAAAAGCTTTATTATTTGATTATCCATTTAATCTAGAAACTATAACGAGTCGTGACGATTGTATCTTTCCTATTTTAATTTAATAACGCAGTTGTTTAGTAAAGTTTGCGGAGCGTTCGGTGTGAGAGGATTATGACAAGGTTTGAGAGCGGTTTTAAGACAGAAACGTGCTGCATTTAATAATCTGACAAATGGTCCTGGCATGGCCCGACGTATCGATCAAGTAAGTTATGGATGCTCGCTGTTTTACGATGCTTTTCCGTATGTTCCGGGTAATTTCTCTGACCCCGATGAAGCTTTTATATCCCCGGAGGAATTTGCTTAAGGGCTGGAATAAAACTATTCGGAAGGGCAAGCAGGGAACACGGTTTTAGGTATTCGCAATTGTTCACTGCCCTTTTCGCATTTTGCATTCACAATTTCCACTTCCGTTTTTTTACATCTTACGAACTTCCTTTCACAACCTTTCAGTTTTTTATTTTTATTTACAATAACAATGTAATAATTACAAATAAATATATTTAAAAGTGTTTTTATAAAGATCTAAGATAAATACCTACAATGGAAAAGTTAAATAAAACTGAATACATATTTTTTAAAAAATTAAATTACCTATAATATAATCCCTTGTTTATGCAAATCGTAAATTACTTTAGTAGAAATAAAATTTTATAACCGTAAACAACATGCGTCCATTGCTATAATTATTTTACACTTGAGCTTAAAAAAATTTAAGCGAATTTAGTTGTTTTTCGAAGTTTTATTAACGGTTTAATTTAAAACATTTCATATTAACGAAACATGGTAATTTTAACGAACACAATAATAATTATACGCCTTTTCATCATTGTAAATTAAAATTTGATGCGACGATGTGAATCCTCCAATGCATCGAGATTGACTAACATGGGTTTTTTTTTCCTCTTATCGATCGGGGAAAAATCTTCTGGAAGACATCCCGCACTGGGTTGTGCGGGATTCTTACCCGCTAAAAAACCCCTGTGGATTCCGCGTACCGGTCATTAGGACCTCTCCGACGGAAACTAAATGTGTGCTGTTGGTGGGTACGAGACGGTCTTTTTAGCCTTGGAAGGTGGCTAAAATATCTGGTGCGCTGCCCAATAGCGCGACGAGGATCTTTATAGGGCTGCTGGCTCCTAGTATAACTTCGGCCAGCTTTATGATCGCTGACTTGACCTTTAGAAGGTCAAGTTTTCCAAGAAAATCGGTCAATGATGTTATAAGCGCTGTGGGTTCTTCTTCGCCTCTCGTGACACTGGCATACGATACGCCTTGTTTTGTGCTGTAGTTTGGTTTAGACTGTGCTTGTTGTTTGGCTTTAATCTGTTGGATTTCGTTTTCCTTTTTTTTGTTGTGGAAAGCGGGGCAACCTCTGTAACTGGCCGGGTGGGGTCCGGCGCAATTTACGCATATAACCTGTTGTTCTTTCAGTTTTAAGCATTTATTTGTCTCGTGGTAATCTCCGCATTTGACACATCTAGGGTCCATCTTGCAATTCCTTTGTACATGGCCTATCCTTTGGCACCTATGGCATTGTCCTGTTTTTCTGCCTCGTTTGTATTCTTCCACCTTGACTTGAAGATGGCAGAGAGTCTTCATTTTTCCTATTTGATCGCCTAGGTCGTTTGTTGGCGCGATTACAAGGATCATCGGTAACTCCTGTCCGCGTGACTTTATTCTGTGAACTTCACATCCTGTAAGGTTGATTTTGTCGAGTTCTTCTTTTATTTCGTAAACTTCCAGTCGCGGCGGTAATCCTTTCACAACCAACTTATGACGTCTATTGGTAGGGTCGGCGTGGGTGTAGTATCTAGATTTGACCTTGTCCAAATGTATTTGTAGGTATTTGTGATCCGTAAAGGTTGCCGGGTATATTCTAATTCCATCCTTGGTAACGTAAGCCTTGGTGGTTTTAATTTTGTCCGATTCAATTTCGTCTAGTAGCACTCTCCAGTCTTGTTTTTCAGACATCGTGATTGGTGGTGCAATTGTTGAGTTGTCCTGGTCATTTAGTCCTTCGAACGGTTGCTTGTAGATATGGGTGAGTTTCCCGCATGTTGCTTATCTGCTATCTGCTTTCCTGTCCTTTTTGGCTTCGTAAAGCCATCACTGTCGACGTCCATCGCGGCTGCTGTAGTTTTAGTCTTGAAAAAGACTGATTTCGATTTTGGGATCGCAATGTTGATTGTCTTGTTAATTCTCTAAGGCTGTCACAGGTCTGCTCGCTTCGAAGGTTTGTCTCGAACTGTGTACTAACTTGGGTATGCAAGTAGAGACGTTATAAACCGGTTCGATGCATCTGATTGGCTATTACATTGGCGGCCATTTTGTTGCTTGCTTAAAAACTAGGCCAAATTGCACCTATGCTCCTTAGGAATGCGGAAGTGAATGATGTTACGAGCCACTTATTCTAAGAATTTAAATATAAAGGATAACTTTGTTATTTATTAACCGATTTTAATGCAGTTTTCATCAAAATTTCCGAAGATTAATGCCGTTTAAAATAATAATACGAAATCGGTAACCTTTATTTACAAACACATTATTTATTTTAAGTTTATATTCCGTAAATATGAATGTAAGTAACTGTTATTTCACGCCATAAAAGCTTGCTATTTATTATCGCCATTAAATAATAAGTGCAAGTATATATATAGAACACTTAGCGCAATTTTTCGTTGTTAGGTCCGTAATAAACACCATAAACTAAATTAAAACGTACAAAAAAGGTCCCCGATAAAGACGACGTTGGCGAAGACGAGCAGTTTTATTACCTCCCTTTCTCACTAACTGATGTGTTCTTTGTTGTTTTCATTCTCCCCTTATTTCAACCTGAACTACACCCCAGTTTTCTTAACTCAATTTGGTTGAGTTATGGATGTTCTCGCAACTCAATGGCAGCATTATCCTTTATAAAGACTCACAGGGATGAACAAACGTTTTTAATTAAACTTGAACTTTCTTTTGTTCCGTACTTTTAATAAACAAGTTAGATATAAAAATTTATAAGAGATCATTATGCAATTAAAGTTTATATAAGTTATCGTAGAATTACAATAATCTCATACAATACACTACAGATTGTAACGCGATTATGTACAGTAATTCGAGTTTGATTAAGGGTTGAAAGGAGAATGAAAATAAATCATACTACATAATACCATAATTAAGAGAATATAATGATCGTTATCAGTTCAAACTATCGATGGTGCAGGTATTGTGAAAATACATTTTAAGAAATAATAAAGCGAATAAAACACTTGGTATATTTTTCACAGGATTATTGACGGAACTCGACAATTGTTTCGACAGGGGTCTGTTATTATCAAGAGTAAGCAGAATTACTAAATTTATAAATATGCGTAAACATATTTATAGTGAATAATAATGATGGGGAAATTTCTTAATTACCTAGTTTGGACAAAAGTAAAGGGGAGTTGTTTGAATATGTTTCTATTTGGGAATTTACAATGTCATGTTTGTTGTAAATAGCATTTTTAATTTCTAAATTTTCTAGATAGTCTTACTTTCTGGTTGTATGTGTAGTATTTGAAAATTTTCATTAATATTGTGTTTATTTGAAATACAATGTGTAGAAATATCTGTACAATTGTTGTTATTTAAGGTACTTTTTAAATGCTCTTATTTACGAGTTTTAATGGATCTGCCTGATTGACCAATGTACACAGCATCACAATCATTGCATTGAATTTTATAAACGCCGCTATTATCTAGCGTTTAATGTTTAATAAAGTTAGTTTGATTAGAGGAAGAAGGTATTATATTATAGTATCAGTAGTGGTGGGCTTACGAAAGATACTAATTTCTAACTTATGATCTACTTTTTTAACTGTAACATCTAGGAAATTAAGTGAGTTGTTTACCTGTTTTTCTAAAGTGAATTGTATTTTTTTATCTAAGCTATTTAGGAGTTTAATGAATTTATTTAACAGACCCCTGTCGAAACAATTGTCGAGTTCCGCTAGTCAATAAACCTGTAAAAAATATACCAAGTGTTTTATTCGTTATTATTTCTTATGATCGTTATCTTTATAAATACGCATTATATATTTTCTTGACCATTTTAACAACGTCAATGTTAGAATTTTGATTTTTTATAACACAATTATGAGTTGTCGATTCTACTTTGCGAGTTCGCACCCTCCCTACACATGCCGAAAACTTTATAGAGGGTTAGAAAATTGAATTCGAATGAGTAAGTGTTATCGTTTAAATTTCGCTACCCCTTCCTCATCTCGGCTTTTATTTTCTAATTTAATATGCAAAGACAATCTCTCCGGTCTAGCGGCAAAACGAGCTATTTAATTTGCGGCAAAATATTTCACGTCCCTCAATTAACACGGGGAAGCGTTTGAGGATTGTCGGTCGGGGTAAAGTTTTGACAAATTTCTGTCTCTCTAGCAACGGATCATTTTGGGAAGACTTCCGAATGCGATTTTCAAAACTACAAAATATTTTTATCTTAGCAAATTGTGGGTATAATGATATTTCCACGGGAATGGCGTGAGGACCTTGAATACGTAATGAATGCCCTCGGGGGAGTAACAAAGTAACGCTTGATTGCATTTGTTCCCCAAGTGTCACGGCAAGGCGATGAGCTCCCCGGTGGCGATTATGCCATGCGAAATGCTATACTATCGCACAAGTCCAAATTGCACTATTATCTAAACAACCCTCGTTCATATCACCGTAGATTTCTCGATCAGCAGTGATTTCTTCCGATTAGAAAAGAATGTTACAGGTAGCAAGAACACAATACGATCATTACGCTCAATACGATTTCTTCTAGTTCTTCGTTTCCAATTTTTATATTACCTCTAACCCTAACTTGGACCTCCCTTACATATCAATATTTTTTTAATATCATATTAAACGCAGTACACCGTCATCTACTAATATTTACTGCTAACTGTAGTATTTCATATGCTTGACAAGGTCTTACGAAGAGACGTATCTACTTGATAAACTGAACCCACGACACAGCTTATATTACGCAATAAGCACGCAAATCAAATTAATAAAAACAATAGTTTCTTAGGGTAGTAGCCGATACATGTTGAAATTTATCCATAATATTTAAAAAATATAACACAAAAACAGTTTCCAAGTGAATGGTATTGTACTCACAACAATATTGTTTCACCACATAGTGGCATCATCAGGTGAAAGAAAACTTTTGTGTGTTCCATTCTCATCAGCTACTCGTGCTGGTGGGTAAGCAGCCCCTCCAACCTACACTGTAGTGCAAAGCCGGAGGGTAGGGCGTAAGGCCCTCTTAAACCTCCTTTCAGGAATCGTGGGAATGGGTGGGTGGTGTGATTAGGAATAGAAAGATGAGACGGACGAAATGAAAACAGAAGGGAAGTGAAAGATCTGTGGAATATTACTGTCCCAGCATTTGCCTAAGTGATCCAAGGAAGCCACAGAAAAACTTGGACTTGAGCAGCCGGACCCGGGTTCGAACCGGTGACCTCCCGAATACTAAGCAATGATCTAGAGCACTAGACCACGCCGCTCGGTTCAAACTTCGACTAAAACTAGGAATACTTATACTAAATAACTAGGTGAGTGGGGGTAGTTGTTTTGTTTGCTAAAATCAATATTGAGTAACGTTGAAGTATTACCTTCTATTTCATCATTTAGAATCACTCCTTTTTTATAGTATCTGTTTATTTCTAATTGTTCTAATAAATTTAATTTAAAACGATTATTTTGTCTATGTAAAATTTTGTAAACTACGTTAAAGTTATGATTATTCTCTAACAAATGTTTTGCGTAGGTAGAGTATACATTTTTATTGTTAAAACTTTTAAGATGTTCGTTTATGCGAGTCTCAAACTTTCTGCCTATCTGTCCTATGTACACTTTAGACCAAATTTTACAATTTAAGAAATAAACTCCTGAACAAAAATGTTTAGTAGTTTTACATTCGTTGTTGATTGTATATCTACCTAGAGTACTGTTAGTCCTAAAGCTAATAAAACTATTGTTGATACTTTTAAGATATATTAATTTTAGCAAACAAAACTACTACCCCCACCCACCTATTTAGTATAAATAGTCCTAGTTTTAGTCGAAGTTTGTATATTGCCACTGTATGGTAAACAATATTGTTGTGAATACAATGTAATTTTCTTAAAAATTTAGTTATTGGTAAAAAATTATCGAAATCGCGATCCACATTTGGGAATTCTAAACGTTCTTTATCAATATTTTTGATTTATTTTCGATAATAATAAACCAACAATAACTGAAGCTGACGTGAAGAATCAACAAAATGACAAGACTATCAAACAACTCAAAAGTGTTTTGAACCTGATTTCCAAAATATCTGGACTGACAAAAAGAAAATGAAACGCTTTCCGAATTTCTTTCATAAAAATTCCATTTTTAACGAGTGAGTACTTAAAATGTTTTGGTAGTTTACGATTTAAATTCGGTCTAGTTTATCATTGGCAAAATTCGCATCATTCGCTACTCTATGGCATCAGCAGCGGCAGCTGTCGTTCTCATTATCTGCAGGAGGTGACGCTGAGTAGCGCCCTCGGCTATCATTAAAGACCCTCGGAACCAAGATACCCACACTCTATTACTCTATAATCTCTTTAAGTACCTAAATTTAGAATTAATGACATTTTTGCATCACCGGAAAGCTACGGAGGGGGAAATGAAAGAATTAAGGGACATTCCACTCACTCAATTATTGGGTGGTGCATGCAACGCACCTGAGTTAGTAAAAAGGGGGAGAGTGGGGAGTAAGACAATAATGGTTAGATTGGGTTGTGTTGAGCGAGCTCCTGTCACCTTTTCATTTCTAAATTAATTGTTAAAAATTAAACTAGAGACACTGTCGTAGTTGGTACAAAGTGACCAAAAATACCCGCTAGCAGCCACTAAATTGAATTAATTAATAGTACATAGCAGTATGAAGGTCAATACACAAGGTAAAAACACTTTAAATATTTTAAAAGATACAAGAGACACATTATTATACTTGCAACAAAATAAGCACTTGTTAATGTAAAATACAGTAGATAATAAATGGCCCTAAAACAAACGTTATGTATGTAAAATAACTTGTCGAGTGGTACATATGTTATTTTGTTATGAATACCTGCAAACACGACTAGATAGACAGCTGTTTCATGTTTTTTTTCTTGTAAGAATATTTCCTTGTTAGGTACAACAGTTACAATGTAACGATAACGACAGAAAAGTGCCAATTAATGTCACTGCATTTTGTTAATACTAATTAAATTTGCCTTAACGAAACAGGTTTCTAATGAAGAATCGAAAAAAAATAATAACAACAATAAGAGGAAAAAACAACACATTGTAACGCAACAAACAAATTATGGTACTTACATGTCTCTCTTCAGCAGAATTCATCCCTATTGGCGGCGAAAAAAACATGAAACAAAAGAAAAAATAAATTAAACATTTATTCATTCCTAACAGTAATCGTAATACAGATAACACAGAACGAATATATATAAAAAAAATTCTGTGGTTTTTAACAAACAACAAATCAGAAAAAGTCCCTTCCAAATATACACGAAAATAAAGAAAGGTAATAATTCAAACATTAGAATGATATGATTTTCACGTCAACTATTATTGCTAAAAGCCGCTAGAATATCAAAGGGTAATAAAAAGGATTTATAGGATTATTTCTGTCAACTACCCTCCTATTATACGATGGGCCAATAAAACAACAAAATTGAAACAGTTCTTTTCTTCTTTTTATCATCTATATTTTTTTAATATCATTCTAAATTCAATGTATTATAAGTATATATACAACTTTGAAAACAACAAATAAAATAAAATGAGATCAAATGATAATATGTCCATAACTTGACAAGCCTACAATAATCTTATTTTCAATTTTACAATTCATTTAAAAGCAGAGTTTATTATTATTACTATCATCATCATACAACAAGTCTTTTTGTTTTCTCATCGTTAGTAGGTTCTCCTAGAATAAACAAAGTTACAAAAAATAAATATTGTAAAGTTTCGTAACGTTTATTCACTCCTGCGTTTAATTTGTTTCGCCGCTCCTGTCTTAGCAGTAGTTCTTATGTAACAAATGTCATAAGTCGATAGATAGAATTGTTTTCTTTTCCTATTGTCATTTCAACTCTCCATAGTGTTATCGAAAAAGGGGGCACTATTATGGAGGGTTGAAAATTAAAAACAGAAGGGGTAATCATCTTCGATATATTTTGCGAAGGCAAATTCGAATATGGTTCCAGAATCTTCTTAATACATTGAAATTTCCTTAATGTCTTTTGGTTTGGTATAGTAACCCTCTCAAAAAGCAAAATATTTCCTAATTTCCTTTTATCATAATCGAATTTCTCATTAAACGATATGCCCAAACTGCTGTTCAACTAATATAATACTTAGCAAAACGATGGTCATGAATAACTTCAATAAATAGCAATATAAATCACTTTTTTAGACTTAGAAACATAACGATCAGTTAATTAATACTTTTGATGACTTGCTCTTAGAACACAATTAACTTTTTTATGAGTAGTAATCTCAAAAAAAGGGTATTAGATAGAATACGGTTTAACTAGTGTAATAATAAGTACAAAATGATTAAGGTATAAAGCTATATTGCAATACAGAAAAACAACTAGATATACCTTCTGATAGATACAATCAATTTTGTTATATTTACATATATGTACGAGTTTATTAATATGTTTCTTACAAGTATTTAAAAAACTATATATATATATGAATTAAAAAGATAAATTGTACGATAAATTTAAATATACTCGATGTATTCGGTTTATAGTTACGAATTCATTATTAATTTGCCTTACTAATAGTTAATTACTTCTTAATCTATTATATGTTAAAAATTCAAAATTTGACAGTTCAAAAAAACCATTTGCCAGGCATTTCTTTTGAAAATATTATCTGTACCTATATTAAATTTACATTTACAGCAGAATTTCTGTGAAATTTGTGTAATAATTAATAATTAAAATTAATCCATGACATATAGTTAATAAATTGAGTTTTCCTATTAATTAATTCTATTATTATTATTGAAATTTGTCAATTTACTGTGAAGAAGAACCCTAAAATTTTTATTGCTACGCCAATGTTATTATTCATTGTCTTCCAGAATGACATCTGTTTAGTTCCAGTGTACCATTTCGACTAGAAGAGGTAAGCGTGACATTGCATTAATTGATTGTATCAGTGAGTGTTGTTATGTGCGTGTTGCAACACGTCCAGAACGGATTTGTTTAGTAGAAATTGAATTTTAGTTTAAAATGATAATTGTTAAGTTTGTGGACCTTAGTTAATAGTTTGTGTAAGTGAGACATTTGTGAATTAACTTTTAAAAGAAGGTAGAATACTGGATAGGCTAGGCTATATAGGTACCTAGTATGTAAGTTAAATTTCTATCTAATTTATCAGTAACTAACACTTTGTAAAATGTGTACTAATGTTAATGTTTGTATTAATATTTGTAATTAACGGTATGTACTAAGAATTTAGTACTGATGGTGTTTACAGAGAGGTAAGTAGTTTTGAGTATATGACCATAGAAAATAACAACATTTGAGGCTAAGTAACCCCTAATTTTTACAGTAGATTAATTAGTTGTTAATGTGTAACTTACCACTGCTGGACTTTACATCATCCGAGCGATGGAGGTCCGGCTTTGCGGCAAACATAGATAAGGGATGCTGTCCAGGGGCTCCAAGGGCTCCTGAAAGACCTAGAATGCTTGCGGCTGTGTTTGGTGGAGCTCCTCCTAATCCCGGATGGGGCATCATAGGAATTGGAGGGGCTGCGTGCGCAGGGATTTGCTGGGCATGCATTTGTTGCAGCAATCGGGGTAGATCCGGACGTTGTTGCTAAATATAAAAAAAATGAGACATAAAAACAAAATCGTTTAATTGTGTAACAAAAAGTGTGCTAAAATATCACCGACTTTTAAGGTTCAACACTAGGTAACAAAGAGAATCGTAGGTGAGGGGGGGGTAAAATGATTACATGGTGAGAGTGGCAGCATTTGCAAAACCCTTGCCGTATAGGGCTAAGTTTTTTCAACTAGTTATATTTTACGTAGTAGGTATTAATGTAAAATATGAAAATGTAAAATCTTACCCCAATTATGGCATTTAATTCTGTCATGGTAACTTGCTTTGCTCTGTCTACTGCACTAGCAACTTGTTGCTGATGTTCTTGGGATAAAAAAGGGAGAATTTGTGCAATTATGGCGTTCAGTCTTTTTGCTATTTCAGTCTGGAACAAAAAAAAATGTATTTGTCTAGGTGGAAGAGTTCAAAACGTAAAATGTATGAGAGGTTATTGACACCATTAATGTGCCCTATCTTCCTCTACCGCTATTTCGCATCATTCAAGCTGTTAAGTGTTGAAACAATTTATTATTCATATTAAATTGAATTAAAACAATGTCCCAAAAATATTGTTATTGTATTGTTTCGACAAACTTTGGCGGCTTCATCAGAGGATGATTTAATAAATTTATTTGTTACAAGAACCAAAAATATACAAAACTTAAAGTATAAATAAGTATGAGGTGGGGTAAAGATTAATAAAAAATATTTTTTAGGGGAGAATTTTTATAATCTGTTCGTTTAATGGTAAATTTTATGTAAGGTATCCATTAATCCCTAAATTCTCATTGTTTTAATTCAATTTAGTCCCTTGAATATTTCGTAATCGTACCATTGATTTCTACCGTTTCGTGGCGCAACACAATTATTATTTATTAATAGTAAAAGAAATTAATCTTACCTGTTTGTGCATTTCTACGTTAAGTCCGTAGGACATCTCGTAATACTGCAAAAGAAAATAATACAATTAAAATTGTGTGTCTTTTAACCAGATTTTTACAACAATTATGAGAAAAACACGATTCTAGGTAGAGAGTACTTCTCTGAAGCATAACCCGCAGTTTTACGCTGTCGGATTTTGGTAAATTATATGTTGAATTAACATAGTAAAGGTACTACGCTTCATGCTTTGGTGACACCGAAACAGGTACACGTATATTCCTAGAAAAAATTGCACGCCTTTGAACAACCGACTTAATCTACTACCTTTGTTATTATTTAAGAAAAAGATTGCAATTGGCGCGATTATTGTACCGGAAAAATGAACGCACAACTAAATCAACTGTTGAACTATCGAAATAAAAAAAATTAAAAAAACTGCGACAAGTACCTAATGTTAAATAAGCACCTAATTCGTAAAAACCATAAAATGTTGGTTGGTTTCTCGTTCCAGTGATTTTGGTTTCTTAATTTATTATAATTATTTGTCGTGGCTTGAAACTGTATAAATACTGAAAACCGTTCTTGTTAGAAGAAACAATAAAATCGATAATGACAATATCTGTAAATTACAATAATAACGATTCTATTTATTAACATTAAGACTCATGATGTCAGCATTTTGCTAGATTTCATTATGTCATTACCGCTTGAAAACAAGAACTTCTTTTGTTCTTTGGTTTTGTAATATTTCATAATGTCGCCTTGTACAATTCTTTGTGATAAACACGCAAAGCAAATTTTCATTAATTTCTTATGAATTGCTGGAATAGAACGGTATTTTAATTTCTGAAACAGGCCTGTTGGATAGTGACGTGTAGTATACTAGCGGAACAATTTAGTGTTTTTTTTTCTCATTTAATAATTACCTATCTATATACCAATGTAGGTATTTGTCTTACGTATTTACTGTAATTACTCCTGTTTATAGATACAATATGCTGAGAAAATAGCGGTTACTTTGCTATCTAATTCATATAATTTTACAATCTCCATTGTGGTTTGTAATTGTTGACAATAATCAAGGTTGGATATTATTTATCAAATTTTAAACGTTTGTCTTAGAGGTCAGCTTATAAAATATTATCGTAAAAACTGAAAGACTAAGTTATCTTATATATATATATATGTAACTGTTACAAAAAACTGGATGTTACTTACCATTACGTAATGTCTTTGAATTTCTATTTTTTCGCTAGCTAATTTTTCACATTCTAGTTTTAAACTGAAACAAAATTAACATTTGTTAGTTTATAGATAAAGGTTTTAATTCGAAAAAAATATGCAAAAATATTTTATAGGTAAACTTACTTGTGATATTGGGCTTGTAGAAAATTAAATTCTTCTTTTATTCTATCGCAGGACTCGCTAACAGTGAACTTGAATGGCTGTCCTGCTTGCGGAGGTCCCTGAAAAGAATAAAACCATTATTCATTAAATATGTACCATACTTTTAATATTTTATACAATATATATTAGTTATATTAATAATAACGGCGACCCTCTCCTTATTAGATATAGAAAATAGTTAGAATAGAGTAGAATATATTACTTAGGATTGTTTGACCATCGGTAAAGCTATTGGAAATTTCTTTAGGACAACTTTTGCGAACTCAAAAAAAAGTAAATATCGGATAATTGGCCGAAAATTAGCCGTTACGCTAAATATTTTACCTCATTCATCGATCTCAAGATAGCAGGACAATTTTGCAAAAGTACATATTGTTCTTCCTACATTAAAAACGCGCCTACTAGAAGTAAAGCTAACAATTACTTATTAATTTAATAGAACGGTGTTCGCTGTGTGCACTTAACAGTCGAGTATATGACTATTAACGGAATACAAATTAGATCGTTTTATTATGTTAATACGGATACCGAGTAGGAAGCCCATTTAGGCTCTATAGGAAGGACGTCATCAATATTAACAGCCCGCATTATAAAGACTGGCAAAGGAATGAAAGAGGAATGTCTTATCGACTATAAGCGATGTTCGTTAAGTCTAATGGCCATAAAACGGCAGAACTAAATAAATACCTACCTGCTGCCTTATAAGGATTAAGATACATATATAATTTATAGATTTCTATCGTTTGCAACTTACAAAAGAAAAAGAAACACTTTTTAAGATTTTGCGTGATCGATTTTACAGGAAATTATGATATGTCATTTTTATGGCACAAGTCCATATTTATTTATTAATACGGAACACCGTATTGATCGATCTAAAAATGTGCTTCCTGTTATCAAAGAATCGGATAACCCAATAACTTCTTTAAATAAAATTACAACGACACACTAGATTAATAATAACATGGTTGGCTTGATCAATCAATTCGAAAACGTTAATAATTACAATTCATGTTTACGAACGTATCTATCTGATATGCACTTGACGTAACATTTACATACAATTGATAGGCAGATTGTGTAGTAGGTTGCTAAGTACCTTTGCTAGATATTATACAGGAAACGTTCCAACACAACAATCAAATTTGCCGCAACGAAGGTGTGTATGCAGGTCTGCCTGCTCCCTGCTGTGTCTCCGTTCGACCGTAAACCATCGACGTATTAATTTTCAAATCAAAGAGCCTTGCACTTGTCGATAAACCCCTACGGTTTATGAGAGCACCGCATCGAAAATCTAACATGACCGAACGTAATTTCGGCAGAACTACTCAGAAATGTAATTCATACTCGATTTAATATTCACCTGCTTGTTATACATCGGCGCAAAATTTTTATTTAGATGAGACTTAGAACATAAACACATGGAGACAGCAGCATTTAATATTATACTATAGAAGCGTTATTGAGTCCTGATTGTAGAGAGAGATACAACTGGAAATGTAATGTAAAATGTAAAAACAGTACACGTGTGACAGACTGACTTTCAGTGGAATATTTCTGCGCTAACATTTATTTCTAACAACCTATATGATTCAAGGAAACTGCAGAAAAACTTGGTCTATGGGAGACGGACCCACATTTTCAGTTTGAAATTGTTAATGTATGGATAAGGTCAAATATATTCTGTTGAGTTGGCTTACAGTCCGAATCTCTTGGCTTATTATTCGAGAAAACAATGGCCAAGTTAGAGATACGATCACTAGATCGTCCAAGCGATAATATGCGAGCAGCAGACAAGCGAGAGAGCGTCACATCATTGTGACGTACAATTCGCAGCGTAAAACGTGGTGAACAGGCGTGGCCCTTTTGCATCCGATCGGCAATACACGCTAACAGTTGCCTGCCTGCTTGGTGCTCGCACTCGACAACACGTTAAATTATGTATGTTTGTATGTAATGTACATGCAAGTGGAACAAGAGAAAGAGAGAGAGAGAGAGAGAGAGAGAGAGAAGGTACACTGCTACACGTACCGAAAACACATGCCGCACACGCAACTATTACCGTAATTACCGCACGGCCACGCCGTATCACGGTCAATTAAATACCCTTATCCAACAATCAGAGGAGGTGGCCGGCTACACCATTGTTTAAGTATGTTAAGAGATGATGCCGATAAAGGCGAGCGCAACGACAACAAACGAAACGAATGGAAAGAGAACGCATAATTTATCCGCAGGCTTTTGCAGATTTACACCGTTGCCCGACAGGAGACTAACGTGATATCTGATGACGTAAACGACACGACACGATCTTTTATTTTACTGATAAATACATCGAAACAATCTATGTAATACTCGTGGTTGTAGGCCAAGTTCGAAAACTCAAACCATTTCAAACATTCTTCAAAACCCAACGTTACTTTTAACGCTCTTAGCAAGATGAATAATAATCATAATTTGAAGAAAAAAAATCGATTTCTTTGACTTAAATCGATATTCCATATACTATAGATACTCCCGTTGCCCGACAGTCTTGAAATGGGACACCTAGGCACCAAGGAAGATCTCAAGGCACAAGATTTTCTCAATTTCTTTGGTCGAGAAGTATTTCCGTATAAACGTATATTGATAATAATTGATCGGCTTTTTTATCGAAAAACAAGAAAAACTAATTTAATAAATCAACAATACAACCCGCAATAACCGACCAGTAGAACTAACTGGACACAAATAAAGAATTTATAAGCAAAGCAAATCAAGAACAATCAACTGAAAAGTTTATTATTGAAAGTTCCTACAAACACTGACCTCTACATGTGATGACAAATCTCAATATTTATAGTTCTTTTTTTTTCAACTTTTATGTAAAGATGAATGGTTTACAGCACATTGTACCATCAAATATTTGCATTTACAGTACCACAGGACAAGTTGTTCGCTCAAACAAAGGAGAAAAAAACACTTTGGATATTTCCCTACTATACAACTAAAACTTGATAAACCGTTGTGTATTTAAATATATGTCATGTGTATTTATATAGAGCACAGATGATGATGAGTGAATGTTATATTTTGTACATGTGTGTATACGTGAAAGTGTGTTTGAGCCAGTTTTGTCAATATTTGTTCCAAGTAAATATTGTTAAGCCTTGTTTAAACGAAGTTTGTTTGTTCAGCCTCCATTACTTTAGCGGGCAAATAAAATTAGTGCCATATTTTAATGTGGTTTGCTTTATGATAATGGCTGTTAGTTCGTTTAGGTTCGGGTTCGGGTAAAGCACAGCTAGTTATTTAATATTCTGATGGTACATATGGTCATGTAAAACAACAGCGGTTATGTGGACAAACAGCCTGATGTCGTCCATACCACGAATATTTACTCACGGTACAAGTGCAAGCAGATACCAGGGCGGTACCACATTCACATACATACGTACATGCATACATATGAACACGTACCTAGGTAATATCAGACGGGTATATATGACATCACATCGCATAATTGTTATTTTTATTGCGGCGCAAATCATTTCGGCCGCACCAAATAAACTACCATTGTAAGAACTTCTAAGCAATTAATCCAATCCCAGTTTTTTGAAAAGCCGTTGGCCTTTCTGTAAGGAATAAAATAAAATACTGGTGTTTCTACCCTTAACTCATAACAAGTGGCGTCGATGAGTCGTAAAATGTAATGTAAATAGTGAGCCTTATAAAAAAGTGATTGCCATTTTCATTTAAGACTCACTGACTGTACAGTACCATTGAACGTAGAATGATAATTCGCCAGCAATCTTGGGATAGACAGCTTGGGATTCTAGTAAAGTAGAAACTGTGCATTCATGGCCGAGCCTTTGCCTAAACGGTTTTTGCACTGTTCTAAAGTTTTTCTCCCGTTAACCTCTTTCTCGATCATCACGTTTTTATGTGCCTAAAAGAACCACACGTAACCTAAACCCTTTCCATGTAGTTTTCCTTTTAACCAAAGTAAAAACAAAAGAAGAAAAAACGAGTACACGACTTCGCCTTGTTCCGAAGCGACAAAAAATGTTCGGCACTTGCCAGGTTTGCTTGGCGAGTTAAACCTCTTGTGACAGGTAATTAGATTAGTGTATGAGACCACCGCGCCAAGAGCTAAAACGAGTTCCACAGCCGGCTGGACCGTCGTCATCGTCGTCGTCCATCGGGTCGAAAGACAACGGACGTAAACCTATAGCGCGAATGGCTGTCGCCGTTCCTGCTTAACATGAAAACGGCCCCGCATGCCATATTTTATCTGACACTTTATCAGATGTAAGATCAGATTGCGGAGAGGTTGCAAAGTAAACTTAACAAAAGATAAAAAGAAGAAAAAAGCCTCGATTCAGCCACCGTGCTTGTTCTTTTCTGAGCAAAGACCCATTAAACTAATGAGAACGCGGTGTTTATGGCGAAACTTGTGTACTACAAGTACGTTGCTATATGTACACCTGCTTAAATAATACCATTTCACACAAGGAATCTTTAAGAAACTACATTCAATGAAATTCCAAAAAAACAAAAATAAAAGATAGTATAACCAGTTTAAAATTGCATCCAAAACTATCATTTTCCCATTCCATCCTGATTTTCCTATTTCTATGATGTTTTATCTTTCTCCCATTGAATGGCTTTTCTCACATCCATCTACAACCAATATCATGAAGTTCACTTTGGTCCTTAGAACCCATTAAATGTTATTAGTTGAGGATAGTAGGAAATGATATCGATTGAAAGGGTGAGTGGAACGGAGAATGTTGGAATTGCCTCTTTGAATAATCGTCGAGTGTGCGAGGTGGTAGAGCGAAGTCGATTAAAACCTCGCATTATATGGAATAGGTTTGAAACCGTAAAGGGGAGCATCAATGAGTGGTTGGAAGCGGTCAGGGGATTTAGATGGCCTTGCGGCTGCCCGAGCCACAACTATGTGCGAACACTATCATCCAGATATTACACGGGATCAGTTTGTTCGCCAATAATGCGACAGCTCTCGGGGCGAAATATTGGAAACCGATCGGAAGATTCAATTCCGACTGGCCGGAAGTGCGAAGGAAACCAATTCCACTTAAAGCCCTAGTCATCGAAGAATGTAGTGCGGAAAGGGAAATGCAATACAACTAACTGACTGTTACCCACTCTTTTTCTCCTTTTTGGACTTTACATACTTCAGGGTCTTCAGCAAACATTGGATTTGTCGGTAACATAAAAGGGTCTAAATATTAACAAGTTTAAATTTGCGAATGATGTAGCAGTCAGTATTATCATCTGGTAGGGAGGAATTAGAGACAGCCTTAAGAAAAATGTAATCGATATTAACAGAAGGGTACGGAGCTAATATAAGAATTGGAGGTGAAAACTAGAAAAAGTCGCGAACTTTCGAAATTTAGGAAGTCAGATAATTCAAGGTGAAAAAGGGAGATAAGAAAAAAGAAAGATAGGATGGGAAGACAGACATCTTTTGTGACATGAAGGGTTAGTTAGGGACATAGTAGAAGTAGAAATAGGAGTAAAGAGTATGTACCTAGACCTGGATCGACAAATTTTCAAGTTTTAGGGAGTTCAAAGATTGGCTCAGTATAGGAAGCAATAGAGGTTCGTGTCTAACCAATTTTCGGTCTAACAACCCTATGATGATGATAAAGACTTAAGAAAGATAAATATTGAAACACTGTTTAAATAAATAAATGCAAAAACATAATTGCTTTTAAACGTTCGCTATTTATGTTAATAGAAATTTACAATTGCTTCGGCTTATCAAGCATTTCTCCAAGTACTAAAGGATACTGTAAGAAAAACATTAAAAGCTTAAATAAGTAAAATAAAAACATTTTAAAGAATCACCATTAATGTCATTAATTAATTATTGATATTTATCCGAATATATTGGTTGACATTAACGTCTATTAAAGTTTTCATTGGGCTTATTAATTTGTAATAACGGTAAAATCGATTAAATTTTTAACCAGAGTAACAACCAACCAACACCAATACACCTAATTCGAGTGGGCTGGTATTTCCAGTTTAAACTTATCGCACATTAATCATAAATAATGTGAGCCAGATCAGGTACTACTAATTAGAACTATTAACTAATTTTGAATGGTAAAGTGGGCAGGCACTAGTTAGGTCGGTCGAAACGATAAGTTTAATGACACGATACTGCCTAATTAGTTTTCTTTAAACCGTTTAGAAAACGTCGCAATTATCAGTTTAATTGTACTGACAAACACTTGTATATGCCCGCGGCTAGTTGCAAGATTAACAAAAGCCGCGATAGGTTTACAAGAAAGGTAACACGTTCGTGTAAACTGAAGTAAAGGTATTTGCTATCTTTACGCCTGCTTACTCGATGTTTTATTGTCGTGAGTTTGCTATAACCAAACCGTAACATATTAAAAATAATTACCGGTCTAATGGTGTACCGTTTTAGTAGGTGTTCCATTGATTGTGTTTACGATTAGGTTTGCTTTACATAACTCACGCGAAATAATGATAAATTACACGGTTCTTTACAACATGATTTCATTACATTAGAAACAAAATCTCCTACTAATTAAACGAATCCAAATCAATTTAATTATCAAATCAATCAAATTTTCTTATACTTACATTTAATAAAAAACAGATGAGTTACAGAAAGTTTTCATTGATACCACAACAATATTATTTCGACATACAATGTCTTCTTCAGGTGGTGAAGTAATCTAAACTTAAACTAATTATAAGTCGACTTAAATAATAAATGATAAGAGTGGGGGTGAAAAGTTTAAATGTTTAGTAAAGGAGAATTGTTCAAATCTGTTTGGTCATTTAAAATTAATCCTAACTTATTCAATTTATTTATTTCCATAGTTTCTAGTAAGTTCAATTTAATACATTTAGATTCAGTATGTAGTATCTTTTAATTCACACAACTTTAATGATAACTTTAAGATACTACATACTGAAGCTAAAGGTATTAAATTGAACTTACTAGAAACTATGGAAATAAATAGATTAGGATTAATTTTAAATGACCAAACAGATTTGAACAATTCTCCTTTACTAAACATTTAAACTTTTCACCCCCACTCTTATCATTTAGTATTTAAGTCGACTTGTAATTAGTTAAGTTTAGATTACTTCACCACCTGAAGAAGATATTGTATGTCGAAATAATATTATTGTGGTATCAATAAAAACTTTCTGTAACTCATCTGTATTTTATTAAATGTGATTATGAAGTTAGAATATTTGAAAGCTCATTGATTCAATTTTTATTATATTGTTTTACGTTTTTATATTTGCATATCCAAACTGGAAAAGAACATAATGTTTTAATTTAATCACTATTTACAATATCGAATAGTAAATATTTTTGTTTTGGTGAATTACAAAACTGTCTGTTATAAATTCAATAATTCTCTGCACTTTGGGTTTCGAAGAGCAGAGGTCAGAGTTTATTAAAACACAGATTGTTAATTGGCAACTCGGGCAAGGTAGATATGAAACGAAAGGTTAGCTCGGGTCATAGTTCAATCATTTGCTCAATTTTTCACAGATACGCTCCACTATCAAATAGGTCAACATAACAGTAATCCCTTTCGACAGAAAAAAAAATGACAAATAGTAATTTAAAACATTAGATAATCCATAACAGACAGAAAACGTAACATTCAGCGATGCTCATACTTCACGACGAGAATAAATCCAGCTAAAAAATTAACGCGAAATAAAAATATGTGTAACTAACAACAGCGTAACTTATTAGTGCTGTTTAAAGAAATTACAAGTCTGTGGTTTTTAGTAAAGTTAGTTAATTGTAAAATAATATGTAATGTATTAAAAAAGAAGGAATTAAAATCCTTATTCGTCTAAATATTAAGATCAAAGATCTCACATTTGGAACGCGTCCTACCAAGTAGGCACAACGAACCGAAAGCCATATCCCACGATCGGTTTCGACCTATCGGGTCTCATCAGGTTGGCGCTGGCAGAAATGCCTTCACAGGCTATATTATAAATATAAATATGGAATCAACAGAAACAACTACTCCGAGGGCTAATACCCCTACCGGCATTGAATTACACTGTTGATTGCGATGTTTTATTAGACGAAGATTTAACATATTCAAAAAAGAAGGAATTAAAATCCTTATTCGTCTAAGAATACATCGGAATCAACAGTGTAATTCAATGCCGGTAGGGGTATTAGCCCTCGGAGTAGTTGTTTCTGTTGATTCCATATTTATATTTATATTTATATTTATAATATGTAATGTTTTATTGGTTTGGTTTACGCATTACAATTGTGTTATTGGTTAAATAACTAAATACGTACACACATGAATATATATCTATTATCTGTGTTAATATTCAGTTTGCGAGATGAATACAAAAGTGACAATATTGTTGACGAGAAAATCACATTAATTGACAATGGCGAACAACAACAGCACAACGATGTGGAAGCGGGTCCAATAATTGAAGACCAGTTATTGAAATATTTAATTTGAACAAATTGTCAGCAAATTTTACGCTTGTTGTACCTGGGTATCGACGAGAATATGGTCCTCACAGAAACTGCTAACCGCCCAATAGATGTTCATTCGTTTGAAATTAACAATTGAATTGACATAATCATTAAATGTTTCCACCTGTGCTTGCATGTATTGTTAATTAATTACCCTTTGGCAACGTTCTGTAGACGCATATGTATATATCTATACCACATCTACACATATAACGTTTCAGGTACCTGAGCGCTAATGTAGTGGATGCCTGTACCCCTGCCCACCTTTGAAGTTCGATAAAATTTGGTCGGCTATTCAATAGATCTGTTACAAATTTAATCACAAACAAAATTTAATCCTTTGCAATATTCCTGATTTATTTTGTTGAATATTATTCAACCTATGTATTTTTGCAACGAAATTATAATCAATAGGTTTACCAATTTTTTAGTTATGGTATAATCAATCCAGTTTACGTAAACAAACAGAGAAGTGGATGTTTATTAAATTGAATATACTACGACAAGTATTTAAGACACAAAAACAAATAGGCAGAAAGGAGGGAAAAGATGCAGGTGTTCAAAATTGGACAAAAGCCAAAAGTAGTAGAACACCTGCACATTTTGCCTAGTTTGGCGCCTTTACGATGTGAATCCGCCTATTTATTGAACATTGTTAATGACAGTGGACACCTGCATCTTTTGTTTACTTGCAACTCCTTCACATGATTACATTGTTGTGACTCGAAATATTTGTTGCAGTATAGCATGATCCTATTCGAGTTGATTAGTCCAAAAGTTTATAACTCGGGGTTGTAAAAACACATGAAAAAATACGATTGATTCTTAGAGGGCCTTACGCCCTACCCTCCGGCTTGGCACTTCAGTGTAGGTCGGAGGGACTGCCCGTCCACCAGTACGAGTAGCTGGTAGGAATGAAATAAAAAAAGTTTGTTTTTTTATTAGACACTCGTGGATCGATTTCGAGTATCTTGAATGCATTACATCTATCTTCGGGCAATAACTTCGCTGTTCGAATTCATCGGGAAATTAACGAAGAGGTACATAAGAAGAGAGTACGAGAGAGATCAAAGATCGCCGTTTAAGTGGCTAATGGAGATAGTCGAACGTTGGAGTGTTAATTCGACGAATAGGTAATAACTAATTAACGAAGGAACGTGAAGTGATTAATACGGTGTGTAGCGGCACATCGGGGTCCGTTGACCTCGACGACGACGATGATGGTGGCGACGGTTCGCGTCGCCAGCGTCGTCGGCGGTAAAACGCGCGCGGTTAATGCGTCACTACCATTCGTCCTCTTCTGTAAAATACACGACACAGATGGATATATCTATGTCTACAGTGTGTACATTTATTTGTGCGTACGTGTGTGCTATAATAAGACGCTAAAATTGTAAACGGCAGCTTTCTGATGGAGAATAAATTTGTCGGAAACATGACGCGACTATGTAAGTAAGACCGGGGAGACGCGATATGCATATTGTTAATTACACATGTAGAAAGACGTGAACCGTTTTTATAAACGGCTGCACTAGAATACAGAGTGGCCAAAATACATTCCACAAACGTAATAAAACATATTTTAACAGTAGAATAGTTGCAGAAATATTGAACACACAATTATTGTAAATAAACTATCGACTGTTTAGCCATACTCTCTACTCCCATTAAACAATATTAGCACACTAAAATTAATTATGAGATCGTGTATTGTAGGAATATGAAATAAACAGTGGATTATAAATATTGAATTTACTAACAATTTACATAAAAGAATAAAATTCATGCTGGAAATTGAATATCAAGGAAAACTAAATTTCTTAGATTTAACACTAACAAAACATAAAAACAAAATTGATATAGCAGTGCATAGAAAATCTTCTTGGACATATACCGTTATACATAAAACATCCTGTCATCCGAACCAACATAAATTAGTAGCATTTCGTAGTATGATTAACAGACTATTAAGTTTACCTCTATCAAACAAAAATTAGAAAATAGAATTAAATACAATAAAACAAATAGCAATTAATAACGGTTACACGTCAAAACTAATAGATGATTTAATTAATTCCAAAAGAAAAACAATATGTTACGGATTAGTATACACAAATAATTCTAAAAAATCTAATACTAACTACAACACAATATCATATATTGGAAACATTTCAAACAAAATCTCTGAAAAATAAAAAAATAATAACTTCAAAACAGCTTTTAAAACGTAAAATAAATTATCAAAATTTTTAATTAACAATAAAGAAAAAATGAATAAAACTGGGGTCTACAAATTGGAATGTAATACTTGCAAGACTATATATATATATAGGACAGACAGGGAAGACTTTTAAAGAGAGAGTTAACGAACATATCAAAAATTACGCAGGAAAATCAACATTTATGAATCATATTAAAAATGAAAACCATGAATTTAATAAAGAAGATAATTTTAAAATTTTACATTGTTTAGAAAAAAGTAAAAAACTAGACATTTTAGAATCGTACGAAATTAAAAAACACAATAAACAAAATAGTGAAATTATTTTGAACGAAATAGAAAATGTATACCAATCAGTAATATTAAATAAACTCGTAAACATCACCCCTACCACACCACTTTTAGACTAAGTTACCTATTGTACAATACATATATATAAGAACATCTTAAAGTTTATTCAGTAATACGTCTTCTGAAGATGCCCTTGTAGGGTGAAACAATTGTAAAGACAATTAAAATAATAAAGTGGAAATTACAAAATATGAATTTTGTTCATTTTATTTATTAAAAATGAATTTCCATAAAGTAACAGTGGATTATGTGAAGGATTATATTTGTGACACCCTGTAAGTTTATAGTAGGTACGTGTGAGAACATGTATGCAGGTATGCAGGTTAGCGGTAGCTATTATACATACAATACACTACACATACATACACACAGGTATTTGTGCAACATGTTAATGAGCAACAAGTGTTATGAGCGTCCTGTTTCTATTAAGTTAATTTACCATTATAGTAAAATGTAAATTCGACAGGGAAAAACTCGAATTCCTTAAAGGAAAACACGAATAAGAAAAGGTTCGACTCATAGGCAGGCAGGCACGTACAACACGTTTGCTGGTGTTACTATAGACTACGTTTCGTCGATCCGTGCATATGCCCACATCCGGTCGCTGACGTAACTAATGAGTTTGTAGAAATGCCTTCTTGCTAGCTTAGCACAGGTATGGAAGAATGTTCCGGAAACCAATCATCCATTCAAATGTCATCGTTTTTGTGTTTGTTATCAATAGGTAGTAAATCTTGACGAATAATTATGTTTGGGATGTGTTTCACGACCGGACTCCTAAAAGGAAACCGATAGGGATCTTTGTAAAGGTACAATCGACTACACATGTCCACAGAAAGTTCAATAACGAAGGGACGGGGATTAGATAGATATTTATACTATACGAGAAAATAATCATCGTCAATTAAGTTAATGTTATAATAAGTATTAATAGAACAATTAACTTCTAATTTCAAGTAAATTTGTGTTTGTTCAATTGTTTACTAAGATGGATTTTGTGAAAGTTACCTTTACTAAAAATGGGTATGGGTACATAATAAAAAATCGCCATATGGTGCGAAACTTTTGTTATCGGGTATAAGAGGTAAATAGGGGGGTCCTCTTAATTGCGTGACTAAACAATTTCGGGCGGTACATGTATAAGGGTGAGTGGAGTATACACTTTGTGTAGACGGAAAACGGAGGGTTGTGGTCGAAGAGAAGAAGGGAGTGAAAGCGGCTATCCAGTCCCTTCATTTCACCCTTCAATTAGTTACACTAAAATACATCCAAAACCGTTGTATAATTTTGGGGTAACTTTACACCGTCTATTACATGTTGTTTCTCAGATGTTGGAAGTTATCATTATATTATAATAGGTAATTTTCTTTCAAAATAAATAGCTACCTATAACAATCAAATAAAAAAGACTAAGGTATTTTTCAAAGTTAGAACGAACTTAATGTTAGTGGCGTAATAAACTCGAAAATCTTTCTTAGTAATGTGCGATTAACGTTTAACAAAAATATTTAATATTTTTTTTAAAGGTGGGTGTTATTGGTAGTGTTGTAGGTCTGTAGCAATTAAATTAACGTTCTCCGCGCTTTTATGTCATCATAAAACCAACATTAATAAAGATCCATTAAAACGCGAAAAAAGCAACTGGCTGTAAGCAATTAAGAGGCGAGTTAATTTCGACCAATTAACAGTATATTGCAGCAATCGTATTGATTACGTACGTGTACGTCGCAGAATTAAACCACGCAATAATTTCTTCCGTAATAGCGTATATATATACCCCAACTTTAATCACCCTCTTCTCGTTATAAAATCAATCGGCAATCAATTGCACCCTCATAAAAACCGAGTTCACGAGAGTTAATAAAGTTAGAAAGTTTCAACTTCAAAATCGGAAACAGGTTTGAAGATGTATGCAGATAATACAAAAAGCGCTTCGTATCCGACGGCAAATGTTACCAACTTATAAATCCCGTAAATAACTAACGAGGTAGGTACGTACCTACAAAAAATCATTATACATTTTCAGTTCAGGCATGAGTTTTCCCCATTTTATATAGAAATGTTAAAAAAGGGGGCTAATAAAAGACCAGGATGTACGCTGAATCGGGGCAAAAACATTTATAATTGACGTGGTCCGACGTCTACAGGGACTAATCTAGACAAATCGTTAAAATCCATTTTATTACATCGCTAGGTCGTATATCATGTCGTTCTTTAACGTTCCGTAATAACTTACAGGATGTCTTGCGGCTACTACGGCCGCTGCTGCTGCTGCTGCATTCATTTGTGCACTGCTGGGGTACATCTTACTCCAGAACTACGACAATTATAAATCCCATTTTTTTCTATAAAGTACGTAATATATTCCTTTTCACTACAACTTAAACGTTTCACCCTATCATTCCACCACACTACAAAATAAAACACTCCAGAGAACAGAAACGACGATGGATGAGAATGAAAGAACGAAAGAAAGAAAACCGGAAACTTCCTATTAAGAACACCAGCTGCACTCAAAACGAAGCACTGAAATCCAAACACTGAACATGAAAGCCTAGTTAGTTAAGATTTTTTTTATTGTCGCGAAATCGAGTACAAGTTTAACTCAGGTTCTCCGGCTATAGAGGCGCTGCTTCAACAACTCGACGAACAGCTCGAACAAACGGTTACCGTACAACTGCCAGCCCAGCGTTTTCGTTATATTACACAGAGTAACAGACTCGCTTCGTCAGTCAGGCGCAAACGAACTCACCATCACGACAAACCCAGGCTATAACCTCACAAACAAATTCCACATTTGCCTTCACTCACATAACCAGAAGCAACACGAAACAAATTTCCAATAATCAAACCAAAAAATCGTTGTTGGAATGCCCTGTTCCTCATTCAATCTACAATTATAAAAACCGTAAGGTTTTTATAAAATAAATCCCGAACAATTTCTGTTCCTTAAAAATCATCGCTGCGTCACTTGTTAAAGCAACCCCTGAATTAGAAAGACAAAGACAGACAGTAGTACGTGACGATCGCGTTCCTAAAACTGGTTTTCTCCCTTGTGGGAAGAAATCGTATGGGCTCTAACTTCAAAACTATAAAGAACTCACAGTTTACAGAAATTGTTATGGAATAATGATAGTCGAGTGTTAGCGGAGGAAGTTCGAGTTTAGGAGTACTGTGGGTAGGGGAGTTCGAGCAGGTCCCCATCGGCAGTGTCTGTATAATTCCCCTGTCCCCTTTCCGCGGCGCCGATCGTCACCCGGCCGATTTTCTCAGTTGCAAGGCACTCTTTCGGCCGAACTCGGCTTTGCTCTCTATGTTCCCTCTTCCTACAAAAAAGTTACAACTGTGTAAATATCAGCAGCTACACGATCAATTAAAGTGTCTGGACGACTGCCGATACGCCACCGCCACCTCAGAGTGTCTTCACATATACATATATATATATATGTATATATAAAACTATTATACATGTGGCAGCTATCTCTTTCTCTCTTTGAAACAACTATTCCTGACTCATATGTCACACACCATTATATCTGCGTCGCTTTGGCTTTAATACAAAAATATACCGGCCTGATTTACGAGTTGGAAGCGTTATTAAAAGTAATTCTGTTTTCATGATTCGTTTCTCAACATTAACGATAATGATAACGTCGAAATGATGTAGCTCATCAAATAAAATATCATCCAGTTATATTATTTATGCGTATAACGACTTATACCAATCAGTACCTTAGGATCGATAAGTGCTTCGAATATAATAAACCTAAGAGTGTGTTATTACGTATGAACTCACACACTCACTCCATTCTTCTTATTATTTTTTTTTATTGTTCTCGATAAACGCGGATATCTTTATGTAAACACTTTTTTGCTGTACAAGAGCCCAATTGCATTTAAAGTGCTTTCTTACGGTTCTTAACCCTTTAAGATTCCGTCCTTGTTTGGGCTTGCACCTGTTTGTTTGTGCAATATCGTGCGTCTGCATCTCCTCAAATCTTTACACTCCTGGTCCATTTACAGTTTTACTCTTAACCCGGTTTTTTCTGCCCAAACGTTGTTGTTATTATTACCCTCAGTCTAACTAACTATTCATTCCTATGAGTTGAATATTCGAAATATATATAAACTGTTAATACGTTACACGTGCACGTGAACCGATTCGTTTTTATTTGCGAAATTTGGATGCACAAACGATCGAACGATCCGAAGGTCAAGTAAAACAAAATTCGAATTGTTTGCTTTTCATTTTTGAAGCACGTTGTTCGGTTGGTTGTGTCGGGTATAAAATATTCGTGCTTTCTAACCCAGTTGCAATTGCAAATACCTACCTACTAATGGTTTCCGATTTTTAACGGTTGAATTGCCCCAGATTTGCAGTTAAAATTGCAGAAACAACACGATAACGAAACTAGCAATCCTTCTCTTCTCTCTTTATTATTATTTAATGTCATATCGATTATTTTTAGAAGGTTAATAACATTAATCAGTAGGTACGTACATAGAATCGAAAATTGCAGAGGATATATATATATATATAAAAAGCGGGCACTTGTACCTAGCTACAATATGAAATACCTAAATTGAAGGGTATATGTTGTTTTCCATTATCATTTACCTGTTTGCTCTTTGTAGAAATCTGAGCCTACAATCAATAGGTACATCAATATCGAAGGTAGTAGGTAAGGTAGTTAATCCTACACACATACGTAAACATGTACTACATGTGTACCTTAGAGCTTCTGCTGTCTGAAGCACTGGCAAGCAACTTTACCTATCAATCTGTTGTATGTATCACTGGGGACAATTTTGACCCACTAATAATCGAGTTTTGCTGAAGGTACTGCGAATGTGTGTTTGTGTGTGTGTGTGTGTGTGTGTGTGTGTGTGTGTGTGTGTGTGTAAACGTAATTATCTAAGCAAAAATTTGCCGTGTAATATATTCATGTAGGTAAATAAAATAGTATTACTGTTATGTTTCTTACGTTCGATTGACAGTGCAATTTGTTTCTTCGAAAATTGCAAAGCCAATCGCTGAATAAACACAGTTTTTCGTTGCCTGAAGTGATAGATACCACAAAAAACATTCCAATATATTTGTATTATCGATTATCCTTCAGCTTGAGATATTTGAATAATCTTGCTCATAATTATTTTTTATTGAGAAATTTCTTTTGGGCGTTTTTTCTGTTTGTATGTAAGTACCTCACGTGAAATATGCTTGGAGCAAGTTTCCCAAATGTGAAAACCCGAGCGCGCCAGTGATCGTCTGAGAATTTCCTGTATTTTATTAAGATTATTTTTGTTTATTTGCTTGTGATAATGACGTTTATAAAGTAAAGTCACTAAACTTGGGGCGATATTCCTGCAATTAGTATTATTGGAAATGCCATTAGTCTACCAAAATTTGAGACTCTACTTAGACATATAATGGTATAAGCTGTGATTCCTGGAAACAGGGTTACAGGCTGACCGTCCTGCTGTTCTCGGTTAAAATACCTATACAGATTTTAAATAAAAATGGCTGCTTGCTAGGAGCATCTCATTTTAGGTAAAACGGAGGTCGTATCTGTCTTTGTTTCCCTTGCATGATTTTATCGGTTTCTACCCTTATAAATATGACACTTTGATTGCTGGTATATTACACTTTCAGTCCACGTGGATTGTCGAGTTCTCAAGCTTTAGCGCCAATAACGTTGCTCATTTCATAACGGTAACGAATGGCTGGGACGTACACACTGGACACACCTCCAAGCCTAACTCCGACTTCGTAAGATCGAATGAACGTTCGCTTCGGACCTATCCGAGACGAGAATTGATTATGCTGTAGGATTTTTGCTCTGACAAGACTTTCAAGTCCGCGTGGACTAGGAGGTGCTATGACATTGATTACTGAATATGTATAAAATACCTAGCAAACAAACCAGCAAAAATAGAACTCCGCTAAAAATGTACCAGAGCAGATAAAATCTAATGGGTCAGGGTGGAGTCCTGTTCGGAGAGGACATAGCTTTATGAAGTATTCGAGTTTATTAGATATCCTAATGTGTTTACGTAGGGCGATTGTCGAAAATAAATTTAGTGTTTTGAAAATTGACTGCACCTGGATTTGCATTTATAATGTCAACTCCATACTACCCCGGGTGAAAAAAATCTAGCCCATTTCCGGTTAATTCAAGCCCAAAACTGGTAAATTTTATTGGCAGCCTAACGTAAATATAGGTATCTACATAGGTAATTAAAATCAGCTGCAGCAATGGGAGCGAAAAAAAATATATATATATATATAACAAGAACGAGCAATCAAAAATTCTACCTACACACTTACTGGGCACTTCATTCTGCGATGACGTCTGTGGGTACTCGAACATAAAACGGAAAACTGTCTGGGAATAATTGATTTTAATAACGCATTAGGTACCTACAAACATCTACTCTTTTTGTTTCGCTTCGAGTATTATGTTATCGGATGTATATGTCTATGTATAATGTTTGTATGTTGAGTGAATGCTTTGAGAAATAATGGCTCTACCTGCTTAATTACAATTTTAATACGTGGCGTACGTGATTGAATATACGGGAAAATAATTTTGTTCGTTACGTTAGTATTATTGTTATTTATATTAGTTCAATGTGTAATCAGCCAAGTAAATAAACCAAAAGCTCTCGGAAAATTATTATTGCCTATTTTTTTCATACTTACACTAACTGTTCATGGGACCAGAGATGTTTGATATCAGTATTCGAGGGTGGTATGAATAAAGTAAAGTCACTTAGTATAGTCTCACACTAAATTTTAAATTACAGTGGAATCTTAAACATGTGGGGTCTAAATGATAGTATCTCCTCTCACTACTGAGTTCCAAATTTCAAAAATAGGAGTACTTAGAAGCAAAAAAAAACTTTTTTGTGTTTTATTCCTACCAGCTACTCGTGCTGGTGGGCGGGCAGTCCCTCCGACCTACACTGTAGTGCAAAGCCGGAGGGTAGGGCCTTACGCCTCTTCAGCTTCCTTACAGGAATCGTGGGAATGGGTGGGTGGTGTGATTAGGGAGAGAAAGATGAGACGGACGAAATGAAGACAGAAGAGAAGTTAAAGATTATCTGTGGAATATTACTGTCCCAGCATTTGCCTAAATGATCCAAAGAAACCACAGAAAACTTGGACCAGAACAGCCGGACACGGGTTCGAAGCGGTGATCTCCCGAATGCTAAGCAATGATCTACAGCACTAGACTACGCCGCTCGGTTCCTTAGAAGCAGACTTAACATCTCGGGTGTTTCAAAACAACTTAAAACTTTTGGATGTTTCATTCCCACTAGCTACTAATAATACTGACGGGCGGGCAGTCTCTCTGATCTACACTGTGGTGCCAAAGGGTAGAGCGGGAATCCCTCTTCAGTCTCCTTCTAGAATCGTAGGAGTGGATGGGTGAGAAGTAAAAGATTAAGACTATTTGTGGGATAATACTGTTCCAGCATTTACCTAAATGATCCAAGGAAACTACAGAAACAGGCGAATCCGGAATTGAACCGGTGACCTGAATACTAAGCTATGATCTAAACCACCAGGTATCTCAAAATGTGTATGTTTATATGTGAAAGTCTACAACTAAGGAAATTTGTATTTTTGAAAGTAGGTGCTCAGTACTACGAGCAGATACTCTCATTAATGAGTCAGTACTCAAGGAGCGAGTACACTACAAGAAGAGCGGATACAACACTCGCATGTTTGAGATTCTGCTAACATTTGTGCACATTTCAAATGTGAGACTTATTAACTGTACACCGAACTAATGCATATGACCCATTCTACATTATTGGAAACCACTTATGTACTCGTCTTTACTAAAACATTAAAAAAAATCTTTTTGGTATTCAGATAGGTAGGTGCTAAATGCCTGGATACTGCTTACTAACTTTTTAACGATAAAAATCTACATTGTTTGTGTTGCAACTTACTGTAAATAAAATAAAAAACCTGAAATGTCACGTGTCAACAAGTTTAAAAGAAATGTCAGATAGATATAATGTAGTCAGTACTTCCTGTGGTTTAAAAAAGATAACCTAAGATATTAGGCACTTAATAACTATGCAAATAAACAGCTTTTCTGTAATTAAATTACAGGTGCACTTGAAGTTTCACAAGCGTCTTCACCAATGCCTACACTTAACATTTAACACGCCTACATATAGATAAAATTGTTTAATTGAACAAATAGAAATAAGTCTAAGTACTGTAATATTGATAAAATAATAATACATAACTTAAACGACAAATAAACCTTGAAATTTACATGATTGAATAAAAAATTAAGCTAAAGTTAGCTCAAACGAGATATTTAGTAGAACCAATACAACAATCAAAATAAAGTACTTAACACATTGAAGTACCAGTTATGGAACATCAAGAAGTTTATTGAGTTTTGAATTTTAGTAACAAACTAAAAGGTTTCGAATTTTAGTAATATGTCAAATCTACGAAGGGCTATTATTCGTGGTATGTATAAAGTTAAGTATCTTGTTCCCCTCTTACCTGGTGCTTAGTGGTTGATAAGCTCCAAGCAGAGGCTTCCAAGTGGTATCCTCGTTGTAGTCTGTGATTTTATCCATAACAATCTTATGGATTTGTGCCAAAGGGTAGTTACTCTTGAAGGACGTTAATGTGATGCTCATAGTGTTTACAACGAAATACACGTATGATAAAATTTGTCCCCTTCGGGTTGGAGGGCAGGGATACCAAATTCAAAATTCAGTGATCTATCGTGGGGCAATCCTTGACAGCAAGCTGGACTTCTTGAGGGAAAAGCTCATAGTCCACCTTTCTGAAACTAGAAGGGCCAATTAGAAAAGACTGGAGGTTTAAACAAGCTACCATGAGACAATTTTAAAACTCTGACTACTCCACACTGCGTTAGTTTGATGGAGCAGGACAGCCCTTTCTACCATTGATAACATCTACAGAGGGGAGGATAATGTTAGGCTTATTGAGCTCCCCAAGGATGTGACCACTGGAGATATCTTTGAGATTCCCCTGAAACGCCCCAAAGTTGAAGATGTCAAAGAACTGTACCAAACCTACAAGAAACCAACCATGGTAGTCTTGCTCTGGGTCCTGGGCCATAGAGGCATAAAGGGAAACGAGGTCGCAAAAATAACTATCCAAAAAAGGGTGCCTGCAATAACTCATTGTAGAGATGGTTACTGGTGAATCGATTCTCACGATTTGTTCATTTGAACGATGATGTTTTGAGAACCTTATGTGTGATGATCTCGGATTCTCCACGACCCCACGATTCATTTGAACATGCTATACCGTTTGCATTCGTTCAATCATTGCCCACTTCTTTGCCCTGGTAGTGGCCTTATCAAGCAAGAAATTGTGAGATGGCTTGCTTCAGAACTATACACAGAATGGGAAACACAGCCAGGGTGTAAGCATGCATGTAAGGTCGTCAACTCCCCTACAAACTGCAGAGTTTGGAAAATTGTCTAACTTCGGAAGAAGCCACAAAGTGGTGGTGAAACACGTGTCAAGTGAATAAAAATTTGTGGAAATTACTAAAGTTTTAATTTTATTATTTACAATGAATTTCCACCAAGTACAAGTGTAGATTCAGATAATCACAAGTACTTAGGACTTTGATACCATTGATGGCGTATTAATAAGCCTTTCGAGTGGTAAAGTAATGATTAAAGGTATTGAATTTAGCATGTCATCGTATCATTGTAGTTAATTCCGGACATTTTGTAGCTATAGGACCATTGGTTGTTAAATAGGAATGTTTGCTAAATTTTTTGTGAAACAACCTTGAATAACTTTAAGTTGGTTTTTATTAAATGCCGCGGCAACCTTTGTTATAACAATTTCTGCTTGTACTTACTTCTTGTAGACAACTATTTCATAGAAATGAGTAATAGTTAGTTAGAAAACAATTACAGGTACATTACGAACAGTGTGAAATATATCACTATCCAAAAAAAAAAAAAAGAAATAAGGTAACAACAACAGTAAATTGTATTCTAAGCGTATTTTAAAAAGGTCACCGTTCATAAAAATGGTATAAAGTAAAACAATACCTACCATTTATTTAACAAAAACAAAGTAGGCATTGTATAGGTATAGACAAGCAAATTTAAGTTCGAAGCTGGTACAATACAAAATTATTATTCCTTTTAAACTACATAATTTGATCTTTGGTCGGTAATTTAACTTTGTTCAAATATTTGTATACTATTAACTAAAACTTTAAGAGATTTAACCTAACGAGATAAAATTATTGACATTTTCCGTCAGTAAAATTATTAACTAATAATAATAGGTGGTGTGGATTTGTAACGATTAAAAAGAAACAATGATAATATATTTGCGATAAAATACTGAAAAAAATATGATCAAAGTAATACCCGTAATCAGTGACAGAACCAGACTATAGACGATATAATAATATTTGTTCAATGTAATCTTTTCGTTTGTTTTATTTATTTATTTATATATGTATTTCTACTCGTCATTCTTATCTCTGTTTATTTTACTAATTTACTTTATTGCAATTCCAACAATTACATACCAAAGGCGCAGTTTGTATGTTTATAAACACAGACGAGCAGCTGTTGTATATGAAGGTGCTCTAGAGTACTTTTGCGTATCTATACTACATCGAACGCTGATGTGCTTGTGTAAAATCGCATTTTGCGAGCCGTCCTGCACTAAATAGTAGAACAAATGAATTCTCTAGGCTTTTGGTAGGGCGCATCGCCGTATCCGTGGTTTCATTGAACTGGCCCGCACGAAGGGTTCTGTGTACTGTTTTTGGATCAGAACCGCTGGCACAAAGCAGCGAATTTAGACGGGTTTGTGAGCTGTATTTGACCTAGCTGAATTATCTATATCAAAAATTGATAGGTTTAACGAGAATGTTATAGACTAGTTTGCTTCTATGAAGGATAATTAACTTTAATTAAAATAGTTGAGCAAACATTTGCAGACCACCCGCTTCATTTTATCACATACACATAATTTTAATTTAAAATGTCAAGGAGAATTTAGAACAATGACTTGGTATAATATATGTAATGTTTAAAATTTACATGTTGTAACAATAAAGTGTTTTGCAATTGGATGAATCAATTCATTCTGTTGATTTAAAAAACAATTACTGCTTTTAAAGAAAATAACAAGAATAACATAAGATAAAAATTATTATAAGCTACTACGTTATAATATTATAGTTACGACGTAGCTCGTAAATAAAATACAACGTTAAAATATTATCGCGGGCGGCTGCTTGGATCGCGCCAAACAATGTAACGGCAATTTGCATAATAATCCGTATCGTTATGTTTAATTGCCAGCCAATAATAACTATTATAATAATTGAATTCCGAGTATCTCAATTTAAAAATGAATGAATAAGCATAATCGAGAAGAAATAGCGCTGCAACTAATATTAATATGTATTTGAATCTTCAAGACAATTGAAGTTTAGGTCATTGACAAATTTTTTAATTACCTTTTTCATATTAATTGTCCGAATGTAATTCAGTTTCAAAGAAACCCCATTCTGTTTTATTGACTCTTTAATTTACAATGAACATATACTTATGATACGAGTAAGTTTCTAAGGTGAGATTAACGGCTAAACTACGTAATACATACAAAATAGAATAGCGATCAACTTATTTGCTGTTATCAAACAACGTTCATTGAATAAGTGCAGACAGTGTGTGTATGCCATCTTTTTGTGGAATTCAATAACGTTCTATAAGATCCTTTATTACCATTAGTTGTAAACATATAAATATTATCATTTACAATTTGTGCAATCACTTCAATGTAAACGTTTTATGAACCTATTATATTAACTATTTTTTAATAATTAAATTGGCTTATAAACTGCCACCACGTAATTAGTACTTATTATTTAGAAATGCAGTTAGGGTTTAATGTTTTGTAGATAAACATAATATAAACTTAAATATGAATAATTCGGATTTTATGTATGTTATATTGCTTACCGTTGTTTAACCTTTGGTTTGCCTATGCCGATTTATTATGGTCTTAATTGATTCATTAATTCAAAATAATAACACCTGCAAACGTTTTTTGTGAAATGCAATAGGTACCTATGTTTATCTAGGCTTTAAAAAGGTTTGCTTGACATTGAACGAATTATCCAAAACTGTACCTTCTTATGTTTTATGTTGGCTGTTGAAGGGAGAAAAAGTTGCTGTTTTTATTGTCGGTGTTGTACATTGAATTTCTTTTAAAAGTTTCGCTAATTTGGACCATGGTCAACGGTAAATGATCATGGTAAACTAAGAGCAATGTTAAATAAAACAGATACCAAAAAGAAGGTGTAAAAATCGTTTAATGTTTCGTCAGAACCTCTTAATATTTTTTATCAGATACGTATCTCGTTATTGTTTGGGTTTAGGTTATTTTTCAGACCTTAAAAGTACCGGTTTTATGCCAAGAAGCATCTCCAAAGTCGTAGTAGGGCTAGCCCTAATCGTCTCGATAATGCTTCTTAGCGTCAAGACTCAATTTATCTAGCTCGTTGTTTGAAGTAAACAGGGCGATCTGGCTACTCCAACCTAACTCATCAGCATTCACCTCATGGTAGCTGGTTTAAAGTCCCAATTCCAATAGTTCTCTTAGTTTCCGAAAGGCAGACTGCGAGGTCTTTCCTTAGGAAGCCCACATGGTCCTCCAGGACCAGGCTTGCTGCCCAGAATTACCCCATGATACATCACTAAATTTTAAATTGGTGTTGCTGCCCTTCGACCCCAAGGGGTGGGTTTTATCCCAATTATATGTCCTTTTGAAGAGATAGACTTCTATCATTTTCGAGTTGATAAAAAGATTAGAGTCAGCACAATAACATAGGGGCGATTGCCCTTCGGTACAAGTTCATAAGGGTGTTATGGAGAGGACTTCTGCGTAGCCTATCGCACGGAAGCCCTTTCCCAATAGGGTACCTAAGTTTATTTTAAATAATTTACAAATTAAGGCAATATGTAGATAGGTGGTGACCTTTCATTTAATGATTTTAATTGTTTATTATTATGTTTATTATATAGCTAAAGAAATAGTATAAGAGACAAAAAACTTTTGTGTAAAAATCATTAATGACCGTAACATAGTTTCATTTAATTTAAATAGTCGTGTTTAAAAGTCGTTAAATAAATAAGAACTGTTTAATTTACAATTAGCATTAGAAATTAGAAATTCTTACTTAAATAGTGCTGCCTGCATGCCTGCCTGTTAAGCGGCTACTTAATTAGTTTCTATCTAACGAAGTACAGGTATCTGGCATGGGTGTGTATCAACAATATGTAAAAGTACGACTGAGTCGCATTATTTTAAAACCAGTCGGATGACTGTTGAAACATACCACTTTTCTGGTGTAAATTTATTCAATATTAATGCAAATGTTTATTTATGATAGAGTATAACTACTACATATACAAGTGTTTGCCTGCGAGAGATAAAAAAATGTCATAAATGAAATGCCATTTTTAATGAGGCATGGCAAGAATAAGTGTTGAAAAAAATTAAAAAAATGAAGATAATTTTTATATTGAAACACTTCATTATAGATTCTAAATTCGTTGCTTTTCAAAGTAGGTATTTAGAAGTGATTAACCGTTTTATATTTTTTACTATACAGCATGTGTTAAAATAGTCCGAATTTTCAAATGAACTATTTTCAGCCTGATATCTTTTATATCAATAACTCAATTCAAAAATTGGTCTTATTAATTCCCTTCTGAATCCCACATTCTCGTACGTATCTAAGCGGCTGGAGATGATAATGCTCCTTTTCTTGCGGATGTGGAATAATAAATTATACGAGGCATGTTTTGAAATTCTGCCGCTGCAGCGCTGCGGTCAGCGTTCCGAGGATGCGCACTGAGTACTTGCATCTCTTACCTATGCACTGACGCAATTACAGTCTGATTTGCCCTTGTTTACGTTGTTTACTGAGTGTTTAAGGTGCCTCCGATAATCGTGAGTCCCGCCGACTATAAAGTCCGGGCTGTTATACGATTCCTTAGTGCTAAAGGACTAAAACAGATTGATATTCATTGTGAGATCTGTGAGTATGAGTGATGGAATGGTAAGGTGGTAAGGAAGTGGGTGAGAGCATTTAAAGATGGCCGCACAAATGTGCGTGATGAACAACCAAAGATTTCATCACATCTTTTCACTGTGAAACTCTAGATCATCCTCTGTACAGCCCTGATCTGGCGCCCAGTGACTACCATTAGTTCCTGCACTTGAAGAAACATCTGGGCGGTCAGCGTCTTCACGACGATGTCAAAACAGTTGTGATGCAGTGGTTAAGAGTTAACAAGTCAGGCGGCAGAGTTCTATGAGAAGGGTGTTCAAAAACTGGTCAAACGTTATGACAAGTGCCTTAATATTAAAGGAAATTATGTAGAAAATCAGATTAAGGTACAGGCTTTCATGTAAAAATAAAATTATTAAGATATGTTTTTTATTAATTTCAAAACGGTACTTACTTAAAAAACATACCTCGTATTAAAAAAAATCAGTTGTTAATATTAAAATCACTTTATTTTTTTTATAACTTACATAAATATACAACGTAGGTACCTACCTACCTATTTAAATGCTACAAAAAATAATTTATTTTATAAAAAAAACATTTAATCAAACTAAAGCGTACGCCGCATAATTAGCAACGCCACATCTATTTCGGTTACGTTTCAGTCTCATGTAACCGTTTTCACCCCATTGATTTCCCCACCAATTTTTTAATATCCAAGCGTCTTTCGTATAGCCAACTATTACCATCGCATGGTTAACCGTATTAGAAGAACAGCTGATATCATCGTATACTCCAGAACTGCAAAAGAGAAAGCAAAAGATATATATATATATATAAAGTCACAAACACTATTGTTAAATGTAGAATAAAGATTCGGGCTGTAGGGCGGTGGTCTAAATGAACTATTAAGTCCAGACGTTTCGTCGCCTACTGCGGCTGATATCCTCAGTGGTAATGCCGAGTCGACCCCAGTCATTCTCCTTGTTAACGCAGCATTACTACTGAGAATGTCGCAATAGCTGACGAAACGTCCGTACTTAATAGTTCACTTAGACAACGGCCCTACAGTCCGGCTGCTTTGGTCCAAGTTTTTTATGGTTTCCTTGGACCATTTAGGCCAATTCTGGGGCAATAATATTCCACAGATAATCTTTCACTTCTCTTCTGTCTTTATTTCGTCCGTCTCATCTTTCTCTCCCTAACCACATCACCCACCCATTCCCACGATTCCTGCAAGGAGGCTGAAGAGGACCTTACGCCCTACCCTCCGGCTTTGCACTATAGTGTAGGTTGGAGGGACTGCCCGCCCACCAGCACGAGTAGTTGGTGGGAATGAAACACAGAAAAGTTTTTTTTATTTTTTTATTGATGGTGTGAATATAGTTTTGTTTTATTAAAATTATTTCTACTTTTTTTTTCATAAATTGAGTCTTGAGTAAATTACCGTTTAAAGCGAACATCATACAATGCGTGATGATGAAATTCAAATGTATAATTAAGTCTTTTGCTTGAAAATAGGGTCTAGGCCGTGTTGCGTTATACAATATAATTATCAGTCGCTTTTCCGTTTAATTCGTTTTTTTTTTTTTATTGAAGGGCATGCATCAGTTTGAAAGCAGTATTTTTTATTATTTCTCTTTTTTTTTCTATCGTTTTCTTTAATAGAAACACCAATTGTCGGTGCTGTTAATCGATGAATGCGCAATTAATATCATTATCCTTTAACGACGATGCTATTAAGCATAGAAAAAAAAAATGGTTCTGCCGTAATCGTGACCTTAATAATATCAACAGTAATTTCGTTTAATGCTTTTTCTAATGGGTTTTAATTATTCTTGTATGTCTATTATAAATTATAATTGCAGTTTATGAATATGTGTGTGTTTATTTTGTTTGATTTTTATCTTTATGTAGGGTTTTGTCGTGTATTTGTTAAACATAGAGGCGGTTATGTACCTAATCATAATTTACCACAAATTTAAAGGAATTCCTTTTACTATTCATAAAAATATATACAGGACGTCCCAAGTGTAGAAAAAGTGATCTTATAGCAGAACTACTTTTTTACTTTTTGTGTTTCATTCCCACCAGCTTCTCGTGCTGGTGGGCGGGTAGCTCCTCCGACCTATACTGTAGTGCAAAGCCGGAGGATAGGCCGTAAGGCCCTCTCAGCCTCCTTGTAGGAATCGTGGGAATGGGTGAGTGGTGTGGTGTGGTTAGGGAGAGAAAGATGAGACGGATGAAATGAAGACAGAAGAGAAGTGAAAGATTATCTGTGGAATATTACTGCCCAGCATTTGCCTAATTGATTCAAGGAAACGACAGAAAACTTGGACCAGAACGGTCGGACTCGAAATCGAACCGGTGACCTTCCGAATGCTAAGGGTTAAAATAGTTGAAAAAGACCCTTACTGATACAGCTGAAATGTATGTGGACTGGCATTGATGGAAACAGCGATTGGACCTATTTTTGCAACTGCTATTTCTATAGCCCTCTCGTTTCTTGCTGGCAGAATGGCCCAAGTGGTTATGTTGACCATTGTCCGATGTACGTCAAAATGACACTTTCTTTGCTGTAACATTTTTCAACGAAACCATTAAAGACACAGACGACAGTTTTTATCACACGAATTCAAACGAAAATTCCAAATATCTTGCTGAATTAGTAGACGAGTTAAGCAAAAAAAAGTGTTTTAAAAATAGGATAAAATTGTTAAATGCAATGATGAGCAAAATCAATACCCAAACTAATAGGACCATGACGATTCTATCTACTTCAGCCTTAATCGTAAAATCTTCGTTTTATCGGTTTAACTAATCTTATTGTTAGCTCAGACTACAGAAAGAATTAAAATTTAGGTAACAGAGTAAGTGAGTGAGTAAAAATACTAAAAATGTTTGACTTTAGTTTTTTATTTTTATGGTATCTTTTTTGGTCTTGATCATGGATATTATGTCTCGCAAGAGTAAATTAATTTTGCTCATCTTTAATTGAAACGAAGTTTACGGTACAATGTGCACGATTAGTCTCCGATCTGTAGATTTCAATTTATTAGAAGATTTGTAGGTACAAAAGTTTTGAAGGTTCGAGGGTTAACATATGTAAGGTGCGGTACGATGTAGGGTATTTGGAAAAAATTTGCCGTGGCTCACCTGTGCGGTGTAGGGGTAGTCGTTGTAGGCCATAAGTCCTCCCACTCGTTCCAGGTACCTGAGAGTGTTTCGAAGCGAGCCGCCGCCGCAGCCGTAATTGCCCATTGTGACGCTGCAATCCACTATTTGCTGTTCGCTGGAACAAACGAAAACAACAACGACCAAATAAAAATTGCATGTAATGTACGGCTGCCAAGTCCGTAAACCGTAAACGAACAGAATGGAAAGCGCACACTGTTGGAATACTACTGCGAGAAAGAGACCTCTGTCCGTTTCTGTCTGTGTGCAGTTAGGTACGTGTGTGTTTGTTGATTGTGTGCAGAGAATAAATAAATTCTTCCTGCCCGCTCATAATCCTGCTGCAACGCCAGTACCTTCAAATTTGCGATTCAATAAAACGGGACGTATGCTTAAACGGCTACGAGAATTTACGGATGCAATTTTTCAGAGTTGAAAAAAACATCATTGCTTCACGGTATCACGGAGCACCGTACGTTAAAGTGTGGCGTATAGGGGAAGAGCAGGTTGCGGCATTTGAGCAAAAATGGTCCAGAAGGTTTCGTCGAGAACATTAGAGTGAAATTTGCAAAAGGCGTGAGGCTGCGAGATACTTGAATGTCAATGATAGTACATATACCAGAAAAAAAACACAATATTAGAAGAATTTCACAAGAAGGGTAATCAGTCTTGTCTGAAGAAGGCAATGTGTGGTGAAACTTATGTTACATACAACTCAATAAAAATTCGTGAAAATGTTTCAAAGTTGTGTCTTTTTACATAATGTGGTACATACACAATGTAGCTAATGTAGTTAATTTTATAAAAGTAATATACAAATCGTATTTAAGTAAGACGTTTATGTTATTTCATGACACTGCTGTAAAATTTTACGCCTAACAATTTTGTTATTACTTACAGCAGCATGCATGATTCTATTCGGTTTTAGGATACACTTCATAGTCGTGTCTCACAAACGAAAAATATAGCGTTGTTTGTTATTAACGGAGGGTACTATATTATATAATTCAGGGCAGGTATTTTGAAAGAAATGTTACATGCGCTCCTGGAGGCGAACAATTAGGCACGGCGCAAAGTGAGACGTAGATTGGTAATGTGAGACACGACGAATTCTTCAGTCACAGCGACAAACAACGCCGAAGCCACCGTTTATGAGATAAATGAAGAAAATGTCTTTAAGTTCATTTTGGGGGCGGTTGTTCGCATTATAATGGATGTTCTATATATGTTGGAGATTATAATGGATGTTCTATATATGTTGGAGATGGGAACTTTTTTGGCCTGTTTTGGCAATCTTTCTAAATGAATAAAAGGTAACTGTCAAATTCTAAAAATATATGATTGTTTTTTCTAATAATTCCAATTTAAATTGACTATATATAAAGAGATGTCGCATAAACTGCATCACGCCACGCTGCAACGCCATCTAACGTAGTCACTATTCCTTTTCTGGTTTACAAAACCCTGCCGTGATTCGTCCTGCGTCATATCACCAAACTGCGTCTTATTTTGTGCCGGTGCTAAATGTAAGAAGTTGTAACAATCAAAGTAACAATTTGTTACTGACAAAAGTAGAAAACGCAGGAAAAATCGCACAGATTACTTCAGTTAGAGCAATGAATAGGTTACTGCCAAATTTAAAAAAAAAAAGAACTGCGGCATGAAAACTACGACACGCAGATCACGTCACAAAATTGCGTCCCATTTTGCGCCGGTGCTAAGTGTAAGAATTTGTAACGATCAAATTAACAATTATTGTACTGACAAATGTAGAAAACGCAGGGAGAATCGCACAGATTACTTCAGTTAGAGCAATCAATTGGTTACTGCCAAATTTAAAAAAAAAAAAGAACTGCGGCATGAAAACTACGACACGCAGATCACGTCACAAAATTGCGTCCCATTTTGCGCCGGTGCTAAGTGTAAGAAGTTGTAACAATCAAATTAACAATTTTTGTACTGACAAATGTAGAAAAAGCAGGGAGAATCGCACAGATTACTTCAGTTAGAGCAATCAATAGGTTACTGCCAAATTAAAAAAAAAAAGAACTGCGGCATGAAAACTACAACACGCAAATCAAGTCACAATATTGCGTCTCATTTTGCGCCGGTGCTAAATGCAAGAAGTTGTAACAATAAAATTAACAATTTTCTTACTGACAAATGTAGAAAACGCAGGGAGAATCGCACAGATTACTTCAGTTAGAACAATGAATAGGTTACTGCTAAATTTTCAAAAAAAAAATGAGAACTGCGGCATGAAAACTACGACTCGTAGATCACGTCACAAAATTGTATCTCATTTTGCGCCAGTTAAGATAAGTCTTCCTTACGAGTGCGTTGTATAAACATGCAATTTGCGATTATATTCTTCCTGTTTATAACCGTTCAATCTGTATATTGTTTCTCATGTCTTTACCATTTTGATAGTAAAAAAATGGCATCGAGATTGCGGGTGTTATGTGGAGGAGTATTGCGAGTAACGTACGCGCAGCGGGAGACAATTGAGTCCTTCAATAAAATTAATTAGAGAATGAATGAGAAAAATGTCAACGCGTAATCCGAAACGTTTCCACGCCATAATTCAACGGGTCGACAACAATAAGGATCATTTATTGGTTTTGATCAGTTCGCGCACCTTTACGCATTGTTGTTTTTAATGACATCGGCTCGTATGTACACGATTTTCTTTTACGGCGCAATTGCAAATGGAAGCAATTATAACTTAACAAAGGAACAAAACTTTATTAAAACTACGGTTCGTTAGTCGAATAAACACGCTTGAGTGATGTAATAAACCGTTTCTCACGTTTCTCGCGAAAACAAAACTCGTTTCATTCTAATGCGGGTGTATTCGAGCAAGACATTTTAAGAATAAACCATGCCTTATCTTGTAATTTATTGTAGATATTGATTTGTCGTAGGTTAGTCCGTAAAATTATTCAGTAAAGATCTCGGGGCTTCGAGTAATAACGGCCCATCATTACTGATCAAATACTATCGACGTAGCAATTAACTGGCTCAATACTAGCTTCAAGTATTGGTAACAATTATCTTAGAGTTCGTACCATTGTATAGCTAATAATTAACAATGGACCTAATTATTAAAATTCATTAATAGAATAATTACATTCTACACTGATGTTCTTGTGCAAAATCGCCCTTTTGCTAGCCGTCTTGGGCTGAGTGGTAGACCAAATAAATTCTCTGGGTCTTCGGTCAAGCGCGTGTATTATTGAACTGGACCACAGAAGGGGTTCTGTGCTCTACTTTGGGCCCGCATCACCTATATTTACTAGCGTAAGGCAGCGAATTTAGACGGGTTAGGGAGCTCTGTTCAAGCCAGCTAATCGGTTTGTTTTTATTTCTCGATCGATGTTTTCTATTGAAAATTATTTGCATCAAAGGATTGAATTAACTACATTTCAAAAAATGGGTGCGTAAACATTTGTAGAACAACACTAGCCGCCAATGCACACCATATGCTATAACAGGCGGACTGAAAAGTTCGTAGGCTGGCCCATAGATGGCGCTACCAGTATCAAATCCATACGATTTTTAGTTAGCCTTAACCTTCAAAAGACGCGTGTGTAAATTTGACAGCTGTTGCACTATAACCTACTCCAATTATGGCATCATTATTCTGGGATGCTCATGGTATGTTATAATATTCATTAAAAAGGGGGAAACCATAAACAGCGACTATTACGTAGCGTTATTGGAGCATTTAAAAGACGAAATCGCGGAATAGCGGCCTCATATGAAGAAAAAGGAAGTGTTGTTTCATCAAGACAATGCACCGTGTCACAAATCAATGAAATAGATGGCAAAATTCCATGAATTGGGCTTCGAATTTGCTTCCGCATCCACCGTACTCTCCAGATCTGGCCCCCAACGACTTTTTTGTTCTCAGACCTCAAGAGGATGCTCGGTGGACAGAAATTTCGCGCCGAAGAAGAGGTAAAAATTGTATAACCACTATAATCGTTGTATCGTCCTCGAAGGGAACTATATTGAATAATAAAATCAAATTCTATAAATAAAAAACCAATTGTATGCTAGCCTACGAACTTTTCAGCCCGCCTGTTACAACTCATTTAATGCATGTATATAATCAATTAAATATTTTTATTAATTTTCTACGTCCTTATGTATGGTAGAAACCGCTACTAGTTTTGATGTTATGGAACATCGTTTGTTAGTAATAACCGTTTATTCAAAATGCTCAAACTTTTATGTTTTGCCGTTGTTTATTGTTTTGTTTTGTTTTATTTGCCAATTGCATGCCGCGTTTCTTCCATGGAAAAACTGTGAATAATATGTTTACAGTACTTACATAAATAGCTAATACTTTACTTGGTAATTAAAATTCTTAACGTGCACGTTAAAATGTTTACTGTTGTTTCAAAACGAGAAATGAATGTTAAGCTGAGAATTTGAATTCAATTATTAACGCCACGCAACGTGACGTCACGTTTTCGTCTTGACGATTTTCAACCATTAAAGTTTCAAATCCGCTAGAACACTTGATAAAGAAACATTAATTATGTGCTGGTATTTTAATGTTGTTAGTTAATGTTGAAGTTGTGGTTGGATATTAAATTTTAGTTATCGATATTTTCCATGGTATTATTCAATCCAGAAATGATAATTGATTGGAAAACTGCACTGTAAGAAATAGAACAAGCCCCTTTTTGTTTTCTGTTTTTGAAATTAAATAAGTAGGTATATAAAGAATGTTTCTCTTAGGGATTGCTTTAAAGTTAAATAAATATACTGTTGTCTGTTCCTTCTTGTCTGTTCGAGGACTCTAATTTAATAATTGAATTCCTAAGGGAAATCTGAGAATTTTAACGAACCAGAATCAGTGGTGTTTTGTTCTTTTCCATTCAAATCCATATGATTTTTAGTTAGCCGTAACATTCAAAAGACGCGTGTATAAATTTGACAGCTATTGCACTATTAGTATCTGAGTTATAGCATTTTTAGTGAAAGAACTTTTGTTACTTTGAAAAAATGGATATCGAAAAAAGAATTTCGTGTGTTAATAAATCATTGCTTTTGGCGAAAAAAAATACTGTTGAAACCAACCAAGGTTTGGCTTGATAAACATTATTCGGACTTCGGACTTTTCACCAGGAAAATTAACCGTAGAAAGTGGTCTGCTAAATTTAAACGAGGCGAAATGCGCACCAAGGACGATGCACGCAGTGGACACCCCAAAGAGACTATTACCGACGAAAACGTCAAAAAAGTCCACAAAATAATTTTTGATAATCGTAATGTGAAGCTGATTGAGATAGCTGAGACTCGACTCTAAAGATATCAAAGGAACGTGTAGGTCATATCGTGAATGAATATTTGGATATGCGAAAGCTTTGTACAAGCAAAGTGGGTGCCGCGCGAGCTCACAATCGACCAAAAACAACAAGTAGGTATATAAAGTATGTTTTGCTTCTAGGGGCTGCTTTAAAGTTAAAGAAATATACTGTTGTCTGTTCCTTCTTGTCTGTTCGAGGACCCTAATTTAATAATTGAATTCCTAAGGGAAATCTGAGAATTTTAACGAACCAGAATTAGTGGTGTTTTACTCACGATTAAACGGCTCTCTTTCTTTCTGTTTATGATAGTATAAAAGTGCGTGTGCTGCAGTTTAAATGACGTAATAAACGGTTGGTAGGTAATAAAGATAACACCACATTTTATTCTGTTTTACTGGTAGTGGCCATTATCACTTACTTAACGTTACTTTTTTTTTATTTATTAGATTTTGTATGATCTTAGTAATTTCCGACAACGAAATCCAAAACAAAAAGTATGTTTATCCGTAAGAATCACCTTACGATTCATCACCCTAGCAGTAACAATAGAAATCGATAAAAAGGAGATGTTTACCAATTTTTATGGTTGAAAGGAAACAAAGGAGTCTATGACGAACGATTTATTGCTTACCTTAGGGGCAATAACCGATTGGTCTGTTTAAATATTTGCGCTTGAATAACTAAAGCGATGCTAAAGGCGTAGCAAGAACCGCAATCTTTTTGATTGTACGAAGGGGTGTCGAAACCCTTTTCTCTCCAATCTAGCTCTTCCGGTAAGTGGTGGACCCTTTCGTAGAAATCACCTACCCTCTCAGGATCTTCCAATTTTCTGCGAACGCTTTGCGTTAGTTTAACCATTTTCTGAAGATATGCGGGGGTCGACTGAAAGAAATATCAACAAATTAATGAATTAATGACGGCGGCTGTTCATATTGTTCGGAAGTTATTTTCTGGATTAAAATGCCTCAATTTTGAAATCTTCCTCCTTAGATTGCCATCTAAGGATGCATGCCACAATTGTCGCTAAGACGTTGGAAGACCGTGGTCATTAAGTCCAAAAAATAATTTCCTAACAAACATATTTATAAACAATAAAACAATCTCTTGTTAATTTCAACTTTTCTTTATTGTTACTTGATAATTGTTCTGTGAATAAGCGAATGTTTTGGCGAAAAAATTGTCAAGTAACAATAAAGAAAAGTTGAAATTTACAGGTGTTGAATTTCAACCAAGTAACAGTAGTCTCTATTTCATACAAACATATTTATATTCTGAAAACTACTCAACATTGATAATAATCGATAATAGATCTTTTGTACAATTTTATATACCAAAGAAAATAAGAATCATACCAAATCTGATAAATGATTATCCCTAATAAAGTAGGAATGTAGACCCCTTGTAGCTTCTTCGTTGTGTTTTAAAATCTTTTTCATGTTGGCCTCCCAAGCTAACCTTCGGTTGACTTCATGAGCACCATAATACGATTTATTATGACATTCCTAAAACAGTAATCAATTCACTAGTGAAACACACCTTATCAAAAGCGTAGGTAACACAGGTCAACGTTGTTTAGGATGATGAGATCAAAGACGCTCAATTGTCACAGAACTTATGGATCTTGAGATACCCTAACCACAAATTTTATAAACTTCAATTTTTTACCCTTTCGTTCGCATTACTACGTGATGTGAAAGGACAAAACAACCGAGATAGTAGCCATTTCCGAGGTATCTGAATTAGGATCTGGCTTTAGAATTACCCCAGTACATTTTTGATATTTTGATATATCGTATTCTAAAGTTTTAAATGGTATTAATTTGGTTTGTTTGATTTTGGAATTGGGATATCTCGAAACTAAATAGTACTTATTATTTTATTGAAATTTCTAAATAGTCTAATCTCAAATCCAAAAAACCAATGTATTTGGATTTTGGAGTTAGACTATAGATATCAAAATCTGAATATTCTGAGTCCAGATTTTAATTCATTGACAAACAATACCTCTGAAATGGCTTGGTGGTTTGTCTTTTTATTTCCCGTAGTAATCCTCTCATAAATACCACAAACTGTACTTTTTATGTTTTTGGTTTAGCATAGATATGTAAAGTCCTGACATACATAACATAAAGTAATTTTGAGGCTATATTTGCACTTGAATTACTTCGTAAATGACTGCCCTCTTCTTTATTTTCCTTATCGACACCTAATTTCGTTGACCTGTGCAATAGGTAAATTCAAACACCTTAAATTTCTCCCAGTGCATGTTTACTTGGTTTTTATCACTGAAAAAACATTCACCAACATTAACAACACACATTAACACAACTGTAAAATATTTGTGTAAAAAGCGCATTTTTTGAATGATTAAAAATAAAAGCGTCAAATTAACGTCGAATTATTGTTCGTGTTTGCAATGAAAGTATTATCGGTATACTTTTCGTAGGTAAGTAAAAATTGCACAACATATAAACGCAGCATTTTGGATATTATTCCTCTTCAGCAATAATCCGAAAACTGTGGCACGCCGTTCGATCCCGGGTAATTTTCAACAAGTTAATTTTCTTGTGCGAATCAGCAAAAATATAAATTGTGTCACTTATTACATTACCAGAACACTTTTAACATACATGGATATTAAAGCTATTATAGTTTGTTACAAGTAAGTATTTAACTCGTTATGTTAGGAGTATTTCAAAATATTTTTGGTGATACCCTGATGATAATGTTAAACTGAACAATTTACCATTATTTGAATTTTTGAAGTTTTTTTGTACCAGGGCATATCTGTAGCCACATTCTAATTCAGCGATATAAGATAAATCGGATATGAGTGTAATGCTCACAGAAAGATCAAATAAATATTTCTTGAAATCCTTACGTCCTGAGATAGTTCTAAGACCAGATACAAACTCAGCATCGAAAATTATACCTCGGAACTGACATCACTGGTCCTAGTTTCCTGATAATTTAGACCCATTTGTAGGGGCAGAGTATTTACATAGGGGTGACAAAAATAAAGAGTTTAAGGAGATATGGGCCAGGATAAGATGCGGCAATATAGGAAGGGCTTTTAAAAAAGGTTATAGTTATAGTGAATGGATCTGTAGATTATGTGAAGCAAGGCAGAAGACGTTATCTCACTTGTTATGTTGCAAAGTTGCAATAGGTTGATAAGGTAAGAATATTCATGAACGAATGAAGGGGTAAAAGGGCGGAGGACGATATGAGAGAGTTAATTATTGAAAAATTAAGAGGCGAAATGAGTGAGAAAACATGCGAGTATTTTAACGGGATAGAGGCAATGTTAAGAGAAAAAGTAGATTGAAATATAGTAACAGGCGGGCTGTAAAGTTCGTAGGCTGTCCCATAGATGGCGCTACTGGTATCAAATCAATATGATTTTTAGTTAGCACTAACCTTCAAAAGACGCGTTTATAAATTTGACAGCTGTTGCACTATTAGTATCTGAGTTATAGCAATTTTAGTGAAAAAACTTTTGTTACTTTGAAAAAATGGATAGCGATAAAAAGGAATTTCGTGTGTTAATAAAGCATTGCTTTTTGGCTTTTTGACGAAAAAAAATTACTGTTGAAACCAAGGCTTGGCTTAATAAATTTATTCGGACTTTGCACCAGGAAAATCAACCGTAGAAAATGGTTTGCTAAATTTAAACGAGGCGAAATGAGCACCGAGGACGATGCACTCAGTGGACACCCCAAAGAGGCTGTTACCGACGAAAACATCAAAAAAGTTCATAAAATTATTTTTGATAACCGTAAAGTGAAGTTGATTGAGATAGCTGAGTTGAGACTCTGAAGATATCAAAGGAACGTGTTGGTCATATCGTAATGTGAATGAATATTGGAATATGAGAAATCTCTGTACAAAGTGGGTGCCGCGCGAGCTCATAATCGACCAAAAATAACAACTGATCGAATCGATGATTCTAAGAAGTGTTTGGAGCTGGGAGCTGTTCAGTCGTAATAAATCCGAATTTTTGCGTTTACGTTGAAATGTGACGATGGATGAAACATGGCTCCATCATTTCACACCGGAGTCCAATCGACAGTCAGTCAAGTCGGGTGGACTGCACATGATGAACCGACTCCAAAGCGTGGAAAGACGCAAAAATCGGCTGGCAAGGTTATGGCATCAGTATTCTGGGATGCTCGTGGTATAATATTCATTGACTATCTTAAAAAAGGGAAAAGAATGTGCTGTTTCATCAAGACAATACACCGTATCAGAAATCAATGAAATCGGTATCAAAATTCCATGAATTGGGCTTCGAATTGCTTCCGCATCCACCGTACTCTCCAGATCTGGCCCCCAGCGACTTTTGCTGTTCTCAGGCCTCAAGAGGATGCTCGCTGTAATCGACGAAACTGAAGCTTATTTTGAGGCTAAAGACAAATGTATTATAAAAATGGTATCTAAAAATTGTATGACCGCTATAATCGTTGTATCGCCCTCGAAGGGAACTATATTGAATATTAAAACCAAATTCTATCAAAAAATATTTTTTTTCTATGCTAGCCTACGAACTTTTCAGCCCGCCTATTATAAGGGGTAAATCTAAAAATTAGAGATAAATTAAACAGAGGAGAGAGAAACAAAAGTGTTGGTTAGACTTTGTAGTTTTAAAATAATTATTATTAAAAGTATATACATCTAAAAAGAGTAATTTGCAAAAACCTGTAAGGCATTCAAAGAAATAAAGTTATTATTATTATTATTATTATTATTTATCCCCATTTGTTGTACAAGACCTATCATTAATAACGAAAATAAAAAATGAGTTCATTTGATTGAAAAGAGTTATTGTTGTGTTTGCGTTTTATTGTTGTGTACAAATTATGTTATCTTTTTGATCTCTTTACATCCTCTTACCTTACAGCATTGAATTGAAAATAATTACCTAGTTAGTTACGCTATCTGTTGGAGTAGATACATAAAATATGCGTACATAAGTGTAAGTATTACCTATATACCTACAGAAGGAGGCAATTAAAAGAAACGTAGCTGCAGAGGATATTTCTTAATTTATTTACATGGAAAGGGGATCCTTAATATATACATATACATATATAGATATATAACAAAGGCGGATATTACAAAATAATTAACAGGGTAGTAATTACCACAGCCACTGGACGTGGTGGTTGTTGAGTACCTAATACCTACAAGTCTTAGTGCTCGCCGATCCGATAGCCAGACTAAGCCCTCATTAAGGGGAACGATTAGTATAATTTGTTCCATTTGAAACATCCTATCGACCAAGTTCAAGCAACGCACATTGGCTGTTTCACTCTTTATTCCGTCCTTTCTCTTCTCGCTTGGCGCACCGCTTATAGTGTGTTATTACCCGACGAAATGGCCAATCATTGAGTGGAATTATTAAAGGGTACGACTGCTGTTGTTGCCAAGTAGAAGAATAAAAAGCCACTCATTAAAAGTCACGCTGACACGGGATCGCGGTCATTATCAAAGGGGGAAGGTCGAAACAATTTCTTATGTTTCTTTAGCAGCTCATTATACAATCTATGTTCTTCGTGGATCTAATTTGTTGTTTCTGTTAATTAAAGAGTTTTAATCTGTAAAAATAATCCTCCATGAACTAATGTATTCACCTATAATACGAAATAAAAATTAATTAATTTATATATATTCATCTGTAACTAAACAATTGTTAGATTTGCTTTTAATAAACTTTCATCAGTCTTATCCTTCGGGAATTGCACAGTTTGATACTTTTACTTTTTCATTTGACGAAGCTTTCAGAAAAACGCAACCAAGTTACGAAATAAAATTTATTTGTACTACTATGTACATTTCACCACACTGGCTTCCTCAGGTGGAACAAGTAATATGCTTAAAATTAATTACAAAATTACTTAAATACTATCCTAAGTGGTGGGGTAAAACTAAACTAGATTAAATGTTTAACAGTTGAGAAGAGTTTACATGTAACAAGTCATTAATGATTAAAACTAAGTTATTTATATATAAATATGGAATCAACAGAAACAACTATTCCGAGGGCTAATACCCCTACCGGCATTGAATTACATTGTTGATTCCGATGTATTCTTAGACGAAGATATAACAAATTCAATAAAGAAGGAATTAAAATCCTTATTCGTCTAAATATTAAGATCAAAGATCTCACATTTGGAACGCGTCCTACCAAGTAGGCACAACGGACCGAAAGCCATATCAACAGTGTAATTCAATGCCGGTAGGGGTATTAGCCCTCGGAGTTGTTGTTTCTGTTGATTCCATATTTATATTGATCATATAGCTTGTAAAAGCTTTTCTGCCAGCGCCCACCTGATGAGACCAGATAGGTCGAAACTGGTCGTGGGATATGGCTTTCGGTTCGTTGTGCCTACTTGGTAGGACGCGTTCCAAATGTGAGACCTTTGATCTTAATATTTAGACGAATTTTAATTCCGTCTTTATTGAATTTCTAAGTTATTTAATTTATTAATTTCAAGACTTTCTAATAAGTTTAGTTTTAGGCCTTTCTTCTGAATATGTAAAATTTCAACGTTTTCATTGAACGAGTGTGTGTTTTAAATTAAATGGTTTGCATATGTCTAGTTTGAGTTTTTGTTTGAAAACTTTTCATATATTCTTTAACTCTTTCCTTAAAACTCCTGCCAGTTTGTCCTATGTAGGATTTATTACAACTTCCACAATTCAATTTATAAATTCCACACCTGGTATCTTTTCTTGAAGAATCTTTATTGTTTTTATATATTTTCCGAACAAATTGTTAGTTTTAAATGAAATTTTCGAATTTGTGAAATTTGATTGATATTGCCTAAGAAAGTAAGAGATTTATACTGATTTGGATTTTTTATAATGAGAGGATAAAAATTTATTTTTTTAAATTTATTTTCTTATTAAGCAAATTATTAACTAGAGATGAGTGATAACCATTATTTATAGCAATTACATATATACTGTTTAATTCTTTTAAGTGGTTTTCTTCTGTCATTGGTACTGTTAAAAGTCTGTGAAGGGCTACACTTTTTTTAACAGGTTCCCATACGGGCTGCATTTTTACTTCAAGACTGAATCCGGTGTTAAAAAGCACCCTACTTCTGAATTGCTTTTTACTACATTTGGTTAATACCCAATTGTTCTTTTAGAAACTAAAAACTATATTCTATATGTAACCACTATTGGTTTTGATGATGTCGGAACTAAAACAGATAATTTTCTTATTTAAAAATGATAAAATTTTGATAGAAGTTTTTGGAATGTGCGATGAAACACAGCTGAATATCATTTTGAAAACTATTTGTTTTGTTGTCATGAAATTAAATGTTCATAAATCAGGTGGCTATTAGTATTAAAACAGTCCAATCGACACGGTTAATTACAAACATTATTAAAGATCCACGGCGCAAAAATACCGTCGATAGCATTACCTAGCTCTCGAATTGCTGCTAATAAACTTTCAAAGTACTGTTGTGGAACGCTGCAAAACAACAGCCGTGTAAATAACACTCTTTAATGGCGTTTTAACGACGGAAGTGCGACGTGTCCATAACACATAAATATGTAAGTACATAATTCGTTTTTTGAATTCCTTTCTGGTGACCAAGAAGTAATTTTCATTTATCCAAATTAAAATATTTCCCACATTTTCGGAACGTTTTTAAGCGGAGACCTATTAAGTCGTAATTAAACTTATATATAATGGTTGTAATTTGAGATTTCCGGCAATGCCCTGAGCCCAAAGGACCGAATAATGTTCTTCTATTATTAGAGAGATGATACTCAAATACAACCATAACGCTTGTTGCGTGACTTTCAAATTTTAGGGAATTTTACTCCATCAAGTTTTCGATATGAGTTTGCTTTTTATCACGAATTTACTTGGATAGTGGTTAAAAGGGATTGAAGTTATGCAACGATCGCTTTGGCCGTTTCTTGGAAGGGTTGTCAACTCTAATTGTTATTTGGTATCATTCAGTTTTACTTCTTTAAAAAAAACTTTTTTGTGTTTCATTCCCACTAGCTACTCGTGCTGGTGGGCAGGCAGTCCCTCCGACCTACACTGTAGAGCAAAGCCGGAGCGTACAGCGTAAGGCGTAAGGAATCGTGGGAATGGGTGGGTGGTGTGTTTAGGGAGAGAAAGATGAAATGAAGACAGAAGAGAAGTGAAAGATTATCTGTGGAATATTACTGCCCCAGCATTTGCCTAAATGATCCAAGGAAACCACAGAAAACTTGGACCAGAGCAGCCGAACCCGGGTTCGGACCGGTGACCTCCCGAATGCTAAGCAATGATCAAGAGCACTAGACCACTCTGCTTAGTTCTATCGTGCTTCGGAGGGAACGTTGATATGGTTCCGAACCAACAGTCAATTCATTTGATAGAAATTGGCGTAAAAAACTACAACTGAAAACGACACGGTAAATATCAGCTAAACTTTCCTAAGAAAAAAGGTAAAATATGACAGCTCGAGGAGAAGCATGTCCTCCCGACATCAAAAATTCAACAAGGAAGGGAGCGGAAGGCTTGAGATTGGAAAACTGTGTATTCTTCAATGAACTAAGGAGGGCATTTGATAAAGGATTGTCTTCTTTTTCGTACAGAGGGAGGATTTGAGAGGTGTCCCAAGATTTATCGAGTATTATTGGGTTTTAGGAATCATCAAACAGAGAGGCTAATGGGATCTAGGATTATTTTTTTAATGCAGTAAGTGTAATAGGCTGCTCTCGGGGTTGCGATTGACGTCGAGCCTCTACACCTGATCGTTGCTGCTATTGCTGCAAGAGCGCTCCACAGGGGTAGTAAGACTAATCGAAGAAGCATCTTCATGATAACCCCGGATAAAATGACCACGACATGTTCATTCGATTAAAAATATTGAGGCAAAACTATCGACTAATGGTGGAAAACTGACAACTGGTATCTGCGACATGGTTGAGATTGAAAGATGGCTAGCAAATAAGCATGCTAAGGCGTGAAGTGATACAAAGGAATGTGGATCAACAAAACACTTCTCCAAACCAAAACGATATGGAGGACCGAACTGGTCACGGTACCTTGGGGAAGAACGTACACAGAATAGGTCTTGACAGTATTCTTAACTCTTTGTAGATTCTCTATGGAGGCAGATAAAAAGTGGCTGCACTTTATCTTCCAACTTCCAATGCTCGGCACTGGCGGAAAGATACCTCCGATATCAGTAGGTGACCTCTTCCTCCCGGTCAACAGCTGGGTCCTACTCTTTTGAGAAGGAATCCTTAGATGGTACCTGAACGACAGACACTAAGGGACTACACATGCGTCTGGAGGCACACTAATAATAAAATACCAAGTGAAGTTGCCCTACATAACCCTGTTTGATATTCTCATACCAGAACATGAATAATGAATATTGGCGATTTTGTTGTTGTAAATGGGAGTCCTACGTTTTGTGTTATCAACGGATATTATTATTATTAGTTAATTCACCCTAATAACCACGCCGCTGTCAATGTGTGCGTGTGGTGGCCTTATCTGACTTGCAAGATTTCCAAGCAATAATAAATCATCTGTAGAAATAGAGCAAATTGCCTGTCAACGTGGCATTTCGGTACAATAAAATTAAATATCCGAAGCGGCGAACGAAATGAAACTTGGTAAACCATTGTTTCTGAAAAGTGTGGAGAACTCGAAATGTGCATTAGCGTCGGTGAAGCGCCTGGCATCGCGACGCCCTATCGTCGTCGTCGTCGTAGTGGTCGTCGCGATGCCTGATGTGATGCCGCGTCGCGTTGGAGGAAAATGAGTTAGCATTTTTATGATTTTGTTCGTCGGGCTGCATGAATAATTTAACAATCGTTTTTAGAACTCTCTCGGGTCTTTATTCAAATATTCGTTGCGTGTTTTCTACACTATTTCGCACATTGGATCGTTCGCTTTTTCTCTCTCCTTTCTTACCCCCCATTTGTTTTTTTTTTCTGTTGAGGATTAAAGTATCTAGCGATTTATTTCTACCTCTCTGTTTTGGACATTATTGGTATAAATCAACATATAATCAACGTTGTTTTAGTGCGATATTTTTACGAGCTTTCCAGTTTAATAAAACCCGACTTTCGTTTTTGATCCGGATAAAATCTTATTTATCATAAATAAAATGAATGATGAGCACTTATTTTAACCCTCAGGTACAGGCTGGTGGATGAGTAACGTGTAATGTCATCTATTGGAAATAATATCGGATACATATTCGTGTTAGGGTGGATGTGATAACGAATCGCGAAATATTCTGGGGTCGGAGGCTGTTGGAGGAGAAAAATTATGCAAAAGTGACGACAGTACTCTCAGTATATTCTGCTCTCTCTTTCAAAGATTTCATAAATAATGTCGATGCCTTTGTAATTTCGCGCATTTCCGCCGAGCAGCAACGTTTAGACCGCAAGTCTAGAAGTGGGTGGTCGAAAAGGGATGAGGAAGAGTAAGTGTGAGAGATGGAATGCGGATAAAACGGAGGAAGAAAGAGTGAGACGGTGGACGAGAGAGAAAATAACGTAGAGCGAGGTACCTAATTCGTTGGCAGTTTCGCAGAACAAAGAACGGCCCTTCTTCAATTATTTATTCAACGAGGGATTTTTCAAACGAAAGGCGGGCATGCTACTGCGAGCGCAGAACAAAACAATTTCGCCCCTGGAGATTACCCTGACAAAGATAAAAGCATTGGTAGGAAAACGATTTAGCGAAGCGGCGGAATGAGACTGCGGGGATTTCCCCCGCACACTTTTCATGTAGTCCGCGATCCAAGCCCGAACCGGTCGATCAAAAGGTCTCGTCGAATCGTCCCTTCCGACACCATTACTCCCCATACTGCCCCCCTCCTTCCTCCCTATACCCCCGTCCAACGACTAATAACCTTAGTGGGGTCGATTTTGTTTCATTTAAATACTCAAAACTACATTAGAGCGTTCAGAGATTTAACAATTGCAAACGTGTTGAATCATCGATACTCGAATACTTATTGGCTGGTCCCTTGTCGATCTATCGTTTTGAATTTATAGCAGATAGCATGTCGATAATCATGCATGTCATTCTGAATAAGAATCAGTGTAAATAGGATAGGATAGTTGTTTTACGAATGTTAAAATTAAACGAGGTCCCACTTCTTCGTATCGCTCGCTGGCTAATGTAAGAACTACAGCTTGTCGTCGATTTCTTCAGAAGGAGTGTTTCTCAAGATTATTTTACCGCGGTATAAAAATATGTAGTGGGTTGGGAGGTTGGTTGTTTATTTGTTGGTGGTATTTTATTCATAAATAATGGGTTATTTTAGTTTGCCTTTAATATGTTCCTTTCGTATGATATTGTGTAGGTATGTATGTATGTATGAATGTATGGATGTTATAATGAGGTACATGGAGCGCCATTAAAAATTAGTCGATTTGTTTGCTGGCAGAACGTTAATTGCGTGCCGATCGTTCTAAGCGCAGCGGAGGAGTAATTGACTAATCGAGTTTGGTTGCCGCGCGAAAGAAAGAGAGAGAACAAGAGAACGAGTACAAGCGGAGCAATAAGGATTTCTCGCCCAGGAAACTATGAAGTGTGGGCGCCGTGCGGCGGGGTGCGGCGCGGCGCGGGCGATGCAAGATCGCTCGTAGTAGTTGTAGTAGTCACGGCTTGGTCCGTAGAATACCGTGATTCGAAAACCGAGAGCCGAAGAGCCAGATGCTGTCTTTTTCGTCATCCTTATTTCTCTCCGATACTCGGAGTTCCGCAAAGCCTTTGTTCGTCCGAACTTAGGACGCATACCAACACACTAGATCTAATCTCTTTTTCCTAGCGGTCGGCTTTTGTTTTTCGGGTTTGGCGGTCTGGCGGACTAAAGATCCTTTAAGCCATGTAGTGGCACCTCGGCGATCCACGTGGATTCGAAACGTTCTGTCTGCAGTCTCCGAAGGGACCCGTTTGTACGTTCTCGAACTTCCATTGGTCCGACGCACTCGATAATTGGCTCTTCATAAATAAACCACGAAGAACGTACAAAAAGCGGGCGTGGTTACTGAATGCACGACGCCCGTTGGACGTCGCGACGCTTTGGACGATTGCGATTTGTTGAACGATTCGCGATCGCGATACTCCACGTGGATTCAAGGGAGGCTTTTTGTGTGTTGGTAATCAGGACGCCATATTTATAACAAGAAAGGGACCGAACAGTTGTGCCCCGTGTGAGCGAGCGGGACAGACTACAAGCGTCTATCCCATTACTACTACTTGAGACTTGTTCTGTTAGGCAACCATTTTGAATTTTTTGTTTTGCTTATTTTTCAGAACACAAATTGATTGTTTGGGGGCGCAAGTGTAAGTATGTGCGGAAGGTTTCAGGATTTGGCCGGAAGGTTGCCGCATAGTTGGCGTGACAGAGAGCGCGACTACGCGGCTCAAGTGGATAAGCGAGAGGGGAAGTGCGCGGGCTACGACGCAGACGGCGGCACAGAGAGATAGGGGATTACCAGGTGGTGAACTACACTCGTTATGTTTTACACTAATTGCACTCACAGCACTGTCGATTACGACAAGGACTCACTCGCGTAGCGCTATCTCTTTTAATGGTAGCCGTCGGCGCTACAGGATAGGGCACTAGAGCGTTACAACAATTTCTTTAGAAAGAATCTCATACATACGACTTTTATACGTAGTTTTTAAACTTTTTCGCTTACGTTCCTTACGTTTCTATATCGAAACAAACGGTCTGCGTTTGTTCCAGGCCGCATCGGCTACCGACCGCATCGACCATTTTATTTTCCCGGATTCAGGTTTTCTCTAAACTACGACAATATATCGGAACTGCTCTCGAATACTTGACGACAGGGACGTTAGTTTTCTCAAACGCAACTCGTGTTTGTTTTACTCCGACAAATTTTCAAGAAAATAACACGATTACTACTTTATATTTATTCATTTAGCCAAACTGCTCTACACGAATGCAAGTAACTATCTGTTTCTGCAGCTTGTTATAATGAAAGGGAGGAATTTATAGTTTGTAGTTTCTGTAATTTTTGCGGCTTTCACTGAAATCAAATTAAAATATTTACACAAAAACAAGTATCACAGCCGACAAATGTTGCTATTACAATAAAAACAGTGCTTAGAAATAAATAAATAAGATTCTGGAACGTACTCTCTACTTTACTAATTCTCGGGCGTATTTTCTTTTTGTAGACAGTGGCGGCTCGAGATGAAATGAAGCGGGTGTTCTATAAAAGTTTATTCACCTATTTTTTGAAAGTTGATTCAATTCTACAATTCCAATTTGTCTACAACCTATCTTATAATGTCTTATCTAGATTATTTTCTGTTGAAAATTTCAAAATAATGTGTCATTAAAATCTCCATTAATAGATAATGCATAGTTCTATTATAAGTCGCTGCATTCCAAGCAGCTCATTCACCCGTCTAAATTCGGAGCATTACTCTAGTAAAAGGGACGGAGAGGGGTACTGCGCGGGTTTCCAAAGCAATGCGCAGAGTTGTCTCGTGCGGCCCATTTCAGGAATATAAAGAATACCGCGACGCGTTCGATAATGGATGATTTTCAATAACCACATTCAATCATATTTTCTCCATTTTTAATGCATGCAGTCAATGGTCAGTTACACTTGTTTGTAAAGTACCTAAAAGAATTAACATCATCGATAAAAGCCTTACTTGCATGTAATAAATTTTGAAACAAAAAATGGAAACTGTGTTTAATTTATTATTTATTACTAGGAGAGACAATAGGTGAAATAATAAGTTTGTAATACAGTGTAAGTTAATTTAAGGAACAATGAGTAATTAATTAATTTGACGCAAAGGAAAACTTTATTATTGATATCGTTGTAGAAAGTCAAAAACAATTGTTAAGAAATGATAAGCCACGGGTAATTAACAAGTAATGGTCTGTTTTGGAAATTCCATTATTATTTTTTCCTTATTGTAGGAACAACTACAATATTCCGATTGTAGACGCTATAAAAACACACTTTTATTAATTGCATTTTTAATTTTACCGACTTTAAAAAACAACATTATATACGTACGCTTTTCTTAGACGTCAAATTAAAAAGTAAAATTAGTAGGTGTAGATCAAAATTTTATTATTATTTACGCTGCGAAAAAGGTCCATTAAATTTTAACGACGTTCCCATCCGGTAGCTAAATTTTCAAGTAATTTTTATTCGTATGCAAATTGATATATGTGTTATATAAAAAATTATCATTAAATTTTAGCCGTTACTAGTTATTTAAAGAGATAGTTTTCTTTTAAATTATAATTGGAAAGCATAGACTACTGAATATTTTAATTAATTTTTAATAATTTTATTGCGTTGTGTCATCCTTAAAAGTTGCGTTTCCAATTAATTGTGTCAGAATTACAAATTTAAGAAAGATTTATTACAGTAGTCGACAATTAAACATTTCCAGGTATAGGTAGATATAAATCGGTAGGTAGAGGTTGTCCTTTTTACTTCTTTTTGTCAATTACCTTGATGTGAATCTTTCAAGGGTGAAAACGGAGGTAAAGATAGAGAAAGAAGAGGGCTGATAACATTTATAACTACATTAAAATCTTCGGCATCTTTCGTTTAAAGAAAATTGCAACCTTTTATAAAAGTATTTCTAAGTCTGTAGAATAACCGGTATTCAAAAGAAGATTTAGTTTTTAACATTATGTTTCTTCAGGATCGTATTTTCTTCTTCAGTTATTTATGGTAACTTAGCGGTTATTAATTGTACCTACTATAATAGTTTATAATTTTAATAATTAAAATTTGAATAGAACGTGTTTTATTGAAAGAAATCTGTTGGCTCTTTGTGATTAATTCGTCATAATTAGTCACATATTCCACGATTTTAGTCTACACCACGTTAGGTACTTTACAAAATTACGTAACGTTTTTATTATTTCTACCATAATACATACGTTTAATGTTAGTCAGTTGTTAAGGTGTATGTATATATTTGCTTCGCGTTTCTTTGTTCTTCCTATTAATTTTCGGTCGGTCTTTTGCCAATTATTTCGTGACTGTGCGGCTTTAATAAATAACCAATTTGTTTCTGTCGCCTCGTTTTTCCATTTAATTACGGCCACTTTTTCTTCGCCGCAACCAAACGGATGGCCCCACGGTCCCCAATACGAATTCGTTAAGTAGTTTATTTACGAAAAGAGAAAAATTAATGTTTGTGTTAAAATAACGGGTCAGTTACACACTTATACATTCATGAAATTAATGTCAAGTATTGGGCTCGTGGAAATGCCAGCTTCGTTCGTAAGTACATACATAAATAATTTGCGGTGGTAATGATGGAATTCGAAGAAGCCACATTCAAAAATGACTTACGATCGTCCAAATAACAAATTAAATGATTTATTATGTTTGGAAACATCGTGGTATTTCACGAGTCGTTAAGTAGATTTTTCGAATTTTTTAGAGCCCTAAGAAGACATTATTACGTATTGAAATGCTGTACAAAAATACCATCGAAAACTAAAATATTATTCTCTTTGCTTTTTCTTAACTGCTAACTGTATTTATTGGTTGATTGTAGTCATTAAATTGAGTGTACAGTCACACGCCAAAAAAGTGTAAGTGTAACAAGGCGTTTTATAGTTCTCTTATCCCTCTTTGCAATATTCGGATTCCTTCTTCGCTGCCTAATAACTTTAACGACCGTTCCTGCCCCGACGTTTCGAACGCTATAATCCGGCGTTTTACGTGCCACTATATGGCACTTTAAAAATATGTTACATTTATAAATAACGTTAGCTTTATTGCTCTCCGGGGCTTATAATAACGCGCGCAAACATCACCGTTGACGAGCACGGTCGTCGACGAAGGACAAGTCAAGAAATTGTCGTCTACTCTGTTGCCAATTTACAATTTCTATTTTACAAAAATATGGGGGTGAGATAGACGCGTAGAAGTTATGAGGGTAAATCAAATATAAACGGTAATTTTACTATTTAGCTTAGCACATAATTCCGATCTAGAGGATTCGATGCTCGAGTGTTGTTTGGTTTATGAGGAGGGGGAAACCGGCTCAGGTAGCACCTACTACTGCGCTCAGTTCTGTCCGCAGTACAGTCATGATTGAGCGCAAGGTACCTTCTACTTCGTCTGTTGCACAACGCATCATCATAAAGTTTTTAACCAACCTCGTTTAAAGGACGTTTCACAGTTTGGGGATTTTACACTGTCTCAGAATCGAATGTATACGTGGGTCAGAGAATTCAGGGATGGGCGAGAACTTGTCGAAAATGAAAGTCATGATCGTCGCCCAAGAACAAGTCTCACAAATGACAATAACCGTTCTGTTTGAGAGCTTGTTGAAGGTGATTGCCGGTTAACTATTGACTATTGAACAAATTTCAACATGAACAAGAAGTGGGTATCAGTTATGGGAGTGTTCAATCCATTATCACTGATAAACTTGGCTTTAGAAAAATTAGTGCTCTCTGGGTTCCAAGGTTGTTGACCGAAAATCAAAAACAGGTCAGGTCGGAGATCAGTGAAAGACTTCTGAATCGCACTTCTGATTTAGACAAGAGGGGAGGTTTTTCTGAGGCGTATCATCACTTATGATGAGACATGAGTCCACCACTACACTCCCGAATCAAAAATGGCGAGTAAGGAGTGGCGAAGAAAGAATGAAGGCTGAAGGAAATGGGCTGGGAAACCCTCGAGCCTCTATAATCCTCCTTATAGCCCTGACTTGCCACCCTGTGATTATTGTTTGTTCGCGCCCTTGAAAGAATCACTTGGAGGCAAACGATTTGAAAGCAATGAAGAAGTAGAGGAGTATGTACGTAATTGGCTGACATCTCGCTCTCAAATTTTTTATGAAGAAGGAATATTCAAGCTTCCAAATCGGTGGCAAAGTGTGTAGAGCACGGAGGTAACTGCATTGAAAAATGTTAAATGTTTAGATTGTGTGTACTATTAATCAATAAATTTATTTTACAAAATTACCGTTTATATTTAATTTACCCTCATACTTAGGAGTACTGTTTGCAAATACTTAAGGGGTTTCGCTCCTAACCTCCGTCGTTCATCTCTCTCCTCCCTCTCCCATTCAACCCTCTTCCCTCTTCCCCACCTTTCCCTCATCTCTCCCCGGTGGTCATAACCGTTATGTTGATCTACCAACTCTAGGAAGGGTTTTAGTTTGTAGGTGCTCTTAGGGGTGAATCCGATACTACCTCTCTAATTGGGGAGTGTCTTTAGAACATCTCCCCTTTTCGAGGTTAAACTAAATAAAAAACAAGAAAATAGTTAAGGATGTAGGATGTTATAATTTCAAAGATCTGCGGAGATTGGCCAAGGATAGAAAGAGCTAGAGGTAAAAAGTAGAAGAATGTGATATTTTATAAATGTTTTTATAAAAAGAGTGGCAACACTGGCTGGGGAAGAATGAGTTGGTGCTGTCCTGGGGCCAATGTAGATAACTGTTCTCTGGTGTGCAGTGACTATGCCGCCACCATACGTAAAGTTTAAAATTCGGTGATTAAATTCGGCCCATAAAACGAAGCTTTAGTGGCAGTTAAAGTTACATTTCGAGTTTTCGACCTCGTTGTTGTGTATGACACACGATATGTCCGTTTTACGAGCAGTAAAACTAGTCGGCCGTGCCATCCATTATTATTATGGCAAAAATTAAACGAACGAAACCCGATCGGGCCATCATGGACGTTCACGGTTAAAGCCCCCCCCCCACACTTTATGTTCAAATTGATTGTTATCATTCACCAAATGACCGAACGTTCGATTTAAATCGCTTCTCGAATCGATCCGGTAAATACAGCCACGCGGACAGAAAACAATATAAAAAATTCACAGCGCATTAAAGGATCAATAGAAAAACAATGAAAATAGCTTAAAAAAAGTAGAAAGTGCCAGTTTAATTGTTTGGACACCGAACATTAACGTGTTCCATTTTTATTGTTTTCAAAACTTCGTATAATGATAAGAGGGAGATGGTAGACACATTTTAGTATAGTTTTCGTAAGGAACTTTGAGCCTTTCGGATTTGATGGCCATGGTTAACTTAATAGATTTCAAAGTTTTCCAAAATTGATTACTTTGGAGTTGTAACAACACGATGTCCAACGGTTATTTAAAACGTTTAGTTAATTGTTATTGTTTTTTTTAATTAACCATTAATAAACAGTGTGAATCAAAATAAAGCACGAGATGTAATTAAAATTAATTAAAAATTAAGAATGACAAAAAAATCTAATCAACATTTAAAATAAAGATTTTTCAAATAAATATTAGTTAAATTTGCTTCCGGTAAAATTAGTGCAATAATTAAAGTACATATGTTATACTAAATAAATCACAGAATAATAAATACACCAAGAAATTAAATTTGTTCAATTGATACCTTTTTTTACTAATAAATATGTTTAATCTATGCCGATTGTAACAAAGTTTTGTGATGCGGTTTCACAAATAAATAATTGTTTTAACAAAAAAGTATTAAAATATTTAAATCTAACTAATAACGGATCCAAAATGAAAGTACTGTTATATATATAGGTATATAAGAAATGGTCTCAAACTGGCATCAAAATTAATTATTTCCGCTTTGGAATTAAATAATTCCCTAATTATTGATGCATGATTTGCTTCTTGTTTCACTTGTTAAAGTGTATCATTCAGAAACGTAAATTACAGATATAACCTCCGTGTTTTTTATGACAGGCGATCGATTCGTTGGTTGGTTTTATCCATGATAATTACTGTGGTAGTTAAGGCATAATTAATATTTATCAGGAACAGTAAAAGTTCCTGGTAAGTGATTTATCGAAACTGTCGATCTTATTAGTTCTTGTCAGTCTCGATAAATCAGGAAGCATATTGAATAAACTCTTTAAAAGTTAGTTGATATAATATTCAGTTATGGCATTATACCTATTACTAACTAAAGTTTTTCTTATTAATTTTGTTTACGTGGCTATCACATATCTGTATATAAGCTACGTCGTCGATTCAGTTGGGCATGTAGATACTATAGTAAGGCCCTTTGTCTAACATATGAAATATTTCAGTGACTTAAAATGCTGGAAACTTTAGCGGAGTTGTAGAACAAACTGGATAGCTCAAACCTTAAAGCAACAACAAGACACAAAATGTCCGAAGCACTTGGACTGAGGTCCCTGAAGAAGGTAACTGTTCAATTATTAGCTTTCGGGGAAAACATAAAAATAATAAATGTTCCAGGGCGGCGGCTCCAACTTGTTATTGTTTATAAAAAGATTAAATTCACGGTCGCTGCTGGAACTATTTGGGTATTTCCAAGTTAAGCTTTTTAAGAAGCAGTCTATAACAGTCTATAGGTAAATTCCGCGTGTTCAATACGTTTTTCTTCATCATTAAATAAATGTGCTTTTGCTGAAATCTTTAAGTGCCTTATTTTGACCCTTCCACTGAAACCTTGATAGTAACTTTGTCACCGAAAAGTGCTTCGGACATTTTGTGTCGTAAATATAAATATGGAATCAACACAAACAACTACTCCGAGGGTTAATACCCCTACTGGCATTAAATTACACTGTTAATTCCGATGGATTCTTAGACTAAGATATAACACATTAAAAAAAAGGAGGCATTAAAATTTTTTTTTGTCTAAATTTTAAGGATCACAGATCTCACATACATGAGACTCGATAGGTCGAAACCGGTCGTGGAATATGGCTTTCGGTACACTGTGCCTACTGTGTAGGACGCGTTCGAAATGTGGGATCTATGATCCTTAAAATTTATACGAAAAAAGGATATTAATGCCTCCTTTTTTTTAAATGTATTTTGTGTCGTGTTTTGGCTTTGGGGTTTGAGCTATCCAGTTTGTTCTATTTCAGTGAGTAGCAAAGATCAGTAGATAGCGATATATTTCCGTAACTAGATATTATATTCACTTTTAGATTGTGTTGCCGACCGATATCTCTATTAATAACAATCGTTTCTTTGTAATAAATAATTATATACGATCAGTGCAGATTCCAGTATGTTCCTCCCTCTCTACCACCTTTTTATTTGTTAACTGTTTGATTGACATCATGGGTTCAGAGTATTTGATAACCATTTCACTATTAATGGTCGTAAACTATTATTTATTAGTGGTAATTTACAATCGGTTCTTTTCGTTAATTTATTAGCATAATTATGCCAAAGTTGAAAGAACGAAATGATTTAGGCTTAATTCTCAATAATCAAGTTTTATATATGATATACAGAATAAGTAATGATTCGTTTTAATCTTAAGGAAAGTTCATCGCTAGGAAATTTTGATAAAAAATTAACGTTCTTTCGATGTGGTACTTTGTCAACAAGTGAACTGAATTGAGTATAATAAAGCGAAATTAAGATAAATTTTTGATGTGTGGGAATTTGGAATCACTATTTATATGAATGATTTCGAATACTGTAAAAGTAGGTTGTAAACATTATAAAAATCTTTTTTTTTACGATTCTCTAATACTTGAGGGTATGTACCAAATTTTGCATATTTTACTAAAATAGTTATTAGTTATTACTCAATTTTATATATGAACATTTACTAGTATCCCCGAGAACATGCAGGTGCAGCAGATTGTTCGATCCGCCGCGATCTCTTCCCTATTCGGGGACGGGTGGAGAGCGTTAGGGATTCAAATTTGCCGCTGATGTCACCATTATAATTGAATCCTGTTCGTGTTGGCATAAGTGCAACGGTCGTGCGTCTATCTCTTCACATAGATGTTTATTACGTATTTAACAGGCTATGTAAAACATCAGAAAGCTCTTAGAGTACATTAAATAACTTTATATGGTTAAAAAATAAATAAAACACAAAGAAATTATATTTATGTAATGAGAGAAACAATTTTCGTTACTTTCCAAAAGATAGATAAATAGCTGCTGTTCCAGATCAGTCGCAATTGAGTTCAGATCGGAAAAAATAATGCATTGTCCGTGTAAGCCTAATTCCTATACGGTTTCATCCAAATTTAAATGTTTTGCTTTAAAATGTAAATGCATATGGCAACTGGGAATTTGAATATGCATCATCCTTACGACAAGTGTTGTCATCGCGGGATAACAATTATGTTGTTTCGAAATGAGACGCTGGCGGGTGACGGGAACGTCTCGGGACCGCGCCGGCGTCGTTGCCGTCAAAACCGGAAACTACTTTGTTTTGCGTATATTTACATAATGCAAACATTGCGGCTCCAATGTGTACTAATCACAAACTCCATATCACTTCCTTGCATGCAGTACAGTTTATGAGACAAATATTGACTTTGTAGGATCGGGAAGACGTCTGTGACGAAGGTACAATACAGACGCACACATACGTTTGTACAAATATATATAATAGTCTGTCCAAACGTTATATCATTACCGCTACCATAACATTTTCACGACGAACCAGATGATTTATTAATTTCTCGTGCTTTGCAACTCGAGCGTTAACAAAAAAAGTTCCCAACTCGGGTGTCAAGTCTGTCCCCAACAAAATAAGTTAAATAAAATTCCTAACTCGAGCGTCATCGTCATTAGCCTTGTCAATTAAGTAATATAACAATTTAACCATCTCGTTCTGTTTGCATATCAGATATACGATATTATGTAAAACCTTCCTTCACACTTTGTCCAGGCTTAGGACTGGCAACTTTGCTAACCTAACCTAACCTATCCTAAACTAACCTAACCTAACCATCATAATACACCACAGAGGAGTGCAGTAATAATACTGACATAAAACTCAAGATTGACAAACAATGCATGTCTAATCTAATAACAAGCCACCATCCGCAGTGTACTAAATTGCAATCGACAAAGCGCATCAAAGGGGAACTTATTATCTCTCTGTTTTACATTTCAGGTAAAATTTTGACGACGCTCGAGTTGCAACGCCCGAAATGGAAAAATACCAACCAGATAACTTCTAGGATTAAATATTTAATAGTAAATTATTATTTTTTGACAGGAAGCATTGTTTTAGGATGGCCTTAAGATCTAAGATCTTCATTTGGCTGTGTGAAATATATATTCACTTAGAAGAAAACACAAGTTGTATAGTTTCACTAATTTATTGGCTAACTCGACAAAATTGTTTCGGTCCATAGGAACCATTATCAAGACAATTCGACAATTAGAGTTATTCCAAATTTTTATAATACTATTGACCCCAATATCAATTTTACATCTGAAGTAGAACTTAATAAAAGCTTAAATTATTTAGACCTAACAATTTCAGACGTAACTAACAATATATGCTTTGATATATACAGGAAACCTATAACTACAGATACTGTTATACCGGCCAATTCGAACCACCCTATTTCCACAAAATTCGCTTCCTTCCATACTTTTATCAACAGATTGCTAACTGTACCTGTTTCAAAACAAAATTACGTCAAAGAATTAAATACTATCAAAACAATAGCAATAAACAACGGCTATAACCCAAAAACCACTAAAAAAAATTTACGCAAAAAATCTTTTAAACTAACTAGGAAACTCTTATACAATGATAGTCTGTCAACAAAAACCGATAGAACATATTGTTCAATACCTTTCATAAATAATGTTAGTTTTAAATATAAAGATAGGTTAAAGAAATTCAAAATACATGCCACTGAAGTCAACAATCGCAATCTTAAAAAAATGTTCAACAACTTTAAAACTAAAACAGGTCCTTTTTTAAAAAGCGGAATCTACCAAATTTTTTGTGACCAATGTGATACAACCTATATAGGAAAAAGTGGGCGAGCCTTAAACACTAGAATTAATGAGCATATATATTCCATAAATAAAAAACATAAAAAACCCGGCTTCTCTGAGCATTGCATTGACAATTATCACAATCTTGATACAACAAAAACCAAAATTTTACAGAATAATATTAAAATAAGAAAAAAACTTTCATTATTTGAGAATTTAGAAATTAAAAAATCTTTATTCAAAAAACAGACCCTAGTCAATAACCAGATTGAAATGTACTATCACTCAACCCCACTTCTCCTATGTAGGCTGTAGGTACAAATATTCTGTTGTATGTTTATAACTTTAGTACACAATATACTCTTGATAATGGTCCCTGTGGACCGAAACAATATTGTCGAGTTAGCCAATAAATTAGTGAAACTATCCAACTTTTTTTTTCTAAGTGAATTTACATTATGTTTTACAATCATTGCACAAATGAAAGTCTTAATAGTATCATTGAAATATATATATGTATATATATATATATATTTGTTGAGTTCAGGAAGAGGAAGGATGGTGTTGGAATCATATTCTAACCTAACAAATTTGTCGTTCTGTTTTCGGCGGTTTTCATATTTTTAAATTAAAAACGCTTCAGTGCAACAGGCAAAATGTATTAAACCGTTTCGTTTGTGTTACTGCAGTTTTCTTATCTGATAATTCATAAAATCGCGACCGGTTGTTGTTGCTATTGTTGTCGTTCTTTTGTTTTGTGTATGCAGTTAGTTAAAAGTTGCCTTCTACATACGTAAATACATGTATACATATACACAAACGGACCGATTCCGATTGGTCCGTAAGCGTGAAAGCAGCAAAGAGGCAGCGAAATAGATTAATAAACGATATCGTCCTACAAACGTATCACGTTTAAACATAATTGGCTGCAAATTGAAACAGGTATCGCGATCAGGAATTGCTATAATATTACTGTAATGGCCAACAGGCTGCGGATTTACGAGCACATGTTTGCTGGTTTAATTACCTTGGTACGCGTTGTATATACGTGTCTACTGTACATGTACATATGTATCTACATACCTAAAGTACATTTACACGAACGTAAGAGCTCGTACCTTGCTCTGTATTGTATGTTATGTATTGTGTTTGTAATACGATGCTTTTGTTCACCCTTTCTTGTCTTAATCATCATATGTAACACCAATAATAACAATGAACCAACCACATACATCTTCTATAAGGGATGATTCATAAGTAGTAGCGTACACAAGGGGGCGGAAGGCTTATTACAGTTGTTAGTGGTCTGAAATCCTCCACCATGATGACGTATATTTAATTCCAACTAAAAATTACCTGTGTTTTTTACATAGGGGTGGCAAATTTATAAGACTAGATACATTTTACTAAATCTCTCTAATAGGGTTTATCAATTTTGGGAGATCTGAACAATAAGTATGTTTTTGGTTAGAGTTTTGTCAGAACCATAATGCAGTGGCGCAGTTGAGATAACTAACTTTAATTTTTGGGCGGGCAGTTTCTCCGACCTACACTGTAGTGCAAAGCCGGAGGGTAGGGCGTAAGGCTCTCTTCAGCCTCCTTGCAGGAATGGGTGGGTGGTGTGGTTAGGGAGAGAGACGAGACGGACGAAATGAAGACATAAGAGAAGTGAAAGATTATCTGTGGAGTATTTCTGGAAAGGAAGGAAACCACAGAAAACATGGGCCAGAGCAGCCGGACCCGTGTTCGTGAAACACGCAAATGGTTTTTTAAAGTTTGTCGGTGTTCTGCGGGAACCACTAACGACATGCAAATTAGAAATCGCGATCCATGTTTGACATTTCTAATCTTAGAGCATAAAATAGAAAGAAAAACACAAATTTTCAGAAAAAATTAGATTGATTCAGCCGTTACTCTGTGATAATTCATCTTTACGATAAATGAATAAACACTACTTTGTTTATTATCACTTTTTATTTACAAATCCTTTTGACTATAGTTTCGACAAAAAAGCTTGTCATTGTCAAACGAATAATTCAAATTGAATGAATATAAACAGATTTGTCAAAACAAATGATTACAAATTGAATGAATGTAAACAGATGTACAGTAGTGTTGATATACATTTTTTAGAAATACCATTAATTATTAAATGTATTAAATAGTACTGAGTGGTACAAATCTACCTGGTCATTTAACAAATTATTTTCCGAAATTTTTGATGCTTTATATATTTCTAATGATTCTAAAATATTAAGTTTAAAGCCTTTATTTAGATTATGAATAATTTTAAGATTTTCTATAGTAGGAAACTGATGAGCTGTTTCTAAAATATGGTTTGCAAAAAGTTTGGAATTATCTTTTCCTAATCTAAATGATCTAAAGTGTTCATTATAGCGAGTTCTAAATGACCTTCCAGTTAGTTTTAAGACAAACTCATATTTAAAACACATACATTAATTCAAAAGATAAAACTGAAATTTTTGAAAAAACTGGAGTCTATAAGCTAGAATGTACAGAATGTGATTCCTTTTACTTAGGCCAAACTGGAATGAATATGCTAAATTTTGTAATCTAAATTAAAGTTATGTTCCTGGTTAACAAGACGTTCTGCATATGTCGAATCTGATTTTTTATTAATGGAACTATTGTAGTGCTCCTTAATCTTAGTTTTAAATGATCTGCCAGTTTGACCTACGTGGACCAAATTACAATTACCACAACTTAAATAATACACTCCAGATTTAAGATCTTTCGGTGTTTTGCATTTGTTAAGAATATGTGATTCTAATGAGTTGTTGGTTTTAAAAGAAATAAAACTAGTAATTATTATTATTAATTAAAATTACGCAACAGAATTAAACAGGATTTATGTAGTAGCTCAAAATAATTCATAATAAAAGTTTGAAACTGGATCTACTAGAAGGGCTGGAAATAAATAGATATTTCACACAAAATTTAGCGTTAAATGACCAGGGTGGATGTTAAAATGTCCCCGTTATTAAATATTTTCTAGTTCTTCCCCCTCTCCTGTTAGATTAAGACTTGTATCTGTATAAACTTTGTAATTTAGACTAAGTTTGTACTATTCATCACACCTGATGAAGACACTGTGTGTCGAAACAATTGTTATGTGTCTACAATAAAGTGTTTTTTGAAACTGAAACTTTGTTTTTTTCTTTCTATTTTATGCTCTAAGGTTAGAATTCTCAAACATGGATCGCGATTTCTAATTTGCATGTCGTTTCATTTCCATCTTCAATTAATGTTGGTGGTAGGCAGTCACAGTGGTAGGGAAGACAAATATGAGACGAAAGAATTGAAGACAGAAGAGAAGTGAAAGATTTATCTGTGGAAGATCACTGGATGATCCAAGGAAACCACAAAAAGAATTGAATCAGGGCAGGGGAATCCAGAATTGAACCATGAGATTTTTCAATTTTATTTTCAGAAAAATTGTACTAATTGTTTTTTCCATTTTGTCAAAATCGATAAATAAATGTTGACATTCTGCTGTTAACAATCATTTCAATTTGATATACTCTCTATCTCTGTACAATAAGAAATATGTTACTGTAGGCGAATGGTGATGTTTACTGAACATGTTTCTGCATTCATTATTATCTTTTGCTGTGAATCGTGATATAATTATCATTCCCCTCGTAATTTTCCCGTTTTCAGCGATATTTATTTACTTCGTTAGAGTTGATATAAAAACAGTTGATATAGAAATCGGCGTAAATCCGATAGACCGACCTTTTTGTTTTTTGTTTGCCGTCCTGTTTTTCGGGGATTTTTGCGCTTCAATTGGCCGATAATGTTGATCGGGAACGTAGATAATTAATGCCGCATCACATCCCGCGTTTACAAAAACCCACCAGTAACTCCAATTGAAAATGTTTTGAAAAGGACGAAAATAAATATTTCCTCTTTATTATAAATAATGCAACCGCTCTAAATATTCATAAAACATACAAAAATCCATCTTTGTTTTCATGTACGTGTATTTGTTAATTGATAGTGCTGCTATTCATGTCATAATGTCTTTCAGCGGACCAGAATGCAATATAGCAAATAAAAATGTAAAATATAGTGACACCAAACATGTATTCGCAGTTTTTGATATGATCGAATGAATAAATTTCATCTGGCTGTGATAGAACTCTGGCATTCAAATGTAATGAAAAATACAAAAAAACTAAACTTTTTTGTGTTTCATTCCCACCAACTACTCGTACTGGTGGGAAGGCAGTCCTTCCGACCTACACTGTAGTGCAAAGCTGGAGGGTAGGGCGTAAGGCCCTCTTCAGCTTCCTTTTAGGAATCGTGGGGATGGGTGGGTGGTGTGGTTAGGGAGAGAAAGATGAGACGGACGAAATGAAGACAGAAGAGAAGTGAAAGATTATCTGTGAATTATTACTGCTCCAGCATTTGCCTAAATGATCCAAGGAAACCACAGAAAACTTGGAACAGAGTAGCCAGACCCTGGTTCGAACCGGTGACCTCCCGAATGCTAAGCAATGAGCTAGAGGACTAGACCACGCCGCTCGGTATAAAAATACAAAAGAACTGCTTTTAAATGTTTTAAAGTTTTATTGTATAAACTCTATATATGTTTCGGGTAATTAGTCCTTTCTCAAGAGTAATGTGTTACTAAAGATTACAATTGGAAGTCTACACATTAATACGTGTGTGTGCGATCATTGTTAGTGATTCCTAAATATTGGTTTATGACAAACGTTTCTTTAAATTCTAGCTGATCATTAGTGATGTTACAATTTTTTTAACAATGCTCTTTTTATTTCTAGGTGTTCTAGTAAAGTTAATCTTCTCCTTTTTCTATCATGATGTAATAATTCTGTTTTCTTTGTATCTATTTATATTATGTTGATTGTCTATGCAATGTGTGCTCATACCTGTGCACTTTTTACTGTTTTTTATGTTTTTTGTATGCATATACGTATTAATGTATAGACTTGTTTGTATATATAAGACTTATTTCCAATTGTTATCTTTAGTAACACATTACTCTAAAAAAAAGGTCTAATCACCCGAAACATATGTAGAGTTTATACAATAAAGCTTTGAAACACTTAAGAGCAGTTCTTTTGTACTTTTCATTATTTCTAAAATGTTTCACAAATACATCACCGATAAATCAATCTCTTTTATTCAAAATATATTGGAAGCACCAGATTCCGTTTCTGTAGAAGAATAAAAAGCGTAAAATTAATATATAAGAAATTGTATCTTGGCTAGGCACTTGGTGAAACATGTTTAATAGGATTAAGAAATAAAATACTTGGTAGGTACACTTTTGTTTCACAATGTTTATTGTGAACTACTCTAACAATTGTTTCGACCGCTAAGCCATTATCAAAGAGAATAATTTTACAAAAGTATCAACGATGTTATATATGTTTTTATTTCTAATATTTTATATAGGTAAATCTAGCCGTTTGCCTTTGTTTAAGTTATGTAACAATTTACAATTTTCTGTATCACTAATGTTCGTTTGCAATACAGTGTTCGGCAAATCCAGTACATTTTTTATTTTGGATGATTGATTTTTTATGTTCCTTCAAACGGGGTTTTAGAGACCGACCTGCTTGTCCAATATAGATGGCAGAGCAATGTAAACAATTCATCTGGTAAACAGCACTTTTTGCTAGAGTATTTTGTTTATCTAATTTGTTGTTAACTAAAATTAATATTTATTATTGCAAATGTGTAAAAAAATAGATTAACTTTATAGTGTTGGGAGTGTTTTGGACGTTAATGTTGTTATAAATACAGTAGACATGTTTCTTCCCATTTTGAAGATAATTGAAATCGTTTTGGCCACGACGACAGTCTGGTGTATGCCTCTAATCTTGTTCTAAGTCCTTTTATACACATACGTTTATTTCTTTTTACGATCGTCTGCCGACGACAGTACATAGTTTACAACGGGGCGCTCGAATGCACATGGGGAAGTACTTCTTTTCCATTACATTTATCTTATCTTTCCCTTTCTCACTAACGTTCAAGATCCGAGAAAGGGAGCTTTCGTCTTGTCGCGACAAGTCTGTCGTCACTTTTTAGTCGAATAGTGGGGCAATGTAGACAGCAGGTGATTCCATTCGATATACCAGGCATGTTTTTTAAGTAAATACCGTTTTGAAATTAATAAAAAACGTGCAAAGATATTTAATAATGTTATTTTTACATGAAAGCCTTACTAAGTACCTTAATCTACTTTTCTACATAATTTCCTTCAATATTGAGGCACCTGTCATAACGTTTGACCAATGACTAGTTTTTGAATACCCTTCTCATAGAACTCTGCCGCCTGGCTTGTTAACTGTTAACCACTGCATCACAATTGTTTTGACTTCATCATCTTGAAGGCGCTGACCGCCCAGGTGTTTTTTCAAGTGCAGTAACTAATGGTAGTCACTGGGCGCCAGATCAGGGCTATACGGTGAATGATCTAGAGTTTCCCAGTCAATAGATGTGATGAGATCTTTGATCCGATTAGCCACATGCGGACGGGCATAGTCATGCCATTTGTGCGGCCATTTTAAAATTCTCTCACCCACTTCCGTAAACGGCACAGATCTCAGATCTCACGATGAAAATCAATCGGTTGTAGTCCTTCAGCACTAAGGATTCGTATAACAGCCCTGCGGCGGCAGAATTTCAAAACGATACTTACTTAAAGAACATGCCTCGTAATAAATATCTATGATAGAATTTGACACCGGTGGTAGACGCTGCTGTTTATGGAACAGATAAAATCTTAATTATACGTATATTTACTAAGCTCATCAAGCTGAGTTTCGGGCATTTGTTCGCTATAATTGGTCCTAAAAATACATTTGTATGTACTAACAAGACCAAGAGTAAGATAGTATGCAAGATCAAGATCGAATATGGGCTTACATCTGTAAGATTACGCCAAAAACAAGGGTGTATTTCAATCACTTTTATCCTTATTAATATAGAAACTTTAAATCAATCATTAAACATTAATTTATAACTTTAAGGTCTGTATATACAATGTTCTTAGTCGGAGCGGTTTGTATTGAGCATCCTCCAAAATAAAAGAATAAATACTAAACGTGCTTAGGCGACTTTTTTTGTTAATATATTCGATTACGTTGTTTAATTTAACCTTGCTTTCCTTTTCAATGAAAAAATGGAAACATTGGTTAGTCGCGTTTAGCCCTTAAGTACGATTTTATTTACTTTAATTTTTATAATATACTAAAGAAAACACTTATTAAAATTCACATTTATTTATTAGAAAACTCTAACACATGCGTTTCGACCTTTCGGTCATTATCAAAGAGACAATCAGAGTGTACTAAAATTAAAAAAGGCTGCGAAAGTATTTATTTGCAGGTATTAATGGCTGGAAATTCCGATATTACCTGCAATCGCACGGAATGTAGAGCTATTTTACCATTCAATTTGGTCGTTTAACGTTGCTTGGAGTGGCTAAAGCAAAGACTTCTGAATTTCTAATTTTTCCAAGAAATTTAACTTTTTACTATTGTTTTGAATATGGAGGAATGAAAAATTATTTTTGTTTATTGTGTGATTATTTTCTATGCAATGTTGGGATAAAAACCAGTATATTTTTTGTTATGTAAAATTTATTTTTCGTGCTCTTGCCATCTAATATCAAAATTTCGGCCCGTTTTTCCAGCGTAGACACCATTACAATCAACACATTTGATTCTATAAACACCAGATTTCTATAATATATCAATATTATGTAATTTATTATTAACTAATATATTCTTCAAATTACTTTTGTTTGAACTAATAATATTTAAATTTAATTCTTTTTTTAAATACCTAGATTTCTTTACTTATTGTTAGATTATTAAGGTTTCGAAATAGATTTCGAATTGCCCTAATAAATCTCCAAGGTAGTCCACAGAACCGTTACTTGGGATGAAATGTTGGCGACTTCCAAATGGCACCCCAGTTGTAAAATTTCCAAAATAATGTCTCTTCACTCTCCAGATTTTTTTTGTCCGTATTTTCTGTCACCGCCCTCCTTTTTTCCGAGTATTTAATTCAAAACATGACAAGTTCTCTTTTATTTATTATGTTAATGTGAAAGCATCAAATTCTGACTTTCTTTTAAGAACGCGAAATTCTTATTACGATGCTAAAGTTGCTTTTGCATATAATTCGTGTAGAGGAAGTAAATAACTGTTTAAGTGAAGTTTCCAAAGTGGTTGCTAAGCAAGTATATAGCACACTAGCATAGTAAGTGCTTTATCTATCTGTCTATATATGTATATGTACGTTCGGTCTGTCGAAAACTTGCCTGGTGTTGTTTAAACTATTCTGCTGACATTTATTTGTTTCTTGTAAACACTGGGGCGGATTTGTTTGCGTTATCTGCATCGTCTCAAGATAACAAGGAGATGGAAAGCGCTTTGCTTCGAGCACAATAGACGTGATGCACACACACACACACACACACACTTGTGTAGTCGTCGGCGTCGCAAGCGTCGTTGTCAACGTCGAATATCCTTTTCTTCGCATGAAAGTAAGTGCTTTCGTTGTTGTTGCTGTTTTCTGTTGTGTTACTACATAAGTAACTGTAAATGTAGTAAATGACCTATTTTTTTTTTGTTAATAAGGAAATATTTGAAGAATTTTTTAGCAGGAGTAAATTATAAATACATTAATGCGATATTAATTATTGAATTAATTTGTACCCACTACGGATTACCCCATACAATGAGGGAAAAATTTGTTACTGTTGTCACGCTCTCGCCGGGACTCGAACCCGGGGTCTTTGGCTTTACGCGCCAATACTTTTGCCACTAAGCTACGAGAGGTGACAACAGTAACAACGAAGAACGTACTTACTAAGTCACAGAACGTCGGAATCAATGTATGTTATTATTAAAAACAATCATTATTAAAAACAATTATTATGATTTTGGTCAGAAATTTATCGAGACCACCAGACATGGATCGCGATTTCACTCTTATTCGAAGATCATCAGCGTGTCATAGGCAGTCTCGATAAATTACTGACCAAGCTGTAATGTTCCGTAAAGAACAGTTAATAATATAATAACATAGAGCAGTGATTCTCAACCACTGTGCTGCGGCACTTTTGTGTGCCCCGAAATTCTAAAAGTGTGCCGCCAAATTTTAGATATATAATAATGTTAATATTATTAAATAATATGATTTAAAAAGAAAAATATTTTTAACAGGAATAGATATTTAAATCCTTAAAAAAAATTAAATTATCTCATTATTTGTTTTGCAACGCGTTCTTTCTTAGTGCCGGATTATAATGAAGCGGCGAACATAGGGAGAGCGCAGAGAAGAGCATAGCGTTTTATTCAAACCAATAGGAATAAATGCATGCGTTTATAGTAAGGCGTTTTACATAGCGGCGAAGAGAGCGTTGCTGCAGCCGAATTGCAGAATTAAAGATATGTCGCAATATATTCAGCAAAATACTGCAAAAACTCTTACAAATTCAAATTTTGCTACAAATCGACGAAACCACAGATATTACAAGAAAAACTCAATTAATTTTAAAACATTCAGATGAATCAGTTAATTCATTTTAGATTAACATTAGATGCGATTATCCAATGATAATCAAAAAAGCTTTAAACATATTACTACAATTTTTCACATCATATTTGTGTGAATTCGGATTTTCAGCATTAACCAACATTAAAACTAAAAAAGATCAAGATTGTTAAATGTAGAAGACGATGTGAGAGTAGCATTGTCATTTTTACGACCAAATATAAAGAAATTATCAAAAAACATGAAGCTCAAATTTCGCATTAAAAGTATTCTTATTATTAACCTGTAATTAATCCCTTCATAAATGTACTATTATTTTTGTAGTAGGTACATATTATTTTATTTCGCACATTTAAAATTATTATCATACACTATTTTACGCAGTGTATCACAGATAAGTAAATATTTTTAAACTGATCTGTTTCTTTGTGTGCCGACAAATTTTAAAATCGTTAAGTGTGCCGCAATAAAGGAAAGGTTGAGAATCACTGACATAGAGGCAATTGTTGCCATCTAGTGGATTTTAGCTGTTACAGAAGATATTAAACTGGACAAGGCCTCACTGAGGTAGTATGTAGGCTGCGTTGTTGATTCAAAATTTCCCTCATTTTATCTGTAGTAGGTATAAATTAATTCAATAATTAATATCGCATTAATGTATTTAAAATTTACCCCTATCAAAATTTTTTCTAATGTTCCATTATCAATGATTAATATATATTGATTCCGACGTTCTGTGACTTAGTAAGTCCGTTGTTAGTTATTACTGTTGTCACCTCTCGTAGCTTAGTGGAAAAAGCATAGGCGTGTAAAGCCAAAGATCCCGGATTCGAGTCCCGGCGAGAGCGTGACAACGTAACAAAATTTTCCCTCATTTTATGAGATAATCTATAGTGGGTATAAATTAATTCAATAATTAATGTATCTATTATATATTTTTGTTATTTTTTTAATTCTATGACCCCAAATTTAGTCTAGAAACAATTTTTCAGCAAAATCGTTCCTTTGTAAATTTTTGGAAAATAAAAGTTAATAAAAACGTACTTTACGTCGAAAATTTCAAAAAATTACTCTATAATTTTACTGAAAAGTCGTTTCTAGACTAATTTGGGTAACCGTTTTTTGAAGCTTTTTTGTTTATTTTCTGAATGCCGTATTTTAAGAACTGGCTAATTCTTCTTATTGAGTTTTGTAGGAGTTATAGACTGATATCTAGCGAAGACTCATTATTTCAAACCTCAAAGCTGAACTTTAGACGGTTTAGATTTTATGAATCATCTTTCCAAACCCCTGCAAAATTGATAACGATAAAATATCTCTCGCTTTCGACATAAACGACCTATGTTTGTGTAATTTTTGGGTTCTACAGCCCCAAATTAGTCTAGAAATAACTTTTAGTATAATCATGGAGCAAAAATTATTTCGTAATTCTTTGAAATTTCGACGGGTTACTGTGTTTGTTACTGTATCGTAGCCAGGCCATTACCTTCCTCGCATTGACTCACCCGAATCGTTCTGAACTTTATATGGAAACAACATTTTGTTTCATCTATTACTAATTTTCTTCGATAAGAAGTGAAGTAACATAGATGTTTCGAAAGATTGCCATAGCGTTCCATCGCAATTCTGAAGGATATTGTCGTGCTAGGGGAGGTGTTGTTAAACTTGAACATATTTTGACAATGTGAATCAGGATATTGCAGTCTTTAGTATACTTTCATGCCGATGAAAGCACACCTTAGCAAAAAAAATGAAAGGAAAGAAAAGTTTAAGGGAGATGTTTCTCAGAAGGCTTCCCGTCTCCTACTTTTCCTCGCTCAAATAAACACAATGTTACGAGTTCTCCCCGCGTTTTATGCTAATAAAGTCAATCGATATGACTATGGTGGGTAAGATGGAGGAAGAGAGAGGGAGAGAGGAAGGTTGGTAGTAGATAAGGTGTACTTTCACACGGCGGATCCATTTCCATACTTGTAAAACGAGCTATTAATTTCCGAAGGGGAAGAAGACTGAGACTAAGCGACACGGGTCATTAAATTAGTTATCGTCGTTCGTCCATATACTACACAGTGGAATTAATCTTCAAAACAAGTCGTGTTAAAATTTGTCAGTAGGATAATAAGTTGTTTTTGAACTATTTAGTAAAAAATTTTGTTATCCAATTGGTTTAATCTTCCTTTTCTGATATTCTGTACAGATTCTAGGTTTCTAAAAATTACGTTTATGTTACACTCTTGAGTACCGAACGAATTTTTCAATTAAGGAAACTGACTGATTTATTTTTCAAATGGCTTAGTTAGTCTTCCTTTTCAGATTTGTTCTACATATTTCTAGATGTTGCAGAAGTTTTTATATTGATCTCCAGACAAAGAGTTAAAAGAGAGTCAAAAGATTCGTTCCTCAAGTAGATGAGTCTCTCTTATTTAGTTTTTTCTACATATAATCGATGTTCAAAGACAAAAATAATATCCAAAAGAAGAAGGAATTAAAATCCTTATTCGTTTATGTATTAAGGATCACAGATACCACATTTGGAGAGCGTCCTAGCAAGTAGGCACAAAAGCCATATCCCACAACCGGTTTCGACCTAACAGAAACAACTACTCCGAGGATTCCATATTTATATTTATCATATAGCCCGTAAAGGCGAAACCTGTTGTGGAACTTGACTTTTGGTTCGTAGTGCCTGCTTGGTGGGACAAGTTCCAAATGTGGGATCTTTGATCTTTATTATTTAGACGAACAAGGATTTTAATGCCTTATTTTTTGGATTTCGTAAATGTCATAACTTTTTGTCATTCTGTTCCACTGTACGGTGTAACAGCGGAAGTAGCTAAAGGAAAAGGAAGGCGCAAATCGGTAGCGCATATCACACCAAGTTGAACATTCAAAGATGCATATATATATAGTAAGGTACAGTATTATACGAGGATCGATCAAATATAAATGAGCCTTTTTAAATTGCGCGCCGGAACTTGAAGTGGGGATATTAGATGCCACGGAAACGACGCGTCGTATTGCTGCGTTCGCTTAGTTAATAGCTATCACAATGAGTGAGAAAGAGGTGCATAGCAGTGTTGCTCAACGAATTATTGTTCGTATTAAGTTTCTTACACAAGAAAACGTGAAACCAGCTGAAATTTTGCGCAGATTGCAAGCACAATTCGGAAATGAAAAACTTTCGTGGCCACATGTAAAAGTTTGGTGCAAAGAATTTAACGATTGGTGTAATCGTGTGGAAAATGTAAATCATTCTCGTCGCCGGTTAACATTGCACGCGTTAGAAACCCTATTGAAGCGGACCGCCACGTTATGCCACTGTGGTACAGATATCTGTTGAACTCGGCAATAAGCTATGGGAGTGTCCACACAATCATAACGAAAAACTTGGAATTCCGAAAACTTTTAGCTCGTTGGGTTCCAAAGTTGCTGAGGGAAGATCAAAAAGATCTCGAGTTCGCATCTCTGAGGCGCTTCTTACTCTATTTAGAGAGGTGAATTTTTTTGCACAAAATTGTAACCTGCGATGAGGCGTGGGTACACCATTACACTCCAACATCAAAACGAGCAAGCATGGAGCAACCTCCATATAGCCCAGATCTATCCCCTTGTGATTTTCACATGTTTGGGCCCCTCAAAGAATCATTAGAAGGCGAACGATTAGCGATTTCAGACCGATGAACAGGTGGAGGCGTTTGTGCGCAACTGGATAGACACCCGCCCTTGCGTTGGGAAAAATGTATAGACAAACAAGGGGGATATGGATATGTGGAAAAATAGAGAAATTTGTGTTTCTGTGAAACTTTTCAAAATAAATGTTTTATGAACAAAGGCTCGTTTATATTTGATCCTTCCTCGTATAAGTAGAATGGTGTGAGGTGTTTTATGTCACACCGCAAGTCTGTTTGTAGACTGACTTTCAGTACGATTAAGCGACCTAATAATTTTCCTTGATAGATTCTCAGAATTTGCTCATTTAGTATTAGAACTGTAATAAACAAAATTGATTAGATTTATCTTGTATGAGTTGACGGCAATGGTATTTTTCTATATTCTGACAGCGACGAAATAGATCGATCATTTTACTTAACTAATTATAAACAGGATACGTATTTATGATAATTATGTGTAGATACAACAGCTAAAAGATGTCGTTAATGAGTTTATATAATCTAGCTAATTGAAAATAAAAACGTATGATTTTGATCTTGAAATGGATTAAAATCAGTATGGATTATGTAAAATGTTTCGAACATGAACAGGATGTAAATATGATTAAAAATAAAACGGAAATAATAATTATAGAGCGATTAACTGCTTTGGTTCTTGTCAAAATTAGCAAGACAAGAAATTTATTACTATCTTTTAGGTTCACAAGACAGAACACAGACTGTGGAAAAAACCTGAGGTGTATATCAACAAACACTACTACTTCCTTAGCCGGTTCCGTTACATAACGTCACTTACTGTGTTATTTAACAGAAACAGATCGGCATTATTCCTCAAAACTTTTTAGCACTTCCTAAAAGTAATATTCTACAACTCTGAGACAATTAAATAGATGTAGTAACACTTGTTCTTAAAACAATGTATAGATGCCAGTGTTTGTTTGAAAAATAGATAGAATAAAATAGGACTAATAGTGGTCGGTGTTTATAAAAAAACAGGGTTGAAACGTATATTAATAATAGTTCTTTGTCAACAGTTAGTTTGTTTTTTTAGATTATAAACGTTTGAACGGTTTCTACCTCTAAATTATAGCAGTGTTCAGAGATTCCAGTATAATTCTAAAGCATAATTTGTGCTCTTTCATTCTTACTTGCAGAGTTTGACCACTTTGACCTCTGGATGTTCGGTTCGGTTCGGTTAAAAGAACCCGACGTCTCCTTGCGCGTGTTTTTCTGTCTTGTACTTTCCTCTTTTGCATGCGGACTCGTTCGTTACTTCGCTAGGTACTAATTCAATATTCTAACGCGGCGATAATATATTGGTTTCCACAACAATAACCCTGAGTCTTACATGACGCCGTCACGTCACGCCACCAACGTTTCGAATCGCTGATAATTCTGGATAGTGACGTTATTTAAATCCTTTTATGAACACGCGACTGTAACGTGCTTGACACGCTGCGGAATTAACGCGTGTGGTGTAAAGATAAGCCAGCTTTGACAGCCATGATAAACATCCCCTTTATTATTCGACTTGGGTACGTACCCATTGGTTGGTACTGGTAATGTATAATAACCGTATAATAACACATTATTAGCTATTGATGTAATAACAACTTATTATTATGGTACATGATCCTGTAAGATATACGAAGGATGAGTTGACCCTAGGCATTAGAAAAACTCCAAAAAAAGAAGGTAATAAAATCATTTTTCGTCTAATCATTAAAATGCTGGAAACTTTAGCGGAGTTGTAGAACAAACTGGATAGCTCAAACCTCAAAGCCACAACAAGACACAAAATGTCCGAAGCACTTGGACTGAGGTCCCTGAAGAAGGTAACTGTTCAATTATTAGCTTTCGGGGAAAACATAAAAATAATAAATGTTCCAGGGCGGCGGCTCCAACTTAATAATGTTTATAAAAAGATTAAATTCACGGTCGCTGCTGGGAGTATTTGGGTATTTCCAAGTTAAGCTTTTTAACAAGCAGTCTATAACAGTCTATAGGTAAATTCCGCGTGTTCAATACGTTTTTCTTCATCATTAAATAAATCTGCTTTTGCTGAAATCTTTAAGTGCCTTATTTTGACTCTTCCACTGAAACCTTGATAGTAACTTTGTCATCGCAAAGTGCTTCGGACATTTTGTGTCGTAAATATAAATATGGAATCAACACAAACAACTACTCCGAGGGTTAATACCCCTACTGGCATTAAATTACACTGTTAATTCCGATGGATTTTTAGACGAAGATATAACACATTAAAAAAAAAGGAGGCATTAAAATTTTTTTTTGTCTAAATTTTAAGGATCACAGATCCCACATACATGAGACTCGATAGGTCGAAACCGGTCGTGGAATATGGCTTTCGGTACGCTGTGCCCACTGTGTAGGACGCGTTCGAAATGTGGGATCTTTGATCCTTAAAATTTATACGAAAAAAGGATTTTAATCCTCCTTTTTTTAAATGTATTTTGTGTCGTGTTTAGCTTTGGGGTTTGAGCTATCCAGTTTGTTCTATTTCAGTGAGTAGCAAAGATCAGTAGATAGCGATATATTTACATAAGTAGATATTATATTCACTTTTAGATTGTATTGCCGACCGATATCTCTATTAATAACAATCGTTTCTTTGTAATAAATAATTATATACGATCAGTGCAGATTCCAGTATGTCCCTCCCTCTCTACCACCTTTTTATTTGTTAACTGTTTGATTGACATCATGGGTTCAGAGTATTTGATAACCATTTCACTATTAATGGTCGTAAACTATTATTTATTAGTGGTAATTTACAATCGGTTCTTTTCGTTAATTTATTAGCATAATTATGCCAAAGTTGAAAGAACGAAATGATTTAGGCTTAATTCTCAATAATCAAGTTTTATATATGATATACAGAATAAGTAATGATTCGTTTTAATCTTAAGGAAAGTTCATCGCTAGGAAATTTTGATAAAAAATTAACGTTCTTTCGATGTGGTACTTTGTCAACAAGTGAACTGAATTGAGTATAATAAAGCGAAATTAAGATAAATTTTTGATGTGTGGGAATTTGGAATCACTATTTATATGAATGATTTCGAATACTGTAAAAGTAGGTTGTAAACATTATAAAAATCTTTTTTTTTTTTGACGATTCTCTAATACTTGAGGGTATGTACCAAATTTTGCATATTTTACTAAAATAGTTATTAGTTATTACTCAATTTTATATATGAACACAAACAACTACTCCGAGGGTTAATACCCCTACTGGCATTAAATTACACTGTTAATTCCGATGAATTCTTACACGAAGATATGACACATTAAAAAAAAGAAGGTATTAAAATCATTTTTTTGGGCCTAAATTTTAAGGATCACAGGTCCCACTTTTCGAACGCGTCCTACACAGTAGGCACTCTGAACCGAAAGCCAAATCCCACAACCGGTTTCCACCCATTGGGTCTCATCAGGTGGGCGCTGGCAGAAAGACCTTATTACCTTCTGTTTTTAGATTGTTACTTTCGTTTAAGAAGCGTTCGGAATCAACAGTGTAATTCAATGCCGGTAGGGGTATTAACCCTCGGAGTAGTTGTTTCTGTTGATGCCATATTTATATTTATATTCATTAGAAAATATTGTTTCAAAATAGAATTGTTTAGTGTCTTTGTCAATTCCGTCTGATTTTTTGTGAAGTTTTCGAACCCCTGTCTGGGTTAAGTTAACATTAAGTTAACGATCTCTAGTATTTTATTTCTTGTACTGGCAGTAATTTAATTAATACTATTGAAAATGCATTTGAAATTCTGTTTTGGAAACTTTGGTAATTGCATGCCTTTTCAGCTAGCTTGTGGGTGTTCCCTTCGTAGGTGTGGGTGGGTGTATTTTTTGTGCAACTTGCCGCATTCCGCATGCATGCCGCCTGGTACACGGTTCACTTATTTGTAATGATCCTCGCGTTTCGAGTCCCTTCTATTCTCTCCCCATCCGTCCTTCATCCGTTTCGCCCGTCCGTATCCTGCACATCCATATTTGCATATCTCGGTGCAGCCTCGGATTAAGCCGTTTTTCGTGTTCACTCGCCACGGCATTCAAATTAAAAGTCGACTTATCAAAGCCCGGACGCTGTTCGGTAGTCGTCGCTGTCGACGCCAGGGCGACGCTGTCGACGTTGTTGCCGCCGCCGGCCCTCTCGTATTCCTAGTATTATAGTAGTAGAAGTTAGTAGGTATCCACCACCGACGCTACATTCCATCCCTTTGATTTTTCCACATAGTAATTAAACGTTGACGGGACGGCGGCGTCGTCGACTGCACCCCTTTTGCCAACTGCCCAGGGATATTAAAAAACCCTTTTCCGTCAACCATCCGTTCGTGTAGTCACGCCGCTGTGTGCATGCAAACCAGAAATTCGTCGATGTATTATTAAAGTTTTTGCGCAAAAAAGAACACGTTTCGTGTTTCAGAAGTTCCCTGTTTTGTTAGATATCAAGTATTAGAGAGTGAACTGTTTTTTTTTTTTAATATTAGAAGTGACTATGTGTTGTTAGGGTTAGAATATAAAACGTTTATAGGGATTCTGTTGGGTGATCGAGGTTCCTGGAAAGGCTTTAGAAGAGTGGAAGTCATTCGAAATAGTTTTCAAGAACTTGTTTCCATTAAATCCGTCTCGTCCTTTGATCCTTGCCAGGATTAAAGTGGTCAGATGTTGGGATTGAAGGTCTCGTTTCCGCAAATAAACGCCTCGTTCGCTTGCCGACCGTTCGACCGATGGATGTAATGTAGAGAGACCATACTCTAACCAGAATGTTACCGTCACGTCTTCTCAATCGACAAGTTGAGCTCTAACCCCACGGGAATCAATATGTGAAACAGAATTATTTAGCACATGGCTTTATGAGCTTTCTAACTGTTTTAATGTACTGGCCAATTCGAAATAACATTTATCTCTTGTGGTGACCGCTCCTGCACGAACAAAAATCAATAGAGTTCATTTTCAAATATCTTATAAATCGTTGAGAATTTATTTAGAGAATGATAAAATGTCTATCATACGGTGTACACCCCAGATGTCTACAAGGACTCCTAATGAGTTCTTTTTATTTATACAGTATACATAAGTCTTTTAAAAGGAAATGTAGTCTTTAAGGTAAAGAACGGATCATGTATGTACTCAATGGAGAGGTAGATGAATTAGCTCCATGTTACTGCGGATTTATATTGGCAGTGGTGAAATTTCGCCCCAGAAAGATCAACATATATATTTTGTACATTGAGAGGGGCCTGAGAACAAATTAACTTGTGGGTACGTGTCATATTAATTTATTAGTCGTCACATTCCATTGGTTGTGGCTCGTTTAGCCCTTTACTTTTTGTTGTGCAACAATTCAAGACTTTCGTTCTAAAGTTTCATTTTGGTCGTGCATTCCGTAGAAAGTTTTGAACGTGTGTGTATGTGTGTGTGTTTATAGATAGCATGCAACAATGTTTTGGCCGCAGAACCATGCAGTTAGTTCGGTGGCTCGCAGTCAGCGTACTACCGACTGCCCCAAAACCCAAAACTGCGGTCTCAATGTAAACTGGTGTATCAGTGCGGTTTTGTCGCGGTCAGGGGGTAGAAATACAATACACTCTCTGTATTCCGAGCGGACTAATTTACTTGTGGTGAAACGATGCACTCCACCTATATGCATACATAATACATACATTTACGAGTATGTATCTATATTTATACATACTAACAACAAAATACTCTCACGACATAAACGTGGCATTAAATATATGTACATAAGTCAGATTTCGAAATACTGGAACCTGAGCAACAGTTTTGAATTTGTTGTCCTTTGAAACCGTTGTATGTTATGTAGGTTAAAGTGTTAACAACACTTTTATTGGTGTATAACGCTGATCCAGTTGTCATACAGGCATGTCAAATAGAATTGGGCAAAGCCCTCATCAAAAGTACAGTGCTTCAAAGACTGAAAGCACACTTTCAATCACAAATCACTGATACTTTGTCCAGTTCCAATGTCAAATAATTTACTTAATGAATAAAAAACGCTTTTTCGAATTTCACAGTTTATTGTTTATCACTTGACAATATTGTTTCGCTACACTGTAGCTTCTTCGGAAGTTATATCTAACTTATGCTATTACAAATATTATTCGCTTATATTCTAACCGTACCAGGAGGGGGTGGGAAATGAAATAAATTTAGTAATGGAGAATTGTTGACATCAGTTTGTTCATTAATGATATTAGGGCTGTATTTGTTTTTATTTATTTCTAATTCTTCTAATAATTTTAGTCTATGTGAATTATTTTTTGCATGTATTATTCTAAAATCTTTATTAAACGTTTGTTTATTATCGTTTAAGTGTTTTGCATAATTGGAATCTGCTTTATTATTATTATAAGATCTGTAATGTTCATTTGTTCTGATTTTAAAGTTTCTAGCTGTTTTACCAATATAGAATTTATCACAAGAATTACTTGTTAATTTGTATACGCCTGATTTGTAATCATTATTGATTTTGTCTTTATTTGATTTTTTTTATTTCTTGCTGTACAGGATATATTTTGAATGGTTTCTTTGTGTTTAATTTTCTTCAATAAGTTATTTATTATATTTAGGTTATACCCGTTGTTAATGGCGATAGTTTTAATTATATTGAATTCTTTTTGATAATCTTCGGTGTTCATTGGTACTTTTATTAATCTGTATAACATACTGTACTAAGCGGCATATTTATGTTGATATGGATGACATGAACTATTATTAATTGTTAAATCCGTATGTGTTGGCTTATGAAATATTGAAAATTGATGTTTACTATCTTTTTTACTAATTGTGAGATCTAAGAAGTTAATTTTATTATTTGTTTCGAATTCTATTGTGAACTTAATTTTGGGGTGCAATTTATTAAAATTACCTAATAATTTGTGTGCTTGTCTTTCTGTTCCCTTAAAGCAAATAAGTATATCATCTACATAAATATTTTTTTGTAGTAAGAAAGGTCGTTTTTATGGTGTAATGTTTTAAAACAAACGTTATATACGTTTAAATGTCATCCGCCCTATGGTCCTGTGTACTTTCTGAATTTATTACCGTATTGGAAAGTTAAGACGGTTTGCGCTGTCGCCCTTTGAATTCTAACAACTTTTGCCAAACAGGAAATTAAAGAAACCGAGTATTTCAAAGAAGTTCTTAAGCAAGTCTTGTTGTATACATACATACAAAGAAATGCAAAAATGTTTACTTCGACAACGTGTTAGTCTTTCGTCGATACAGTAGAATACTAAAAAGCCGAAGAGTCATTCCACTGAGGGCAGTGGCGTAGTCTAAAATTAGTTAGTTACAACAAATATTACAGTATAAAATTACTTCCTTATTAGTAGATGTTTAATGTTACATATCTTGTTGATTAAACAAAGAGGTGTATTAAAATACGTGACGGGATTAATCTGTTGATGCATCTTTGTGAATTTTCATTACTTTATCTCAATATGTTTCGGACCAGAACACCGAGCGGCGTGGTCTAGTGCTCTAGATCATTACTTAGCATTTGGAGGTTTGAACCCGAGTCTGGCTGCTCTGGTCCAAGTTTTCTGTGGTTTCCTTGGATCACTTAGGCAAATGCTGGGGCAGTAATATTCCACAGATACTCCTTCTCTTCTCTTTTGTCTTCATTTCGTCCGTCTCATCTTTCTCTCCCTAACCACACCACCCACCCACCCATTCCCACGATTCCTCCAAGGAGGCTGAAGAGGGCCTTACGCCCTACCCTTCGGCTTTGCACTACAGTATAGGTTGGAGGGACTGTCCGCCCAACAGCATGACCAGGACTTTAACTGTTTGAAAGTTTGCTTTTGAAAGAATGCTATGTGATCAATTGAATAAAGTGGTATCTATGAAAGATAGTATTCTTGAGGTAATACTAATTTTGTTTTTGTGCAAACAATGAAAGTGCGGACGACAGACGACGATGGTGACGGGCGGTCACGTCTAAAAAGGAACGAACATCTTTTTAATATGTAAATAGGAAAGGAAAATGGGGACGGAACCGCGAAATTTTGTATTCGTATCCAACGGTCTCCCTACTGTTTTTCCTTCTCCTTTAATGCCGACCAAGCTATTGCAGTTGTTCGTGTTCAGAATAACCGACGAGTTCTCAACAACGACGTCGGAATCAAGGTGGCGCGGTGCGGTGCGGCGCGGCGAAGAGGACGACGGTGGCGTCCTCGTAGTATATTCGGACCACGTGCTAATCCTATTATTAACAGGGCCACCACAAATTGTAGCACCAGAACGAATGGCCGCCTCGGTGGGCACAGCTAAAGACATTCACTGATTTCCACGGATAAATAAATGATACAGAACATGGAAAGAGAGACAATCAGAAATGGACACATGCAGCAAAATATCTCATGTTTTTATTTTCCTTATACATTGGATCTTTCTAGACCGTCAGATTTTCATTAAAATCACATTACGTCAAATTTATTTATTGTAAGAAATTCTGATAAAATATACATTTTAATATTTCATACATTCAGATTCAAGTGACGATAAATAGAGGTAGAGATGAGTACCGAGTGACTTGTAGTGTGAATAATATAAAAAAAATAGATTCAAACCCCTTATAACAGTACAAACAATGTTTATTGGTACAACCAAATGTATACATTTCGACTATGAAGTAGTCATTTTCAATGGTAATAGTAAACTAAGATTAAGAAAAGATTATACCTAAATATATTCTAAAAACTATTGAACAGGGGGTTGTTGGTGAACGGCAGGTCAAAATTCATCAATAATCCCTGAATTTATGAATGTAAATACACTCGTAAACTTTTAGGTCATGTAATTGTGACAAGATTTTAATAATTCAATATTATGTATGGTCTATACTATGTCCCGTGTTTAAGACATGGTATGCAACTGCTGATTTTTCGGCATTGTTCTTTTTTAGGTGATACAGATGTTCTTTTAAACGTGTGGCTAGATTTCTCTTAGTTAAGCATATGTAAATTTTATCCCACTCTAAACAATTAATTTTATAAATTCCTGACATTAAAGTTTTGTTATCTTTGTCTTTTGGATTTTCAAGGACACTACCTAATTTTAATTTTTGATTACTAAAAACTGGTTATATTTCTATTTTTTTACAAAGTCTTTTTCTATTAAACTCAGAATGATAAATTTTTATTTTATTCTCTTTTGTTTTATCTAAAGTTGTATTGTCTTTCAAAAATTATTGTTTTTGTTGTTTTGAAAAGATTTTATTAATTTTATTTATTTTAAAGTTATGTTGAAGTTCAGTATTGTGAATATAGTATTTTTCTTTTTTGAAATTTTCTTCATTCATAGGGATATTGAATAATCTAAAAATTAGGCTATTATTATATACTATTCGTGTAAGTAGATTTTCTAAATATATTAAAAGATAATTTGTTATTAATTCTAATTATTTTTAGATCTAACAATGAAAGTAACATCTGCGATTTTTCTTCATATGTGAATTTAATAGACTCATAAAAGGAATTTATGTGATTTATACATTTATTAACATCGAAATTTTTATCTATTATTGCAAATCTTAATGTTAATCTTAGTTTACTATTACCATTGAAAATGACTACTTCGTAGTCGAAATGTATACATTTGGTTGTACCAATAAACATTGTTTGTAGTGTTTGTTATAAGGCGTTTGAATCTATTTTTTACATCAAGTGAGAATGTTTTACAAGGAAGTGGTAAGGAATAATTTTTTCCTGGTTCCGGTCCTGCGAAGGAAGTGGCAATAATAAAATAAATAAATCAAATTAAGCGAGCCATGGTGAGTGGTAGTGGCGGTGGCGGGCGCACGGCTGGGCGTCTGGGTTGTCGAGCTTTCCAATTTGATCTAATTAAGGCAACTCAGCTCCACTAGTACTACGATAGAGAGATGAACTTGTTTAAGCTGAAAGCAATAAGAATTTCTTAACTCAATTCCGTCGAACGGAGGAGAGTTTTCTTCGCTGTGCTGCGAGAAATCTTGGCACATTTCAGTGTTAATTATATTTAAGAACGAGCTCGTAATTTCATTCCCGGGGTAGCAATTAGCGCAAAAAATAAAAAACAAAGGAAAAGCGAAAACCGAATGCTACGCTCCGGAGCTGTATCGTCTTCTCTAGTCTGTCTTCTTCACCTTCTTATTTTAACGTAAAGTAATCGGAAGATATTACTCGTGTTAGAGGGACTTCATTGCAAATTTAATATTAAGTGGGAAGAACGATTTCTTTTCTCATATAATTATAAATTTATGATCGAGAAGTTTTTCAACTTTCTGGAAATAAAGTGATCTGTACAAAAACGTTTGGTGGTAACTCTAACAGATAAAATTAATCGGGAATACGGGAATCATCTAAGAAAGATTTACCCATATAATAAATCAACCACGGTTTAATGGTTTACCATTGTTAGTACTTATTCTCACTGTTATATTCCATTGTTTTACTTATTTAATTCTTAAAACTCATATTAGTATTTTTAAATTCCTTTTCATCGCCTGAGGGTTAATAAAAAAGAGCACTAAATTGGAGTTTTGATGCTATAAAAAAAATAACTTAGTATTCGGGAGGTCACCGGTTCGAACCCGGGTTCGGCTGCTTTAGTGCAAGTTTTCTATGGATTCCTTGGATCACTTAGGCAAATACTAGGGCAGTAATATTCCACAGATAATCTTTCACTTCTCTACCACACCACCCATCCATTCCCACGATTCCTGCAAGGAGGCTGAAGAGGGCCTTACGCCTGTTGAAACTTTCAAACTTATACCATAAACTGACCCAAGTAGGTAGTAAGGCGACCGAGATACGTCTCGATAAGCCTCTTTTTGTCATCAGGTCCTTTGCCTGGAAATTGCAGTTTAACGAAGTTCATTGTTCACTGCTGTAGCCCCCCAAATTGAAATGTATACAGATCTCATGCCTTCAGCAGTCTGAAGTTATCGTCGGTAATTCTAACACGTTTTTTTGTATCCGTTGTCATTTATTGTTAATTTGTTATGGTTTTTGCTAACTAGTGTCTGGAAATATTCGTTCAAATTAAGTATTTCTATTTGGGATATAAACTCCGTTTGATTGTTCGCTCACGACGAATAACGACTTCGTGAAATCAATTTATCGCAAAGAGTGATAAGGGCTCCTTAAGATATTTAGGCCAGCAGTAACTTATCCACATCTCAACAACACCCTACCATCGAGCTTTGCGCTACAGTGTAAGTCGGAGGGACTGTCCGCTCACTAACATGAGTAGTTGGTAGGAATGAAACATCCAAAAGTTAGTTTCTTTTGACGGGGCATTCGGCATTTAATCATTCAATTAATACATCGACTTCACTCAAATTCATTTCTGTTTCATAAATCTTTTTATATAATCGCCGAATCGTCTATGAGTTGAGTTTAAATAGAATTAATTAGTTAAAGTGTAAAAATAATAATAATTCAGAGACTCGTTATTATTTTAATAAAGTACATAACACTCACAAATGTAAAAAAAATTAGTTTCAATGTTTTATCTGTTATAAAGCAAGTAGATACAAATGGAATTGTGCAATTGATATTATCGATTACAACTTAGGTTCAACATTTTATCTGGTTATGAATATATTTTTACAAAATAATGACTGTAGCTTTGATACAGTTTGGGCGATACAATACATTATAAGATGTAGTCAGTTAATTAAAAGTAACGTAAGCTAAATGATATTTAACGTCGCGACGTGCGCCGGAATCGATATTGACGTCGTTTTTTAATCAACCAATTAAACGTCATTGGCGACGTGTAGGAGTTTGTTAACGACGAGATGCCTAACTAGTGAGAGATAGAAGAAAATTCTTAATTAATAAAATGACTCACTTTGTGAGATAAATATCTACGCACAAATAAAATGGCTCCTTGACAGAACAGTGTAATTAGGAGATTGCTTAGTCTTTCTCACTTAACAATAACAAGCCATCTCGGATGGACGGTTAATTCGACGAACTTTTAGTTTAATTAATTTCAAAAACGTTTTGCAACCTCGAAAATGCCAAGTCGCTGCTTGCGCTCTGGAACTCCTAATATAATTAAATTTCTCGGGAAAGATCGTTGCCCCAAAGGCAATGTTACAATGTTGCATTTTAAATCAGGGGAGAACAAAATACGATCTAACAGTAAGTAACGTAAAGTGACAATTATGAAATTCAATAAAGATTATGTAAAGTTTTGTTATTATTTTATTTCCTTGATGCACTTAGCAGAACACAAATGTATAATCAACATTCGTGTAACACCATATACATATGTTATGTATCATAATTAATGAGTGTTTGTTATAGAGGCGATAGAAATATAATTTTTTAAATTTTTAGTTTTAAACTGTTAGACTTTAAGCCCAAATGCATCGTCATATTTACGCAACCAATCAACAAACCACTATCTTTAATTAGATTCATTTCAATTTCAAATGTCCATAATGATTTCAATGATGGGTTGAACGAAGGGGAAGGAGAAAGACGGAGGACGGGACGATGCATTTCACACTTCTTTTTCGAAAACAACAAACGACATTTGCATGATGATGGATTGGGGGCAAAGTCTCTTAGGGGAAGCACACAGACCTCGTGCTTGTTTGAATCAACCGATGTGAATGACACGGTTCAACTGCAGCTGGAGAACTCTCACTTAGCAAACGGCATTTGGACGCAGTTTTCGGTGTATTTTCACCGAGCGACGTGGTCTAGTGCTCTAGTTCATTGCTTAGCATTCGGGAGGTCGCCGGTTCGAACCCGGGTCTGGCTGCTCTGGTCCAAGTTTTCTGTAGTTTCCTTGGATCATTTAGGCAAATGCTGGGGCAGTAACATTCCACAGATAATCTTTTACTTCTCTTCTGTCTTAATTTCGTCCGTCTCATCTTTCTCTCCATAACCACACCACCCACCCATTATCACGATTCCTGAAAGGAGGCTGAAAAGGGCCTTACGCCCTATAGTGTAGGTCGGAGGGACTGTCCGCCCACCAGCACGAGTAGCTGGTGGGAATGAAACACAAAAAAGTTTTTTTAGTTGGATTTGAGACAATTTAATGTTTGTCTATAAAATCTTCCAATTAGATCCGTTGATTTTCGTTGATTTTGTTCTGTTAGGTAGTTAACAATGCGAACTGTTGTTATTTTCAAATAATATAGATACAAGTGTTATATATTTTGCGGGCGCTGTTATCATCGTGAATTTTATAATGAAGGAAGAGTATCAAATATTGATAAGCCTCGGTCAACAACGAAATGCTTCAACAGATTTTTGTTAACATAATTAAAGCTGGCTGCAGTTGGACGTTTCCCGAATAAGCCGGACAGGATTTTCAATGACAACCCGAGGGCCATTCCCTACTTATTTGTTCACTTCTTCCGACCATCGCACTGTAATCGCGTGCCGTTCCGAAATAACGTTGTAAGCGGATTTAATAACGCCCAAATATATATATGAGTTCACGTGTTTAAAGAGGGCCATTAGTTGGCTGATGGCGACGGCGGTGGTTTGGTCACGAACAAAAAGATTTACGAGCCACGATGCCTTTCTTTCAACCGTGTAACGAAATCGGTCAAATTCCTTGTTTTCGGCTGACGCGACATGGAAATGTAAAAATACTGACGATGAAAGCACCGAAACGTAACCCTTTATTACCTACAGAAAACTTTATTAATCAGTTTTATTTGGCGTCATACCTTCATCCTTTTTGTGTTTATTTACAGCCTACAAAAAAGCCTTGAAGAGAACTCTCCACTTACGAGGATGGATCAAATATGAGCGAGCCTTTATTCATAAAAAATTAATTTTTTTATTTCACAAAAACACAAATTTCTCAATTTTTCCACGTATCCATATCCCCGTTGTTTGTCAATACATTTTTCCCGTTTTCATGAAAAGAAGTAGGGTGGATGTTTATCCAGTTGCGCACAAACAGCTCCACCTGTTCATCGGTCTGAAATCGCTCGCCTCCTTGTGATTCTTTGAGGGGCCCAAACATGTGAAAATCATAAGGGGTGAGGTCTGCACTATATGGAGGGTGTTCCAGCTGAGTTCAGTGCATTTCACCGATTTGGGCCTGCGCTAAAGCTGCTGTATGAGGCCTAACGTTATCGTGCAAGGGTAACACGTCACGCCACTCGTGACTAATCCACCTTTTTCGGCGATAAGCAAATTTTACCTGACTGACGTTATAGTAGTAGACAAAAATCGACCCACAACACCCCTCTCCTTACCTGCAGACAGGCGTGTGAAAAAGTTCACTTTCGCCTCTAAATCGAGTGAGAAGAACCTGAGGGGTGCGAACTCGAGCAACGTTTTTGATCTTCACTCAGCAACTTTGGAACCCAACGAGCTGAAATTTTTCGGAATCTCAAGTTTTTCGTTATGATTGTGTGGACACTACCATAGCTGTTGTGTGGACACTACCGAGCTGTTGCGCTTAATAGCTGGTTAATACCAAGCGCACGCAGCAATACGACGCGTCGTTTCCGTGCCACCTAATATCCCCACTTCATGTTCCTAACGCCCGGATGCTCCTTGAACAGCTATCCGGCGCGCAATTTAAAAAGTCTCGTTTATATTTGATCCACCCTTGTATTTTATTTTATTAAAGCGTTTTAAAGTATTATTCGATTATGGCTTCTAAACTATTAGGAACCCTCAGCTCTCAACTCATTTGCGCCACTAAATAATAGGCAATGTATCAGCATATTAGAACAATTACTGGATTAGATTCGTGTATACGACACTGCACTGTAGTCATATCCCGAATACTGTTTCTACACGCTGGGAATGGTTCATTGGATCCAGCGACTGCATGTATGAAAAAATAGAAAAAAAGGAGACTGTGGTAAACTAATAAATAAATCAAATAGGAGACTCACCCCAATTGGGGGGTGGGGGTGGTATTAGTCCAGCGCTGGGGTAAATTTACTGGATCCATCGCTTGGGATAATATAAACAAGCCAGGAGGGTGAATATTAAGTCAAGATTCAGCTACCTGATTTTTTTTCTGCGCATTAGCCAGTTTCTTCAGGCTTATGTGGTTTAAAACGTTTATGGGATTTAAAACGTTTAGGTTATGGGCTTATGGAGGTATTTAACGAATTATTTTAAGGGGTTAAGGGTTTTAAGTAGTTTAGGTGTAATGTTCCGGTTTATTGAGTTTTTGAATTTGGTTTATTCAACCATCATCAGACTAAAACTAAATACAAAAAATGTAGTTGTACTAATTTTTTTTTGTTTATAAAAGATTTTGTTTGGAAATTTTTATAAATTTTGTTTATAAATTTTACTTAATCAGTTTAATTTTAATTTAACATTATGATATTTGTATCAAAGAACATTGTGAGCACTAATCTTCGAAAAGGTGTGTTCTTTGAGACAAATATCACAATTAAATAAAGAAAGACTCGCCCTAATTACCACTAACTAAATTTAATATGAGCGGACACGTGTTTCGCCCATTTCACAAGTGGGCATTATCAACGCGAGACTCAATAAATATCATAATGTTAAATTAAAATTAAACTGATTAAGTAAAATTTATAAACAAAATTTATATAAATATAAATAGAAATACAAATGTGGAATCAACAGAAACAACTACTCCGAGGGCTAATACCCCTACCGGCATTGAATTACACTGTTAATTCCGATGGATTCTTAGACGAAGATATAACATATTCAAAAAAGAAGGAATTAAAATCCTTATTCGTCTAAATATTAAGATCAAAGATCTCACATTTGGAACGCGTCCTACCATGTAGGCACAACGAACCGAAAGCCATATCCCACGACCGGTTGGTGGGAGTTTGGGTGTTGCATTCGACAGCACTATTACAGATTGAAGTTTTGGGGGAGGTGACCACGTTCGCATATTCGTTTACATCCGAGTCTTTAAGGAGCCTAAAACTATGGACTAGGTTGAGAGGGATGTCAAATGATAACACCTTTTACATTGTTTATCATCAAGTCAAAAACAATGTGATATATATATATATATATATATATATATTTAGGTTAACACAAGTACAAGAGCAATCGGTAGGTTGCAGTAGTCGACATAACGTCAATGCTGTAATATTGATAATTGCATTTCCGTCATAATAAAAGTTTCCCACGCTGGTGTGAGAACCTAATTGCAATAAAAAACTGAAGTGGGTTTATTTAGTTAAATGGACTGTATGAATTATTGAATTATTCCAAAATATGGATTGATCAGGTTAATTTGGATTCACATTACTTTTACAGTCTTAAAAAAAAAATGAAAAAGCTCAGTCACGTTCTTAAAAATAAAAGATGTGAAGTAGTGGACCATAAAAACAATTTTTGTTTTATTATAAAAGACACCTGTCAATTTATACGTTGATGAAATAAAATAACTGGTTTGAAATTTGTTGATTGTGAAGTGACTTTATCTTGTGAAAAGACGTGGCAGGCCGTATCACCATGTATAGTATTGTGAAATGCAACGTTTTTATGTTCCACGGCGACAATATAAAGTTTTACTCCGGCTTTACGGCGACATCCTTTTAGGTTGCACGTTCCTTTCTAAGCAATAAAATTCGCATTTATCGCCAACTTGGAAAAACACCAGAACACCCTGACTTATAAATCGGCAATTTTCTCCTTAAATGTGTAACACTGAATTTACAAAACTTGTAGTCGACACATATAAAAAACTACCTTATATCGGCATCACTCATAACACATACAAAATCATTTCGTTGGTACATGAAATATTTTTAGAATCTATCTTATACACGCTTAAGTCCTGTTTCAACAACAATTGACTACCAATAATAAAGAAATAAAACACTGGAATGACGCGGTTATTCTCAAGAGTAACAAATGGATTATACTAAACTACTATTTGAGTAGCGGTGGTGGAAGGCAATTTTTACTATAGTTTGTGTAATATGAGAAGTGAATTGGATATATTAAGTTCTAATTGATTATTGACTAAATTAACCTCATTATTTATAGCTTTTTTATTTTCTAGACTGTCCAATAAAGATAGTTTCCTACTTTTTGATATGTTTGGATGTAAAATTTTTGATTTTTTAATGTCTATCGAGTGGTTATTTATTGAACAATGTTCTGCGAGACCTGTCTTACTTTTGTTTTTATTAATGGCGTATACGTGTTCTGATGTGCGTTTTTTAATAGATCTACCACTTTGACCTATGTATGACGCATCGCATGAATCACAGAATAATTGGTAGATACCACTCTTGTCCATTGGTCATAATATATTTTTTAATCATTTACTATACTTTTTCCTAAATTTAAAGTATTTATTTCTATTACTGTACAATTGAAATTCTTTTTTATGTAATTTTTAAATTTAAATTGACTCCCGCTCCAGATTGACATTTAATGAACAAGTTGAGTAACAATAAATATCGAAAAAGAGAGTGAGATGGATCAAGGTGATTCATTTTCATCGAACCACAAACAAAACGACGTGATCTATCTCCGCGATTGTTTGCTATAAAGTTGCGTTTGTCGGGCTGATTTTCTATTGTTTTTTTTGTTGTTGTTGTTCTTGTCGTTCGTTCTTCGAGTCCCACGTCCATGTGGCGTAGCTGTCTTGCTGGGTCGTTTGAATCACAGGTTGCTGGACCATGGATTCATGTTGACACTATACCTTTACACATGCCGTATCGTGTAAGTAGTGAGGTAGGGTCGGATTGCGGCCGTGTATACCTGAGTAAATACGCATTAAGAGCCGGTGCCATTACAGAAGCTTCGCAAGCAATAGAGACGGCAATAGGTTACCACGGGACCATGTTAATTCCACTACCAGAAAAACTGAAATTCCTTAGATTAACTCAGAAATAGAAACCATTAAGGAATTGCGGAATTTCAGCATCGGATATTTTAGGAAATAATATAAAGACCAAGGAGAGAAAAAGTCGTAAAGTAAGTGATAAGAAATAAAACTAATCTTTTGGGGAAGATATTGACATTAATTAATGGAAATAATTTTATTATTTAAAGAGAGTTTGATGCATATCTGAGGCAAATTCATTTCTATAGGTTGAGTTGTAAATATTGTTGAAGTTTAAGTACGTAGATGCTTGTGGGAACTAAACCCTTAAACTCTTCTAATTCGTTTAGACAGAGTTTTAGAAGTTTTTTTTTAAAGAGATTGAAAAAGAAGTTCATAGAAATTGAATTCCTCCAGTGCGCTCGGGTTTGTTTTGAGTGGATATGAATACCTGAAATGTAATGATTACGAAAGTTTCTTGTATTTTGTTTGGAACTGCCGGTCACAAAAATGCATTCATAATAAAAATACAAATATTTTCCGAGTTTGTATTTAAAAGAAGACTGGAATGCTTTTGTGAATCATGTTTGTAATTGGAATTTCAGTTTGGAACGATTAAATAGAAGACCTGCAATTTTTCGTCGAATTTACGTATGCACAGGTTCAGTTTCGGAGAATGGAAAGAGAAAAAGAAATCGCCCAGTTTTGGCCTCCGTCGTGGTGGAGTGGTCGTTTCACATTGGTCGAGATGGTTTCGATGACACTAAAATTTCAAATCCACGTGGATCTGTACAGCGTCTCGTCCTTTTTCCTCCCATCGACGACACATAAATGGGTCTCTATCGGATAGAGCGTCACGACGCCCGCCGACAGCTTTAGCCGATCAATAATTTTTCAGCGGATGTGGGAGACAAAGATAGATAGTTAATCTTCCTTTAAGAAACCGGAATTCGTGAACGATTCTCTTTTCAAGAGATCACAGACGTGTGGATGTTCCCGGGTGTGTATGTGTGTATGTGAGTGTATTTATGTATGTGTGCTTGGAGGGTTTGAAGACCCTTATTTATTTTCCTGCGAACGTATTTCAACCCGCAAACATCTGCCCTGACACGACGCGATAGCAGCAGCAGCAGTAGACGAAATAACCCCATTATGTCCCGCATATACAATAATTATTCATTTATTCTTTTGACTCGTACCGTGGCGTGGTGGTGATGAAGATTACGCTCCAACAACGTGGAGGAGAGGGTCGTTAAGAGTATGATTTTTATGAGGTGCGGAAATTTGAAGATCATGAACGGAGACCTCGGTCGTGTGGCGTCGCTTCGGTCTCTTTGTACCGTTATTATTAGGCGTTATTACGACCAAACTTGGTCGAATCGAGTCGTTAAATGCTCGTGAAATTTTTCTCGTAAATAATCCGACCAGGAAATCTAAGACATAATTAAACCAATCACTGGAAGCGGGAGTAAAGTGGTTTTATCGTAGGAAATCGGAAATGGATATTTAAAATGCATCTAAGTTAATGTAGCGGCGGCTCGAAGATTAATCGTGACTTATGAAGGTTTAAAAAGGGGTTGAATCTTACTGGTAGATAATTTTACAAATACTAGAATACTCGAACTCGATCTGTAACGTACATAAAGACGTATTAAATCACCAGAAGTCCTAGAAATCCAATCCGAGGTTTCGTTCAAGTACATGTAGTTCTGAATGTTTTCTGGGTTTTTATTTATCAGCTTGGAACCAGATTCGTGATACTGCAGCATCTGTTGTAAGAATTACATCGCTTAAATATTATTGCTAAAAGATCTATACCTATAGGTTGTTGTTGTTACTTTCCAGAGCTATATTAATAAGTAGAAGGTTGTGAGAAGATTAACTATAATATATTAATAGAAACAATCAAATAAATACATATACATATACATAAGAAAAATCGTGTATAAACAAAAAACATTTCATTTCAGAAGGACAAAATTATAACAGCTGCATTCACAAATGTTGAAGATATTCACAGATTTTTACAAGGACTCCTGTAGGTATGATGTTTAGATCTATAAACAAATTTCGTTTAAGGTCTTTATCACATTTGGGTTAATAGTTGACCGAGTGGCGTGCTCTAGATCAGGTCCTACTACTACTCTGGTCCATGTTTTCGGTGGTTTCCTTGGATCACTTGGGCAAATGCTGAGGCAGTATTATTCCACAGATAATTTTTTACTTCTCTTCTGTTTTCATTTCGTCCTTCTTATCTTTCTCTCCCTAACCACACCACCCACCCATTTCCACAATTCCTAAAAGGAGGCTGAAGAGGGCCTTACGCCCTACCCTCCGGCTTTGCACTACAGTGAATGTTGGAAGGACTTCCCGTCCACCAGTACGAGTAGCTAATGGATTCTTTACGGTTTTATAGATATTTCTGGATTTGAAGAAATTAGTAACATGCTAAAAGATCAGCTTAGCAGCTTCATGAAGTAAATATTTTATCGATGATGGGTTAATGGTGGTCCAGAATATTTTGAATTTGTTTGTAAGGTTCATCAATAAAATTGTGGATAGTGGGTAATAAAATTGAATTCGATGGGCGGATGTAGAAGAGTAACCAATGTGTGGAGGAAAAGGATTCCATTTATGTAGATTTGAACGAGTTGTATGCTCCTTTTCAAAGCGGTTAATTTTTTTTATGGCCAAGAACGGTAATGGTGCATTGAGCGTTTCGTAATATATTTTACGTGAATTTTACCCTCCGGCTTTGCACTACAGTGAATGTTGGAAGGACTTCCCACCCACCAGTACGAGTAGCTAATGGATTCTTTACGGTTTTATAGATATTTCTGGATTTGAAGAAATTAGTAACATGCTAAAAGATCAGCTTAGCAGCTTCATGAAGTAAATATTTTATCGATGATGGGTTAATGGTGGTCCAGAATATTTTGAATTTGTTTGTAAGGTTCATCAATAAAATTGTGGATAGTGGGTAATAAAATTGAATTCGATGGGCGGATGTAGAAGAGTAACCAATGTGTGGAGGAAAAGGATTCCATTAATGTAGATTTGAACGAGTTGTATGCTCCTTTTCAAAGCGGTTAATTTTTTTTATGGCCAAGAACGGTAATGGTGCATTGGGCGTTTCGTAATATATTTTACGTGAATTAAATTGAGCAAATTCAACGCAGTCGACGGTTGGGAGGGTAGAATAAACGTTCCTAAGGCAATATCTGCCGAGTTATAAATCCGCTCGTAAAAATGAGATACATTTTAAGCCTCTGCCGCGGTTAACTTAATAATGTCGCTCTAACTCGAAAGATATTTAATCTGGAATGGCAATATTATTCCACAAACTGCCACAACTATAATTAGCGAACAAAAAAAAAAACACGTTGGCTAAAATATAGGTACATAATATACGTACTTACATGTAGTAGGTACACAAAATGACACAAAACATATTATTACTTGTTTCACTAATTACACTTACACTGGTTTTACATACTATTAAACAACAATTTATTTTTGTTTGAGCGCAGGTATGACTACAAACAAAATTAATCAAATCAATCAAATTGTTGTATGTCTAATAATAATGTGTTATGTAAACAAATGAACGGGATTTTTATTAACAATAATAGTTCAGCAATAAAAAAAAAATAATAAAGAAAGAAGTATTTTTTGAAGACTAACTTCAACTTATTATCGGTGAGGAAAACGTGATAAATATTGAATATTGACAGATAAAGTGGTTTGTTATTAAGAGGTAACCATGTCCTTGATAGGAGTGGATATATTCAACTTAAGTAACGTAAGATATTATTTGCACATACTAATTTTTCTTTTAAACAGAGAGAATGTTTAATTCAGTAGTACCTATACATTATTGAAGTGCATTGATTGTTTTTTCTGAGAATGTTTAAAGGAATGTGGAAACGTTTCATCAAATTAAAACCTAATAAGTAATTTTTTTTTAATTGTATCTATTTAAAATTACATCAATAGTTAATTGGCTGGCTCTAACAAACCGTAATTTGTTATTTTTCTTTAAATTTTTATTTTTACATTATCATGAAACTCTATTGTGATATTTCGGTTGTACGGCACTTGTAGATAACCAGTAAAAGTATTTTTGTTTAACAGTAAAGGTATAGGCCCAGTAACAATAGTACTTCAACGTGATTAGCTATTGATAAGTGATAACAACGGGTTCCTATCTAGGTGTTGTACACACTGGATTCTACAATTGAGACTTTCTGTGGCTACATTCAACGATGGTTTTATTTATTCATCTTAAATCTAAAGAAAACTATTTATTTGCTTTTCGTGTTTATGGGTGAGTACTTTACATGCCACACATGGGTCGCCGCTAATTCAAAGTGAAGCAAATTATCATCGCTCTCTTAATATTTGATTAAGGATTATTCAAAGCTGGCTAATTACTTTCCAAATGCGAATTATAATAGATGAAAGTCAAACAAGATGTTTTCAGTATTTTTTTAACACTTCATCTGAAGGTGTTTATTTATAACGGCATTTATAAATTGCATTAAGAAAATCTCATAAACATAACCGTCGCTGAACCGCTAGACAAACACTGTTTGGTCAGTGGCGATGAAATGACAAAATCTGAAATGGTAAAAATATTTTTTTTTCAAGTCAGTTATTATAGGTACTTGGATAAAAATACGTAAATAATTCAGTTTGATAAGAGGTACTTTAACATTCCGCTACTATGGATCTCAATTAAAATCGTCATTACGTTTATTAAAAACACTTGAAAAAACGAAAACAGTAATGTTATTATTATTACTGCTATTTGAGTTTAGGCTTAATCAGACCTCAAAAGCACGGGTAATTGCTTGGCATTCCCCTTTTAGTCACCAAGTTTGCCTACGCCTCAAAGGAAGCTTCCCAAAAGGAAAGTATCCTTCGACGTCGCAGGCCGTGATGTCTTCCGCTTCTAGAGTGTAGCAGCCAACAATGCGGTGTCTACTTCCAGCCAGCCTGGGGCACTAACAGAGGATGTGGATAGCACTTTTCATCACCTCGTCACACAAATGACAGGAAAAACTAGTGGTTAATCCCTGTTTGTTCCTGTTGTATCGCAGTTCTCTTTGGTCTGTAAAGATATCCACAAGAGTCCTGGATTTCTTCTATTAAGGCTGAGAATTTGTTTTTCGTAGTCTCTGTAGTTTGCGGAGGAGGTGTAGGTTTTTAGGACTAATTTAATTACTCTTCTCGAAGTACGGTTGAATACCTCTTTCATGTCCATAAGCGTATGGTATATCCGTTGGTCTCCAGCTGTTTTTAAATCAAGCTGACAGAACGACCAGCCCTGTATGCGATGGTACCTCTGTAAATCTTTCTTCTTTAAGACCGTGTCACGAATGAATCTGTAGAACCATCTCTTCACGGTTTTGAGGAAGAAGAAGTAAGGCTGATGGACCAGAAAACCTTGGCGAAAATATAGCAACAAATGATTGAAGGATTTTATTATTACCCATCTGACTTTTGACGGATGTGATGATTCTATTGGCCAGCTAACAGAGTCTTCCCAACTACGTGGAAGTCCTCCTGTGGCAGGCACCCTCAGATCTAAGAAACCTTGAGAAGTGCTCCTAAATCAGGCAGGTTAATCTTTCCTCTTCCATGGTGGCACGGGTACTATCTTAAATTTTTACAGTATCCAGAATGGCTTCTAGATTCTTAAAAAGGACTGTATCCAATTTGTCTGCGTCTGCTCCTTTGTTCTGATAGTGCTGCAGAAGGAAGCCCAGCCTTTAGGGTTGGCTTCTGATAAACTATTTATTGAATGTATCAATAAAACGCAGTGTATGTCTGTTTATTAAACGTATATTGAAAATTAAGTTTAAAGAAGATCGACCGATCTGAGAGAGAGCAAAATGATGACTTACTAAAGTATAAAAGTACCAATACTAAAAGAGTAACAAAGCAACAAACGCAAACATACTAATTCATTTGGTAGACTAAACAAAAGTTGACTTATTACTCTAGCCGAGGTACATTCATCTACGTATATGCTTATAAACTAGCGACACAACTAAGAATAATTCTGATACAAATAACAAAACATTACGAATACAACTTAACAGCTTCTCTGACAGCTGACCCGTAATTGTTCCTCGTAGATCCGTGTGAGTGTCCGAGTGAGCTGTGAAACCTCTTCGTTCTTTTAGGAGGTACCTGCTTTTCGATCTAAGCTATTCCAAAGTGTTGTTTCATCAATAGACGCGACTGTTGGTATACATATTGGTTTGGTTTGGTATTGGATAGTTTTTAGCGAACGACACACAGATAACTTTACTGAATTGATGACTGGCAGCCTCCTGGATTTCCTCATTATCGAATAGGAAGAAAGCCGACGCGATGATCACCATGTCTGTGCCGATGAGTGAGATTGATGCAACTGCCAGATCATCAATGCAGAGATCAGATAACGGAACAGAACTGATGCTCTTACCCTTGCGGAGCCCCGTATGGTACTGTACACGTAACACTGCTTGTTTGGGGGTGGAAGTTACTCATGTAGCTGAACCACCAAACTGAAACGAGAGCTGCTTATTAATTGCAGTATGAAGACCGTTGCTCTTTTTACGGCATATTACCGGAATTATGGATTGGCTCTGGGCTCCTACCTACATTCATTCATTAATCAGGGGAGACCTTTTTAGGGGGATCTACGTTCTTTGGGACAATCTTACTCAAAGGATCCCTTCTGTCGCAGGGGTCAATGTACTTTAGAGTGCTAGGCCTTCAAAAGCTTAAGCCCCTTGACCAACTACAAGGTCTTGCAGCTCTTAGAAGAGGGTAATACAATGAAACGTTAAATAATATTGAAAAAAACTGTGATGTATACCACAGTGATGTTAATATTTACCCTAAATGACACAGATTCTTCGCTAACCTATAAGAATATTCCAACTCCTAAATTATCTATTTCTGACGATGTTGCAGTGTTTACCCTAAATGCCGCAGATTTCTCGCTTATCTATAAGAATGCCTCAACTAATGTCATAATAATAAACATAAATATGGAATCAACAGCAACAACTACTCCGAGGATTAATACCCCTACCGGCATTGAATTACACTGTTGATTCCAAACGATTATTAGACGAAGATAACAATCCAAAAAAAGAAGGTGGGATATGGCTATCGGTGCGCTGTGTCTACTGTGTAGGACGCGTTCCAAATGTGTGATCTGTGATCCTTTATAATTAGACGAAAAAGGATTTTTTTTGCAATGTCATAATGTTTACCCAAGTACCGCAGAATCTACTAAAATGTCCTGTCTTCTGAAACATGTTTTCTGGTATTAATTTTGTTTACCCCCAAATAACGTTCATTTGCTAGATTGTTATAACTTTTGTAGTACGTTCTTCGGAATTCTCATTTTCAATAACATCGTAGTTTGTGAGCTCCGTTTTTTGTACGAATATTGTATTGTCTACTTTAAAAAAATCATTCGTCTACAAGAGTATGATTAGAGTTGAACAATAATATCGCGGTCTTTGTGCGGCATCATTTTCTGAGAGTGCCATGTATCTTGCTTCTGAGGGTCGGCGCCACAAGTTTTCTGAGAACGTGTTAGCGTTTAATTTCGTAAGTACTGAAAACAACAAAAAATTGATCGAATTTAGTAATTGTGACCCTTGAATAATGTTAAACGGTTTTAGGAACGGGTTTGTCTTGGTAAGTTGGATGTTGCAAAAAAAAATAAACCTGGTACACGGTTTCGTACATACAAAGGTAAGTTAGTACATAGGTTAACATGTACACAGGACCGACTACCTAATGGATACGCGTGTGTATGAACTGTTCGGTAACCAATTATGTGCAAGTGTTATAGACATACGTGTATGTAATGTATTCGTATACAAGTGTGTTTTCTTGTCAAAGTGTGTATCTGTATGTGTGTGTCGACGTATGTATATGGATGTCAGAGTAATTGCTTTACGAGTCATTAAAAATAAACAAGCTACATCCCACAGCCGACAAGTGCGCCAGTATGTTAATTTTGTCGTTGGTTCTAAGGTGCCGAAACCTCTATGTAGGTACACGGGCATAATAGACAAGTTTTCCAGGTACCCATTCAAGTGATGGATTTCAAAAATTGGATCTATTGTGACTAGGAAGTTTGACCTCCTGTTAGACGGCCCTAATAGCTCCGAGTGAACGGTTTTTGTTCTGCAAGAATGGAGCTTTATTTTGAACCCACCAGATTTTATCTCTCCTTCTTTGAATTTTTCTCTTCTGTTCCATGCTCAGTTCCCCATGCATGTATGTGTATATTCAGCAGGCCATGTCACGGCACCTCGGCTATAGCTATAGAACGACGATTCCACGTTGAGTTGACGAGCGTGTCAGAGCGTCGTCTAGGTGGAGCTCGAAGCCTATTCGTCGCGAGTCGATTTTCATTAGTTCGTAACAGTGAAAACGCTGAAAACGTTTAGAGAAGGAGTGATTTAAAAAAATACGAGTCGGCATTGGAAGTCGGTGGCAAAATCAGCGGAATCATTGGCTAAGTGGTTTTCGCGTTATGTGATCCACGTGGATTGCGACTAGTTTGTTATACTGGCAATCAGGACGCCATATTTATAAGGACGAAAGGGGATGAAGTAGAATTATGCGGGTGGAAAAAGGACGGATTCGATCCCGTTCTGCTAAAATGAGATGCTTTCTGTCAGGTAGCCATTTTGAGGGTTAGTTTTTTTTTTCGTTGCGCATCTTTACCCTACATGCTGCTGGATCGTTTTAAGGGTGTGAGTACAAGCAGAATGTGAGTTGCTAAGGGACGCGAATTTAAATTCGTAGCATATTACAAATAAAGACATAAAGCTCACGAAAAAAGAAAAACAATGTCGAGCTTCGCGTTACTTCTTCTCTTTATGTATTATTTAGAAATAAATAGCTGCATTACATTTATACATACACATGGATATATTAACACGTATATATTTATTGAAGTACTTAAACATTAAATGTTGCTTGTACCTACAAAACAAATGAAAAATATTTATTTAGAGATTTTATTAGCGATTAAATTTATTTGCATTACGATACCGGAAAAGGGCAAATATGTAGGCAATCTTAAAAGTACAATTTACAATATCGCAGAAACGACGCAGATATTATTACATTTAATCCAGCTTTATTGAGAATTTTATTGAATTATATTTCATTACGGAAAAGAACAAAAAATGTAACCGTAAATTATCACAAAAGTGTTGGCTTAGCAAACACATTTCGGTTTTGATAATAATTACGCATTCGTGTCCAGAATTATCACACTAGGGATTTACCTAAATGATATCCATACATATTGGTGCAGAATTGTACATACGATGATTAATATAATTTATTTCACACTCTTTTGAAACCACAAATGGAGACACAAAGTAATTGTTATTTTTTTTTTGGGCGGTTGCTTATTATATCAAATTAAATATAACTATGTGTTATCTATTCGATAATCGAATATATTCTTCAATTTTACAATTGTTGGTATCTTTACCAATTTTTTATTAACAATTAAAGTTGGCTGATAAATACAGATATATGCCCTTTTATCTACAGATAATTAATGAATTATGATTTTACTGTGAACAATTAATAAAATATTTTAATGACTGGGCCAATCAAAACAAATTGATTTTTTTTTATTTCCTAGAAGTTTAATGATGTTGCTTAATAGTAACAGGTAATAAAATTAATGTACGATCCCCACGCGTAGTAAGGGACTGTTATAGAGGTACATTATAAATCTAGACACCGTTGTTTTCTCATCTTAACCATTTAATGAAGCTTTTTAGAGTAAGGGGTAGTTGACTTATTATGTCTTGATGATGTAGTTGTTTGTGCGACACGTGTTGCTTTTCGACATTTTTAAACGTCGATCGGTTGGGGGAAAACTAGAGGGTAGATACCATATAAGTGAGGGAAGAACATACGGTGCAGGAATAGCTTTGTTAAAACACTTACATTATTCAATGTAATGTTTGTTACTACAGTCGTTTACTTGTTCGTTTAGAAAAAAACGTATACACAACTTTTGTGTAAGTATCTACCAAAATTTTGATAATATTTAAACATGAACTTTAAATGAGTCGAACCGGTGTGTACGAAAGGGTTATTGGTTACAACAACATCTTCTTGCGAGAATTATTTAGAAAAAAAAAGACATGTTGTGTAGGTAGGTATGCGACCAGACTTACGAACAAGTGGGACTTGGAAGAGGGTGGTTGGAAATTGAGATTATCAGAGAATTTTGAACTCTATTTATGTGATCATCCTATAAACACACAGAGCGGCGTGGTCTAGTGCTCTAGATCCATTGCTTGGTATTCGGGAGGACACCAGTTCGAACTCGGGTCCGGCTGCTCTGGTCCAAGTTTTCTGTGGTATCCTTAGATCATTTAGGCAAATGCTGGGGCAGTAATATTCTACAGATAATCTTTCACTTCTCTTCTGTCTTCATTTTGTCCGTCTCATCTTTCTCTCCCTAACCACACCACCCACCCATTCCCACGATTCCTGCGAGGAGGTTGAAGAGGGCCTTACGCCCTACCCTCCGGCTTTGCACTACAGTGTAGGTCGGAGGGACTGCCCGGCCACCAGCACGAGTAGTTAGTGGGAATGAAACATAAAAAAGTTTTTTTTGTCTATTTTCAATATTGTGGCCTTCATATTTATATTTGAGACAATTTAATGTTTGTCTATTTAATATGCCAATTAGATCCGTTGATTTTCGTCGATGGGAATGAAACACAAATAAGTTGTTTATTAATAATTATTATTAATTATAATCGTAATTTATTATGTTCTCTTCGGATGATTCCTCATCTAATATTTTCTAATATAAGTATACGTTTTGTTTTATCATTGCTTCCTTGAACCCTGTAGGTTTTGATCTTTTAGGTAAACTTCGCTTTCTTTTTATTTTAGATAAGTACCTGCTGGTCCGGTTTTGTGGTACGAAGAAAAGGGTGTCTGACAGAGAAAGAGAAGTGCAAAAACATTCATCTACTGGCCGTTTAAGTTCTTTTTCTCGCGAGACAGGAGCTGTGTTTCGAGGTAAATTAGATAAAAAACATTGTCGCCCGTCGTATCCGCGTTGCTTAACGGCATGCGAAATCTACAAATTCAAGCAGACAAGTTTGTAAGTTTTTTTTTTTTTGGTCGTCGTACGTCGTAGTGTTCGCCCCGTTCGCTGATTGTTGTCTCTGTTTCGTACTCTTCGGCTTCGACCTCTTTGCCTCCGTCTTTTACTTCACTTACGCGCCCGCTCGCTTCGCTTCATTTTTAGGGGGCTGAAGAAGTCTTTTTGTTTGCCTCTTCGAGGGTTCCTGTTAGTGGTCCGACTGACTACGATCCAAACGCAAGGAAAAAGAGAAGCGTTTGCGCGGGGGGCAAAGAGAGCCTTCACCACGTTCTACACTCGCTCCAAATCAGTCTTCTACGGATCGCCGTAGTTACCGCGGTGGTTTCCGTGCGTCCCTCGTTGTGTTGTGCGACAAAACGTGCTTTCATTGTTTATATGTACTACGTTTTTTTGACAGACTTTTAGGGACTAACTACCGTTCAATGTGAACTAAATGACATGTTTCGTGCAGTAAAACGGGTCGGGAGTGCTTGACATAAGGATTATTTTATCCTTTCCGAATGTTTTTGTTTTTACTAAGTATATCTTTAGGATCTGAGTATTACTTGGTTGGTGTGTTTTTGTGAATTCCATTCGCTTGTTAACGGACACATCTCCCAAGGATTAAGTGCTACCAACGTGACCGCTTTGTTCGGATGTAAGTGAGTGGCCCAGGGGATTTAAAAATCATGTTCCTGTAACATACAATGTACCCCAGTGCAGGTATGAATGCCGCGGCAGCAGCAGCAGCGGTGGCAGCAGCTCGTCACCCCGTAAGTCTTTGACATTCATTATATGATCTTAATAATCCATTACAACAACAACCGCCTATGGCAACTTAATTCTAAACGGTGGAAATTCTTAGATTAAATTCTGTCTATACTTAAGGGATGAAAAGGGGTAAAAAAAGGCAACCGTTTCTTCTATTCGCAATATTACTTTTTTTCGTGCACTGGTTGTAAAACATGATGTAAATTCACTAAGAAGAAAACATGAGTTGGAAAGTTTCACCAATTTATTTATTGTAACTCGACAATATTGTTTCGGTCCAGTAAGGACCATTATCAAGAGCATAAAGTGTACTAAAATTAAAACTAACGTCATTAATATTTATACCTACAATCTACATAGGAGGAGTGGGGTTGAGTTATTCTACATTTCAATTTGATTGTTTACTAAAGGTAATATTAAAACTATTATTAAATCCGTTATCCCTGTTACCCACAAATAAACTTTATTGGGTTTTTTGAACTACTGTAGCCCTTATTCGTAGGCTGTCAATCTACATTCAGCATCGGAGATGGAAGGACCTCTGAAGGTGCTCGCCACTCGTGCTAGCGAAACGTTAGGAAGCAATTCCAACCAACGACGGCCTTTAGACACGCATAAGGACTACACTAGTTCATTAACTGGCCGCGAAAGCCTTAACCAATTTGTTGCTCTTTTGTCTTTATTTACCCAACACGTGGTTTTAGGTATCCATCTGATAATGGGCAAGAATAAAGCACACACTTAACTTGATTTATTGCAAATTAAAGTAACGAAAGTTTTTATCCACGTTTACAGGCTTGTTTAATTTCATAACAAACTAAGTGAGTCAATTTGTTCAGGTAGTTAATGTAGATAAATTGGGTAATCGTTGTAGGTTCCATTCACTAAAAAAATGTCTTTTTTGACTATGTTTTAACTTCATTATTTATTAAAGAAGTAAATTATACAGCTTTTTTTTCTGAGGATAATCCTTCGTCCTTATCAAATTTAAGAATAAATATGTCAAGCTTTTATATCAAGGATATTATTGTAGAATAACTGCTGTGCGAAAAAAAGGGGTAATATGTACCTAGTAAAAGGAGGTAGCCCCTTTCTTTTATCGTTTATTTTTGATGAGATTGTTAAAAAAATCCTTTAATTTTAAGTTCTTTTCTTATAAAGCTTTTACAGGTCCATTCCATAAAAAGTTGAGGAAAATATGTGATACTAGTAAAAGTTCCAGCTTTTCTTGACCCTATCCTTGGGAAAGTACGTTAAGAGTATTAAAGATAAAAACTTTAGGTAGATACCAAAAAAGGCTGTCCGAGATTAAGGGTTTTAGTGAACAGCATCCTTTTAATAATAGGAATTCTAGAAGGTCTTGTTAAGAAAATATCATCCTTGTGTTTTTTTTATTGTGGCAAGCGTAGTATCCCGGGAAATCTGCAAGAAAATGAAAATTACAAAGATTATGAAAATAAATGTTTTTTTTTCTTTTTTCTTGGGAATTGTCTCGTACTACATTACAACAACTACAAATTTCATTTCTTATATTTAGATAAAATCAACACGTACCTATTTATTTTTTCTTGAAAGTTTTACCGTTCACTTCTCACATCGATGGATTTGTTTCTTCCGATTGCAGTCTATTTATGAAAGGAAAGTAAATTTAATATACTAATTATAATTTGATAGATAGTTATCTATCATTCTGTCCGATCAATTCGGGTTCAGCTTTCAAAATTTTCACTTTCAATACTTATCAGTTAATCTGAATAAGTTTCTATCGGAACTTCAAAGAATTATTTGTAACGTGGTCCATTAAGTATTTCTACTATTTCTTTTCATAAAACAGTAAATGGATCAATAACACTAGAACGTTGGGATAGACATTTGTCAATCAGTAAAACAAAAAAACTTTTTTGTGTTTCATTCCCACCAGCTGCTCGTGCTGGTGGGCGGGCAGTTCCTCCGACTTGCACTGCAGTGCAAAGCCGGAAGGTAGGGCGTAAGGCCCTTTTCAGCCTCCTTTCAGGAATCGTGGGAATGGGTGGATGGTGTGGTGTGGTCAGGAAGAGAAAGATGAGACGGGCGAAATGAAGACAGAAGAGAAGTGAAAGATTATCTGTGGAATAATACTTCTCCAGCATTTGCCTAAATGATCCAAGGAAACCACAGAAAACTTGGACTAGAGCAGCCGGACCCGGGTTCGAACCGGCGACCTCCCGAATGCTAAGCAATGATCTAGAACACTAGACCACTCCGCTCGGTGTGTTTATAGGATGATCATATAAATAGAGTTCTAAATTCTCTGATAATTCTCATTTTGCAACCACCCTCTTCCAAGTCCCACTTGTTCGTAAGACTGGTCCCATTCCTACACAACATGTCTTTTCGGCATGTTCTAAATATTTGTCGCAACAAGATGTTGTTGTAAACAATAACCACAATAACCCTTTAGCGCACAGCGGTTCGACTCATTTCCATCAGTAAGAGCAGATTATAGATTTTATGTTAGGTAACTTTTATTACGTGTGGTATCAATGGGCAACTGTTACTCCAAAATATATACACCATATACTTGTTGTTAGAACCAAGAGGATTTTCCTGCTGATAAGGTAATTTCGATTGTGTACAACCGAGCGGCGTGGACTAGTGCTCTAGATCAGTGTTTCCTAAACTTTTTTAGGCCATGCCATAATATAATAAGCATAAAAATTTTATTTGTTCTTTTTATTAGTAATATAAATTATGGTTTTTAGAATCAATTTCCGTGAAATTATTTTCAAAACAAAGAAAATGAACTTCTAATATATGATAAAAAACTGAAATTTGAAAAAAAAAAATAGATTTTTTAAAAGTTAATTTAATATGATGTGTGCGCTTGATGCTTAGTGTACAGAGATTTTATATCTTGTTCCAGCTTGGGTTGTGAAACAATATCAGAGTTAATTTAGGCAAAATTTTGTGCAAAAACGTCGTTACTCAGCGAATTTAAAAGATGCTGGGTTCCCGCGACAAGAGACGCAACACAGTAAACAGTTGACAAGTTCACTTCACGACTCTAATCACTCAGTTGAGATTTTGGTGGCGTCAAAGGAATTATATTTAATAAATTAATCCCCCTATTTAAAAAAAAACTGTTTTTTCAAAAAATTTGTCGCTTACATAAGCATTGCATCTAAAAAGCGAAGGGGGTAAAGTTATGTCGGGTCAATTCTCAAATTGCCCCCCTCTAATCATCGAATTGCCCCCCTGTGGGGCGTACGCCCCACTTTGGGAAACACTGCTCTCGATCATTGCTTAGCATTAGGAAGGTCACCGGTTGGAATCCGGGTCAGGCTGCTTTGGTCCAATTTTTCTGTAGTTTCCTTATATCACATAGGCAAATGCTGGGGCAGTAATATTCTACAGATAATCTTTCACTTCTCTTCTGTCTTCATTTCGTTCGTCTCATATTTCTCTCCTTAACCAAACCACCCACCCATTCCCACGATTCCTGAAAGGAAGCTGAAGAGGGCCATACGCCCTACCCTCCGGCTTTGCACTACAGTGTAGGTCGGAGGGACTGCCCGCCCACAAGCACGAGTAGCTGGTGGGAATGAAACACAAACAGTTTTTTTTTTATTGTGTACAGAAATTATGTTGTCAACTGTACATTTCTATGAGTGTTATTATATGATCTAGTTTACACAGACAGCATCAGCGGGAACCGAAGCCACGAACCAGCATCATCAGTTCGTTTATTTTACATCGACGTGAGTTGCAAACCGACTGTAAAACAGCATCGATTTCCCGGATACTATTACTTGGGACATCGTCGTTTTGACGACGATAATATTCCCTTCTATCTCATCTCGTTTTAATCGAACCGCTGTCAATTAGATGTAACTTTATTAATGAGGCTCCGGTCCTTTGCTCTTCATCGTCTTGGAAGAAGTCGTCGATGCTTTCAGATCGCGCTACCGCTTGCTCTTCTTCTTTTTCTCATCTTCGTTCTTGATTACACCCATCTTTCTTCCTTTGTGTCTTTCTCTCTATCTCTCTTTCTGTCTAAAGCACTTACGATTACGGCTCTTTGCTTCGCGTGATAGCAACAAAATGCTAATTAATTCAAGTCCCGGTGCCCAACTTACGAAACGGGTAATAGTGTCTCCCAGTTTAATTTAAATTAGTGGACTCGTTACTGACGTGTTATATAGAACGAGTTTTTTTGTCTTACGTACTTACTTATTTTACAATTACAATGTGTTCGGAACATTGCTAGTGCATTTATTCATAAGGCCAACATTCAATTGCTTCCAGTGTTTGAATGTTTTTGATAAATATACCATTATATGAAAATATTGTAGTAACCAGGGTCTGTCATCCTCTATCGCCTATTTCAACAATTTCACACTTCCCTAAATTATTATCTACTACCCATAAATCAGGAACTGTCTGGTTGTCTTAGACGCGAACGAACGATAAAAATTCTAGATGATAGAGATGTCACTTAAGAAGTCTGAGATTCTTGGTTGTAGAGGGTCGTATGGGATTCTCGGGGTTGTCTGTGTAGTGTCGCGTTTGTTGGTTCTTTGTTTTTTGTTCCTATTTTTGTGTCTTTTTCAAGCTGCATTCACAGGTAATGAACTATTGTTTTACATATATTTTTCAACGAAGTTTTAATATTTATTATTTTGTTTTTCACTGTTACAAAATTTATACAAAAAGTTGTCAATTTTCATTGTTCTTTCAATCCATTTTATAATGACACCATAATTTGTATCTTGCATATTTTGTGATGTTTTGTTTGATTCGAACTTTTATTTTATTAATTTGAACAAAACGGTGATGTGTAACAATTATTTTGTGATTTTTGTTTGTTCCAAATTTTTATGTTTTTGCTCTGTGTTGATCTATCTGGTACGTTCAGAATGTTTGTAGCTTTGTTGAATTTACTAACATATTCTCCCGTATAGAGTATTGATCTGGGAGTATTCACAAATGTGTGTTTATTTTGGTATTTATTTATTGCAATTTATTTTTGTGTGCCCCAGATTGTGCTCTAAGGTTTCAACATATGGCTGGGTTGCCTCCCGTATGGGACCTCAGTACCTTTATTATTATTTTTTTACATTGTCTACTAACTAACCAACATTCTTCAGTTTTAAATGATTATTTACATGTGTCTGTGTATGTGGATCGTACAGGGTAGATTTTCACAGAGTGATATTTTTTAATTTATATACATTTCATACGTTACGGATGGTACACATCTCTGGTTTGTAGGGCTAAGATTGTGGGTTTCTCTGCCATACTCTTTCCCCACGATAGCCCTAGGCTGAGTCTGGCATTTGTATTTGTTTTGTTTAAAATTTAATATTACTCGGATTTTCCTGGTATTTTAATCATTTCATTCATAATAAAGTTAGGATGTCACATATTTGTTGTCTTTCATTTAACAACTATAAACAACCCTTCCAATTTGCGTTAATAGCCAGTGTATCGAACCGACAACAGCTGATTCCTATAAACAACGTAGGTGAGTTATATGACGATCGAATAGGCCTGGGTAGGTTACACTACAATATTTTTAGAAATAGTTGACGTATACTTTTCCCATATGGTTTTCAAGTCTTTGGAGACACTTTTTGAGATCCTTTTTTTATTTCTTGTAGATACGGTGTGCTTCTTGTTTAAATATTCATTTTGTTTTCAACAGTACCATGGGGTCGTCTGCTTTGTCGTAATTGAAATAATGTTTTGTCGTGTAACCATCATCACTCATTTGTTAGATTTGCTCACTTGGCTCGCCGTCCGTGTCAAGCGTCGTAATTAGGATGCTACGTTTGTTCAGAAACATGACAACCGCTGAGACCTGCGGTTTGATACGATGGATGGTACAGTAAGTTAGTAAGTAGTATTACGTATAAATGTACAGGTATGTAGGCTGGCTCTGAAAGTTCTTCTGGTAAGCAAGCAGGCTAAACCAACGTTCAAGTTGACGCTGAAGACGAACGATTCGCGACGATGCCGATGGCTATTCGGCGATGTTCTTGCAGTGTAAATTTCTGCCGACACAGCTGTTCTCATCGTTCGACATGCCCGGGTTAATTGCAACACGGTTTCAAACGAATAGCGGAAAATAACTCCTTTTACGTCAAAGATACGAAAAGGCTCCTTGTTTTCTTTTTTTTTATATGTATATAAGTAAACGACAGAGACAATCGGCTAAACGAAAAATAAATACCATTGTTGTTTTTATTGATCGTGAGTAAATAATGTTTTTCCGGAGAAACGTGGCACATAAACATACTGAGTATTTACTTTTCTAAATATCGGGTAGTTATCTAGTAGATATTCAACATCGAACATGTACAGAAGAAACCAGGGATAAATGATCGTTTGTAGAAGCTGTGTTGAAATAATACTATTTATTACATAACTTATTAAGAAATAAAACAAAGTAATGTTTACACCAATTTATTAGTCTACTCGACAATTGTTTCGGTAGATACTACCATTATCAAGAGTATTTACGTAGTACTAAAGTTTGAAAAGTGTGGCTTTTAATTTATACTTGCTACTTACCACCTATACAGGAGGAGTGGGAATGTATCGAGTCAAGTTCTGTTTGGTTGTTTACTAAATTTAATTTTGCATCTTTGGCTTTCTTAATTTCTAAATTTTGTAGTAAAGTTGGTTTTCTGCCTTTATTAATATTTGAATGGAGTATTTTAGTGTGGTCTATATCTAACTTATGGTGGGAAGTTATACAATGGTTAGAAATTCCTGTTTTTTGTTCTCTTTTATTTATACTGTATAGATGCTCTTTTAGGCGTGTTTTTATTGCCCTTCCACTCTGTCCTACATAGGTAGCATTACATGATTGATATATACCGCTCTTTTCTCTTATATCTTTTTTGGGTTTATAGTTAACTAGGAGATTTTTTAGGGTTTTTGTATTGGTTTCTACTGCCTGTAAGTTGAATTTCTTTAGTCTGTTCTTTATTTTTAATGTTAATTTTTTAACAAAGTTTATCGAAGGATACATTCGTTGCTTTGTTTTTGTTTACAGGCTGTTATTATATAATAACGTTGACACTATTATTGTTACCCTCCCTTTGCAGTAAGTCTTTTAGTAAGTTAAAAATAATGACTTTTTTGTATTATTAAAGGTAGCAACGGTTTATTTATTTACTTAATCAGTTAACGCAAAAATTTTCCAGTCATTATTTATTATTGGTGATGTAGAAAGTCAATTGAAAATATCCGATAAGTTTGATTTTCAGCATGACTGGCAATGCCCTTTTTTAATTTCCGCAGTGACCGCAAACATCTGTGTAAAATAAAAATGAAAATCTCCACGAAATCACAGAAAGTTTTTGCAATTTGACACGGTTTGGTAAAACATAATTAACTAATAGTCTCAAAACCGCAGATCTGACAAGTTGTTTTTTTTAATCATTGTCGATTGGTTAATAATAATGAGCACATGGGTAAAATATAAATTTTCGAATTTAGGGTGATTCATTTCATTATATATATATATATGTTGCCCACACTTATAGTAAATTTAGTACTAAGCAGATAAAGTCGTTTTACAGGAAAGGTTAACAATGTACGTAATAATATTGCGCACAAGGGTTTATTTTGGGGGCGCATGGGAGTAGTCATTTCCTAGAAGCACATAAGGACATGGCAAGTTTCTAATTGCAAAGGGCGAGGGTAGTAAGCGTTGGCAGTGGTGGATATAATATGTAGTAGTAGTAGTAGAGTAGTGTATAGCAGTAGGTTTTGTTACCCCAATGCTGAAGTTAGTTAGTTCTGCAAAAGGCGATAGCGGATTAGGGTGCAGACCCTAATAATAAATGGCAGCTGATATGAATACATACTTAAATACAATGAGACGGACGCCCCTCTGAGCAGGTATACGATTTGTAATAAGGGTCCGACCAGGGGGTGAAACGGTTGTTGATATTATTGTTCTGTTGCCTGTCGGACCTTTCTGCTTCTTCTTTTTCTCGTTCTCGAAAAAACTTATGTACAAAGAGGTCGAAAAGGTTATTCAAAACAACCCCTACTATCTACATTATGCGATTTTTGATACTTAGTCTCTGTTATTATGTGTCATAATGATTTCGAACGAATAAAATTGTAAAATTAAGCAAATGAACTTCAACAATTTATTGTAACGATACACTCGACAATTGTTTCGGATAAGTAGCCATTAACTAGAGTACAACTATACTAAGTCAAAATGTGCAACATATCCTTTATATATACATAAATTATGTGGTTATTATAAATCTATGAGGAGTGGGGTATTTAACACATACAGTTCTTTTTGGTTATTAACAATATTTTTCTTTTTCGTTACGGCTCTTTTTATTTTCAGGGACTCTAGTAGAGTTAGTTTTCTGCTTTTAGGTTGGCAATAAAGTAATTTACAATTATTTATATCTATATTATGTTGATTTTTAAGCATTGTTCAGTGAGACATGTAGTGGGTTTTTTAATTCTTTATATTGGCTAAATGTTCTTTTAATCGTACTTCTAAAGATCGGCCAGTTTGTCCTATGTATAAGGCATCGCAGTGCTGGCAATTTAGTTGATAAACCCCACTTTTTTGTTTGTAATCTTGTAATTTTCTTGTTGTTAATTAACGCAGAACCTAAATTAAATTTATTTATTTATGTAGTGGTTATATTGAATTTATTTAGAAAGTTTTTGATTTTGTGGCTTGAGTTTTTAATGTAATTTATTGAACAGAATATGTTATCAGAATTAGTGGAGCTTTTTTCAATTTTAAATAAATTTTGCGAATTTTATTGGTTAGCATTTTTTCTATTGTTTATATACTGTAGCCATTATTTTGAGTAATATGTTTTATTATGTTTATTTCCGAAAGGTAGTTCTGTTCTTCAAGTGGAATGTTTATTATTCTATGTAAAAGACTGTGAAAAGAGGCAAGTTTAATATTTAGTGATTGGCATGAACTTGAAGGTATTACTAAATCTGTCGTGGTAGGTTTTCTAAATATTTTATAACCCAATTTATTGTCTTTACGGTATGTGGTTAAATCTAGAAAATTTAGTTGTTTATCTTCTTCTATTTATGTTGTAAAAGCAATCTTATTGTTTAATGAATTTAAAATATTTACGAATTTATGTAGTTGTCTGCGGGTTCCTGACCAGATGCAAAAAATGTCACGACATACCTACATCAAAAATTAATATATTTCGTATATTGAGAAAATTTACTGTCATCAAGCAAGTTACCTTCTAAATAGTTGATAAAGACTACCGAGCGGCGTGGTCTAGTGCTCAAGATCATTGCTTAGCATTCGGGAGGTCACCGGTTCGAACCCTTGCCCGGCTGCTCTGGTCCAAGTTTACTGTGGTTTCCTTGGATCATTTAGGCAAATGCTGGGGCAGTAATATTCCACAGATAATCTTTCACTTCTCATCTGTCTTCATTTCGTTCGTCTCATCTTTCTCTCCCTAACCATACCACCCACCCATTCCCACGATTCCTGCAAGGAGACTGAAGAGGACCTTACGCCCTACCCTCCGGCTTTGCACTGCAGTGTAGGTCTGAGGGACTGCCCGCCCACCAGCACGAGTAGCCGGTGAGAACGAAATACAAAAAAGTTTTTATTTTTCATAAAGACATCGGATAATACTGGATATAACGGGGACCCCATAGGGAGACCCTCTTGTTGAATGTAACATTTGGAATGTATCAGGTCAACCCTCTTCGATGGGTTTGTTTTTGATAGGTGTAAACTGTATAGAGTCGAATTGTGAGATTTTACAGCAGAAGATAATTACCATCTTGAGAGTTTTCCTAATGACATGGTAGTGAACGTTGCAACTCGGTCACTTTTTCTGCTACTGCTCTCGGATTAACGTGATTTATGACATGGTAAAGATGTAATTTTTCAGAAGGAAGGCTAATTTTCAAGGTAATAGCTGTTCTTTCATCCGTTTTACGACACGACATGTTGTGTACCTTTTAAATATCTACTTATTATTTTCCAGCAACAAGTTTTAATGATTTCTCGCTCTTGCACAACATGTATCGTATCCACCGTAATTGGCGTTCCATCGTATTTTAAGAAACCTCGAGCTATTTTTAATTGGCGTCTTAACTTTTTTAATTGATTAATTAACACCCTTTGGTGAGATGCTTTATGGCTGGGCAGCAATCCAAAAGATTGCAAGGAACTGTGGATGGTGGTGGTATGTATTATAAAATTATAAGATCTACTGTACGAGTATGTCGTTATTCTTGCTTGGTAGAACGCGAAGAATTCGGATGATATATTACTAGAAGAGCGATTTGGATGTATAAGAGGGGCTCTAATGTTTGATGATTTGTTGGATCTTTCTAAGAATTAGATTCGTAAGATCGTAACTCATAACTGGGTCAGACACCAGTTGTAAAGTGTTTATTTTCACGTTTTCAGGGTAAACGCTGGTTCGTTAAATTTAAATCATTACTTCATTTTTTATTCTTTCAAACATGTTTAATAGTTGCAAATACATATGAGAAGAACTATGATTTAAACAGATATCATAATATTGATATGTACTGGTCGATCCTTGAACTTTAGTTTTCCGTAAGAAATGCATGGGAATACTAGATATATTAGACATATTTAGTAGAAATACTTAAACGAGACCAAGTCCATTGAAAAGAGCATAAAATCTTCTATAAAAAAATCTCATGCATTTTTTTGTGAAGATAATACTTAGTTTGTTTATTAGCTTTCAAAGTTTAGGAATATTTTTATGATTAAGGAAAACACCTCTTTGTGAAATTTGTAATAGATGTATTAGTATTTATTAAACCTTTCCGTAGAATTACATTTTTTTTTATTCTTCATAAAGTAACACTAGATAAATCACCTTTATCAATAGTAATAACGTACAAAGAATTTCTGAAAATCGTTTCTCTATAAAAAGAGACTTTTGAATCTAATTAATAATTTTGTTAGTGAATAAATTAAGTAACGGGGGAAATATACGGGTTTTCTGATTCAATTATTTAGAAAGGTTCAAGTTAAATTTCCTTCTTTAAAAAAAGCAAAAAGATCGTTACTTAATGACTAATAAGGATTCTGTAAAATATTATTAATACGTAAGAAATTATGAAAGAAAATCCTTTTGACATTTTTTTTATCGGATTTCATTTTGTGGGTGTAAAATGAAAAAAAAATTGTATATGTTAGTTTATGTTGTGGTACTTAGGTCGGTCGAATGTTTACAAAGATTTTACGCAAACAAAATGAAAACTAAAGAAAAAATATCAAAGAGATTTTTCATCTTAACTTTTGACTGGGTTTTAATGGGTTAATAGAACAGAAAAAAAATAATAGAACCCATAAAAAAAATCTTAAATTTTGAAAGCAAATAAACACACGAAGTATCCTTTTGACAAAAAAAATATGCTCTTTTCTATGGACTTGGTCCCGTTTGTGTATCTGTTTTTGTTTACGAGATACAAACGAAAATGTCTAGGAAAGTAACCTTTCTATATTTTTTTTTGTGGAAGTCCAATTAATTACCAGTAATTATCAAAATTATGAGCTCTGCTTGGACCATAGTTCTTCTCATACCACCTATCCTACTTGCAAATATTAAACTTGTTAAAAAAAAATAAATAAATTGAATAATCCTAATACAATATGTTAAATACCAATTAACCAAATAAATTAAACAGACTCCTTCCTTTATAATAGCTTCTAATTTCTCCTATAAATTAACTAAAATGTATAAACTCTTCATTGTATTAATAGTAAAAGAAAAACACAATGCTAAATTAAAATAAAATGTCTGACCACTATCATCTTATTATAATTGGGGCCTATTCTACTCATATGTATCCTCTTTTTGGAATAGGATCGACAACACTGGTTTTTCAATTTTCTTTAGAAACGAACTTCTAATTGCATAAATTAATTTATTTGGTTATTTTCAAAAGAAATCTCAATTATGAAATGGACAGAACCGTGCTGTTCCATTTCTCCAACCACCTCACGTGTTCTATTCTTTTTATACTTTTTTAATCTATGAATCTCATCATCCCCATCCGGTACACAACAACCCCTTCCATCTCACCATAACTTTACTACTAGTTAACAGGTGTCTCCCGTCCACACATAAAAAGATATATTACCTACTTGCAGACCGCACCACAGTGTCGATGTTTCATGTTTCAAGAGTTTTTCACCTTATTTGGTCCTCTTTTGAAGGCTTGTTTACCACTGCTGAATTTTTAAAAAACTCTGTGGTTATGGTTTTAACTTTGTGACAATCCATAATTACGGGATGAATAAAATCAAACACAATATTTTGCAGTCTCACTCAATTTATTACCTTAATTTATACCTACAATACAACTTAAACGGAGGGGTTTAATTTTTTTTATCTGGTCATTTAGTAAATTGTCGTTTTCTAATTTATTGTATTTAAACATTTCTAATGACTCTAGCATATCTAGTTTTTTACCTTTATTTACATAATGCACTGGTGTTATAATATTATCAAATGTATGGTTATTTTCAATGATATGTTCAGCAAATGTTGAGGAGCCATTTTTTAGTCTAATTACTCTTTCATGGTCTTTTAGCCTTGTTTTAAATTTTCTGCCAGGCTGACCTAAATACACACTATTACAACACTTACATTCTAGTTTATATACCCCTGATTTATGCATTTTTTCTATCTTATCTTTAGTGTGACTAGATCTTTTTTTATTATATTTGAAATGTTTTCTGTAATATTACTCCCAAAATATGTTACTGTCCTATATTGTACATTCTTATCTCTTATCTTAGGGTACACTCTACTTATTTCTTGTTTATACTATTTTTTATTTAACAATTTATCTATTAGTTTACCATTATAATTGTTGAATTGTATAGTTTTCTTCGTTCAGGCATGGGCCGCTCTAACATTTGGTGAATGATTTATTTTTAAAGTAACAGATAACAAATACTTTTCTTTTCTAAAATAAATAATGATAATAATAATAATAAATAATAAACAAACAAAAAAGTGATCATTTCTGGCATCTGAATTTTGAGTTATTTTCAAATGAAAACTTAAATTTAGCATCGTAGAAATAAAATAATACAAGTTACAAACACAATTTATTGCACCACAATGCACATATCGCCACACAGTGGCTTCTTCAAGTGGAAGAAATAAATACAACTTAATCTAAGTAACAATTCGCTTAAATACTAATGACAAAAGGGGGGAGAAAATACATATTCTATTAAATGTTCAACAAAGGAGAATTGTTGGTGTCTGATAGGTCATTAATGATCATACCTTTTGTATTTAGTTTATTGATTTCCAAACTTTCATATTAATTTAATGTAAGACCTTTCTTTTCCATATGTAAAATTTTGAAATTTTCATCGAAACTGTGATTATTTTCAATTAGATGTACTTAGCGCATAAGTAGAATTATCGTTTTTATTTTCAAAACTCTTTTTGTGCTCTTTAATACGATCTTTAAAGCACCTATCAGTTTGGCCGATATACGATTTATTGCGACTACCGCAATTTAATTTATAAACCTTAAAATAATAATAAATATCTTTATTGTTTTTTTTATGTATTTACCAAGCCTGTTGTTCGTTTAAAGGAAATTATTGAATTAGTGTAACCTGATATGCATTTGCCTACTTTAACTGAAAAATTACCTATGTATGTAAGTGAATTAAAATTAGTTTTTTTTGTTAGCTATATACGGATAAACAAAATTAAGTGTTTTTCTAGATAATTTTTTATTAAGTATTTTTGTTACGATTGAGGTATTAAAGCCATTATTGTTGTCAATGACATATATCCTATTCAGTTCTTTATTGTAATCTTCTTCTGACATAGATACCGTTATGAGTCTATGATGAGATGAATTAAAAAAGGAAAAAAAAGCTTCCTCGATACAATTTTTAAATTTAGCATTTTTTGGTCGCTGAGTTCGAATTTGTTGACACAACAACATAGTTCCAACACATTATCATTTTCTTATGATACTAATTTACCTTGTTTGGCTTTAAGATTAGGATATGTCGACATTTCAATGACATTTACTGTCTTAGTTTTCTGATACATCTTGACCAGTGTTTTTGGCACAAAATGTATGTAAATAAACTGTTCCTTTGTACTATGCATATATATATATATATGTGTAATGAAACGTGCGTCGGCGTTAGTTGTATCGAAATTGTTGGCAAAAGGGCGTGAGCCGACAACGAATGTAGCATGACAGTTAGCGAGCAGTCTGGTGGTAATATTGGGGTCATTTCCTCAACAAAACATCATCGTTTTGTACAAATCCATTAATTTGGTACGTTAACAAACGCGTCGTTTCTATTCATTACGTTCTAGATGAATTATAAATTGCCCGTGTTGTTCAGGATAGATTTAAACCACCAACTGCAATAGTTGAAAATGCAACTTGCCAACCGTTGTTGTTATTACAGTTAAGTTTTATCCTTGTTGACAAGTGACATAGTTTACAATTTGTGAAAATGAGGTAAAATATGTATACATGTATATCTATTTTTATGGGTATCGTCTTCTTTGTTCTTTTCGAAATATCCGAATAAACTTAAATTGTATTGTGTGCTATAAACAGGGTGACCGTAATTCTTGAACACAAAGGTGAATAAAACAAAGTATATTTATTAGTTTAAATAAATAAAACACAAACTGTTTAAATTGTTTTACTGATACTTACTGTTTGTTCATTTGTAATATTTTTGTTATTATATAGGTAGCTTTTTCGAATTTCTAGTTTTTTGGACTGTATGTAATATTTTAAAATCGTTTTTAGAAAAATTGTGTTTGTTTACAATGCAATGGTGGGCAAAACCTGTAGTGTTTTTATTATTTTTGATAGATTTTTCATTTCTATTTTTTTTATAGGTATCCAAAAAAGAAGGTATTAAAATCCTTTTTCTTCTAAATATTAAGGATCACAGATCCCACATTTGGAACGGATTTAGATTTGGAAAGGATTTTAGTACCTTCTTTTTTTGGATATGTTATCTTCGTCTAAAAATATTTCGTAATTAACAGTGTAATTCAATGCCGGTAGGGGTATTAGCCCTCGGAGTAGTTGTTTTTATTTATTCTATTTTTTTAAATTTCTCTCTGTCTGACCTATATATATATATATATGGCATCACAATTTGAGCATTCTAACTGATACCCACCTGATTTTTTTAATTTATTGTTTTCTGTTAATTTGTTATTGATTAATATATTGTGTTTGTATCTATGACATATTTTTGAACTTAACCGTTTACATAGTTGATGAATGACCAGTTTTTATTATTTTTTTTTGTAATTATTGTTATTATGTACTTCGTTCATTATTTTGGATTTGTGTTTCTTACCAATGATTTTGCCATTATGTCGTGCTATAGTTCTTCTGAAATTGACTTGTTTAACGTAGTTTTCTTTTGATAGAGGGTAGTTAATTAGTCTGTGTATTCAATTTAATTTAATTTAAACTAATATTAAAGATGTTTTTCGAATTTTCCACCGCAAATCCAGTATTTAAAGTATTTTTATAAAATATATACTTGAATTTTTCCTTCGATGTGCCAGGTTGGCCATCGTGTTAATTTTTCTATATACATAACACAAAGGCTTGAATTGATTTATTTATTTATAATAAAAAAAAAACAATGTGTAAAATTGAAATGAATTTATTAAAGTACAGCATGCATTAAGAGTTACTATACATATAACTAACTTAACTAGATGATTCTTAAACCTAATACTACCCTACCTGCTAGGGATATCCATAAAAGACAAGGTAGGTCAGGCAAAAAGACCCTTCTCAATTTTGTGCTTGTCTTTCTTTAAAAGTAAGCTTTAAATCTAAATACAATAGAAGCACATATATCTTATCTACGTTTAACACATCGATCCGGATCATTTTGGTACCAGCCGTACTTTTGGGAGCTATGGATCGCCTTCAAAATTTGTGGTTGACCCTTCAAGAACTAGAACTTTACTCACTGATGTTTGTATAGAGTTACATAATAGCCTCTTTCAGTAAAATGAAACAGAGATATAAATGTATCGGGAAGTTTGTTTATTAGGTGACGTCGTCTTGCCAACATAGGGGAACTCCCTTCTTACAGCAAGGCGAACAGAGGCGCTGCACAAGGGGTTAAAGTTGAAATATCTTTAGCAAAAAGTATATTTACGTGTATTTGATAAATCTTTGAAGGGTGGTAGGACAGTGTTTTGAACAGGAAGTACAGTCTTACTAAAAAAAAAGTACTTATGGTTATTCCTAAATTCGAGTTTTTTTTTACATAACTTTTGAAAATGTTGGCCGACAGACAACTCGGTCTAAATTGGATCAGATCAAAAGGTGCTTCGACTTTAAAACTTCACTCCACATTTCAGCATCCTCCCGCGGATTGTTTATATTTTTATCTCGAAAAAAGCTAAACAAACATCTATTCATCTTTTCAGCGTTGAAGGAACGATGTTTGTTTTTCCACTCGCGCGCTGCATTTGTTTGATTATCGTATTTCAAATATTGCCCGTAAAAAAAGGCGAAAAGTAGGCTGTAAATATTGGGATGGTTCAACACGACTTGGCGTTTTATTTCCCGTAAACAAACACGCACTTGTACGAGCGAGAAGCGGACACCACGGTGACGTTAAACTAACAATATTTTGAGACGAATAATAATCTCCATCATGGACCATTAAAAACTCTTATTATTATATAGATCGCAGCAGGCGACGACGGAAATGTTTTACTACTACGCGTTGATTTTCATTTGTTCCGTAAACTTCAAAAAGATTCAAGTTAAGGAAAACAAACTAGACGAGTAACGCGGTCGAACAGATTTATTTTGGACAGGGATGACTAACGATAAGTGATATGCGGACTGAATTTTCTCTTTTGTTACTCGAAACAAAATATTCCAACTTGACTTCACAATAAACAAAATAAGTTAGTTAATCGTACATGTATAATAATTTGCTAGTATTTACGGTAGGTATGCATGTTTGTAATGGAAATCGGTGAAGCTGTGTTCTCTAATTATATGACTTTTTGCAATAGCTGACTATTAAAACGTTTAATAAAGAGGTGGAATTATAGAACTGTCCTTTTCATCTACTTTCGATATCTAGGATACTGTCGTTTAATCGAAAATTTTAATTGAAAATAATGAATATTTTAACGTGTTGGCCGTGTTTAAATACAGGGTCTTTCAAACTGAGTGGTACATTAGACGTTTTAGGGAAACTAAGCATTCGTCGCTACATAGTCCACGAGAACGCTTCGACCACGCCATTGAAGATGTCTTCCGCAGAAGAAGACGAAACGTCTGGTATCATTAACCAACCAAGACCACGGCAACTTAGCCCGGAAGTTATTTCATCAATAGACACCGGCCGTGAAAGCCTACATTCTACGAAACTAAGCATGTTACAGATTTGAAAATTTGGAAGTTGGGAGTAGGGGTTATCAAGGATGATCTATTTAACTAAAATAATTTCAACTGTCGGGCACTTGCGGTTATACCGGAAGTTGATGTTAACTTTCTTATTTTAAATGGAATGTTATATTTTTTACGATATTACGATGAATTCGTATGAAACATAAAATTTTAAGGTTAGTTTGATAACCAACTTGTATGCCTATATGCTTACGATGAATAGTTTCTGAGATAATTTAATTTATTGGAAAAAAGATTGCACTTCCGGTTAAGTGCTCGACAGTTGAAATTATTTTAGTTAAATCTATCACCTTGATAATCCCAAATTTTCAAATCTGTAAAATACTTAGTTTCTCTAAAACGTCTAATGCACCACTCAGTTTGAATGATCCTGTATATGTATAGGGTTTTTAAAGCCTAATGTATAAAGCAATAGTTTTAATTCAATCGTTGCATAGGGTGAAAAGTTTGCATTTGTTATCACTAATAAGGTTAAAGGTAACCGTTTGGTGAATAATGGATCCAGTTAATTAATTACTTTTACATAATCAATGGTTGTTAAAACTCCATATCAAATAAAGAAAACCAGAGTAAGGTTTGAAAAATATTTTTAATTGTTATGTTTAATTGTTTGACTGAAACATTGGCTTATTCAGGTGAAGATGTTCAATGTTTAGGTGAATCAATTAAAAATATTTTTGAAACTTTACTCTCATTTTCTTTATTTGTCATTATTTTATTTGTTTCCAGTTGGTAAGAAACACTCATTTAATATTTTTTTCTATTTATTTATATTGCATTCAAATTTCCCATTTCATTTGTCCCAGAAGAAGCTGACGCCTCTAGCTTCGAATTGCTTTCTTTAACAAGTACATTTTCATTATGTAGTGTTGTGAAATTGAGAGTCCTGCTAAACCCATGTTCGTTTTCCACACCGAGTTTGCTTACGTATAGTGGCTGTTGAGGTTGAGGATGCCCATTTCGTTCGAACATCTAATTTAACAAGTTATCTGTAGTTTCAGAGTTGACATCTGTAATGTATTGCCCACTATCGGGTTATGGTTAACGTGCATGTACTATTGCACGTAAGTGTGTAAATCTTGGAGGTGTTTATGTTATAGTTACCATGAGACTGTACGTTGGTTGTATATACAGATGAGTGTGCAAGAATCAAATCTGTATATACGAGGTATGTGTTTTAAGTAAGTACCGTTTTGAAATTAATAAAAAACGTGCAAAGATATCTTTATAATTTTATTTTTACATGAAAGCCTGTACTTTAATCTACTTTTCTACATAATTTCGTTCAATATTGAGGCACTTGTCAAAACGTTTGACCAGTGACCAGTTTTTGAATACCCTTCTCATAGAACTCTGCATCACAACTGTTTTGACTTCGTCATCGTCTTGAAGATGCTGACCGCCCAGATGTTTCTTCAAGTGCAGGAACTAATGGTAGTCACTGGGCGCCAGATCAAGGCTGTACGGAGGATGATCTAGAGTTTCCCAGTGAAAAGATGTGATGAGATCTTTGGTCCGATTAACCACATGCGGAGGGGCATTGTCATGCACATTTGTGCGGCCATCTTTAAATGCTCTCATCTTTACCATTTTACCATTCCATTACTCATAATGTTTTGTCCGTAAACTGCACAGATCCTACGATGCATATCAATCGGTTTTAGTCCTTTAGCACTAAGGAATCATATAACAGCCCGGACTTCATAGTCGGCAGGACTCACGTTTATCGGAAGCATCTTAAACACTCAATAAATAACGTAAACAATCAGACTCTAATGGCGTCAGTGCGTAGGTAAGAGATGTAGGTACTAAGTGCGCATGCGCGGAACGCTGACCGTAGCGCTGCGACAGCAGAATTTCAAAACGGTACTTACTTAAAAAGCATGCCTCGTAGCATCGGGAGCATGCATAATGTACACCTATGTATGTGTGTTGAAGACGATGAGATCTACCGAAACAACTAATTAAAGCGTGGGGTAATAATTAAATACAACAGAGTTTTGTTATTGCTTAGCAATTACCTGGAGGACAACCGTCTCTTTATGAATTATTTATTATTTCGCTTTTTGTTCGGTGGGCATGTTGCTCTCCACCGTATTCTTCCTCGTCTTCAAAGTGGATGGATAATTGAAAAAGTTCCGGATTGAAATCATCAAGTGAAGTTTTAAAAAGGATATGCTGGGAGAATGCGAAACTTGCTTACCTATTATACCGCTTTTTGATTTTGTATGTTTGCAATAAAGTAGTCGGCGAGAATATCTGAGCATAAAGCTATGATTGCGAATGCGAAGGCAGAATACTTGGAAACAATTTAATTTTGCCATTAGACTACAGGGTATTCAATAATGTTAGAGGATTGCCACCAATCCCTCAACAAACTATAGACTCAAAACTAGGTAGTCTTTCTCCTCATTGGCCTATAACCTGCTATTGGCATTTGTGCTAGCTTCAGAACTGCACATGGACTGGGAAACATAATCAGGCAAATGGATGCCTTCATGTCCCCTATAAACTGGGAAGAACAATTCCTCAGGCTTGGCGGGATGAAAGTCACGACTCTGTAGGAATCCTCGCAGGCCATGGAGAACTGCGCTATCCCACAAATAAACTGAGATTAACTATCACTATCCACATCCTCTGTTACTGTCCTATGTAGGCAACTCATTTTTGATTGCCATGATTTACTAGGTGTTACCACCCGCAACGCCCAAGCCATTAGCTTCTTTTAGGAACCTTCTTTTGAAGCATAAGCGAAAAATGTCCATGCTTTCCAGATATGAAAAAGCTTAAATCAGATTAAAATACATAAAGATTAGTCAGCACTCCAGGTGAATAAATCGGCGTAGGTGTTTTTAATAAAAAGGGAGATTTTAAGTGTTTCTCGCTCATTAAATTGCCTGATCTTCATTTGTTTTTTTCGTGTTGTCATCCCTGATGATTTTAACGACATGTTTTGCTGTTCCCCCTTCATTTTCCACTTTTAACTTTCTTTCCCATCACATCCATTTGACAGTTTTAGCCCCCAGTGCCCGCCACTGTTTGTCACTTTAATTGCTCCTTCTCCATCGCTCTCTGTTGTGAATTAAAACAAAAACATTTGAAAGCTTGGTCACAGACGCGTGGTTTCGAGTCGGATAAATTTGCAAAATGGACGTTCGCGGGCCGACACAATGCGGTCGTGTTATTACGGAAGCATTTGACGACACAAAAGGCCGATTTCACATCGTAACATAGTATTATCTAGCGTGCTTCGGTCAATTAAGGCCTCCATGTATTCGTTAATAACAGGTCGCCAAGCGGAATGCCTCGTGCATATCCATACACCGTCGTCACGCTAGAAATAATACGTTGTGTATTTCCATCTATTCTAACAACCATTACCACTATGTGTATTATACGTAAATGTAAGAAAGAAATGCGACTGGGTAATTCGTATTAGTATCGTTTAAAAATTTAATTAAGCCATGCACCTATCTACTATTCTCTTTATGCTACAGTACACTTTACATTAAAGTGTTTCTTCGGTTCATGGATCAATTGTCCCGCCATAAAACATTCAGTTGTTTTGTTTATTAAAAATTTAATCCCTTCAATAACGGCCCTTGAATATCTAATAATATGTCACACAAATAAGAAGTAACGATACGAGGGTGTATCAAATATAAATGTAAATGGTTTTGTAAAAAATCCGAACTATATTTAATTAGACTTTGATACATATACAGTGCCCGGCACCTAAGGAATCATCGGGTGCGCACTAGCAAAGCTTAGCCCCTTTAGGGCGGGGATAATCGACCGGTAGGTAGAATGATAACTGCTCAGCAAGGTTCAGTAGTGTAGTGGCAAATAGTTGCAAATTAACGGAGTAGAGAAGGGGTTGTTATGGTAAGTAAATCGGTGGAGTGAATTTACTTGTGTTCCGTGTTCAGTACTTTTTCTCTCAGTGATACGCGCCGCTTCGGTTCAGCTATATTCTTATTAGTTGTATCATTTATTGCTATGCTAATAATTTCCGCCAAGCTACCTGTCAATCTGACCGTCCCTGAATCTCCTTAGGTGCCGGCCACTATACCATTTTTCTACATAGTCCCCCGCCTTAGAAATACATTTTTCCCATCGGACTGAGAGTTTTTTTATGCCATCATTGTAGAGTACAAATGCTTCCACTGCGTCGTTCTCGTGGAAACGTAAGCCCCTAAGTGCTTCTTTCAGGGCCCCAAAAAGTTCGAAGTCACAAGGGGACAAGTCGGGGCTATATGGCGGATGTTTCAGCGTTTCCTAACCTAACGCATCTAATTTTTGCCTTGTGGCATTGGCTGTATGAGGCTTGGCATTGTCATGCAAAAGAATGACACTTCCGACTGATTCCTTCTTCCTTTTCCTTCAACATGACAAGTCCGCGCCATCCAGTAGATCACAATAATATTGCGTATTAATCTTGTGGTGTTAATCGTGGACACTGTTGCCATTACCTTTCAGGCTGACAAACGCATATTTGCCTTCATCGGTCACCTCTTGCTCCTTATTCTTCACTTCATACCAGTCTGTTTCGACTCGGGCGTGTAGTGGTGCACCCATGTTTCGTTACAGGTGACGATATGATTCAAAAATGCTTCACTCTCTTGCTGGAATCGATTGAAGTGTCGTTGCGAAATCTCCAATCGATGTTGCTTGTGATCCTCCGATTACAGTCGGGAAACCCGAATCCATCTGGTGGACACTGCGAATTTTCAGGTCATCTGTTACGATCCCATGGACACTTCCGTAACTAATGGTTAATTCATCAACAAATTCCCCGAGTGTTATGCGTCGATTTCCGTCAATGAGATTTCGGACCGCCTCAATGTTGGATTCGGTAACACTTCTACTTGGGCGGCCTTCAGAAAATTCCTTGTGCCATGCAAACACTCGAATTCTTGACAGGGTGTTGTCCCCGAACTGTGCCTATAACCGCCACAAAAATTCCTTTGAATTCACCACCTCCTTGGCCAAAAATTTAATAATAATACGTTGCTCATTGTTTCATTTCGTACTAAAGCGACTCGAGTGATTTGCGATTGGTTCTCCCTTCTCCCCAGCGGTACAGGCCATCTTCATATCTACTACTACCAGGTCACTGACCTCTCCGTAATTTGAAAGAAAATCAGTCCCGTTTATATTTGATAAACCCTCGTACATCATAGGTATGATCATATTTTAATTGTCATGTGGGCACTAATTTTATGTGACCTCAACAATAAATGACGCTCGAGTCCGAGGGCACGTTGAATTGGTGACCTCGTGAGCATATAGGAATCAATGTACGATCTCTGATCAATAGAATCGAGCTCGATGATAAAATACAGTTCAATTGTGTTTTTGCAAAATTTTTCAATTAATTTTGGTCAATTATTGTGTCCTTTCTAACTTTTATAATCATTTTTGTGTTTTTCATGTGTCCATCTAGGGCGTGTGATGTCTGTCGGTTTGTACAATGACAAAAACCTCGTTATTTGATCATCCATTGTTTGACATAAGTTAACGAGAAAATGTTAAAAGCAATTAACGTTTTCGTATACCGTGCAACGGCATCGCAGTGGAAGTGTTTCGAATTTAAATAGGCAAGAGCAGGTATTTGTTCAGACACTAAAAGACACTACCAACGTATCGTATGTTGTCCGTCTCAGTTAAACATTGATTTCAACGTTCGATACCTTTGTATTGACGAGAAAAATTACTAGAACAATGCACTGTCGTTAATCAGAAAACATGAGTGAATAAACGCATATTTTCAAACGTACGTAAATCCTATTCTTCTATGTGTTTAATGGTTTAATTTTCTGTTAAGTACGAGGTATGTTTTTTAAGTAAGTAGCGTTTTGAAATTAATAAAAAACGTGCAAACATATCTTAATAATTTTATTTTTACATGAAAGCCTGTACCTTAATCTACTTTTCTACATAATTTCCTTCAATATTGAGACAATACGTTTGACCAGTTTTTGAATACCCTTCTCATAGAACTCTGCCGCCCGACTTGTTTGTTAACCAGTGCATCACAACTGTTTTGACTTCGTCATCGTCTTGAAGACGCTGGCCGCCCAGATGTACCTTCAAGTACAGGAACAAATGGTGGTTACTGGGCGTCAGAGCAGGGCTGTACGGAGGATGATCTAGAGTTTCCCAGTGAAAAGATGTGATGAGATCTTTGGTCCGATTAGCCACATGCGGACGCCCACTTCGTTATTCATCATGCAGATTTATGCGGCCATCTTTAAATGCTCTCACCCACTTCCTTACCATTTCATCACTCATAATGTTTTATCCGTAAACTGCACAGATCTCGCGATGAATATCAATCGGTTTTAGCCCTTTAGCACTAAGGAATTGTATAACAGCCCAGACTTTAATAGCGTCAGTGCGTAGGTGAGAGAGGCACTCAGTGCGCATGCGCGGAACGCTGACACAATTTCAAAACGGTACACATGCCTCGTATTATACGAATTTTCATTTCACGTTTTTTCTCCTCCAAAAGTTGATGATGATCAATTTTGGTCTTGTACGCTTTTCTGCAATTAAGTGTATCTGTGTGGGTTTTCGAACAAACAGCTATTATTATGTCCACATGTATTGCATTAACTTATGCTGTAGAGATGTAAGTTTGTGTATTTGGATTTTAACGGGTCTGTGCGGATACAAAATTGATTTTTCATTATACTATTTAGCGACAACGAAGGTTGTGCTTATGTCAATACGTATAATACATAGTTTGCATTCACGACTTTCTAATTGTACCTTTACATGTCGAATAAACAACACTTTAAGTTAAAATGTCGGTAAATAGTATTCTCAGAATAATTTTCCATTCATGTTTTGACATGTTTACCGTAAGGATTAAGAACAAATTGTTAGAAATCGCTATAAATGTTCAATTTGTTAGAAAACAGCAAGTGAACCCAATTGAACGTGTGAAGAAATGTAAGAGGTGAATCACGAGTGGATCTAAAAGTCTTCTTTGGGGAGTGGGAGGTGATGGTGAATAAGTTCATATTATGGGGTTAGTTCGCTTAAGGGGCAAAGGAACTTGCCTGTTTCCTAGTTAATAATCTAAAACATTAAACCGAACTAATCTAAATCTCGTAACCCTATGACCTAAGGGGTTAAGGAGTTCAAAACACGTGAGTTTAAATCGCTTGGGTTTAATGGTTTGGGTTACCGAGCGGCGTGGTCTAGTGCTCTAGATCATTGCTTTGCATTCGGAAGGTCATTGGTTTGAACCCGGGTCCGGCTGCTCTGCTCCACATTTCTGTGATTTCCTTGGATCATTTATGTAAATGCTGAAGAGTAATATTCCACAGATAATCTTTCACTTTTCTTCTGTTTTCATTTCGTCCGTCTCATCTTTCTCTCCTTAACCACACCACCCATCCTTCCCACGATTCCTGCAAGGAGGCTGAAGAGGACCTTAGCACGAGTAGCTGGTGGGAATGAAACACAAAAAAAGTTTTTGATTTGGGTTATTAGGTTTATAATCTAGTTGGAGGTTGGTTGGGTGTTGCATTCGAGAGCAGTACTTTAAATTAGTTAAATTGAAAAGGATCGATCGCCCGCCCCCTTTCCAGTTCGCTTCTATTGCCCCCTTCATCTTGGATCCGCGCCTGAAATGAAGTAATAATGAATGTAAGCTGTTTAATTTATTAATTGAAGAAAAAGCAGTGTCCTAGAAATGTTGATCTTGCAGTAACGATTCAGTTTCTAAAAAAACTTGGTTATGAGTTTGAAGCGAGTTTATTTTAAGTTTAATAAAGTTTTTGTGACAAAAAAACATAGGTACTATAGGTATTCAGTTTACAAAAGAGATCTACAGACTAAATGGGAACTAAAACAAATAGAATTATAAGAATTATTCATAATTTGTTTTAAATGAAACATTGAATGACTTCAAATGTCTTTTGTTACGCATTGAATTAAGAATAAACAAATTTCTGGTTAATTTGTAGACACATCATGTAAAATATGATACAAAACGTGTACTGCATTGAGAAATGACTTTAGGCGGCGAGTTTTATCTCAAATTAAGTGCTTTGGAATTTGTGTACGGTTTCATAACGTAAGTATTACTTCGGGATAGAAATATCGAGGAAAATGTTGGAAAACTGCGAACATCAGTTATTACAGATAGCTTTATCCTACGATAGATGTAAATATGTAAACTCGACAGACAACCTATTGCGTCGTGGGTCAAAAATTTATGCTTTCGGTTCACCTCTTCGTCATTTTCTTGGTTTTCGCTGCGAACCTAAGTGTCTGACGATTCATTTTGTATTCTTTACGCGCGCATGGTGAGCATGCTTCATATATATATATATATATATATATATATATATGTTGTTGTGGGAAGTGCTGTCGACAGCTGTTTTATTTATTATCCTTTTCTCATTCGCAATACAGACTAGCAATTAACTGCTCGTTATATGGAATGATAATTTCTTGGCTTATGTGTACGAATAATTGTAAATTTAAATTGTATAATTTCAACATTAAATGTATAACTTAAATCACTGAGTATTTAAGCACCCGATTGTTTTTAAATTGTCTTTTTATAGAGTAAATACAGTGGTGTTCATTATTTAAAAAGTGATATGAAGTAACAGGAAGGCTGAAAGGTTCGTAGGATGACCCATAGATGGCGCTACCAGTATCAAATCCATATGATAGTTAGCCCTAACCTACAAAAGACGCGTGTATAAATTTGACAGTTGTTGCACTATTAGTATCTGAGTTATAGCATTTTTAGTGAAAGAACTTTTGTTACTTTGAAAAAATGGATAAAAAGTAATTTCGTGCGTTAATAAGGTATTGCTTTTTGGCGAAAAAAAATACTGTTGAAACCAACCAAGGCTTGGCTTGATAAACATTATTCGGACTTTGCAATAGGAAAATCAACCGTAGAAAAGTGGATTGCTAAATTTAAACGAAGCGAAATGAGCACCGAGGACGATGCACGCAGTGGACGCCCTAAAGAGGCTGTTACCGACGAAAACATCAAAAAAGTCCACAAAATAATTTTTGATAACTGTAAAGTGAAGTTGATTGAGATAGCTGAGACCCGGCCCTAAAGATATCAAAGGAACGTGTTGGTCGTGAATGGTCGTGAATGAATATTTGGATATGCGAAAGCTCTGTACAATGTGGGTGCCGCGCGAGCTCACAATCGACCAAAAACAACAACGGATCGATGATTCTAAGTAGTGTTTGGAGCTGTTCAAACGTAATAAATCTGAATTTTTGCGTCGATATGTGACGATGGATGAAACATGGCTCCATAGTTTCACACCGGAGTCCAATCGACAGTCAGTCGAGTCGAGTGGACTGGACGTGATTAACCGAGTCGAAAGCATGGAAAGACCCAAAAGTCGGTTGGCAAGGTTATGGCATCAGTATTCTGTATTCTGTGATGCTCATGGTATAATACTTATTCATTGACTATCGACTATCTTAAAAAGGGGAAAACCATAAACAGCGACTATTACGAAGCGTCATGGAGCGTTTAAGACAATGCACCGTGTCACAAATCAATGGCAAAAATCCATGAATTGGGCTTCGAATTGCTTCCGCATCCACCGTACTCTCTAGATCTGGCCCCCAGCGACTTTTTTCTATTCTCAGACCTCAAGAGGATACTCGCTGGACAGAAATTTCGCGCCGATGAAGAGGTAATCGTAATCGCCGAAACTGAAGCCTATTTTGAGGCTAAAGACAAATCGTATTATAAAAATTGTATCGAAAAATTGTATGACCGCTATAATCGTTGTATCACCCTAGAAGGGAACTATATTGAAAAACAAAATCAAATTGTATAAAAAAAATTTTTTCTATGTTAGCTTACGAACTTTTCAGCCCGCCTGTTAACTATGACTTATTCGAGAGTTTTGGACAATAAATCTGGATCTAAAGTTTTATTGTATTATTTTGGCTCTAATAGATACAATATTCGATATTTGAACATGTGACAGAGAGCTGTTTGAACGTTTAGTTATCTTGTTGACAATTGTAGAACTGTTGTTAAAAAATCAATATTAATCTTCTATATGTGTGAGTATTATTATTTGTAAGGGAACGATATATGCAGCTTGTGCATATTATGGTGTTTATACATGCCATGAGAGGACTTTGAAGTCAATATTTGCCCTGGAAAATAAGTGTCTAGTACAGGAATTCGGTCAACAAATATGAACACGCATGTGTTACAACACTGTGTAAACAAAGAAAATTATTTTCATTAGTTATTCATAGACTTTTGTTTTAATTAGCTACAGAAATAAATAATAACAAAAATATTTAGACTTAGGAAACGATCAAGTCACTGGAGAAGAATTATCGGTCCTGTCTTTTTAGAAACGATTTTTGTTGAATTCGTAACGAAATATCGATGCTGTTGAAGTTTCTGTGCACAATAATTTGTTACAAAGAAAATGATAAGTTTGTATTTATTATTAAAGTAAAAAATTTGCACAACTATGACATAAGGTGTTCTAACAAGGTCGAATAAATTTTCATTTATTTACATGGCTTTGCTTTCCATTTAAAATTTATTTACCTTTAAATCGAAACCAGCAGGTTTATGTACAAATAACGAACTGAATAAACACAATTTATAAGATTTCCGAATCTTTATTTGAATGGTAAATATCAGCCAAAGTTGTTGAACAATTACTTAAGTCAATAATTTTTATCATCGAGGCCTTTGTTGGGCAAAAGAGACACTAATGAATAATTTCTCTGGTGTATTTTTCTGCGCACAATGCAAATGATTTATGCAAACTAAAAAAAATTCAAATAAGTATTGTATTATTTGCATTATTAATTATCGCGATACTGATATAACTCTGTGTAAGTTTGATCGATTTCGAAGTTATTTGTAGCTTTGCTCCAGTAAAAACCGTACATATAAACACCTAATTAGAACATATTATTTAGTTTCGGTTTGAAGATATTAAAAAGTCTTTCTATAAATTAACGAGTTGTTAATGACTTGGTTGTTATCTCGATGCTTTTAAGAATGGCGATAAATTGAGAAATGAAACAAACAAACAAGTTTGTAAACGAGAACAGCTGGTTTAGCAAAGTTGATTGTATTATAAATAAACCACTTCATGTGGTTCTTAAAGTGAGTAAAGTGCACTGAAATGATCGATCGATGGCATCGACTTTTTATTGTATGTCTATGAAAAATGAACAACAATTTCATCGCCCACTTACAAAGTTTTAAAACGCTGGTAATAATCTTGCCAACCTGTTATTGATAAAAAAAAAATGTAACACGGAGTTCTTATTGCAGTTATCAAAATAGTATAATCACCCAGGTGATTAAAAATACACGGATTATTCGCCTATTGATACTTTAAAAATAATTGTTTAACGGGTTGGAAATTTAAGTGCGTTTTTTTCCTGTTAGAAGTTTTACCTATTTTCTTATTGCACTAATTAAATTTTCTTTATTTCAAGCCGCAGTCAAGATCTAGTGTCATCACTAGATTCTACACATATTTTTGCGGATATTTCACCTTTTGAAATTTCAGAATAATTTATTCAAAAAAGAACGAATTAAAATCTTTATTCGTCTAAATATTAAGATCAAAAATCTCACATCTCACGACCGGTTTCGACCTATCGTGTCTCATCAGGTGGGCGCTGGCAGAAAGGCCTTTATAGGCTATATTATAAATATAAATATAAATATGGAATCAACAGAAACAATTACTCCGAGGGCTAATACCTCTACCGGCATTGAATTACACTGTTGATTCCGATGGATTCTTAGACGAAGATACAATATATTCAAAAAAGAAGGAATTAAAATCCTTATTCGTCTAAATATTAAGATCAAAGATCTCACATCTCACGACCGGTTTCGACCTATCGTGTCTCATCAGGTGGGCGCTGGCAGAAAGGCCTTTATAGGCTATATTATAAATATAAATATAAATATGGAATCAACAGAAACAATTACTCCGAGGGCTAATACCTCTACCGGCATTGAATTACACTGTTGATTCCGATGGATTCTTAGACGAAGATACAATATATTCAAAAAAGAAGGAATTAAAATCCTTATTCGTCTAAATATTAAGATCAAAGATCTCACATCTCACGACCGGTTTCGACCTATCGTGTCTCATCAGGTGGGCGCTGGCAGAAAGGCCTTTATAGGCTATATTATAAATATAAATATAAATATGGAATCAACAGAAACAATTACTCCGAGGGCTAATACCTCTACCGGCATTGAATTACACTGTTGATTCCGATGGATTCTTAGACGAAGATACAATATATTCAAAAAAGAAGGAATTAAAATCCTTATTCGTCTAAATATTAAGATCAAAGATCTCACATCTCACGACCGGTTTCGACCTATCGTGTCTCATCAGGTGGGCGCTGGCAGAAAGGCCTTTATAGGCTATATTATAAATATAAATATAAATATGGAATCAACAGAAACAATTACTCCGAGGGCTAATACCCCTACCGGCATTGAATTACACTGTTGATTCCGATGGATTCTTAGACGAAGATACAACATATTCAAAAAAGAAGGAATTAAAATCCTTATTCGTCTAAATATTAAGATCAAAGATCTCACATTTGGATTTTAATTCCTTCTTTTTTTGAATATGTTATATTTTCGTCTAGGAGTCCATCGGAATCAACAGTGTAATTCAATGCCGGTAGAGGTATTAGCCCTCGGAGTAATTGTTTCTGTTGATTCCATATTTATATTTATATTCAGAATAATTGTTTAACGGGTTGGAAATTTAAGTGCGCTTTTTTCCTGTTAGAAGTTTTACCTATTTTCTTATTGCAGTAATTAAATTTTCTTTATTTCCAGCCGCAGTCAAGGTCTAGTGGCATCACTAGATTCTACACACATTTTTGCGGATATTTCACCTTTTGAATCTTTCAGAATAATACACTTGTAGTTTTTCTATATTCATAATACAAAGGCTTGCGTTAATTTATTTAATTGTAATAAAAAATACAATGAGTGAAATTGAAATGTATTTATCAACGCATCGCATGCGTCTAGGGTTACTATGTAACTAGCTTAACTAGATGATTCTTAAACTTTATATTACCTGCTAGGGATATTCATAAAAGACAAGGTCGGTGCGGCAAAACGACCCTTATTACTATTGTACATTAAAAGTAAACGCAAGACAAGACTTAAATCTAAATAGAATAGAAACACATACACCTAAATTTAACATTACCACCCTTTGAAACTTTTAAAATAAGTGTTTAATAGGTTGGTAATTTATGAGCGCTTTTTTCTTTTTATTAATTAAAATTTATTTATTTAAAGCCATTCTCAAATATGTTAACACGATTAGATTCTACACATGTTTTTATATAGATTTTACCTTTTTCCAGAGTAATTGTTTAGCAGATCGAAAATTGAAAAGCGCTTTGCTACTTTATTATTTTTCACAGTTTTTTTATGGATTCATAAACAATATTGCCAATAGTTGTCACAAAGAAAAATGGTTAATTACTCTTTGTTTGTTAATTAAGATTCAGTTTGTTCTGAATGACCATTTTTAATTAAAATTCAGTGGACATCTGTTAGGTGTTCCTCTCGATGTGTGTCATTTTTTTCTCTAAGGTGTGGTCCTTCCTTTACGTGGTAAAATATAAATGCGGCATGGCCTGTTTATTCATTTGCTATATTTAGAGAACAAACGTTATTAACATATTTAGTAATAAATTTGGTTACATATTGATTTGTTTATTTTGGGAGATGTTCGAAATAGTTTTTAAATTGATGTGTGATTGTCCAACTGAACTGGTAATCTCTACGCACATAGGATTTTTGTAAGGACAGGAAAAGTGCAGTGTTGTTAGACGATATAATTCGCTTGTACCGAGCGGCATGGTCTAGTGCTCTAGATCATTGCTTAGCATTCGGGAGGTCACCGGTTCGAACCCGGGTCCGGTTGCTCTGGTCCAAGTTTTCTGCCGTTTCCTTGGATCATTTAGGCAAATGCTGGGGCAGTAATATTCCACAAATAATCTTTCAGTTCTCTTCTGTCTTTATTTCGTCCGTCTCATCTTTCTCTCCCTAGCCACACGATCCACCCATTCCCACGATTCCTTCAAGGAAGCTGAAGAGGGCCTTACGCCCTACCCTCCGGCTTTGCGCTACAGTGCAGGTCGGAGGAACTACCTCTCCCCCACCAGCACGAGTAGCTGGTGGGAATGAAACACAAAAAAGTTTTTTTTATTCGCTAGTAGCTAAATTATTAGAAAGTGCAAAAAAATATGTGAAGTTACACAAAACAACAAAATTCGAGCGCATCGTAATAAGCTTATCTAACTGTCTTTTTACGCCTCGCAGGGACGCTATAGCGCTACATTGGTTGCGTGCGTACTAAACCAAATCTGTCGGTGTCGTACGATTTTTCAAAGAGTAGAGAGGGCATAAGAATTCACAAGTTAATTCAAAAATATTAATAGATTACAAATGTAATTGTAAGTGTTGACTTTCGGAGGTCGAAATTTCTAAAATGGTTATTGAAGTGGCCTTTAAAAATATCTCTTTGGTTGTACTTTCCGTGCTTTTTTCTCGTTTTTTAGCGTTGCTGTAGACAAAACCGAATTCCTCATTTGTTGCTACATCGGACAGGATAAGTTGGCGACATAATTAAGCAAAATAACTAGTATCAATTTCATACTACCTCTCTATCTCTCTCTCTCTTTCTTTATCTCTGTATCTGTCCTTTTCCGTTTTTCTTTCTGCTGCTTATTTGCTGAGGTAATTTTTTTCGCGCGGTTCATGTTTCTACCGCTTGTACGTTCGGCTCTAGGTATAGCGTCACGGTTACACATCTTCGCTTCGCGTAAACGATGCCTCCCAAATAAAAATAAGCGAATTAAATTAGTCGCGGACCAGTGGAGCACAAATTCAACATCCAACACTTCTTGGTCACGGTAGAGTTGTTTAAAGACGCGTCTAGACTAAACACGACCTGCCAACCGTCATCAATTTGTAATGTTTTCATCAACGGAACCATCGGAACGTGCAAGCGTTTTACAAACACTCACACTTTACTAAACCTTGGCTCACTTATCGGTAATGTTGAACGGAACCGAGAAATAATGAAATAAGTCACCACTTAATGTGATCAACATACATACACATTTCCTCCTGTTCATTATTTTGTTACATCCTCTAAGAACTAATTCTTAGTTAACAACTTGTCCACAATACTAGATGTGATTCGTGATTTAAAACTTATTACTTCTCATCAGTCAATTGTTCCATAAAAGCAAGTTCATTCAAAATCGTATATCGCCAGATATTTGTAGAATTTCGTATGTTTGAGAATAATATATAATAAAGAATATTGCATTGTGTCTGTCATGTAATATAGAACATAACAGTTGGATCCAAAAAAGAAGGCATAACAATCCTTGTTCGTCTAAATATTAAGGATCAATGATCCCACATTTGGAACGCATCCCACCAAGCTGGCCCTCGGAGTAGTTGTTTCTGTTGATTCCACATATGCATTTATCATATTGCCTGTAAAGGCCTTTCTGCCAACGCCCACCTGATGAAACCTAGTATGTTTAAACCGGTTTTAGCTTTCGGCTCGTAGTGCCTGCTTGGTGGGACACGTTCCAAATGTGGGATCTTTTATCCTTAATATTTAGACGTACAAGGATTTTAATGCCTTCTTTTTTGGACATGTTATCTTCGTCTAAGAATCTTTCCGAATCAACAATGTAATTCAATGCCGGTAGGGGTATTAGCCCTCGGAGTAGTTGTTTCTGTTGATTCCACATATGCATTTATCATATTGCCTGTAAAGGCCTTTCTGCCAACGCCCACCTGATGAAACCTAGTATGTTTAAACCGGTTTTGGCTTTCGGTTCCTAGTGCCTGCTTGGTGGGACACGTTCCAAATGTGGGATCTTTTATCCTTAATATTTAGACGTACAAGGATTTTAATGCCTTCTTTTTTGGACATGTTATCTTCGTCTAAGAATCTTTCCGAATCAACAATGTAATTCAATGCCGGTAGGGGTATTAGCCCTCGGAGTAGTTGTTTCTGTTGATTCCACATATGCATTTATCATATTGCCTGTAAAGGCCTTTCTGCCAACGCCCACCTGATGAAACCTAGTATGTTTAAACCGGTTTTGGCTTTCGGTTCCTAGTGCCTGCTTGGTGGGACACGTTCCAAATGTGGGATCTTTTATCCTTAATATTTAGACGTACAAGGATTTTAATGCCTTCTTTTTTGGACATGTTATCTTCGTCTAAGAATCTTTCCGAATCAACAATGTAATTCAATGCCGGTAGGGGTATTAGCCCTCGGAGTAGTTGTTTCTGTTGATTCCACATATGCATTTATCATATTGCCTGTAAAGGCCTTTCTGCCAACGCCCACCTGATGAAACCTAGTATGTTTAAACCGGTTTTGGCTTTCGGTTCCTAGTGCCTGCTTGGTGGGACACGTTCCAAATGTGGGATCTTTTATCCTTAATATTTAGACGTACAAGGATTTTAATGCCTTCTTTTTTGGACATGTTATCTTCGTCTAAGAATCTTTCCGAATCAACAATGTAATTCAATGCCGGTAGGGGTATTAGCCCTCGGAGTAGTTGTTTCTGTTGATTCCACATATGCATTTATCATATTGCCTGTAAAGGCCTTTCTGCCAACGCCCACCTGATGAAACCTAGTATGTTTAAACCGGTTTTGGCTTTCGGTTCCTAGTGCCTGCTTGGTGGGACACGTTCCAAATGTGGGATCTTTTATCCTTAATATTTAGACGTACAAGGATTTTAATGCCTTCTTTTTTGGACATGTTATCTTCGTCTAAGAATCTTTCCGAATCAACAATGTAATTCAATGCCGGTAGGGGTATTAGCCCTCGGAGTAGTTGTTTCTGTTGATTCCACATATGCATTTATCATATTGCCTGTAAAGGCCTTTCTGCCAACGCCCACCTGATGAAACCTAGTATGTTTAAACCGGTTTTGGCTTTCGGTTCCTAGTGCCTGCTTGGTGGGACACGTTCCAAATGTGGGATCTTTTATCCTTAATATTTAGACGTACAAGGATTTTAATGCCTTCTTTTTTGGACATGTTATCTTCGTCTAAGAATCTTTCCGAATCAACAATGTAATTCAATGCCGGTAGGGGTATTAGCCCTCGGAGTAGTTGTTTCTGTTGATTCCACATATGCATTTATCATATTGCCTGTAAAGGCCTTTCTGCCAACGCCCACCTGATGAAACCTAGTATGTTTAAACCGGTTTTGGCTTTCGGTTCCTAGTGCCTGCTTGGTGGGACACGTTCCAAATGTGGGATCTTTTATCCTTAATATTTAGACGTACAAGGATTTTAATGCCTTCTTTTTTGGACATGTTATCTTCGTCTAAGAATCTTTCCGAATCAACAATGTAATTCAATGCCGGTAGGGGTATTAGCCCTCGGAGTAGTTGTTTCTGTTGATTCCACATATGCATTTATCATATTGCCTGTAAAGGCCTTTCTGCCAACGCCCACCTGATGAAACCTAGTATGTTTAAACCGGTTTTGGCTTTCGGTTCCTAGTGCCTGCTTGGTGGGACACGTTCCAAATGTGGGATCTTTTATCCTTAATATTTAGACGTACAAGGATTTTAATGCCTTCTTTTTTGGACATGTTATCTTCGTCTAAGAATCTTTCCGAATCAACAATGTAATTCAATGCCGGTAGGGGTATTAGCCCTCGGAGTAGTTGTTTCTGTTGATTCCACATATGCATTTATCATATTGCCTGTAAAGGCCTTTCTGCCAACGCCCACCTGATGAAACCTAGTATGTTTAAACCGGTTTTGGCTTTCGGTTCCTAGTGCCTGCTTGGTGGGACACGTTCCAAATGTGGGATCTTTTATCCTTAATATTTAGACGTACAAGGATTTTAATGCCTTCTTTTTTGGACATGTTATCTTCGTCTAAGAATCTTTCCGAATCAACAATGTAATTCAATGCCGGTAGGGGTATTAGCCCTCGGAGTAGTTGTTTCTGTTGATTCCACATATGCATTTATCATATTGCCTGTAAAGGCCTTTCTGCCAACGCCCACCTGATGAAACCTAGTATGTTTAAACCGGTTTTGGCTTTCGGTTCCTAGTGCCTGCTTGGTGGGACACGTTCCAAATGTGGGATCTTTTATCCTTAATATTTAGACGTACAAGGATTTTAATGCCTTCTTTTTTGGACATGTTATCTTCGTCTAAGAATCTTTCCGAATCAACAATGTAATTCAATGCCGGTAGGGGTATTAGCCCTCGGAGTAGTTGTTTCTGTTGATTCCACATATGCATTTATCATATTGCCTGTAAAGGCCTTTCTGCCAACGCCCACCTGATGAAACCTAGTATGTTTAAACCGGTTTTGGCTTTCGGTTCCTAGTGCCTGCTTGGTGGGACACGTTCCAAATGTGGGATCTTTTATCCTTAATATTTAGACGTACAAGGATTTTAATGCCTTCTTTTTTGGACATGTTATCTTCGTCTAAGAATCTTTCCGAATCAACAATGTAATTCAATGCCGGTAGGGGTATTAGCCCTCGGAGTAGTTGTTTCTGTTTATTCGACATTTATATTTATTACAGTTGGAACTGTCAACTTCATTTTCCAAAACAACTTCAATTTGGTCAGTTATTTATCGAAGTTATTTGTGGTGTGCTTTTGAATAATATTGAATGTAGTCAAAAACTAATAAATTGCCTGTATGTTAATTTTATCTTTAATATTTTGTGTTCGATAGTCTAAACGAACTCATACATCTAGTAAGTAGTTACCTAGTTCTTGTGTGAAACAAATGTTTTATGTCGATGTATCTGTTTCGAAATTGTTTTCGTTTGTTAAAGTCCATTGTTGCATTTGTTCCGAACTGCTTATAACGTCAATGTTCACTTACCACGCCGATTACGACCGTTTCTTTCCATGTGCCTCCTAACGTATTACCACACGTACATTCTCGTTCTTGTCCCCTCTTTCTCCGCTTCTTTTATGCGGTATCCGTTCCGGATGAAATGGCTGAAATAAAAGTGTGGCTGTTGCCCGAATGGGGCAATAATACTTACGAGATTTAAGATCGTCAACGTCGAAACGTTGAAGATAGAGAGGAAAAAGGGATTTTTATTGTCGCTTTATGACATGACGGTCTTTACATTCGAAGAGTTGTCGTCAAATAATTTGAAGTTTATTGTCGGCCAGGGGTGTGGGTAAAAGTTCAATAACTACATAATAATTTCGATGCTTTTATAAGTGGGGAATTTGCACGAATTTTCTTTCAAGGGCGATTTATCGTTGTTACTCTTATTTATTCGTTGATTTAAAACGAAGATGAATAACTGTTTCCTTATGCTACGCCCGTCATAATGTCTAACAACGTTATAAACATGTCATATTGTACGATCCGAAAGTAAAAGCTTCCGATGGGCATGTTTGTTGTTAACTCTGCGTGTTAGTTTTGTTTACGCCGTTGGACGCCTGCCATAAAATTGTGATGTACGCGACAGATAAATAAATAAATCCGTTTGGCAACATGCAGTTTGTTTCGCATTGGATTTTACTTATGTTTGTATGCTCCTAAATCACACTTCTCGTTAATCGTACATTATAACCACGTAGCAAGGGAGAACAATTGCAGCAGCGATTCTTTCGCGTACTTAATCATTTAAGACTCTTATTTGACTCACCGGGCGGCGTGGTTTAGTGCACTAGATCATTGCTTAGCATTCGAGAGATCACCGGTCCGGCTGCTCTGCTCCACATTTCTGTGGCTTCCTTGGATCACTTAGGCAAATGCTGGGGCAAAGTATATTCCACAGATAATCTTTCACTTCTCTTCTGTCTTCATTCCGTCCGTCTCATCTTTATCTCCCTAACCACACCACCCAACCATTCCCACGATTCCTGAAAGGAGGCTGAAGAGGGCCTTACGCCCTACCCCCGCTTTACACGACATAGGTCGTAGGGACTGCCCGTCCACCAGCACGAGTAGCTGGTGGGAATGAAACACAAAAAAGTTTTTTTTTACTTTTCAATTTGGTAGGGTGCCAAAATGGTTTTTTAAGGCTCATACAAAAAAATGATGCAACTAGTTCAGTAGATGCAGTTATTCTCTAATTGGGTATGGTAATTTTAAACGCTTCATTAATTTGGCGTCTTCACAAATGACTAGTCAACTACAAATTTCAGCTGTTTTTAGCGAACAAAATAATGAACGCTCTCGATTCGGTGTTTGTTAAAGTGGTCACAAAATACTCAACAAATCAATACAATCATAAACCACAGATTTAGAATTTTTATGTTACCTTATGTAATATTTTATATCAAGTTTAAATGTTTGCTTTTTAACAGGGCTACCAAAATTGGTGATTTCTAATTCCGTAGAAACCAATGAATGTTTCACCAGGTGTTTATTCGTTTTGCTATGAGGGAGCACACGAAATTTAATGTTCGGAGTTAAAATGCAAATAATACTATATCCAAAAAAAAGGAGTAATTGCTTTTATAATAGGTATTTATTTACAATTACTACACACATGAATCTATAAGAAGACCCTTTATAAGGTGGATTATGATAAAAATGCTTTTTGTTCTGTTCTTTGCTGAGTATGAATGTGTACTGACTCTGTTCAAAACTTACCACTCTCCAGTGGAGAAGGAGAGAGTGGGTGATTAATAACTACGAAATACTTGAAATGATCTGTTTGTAATTTACCGACGACAACAACCATCCCGCAAGATTGTTGCCGCTGTTATCGCTTGCTTCCAAAGGGTCTGCACACATCTATAGCCATAAATGCCACCTGCAGGCAAATGCAACATTTTGGCTGAATCGACAAATAATGCTAATATTTAAAAATTCCCAAATTGAAGTTCATAGAATAATCAGGCAAACATAATCTGAATCCGAACACTAGGTGTTCGTTCTAACTTTTAATCTTTGTTGCCGTACTTGTCTGTCTTTGTCCCCTTCATACACCCACCATAATTTATGACATGACCTGCTACAGTTTCTATACTCTTCTCAATACCCACCTATATTCTAACTATCTCTGTCCTTTTTTGCAACAATTCACCGCGCCGCAGTTGTTATATATTGTAAATATTTTTTTTAATAGACGTATTAACAATTCTGGGATTATTTAATAAACAAATGCCTGCAAAAATTTAATTAGGATTGTCAGGAAGTTTGACGTGATACACAAAAGAAAATCAAAGACCGTTCCAATTTATCGTATAGCGTGAAACACTAGGTACGAAGGGATTTAAACAGTAAACAAATTTATTTCTTATTTCATGCATGTCCCTGTGGCTAGCTATTATATTATTAGTTTTAAGGTACATGGGGTCGATCGTCGGTCTCTCGGAATTTGTGTTTCCATGAGGTCTTCTTCTTTGATGGCCCAGTCGAGTTGTCTTGATGCGATGCGACGCGACGCGACATTGCGGATTATTTACGACTACACTGTGACATTGACACTGTCGTGAAGGGAATTCGTCTACCAAATGTAGTTCCAGGAACGCGTTCTCCCTCAGGTACCATCGTCGTCATAGAGGTAGATGGCGCTCTATTATGGTCTGAAAGGATTCGGACACAGCGAGCATGACAGGCGACACGGTCGTCCTTGTAACGGGTATTCGAACAAACAATAATTTAGAGAGAATTGACGTCGACACGAAACGGCCTAAGTGAATTATTTTGCTTATGCTGTTCGAGAATCCGACGAAATTACGAGAAACTGGCTGATAATGGCATCTATGTGTGCAATATTCAGTTAACATGAGAAAATTATATATAATGTAGTCCAAATTTCAGGATTGATTCAGTTGAATTATTTGTACTTAATCAAAGTTTCCAGCAGCTCAGTTAGATTGGCTTGGAATGGGGTTAGGTTGGGTTGGGTTGAATTATATATATGTTTGTAGAGTTATTACAGATACGTAATATATGAGGCATGTTTTTTAAGTAAGTACTGTTTTGAAATTCTGCCCCTCAGCGCTGCGTTCAGAGTTCCGAGCATGCGCACTGCGTACCTACATCTCTCACCTACGCACTGACGCCATTACAGTCTGATTCGCCCTTGTTTACGTTGTTTACTGAGTGTTTAAGATGCCTTCGATAATCGTGAGTCCCGCCGACTGTGAAGTCCGGAGTCCAGGCTGTTATACGATTCCTTAGTGCTAAAGGACTAAAACCGATTGATATTCATCGTGAGATCCAGAACAAAAGACGTGGCAAGTTGAGCAAGGGAATAGTTTTGCTGTATGACAATGCCCGTCCACATGTGGCTAATCGGACCAAAGATCTCATCACATCTTTTCACTGGGAAATTCTAGACCATCCTCCGTACAGCCCTGATCTGGCGCCCAGTGACTACCATTTGTTCCTGCACTTGAAGAAATATCTGGGCGGTTAGTGTCTTCAAGGCGATGACGAAGTCAAAACAGTTGTGATGCAGTGGTTAACAGTTAACAGGTCAGGCGGCAGAGTTCTATGAGAAGGGTATTCAAGAATTGGTCAAACGTTATGACAAGTTCCTCAATATTGAAGGAAATTATGTAGAAAAGTAAAATAAAGTACGGGCTTTCATGTAAAAATAAAATTATTAAGATGTCGTTACACTTTTTTAAATTAATTTCAAAACGGTACTTACTTAAAAAACATACCTCGTGTATATTCATAAATGCTTGTTTTACCTTTGAAGGAAAAAAAATTGTGTTGCAAAAGAGCCACAATAACAGCTTGCGCGTCAGCAATCATATAATAAATGTTTGTGAGTAAAGTTGTCGTGTCGTGGAATCGGTCCATTAATACGCCGACGCTGTTATTTTACATTCGTTCTGAATAGAAAGCCGATGAAATGTTTAAGCGCACTAAACAATTGCAAGTCACGCTTTGGCAACGGCGGAACGAATCGAGAAAAGCTCGGAAGAAATGAGCCGTAGAAAATTGAATTTTAACGAACCAGTTTGCGTCGTCTCTTACTAGGGACGTATTAAATTTGTCGAATTTATTTCATCGACCCATAGACCTCTAGACTAAACAGACCTTAATGCATATGATAAAATAAAACACGTAGTTTTTAGTTATAAAACTTTCATTTGTTGACACACAATAGTTGTTTCAACTCACAGAGTCTTCTTCTGGTGAAGATTAATAAACTAAGTATAAACACACAGAGTCTTATATACTAAATTACAAACTAAGAGTACAATAAGATCACACAGTACATCTAAATATTTAGAAGAGGGGAGTGGCAAATTTGCAATTGATCGTTTAATGCTAAACCTTTTTTATTTAATTAATTATAGTAGGCGTTACTTGTTGAAACTTCATATTTCAATAGGAAGTAAATAAACGAAGAAAAGTTTCAAATTTAATTTATTAAACACAACAATTGTTTCACCAATACAGTGGCTTCTTCAGGTGAAGATGAGTCTAATAAACAGTTACAAATAATTATCAGCTTATATATAAAAGGTAAAGAGTAAATAAAGTGGGAATAAAGTGGGGGCATTAAATTTTTGAAAATAAATTTAACAATGGAGACCTATTAACTTCAATTTGGTCGTTAAGTAAAACATTTAATTTATTATATTTATTAATATACAAAGTTTCTGTTAGATTGAGCTCGTTTGAAATTTTGAAATTATCATTGAAAGAGTGTTTTTTTAGCAACAAATGTTCCGCGTGGGTAAAATCCGTTTTTTCATTGGTGTAGCTACGTTTGTGTTCACGAATCCTATGCATGAAAAATCTTCCAGTTTGTGCTACGTAGACTTGGTTAGAGTCATCATATTCAAACACATAAACTCCAGATTTTGAAGATTTGTCAGTATTATCTTTGTTCTGTTAGATAAAGCATTACTGGTTTTGAAAGAAGTAACTAGATTATGTGATTTAAACAGTATAGATATGTTTTAATTTTAATGAAATATCTCCTAAGTATGTGATAGAGCAATACTTATTTGAATTTGAAGGAATAACGGGATAGATAAGATTTAATATTTTTTGTTTAATAATGTTTGAATTGAACATATTGAATTCAGGTTACATTTTTTAAAACGATTGCACACTTTTTTACTTAATTGTGGTATATAATTAATTAAATTGAATTGTTGGTAATTTATGTGATAAACAAAGCAAAGTCATTAGGACTTCCCATTGTTAATAAACAACTAGATTTCGATATATCACCCTTATTAAACGGAAATATTCATGTAGACAAAAATAGGATACAATTGTATTTAAGGAACAAATTTATATTATAATATTTAGTACACTTTTGTATACTTCTTGAAAATGGTTTTAACACCAAAACGATCGTCAGAGAAATAAATTAACATTAATAGTTATATATAATAAACATTATAAGTATGTGATAGAGCAATACTTATTTGAATTTGAAGGAATAACGGGATAGATAAGATTTAATGTTTTTTATGGAGTTTTTTTATTAATAAAGTTTGTATTAAGCCAACTGTGTAACTGTTGTTTACAGCAATGTGAAATATTCTCTTTAATTCAAAAGTTGTATTTGTTTAAGGGAAGATAAACTAGTCTATGTAACATTGAATTGAAAGCTGCTATTTTGTGATTAAGTCTCCACATATAGCTTTATAATGCGATGATAAGCATTGCCAGCGATCTATGAATACGGCTAATACCTGGCTATTCAGTTGGGGCCTAGGTGTGGCAGACACCTGCGTTGTTCTACGTATCATGCGATAGCCAACAAGGGTATTTCACCGGGTTCCACTACGTTGAGACACCGCAAGGGTCGGCGCCAACCACTACGTCTGCTCCTGTAATCTTTAAAACTGTTATAGCATTGCATCTTGAGTATTGCTTAGCATTCGGGAGGTCACCGGTTCGAACCCGGGTCCGGTTGCTCTGGTCCAAGTTTTCTGTGGTTTCCTTGGATCACTTGGGCAAATGCTGGGGCAGTAATATTCCTCAGATAATCTTTCACTTCTTTTCATTTCATTTCTCTCCCTAACCACACCATCCACCCACCCACTTCCACGATTCCTGAAAGGAGTCTCAAGAGGGCCTTACGCCCTACCCTCCGGCTTTGCACTACAGTATATGTCGGAGGGACTACCCGCCCACCAGCACGAGTAGCTGGTGGGAATGGAACACAAAAACGTTTTTTTTCCTACATCTTGTTCATATGACACTTCGCAAGATGCAATTCTTGAGGGGAACCCGCTGGTTGCTATGTTAAGGTGGTAGGATTAAATAGGTGTAAAGATATTATTATAATAGGTGATTAGCAAATTAATTAGATAAAATACATCATCACAAAAATGTCTCCACTGCAAGAAAATGCTCTCGCTTGTATGAGAGACAGAGAAGTGTAAAAAGCACAAGCAGCGACGATTACTTGAAGATATTGATCGCAAATTGAAGCTCATTGTAAAAGGTCTACAGATATATAGTAGTGTTTGTATGTGCATGTTTGTGTTTTCTTCCGTTGAAAATTGCCGGAAAGCGTTTTTCCGGCTGACCTACTTCCATATTTTTAAGCGTTGCAAATAATCTCACGGTAGCTCTTAACTTACAGTTAATTAGCACACAGAATATAAGTGGGAGATAATTGGATTTACATAAAACGTTTCATAGGTTTCGTAAGCGCGTCTTAGCAAGGAAGATTACACGTTGTTGACTCGTTGGGCTAATGCAGGGGGAAAGTAAATTTAATTAAAACCCCTCGTATATATCCATTTATGTATATGTATATGTACGTTTTAGGGCGCCGCAAATACATACATAAGTACATAGACTCAATTGAATCGCCCACTACATGCAAACTTTGCAATGAGATAAAACAAAATAACCTGCTGGTTGAATGAATAATTAAGTTAAAGGTCGGACCGACCGCATTAGGATTTTAAATGTTAAATTTTAATAAAGACCGTTAAGCTTCAACATAAATTGGTGTAAAAAATAAAAATGATTAATCCTTCTTCTGAAGATGACCATGAGGGTTGAAAGAAATTTGTAAAGAATATAATAAAAATGTTTAGTGAAAGTTTTTTTTGTGTTTTTTTTCATCCCAAGTTATCATAAATTGGTGTGCTAAAAAATTTTGAAATTTATTTTAATGCAGAACTACAGACCTCTTCGTTTATGGATTATGGACTTGTCAAACTTAATCCACAGCGTAGCAGTTAGTCTACGTGATAGGTAGGTAAATCTGACAGAACATAAGTTTTAGTCAGTGATCTGTCAAAACTATCAGACATGGATTGCGATTTCGAAGTCATAGTTTCTCAGAAGCACGCTGTAAACAGTTTGAAGGCAGCACGTAAATTAGACCGTAATCTGTTTTTATTTTATTTAGTTTAATCTCGAGAAGGGGAAATTTTCTAAGGACACCCCCACCCCCCCCAATTAGGGAGGTAGTGTCAGATTTACCCCTAAGAGCTCTTACCAACTAAAACGAGGGGTTTTAGTCGGTAGGCGTAGCAGTTAGTCTACGTGATAGGTAGGTAAATCTGACAGAACATAAGTTTTAGTCAGTGATCTGTCAAAACTATCAGACATGGATTGCGATTTCGAAGTCATAGTTTCTCAGAAGCACGCTGTAAACAGTTTGAAGGCAGCACGTAAATTAGACCGTAATCTGTTTTTATTTTATTTAGTTTAATCTCGAGAAGGGGAAATTTTCTAAGGACACCCCCACCCCCCCCAATTAGGGAGGTAGTGTCAGATTTACCCCTAAGAGCTCTTACCAACTAAAACGAGGGGTTTTAGTCGGTAGGCGTAGCAGTTAGTCTACGTGATAGGTAGGTAAATCTGACAGAACATAAGTTTTAGTCAGTGATCTGTCAAAACTGTCAGACATGGATCGCGATTTCGAAATCATAGTTTCTCAGAAGCACGCTGGAATCAGTTCCGACAGAACAGTTTGAAGGCAGCACGTAAATTAGACCGTAATCTGTTTTTATTTTATTTAGTTTAATCTGGAGAAGGGGAAATTTTCTAAGGACACCCCCACCCCCCCAATTAGGGAGGTAGTGTCAGATTTACCCCTAAGAGCTCTTACCAACTAAAACGAGGGGTTTTAGTCGGTAGGCGTAGCAGTTAGTCTACGTGATAGGTAGGTAAATCTGACAGAACATAAGTTTTAGTCAGTGATCTGTCAAAACTGTCAGACATGGATCGCGATTTCGAAATCATAGTTTCTCAGAAGCACGCTGGAATCAGTTCCGACAGAACAGTTTGAAGGCAGCACGTAAATTAGACCGTAATCTGTTTTTATTTTATTTAGTTTAATCTGGAGAAGGGGAAATTTTCTAAGGACACCCCCACCCCCCCAATTAGGGAGGTAGTGTCAGATTTACCCCTAAGAGCTCTTACCAACTAAAACGAGGGGTTTTAGTCGGTAGGCGTAGCAGTTAGTCTACGTGATAGGTAGGTAAATCTGACAGAACATAAGTTTTAGTCAGTGATCTGTCAAAACTGTCAGACATGGATCGCGATTTCGAAATCATAGTTTCTCAGAAGCACGCTGGAATCAGTTCCGACAGAACAGTTTGAAGGCAGCACGTAAATTAGACCGTGCTCTGTTTTTATTTTATTTAGTTTAATCTCGAGAAGGGGAAATTTTGTAAGGACACCCCCACCCCCCCAATTAGGGAGGTAGTGTCAGATTTACCCCTAAGAGCGCTTACCAAGTAAAACGAGGCGAGGGGTTTTAGTCGGTAGGCGTAGCAGTTAGTTTACGTGATAGGTAGGTAAATCTGACAGAACTGATAAGAACAGACAGAAAACAGTTTCGTACCTTATTGTGATGATCCATTTTTATCTTTTTTTTGGGGTACAAAACCTGTGAGAGTCCTTTATTTCATCATTCTTTCAATTGTTTGAAATTTGAAAACTTGAAATTAGAAAATGGTTCTAAACAAGATATAAATAAAGTGAAAAGTGCATTACTGTTACTGTTACTGTAGAATGCGGCTGGTTAATGGTTTATAGTGTTTTTATTTTCCAGACCTTCGGCACAGGCGGTCAGGTCTTTAATTTTCCATTTGATCGGCACACGAAGTGAGGTAGTATTGTTCAATAATAAGTGAACCGATCGGTGTGTAAAATCGTCGCTGAACCGTTGGCATTGTGTTTTGTATTATTGAAATTGATTGAATGTTATTTCAGTTTAACGAGAGCGCATTTGAATTGGGCCTTTGAAAATTTTGCAGTTTATATATTTTAAACGACTCCATTTCACACTTAGGTTAAACTAAGCGGAAACGGTAAATAGAACAATGAACGTGAAACAATTAATTTGCGCGGCAATAGAAAAATCAAGGCCGCCTATAAAGATATCGGCCCGTGTAATTAAGTTGAGCATTCAAAGTAATGATTAACAATCAACCGTGAAATTACAGGTAAAACTCATTGTTTTCCGCTTATATTGTTAGTGCCTGAAAATTTCTTGTCTTTATAATTTTTCGTGTTTTCTCTGTCTGATTAATGAAAGCACGACATCCAAGCAAAATAGATTAATTCGACTGTTATGAACGACTAAATAGCCTCAACAAATTTGTGTGTATATTGAAATTAACAGATGAATAATTGAAAAAGATAGCTAGTGGATTTTTATAAAGACATAATCTGGATTTGTTTTGTTTCCACGACAAGACAATAAATCAGTTTTGTTTATTTTAAAGTTAAAATTATTTTAAAACAAATGTGTCAGAATTTGTTTAAAAATACAGGAGCTCTAGAAATGCAGAACACAAAACATTAATATAAACATTTAAATACATAACATAAATCACTACATAAATATATTTATCCTGAATATGTTGTATCGACTCTGTCGTCGAAGTTATGATTCCAGAACAACTGCAGACGGTGTGATGAACGCCATCATAATGAACTAACAGTTAGTGGCAAATTTCTACAGATAGCGCTCATCACGCCGTCGGTATTTATTCGTTGAATACTATTTCAAGGCATCTAGTAAATTGGTCGATTTTCTGTCGGAACTGTCTGCGGTTTGCTGAAGAGGACCAATGAGCTCGAAATCGCGATTCACGTCTGACATTTCCGACAGACCACTGACAAGAACTTATTGTCTTATAAAACAACTACTACTAATAAAATGTGCCTGTTATGTTCGCGAGCAGAAGTTTCTAATTTGAAGTTTAAGTTAACAAGTGTTTGTTGTATTTAACTGTTATTGTTCATGTGAATTCGAGTTTAATAAAACTTATTAAGATAAAAACTATTAAGCAGATAAACACTACAACTAACTTGTTACTACTAAATAACTTTTAACATTTATATGACCATGTATTTGTCTTTCATCTTTTTAATTTCTTCTGTTTAACCCTGACGTAATATTTTGGTGATTATTTATCTGTAAAATCAACCATTATTTTCTCAAAATATCTTCATTTAATTTGTTCTTACACCCGTAAAAAAATACCCCTTAAACGTATCAATCAAACAACGTAACGGTTATCAACCTTTGGAGCTGTTATATAGGTAGATATTAGATAGACGTCCGATAAAATCTGGTCGATTGTTTCATTCTTTTTGTGCTCTGAATGGTAATGAATGTATCTATGGTAGAGGTACGAGCAATGGTGGGTTGGGTATGGTTGTCGTTGTTTACCGACAGATCGGTAAGTTGTCAGTTGAGGCCTTATTACAATGCACGCAAGTTTAACTTGTCGAACTACAGTGTCGTCGTCTTTGTGGGCGTAACAACAAAGCAGTTTCTGTATTACCACACAATAGCGGTAGTAGGTTGAGAGATTCGAAAAACCGCGGCTACAAACAATCTCCAGCCATGCTCTTGGCGCTATCTTTTTGTCTCGCGATATGTAATACCTGTACGTGTTTTCAAATCGTCAGCGGTGTGTATTCATCTACATGCGAGCACATAACACACCCACACCCAGTTTTAACACCATCCAGACCTGTCGGGACACATTGAATTATTATGAAAATTAGCCGTACGGTTTAGCAGTATCGATAAAAATTAAGCCTGTGATCTTAATTAGTCGTGAGTTTTATTTTGGTCTCAGGTAGCTTGAATTTAGAACTCAACCAAACGTAATTTAATATTTAGTTATCTAGTAATATCTGTTGCTAACTGAAATATTTCATATGTTAGACTAGGGTTAGGGCATTACTAAGGTATCTACCTCTCCTACTGAATCGACGATACAGCTTATAGAAGCGAGTAGAACCTAAACGAAATTAATAAGGAACAGTATAAGTTCTTAGTTTGTTATTTATGGAAACTACCAGACGTTTATTGCAACTTTAATCTTGTTAAATGTCTTCAGCACTCCATAGACAGTCTCGATTCAGTTGACCAAGCAGATACTACATATAATAAGGCCCTTGCTTAACATGTGAAATAACTTGCTTTTAAAGTGCTCCTTCGATTTGGTGGATAATTTATTGAGACTGCTTATACAGAACTAATAAGATCGAAATAGCGATACACGTTTGACAGTTTCCATAAATTACTGACCAAGAACTAATATTGTTCTTATAACCCTAATTTAAATCAATCATTTTACCAGTCTAGTCTAACTCGTTTCTTCGTGATGAGGATTCATTTTACAATTAAACCACTCACAATTTAGTCAAACATAATTCAGTAGTTCCTAACTAGAAATTTCAATAATTAAGTTAAAATTAATACACTATGGAACCAACTCAATTTTTCATTGCAGTCTAGTGTATTTCAGTTCTTTGTGTTTAGAATTTATGAAGCTTAAGCAATTATTCGACGTTTAAATTCATTACTATTTACCCCAATGGACAATAGCTTGGCGTAGATGGTGATGGCATTCCAATAGATATTCGGACATGTCATATAGATATTATTAAACTCTATGCTGTATAAATATAAGAATATAAATATAAATATGGATTCAACAAAAACAACTACTCCGAAGGCTAATACCCCTACCGGCATTGAATTACAATGTTGATTATTATTATGCTGTATAATTTATAGAAAATAAACTTTTTGTGCAATAAAAAAAGAAAGAAATAGTAGATTTGGTTTGGTTTGGTGTTGACGACAGCTAGAGTTGTAACGGAGACTTATTGGAGAATTCCCAATCTCTCATCGTTCGTCGACAACAGAGGCAGTTTCATTGCCAGTTTCCTTTATTGCTCCCAAAAGACGGGAAACGAGTAGTAATTGTTCCGAAAACCGCAAGCGCCTGGCTTCGCGTTCTCCAGCACTTTATAAGCGTCTCAAATTACGCGACCGGGTAATCTTTCTCTCTCTCTCTCGCTCTCTCTCTCACCCGTCCCTTTTCCGCCACGCCAACACAACCCTCACAAACTGGTTTAATCGTTCCTTGAAATTATTAGCTCCGGTCGGTCCGACGAGGAAGTTGATTTTTTGCTTATTTGTCTTTTAATAAACTGACAACGACACAGTGCTGGACCTAACGAATCATTCACACTTTACTGCTTAATATATCTATGTGAAAAGGATATGAAAGTAGGGTTACATCTTATAAAAAAAAAATGAAGACAAAAACTAGAAGAAATCGTCGATCTTAGATATCTAGGATGTTGGATAAGTGAGTATGGAAAAAGCAGTAGAGACGTAAAAAAGGATAAAATCACTTTTGTGTTCGCTAACGGTTAATTTAGAAATTCGAAAAGTATGGTTATGTACGGGTGCGAAACATCGACGGTGGGCACGGTTGAAAAAAAGAAAAAGTCAGAAGGGTTTGAGATGGGACGTTATAGGAGGATCATGACTCATCAGCGTGGATAGAAAAGGTTAGATATGAGGTGGTATTAGAAGGGGTAGGAGAACAGAGGACGTTATCGATATCAATAAGCGAAGGACACCTTTAGAGACGTGTAGGGATAGTTAGAAAGCAGATATAGGAGAGCCAGAAGAATTGTTGGCAAATAGCTAGAGATATGGGATGTTCTAGGTTTCGGGAAAAGCAAAGACTAGCTCCCTACCCTGAGCCAAGTAGTGAAGAGATGCATCTTCAACTAGTTTTCGAACTGATGGTCCTATGATCGTGATTTGTCCATCATTGCTTCCTTGGATCACTTAGGCAAATGCTGGAGCAGTAATATTCTATTCCACAGATAATCATTCACTTATCTTCTGTCTTCATTTCGTCCGTCTCATCTTTCTCTCCCTAACCACACCACACCATCCACCCATTCTCACGATTCCTGAAAGGCACGAGTAGCTGATGGGAATGAAACACAGAAAAGTATCAAAGTATTTATTTCAAATATTCTTCTGATGTGAGAAATTGGGATGAATTTGAAATTTGTTGTTATTTATTTAAAGGTTGCGGCTTTGTGGTCGCACGGGATGTTGGGAGGGTGGAGGAGGGATGTAGCGATGGCGAGGACGTCGGGCGTCGGGGTCGATGGTGTGCGGCGTCCGTTCTCCCGACAAGTTAGCAGCTTGCGGTGACCGGTGGTGGCGTTATTGTAGCGGTAACGGTCTGACCGCAGCCCCCTTCTCCCTTTCGTCTTCCTTCATTCCATTCGTTGACCAGTGGCTGCGAATGGATCCAGAAGGTCGAGCAAAGAGCCACCAGACGTCGCCACTGCTACCGCCAACCCCTGAGCTTGCGGATTTCTATCGTCACCGTCAAAGTTTATTCAGCGTTTCATTAAGTCTTGGTTAGAGTTGGCCGGCTACGGAATAAGTTAATTAGTAACGAACAAGAACGCTCATTATCGTCAAACGAACGTGGTATCCCACGATTTTTCAAGCAAATAAAAGGAAAAAACGACAGGAGAGAATGGAGAATGATCCAATTCCAAACAAGCAACCCACGTAGGCGAAAAGTTCAAGTTCCAAAAATAGAAATATATCTAGTATTCAAGTAGTAAACTACTTTTTTACCAAACTGTTTGTACTTTTGTAATATAGGTAAAGAAGCACTCTCTCTGATTAATGATACAAAGGTAAAACTTTTCCAAACTTTTTGGAAAATATTGCCTAACTCTACAATTTGGTTCATCTTGTAAACAATCTACCTGGATCTTCCTCGGATTTTTATTTCTACTTATGTTATATGTTTCCGTGAATATTATTAAGGAAATCTAATATGCAGAGATAAAAATAATTTAAATAATTGTAAAGTAAGTTGAAACTGAATTTGATACTTATTACACATAAAGAGTAAATAAAAATGACATATAAACTAACTAAATATACTAATTCGACAGGACTTTGTTATCTACGCAAAGCTCAATCTGGTTCTGTATTTTTTCCCTGTTTGATCAAATTAGATTTACTTAAATACATTAGTGCGATATTAATTATTGAATTAATTTGTACCCACTACAGATTACCTCATATTAATAAGGAAAATTTGTTAATACTTAAACTATCGTGGGTGCATTCTTGGAGAAACATTTTAATAAGAAAAAGAAAAACACAAACAAATGTTTCTGCAGTTAAACTTTATTATACTCGACAATTGTTTCGAATCTAAACGGTCATTTTCAAGAGTACTACTAATGGTTACTAATCTTAAATTGGAAATAACAATGTTTATATAGGTACTTAAAATTAGGGGGGTAGGGGGTTGTAAAGGGTAAGAATTAGAATTTAGAAATGACTAAAGGTGTGTTGTAATTTAAAATTTCTTTTTGACTATTTACCAAATTTTTACCTGCTTGAAGAGCGTTTTTTATTTCTAGATTTTCTAGGAGAGTAAGTTTTCTGCCTTTTGGTTATGAATGTAATAATAACATTTTGTCTATATTTATACTGTGATTATGACTGTCACAATGTTCGGCTAGACCCGTTGAAGTGTTTTGTTTTTTAATGTTGTCTAAATGTTCTTTTTCACGTATATCTAATGAACGTCCTCTCTGCCAAATGTAAATAGCATCACATTGCATACAATTTAGTTGATAGACACCACTTCTTTTTGGTTTATCTATTTTTAGTTTGTTATTGATTAGTAGTTTTTTCAAATTGTTGTTGTTTATTTCAATAGTTTGTAAATTAAAGGTTTTTAATTTATTTTTAATTTTATTACTAGTGTTTTTAACGTATTTAATAGAACAAAAGTTATTAAGTTAAGACTTGGGGGCGTGATAAAAAAAAATTGTTACTGTTGTCATGTCTTCGCCGGGAAACGAACCCGGGATCTTTGGCTTTACGTGCCAATGCTTTTGCCACTAAGCTACGAGAGGTGACAACAGCAACAACGACGAACCTACTTAGTAAGTCACACAACGTCGGAATCAATGAACATGAACCCAGCGAGGGCATGAGAACAGTAACAATTTTTCCCTTATTAATATGAGGTAGCCTGTAATGGATACAAATTAATTCAATAATTAATATCGCATTAATGTATTTAAAATTTACCCCTACTAAAAATCTTCAAATACTAGATTTAGTTAGTTTAGAAAGGAAATTGGCTCGAGCAGCTTTGGTTAATAGTAGATTTAAATGGATGTTATCTAGGAAGTATTAAAAAAAGGAATAATAATGTCTGTCTCTTAACTGTAATATGAAAGGCAAGTGTAAAAATACAATTTACAACATCATAAAAAAAATTATAAAAACACCTCTTATTTTCTCTCTCATTTGTACCTATTAGTTTATCTGAACTTTTGTTGTAATGCTATGTTTGTAAACGTGAAATTAGTGTACCGATTGGTTCGTTAAATTGAGAATGACATGCAAGCAAGCAATACCCATAAAAGGAGTTATTCGTGTGCGCTGTTGTGTAGTTGCAACATGTGTTTCTAGAACTCTTTATCCTTCACTTTTTCTATGCGTTAAGCGCGCATAATTTGTAATCGTGTGGGTAACAATCAGGAAATCAACCAGTACTTTTTTTTTGATAAAGAGAAAAGAAGAAGAAAAAAACGACACCAATCCAGTAATGAACCGAGGCTGCAGTAGACCAACAAGCAGTTTCGTGATTTCCTTCAAATAACTATATATTTCAGGGAACATTGAACGGCAATGTTTCGCAGTAAAGAAATATTTATGGTCCTCAGACATGCAACCATTTCTCCACGTTTAATTGAAGATACTTACTTTATTCTTTCGCAACGACGATCTCATACATCACGAAAGCACAAGGAAAAATTGCCTACCGTTCTGATTTATATTTTCTTAATTTCCAACAGTCATATGTTATTTAAGATTCCGTTCAGATACATACCTACACATACCATCAAATATAAACGGTAATTTTGTAAAATAAATTTATTTATTAACGGTACACACAAACTAAACATTTAACAATTTCAGTGGATTCCGCGGTAGGAAATTTGTGAAACATCGTTTAAAATTATTGAGATGAAGTTAAACAAACTGGTTATAGATGTTTCAATTATGTTTATTAACACACTCTACATATGTTTCGACCTGTGAAGACTTTTTCAAAAGTAATGTTGTATATTTACTGAATATAGATTGTAGTTTGATCAAACTAACATTTTTCCATTTTTCAATGTAGTCACCTCCGTGCTCTACACACTTTTGCCACCGATTTGGAAGCTTGAATATTCCTTCTTCATAAAAAGTTTGTGGGCGAGTTGTCATAGTGAGCCAATTGCGTACATACTCTTCTACTTCTTCATTGCTTTCAAATCTTTTGTCTCCAAGTGATACTTTCAAGGGCGCGAACAAAAAATCGCACTTGTCACAGGGTGACAAGTCAGGGCTATAAGGAGGATTATTATTCCAATTTATTCCTTATCAAGACTGCGGTGTGTGGTCTGGTTTGTGGCGTTGTCATGAAGGAGGATGACGTTTCGAATGGGCATTCCGTATACCTCGTCGTTTGCTTTGATACGCGATTTTTGTTGACTGTAACAACTCAGAATAGTAAGCCGCATTCATTGTTCGTTGATCGTGAAGAAAATTAATAAGTAAAACTCCCCTTGAGCCTTGAGTCAAAAAAAAACAGTCGGAAGCACTTTTCCGGTTGAGGGACGGGTTTTGGATTTGACAGGGCCTTCATCAGCCTTTTTGATTTGGGAGTGTAGTGAGGGACCCACATCTCATCACAAGTGACGATACCAATACGCCTCAAAAAAAACTCCTCTTCTTGTCGAAATCAGAAGTGCGATTCAGAAGTCTTTCACTGATCTCCGACCTGACTTGCTTTTGATTTACGGTCAACAACTTTGGGCTGGGTTCCAAAGCACTAATTTTTCTAAAGCCAAGTTCATCAGGGATGATGGATTGAACACTCTCATAGCTGATACTCACTTTACCCATTTCTGATGAGATTCGTTCAATTGTTAACCGGCGATCACTTTCAACAAGCTCTCGAACAGCCAACAATGATGTTGTCATTTGTGAGACTTGTGATGGGGCGTCGATCATGACTTTCATTTACCCATCCCTGAATTCTCTGTTCTCTGACCCACCTATACACTCGTTTCTGAGACAGTGTAACAGTGTAGCATCTCTAAACTGTCCCCCATCCTCCAAACGAGTGAAAATTTCCGATGGTTTAACGCCTTCATTGGTTAAAAACTGATAAAACATTATACGTTTTTTTTATTTTATGATTTGTAGTATATTGATAACCAAAATGCGCATACCTGACTTTAATAACTAACTAGTTTTATTTCTAATTTTTCTATTAGTTCTTGTAACATATTTTTCTATTGTTTCAGGGTCCTCAACCAGGCCAGCCTTTCAAATTTACTGTAGGAGAATCATGTGATAGAATAAAAGAAGAATTTAATTTTTTACAAGCCCAGTATCACAAGTAAGTATTTATTAAGGGTGTGTTTAAATGTATTAAGTTGTCAAATGCTGAAGGTTCGGATTCGCTTCGTCTGAACGTATCTTTATGCGACTGAATCCCAAACAAAAACAGTTGCATGTTCTTTAAACGATTCGATGTTGTCTGTCGTCTGTCATTATATCTCATCATTGTTGTTATTACTCATGTAAAGAAGTGGCGACGATCCTTTAGAGATAGTAAATGTTACTATATAAAGTCAATTTGTTGGTCGTTCAAGAGATAAGTAGGTAAACATACTCGGGCTTTCTTCTTTTCTCGTTGGACGTTCTAATCGCCGTAATTATACTTATCGAGGATTGTATATAGGCAATGAATGCTGGCATGCACTTAAAATGAAATTAATGACTCCAATAATTGCTGTGCTTCGCTTTATTGGTCATCATTTTTTATTTTTTATTTTCATTTCATCTCTATTCTAATGCAACTATCGTCCGTCGATGAATATCATCATCTAATGTGAAAGTCCTTGTTGTTTGTTGTTTGCCTTTATGTTTATTAATAATAATTCCGACCATGGATGTGGGGAAATAATAAAGTGACACGCCTGTCACGTCTTTATCGGTTTATTATTTAATTTTACGCTATAATCAGTTTTATATAATAACAATAATAATAACAATTATGAACAATTTAATTTTAAAATACGAAGGACCGTAACTCTTAGACTGTGGAAAGAGAATTGCGTGTTTTTTTTATAAGCCATAAAACAAAGAATTGCTCAGGGTCGAGTCTAGTCGCCTTTAAGAAAAAGTTTGCTTCTGTGCTCATGAAAGGTTCATTTGGAAATGTTTGGAGCATGGCTTTGTACGGGCGCGAAACGTGGGCAGTGGTCGCGGCAGAACAGAATAAGCTAGAAGCTTTTGGGATGTGGGGTTATAGGCGGATGATGAGTATACCGTGGATGGAATAGTTTAGATGTGAGGATGAATTGTAAAAAGCAAAAGAACAAAAGGTAAATAGGATGGTATGACACCTTCTGAGACATGAAGGACTTGTTAGAGTCATATTATAAGCAGAAACAGAAGTAAAGAGGGGCTAGTGATTAGATTACTGGAATGGGTAAATTTGAAGATTGGCTTTGGATTGTAGTGTATCATACCCAGGTCTTTTCGATAGCCATATAACTCACCTAAGTTGTTTATGGAAATCAGCTGTTGTCGGTTCGATACACTGGCTATTAACGTAATTTGGAAGGGTTGTTTATAGTTGTTAAATGAAAGACAACAAATATGTGACATCCTAACTTTATTATGAATGAAATGAGAAAATACCAGGGAAATCTCAGAAATATTAAATTTTAAACAAAACAAATACAAATGCCAGACTCAGCCTAGGGCTAGCGCGGGGAAAGAGTATGGCAGAGAAACCCACAACCTTAACCCTACAAATCAGAGATGTGTACCATCCGTAAAGTATGAAATGTATATAAATTAAAAATATTACTCTGTGAAAATCTACCCTGCACGATCCACATACACAGACACATGTAAATAATCATTTAAAACTGCAGAATGTTGGTATTAGTAAACAATGTAAAAAAATAGAGGTACTGAGGTCCCATACGGGAAGCAACCCAGCTATAAGTTGAGATTTTAGAGTACAATCTGGGCCTCACATAAAAATAAATTGCAGTAAATAAACACACAAAGAAATATGTAAATAAATGCGATGAATAAATATCAAAACAAAATACAGACACATTTGTGAATACTCCCAGATCAATACTCTACACGGGAGAAAATGCTAGTAAATTCAACAAAGCTTGAAACATTCTGAACGCACCAGGTAGATCAACAAAGAACAAAATTATAAAAATTGGGAACAAAGAAAAATAACAAAATAATTGTTACACATCACCGTTTTGTTGAAATTAATAAAATAAAAGTTCAAATTAAATAAAACATCACAAAATATGCAAGATACAAATTATTGTGTCATTATAAAATGGATTGAAAGAACAATGAAAATTGACAACTTTTGTGTAAATTTTATAACAGTGAAAAACAACATAATAAATATTAAAATCTCGTTGAATAATACATGCAAATACAATAGTTTATTACCTGTGAATCCAACTTGAAAAACGCACAAAAATAGCAATAAAAAAAAAAAGAAAACCAACAAACGCGACACTTCACTACACTGACAACCCCAAGAATAACCATACGACCCTCTACAACCAAGAAGGCGACGCTGAGCTCTGGTAAATCTCTGACCTCTTGAGCGACATCTCCATCATCTAGAATTTTTATCGTTTGTTCGCGTCTAAGATAACTAAACAGTTTCTGATTAATGAGTAGTAGGTAATAATTTAGGGAAGTGTGAAATTATTCAAATAGACGAAAGGGAATGACAGACCCTGATTACTACAGGATATAAAGCGAAAATGTTCCTCTCAACATAGCAAAAGAAATATAGTATCAAATATGGAGACAGATAAGAGCCTTTATTGTCATATTTCCTTTCTATGGACACTTTGTTGAAATGTCTGCCTCTGAATATTCTTTTTTGTTTCTAAAATGATTTGGTCGTAACAGGATTGCATGTTCTTGATAAAAGTTTGTTTCGCTTGAATTAACTTCTTAAGAAATTTATTGTTGTGTGTACACTGTTCGATAATATCAATTAAACCTTTGAAAAAGTCAAAAGAAAGAGTTCATTTATGTCCACGTCTTTTTAAACAGTTTGGTATTGAACGGCGCGACGGGCGTAGGTTCAATTAGTAAGCGTCATGAAAAGACAAACGGGCACGACAAAAGATTCCCTTTTTTCTTTTGTTATTTTCATGCCTTGCCGCCGCTCTGAGCACAGTATGTCACGATTTCACGGGCCAAAACAGCGAAAGGCCGACAGGCAGGCAATTTATTTTTGTGTGGCGCTCAAAACCATTCATTATTTGATGATTAATTCAAAACGAATACGCCGAGCGGTAAAGACATTTTGATGGCATATTATTATTTTATAATGACTTAGACATGGAAAAGGATATGCAATAATCAAACACGTACAGACTGTTCCAAAAGAACAACTATACCTGTAAGTAAAAGGTCGGATTGTGCTGCTCTTCCGGGTGTACTGCCAAATGAAAGGAATTCTTTAAATTGTTTAAAGAATTTATATACAAATAACTACAAAATTAACCTGTCATGAATCTAAATAACAATCGAACGAATATAAAATATACACAATGAAAAAGGACTTATTGAAAGATTAATCTGTGATGACTGTCCATTGACTGAAAAGTAAATATACTTTTGGTGATTCATTCCCACACAGACGGGCGGGCAGTCCCTCCGACTTGCACTGTAGTGCAAAGCTGGAGGGTAGGGCGTAAGTCGCCCTTCAGTCTCCTTTCAGGAATCCTGGTATTGACTGAAAAGTAAACATACTTTTTGGTGATTCATTCCCACACAGACGGGCGGACAGTCCCTCCGACTTGCACTGTAGTGCAAAGCTGGAGGGTAGGGCGTAAGTCGCCCTTCAGTCTCCTTTCAGGAATCCTGGTATTGACTGAAAAGTAAACATACTTTTTGGTGATTCGTTCCCACACAGACGGGCGGACAGTCCCTCCGACTTGCACTGTAGTGCAAAGCTGGAGGGTAGGGCGTAAGTCGCCCTTCAGTCTCCTTTCAGGAATCCTGGTATTGACTGAAAAGTAAACATACTTTTTGGTGATTCATTCCCACACAGACGGGCGGACAGTCCCTCCGACTTGCACTGTAGTGCAAAGCTGGAGGGTAGGGCGTAAGTCGCCCTTCAGTCTCCTTTCAGGAATCCTGGTATTGACTGAAAAGTAAACATACTTTTTGGTGATTCATTCCCACACAGACGGGCGGACAGTCCCTCCGACTTGCACTGTAGTGCAAAGCTGGAGGGTAGGGCGTAAGTCGCCCTTCAGTCTCCTTTCAGGAATCCTGGTATTGACTGAAAAGTAAACATACTTTTTGGTGATTCGTTCCCACACAGACGGGCGGACAGTCCCTCCGACTTGCACTGTAGTGCAAAGCTGGAGGGTAGGGCGTAAGTCGCCCTTCAGTCTCCTTTCAGGAATCCTGGTATTGACTGAAAAGTAAACATACTTTTTGGTGATTCATTCCCACACAGACGGGCGGACAGTCCCTCCGACTTGCACTGTAGTGCAAAGCTGGAGGGTAGGGCGTAAGTCGCCCTTAAGTCTCCTTTCCTGGTAGTGGGTGGGTGGTGGTTAGAGAGAGACAGTTGAGACGGTCGAAATGAAGACAGAAGACAGGTGAAGGATTTTCTGTGAAATGATATTACTGGCCGAAAACGGAAACCACAGAAAACTTGAACCAGAGCAAGCAGGCGCGGAGTCGAACCGGTGACCTATTCGGGAGGTCTATAATTTAAACCACTAGACGACGTCGTTAGGTCTGTTGTGCTTGTAAATAGAATAAATTTATAATTTATTTTGCAGGGTGGCGGGCATTAATCGAAACAATGTTGTTAATTTATTTGTAACGTTTCGGTTTATTCAACCATTATCAGATGCAAACTAAATACAAAAAATGTAGTTCTACTAATTTTTTTTTGTTTTGGAAATTATATAAATTTTATATTCAAAAAAAGAAGGAAGTAAAATCGTTATTTGTCCAAATATTAAGATCAAAGATCTCACATTTGGAACGTGTCCTACCAACCGGTCGTGGGATATGGCTTTCGGTTCGTTGTGCCTACATGGTAGGACGCGTTCCAAATGTGAGATCTTTGATCTTAATATTTAGACGAATAAGGATTTTAATTCCTTCTTTTTTGAATATGTTATATCTTCGTCTAAGAATCCATCGGAATTAACAGTGTAATTCAATGCCGGTAGGGGTATTAGCCCTCGGAGTAGTTGTTTCTGTTGATTCCACATTTGTATTTCTATTTATATTTATATAAATTTTGTTTATAAATTTTACTTAATCAGTTTAATTTTAATTTAACATTATGATATTTATTGAGTCTCGCGTTGATAATGCCCACTTGTGAAATGGGCGAAACACGTGTCCGCTCATATTAAATTTAGTTAGTGGTAATTAGGGCGAGTCTTTCTTTATTTAATTGTGATATTTGTCTCAAAGAACACACCTTTTCGAAGATTAGTGCTCACAATGTTCTTTGATACAAATATCATAATGTTAAATTAAAATTAAACTGATTAAGTAAAATTTATAAACAAAATTTATAAAAATTTCCAAACAAAATCTTTTATAAACAAAAAAAAATTAGTACAACTACATTTTTTGTATTTAGTTTTAGTCTGATGATGGTTGAATAAACCGAAACGTTACAAATGAATTAACAACATTGCTTTAATTAATGACCACGACCCTGGAGAATAAATTATAAATCTAAAATAAACGGTCAGAAAATCAATAATAATTTAAATAAATGGAATAAATACATGGATACATGTTTATACAAATTTTCTAGAACCCAGACGGGGATTGCAAACATGCAAGGTTACAGAAAGGCCCAAGTGCCCGAGCATGACTACGAATAACTTAAAATTCTAACAATATGCGAACATGATAATTTACATTTTTGATAGAAAACTGCTGTCCTAAAAATAACTTTGTCTTTCTCTGAGAAACCGAACAATACATTAAATAATACCTACAGAATCCTGGGAAATTTAGTACAGTAAAGTAAGAACGTCGAAACTTCTGGTACATTTTTTCGGTATTTGTTATATATGGAGGGTAATTAAACATCGGCATCATTAGAGAGGTACTGTGCCGCAAAGGTGCACAATATAAATCGTTTGTCTGGATGTTCGCGTGGCAGACAAGCATCGATTTCTGTTCGAAGTTTGCCAGGGCATATACGAATATATCCGAACGTGTACGAATGATTCCGGTTGTAATAATCTTCTGCTGTTTCCTGTGATTTTGTGTGTTGTGATTGTTCTTAACAGTTGAACATAAATGTTGACGTTAATCCATTCATATAAGCATGGAATTTAAATTAGTTCATTAGAAAGCAAGTTAGTCTAATTAGTACCTACATAGATATTTGGAGATGGGCAAGCATTTAGCGATAATCAAAGATTGACAGGCTGTCCCAATAACTTGCTAATATGCATGTTTACTACTTAACAACCAACAACAACCTAGTGTTTTCTAAGATTTGTTGTGCGTTAGTTAATGCGATTATCACACATTACAAATCAGAATTATCTTGTCTATTCGTGCTGTATTGTTTTGTATGAAGTCGTTTTTTACCATATAATGAAGTGGGACATCCTGTACATGACGAATAACTGCTTGCCTTGATGAACATGAATTGCAGAGTTTACAACGCTTCTGGCCTAGCGGGAAAATTAATAATTTTTATCCATCAAGGAGATTATTATCTGTAATGTTACAGTAATTGTGATTGCAAGCTGAGCCGTTGTTCTGAAATGATGTACTAATAGGATAATGTAACGTGAAGAGGAAAATAAGTATGCAAATTTTGTTTGATTGTTTATGAATCGAATGATTATTGTTTTTGTATTTTTAAATTGCCAGAACTGCACAGATTTTACAACGGTAATTCGTTTTGGTACCGTATTACCTACCATTAAAAATGTCCTTCTTTTTTGTCTTTTTAGAATTTCGGAGGTTCTGTTTTTGTTATTTGTCTTTTAATGGAAACTTTTGAACCAGTACAACGGATTGACCTCCTTTTTTTGGAATTGTTTTCAAAGTAATTAAATCTAAGTAATTTTTGTCGAATAATAAGACTATATTGTTCCCATACAACGGGTAACATTTATTTTAATGGCAACATTTGTATGTAGATGGGCACAGCTGCAAACGGCAGTTAACCTTAAACAGGAAAAAAACCGCATTGCGAACTCTTGATGTGTCTATACTATCATGAATTTTTATCACGTCCATCTTGTACCTGGGATGATGCAGCCTTGAAGAATGTCGTATGTGTTTTAAACGTATAAAAATCGTTTACTTTTACGGACTGTAGAATTCTAAACATTACAGAAAATCGCTTAAAGTGGTGACAGAATATCGTTATGACAAGGTCATTAGTTAGCCCGAAGAATAGTTGATTATACTCCTGATTCTAGGTATAAACTGTCTCTAACTAGTTGCTTATTTTGATGTCAAGATGGTACCTTAACATTCTATTTCACCTTCACCCTTTCCATTAATATTGACTTCCATAGTGCCCTCTGTGTTTACCATTCGTACACAGTGGTGTTCCAAACCTATACTTTTAATAATAGAAGTAAATACCGCATTTGTTCGCTTAGTCTAGAAGCCCCCTTAGGATAATTTCTAAATATATCAGAAAATTAAATTAACTGTATGTTCGTTAAGTTCTTGGTGACACATGTTGAAATTAATAATTCAAAATTCAAAAATACACTTGGTTTTTTATTTCACTAAATTTATTCAAAATATCGGACATATGTTTCGAACTTCTCAGTTCATTATCAACGAATGTAAAGATGATTTTAACACAATGTAATTTTATACGAGTTTGTGAAAGGGTGGTGGAATTTCCAAGCATTAAATGTGCTCGGGAATTGATATTATTAAGGGTAACACCGAAAAATCTACCTGATCGTTCATAATATTAAGTTGTTTATTTGTAGCTTTTAGAATTTCTACTATTTCAAGTTATTTCAGTATTTGTCCGTTGTTACCAACATGTAATACTTGGAAATCTTTTACATTTATCATATAATCGTTTAGGATATAGTATTCAGTTATACCAGTACATTTTTTATTGTCTAGTATCGAAATTTTATGTTCATTTATTCTAGTGGTACAATCCCCACCTGTCTGGCCAATGTATGAGGATGGATCAGATATATAAACTAGCCTTTGTTCATAAAACATTTATTTTGAAAAGTATTACAAAAACATAAATTTCTCTATTTTTCGACATATTTTTGTCTATACATTCTTCCCAACTCATTGGTAGTTTTTTTATCCCGTTTTCATAAAAAGAAGCAGGGCGGGTGGATAGATATCCAGTTACGCACAAACGTCTCCACCTGTTCGTCGGTCTGAAATCGCTAATCGCTCGCCTCCTAGTGATTCTTTGAGGGGCCCAAACATTTGGAAATCACAAGGGGATAGGTCTGGACTATATGGAGGGTGTTCCAGCTGAGTCAAGTGTATTTCACCGATTTGAGCCTGCGTTAAAGCTGCGGTACGAGGCCTAACGTTATCGTGGAAGAGTAACATGTGACGAATGGGGTGCGTCCTTCTTTTTCGGCGATAAGCAAGTTTTACCTGATTGAGAAGTCAGTAGTAGGCTGCATTAATGGTTCTTCGCTCGTGCAAAAAATCGACCAACAGCACCCCTCTCCAGTCTCAAAAAACCGTGGCTAAAACATTACCTGCAGACAGACGTGTTTTCGGCTTCACTGAGTTTGATTCATCTTTGCGCCGCCACTCCATGTTTGATCGTTTTGATTTTAGAGTGTAATGGCGCACACGGCTCATCGCAAGTTACAAAGTTCGGATGCGCCTTAAACAACTATCCGGCGCGCAATTTAAAAAGGCTGGTTTATATTTGATCCACCCTCGTAAAAGGCATCATAATTGTGGCAGTCTAGTTTGAAAATTCCGCTTTTTTCGGATTGTTCTACTTTGTCTTTATTTAAGGAGTCTCTTGGGTAATAATAAACGAAAATAAAAATAAAATAATATGTCCGATATTTTGATTAATAGATTTAGTGAAACAGAAAACAAAGTATATTTTTGAATTTTGAATGATTATATCAGAAAATTAGCTTCATATATTCGTTACTAAGAACTGACTTGCTTAGCTTTTTAACACGTTGTTATGCTTGTGCATTATTTTTAATTTAATGCTTAAAAAGACACGAAGAAAATGAGTCATATTAATTAAAATGCTTTTGTGGTTTTCGTACATATTTATCCGGTTGGGTTTTAGTTTGAATTGCATCATCTGACAGTGTGTATAATTTTTTTTTGTTATCGGCCAATTTAAATGTATTGCGGTTTCACGCAACTTTTCCGATGCCGTAATTATTTCTTTTAATTACGCATTTTAACGATGATCGTATCTGTGGCATGTTGGTAATTTATTTATTTCATTTACCAAGCTACAATTCGAGAAAGAGCGAGAGTGAATTAACTGATCTCGGGTTTTAGTTAATAAGCATATTATACGATGTTGTTAAAACCTATAAAACCGCAGTTTTGTGTTCGGCCAACCGCAAAACGGTTTCGCTCGTTCGAAATGTCGATTTGAAATTGTAATTAGACTGTTTTGTAAACGTTAACCGCGTTAAATTTCGTAATCGTTAGATTTTAAGACTTATTTCTTTACTAACTGACTGGCTATGGACTATGCTTGTTTCTCACCTAATTTTACGTTTTGTTTCAGCTTGAAACTGGAATGCGAGAAGCTGGCCAGTGAAAAGATCGAAATCCAACGTCATTATGTTATGGTAAGATTAACAATTCAGTAAAGTTACAACAGTTTTAAGTTAATAAGTCATATTTTCTAAACCTTACAACCAACCATACATCCATAATATTATGTATTTGATTTGGTCTTATTATCATTTCTATTTTGTTTTCCATATTTTACTTTACAGTAACGCAAAATTCTAAAATTTGATTACAACAGTGTTTCTTAATTTTGAAGAACATTTACTTCTTGCTTTGTATTAAATTAGCGAATACTTAATGGAAATCTGAGAACAAATTTTAATATCTGTTTGAACGAACATTTTAGATCTTATAAAAATAAAAAGGTAAATTCCAACTATGCCAAACATTTTCTAGCAAATAATCATGTATTTAATTCGAATTTGAAGATCTTACATTTAGAAAATAAAAGCTTTTAAACTAACTTTATTAGAATAATAATAAACAAATGAAATTACAAATAAATGTCTCAAACAGTTTATATTAGAAACTCTACATGTTTCGGCTTGTTAAGCCTTGTTCACGAGTATACAAATGCATTACTAAATATTAATGTTACAGTACAAAATATTTATACCTGGAACAGGGGTGTTCAACCATTGTTTGTTGGAAAACGCAAGTAATAATCGATAACAGGGTATTTATTAAATTCCAAATGGTCATTTGTAATATTTTCTTTAAGTTTTATGGATTTTTTAATTTAAAATTGTTCAAGTACGTTTAACCTTTTTCCTTTGTTTTCTATATGTAATAATTGTATATTCTGTTCGTATAAAAAGTGGTTGTTTTCTACACAATGGTTGCTCATTCCTGTTCCACAACCACTTTTTAAACGAACAGAATATACAATTCTTACATATAGAAAACAAAGGAAAAAGGTTAAACTTACTTGAACAATTCGAAATTAAAAAATCCATAAAACTTGAACAAAATATTACAAATGACCATTTGGAATTTAAGAAATACCCTGTTATCGGTTATTACTTGGGTTTTCCAACAAACAATGGTTGAACACCCCTGTTCCAGTTATAAATATTTTGTACTGTAACATTAATATTTAGTATTGCATTTATATACTCGTGAACAAGGCTTAATAAGCTGAAACATATCTAGAGTTTCTAATATAAACTCTTTGAGACATTTATTTGCAATTTCATTTGTCTATTATTATTTTATAAAATGTTCCATAAATAACAGAGCTTTGATTCTATTAATATAACTTTATTACAATTTAAAGAAATTAATAAATATAAAGACCCAAATAAATTACTCGATGATCAATTAGATCTAAGCCAATCACCTTAAGAAGACTATTATCAAGTAGTTCTAAGTATAAAAAATAAAAAGTGTGATAGTTAAAATTTAGTGTTTCTTATTTTCGATTCAATTTAGTTCTTGGTCAAAGATTTAACGAAATTACTGAAGTTGATTTAATATCGTATTGCAGGTAGTACCTGTCGCTGATATTTGCTGCTAACGGTGGTAATTCGTTAATTTTGTTTTAATGTTTGCCCATTTTGTTTTGGTTGCACGTGATATTCAAAATGGTTACATTTAAACAAAAGAAAATTATTGTTTTTTTTGTACGATTATGCCATGAGTTAAAAAATATTTGACGTTAAGCTGTTACTCAGTAATTGAGTCTTTACTTTGTGATGTGATCAGTTCAAATTTAACTGTCAGTAAAACGACGCATTTGACAAAATTCTTGGCGTTGAACCAAAAATTTCAACACAAACGACCGAAATATTAAGAACGACACAATATGATGTTTGTTTACGAATGTAATAAAAACAAAATGAGAAAATTTTAATAATAATAATAATTAAAATTTATCCATTTCATGTAAATGATTTAGTCCAAATTGCATTTTTGGTTTTTGTTTAGGTAGGGATAAAATTTGAAAGGTAATTTGTTAGGTCCCTTCGGTTTTTATTCGCGTGCCATTTGATTGATTAAACAGTTCCTTTCAAGGACCTCGTGTTCCATTTAATTATGGAATGGCGCTTCGAAGAATCGAGGACCTGACATTACGTGATAAAATTCCGAACACTTATTATAAAAAGGTCATTAAAAGACCGCGTCGTCCAAGTTGGAGAAGACGATTGCAAACGTGGCTATTAGGAGTTAATAAATGGCCACATAATTGATGAGATTTGTCGATAATCTTCAATGCCGACCGAAAAAAAAAATGTTTATGAACCAAACACATCTCCATCGGTGGTCTGTTTTTATTGTCCATTTTATATTACTACAATGAATAGTTAGTTTAAGTGTTAAATTGGTGTGATAAAGGACAAAGAAGGATAAAATTACTTTGTTGTTTATTATAGTTTTTAAAAAAAAAAACTTGATAGTGAACGCCTTTTGTAGAGATTTGCTATTTTTTGTGGGATTCAATAATGTTGAACAAGGTCCCTGTTCTTCTAATAAGGATATCAACCAGGCACGTAATCAAATAGCTTTTGATGGTGAGTATTATGTTGAAATTGTCAGATATGGTTTGCGATTTCGAACTTTTTGGTTCTCATCAGCACGCCGTAGACAGCTCACGTCTGACAGTTTCAACATAATACTAACCAGCAAGAACTTTTAAAAAAGTAAGCATTGATAACTAAAACTGGTAAATTATACGATTATTCCTCTTATAAAAGTCCGAAAACCAGCGTTTAACGAAATTCTTTGGAGTAAACGGAACTAAAAAGTCAACAATAAAACACTTGGAAGTTTCACATAATTTTTATTTTCTCTATACGTATTTCGCCTTTTTACAGCATCTTCAAGAGTTACAGAGGTTACACATAAACTAAATCTAAAAATACAATGTGCCTTACTTAACATATATCTTACAGAATTAAACTATGTTTGGATTAATGAGGGGGTTGTTTTCGAAGCTCGTTTGGTCATTTGCTAGATCTTTCTTCTGATTTAAGGCTTTTTTGATTTCTATTATTTCGTATTTGTTCAATATTAAACCTCCTTTTAGACTGTGTAATAATTTTACGTTCTCTTTTCTATGTTGTGTTTATTTTGAATCAAGTGTGTAGCTAATCCTGAACTAAGTTTTTTGTATTTTGCATATTGTTTATGCTCATTAAATCGGGTGATAATTTTTATTTTTTATTTACCTATATGTATGTGGTACTATAATCTGTACATTTTATTTCATAAACTCCGGTTTTTTCCAAGAATATTACTATTCGTTGTCAGTTTATTGTTCACTATGATCTTTCCTAAACTATTATTCCTTCTTAAAATTTTACCTGCCTGAATGCTTGTATTATCATGATATGGAGTTTTTTGCCAATTAACTTTATCATATGCATTGCTTACTGTTGTTGGAAATATATCCTGCAATAACATCTTATTTTGTTTTTTAAATAGTAATTTAGCTATTATATTACTGGTATAACCATTATTTACAGCGATATTTTTAATAATTTTTAATTTTATATCAAAATTTGTTTTATTGAAAGGTACATACAATAATCTGTTTATCACTGCATGAAATGCTGCTAATTTTATATTTTTGGAGTGAAACGAATTATATGTGTTATATCTCGAACGAATTAAGAGATAAACAAGAATTTTTATTGACAGAACCAATCTCCACAAGGTTGCTAAGCTTGTCCAATAAGGGATGGTGATGTGTCGACTTTTCAATACGTTTGATAATAAAACTTATTTAAGTTGTATAAAACAACTTCTTTATAACAAACTATTGACTTGGAGTGTAGATTGCTTTGATAATTACTAAACCAACTTATTTAAGTTAATTATTAACTTTTGATTTAGAATATCTGTTATAATAAAAGTAAACGTTGGAATTAATATGTTTATTAAAATAACTGCATACTACAACTAAGGGTAAGATACCCTATCGATCTTATTTATAGGTTTACAAAGTAATCATGGCGATAATGGCTTATTGACTATTTCTCAGGAAATGGTATCTATTACAAACAGAATGTAATATAATAATTATGAATCATATATAACATATATAACATATGGAATTAGAGCGTCAGTAAAAATATCTTTTTGTTTTTAATTATTACACAATCTAAAAGGAGGTTTAATTTTGGACAAATACGAAATAATAGTAATCAAAAAAGCCTTAAATCAGAAGAAAGATCTAGTAAATGACCAAATGAGCTTCGAATACAACCCCCTCCTTAACCCAAACATAGTTTAATTCTGTAAGATATATGTTAATATTAAGAAAATAAAACACTTGGTATTTCTTGTACCACAATTTTTATTTAAAAACTGACAATTGTTTCGGCAGTTATGCCATTATCAAAGTGAATGTGAATTGTGTCACCATTGAAAAGAAACCTTTTGCATTTTTAAATTATGTACCTAAAATTACTAATAATATTACTAATAAGTTAACGCAAATAAAACTAATCTAGGTTCCTTATTAATCAATAATAAAATAGATAAAAAAGACACCCTTGACAAAAATGGAGTGTATCAAATCAAATGTCTCAATTGTTCATCTATTTATCTAAGTCAAACAGGTCGCTCTTTAAAGATACGTTTAAACGAAAATCTGTTCAAAATCATAAAAATAATTCAGGTTTAGCAGATCATTGTATTAATAACAACTATTTCATAGATTGCAATAGTATAAAACTTCTACATAACAGTAACAAAAGCAGACGTTTAAATCTTCTGGAAAATTTGGAAATATCAAAAGTTGTAACACAACAAAAAAAGTAACGAATGAGCAAACCGATTTTGGGATTTCCCCATTATTAAAATTAGCTGTTGAAGCAGACCGGTAATTCATGTACACTTATACTAGTATTTAAGTTTGTAATAATTGTAATACGCTGTTAACACGTTTATATATACCAGGTAAAATAATTTTATACATTCACTTTGATAATGGCATAACTGCCGAAACAATTGTCAGTTTTTAAATAAAAATTGTGGGACAAAAAATACCAAGTGATTTATTCTCTTAATATTAAAGAGCCGAGCCAGAAATCAATTTTCTTAATATATATGTTAGGTAAGGCCCATTGTATTTTTAGATTTAATTTCTGTGTAAACTCTATATACTCCTGAAGATACCCTAAAAAGGTGAAATACGTATAGAGAAGGTAAAAATTAAGTGAAACTTCCAAGTGTTTTATTGTTGACTTACTTATTTTATAATTAAACATGTTTTACCAAGTGATGACGGTAAATACTTAGTTTTAAAATATATTGTGATCTACATTTTGGAGGCCGCTAATAACAGTATTTTTTTCTTTTGTTTCAGTATTACGAAATGTCGTATGGACTTAACGTAGAAATGCACAAACAGGTAATCAATTTTAATATACTTTTCTCCAATTTTGTAATTTTAAAATATTTTTAGTTTTTGTAATCTATGGATTCATTAGTGACACCATATATGTGCATCTATGCATGTGTTTTTTCATCTCCTTCTGTTTGTTCATATGCTTTAGGCACTTATGCAAATATTACGGTTAAAGCGTATCCAGCTGTTACTTGATTTATTTAAACTTTGTGGTCGACCTGCCATTGTCGTATAAAATTACTTATACTCGATGTGTTTATGTTTGTAGAACGTGCGGATTAAAAGTTATTAGTGCTTATCAAACGACGTTGCAGTGTGCAGACGAAATATAATATGTAACAGAAGGCTCTTGCTCAAAAAGGGTCCACATGGATGAGTAGAAACACGAGTGGTACCTACAGGAAATATTCCCACCCCTTTTTTGTAAAATTCAATGAATGCTAATACTATTTTGCTAGTTTATCAAATGTAAGTCGACAAATGTTTCCGTCTTAAATTAACTTCAAAAAAACAATGAATTATGGAATTCTTGAGTATATTATTTCACGAGTGTGTCGAGTAGATGTTGAGTATTATGAATTGAACAGTGAAAATGAATTAGCCAAGAAAATAATATTTATTGAAATTAAAATGTATTCTCATACGGAACGTCGATACAGAACTGAATAAAGAAATAATCTACTTAAAACTACCAACCACGATACTCATCTATCGCCGCCAGTGTACCCGATACCCAGACTAAACAACATTATTTACGATATCTGGTACATCCATAAATTGTACAACCCTAAACGAAACTGCGAAATATTTTATTGTTTAGTTTATTATCTGAAATCGTTAGTGTTAGATCCAAAAAGTTTAAATTTCCATTTGTTTCTTTTTCGATTGTGAAATTTAGATTACTATCTATGGAATTTAAAAATACCAAGAATAAATCTAATTGTCTAGAAGTGCCTTTCCAAATGCAAAATTTGTCGTCAACGTATCGTTTCCAGGTAAAGAGATGCTTAATGAGTGGATTTTTGGAAGTAAATAACTGTTGTTCAAAATGAGACATGTACAATTCAGCTAGGATGGGTGATAGTGCTGACCCCACAGGGAGTCCGTCCTTCTGTTTATAGTGCTTATTATCGAATTCGAAGTAATTTTGATTTAGGCATAATTAATTACCTTCTTTTTGGCTTAAATGACTGTTTTCTATTAGGGTTTTAAAAATTCATTGAATTACTGGTGTTTTTAGCATTCTATTTCATCAGTTTATTGAGTAGAAGTCGATAAATGTTTCGGCTTTAATATTCGATACTGTCGATTTTGACAAAGTAACGGTTTCCAGATAAATTAGCTAGATAAGCTACTAATACTTTAACGCTATTTCTTGTCCAAAATCTTTTTCGATTAAGGGATACGTGTTAGTTCGTAAATCAGACAATACAACTAAATTAAAGGAAGAAGCCTATTGGCAAATGCTTCGTCGCCCCATAGGATGAAATTGGGGGGTCCAGAACGTGTAGTAGTTGATTCACATAAGCTGAAGTATTTGATTAGGGTGAATCGTACGAAGGGTCATGTTAATTGGTGCCATCATATGGGCCCAGAGCTTTCGTGTTTACGCTAACAAACATTTTAACGTTTCGTGCCGTTCAACGATGGGGTGCGTTCGCTCGCTGCCAGTTGCACGACGATGACGGCCGTGATGATGATGACGGCGAGGGGATGAAAAAAAGAGGGTGCACGGAGATTAAATGTGACAGTAGGGCGCTTGCAACCAATTCAATTTAAAAATCGTTTGGGGCGATATATTGTCGCCTTTTAGTATTACAGACGTTAGTGTTCATGATGAAAGCGACACGCCACAACAGGGGGGTTGAATTTTTGCTTAACAAGCGCGCAGGGATGGAAACGAAATTTTCTACCATTAACCAACGTCATCTTTTGTGTTTTTAACATATAAAGCAGGTAATTAAAGTGAATTTGGACCGTTCGTTGTATCGACAAAGGTACAAAAGAGAATAGTCTTTAATGTTATAACATGTACACAGTAAACAGTACGATTTTTGAAATTGTAGACTCGCTTGCCACTTGGTAAAACATTTTTAAAAAAATTAAAATAAAGGAATTGACACACCTGGCGAGTTTCACAATATTAATTTATTTCTCTGACGATCGTTTCGGTGTTAAAACCATTTTCAAAGAGTATACAAAGCTGTACTAAATATTCTAATATAAATTTGTTCCTTAAATACTATTGTATCCTATTTTTGTCTACATGGATGTTTACGTTTAATAAGGGTGATATATCGAAATCTAGTTGTTTATTAACAATGGGAAGTCCTAATGACTTTGCTTTGTTTATCACATAAATTACCAACAATTCAATTTAATTAATTAAGTAAAAAAGTGTGCAATCGTTTAAAAAAATGTAACCTGAATTCATTATGTTCAATTCAAACAAAAAACATTAAATCTTGTCTATCCCGTTATTCCTTCAAATTCAAATAAGTATTGCTCTATCACATACTTAGGAGATATTTCTTTAAAATTAAGACATATCTATACTGTTTAAATCACATAATCTAGTTACTTCTTTCAAAACCAGTAATACTTTATCTAAATTTATTAAACATAACAAAGATAATATTGATAAATCTTCAAACTCTGGAGTTTATTTGCTTGAGTGTGGTGACTGTAACCAAGTCTACGTAGTACAAACTGGAAGATCTTTCATGCATAGGATTCGTGAACACAAACGTAGCTACACCAATGAAAAAACGGATTCTACTTACGCGGAACTTTTGTTGCTAGAAAAACACTTTTTCAATGATAACTTCAAAATTTTAAAAGAATTACCCAAAAGTATTAAGCTCAATCTAACAGAAACTTTGTATATTAATAAATATAATAAATTAAATGTTTTACTTAACGACCAAATTGAAGTTAATAGGTTTCCATTGTTAAATTTATTGCCCCCACTTTATTCCCACTTTATTTACTCGTTACCTTTTATATATAAGCTGATATTTATTTGTAACTGTTTATTAGACTCATCTTCACCTGAAGAAGCCACTGTATTGGTGAAACAATTGTTGTGTTCAATAAATTAAATTTGAAACTTTTCTTCGTTTATATGCTTCCTATTGAAATATGAAGTTTCAACAAGTAACGCCTACTACAATTAATTAATGTAAATAAAAATAGTTATACAAAACAAAAATCGTTTTCGCTTCAAGTGGTAGTATTCTGTTATTCTAGTTTGAAATATCTGCCCATGTAGGTATATAGTCATAATTAAGGGCAGAGAAACATGGTGATTCTGAAATAGCAAATAATCGTGGTTCGCCTTCCTCGCTCTAACGTGGCCTGATAGCCTCTCTCTTTCCTTGCCGTATATATATCTCTACCAATTAAGCTGCGTTAGAGCTAAAAAGTGGGATCACAATTATTTCCTGATATATTTCAGGATCATAGCTATAGTATTAAACGTTGTATCCATATTTTTATGCATTTTTGAAGTTGTGTTAAATATTATGTCATGTCGTGGATTATTGATATTTAATTATTAACGGCATTTTAATAATCGTGTGTGTGTATGAGCATTTTTAAAATCGAAATGGCATTTTCGGGTTATTAAAATTTGCATTATTAGATCGGAAATTGCCATTTGCCACTGATGGATTGGTTATAATCAAAAATACATTTTTGACGGGAATAATGGAGTTAATATTAAAACGTTGAGTCAATTACGCGCCAGTTTTTGTGCTATTTTGGCGTTTTCCGAGCACATATAATGTAGTTCATCAGTGACAAAACGACGATCCCCGGATTTGATATAAATTCATGAGACCAATTTATGCTGTCACGACCATTCGAGAGATAGAGAGGGTCCGCAACCCTTCTGAAAGCTCGTAAGCTTTTTTTATTGTTATCGGGGATGAAATCGCATAGGGTGGTGCTCTTACTCAAGCGCTCATCTGTTTTTATAATTCAGGACCGTAATTCATGTCAAGACGATTTTAAACTTCTGAAAGTAACTCCATTCATGTGAGATGGTTCTTGTTTATCTATAATCACAACCCCCTAACTTTAAAAGGTTTATCTTTAACATATGTACGAGGCATACGGACAAAACATTATGAGTGATGGAATGGTAAAGTGGTAAGGAAGTGGGTGAGAGCATTTAATGACGGTCGCACAAATGTGCATGAAGTGGGCGTTCTTCGATCGTTATGAAGATTTGGTGCAGAAAGTGGACGAAAAGGTGCGAGAAAACAGATGCTTTACAATTTTCTCCTTGTGTGATGATTTTCCTCAAGTTTCTCGTTTCTCGCAGTGTTTTGTATGGCATTGTGACCGAGCACTTGAATTATCGAAAATGACGGATGTGCACAAAAGGACAAAACCAAACGTTCAGGTAGTGCATTGACGAAGGTGATCATTTCTTAAGCCAAATTGTTACGGGTGATGAAACATGGGTGGCCTACGTCACACCAGAATCAAAGCAACAGTCCATAGAATGGCGGCATTCAGCTTCACCCACACAAGTGACGTTTAAGCAAACAATTTCTGCCTGGAAAATCATGTTCACAGTTTTTTGGGACAGAAAAGGAGAAACAGGAGTATTGCTTATGGAGTTTCTGCCTCAGACAATCAATGCGGCAGCTTATTGTGAAACAATAAACAATCTGTGGCGTGTAATCCAAAACAAAAACGTGGCAAGTTGAGCAAGGGCACTGTTTTGCTGCATGACAATGCCCGTCCGCATGTGGCTAATCGGACCAAAGATCTGATCACATCTTTTCACTGGGAAACTCCAGATCATCCTCCGTACAGCCCTGATCTGGCGCCCAGCGACTACCATTTGTTTCTGCACTTGAAGAAACAACTGGGCGGTCAGCGTCTTCAAGACGATGACGAAGTCGAAACAGTTGTGATGCAGTGGTTAACAGTTAACAAGTCAGGCGGCAGAGTTCTATGAGAAGGGTATTCAAAAACTGGTCACTGGTCAAATGTTATGACAAGTGACAAGTTTTATTAATTTCAAAACGGCAGTTATTTAAAAAACATGCCTGGTATATTTAAAAATGCCAATAAAATAAACTAATTCTTCCGAGCGATACTATTATTACGTAAGCGTACATTTTTAATTCCTTTTAATGCTATTAATTTAATAAGAGGAAATTGAAGTAAGAAGTGTCAGTTGTTTCTTTATCTTCGTCGTATCGTTTGAAAATGAGAAATTGAAGATATTAATTGGAAAATGTCTTTATTCCTCTCAGCCAACTTAATTAAACTCGCAGGGGACAAAGTAAAAGTGGAATGAGATTCTAAAGTTACGACTCCATTTTAATCTGTTCAAGAGGGAGAGAAAGATTTTCAACAGGCGGTCAAGCAATTTAGTTGAGTGCTTCGAAAAAATCCCTTGCCATTTTCTCTCGGCAGCTCCTCTTCGATCATGTACAAAAGTTAAGCGTCATCAAACTACCGAACTCCCTGTTCGGTTGTTGTTTTCCTTTTATTCCATTCTTCTTTTGCCGCAGCGAGCGCAACGAAAGTTCTTGATAAAGTGTTCGGTGACAAATATTTTCTTTAAAACCAATTTAAGTTGCTACTTGCGGTATAAACGATTTCATGAGTTAAACAAACTGCATGGCTGGCTGGTTGGCAGCCGAGAGAGCGAGAGAGAGAGAGAAAGAGTACGTAGTATGCTGTGGTATTGCGGTGGTGGTTTGGGGGTGGCGAGAAACGTTGCCGACGACTACGATGGCGCTGCTGGCGGAGGCGAATGCTACCGCGGTGGCGGTCGAGTTCCGTTACGAGTTCAAAAAGTAGAACTTAAATAGTTTCCGGAAGTTTATGGTTAAGCGAATCGGAAAGATTTACGACTTTAATTCGTTGTTTGTTGAGACGTTAGATCTTCTTGGCGCACTTGTAAACATCCGCAGCTTAACTCACCCCCATTCATTCCTTCTGCACAAATCCTCACTCCATCTTTTCATCCCCAACACGTTCACATATACTTGGTTTGATAGATTGATTCCTTAGAAAAGGGGGATACTTTTGAATACTGCTAATTTTTAAATTGCTCAAAGGGGGATTTATGGGGGAGAATACAGTAGAAGAGTCCCTTATTTGTGGAATGTTACTGTTCTAGTTTTGCTTGCACGATTCAAAGAAATCACAGGAAAACTTGGACCATGACAGATGACCCAGAATCGAACCAGTGTCCTTCTGAATTCAAAGCTAAGATTTAATCACTGGACGGTTTTTGGAATTGGTTTTCTTTGATACTACTGGTACTGTAGTAAAATATCCTTGGATATGTTTAACAGTTCTTAGTGCACTTCATCCAATGGATGTTTCGTGATTGGATTTGACGTACTTTAATTTCCATGACATTTGAAATCCATCGCGTCCAAACATTTCTAGTTCGAAAATTTCGTGTGTTATTAAAAATCTTGTTATTGAAATGTGAGAGTGCATAGATATATCCACTACATACCTAGATACAAAAATATTGGTTTCTCGTTGATGCATGAGAGCCACTTCCGTATTGAAATGTATTGACGCAAGAATGGAGAGTTATGAAAACGGTAATGCTTCAGCTTCCATTCCAAATTCGTTTCGATTGCGTAAATATGAAGAGCACGGCCCCGGCTCTCTCTTTCTCTTCCCATCTCTCTCTCGCTCTGGCATTAGGTAGAAATAGCGATTAATGTTTACTTTTCGTTTAGTTCTTTCGGACAAAACGAATGTGGGAAATGTAAAATAATCAACACTGCAAACAACGAGCGCGTCGATTTTATGTTCTTCGACGATGTCGAAGCGGCAAACAATTATTTTCCGCAAACATTATTGCAACTCTAATCAGGCTAACGTTGGCTCTGTATATGGTCGTTACCATGGTTACACGAGCACTGTTTGCCAAACGGGAACCGCCGTGTGAAATTGCTAAAACTGAATGGGTATATATAACATAGTGTCACGAACTGTACTTGCGGTTTGTGTTGATTCAGTCCTAATTAACATCACCTTCCTGGAATATATAATGGATATTCTCGACCTTCTTAGATACGTGTCGAATATTCTAGCAACGATCAATAAAAAGACAATAGTAACATGGGAAGGTTGTAGAACGTTCTGGAAGAAATGTTGAAAACTATAAAAGCGAGTACACTGGGCAGACCGAGTCAGTTTACATCGTGCGTTGACAAGTGACAGGAGCGACATGCGATAGTCATAGAGTGGCGATAGCGGAACCCGAGTATAAGTCGTGGCGAAGAATACGGTGACGGGAGAAATAGATTTACTAGTGTGAGAAATTGTGTAGACTTGTGTTAATCAGAACTGTAGTTAACTTAATTTTAATTGTTAATGAATTTCGTTGTTCTCTTTCGTTTAATCAAGATGTTCTTATTAATTATGTATACGATTTTCTGGAAGGAATAAACTGATAACTTCCTTTTATTATTCGTCGCATCGCAAGTTCAGAGGTCAAAATCGTACATTTACGAAGAAAATTGTTCTCGTATTGGATGGCAGTGTCAGTCAGTCAATTGGAAAAGTGGGAAGAAAATATTGGTGGAAAGGGATGAGGGCCGGTTCGCATCACAGGGGTTGAATGGACATCGATTTACACGGGTCGTGGTCACCATGTCAGTTTCACTATTCGCATCAGTGGCAGAAGCGCCGAACGACATGTTACATGGAAGGGCGTTCCGCCCTGATTACAACGTGCACGCGACAACCCTCACAAAGGAACCTGGTGGCTTGTTTTTTTTTGCAGTAAAAAGCCACTAATTAAAAAACGGAAATAAGATCTTTAAATAGATTGTAATGGACTCAATAAATTGATATTTCAACTTTTTGTATTATTTTATCATCCCCATAAAACTGAATACTCCTATTTAATGTTTAGGTTATTGTTGTTGAGTGTTAATTATTTAGGTTGGCGACTGTATATTGGTATATTCATTTATTTGTGGGGTGCGAAACAGCAACTGGGTTTGAGCGGCCGTCCAGGGCCCGGGGATTGGGGATGGTCGGGCGTCGCGGTGCGGCGTCGGGGTTGGCGTATAACGAGCGGATACAACATGCGGCTTTCGGGGCAATTATTGCCGTTTGTGTGGCACATGTTTAACCATCTACTACTCTATCATTTTGTGTAATTGATTACCGGCGAAGCGACGCTGTTGTAGTACTAGTAATAGTAGTACGCGGTAGTTGGGTAGTAGGGGTTCCAACCCCTATTCAAACTTTCTGAACGGTTTTCATTAGAGGCTTTTGTATTCGAGGGGTTTCAATTTGTTTACAGAAAAAAATGAGGCAATGATGAAATGCAGTTTTACGAAGTGTAACTAGCAAATTTTGTTTTTAACCTAACGAGAATTTGGTTTAAACATTTAACGGACTTATCGTTTCTCAATTTCTAATTAAAAATAAAAAACGTCAATGTAAATGACAATTATATCTACCTATAATGCAGAATACTACGCTAAACGTGAACAAATGAAAATATTGTGACGTGTTCAGTCGCGAAAACACAATTAAACGAACGAAAACAACGAAATTTATTTACAACCAAAATTAAATTAACTACAGTTCTGATTAACACAAGTCTACACAATTTTTCACAATAGTAAATCTACTTCTCCCGTCTCCGTATTCTTGGCCACTACTTATACTCGCGTACCAATGCCGCCACTCTATGATTATCGCTCCTGTCACTTGTCAATGCAGAACGTAAACAAACTGGCTCGGTCCGCCCAGTGTACTTGCTTTTATAGTTTTCAGCATTTCTTTCAGAACGTTCTACAACCTTCCTATGTTACTATTGTCTTTTTATTGATCGTTGCTATAATATTCCAGACGTATCTAAGAAGGTCGAGAATATCCATTATATATTCCAGGAAGGTGATGTTAATTAGGACTGAACTAACACAAACCGCAAGTACAATCCGTGACAATATATATAAGAAAAATGCACTTAGATAAAAAAAAGCTTTTGCGTTTTTAATTTGTTCTAGCTACCAATACTGGTGGGCGGGTGGGCTCTTCTACCTACTGCTGACTGATGATTTAAAACAGTGTAGAATAACCGTATAACAAAGTAATAAACAGGATAATTTTAAAGATTTTAATAAACAGAAAATATTAGCTACAATGCGACTGAAACTTGACTACGACTTTTAATACCTATGGTTTAACTTAAACTAAACTTATTGCTCTACATATGAGCCTATTTTAATTAACTCTAGAATTGTTTATCGAACTTGTTGTTTATTGTTTAGTCTGAAACCGTTCAGCGTTGCACACCCGTCACAAGCATACTGCTATTCTTACAACACTGCAGGTATTACAGTGTAGGTTGAAGGGATTACCGGTACGAAGGATGATGATGGTTGAATTAGCTGAACGAAATATAGACCAAATTATCTGTAGAATATTATTGTCTCAGCATTTGCCCAAATGATCCAAGAGACCTATAGAGAAATTTGGACCAGGGCAGATAAACCTGGATGAATTCCTTCCGAATACTAAGCTATGATCTAGACTGCTTGGTTTCAGCTTCTGAAAATACCTCTGTTCCCTGAAACAATTTTGTAAGCAATGTCTTTTCAAATAAATTTGTGAATGTTTGTTTTCTTGAAAACTAGAGTATATAGAAATAGATAGAAATGGACAGCACAGAATTTTAGAATCAGCTATTAGTTAGACGAAATAACAGACTTTATATGGAAAGGAAGGAAACAAAGGAATTCAGAAATTGATAATCTACATTTCAATAAAATTTTAGAAAATAATAATAATTATGATTGTTTTTTATCACAGAACATTGTTCAAGGTACCGAAAATGGTACAATTGGTCGTGTAAAATGATCGTGCTTTGATTTTGCTGATCCAATTCAAATTAATTAGTCGGTAATCGGACACACGACAATTGAATTAACATACCGTATTCGTGATTAAGTAATCGATCCGCAAGAGGAAATCAGAATGGCCGAAAGGTATGATAATGAAGCCATGTAATTTGCATATTATTGATACATGTACTAGTAAGTACAAAGTTACCATTTACCTCCGTGAGAAAAAGGTAGCACTACGTGTTGTTTGCTACACCTGTCAATTATTCATCCAACATCAATTAAGATGTTTTAGTAATTAATCATTCGGTACAATGCTCGCATAACCTATGTAAATACTTGTATCCGCAGTACACTTTATTTGCCTGTTTTCTTCCTTTATAGTTTCCTGTGTTATTTTAAAGAAAGCTACTCAGAAATCTTCGTTTCATTGGGGAGATTTATGGATAGCTAATTAAGTACATAATTCGTTTCTATCCTTTAACCATCTAATAACTATGTATAAATCTTGATTGCCATTCATTAATTTCACGATTGTGCTTTAAAGGCGATCATTTGAAAACGAAATGTTCGGCTGTAAAAGCAGTTTAGTAATTTGATAGTAGCGCTGGTGGAGGAAGCAAAAAGAGAAATTTTAAATAACGACTAAGGCGGCCAAAAGAGAACAGAAAAATAACGTGCAAGAACAGGGCTGTTAATGGATATAACTGGATAGAACTCGAGGTTAACGTAACACGGTTTAAACTGGTATAACCCGTTCAAGTTTGGACGGATGGTCTAATTGCCTTTCCGCACCACAATCTAACCTTAGCTTCTACTACATATCTTACTACTTAACCCTTTGTTGCGGAAACATTGTCACTTTCCGGTTTGTTACAAACTGTACTTTTGTCACGAAGAATAAATACACAAGTATAAAATTTCAACAAAAGTTTATTGTAACTTGACAATTATTTCGCTAAACTTTGGCTTCTTCGGAAGTTATACAAGATATAAACTTATAATTATTACAAGTCTATTTATATACTATTGTTGGGGGTGGAGGCATTGAAACATATTCAATAATGGGGAATTACTTAACTCTGTTTGTTCATTAATTAATACATTCTAATTTTTAAATTTATTAATTTCTAACATTTATAAAAAATACAATGTATAACTATTGGTTTCTAGATGTAATGCTGTAAATTGATCATTGAATTGTTGTTGAGTAAATGGTTGGTGTTATTTGAGTCTGTTTTTTTGTTACAGTATGATCTTTTATGTTCTGCTATCCTAATTTAAAAATTTCTAGATGTTTTCCCTATGTTGAACATATTACAATTTTTACAATTTAATTTAATTATACCTAATTTTTCTACTGTATTTGTTTTTTCTTTATTGTTTTTAATGAATTTACCTAAGTTATAATTGTATATGTTTGTTTTTGTTTTACCTTGGGGTAGATTAGATTTACACCTTTTTTGTATTTGTTTCTTCAAGAGACAATCTATTAAGGTAGCATTTTAATTATCAAGTTACAATAAACTTTTGTTGAATTTTTTTAAACCAAGTAAACGGAGACACTATTGTATACTGTACATTTGTATTTATACATTAATTTGTTATAGTTCTATCATTAAGAGTTGTGTGCATGAACTAGGCCATAAAACCTTTCAACATATGGTGAAATTGGCTCCAATATTTGTAAATGCGTTTTGGTATTTATTACTCCTTGTTGCGAAGAGCTATCGTGGTCTTTTGTTGCCTTCACTCAGCATGCAACATCTGTAAATATTGTCGGTAATTTTCCAAATGTTCCGGTTCCCAGAAATTCGCCACCGTTGAACATATTTTTGATTTGAAGTCCATATATAACTTTTGTGGGCGTTTCCCTTTTTTGAATCTGTCCTTATCACTGAACCACTACAGGGTGGCAGGGAACCATTGAAACAAATTCGTAGTTTAGGTTTTTCAGTTTGTATTCTTTTAGTGTTAGTTATGATTAAGCCATCCACTTTTAAATACCTTGTATAATATACATTCTAGACTCTTGCTATTCATATTGGTGTAAATAAATTAAAATTTGGTGAATATAACCATGTATATATATAGGGCAAACTGGTCGTTCATTTCAAGAACGTATCAAAAAACAAAAAAATGTTTTGAAAATAAAAAATGTACATCTGCATATGCAGAACATTTAATGAAAATTATGGAATTTTACATTTTGCAAATAAAAGTCAAAAGTTTAGAATGTTTAGAGATTAATAATTATAATAATTTAGGGATTTTAATAAATAACCAGACTGAAGTAAATAACTCACCCCTACTAAATTTAAAACTTTGCACTCCCACCCTTCAGGTTAAGTAGACTTAGAAACACATATAAGATTTGAAATTATAAGTTTATGTATTGTAATTCATCCACCTGATGAAGCCACGGTGAGGTGAAACGATCGTCGTGGTCAATAATAATAATTTTTGAAACTGTTTAAAGTGTTTTCTTTGATTACTTAATGTTAATAATGACATTAAATACGTGTCAGGATTGGTTCATATTGAGTCGTTCTTTTTTTAACGAATGGAAATCGAGTGTAGTAGTGCTGTATTTTAACTGAAAAAGCGTAGAGTGCAATTTTGATATAAAAAAAAAAAATAAAGGTAGTAGAATGTAGCCCGCGGGAACCGGCCGCTTGCAGTCCCCCGTTAAACGTTAATGGATCGGGTTAATTTGCATACAAACCCCTGTCGCTGCTCTCGTTGGCAAAAAAAGTTAATTCGGTGTTTGCAGATCACGTAATATTGTTTAAATAGGGTGTAACTTAATGAGAAGGGAGCTCTAATTAAGGTTTTCATTACAACTACCTAAACTTGCGCCCCGTACAACTCTTGCTGCTGACGTCGTCGTAAGCGAACGTCTGATCCGCCGACGATGCCGTCGACACCGCCTCTAATTGCCTTTCTAATTATCATGCAACGGGGGTTGCTTGCTACTGCTTCTGCTTGTGTATATTGGCGTGTGTATGTGAACGTGTGAAGGCAAACGACTGTGCTCGCAACCGTTTTCTTGGCGCCAATAAGCTTGCTTATTTACTTACATTAGTAAACTTCGCTCTTGCTAGGGCGGAACGGGCAATTTTCTTGTTTCCACCGTCAATAAACCTACAACCCCTTTCCCTTCTCCATCCCCACATCTTTTGCTGTTGCATCCATCGACATTCCTATTATGCACGGATGCTGCTTTGCATAATAACATCTTATCTCCGCCTTAAGTTCTGCATCCCTTTCCTCTTGTTTTTCCAGGTTCTTCCAGATTCTTTATTAAAAACAGTGACTCAACAACGTTTTCGTTCTATTTATAGTCAAAGCGACGTCCAGCGTGGTAAATTTCAAACAGTATGGATTGATCTGTTTCAAAATTGCTGTATTTTCTATTGGAACCTTTTTGAAATGGTTTCAACACAAGTTTTAAATAATTTCCTTCATTAAAAATTTACTGGGCTTTTCTAACTGTTGTTCATTCCAAACCTGTTATATTTCTTGTTGAATTTTTTTAGATGGTTCTTCAGAAAGTATAAATAACACTGATGGTATAATTAGGTGATGAAATGAATTATTTCACCGGTGCACAGATGTGCCACTTCTTTTGATTCCTATGGGGGAATCGGTGCAATAAACGGACTTCGTGTTTTAATTGTTTATTACACCCAACTATTTACAACTATATACACTAATTTTACATGAACGTCGTGACTGCTACTTATTTACGAAGATTAAATGATTATGATTGATTGATTGAAACTATATGTTATTGATACTATACGTTTATAGAGATCTTGATTTGATTTGTGCTATATGTTAAATATACTAAAAATGATCTCTCCTAAACGTTTGATGTTTTTATCTAATATGTTGAAATTGAATGAATTGATTGAACTGTACTAACTGTAACAACTGTGTTATCTATATTGTATTAACTATATTACTGTTTTGAAATACTTATATTATCACGAATTTAAGAACCGCCCCTAGAGGAGGGGTGGTTCCGATGCACCGACACTTGAAACAACAAAACAAACAAAAAGGAGGGAAAACGTAAACACAAAAAATGCAACATTGTAATCTGTGTCGGTGCATCATCTATGTCCTCGAAATGGACCGATAAGTCAACAAATTACTCCCAATAAATCTATAAACTAACTTAAACTCTAGAAGCACATTTGAAGACAAAGAAAAAATAATACAATAGGAAACGGCAATACTAAAAAGGGAAAAAATATGATACATACTATTATAAAACCATAAATGGCAGAAGAAAGAAACGGACAGCAAATCCACATGATAATACAAAAAATATTGGAGACGGAAAAAATGTTTGACTGACAAGGCCAATAAATTACAAACAAAAAATGAAAAGATAAATGCGAACACTGATAAACACAGGATTTGTGACATGGCAATTTTTGGGTGTATCGTATGTATTTTGAGACCCTAAAATCAAATCTAAAAATAGAATTTTTCTATCACTCACAGATATTCAGTAACATGTACTTTTATGAATTACAATACGTAACATCTCATATTGCTGCACTTCTTGGCATTTATCCGATGACACATGCACATATGTATGATGTTAAGACCTGTCTATTCCTGTTTGTTAGATGCGAGCTCTATGTTTAGAGAGCATATTGCGTTTATTAGTGGATTAATAGTGGCCGATTACATTGCATATTAAGTTGGGACTGATGAAGAATTTTGTGAAAGCTATGGATCGAAATGGAAGAGGGTTTCTGCATTTAAAACAAACATTTCCGAGACTTAGTGAGGCAAAACTTAAAGAGGGCATATTTGTCGATCTACAAAAAAGGAAATTCATGAAGGATGATGAATTTAACAGTGCTCTAAATGAAATTGAATTACGAGCTTGGAATGCTTTTAAATCAGTTGCTGCAAATTTTTTAGGCAATGTGAAGGCGGACAATTATAAAGATATTGTGACTTAACTAATTAATGTTTACAAAGGAATGAATAAAAATTCACTTTTTGGATTCTCATCTCCATTTTTTTCCGGTAAATTTAGGTGCGGTAAGTGATGAACATGGTGAACGGTTCCACCGAGGCATTTCTGCCATGGAAAAACGGTATCAAGGCAAATAGAGTGTCAATTTGCTTGCTGATTATTGCTGGACATTGTTAAGAGATACTTCAGGAGCAATATATCGCCGTAAAACATCGACAACAACATTATGAGATTAATGTTTATTAGTACTTACACTTACACACATATATTTATATCTTACGAGTATATGTAGCAAATAATGCCTTATTGTAAGAAAACCGTGGGTGATAGAAAAAGCGAATGTTATTTCTGGTTCTTTAGGTACACCTTGTTTTGTCCATGTCACACAAAATTATTTCAATTTTGTTCACCAGTGTAATTATCGTCATTTATGGCTTTGTAAAAGTTCTTTTAGTATTGCTTAAACAGTTCTTTGTCTTTAAATTGCAGCATCTTCGAATGTTCAAATAGTTCCCCAGAACTTTAGACCTTTCAAAAATTAATTGCTTATTAATGTTTACTATAACATTATCGTATTTTTTGTTGATAAATATAGTGGATACCTATGTCTTGATTCCATAAAGAAAAGGCAATGTATGTAGTAAAATAGTTCCAAGAGTTATTTTATGGTCCAATGATTGCAGAATTCTAGACCGTTGAATTGTTTGATGTAATGTATTGTTGTACAATTTGCTTGCGTCAACGCGAGGTTTGGTCATTGCTGTTGTTAGTTTCCGGTTCAGTACAGTACACTACAAAGTTTCACGTCGGGATCGTTAATAATAGTCGTCATTGTATACACATATCGACAAATATTGACAGAACGCGGTTTGTAAACACTACTCTCTGTCTCTCCTTGTCCGTATTTGCTTCTGCTTCCTTCGTCTATCCAACCGTCCGTCCACCTTTCCAACAGCCACCCTGAAGGGACCAACAGCTAGATATACATACATATATACATAATATGTCAACGTCAATGATCGGGGATGTTGGAGAGGATATGAGAAGAACGAGGAGGCAACGTAAGGACGTCTATCCGTCGAGCTGTCTACACAGAACTACTACTGAGTAAATTATTTGAGATACTGTACTAACAAACTAAGAGCTCTTTATTTGCTCACGGTATTAGCTGTAATGAAAGTGCACCTTGTCATGCAGAAACATAATATGTAACTGTCTACTGTTACTGTATAGTTTCAACCATTCGCCTCTTTGTGGAACTTGAAAATCTTTGTAGGAACTCTGAGGACGGATGTTTTGAAAAGTGGTGTTTGCTTTTTGGATGGAAAACTTGTGTATTAAAACGAACGATAAATCGATGTTTAAAAAAGATTATTTTCCTTCATGGTTTTGAGCTTTCCTTGTTCAGGATGTTTGAAATGAGACCCTCGTTAGTATTTATTCGCAAGAATGTTCAGAGAGATTTTGAATTTTTTGAGGACATAGGACTTGAAATTGAAAGTTGCTGGGGCAGTAATATTCCACAGATAATCTTTTACTTCTCTTCTGTCTTCATTTACTAACCACGATTCCTGCAAGGAGGCTGAAGAGGGCCTTACGCCCTACCCTCCGGCTTTGCACTGCAATGTACGTCGGAGGGACTGTCCGCCCACCAGCACGAGTAGCTGGTGGGAATGAAACACAAAAAAGTTTTTTTTTCCCTCAGGTACATTTGTCAAGAAGATATAGTTGTTCGGTCGCATACAGACCATTTCACCCTCCAAGCCTTAGGAGGCCTCTTTTTGGTTTAAGCTAGTTTGTACGTAGCAATGTGCTTCAAGATGTTAACCAGATGAGTTAATTTGTACATTTTGTAAATAAATCAGTAAATCCATTTCTTATCATCAGAAAAATAATATGAAACTGTCTACTGTTACTGTATAGTTTCAACCATTCGCCTTTTTGTGGAACTTGAAAATCTTTGTAGGAACTCTGAGGATGGATGTTTTGAAAAGTGGTGTTTGCTTTTTGGATGGAAAACTTATGGATTTAAAACGAACGATAAATCGATGTTTAAAAAAGATTATTTTCCTTCATGGTTTTGAGCTTTCCTTGTTCAGGATGTTTGAAATGAGACCCTCGTTAGTATTTATTCGCAAGAATGTTCAGAGAGATTTTGAAATTTTTGAGGACATACGACTTGAAATTGAAAGTTGTTGCATGAATGCGGAGAGAATTTAAGTTAAATTCTTTGTAAAACTGGTTGCTTTTTGATGAATGTTTTGTGCTGTGGAAGACATATCTTTCGACTGTGAATTTGTTGCATGAATGTGAAGGACTTAAGTGGCACATATGCTGTAAAAATCTTCTACTGATAGTTTTTGTAGGCCCAAAATGTCAAGCTTTTTATGCTCCGTGTAGGTACAGTGAAATCTCTCTTCAGCGGACAATTATGGGGTCGACAATAAGTGTCCGCTAATGGGAGGCGTCCGCTTAGGAGAAACACTATAGAAAAAATATGACACATTTATGTATTCAAATTATGCATTACATATGTGTATATAATAAATATGAACTAATCAAACATAAAATAAAATATGTGTATAGGTACATAAAATGGGATTCAAAATAAACACATTTACGATGCTATGCTTTAGAAGTAAAATAGTCTAAAATACTTTCTTGACGGACACGGCTGGTCATCAGACGATCCAGAAGCTGTACTTCTAAGGAACACAACATTTCCACAGCTTGGGTATCACTTTGTTCTTTAGCAAATATTTTTATCTGTCTCCTCATGTCTAGTACTTGTTGAAAAGTTCTAATGTTACCCTCACTGCTTTCTGTTACCTCTATATTATCATCTCAATCATCGGACACTTTTATAAGATCTACAACTCTGGGTATATCTGTCAAATTCTCTGGCAGCGCAGTGTCCTCAGTTATTATGTCGCTGTTAAGCGTGAGAAAGTCTTCGACACTGGCGTTCTCTATACCCAACTCTTTAGAGTTTTTCCACATATGAGTCAAAACTGATAAGGACAATTCGTCTTCTGCTTCAAATTCCAACTTTAACAAAGCTCATTAGTAACTCTGTCCCATGCACTTTTGTAAAATAAATCGCATCCAATAAATTTAACCGTTTCGCAAAATCATTCGCTGAGCCAACAGTATCAATTTTCAGAAGGACGTCTTTGATGATAATTGCCCGGTAGTGCATTTCAAATATTTTTATTATCCCTTGATCTAACGGTTGACATGCTGATGTACAATTTGGCGGAAGAAAAACCAACTGAATGTTCTTTAGATTAATATCTTTTGGGTGTGAGCAGGCATTATCCAAAACCAAAACGACTTTTCTTTTCTCAGTTATCATCTTCTTATCGAAAGTTTTCAACTATTCACTCATTATCTCACATGTCATCCACGCTTTCCTGATGGATTTCCAATTGATAGGTAACCTTCCCAAAATTATGCATGTTTCTAAAGTGCCGCTGTCAGTAGAAGAGACTTCTGTTTCTCCTAAGTGCTTTTATTCTTGTCCGCGTCTGTCTAAGGAAGAGTCCGTTGAATAGAGAAGAAAATACATACGTCCCTTATGGAATAAGAACGGTACTATACAAAAATGTCCGTTAGAAGGAGGCGTCCGCTGAAGAGTGGTGTCCGCTATAAGAGACTTCACTGTATATAATAAAAAAATACTATTTGCATGAGGTGTTTATCATATTGAGTAAATGGCAACCACATCGTTACAACTGTACAACTTTATCACGTCACTGCGTCGACTAATAAGTTAAACATTCAACATTGGCGATAGTTGTCGATGTGGCGGCTGTATCATCATCGTCATTGTGCGGTTAACAATTTGTATCGCATGATGTATGGACGTCGCGATGTCGGCATCGACTGCGTCGGTGGCCTCTGCTGTGTGCTCTGGTCTAATTATAACTAATGCACTTGATTTCCAATTGCAATGTGCACATTAATAAGCGCCAATTAACAGTCTCGCTAGGCTATCGCGTCCAATACGTATTTGTGTGTCTGTATTTGTCGACGTTACTCACACTCATCTCCACCCCTATTCCCACCCCCTTCCCCATTCACTCGTCCGTCTGTCGGTTAGTTGTGTTGTCGCCGACCGCAACCCTGATACAACCACAACCCACCATCGCAATTTTAATAGGCCGATATCGAGCAGCGTTGTGGTCATGACGTCGCTGCTTTGCCGCGGACTACCGCGACCCGGCCGCAAACATGTTGACCCGCTTCGCGCTCATGTTAACGCACCCTTTCCGGGATGATATGGTGGCAGTTGGACGGATAAAGATAAAGCGCGTCGAGCTCGGTGTCCTCGATGAAGATTTAAATTTTAATTGACAAGTCATATAAATTATTTGTTTTCAATCCCAATCGGTTTATCCAATGATAAGTATCAAAAAGCTCGGCGGAAGAGACGCATATTAGATAGGTACATTAAACAAAAGTCTGTTCTAAAAAATGAAGATGAACTTTTACGTTGATAATCGAACGTCGATCCGCCGGTTCATTAAAAATGTTTGAAGATTCTAGGCTAAATTCGTACAATATTTAATGATTCTAAGCTTGGATATTTGTGAGACATTAATAAAATAAATAAATAATAAAATAAACTGATCAGTACTTAAATGTTTACTACAATGTAAAGTAACTCTATAATTGTTTCTGTTGAGATTAGACTAACTTTATTTAAAAACGTTAAGAAATATGTACAGTGGCCGGCACGTAAGGAGATTCAGTGACGGTCAGAGTGACAGGTAGGTAGGCGGAGACTTTTAGATGAAAGAGTCAATAAGAATATAGCTGGACCGAAGCGTCAAGTTGTAGTTCAACGGCGCGTATCACTGAGAGAAAATGTACTGAACACGGAACACAAGTGAGTTCATTCAACTGATTTACTTACCCTAATGGGATTTTAATGATGTATCCAAAGTGATCAATTAAAATTTCACTATCATCATGAACATAAGGAGAAAATCACGGTACGTAATTATATAAATCTAAGAATAATAGCTAATTTAAAGATTATTAGGTGTACATAGAAATGAATTATATAAGTTGTTGACAAACAAAATAAAGTCGAATGAACAAAACTTGATAATATGAATTATGTAGTGTATCTTCGCCGAGGTCTATTTGTTAAGGCATTTGTTAGAAAACTTAGTTTGTAAATCGATCTTTATATATTTGTTATTACCAATTTATGATGGTTTCCTCCCCAATTTAGGCTTATATACATCTGCAACTTTGTAGTTTTTTGTTATCTATTTAAGGTTTGAGTTACTGTTCCTCAGGTAGTAACTACAATACTCTTGATAAAGACCGACTGGTCGAAACAATTGTCGAGCTTTTGACTAATAAAATCGTTGAAACATTTTGTGTATTTTCTTGTTTTTATATAGATATTTCTGGTACTAAAAGTAAAAGCCCAATTATTTTAATCATTCCAGAAATTCTCAATTCCTTCGTTAAATATTTATGGTAATTCCAAAGGAAATTAATCTAAACAAATACGCAGATAACTTAACGGTTCCGACAAATAATTTAATTGGTATTTAAATTGTATCGCTCTTTCTTTCTTCTTCCCTCCCCTGCGTTGTTTATCGAAAATGATCCGGATCCGTTGTATCGGATTCCGTTTAAACGCCTTCGGTTGTTGTCTTTTTTAATTGGCGCAAAATGTACCGTCCTTTCACGAATGTAAATTCTTTGTTTCAGACTGAGATAGCAAAGAGACTGAATGCCATAATAGCACAGATCCTGCCTTTTCTGTCGCAGGAACACCAGCAGCAGGTAGCGACAGCCGTCGAGCGTGCGAAACAAGTCACCATGACAGAGCTGAACGCCATAATCGGGGTGAGTTTACTTTATTATCATTGTTTCGCGTGCCTGACTACTACCAACCTCCATCTATCTACCTACCTACCTATGCCTGTAAGCACGGGAGACCTTCCACGTACGGAATTTGCATTCACATACGTACACAATGCACCGTAAAACAGACTTTTCTCCGCTTTACCTGACAACGTTCGTTCATTATATCTGACCGACATTAAATCTACATCAACAATGCGGTTGCGTTAAAGATCTACCACCGATTCCTTTGTAAAGAACACTTCTCATCGGAGAAGACGAAATAAAAACGTGAAAGACGATTGTGGATTTAAGTTATCTAATAAATCCGAAGCAAATGGTGAAAATAAAAAAGTGCATAAGCAAGTGATTTTAGTGTAACAAAATAATGGAGTGCCACAAGGCGCAATTGTAGGACCTTTACTTTTTATATCGTATATATGTTACCGGACAAACCCGATTTTAGGACAAACTAGTTTTGCCTAGGCTCAACTAATTCTTCCTATACGCGATAGGATTAACTAGTATAGCCTAGTCCAAACTAATTTGTCCTAAGCCCGATAGGCTAAACCAGTGTAGGCTAGTCCAAACTGATTTGTCCTAAGCCCGATAGAATAAACCAGTTTAGGCTACATAAGTAAATTTCATGAACCAGAGACTCGGAAGTCTTACCAATGATGCTAAAAATAAATTAATGAAAACTTGGTATTGCAAATTGGTTAAGTGTGAAAAAACTATCTCTGAATGTAGAAAAAGATATATTGAAAACATTTGGTAATTGTGCAGAAGTAGAAATAAATAAGATAGCATTACGAAGTGTGGTCACAACTAACTTCCACGCACTGATAACACTGTTTACCTTTGCGGTTCTTGTTCCATTAAAAATTAAATTAATAAACAATTTTGCTAATGTATATTTTTGCAAGTTCTTCTAAAATGTGCTTATTATTAGTGACCAAAGTATGAACTGTAGATAACTTTAATTTATGAAGGAAGACATAAACATAGTAGTTAGATAGTGACAAGTGTTAATATATTTATATATAGGTATAATGTGACACTACAACATTGTTGGAGAGTTATTGTGGAAAAGCTGCTTTTTGTTTCGGGCTTTTTGAATTAAATTTCGTTGTTATGCGTGATAAATGTAAATTGTTAATAACCCCTTTTACGTCACAATGGAAAATATGTAAAATTAGGAAATTAAGGAATCGTTGCCAATCAATAGCCAGTACATTTATTCCCAGTTTGTAACCATTGTCGAATGATGAATGTTTATAGAGATGGGTATTTGAGGAACTACTGAAACAGTAGTAGGCATGGCTTGATGGGTTTATAAAGCTTTTGAGGGGGTCGTCAGCCCAAAAGCTAGTTAGACACGTTTCTCTATTCCTTTCCTAATCTGAGGCAATAATCGCATTTTTTTAAAACTAGGACAGCCCACATACTTAAATATTTTCAAACAGAGTTCCATGCCTTTCTTTTTTCCTGTTTATGCTTCTAATATGTCTTCAACTAGCTCCATGAAGGGATATTTTTATTTTCTGTAGTGTACCTTATCCAGGTCTATTCGATCGTCATATAATTCGCCTACGTTGTTTATCGGAATCAGCTGTTGTCGGTTCGATACACTGGCTATTAACGTAATTTGGAAGGGTTGTTTATAGTTGTTAAATGAAATACAACAAATATGTGACATCCTAACTTTATTATGAATGAAATGATAAAATACTAGCGAAACCCCAGTAATATTAAAAACAAATACGAATGCCAGACTCAGTATGGCAGAGAAACCCACGATCTTAGCTCTACAAATCAGAGATGTGTATCATCCGTAATGTATGAAATGTATATAAATCAAAAATATCACTGAAAATCTACCCTGCACGATCCACATACATGGACACATGTAAACAATAATTTAAAACTGAAGAAAGGTACTGAGGTCCCATACGGGAGGTAACCCAACCATAAGTTGAGATTTTAGAGTACAATCTGGGCCTCACATAAAAATAAAATGCAATAAATAAATATCAAAATAAACACACAAATAAATATGTAAATAAATGCATAAATAAATATCAAAATGATATGCAACAAATAAATATCAAAACAAAATACAGACACATTTTCGAATACTCCCAAATCTATACTCTACACGGGAGAAAATGTTAGTATATTCAACAAGGCTCAAAACTTTCTGAACGAACCTGGTAGATCAACAAAGAGCAAAATTATAAAAATTGAAAACAAAGAAAAATCACAAAATACTTGTTACACATCACTGTTTTGGTCAAATTAACAAAATAAATGTTCAAGTTAAACAAAACATCGCAAAATATGCAAGATATAGCGTCATTATAAAATGGATTGAAAGAACAATGAAAATTGACAATATTTGTGTAGAATTTTATAACAGTGAAAAACAACATAATTAATATTAGAACCTCGTTGAAAAATACGTACAAATACAATAGTTTATTACTTGTGAATTCAATTTGAAAAACATAAAAAATAGAAATAAAAACAAAGAACTTCACCACACTGTCCACACCAAGTTCGCGTCTTGATAACTAAACAGTTCCTGATTAATGAGTAGTAGGTAATAATTTAGGGAAGTGTGAAATTATTGAAATAGGTGATAGTGGACGACAGACGGTGCACTTGAATTGAGCACAAAAACGAGTAATAAGCATGAACTGAGCACAAACGGACGCCTGAATTGCGTGTTTAAATGAACACCCGAATTGAGCACAAGCCATGTTGCCAGCTTTCTTTTAAAATATCTGTAGGGATTTGAGTTCTTTTTGAAGCAGTAGGTAGGTGTTGGTTGTTCTAGAGACACTAGAAGACTGTTCGGCCCAAATTCGGGGAGGAAAGATTGAAAAGTCGTCTATATACGTATCAACGAGATAATTAATTTTCAAAAATTAATAGAGTTTTACCTCGTTCACTGAACATAGTTTCAAATTTTATTGAAGACATGTTATTTATTGTACAAGACAATGATAACTATAATTGCATAAGGATAGTCATTTGTTCTTATTAATTTCTCCCTCCTCTTACAAACCAGTTATATTTGGCAACATTACAACGGTATTTTTATTTGCTACCTGAATGATCCCTGTGCTCAATTCCTTTCTTGATAAACAAACCCTTGATAATTACTTGTTTACCTGCCTACGCTCTGTGCTCAATTCGAGTGTCACCACGACAGACCCTGGTTACTACATCTCCTATTTTTCGCAACACCAGTTACAAGTATTTTAATCCGTCACATCGGTAGAATAGAGCAACTTACCTAGAAATGCTCAAAAAGTCTATTTTCGTTTGCTGTATTGGCCAGGGCGGAAACGGATTGACGTGAAATTTTTTGGTTTGCGTCCATCTCTAGCGCGTTCTGTTTTGTATGCAAGGATCGCGAACGCTGGCGTCGGCGACGGAAGCGACGGGCGTCGGGGTGCAAAAAGCCGCCACCCGCCGCTTTTACAGTTGTTGGCTGCATTATGAGAGTTGCAAAACCAGTTGCCAGATGATGCTGTTATAAAAAAGCCCGGCGCGATAGTGAGCGGTCCGGCGGCATCGAGGGGACCGGGACGAAAGGGCGAAGAGTACACGTCGACGGGGGCGTAGCGGCGAAAGGGGCAGCATACGCGCAGGAGGACATAATAATCCAATTAGTATTCAATGCGAGTGACACGCCGCTGCGACTATGGCGAACTTTTTAAATTAAAAAGCGCCGAGCACAGCGGTACCAACTCAACACATAAAAAAAAACCGCTCCATCTTCGTACGGGTGAGCGCATATCAGTCTCGCACTATCTCTCTCTCTCTCTCTCTCACTCAGTCACACACACATTCAGTCGTTCGCTCTGTGTCGGGGTTGAAATTGAGACTTTAATTTAAAGACGGCTGCCGTGAACGGCGCATTTGAACTGCGACCGTGATTTTCGTTCGGTGCCGATTTTTCAAGAGGTACAAAAGAGCCGAACTAGCAAGCGAATCGAAGAATTTAATTTCGATTATTAAGCCGTGACAGGGAGGGACTGTGCCAAATGGAAATGAGTCAACTAATACGGCAAAACGTTACGAAAGTTGCTAATGTTCTCTGAATATTTAATCATAACATTTACAATATAATCAGGAGGGGCTCCAGGCGGCACGAACAACTCCCCGAGGTAGAACAACAGTTAAACAAAAAAGAACATATTGTTACCTCAGCCAATACAAAATCATAAAAAACTGCGTCACCTATATCCCATATAATTTTCCACACCACCTGTGAAATTACTTCACCCCATCTTTATTTACGCAAACCCTCATATAATTGAATTTCCGAATAACAGAGATGCTTCTTGATAACAGGCGGGCTGAAAAGTTCGTAGGCTGACCCATAGATGGCGCTATTAGTATCAAATCCATATTATTTTTAGTTAGCCCTAACCTTCAAAAGACGCGTATATAAATTTGACAGCTGTTGCACTATTGGTATATGAGTCATAGCATTTTTAGTGAAAAAACATTTGTTACTTTGAAAAAATGGATAATAAAGCATTGCTTTTTGGCGAAAAAAAGTACTGTTAGAACCAAGGCTTGGCTTGATAAACATTATTCGGACTTTGCACCAGGAAAGTCAACCGTAGAAAAGTAGTTTACTAAACTTAAACGAGGCGAAATGAGCACCGAGCACGATGCACGCAGTGGACGCCCCTAAGAGGCTGTTAGGTGCCGACGAAAACATCAAAAAAATCCACAAAATAATTTTCGATAATCGTAAAGTCAAGTTGATTGAGATAGCTGAGACCCTAAAGATATCAAGGAAATGTGTTGGTCATATCGTGAATGAATATTTGGATATGCGAAAGCTTTGTACAAAGTGGGTGCCGCGTAAGTCAAAGCACCGTGCCACAAATGAATGAAATTGATGGCAAAATTCCATGAATTGGGCTTCGAATTGCTTCCGCATCCACCGTACTCTCCAAATCTGCCCCCCAGCGACTTTTTTCTGTTCTCAGACCTCAAGAGGATGCTCGCTGGATATATATTTCGCGCCGATGAAGAGGTAATCGCCTAAACTGAAGCCTATGTTATTTTGAGGCTAAAGACAAATCGTATTATAAAAATGGCATCGAAAAATTATATGACAGCTATAATCGTTGTAACGCCCTCGAAGGGAACTATATTGAATAATAAAATCAAATTCTATCAAAAAACATTTTTTTTTTCTATGCTATCCTACGAACTTTTCAGCCCGCCTGTTATTTATAAAATATTTATAAAATAAATGAATTAAAAATTAAAATTAATTGAAATCTGTGTTCCTTGAGAGTTACAAAACAACTAAAGTAAAAAGAATATTCGGCATATTCTTAAACCTACTAATAAGAGATTAGGCTAGGCAAGGTCTGTCAGGCAGTACGACCTTTTACATTATCTTGTACTTGCCGTTTATTTGAATCAAGAAAAATACTAAACTATAAATCTAAATACAACATTAAACCGTATACTTATCTAGTAAACTTAACAATAATACGTTCAACTAGTTCTTCAATTTGGTGTTTTCAAATTGGTCTTGGACAGTTTATGGGTGCTGTTACTTTATCCGTTTTACAAATTTTATAACATCAATTGATCGAACTGCTCGGTCAGCTTTCAAATATCAATAAAACACATGTAACAGGGTACTTTTCGCCCTCTTGTACTCATTCAACTTGACGCTGTTGCACTTAAAGTTATGGTCCTAGCGGCCTTTGCTCTTTTTATTCCGTATTATAGGAGCGCACGACGCTCTCTTCCGGATAAGATCCCACGGGACTCGATCCTGACATTTTTATCAGTCCAAACGACCAAGCAAATTTTGTACGATTTTCCCTTGTAAACACGACAACACGCCCCTTCAGCCTTATCGAATCTTTACACGAAACACACCGTGGTTCGACAAGTAAAATAGCAATCAAATTGCAACTACATCAATAAAATGACGTCTCATAACGACGTCGGGTCGTTAGACATCCCACATGTGACATCTTCATGTTTTTTCAGATTTTTTACGTAGTTATAGGTTGTACAAAGAACGATCCGAGCGGCGTGGTCTAGTGCTTTAGATCATTGCTTAGAATTCCGGAGGTCACCGGTTCGAACCCGTGTACGGTTGCTCTGGTCCAAGTTTTCTGTGGCTTCCTTGGATCATTTAGGCAAATGCTGGGGCAGTAATATTCTATTCCACAGATAATCTTTCACTTCTCTTCTGTCTTCATTTCGTCTGTCACATCTTTCTCTCCCTAACCACACCACACCACCCATCCATTCCCACGATTCCCCCAAGGAGGCTGAAGAGGGCCTTACGCCCTACCCTCCGGCTTTGCACTACAGTGTAGGTCGGAGGGACTGCCCACCCACCAGCACGAGTAGCTAATAGGAATGAAACACAAAACTTTTACAAAGAACGAAATTTTCATTTCCATTTATGTATCAAACGATAGCTCTTTTTAGGTCTCAAAACAGACTAAATTTTCACGTTTCTATAAATAATAAATGTGAGAAACCTTTAAAGATTTGTGTGGTGGCACTGTGCGATGGGGGTTGGTGGCGTTATTTGAAATATTCTTCACTGCCACCACGACGGACGTGCAATAAGCTGGAAGAAGGAGTTTGTAAATTGATTCCTGGCGACGATTACGTACCGTCGAAGGGGATGAAAAGAGAGCGCGAGAGATGGGGAGCGACAGAAAGGGACGAAACAGACGGTAGGGAGTGTGAGAAGACCCTTTCCTTCCCATTAGAATTCCGCAGCTTGCGATTTCGCCTCCGTAATTACATTTTTCATTCTCCAGAGGGTTGTTAAATTAAAACTTGGCGGTAATAGAAACCTCTCCGTTTGAACCGAGAGCGTTAATAATAGGCGCAATTTGCCGAAGCTGGTTTCTTATTTACTAACCGTTTTAATGGCTGCGGAAGTTTAATGTTTCAATTATGGATGTAAAATCAACTAACCTTCCGGTACGCGACGTCGTTGCCGTGGTTTCAACTACGACCAACCACGGTACCATTATAATCAAGTGGATTATTGAAGCAAGTATCCTTCAATGCTGGTACAAATATTTTCATCTAAGTAAATATACAGGTGCTTACTTTTCATGATTACTTGTCCTAAGGAGTCTTTGCACGAAACCTTATAAGTTATTTATGTTTTAGTCGTCATCGTTTTCTAATTTCTTCAGCAGCAAATTGTTAATTTTATTTATATAAACTAACTGTGCCCGCGACTTTGTCCGCGTGGAATTTAACAAAAAAGTTATTTTTAAAATTTTATTAAACGAAGTCGTTGAGATACAACGGTTAGCACTAGTCTGCTCGCCCGTTCTAAGCCCGCGCTTTTGTCTGTCTCTTTGTTCCGGCTTATCTCTGAAACGGCTGGATAGATTTTGACGAGGCTTTCTCTGATATATAGCTAATGTAATCCAGAGTAACTTAGGCTACATTTATTTTATAAATTAATAATTTATTTTAGGAATGAATAACCATTTTTATAATAATAATTAATTTCCAATATAGGAGTAGCCTAAGTTATTCCTTATTACAGTACCTATCTGTCAAAATCGGTCCAGCCGTTTCAGAGATTAACCGGAACAAACAGACAAACAGACAAAAAAATTAAAAAAATGTTATTGAGGTATAACAGGCGGGCTAAAAAGTTCGTAGGCTGACCCATAGATGGTGCTACTACTATCAAATCCGTATGAGTTTTAGTTAGCTCTAACCTTCATAAGCGCGTGTATAAATTTGACAGCTGTTGCACAATTAGTATCTGAGTTATAGCATTTTTAGTGAAATAACTTTTACTTTGAAAAAATGGATAAAAAGGAATTTCGTGTGTTAATAAAGTATTGCTTTTCGGCTAAAAAAATACTGTTGAAACCAAGGCTTAGCTTTATTTATTATTCGGACTTTGCACCAGAAAAATCAACCGTAGAAAAGTGGTTTATTAAATTTAAACGAGGCGAAATGAGCACTGAGGACGATGCACGCAGTGGACGCCCCAAAGAGGCTGTTACCAACGAAAACGTAAAACATAAAAAAGTCCACAAAATAATTTTTGATAACCAGAAAGTGAAGATCATTGAGATAGCTGAGACCCGACCCTAAAGATATCAAAGGAATGTGTTGGTCATGGTCATATCGTGAATGAATATTTGGATATGCGAAAACTCTGTACAAAGTGGGTGCCGCGCGAGCTCACAATCGACCAAAAATAACAACGGATCGATGATTCTAAGCAGTGTTTGGAGCTGTTCTATCGTAATAAATCCGAATTTTTGCGTTTGCGTCGATATATAACGATGGATTAAACATGGCTCCATCATTTCACACCGGAGTCCAATCGACAGTTAGTCGAGTCGAGTGGACTGCACGTGAAGAACCGACTCCAAAGCGTGGAAAGACGCAAAAGTCGGCTGGCAAGGTTATGGCATCAGTATTCTGGGATGCTCATGGTATAATATTAATTGACAATTTTAAAAAGGGGAAAACCATAAACTAATACGTAGCATTATTGGAGCGTTTAAAAGACGAAATCGTGGAATAGCGACCTTGTTTGAAGAAAAAAAAGTGCTGTTTCATCAAGACAATGCAGCGTGTCACAAATCAATGAAACCGATGGCATAATTTCATGAATTGGGCTTCGAATTGCTTCCGCATCCACCGTACTCTCCAAATCTGCCCCCCAGCGACTTTTTTCTGTTCTCAGACCTCAGGAGGATGCTCGCTGGATATAAATTTCGCGCCGATGAAGAGGTAATCGTAATTGCCGAAACTGAAGCCTAACATATTTTGAGGCTAAAGACAAATCGTATTATAAAAATGGTATCGAAAAATTATATGATCGCTATAATCGTTGTAACGCCCTCGAAGGGAACTATGTCAAATAATAAAATCAAATTCTATAAAATAAAATAAAAAATCTTTTCTGTGCTAGCCTATGAACGTTTCAGCCCGCCTGTTACCTTGTATACATCCATATGCATTCAGTACAAAGTGGTTATTTTAATATTACAAACAACGAGCCAACGCTTGATTTTCTAAATATTGTTAATTTTATTATTTCTTCCCGATTAGAAAAAATTGTTTGAAATTGGAACTAGTCAATGACTGTGTCCTATTTCTTCCTGCTTCCTCCTGGTAAAATTTGTTAGGGTGCTCTGAAATTGTCAACGTTCATTATAACTCACTAAACCTGGTTCTGCTTAACCCGGTCTATAAATTATTAGTTATATATATCTATCGTTGTGTATTTTTAACCGTGTGGTTTCATTTTACCGTGTGATAATAAAAAAGTTTCCTAAAGCTGTCGATCATTTCATAAATAATGCGGAGTGAAAATTTAAAACGTCAATTAAACGCGGGAAAAGCGCAACTTTTTTATGGGATGTCGGAATCGCGGATCATTTATGATATGGTTTAAAAGGTGGGTTGCAATGTGTCCTAAAAGCTAAAATGATGATGATGCCTTGATGTTGATATCATTTAGACAGGAAGCATGAAAAATTAAGTTAATGTATGATTTATTTTCACTCGAGGATCGAATTTAACCTCAGGAAGTGACGCAGCGCTCGCAGCCGCGGCTTCGCTTTATTTTACAGGCTGTTATGTGTGTGATGTGAATTTTAATGTGTTTAATGAAAGCCGTTGGTGAAAAAAGACAAGGTAAAACAAACATTTACGGGGTACTAAAACTGGAATTCGAGTACCTTTTTTATTGCTCGAAAATTTAATAAAACGCTCGTGTTGCGCCTACCGGTTAATCGGAAAATAAAACAGAATTTGCAAAACGATTGCGGAAGCATTTTTAACTCTTAATTTTGTTTCAAACATTTCGGGGAAATCAAGATTAGAGTTAAATATTTGCAATTGCATATCAGTCAAATAGTTTTTTCAATTTTCTGCTTAGAATTCCACAAATTTAACAGAAACGTTGGATTCAAATAAATTGTAGAGGTGTCAAGAAATCGTTGATCCACGACGCATCTTATACTATGTAATACGTTCACATACAAAATTGATAAGGAACATTTAGTTCTTGGTCAAAAGATCAAGTAGATGCCTTGGTAAAAGCCTGTCAAACAAATGAAATACCATATCAGAGTTAGAAGTAATGATGGCGACATCCTGCTTGTAATACGAGGGTAAATCAAATATAAACGGTAATTTTGTAAAGTAAATTGATTAATGGTACACACAGACTAAACATTTAACATTTTTCAATGTAGCCACTTCCGTGCTCTAAACACTTTTGCCACCGATTTCGATTTGGAAGCTTGAATATTCCTTCTTATAGGATTATAGAGGCTCGTGGGTTTCCCAGCCCATTTCTTTGAATTTAATCCATGTCAAAACTGCGGTGTGTGGCGTTGTCATGAAGGAGGATGACGTCTCGAATGGGCATACCGTATACACCGTCGTTTGCTTCGATACGATTTGCGATTTTTGTCGACTTTAATAACTTAGAATACTCGTAATAAGCCGCATTCACTGATCACTGTTCGTTGATCGTGAAGAAAATCAATGAGTAAAACTCTCCTTGAGTCAAAGAAAACAGTTTCAAGCACTTTTTCGGTTGAGAGATGGGTTTTGGCTTTGACAGCCAGAAGGGCAATCTTTATCCTTTCTTCGCCACTCCTTCACTCTTTATTCGCCATTTTTGATTCGGAAATGTAGTGGTGGAGTGGTGGACCCATGTCTCATCGTAAGTGACGATACGCCTCAACAAAACCTCTCCTTCTTGTCTAAATCGATTCAGACGTCATTCACTGATCCTACCTAACCTGTTTTTGATTTTCGATCAACAACCTCGGAACCCAGCGAGCACTAATTTTTCTAAAGCCAAGTTCATTAGTAATGATGGTTTGAACACTCCTATAGCTGATACCCACTTCTTGTTCATGTTGAGATTTGTTCAATAGTCAATAGCTAACCGGCGATCACCTTCAATAAGCTCTCGAACAGCACGGATGTTATCATTTGTGAGACTTGTTCTTGGGCATCGATCATGACATTCATTTTCGACATGTTCTCACCCTTCCCTGATTTCTCTGACCTACGTAACGTATACAATCGATTCTGAGACAGTGTATCAGTATAGCATCCCCAAACTGTGCTTTCAAACGAGTAAAAAAGCATTGTGATTGTACAACAGATGAAAGTACTCTGCGTTCAGTCATGGCTGTACTGCGGACAGAACCGAGCGCAGTAGCAGCTGCTACCTAAGCCGGTTTCCCCCTCCTCAACCAACATTCGAGCATCAAATTCTCTAGATCGGAATTACGTGCTAAGCTAAATAGTAAAATTACCGTTTATATTTGATTTATCCTTGTACAATATTAAATCAACTTCCTTTTACAGGACAACTTCAGATTGTACAGTTATTTATTAAAGCAACCTATGCTGTGTGTTGATGCGGAGTTATGCAATTGGTTACTTTTACCTGCCAAATATCACACACCAGCTTGTTGTGTACATATCTACCTGATCGAAGTAGGGAGTGGTTAATCCTCTCGATCTTCATTCGGTGCCCGATCGAAGGGTGTACTCAAAGACTACCTGTTGGTGGTGTCCAATTGCGCTATGCCCTGCTGATGAGTTCTAATAAGACCGAAATTGCGATCCACATCTGGTAATCTCGATGAACTTCTGACCAATAACTAAACGCTACTTGTCAAAAAGCTAATGCAAATTACGTGGATCAGGATAGTATATCAATTACGCGCATTTAAATGGTAATTAATAAATAAAATAATAAAAGGTTACCCCGTTTTGGGGGACTTCGATCAACCATTTGTTCCATAAAGAGCAGCTGCTTCTTAAAGTAATTATTTGGCATAACACCTTTAAACTTTCATACCTCGTCTTTTACAACTTTCATCGTTCGACACGGATGGGTTCTCGGTTTTGTAAGATTTATTGCCTGCAATTATTAAGAAAATTCAGATTATCTGCGTCCATTTTAAAGTGAGAGGCTAATAAACATTAAACGTTCGAACACCTGCTGCTTGCTACTGCTGCCGTTCGGCCAACAAAAACAACGAGAAGATTCGTCGATAGCACCGATAGAAGAACGTATTAACACTAATCTGCACCTGCTCGCGCAAAATCAGCTGCTAATTTTGCAGGTATCCCATTAATACTAATTGCGCTCTTAATTAAACCTGAAAGACCTCAGGTTAAACATCGAGACATCTAACCGACGATTACCGCAATTTGCTTTACGATTTTATGCTTTATATACACTGAAAACCGTTTATAACGTTCAATTTATAGCGCCGAGTCGCTCATAACGACAAACTTTTATATTTTGAGTTGGTTTTGTGTGTTAATTCAGGCAATATTATGTTGGTTCGATGATAATAAATGTAGTAGTTGTAATAGTAGTTAGGACATAAACACCGATGTGCTTGTGTAACTGAGCGGCGTGGTCTAGTGCTCTAGATAATTGCTTAGCGTTCGGGAGGCCACCGGTTCGAACCGGGTCCGGCTACTCTGGTCCAAGTTTTCTGTGGTTTCCTTGGATCACTTAGGTAGTAATATTCCACAGATAATCTTTCACTTCTCTTTTGTCTTCATTTCGTCCGTCTCATCTTTCTCTCCCTAATCACATCATCCATCCATTCCCACGATTTCTGCAAGGATAATGAAGAGGGCCTTACGCCCTACCCTCCGGCTTTGCACTACAGTGTAGATCGGAGGGACTGCTCGCCCACCAGCACGAATAGCTAGTGGGAATGAAACACTTGTGTAGTCGTTAACTCGTGGTGAACCATGTTGAAGGATTAAACAAATGAAACACAAACTCTTGGATTAGTTCACAAATTTCGCCTATGATAGCATTTTCAGTTATTACTCATGTCAAGGTGCCATTATAGGCGAAATGTACATTGAGTGTTTCGAATAAATTTGTGAGCTAATCCAAGAGTTTGTGTGTCATTTGTTTAATCTTTTAACATGGTTCACCACGAGTTAACGGTTCTAGTATTTACTTTCTAAATCCGGATATGCTGTAGGTGTTTAGCATAATGTTTAAACGAAGGTTCTTATTTCTTTTCCAGCAACAAAGGCCAGACCTGCCCCGTCTTTTACAACAAATGCACGCGCAACAACTTCCGACTCACGCAGCACCTCCTATTCCGATGATGCCCCATCCAAGTTTAGCGGGTGGCCCACCCAGTACCGCTGCCAGTCTGTTGGGATTGTCAGGAGCACTTGGAGGACCTGGCCAACATCCTCTTTCCATGTTGGCTGCCAAACCCGAACTGCATCGGTCCGACGATGTCAAATCTAACAGCGGTAAGTCATTTACACAAGAAATATCTATTTAAGGGTGCAAACATATATTAAACGTGCGCTACAAATAATTGTCCAGTATTTGGGGGCTATGGTGCGTTCATTATCGAATAGATATGATAGCTGAGTTGGACGGTTGAGTAAATGGGGTGAAAACAGTGGATGTATAGATCCAAAGACGTGTCAAAGGCAGACGGGTGTTTTTGAATGAAGTGCGGTCAGCACAATGCTTCCGGTAGGAAGACGGAATTTTAATTGGTACTTAATTGGCTCCGAACAAGAAATGGGGGCTTCCAAAATTACCCACGATTAGGTTAATTAACCGACAGACACAACGATGTTGTCGTGTCAGCGAGTTAGAAATACTCATCAATAACTTCTTTAAAAACCGATAAACGATTCATTTTTCAATTAAGAAAAAAGACCTCTTTCTGGGCGTTTGATAATTAACAAGAGTTTCGTTGAAAATGCAAAGACAGGTGAGACAACTTAATAGACATCAGTTTACAAATAGAATTTTCGAATTTAAAAGCTGCAGTACTAGGTACAGGTATAACAGACAAGACAGTGCTTAATTAAATATGTTGAAGTTAATTCTGATTAGCATTTGGTTGAAGGTGTAATAAATAGGGCCTGGTTGTATAGGATAAGAAGACGTGTACTCGAAATTCATACCCACTCACCCCTTTATAACCTGCGGCTCCCTGTTCTCCCACACCTCCGCCCCACTTTATCCTTTCAGCGGGGCGTTACATTTTTCACACCGCCACGTACGCAGAAGTTTTTAATGACGTGGATAAGTGCCAGGCTCTTTCATGTTCCAGGTGACAAAGCCTGTTCGATATGCCCGTGTACTTGTTATTATGCCACGCGAGAGAAAGACGGCGCGAGAAGAGAAAAAAGGGTGGGTGGAGGGGTGAGTTGGAGCTGACTGGCTGGCGGTGGGAGAAAAGTGTGGGGTGGGTGAGGGTAGGTGTTCGGGTAATGAAAAGGGACTCACTCGCGTTATTATGCACTCGTCTCGTTTTTCGTCGCTGCTGAAAGGGAGGAAAGAGAAGGCTTTTGATGCGCAACCCAGTTTTAATGACTGCCGTTTGTATCAGATTTGCGCAAGGAGGGAAAAATTGGACGGCTGCGAAGCGATTGCTTTGATGTCGTTCGTTCTTTCGCGCGCTTCGAACTCGCGAGCTGTCATTAATGACTTTCCGAGAACGTTTTGTTCTCGACGCGGATTCATATGCGACAATTCCAGGCACAACGTCGATTACAGGTAGGAGCGAGGATAGCGATATAGACGTTTTAAAAGTCCCGCCAGGAGCAAACAATCCTTCTATGTACAAAAAAGAAATTTTTGTTAATTTCATTCATAAGTTCATTTCATTCTGAAGACGTACTTCCTGTCCTGAGGAAATCTTCGCCATTTCTTTACAACTTTGATTGTTCATTGAACCGAATGGCATGGTCTAGTGGTCTAGATCATTGCTTATCATTCGGGAGGTCACCGGTTTGAACCCGGGTCTGGCTGCTCTGGTCCAAATTTTCTGTGGTTTCCTTGGATCATTTAGGAAAATGCTGGGGCAGTAATATTCCACAGATAATCTTTCACTTCTCTTCTGTCTTCATTTCATCCATCTCATTTTTCTCTCCCTAACCACACCATCCACCCATTCCCATGACTCCTGAAAGGAAGCTGAAGAGGGCTTTACGCCTTAGGTCGGAGGGACTGCTCGCCCACCAGCACAAATAGCTGATGGGAAAGAAACACAAAAGAGTTTTTTTTTTATTGTTCATTGATTCATGTTTCGGAAGGTGTCTTCCATATCTCATTTATCTTATTAACAACCAGAAGTTCTCTGTTCTTCTTCTGATATTTTTCAATACCTCTTCTTTAGGACGACTTTCCACACGATATAAACTTCGGAATATCATTCATTATATTGTCGTCGTGTTCCTATTGTATAAGTTTGTAATGACTTGCTCATGTTTTCTTTTTCTTAATTGCATGCTTTGATATAAATTTTTGTTAGTACGCCCCTGTGAGGGTGTGTTAATGTTCAATTTATCCTTATGGAATTTTGTCGAGAACGATATCCTGTATTATTGAGAAACAAGGGTGGAAATAATAAAGAGGGTGCTCTACGAAAAACGTGCTACAATTTACAATTACACCCTCAGACTTCTTGTTGTGAACGGTCTGGAAATCGAATCGTGGAAATATTGTGCCAAGCTGAATCGTTTGTTCTCGGAAAAAGATTCTAATTAATTGTATAGAGTTGAATGGTTCTTGGAAACTCCATTATTTCCTTTATCTTTTAACTGTTTTTGTTATTGACAAAAATACAATAGATACTTGCTTTATGTTTTATTCGAAATTTGAATATTTACATTCCTCTTTATCATGCCTCTTCGGAAGTATGTAGCTTTTTGTTTTTCTTTTGTTTAATTCATTTCAGTGGCGTAACTATGGATATGCCCCCAAGTCTTGGTGTCAAAGAAAAAAATGTTAATGTTTAACATCTGTCATCTCTTGTATGTAATTTCAGTTCGAGAAATATCCTTATGCTGTTTTGACAAATTTATTTGACAATTAGATGTTTCAAACACAATTTCAGGCCAACTATTGTTATTCAAAAAAATCTTCAAAAATGATTTCTAAGTGATGAAATTGTAGATTTAATTCTTATAGGAATTTACTCATTGAGTAGTAGTTTTTTAAAAATTAATTGTCACAACTTGCCATTTGCTTCTGACCGTTTGGGTTATCGTTGGGAAAGCAGAAAGGTCTTTCTTAAAATTGTAAATAATTAAAATTTTCTACGGAATACTATGTGATAAGAAAAATTGAAGCATCTAGTTATGATTTCGATTAAAAATTACGAAGTCAAAGAGGTTGATAGTCGAAATTAGGTTGCAAAATGTCGACGGAAAAATTTATTTCGCTCTCCTTTACATTTTGTATTTCCTGGGTTCTCCTTTTCTCTCGGAACAGGAGCGTTTTGAAGGTAGTTACGCCACTGATTCGTATTATCCCCTTCTTTGTTTAATTATTCTCCTGTCGCTAGGAATGAGACAGTTTTTCCGACGAAATATTAATTTAGATGGTTCATTTTAGATAACTGTCAAGTGTCGAAAATGAAATATCCGATTGAAAAGTATTTCTTTTCGGAGGTTTCTTTACCAGACGAGACGAGATGGGAGTTAATCATATCGAATTGAGTTTCTTTTATAAAAAATGAAACGAAAAGGAAAGTTACTGATTTCAAAGGAGGAAATTGTGACTAAAGTTTTGATTGCGTTGGGCTTTTCAAAATTGCCAAGGGACCGGCGGTTTACGAATTATTCCCGTCAATGATGACTTTCAGGAAAACTTTTCTGGATATTTCAAAAGCAGACGGGAATTTTTCCAATTTCTATATTATTTTTGCGTTTAGTGTGTCTACAGTTTTGAGATCTGTAATTCGGGCTTTAAGGTAATGAAGGTAAACTTTATTTCATCCACTTTTGTATCTCTCATCCACCTGACAAAGGGCTTTTAAGGGAACAAATTCAAGTGGTGTCATCTCAAGCGTCATAGGCGTCGCCAACGTCGTTGACTGTGTCCGTCGCTTGCTTGACAGTGTTCTTCTTTTTCTTTTCGAGAATAACGATCGAGTTGCGGTGTGAACGAGCCTTTTAAATCGTTGTTGGCAGCTTAGAGACGGTTTTTCGCTGCCTTTCAGCGGACCACAACGCCACAGAAAAGAAGATCACGAAGCGAAGCCGAAACAAACATCTTGCACCAACAATGACAACCGCTGACACCGCCCTGGTTACAACCACGACAGTAAAACTTCCCTTATTTCTTTTTCTTTTTTCATTACAAAAATTAATCTCTTACTTGTTACGATAATCATAGCTAGTGAAATTTCAAATTATAAAGGTTTTTCCAATTAGCGCGTCAGAACTTTCAAATGAGACACAATAACAACTGCAAGTGATAATCTTTTAATAACCATATAATTTTGAAGAACAAACAGTGGTATTATGTTTTTAAAATAATTTCTGACTGAAATAATTCTGAAGCCCCAATTTGTGACAACTCTTTCACACATGTCGCGTGGTATCGCGGGAATTGCTCGTGGCTTATTTTCATACACGAGAACTTTAACATGACCCCAAAGGAAAAAATCCAAGGGCGTGAGATCACATGATCTTCGTGTCCAATTGACATTACCATTTCTTGAAATAACGCGGCCAGGAAATTGATGTTCCAATAAATCAAGGGTCTGCTGAGATGTGTGACACGTCGCCCCGTCTTGTTGAAAGAAAAAATTGTTTATGTCAGTATTTATCAGTTCTGGCCAAAGATATTCCGTTACCATAGTCCTGTACCACTCACTATTAACAGTAACACGATTTCAATCTTCGTCTTTAAAAAAAATAAGGTCCAATCACGCCTCGAGCCAAGAAACCGCAACAAACAGTAACCTTATCAGGATAATAAGATATTTCATGAATGGCCTAATGATTTGCATCAGCCCAAACCCTACAGTTATGCTTGTTTACAAACTCATTGAGCCAGAAATGGGCTTCATAGGTAAACAGTATCCTTTCTGCTTAAGGGCCCAGCGCGCAACATTTCGACGCAAACGATGATCATTTGGCTTCAGTTCTTGAGTGATTTGAACTTTATAAGCCTTGAGTTGGAGATCTTTGCGCAAAATTTTCCACACAGCCATCTGAGAGAGGCCGAGTTCTTGAGAGCGACGTGGAATGGAAAGGTTCGGATTATCTCTTTCACTTACTTTGGCTTACAGCAGCAATTTTAACCTCCGATCGAGCACGCCGATTACGCACAAATGTTGAATTATCTGCAACTGAGCCAGTTTCTTCAAAATTTTTAGATATCGTTCCGTTGGTTGACCGTAAACTTCCCGCAACGCGCGAAATGTTCGGCGAACGGAACCCTCATTTTGATGGTAAATACGAATTATTTCTAAGCGCTGATGAATCGCTAATCTGTCCATATTAACTTACCACAATCTACTGAATTCATTTCTTTGCAAAATTTGACATTTGCGTTTCAAAGCCATCTTGTTTTTGGCATCAAAGTTCTGACGCTCTAATTGGAAAACCCTTTACTAAAGGAATGCATATTGCGGCCGTACTTCCGTATGCGACTTACCTCCGAATCGCTTGAAATTTTATATATAGGAGTTTTTTTGTGTGCCAAACATGAATTAGACCATGAATACCACCGCAAATGTGGGGTGATTAAGTGCGCTAAAATCGAAAAATAAAAGTGCCTTCGTATAGAAAATACAAATATAAACAAAGATACATATAGGCGAAATTTATATTTATTTATTTGTGTTGAATCCCGATCTCGAAAAATCCCACTTAGTGACCGTAGGTTGTGTGTATCATTCATTGATACTTATTCTTGCTAAATACAAATATTAAAACTTAATATTTCACGCCAATTCTATGATTAATTTTGACAGAATTACTATCTTACCAGTAAAAATAATGGCATAGCTCGCATAAAGTTAGGTTAGGGTTGAATAGGTTGGTATAGGCTTTATTCATTCCAACTGTAAAAAGTGCTATGCATCAGGCATAGCTCGCATAAGGTTAGGTTAGGTTAGGTTAGGTTAGGTTAGATTAGGTTAATAAAAACCATTGACTGACATGTCGCCGAATGAAAGATACTGAAACAATAACTGGTGCGATAAAGGGCAAAATTCAAAGGAACGACTTTCACCGCGACCACAAGGTATTTGACAAAAGCATGGTAGTAGGGCTATGATTGGTAGTTGGCCGTAGGATACAAATTTGGCGCGAAATTTGAATTTTACAGTATGAACATTGTTATGATTACGATAATATGCATACGGATTTCTTTCTTTTTTGTGTTTAGGAGCTTGTTAGTAACCATAATGGCAAGAGGGACGCGGGGGGGGCGAAGCCCCCACCAACCCGTAATCACTGTCAGCAACTCGGCGTTCTATAACGTGTAGGAATGTTTATTGGTTTACGGGGGTCCAAAGCAAAAAATAACTCCGTTTCATTCGTTAAAAAAATAAAAATACAATTTACATTTAAGCATTCTTTTACATTTACACATAAATTTTAAATTTCCGCGCTCAATATCTCGAATTCTAACCGAGATATCGATTTTGTGCTGTTAAATCCGTGCTGTCACCCTTATTTTTCAATTGTAGCACACGTAACCTCATTTTTGGGCACTTAGGACCATTTGCGGTGATTTTTATCGTCTGATTCGTTTTCAGCACACCAAAAAAAACTTATATATACATTTTCAAGCGATTTGGATGTAAATCGCATACGGTGTTATACTTCCGTATGCCAGCGCTCACCTGATGATACCTGATAGGTTGAAACCGGTCGTAGGATATGGCTTTCGGTGCGCTGTGCCTACTGTGTAGAACGCGTTCCAAATGTGAGATCTGTGATCCCTTGTAATTAAACGAAAAATGATTTTAATACCTTCCTTTTTTGGATTGTTATCTTCGTCTAATAATCCATCGGAATCAGCAGTGTAATTCAATGCCGGTAGGGGTATTAGCCCTCGAAGTAGTTGTTGCTGTTGATTCCACATTTATATTTACGGAAGTGTATCCCATATTGTACCCCCTTCTCCTTATCTCTAGTGAATAATTTCAATTGAATGTTACAAATAAATATTTTTTAAATAATAATAAGCTCTTACTTGAGACGTAAATAAAATGTCTAAAATGGTACAAATGAAAACGAATTTGAAGATCAAATCTACATTATTACTTCGGGTATAAAACAGTTCAGCATTGTCATAGGCAGGGATATGGGTGGTAGGCTCCTTAGGTTGCTTGAACAGACGAAATTCAGAGAATTCACCCGAATGCTTGTATGCATCTCTCTGGCCAAGTGGTATTGAAGCAGAAAATAAATCGTTGTGCCTTTCCTGCTGGCAGAACTATCTTATTATTGGGTGTACAACAAAAACGAACTAATGGAGCCCATTTCCGTCACTGCTGTCACCGCCGCTACCGACCGACGAGTATATCCTATTACCGCACAATAACCCACCCAGAAGTTTCCAAGTTTTAAGAGGATTAAAAAATATTATAGGGAGGAATCGTTTGCAAACGATTGCAACTGGAAATATATACGTTATAAGTTGTTCCCCGAATCAACAGATAGTTCAAAAATTAAACGATTTTGTAGGTCACAAGGACGTAGATTGTAAAAGATCATAATTGTTATAAAAACTGTGGTACTTTTTTAAGATTGATTTGTAATAACAAACGACTCCAGAAAAATAATTAGTTAGATGATTCAATTATCTTAAATCTATATTTTACTGATTCTATATTTGCACTGTAATTTAGTTAAGTCGTTTATTTACAAATCAGATAGTTGTTTAAGTGTATTGAAATTGTTTAATTAATATAACGTGCGAAGTTATATCCCTCTTGAGTACCCACGATTGGAAGCCCGTAGTACTAGCTTTTAATTATAAACTTGACGTTATTCTGTTCTTTTTTTTTGCTTTATTTCACGACCGTTTTATCTTTCGCATAAATTTTATGGGCCAGTGCTTTCTGAAGGCGGAGGACGGGGCCGAAAGAGTGAGAAAGATAGAGATTGCATTAAGGATTTGTTAATGTCGAAATCTCTCGAGTGTAGGCAGCCGGTAAATCGAGAAATATTACCGGGGGAGTTAGAGCGCCAATAAATCTAATTAGACACTTGATGGAATACTCGAACTAAACGGGGTCGAAAAGAGTCAGTTGAAGGTTGGAGTGGTGAAATAGGTAGATGTTAAGGACGGATGGTAAAAGGATGTGGTGGTAGATGGGCGGTGGGTTGAGAGGAAAGGCAGGAAAACAAACAGGGACCTCGATTGGGAAAGAGAACGATCCGGTGAACAGTCTACTTCAGATGCAAGGGTGCACAAGTGACAGGTCACATTGAAATCGCACACGATGACGATAAGACGACATAAAGGAAAAGTATTCGGTTGAGTGGTTGCTCGAAAGGATATAAGCGCCATCTAGACACATATAGGTATATATATATATATATATATATATGACGATTCAGATATCTTTGTACGTACAGATACTCACAAACGAAAGTCTAATCTAAATAAAATTCTACATAAAAAACTTAGAAATCTAAATCGCGTTTCGGCACAAACTTGTCATCCTCAATCACAGACTAAATTAATGTAAATTTTAAATAGCTTGAATAGTATACGCAGTTGGTTTTTTGTGATACATTTTATAAATAAAATTAAATTTTAAAGCTTATTATACAGGGTCATTCAAACTGAGTGGTACATTAGACGTTTTAGAGAAACTAAGCATGTTACAGATTTGAAAATTTGGGAGTTGGGAGTAGGGGTTATCAAGGATGATCTATTTAACTAAAATAATTTCAACTGTCGGGTACTTCCGGTTATACCGAAAGTTGATGTCAACTTTCTTATTTTAACTGGAATGGTACATTTTTTACGAATGAATTTTTATGAATTCGTCTGAAACATAAAATTTTAATGTGACTTTATATGCCTACGATGAATAGTTTCTAAAATAATTTAATTATTGAAAAAAAGATTGCATGCCAACCCAAACTATAAAAATTTAAAAATCATAACTTCCACAAAAAATGAAATGACTTAGAATATTGAAATTTTTACTAGTTATAGCCAAGTTATAAGACTAACGTTAACGTCATGCCAAAGCTAAACTTTATAATATGTACAGGGCGTTCAGAAAAAAAAACAAAGTTTAAAAACTTCAAACACGAATAACTTTATTTAGTTATGATTTTTTATAATTTAGGTTGTGGTGCAATCTTTTTTCCAATAAATTAAATATCTCAAAAACTATTCATCATGGGCATATAGGCATACAAGTTGGTTATCAAAGTCACCTTAAAATTTTATGTTTCATACGAATTCATCGTAAAAAATATACTATTCCAATTAAATTAAATTTTAGTTAAATAGATCATCCTTGATACTCCCAACTCCCAAAGTTTCAAATCTGTACCATGCTTAGTTTCCTTATGTACCACTCAGTTTGAATGGCCCTGTATTGGTATTTAGTCAGATCTCTCTCCATTAATTTTGAAAATATTAATGATAAATTGAAAACAGGCCATTTAAAGCTATTAAAAGGGGACCAATACTATTAACCACTAACTCAACTTCAGTAGCAAATATCTACAGATGGCGTTCGGTGCTCTTTCTGTTGTTATTTATATATCTATGCAAGTTTACCAGTACATATTAAGAATTAAGCAGCGTAATCAATTTTTAGTAACATTGTTGACGTTATAAACCCTGCATCCTGTGTAGATGTTATTCAAATTTTGTATAACCCTTTGTAATATTATAAAAATGGTTCATATAATGAAAGAGGGTGCATTTCACTAAATAATAAGCATTCACCCTTATCCTACATCGTGACGGAATATAGTTGTTTTTCTGATTTAGACGAATTTTCTAAAGTTATTGGACAAATGAGTGGATGTTTCGTTATCATTTCGTGACAGTCTGTATTTAAATGCTTACATAGTCGTCAATGGCAACAGCCGTGCATTTCATGATTATTCTTTGAAAACGGATGCATCGGGGTGGAATCGGACGCGCCCTACGATATTCGGTTGGCATGACAACCGCAAGCATATTTTCTCCAAGTCCGCGCTCTCCTTACGGAGACATGAATTCTTGAAGATCGTTTCGCGAAACTATTTGTAACAAAATGATATTTGAATGACGTAACCATTCTTCCATTCCATATTTACCTTTTACCTCTTGAAAATAGTAAATGTATCCTTCAATAAGCATTTCCCTTTTTGAATGATTATATACTAAAACTTATTTATTACGTACGTACGAAATGAACAAGTCGTAGCTGTTATTATAGTCTTTAATACTTATATGTCTTTTATAACGTATATTATGTGGCTCTTTACTCAATTATACATACCATGCTCAGTTCAAGTTGCTGGACCCCGTCACAATGACCGTATAGTACGAGGGGGGACCCAAAAGTAACAGGAATTGGGCTGCGGCGGGGAGGGAAAGTGGGGAAACATATTGTTCGACCAAGTGTCCCTAACGGTCTCTTGAGTTAGTTTGCGAAGTTCAGTTTTTCTAGTGAAATTTTGCTTCCTGTTGGGGAAATCGGCCGCGGAAACCATTATAATGCGTAATACTGCTTATGGGGATGCTACCCTAAGTAAAATCAGAGTGTACGAGTGGTTTTTGCGTTTTAAAAATGGACAAATACCAATTGAAGACCAACCCCGTTCAGGGCGGCCCCCAACGTCAGGAAGTAACGAAAACGTCGACAAAATCAGTGCTCTCGTTCGTGAAGACCATCGCCGAACCATTGATCAACTTTGTACGATGTCTGGAATATCATGAATTTCAATTCAGAGGATTTTATCCTACGATTTACATATGTGAAGAGTTGCAACCAAATTTGTTCCTCGTCTTCTTACAGACGAGCAAAGGGAGCGTCGACTTTATGCACGTTTTGAGATTCAAAATCAGCTCAAAGAGGACTCTGGTTTTGTTTTTCAAGGTGATTACTGGTGATGAATCGTGATATTATGGGACCCCGAAACAAAGCAGCAAACAAGCCTGTGGAAGACACCTGGCTCTCTACTTGAGGTGAAGTCAAACATCAAGACAATGCTCATTTGTTTCTTCGTTGTGCACGCGAAGTTGGTTATCCTGGGATAAACTGTTAACCAGAAGTTCTATTTGGAGGTTTTGAAAAGATTTAGGGAGAGTATCTGGAAGAAAAGGCCAGATCTTTGGTGCACAAGCGATTGGTTCTTCAATCATGACAACGCGCCGGTCCACACCGCTCTCTTCGTAAAGCAGTTTTTGACCAAAGCAGCATGACGCCAATTGACCACCCCCCCGCCCCCCGGGATCTGGCTTCCTGTGATTTATTCTTGTTTCATGAGAGGAAAGTGTTTAGCCAGTGTGGAGGAGGTAAAACAAAAATCGCTGGAAGGCTTAAACAACATCCCGATAAGTGAATTTAAAAATGTTTTGAACAATGGAAGTGTAGTGTTTTCGGGTGATCTACTAATATTATATTTAAAGAAAACTTATGATCGTTGATTTATATGATTTAATTTTACAAACTATTAGTAGTGAAAAAGTTGATTAGATAATATTGAATACTGAATGAGAAAAAATGTGTGCAATCGTTGAAACAAGTAATGTTTGTCGCGGTCGTTATTCAAAAATAAGTAATTAGCATGCAAACAATAAAGGTTATTTTTTGGTAGAAGCGGTAGTTTTATTAGGGATCGAGCAATGGTACTTTTCATGATTGACCATTACAGGCGATTGGCAACGAAGGTATAGAAATTTTGACTTGTGTGTGAATGATAGGAAAAAAAAGAAAGCTGTTTCTTCGAATTGAAAAAGGCAAGACGGTAAAATACAAGTTTGTAGAAAAGGCATGCTCAAGGGTGTTAGTAACTTATTATAAACTACTTACATAAAATTTATACAAGACAATTTACAATATATATACAGATCGCTACAGAAGGATCGTTTGCAGAGGTCCGTTGTAGTGAATGGATAATACTTTGAAGGATATGAAAATATTAAGAAATAAAGAAGTTATGACGAAATTCCCGTTTTTTTGGTCCCCCCTCGTATATCAGTGAACTCGAAATTATGCTAGACATCATTATGAGTTTATTGATATCCCAAATGATCATTGTGACAGAGCCCCATACCTTGAATTCGGCGTGGTAAATGTAATTGAGTAAACAGTCACCTATAACAACAATGATTCTAGAGATCATTATGAGTTTATTGATATACTACACGACCATTTCGTCAGGTCCCTTACTTTGTTTACGTAACATTTTAATGGTTAATTTTGTTATTGTATTTCTACTTTTTAAACGAATCCTGTATACGTAGTAATTAATAGAGTAATACGGCGTAGTAAGTGGGCCGGATAAAACAGACTGTGAACGTCATGAAACGGTTATGTTTGCACCCTTTTCGCAATCAGCCCGGCCGTTTACCGGGTGTAATGTACAGCAGCTATTTGATTTAACGAGATTTGTTGTTTGTTCCATGTTCGTGTTTGTTGTCGTTGTGCCGATGCGCGTCAATTTGACGTCGTTCTCCTTGAATCCTGTCGCTCTGTCGCTGTCGCCACCTTCGTTCTGCTGTCGCTGCAAATGTTACTGCTACTGCTACTCCTGCTCCTGTCGTCGTCTGATCTTCGCTTGTTTGCGGTTGCCATGGTGCCGTTGTCGTATAACAGAAGAACGACACGTAAGTACCTCTATATAGGTATACCATCTCATGCAGCCTTTATTCAATTCGATTTTATTGCTCCCCTTATTGGTCTTCAACTGATTGATACCAAACTGATTTTAGTCACGGGCGACATTCCTGAAATGTCGACCGCTTTGTACCGAAAACGATTTATTAGGGTTCGTACAGACGAGCGCGAACCAATTCATATGCACTGGCGGCTCGTGATTTTGACGATTTTAAAATCTATCGTCAGCGATCGGGTATGGGTTTTCCTCAGAGACGTGATTATAACCAGACTGCGCCTTGCGTTTATAAAGTGATACCATTTGGATAGGCAACACATTTTGCGACTTATGGGACAGAAACGCAAGAATTAAAAAGAACGCTCTTAACATCACTCAGAAAGTTTGAGGCAGTTGAAGTGTTAAGTGTAGCTATTTCAAATAAATGTTGTGCGACACTATTTTTCTTGTACATAGGGTTTTGTGAACACTTTTATGAACTATTTTTTGTCAAAGTAATATAAAACTAGTTTAATCTTAGAAAAATATGGTTACATATTGTTGTGCATACGGTTACCGTGAAAAGAGTTCTAAAGGTTCTTCCATTTCATTTCATGTCTAAGTACAATTTAAACATAAGAAACACTGATACATTTGTAATTTCTTCGAAGGTTCCCTAAAGATTGAATTAAAGAAAAAATGGTTGAACGCAATATGACTTGAAAAGTTTTACACCATCAAAATATTCAGTTGTGTGTTTCGAATAAAATAACTTTTTAATATCCGTGGCAAAAAGAAAATTAAAGCAAAATGCTCTACCTTGTGTTTTTGATTTTCCTCGGCATTTAATTAAAAAAGTAGTACATCGACGCAACAAACGAAGTATTTTGTCACAAGAGCAAAAGTAACCAAGTAATTTACCTATTAATTTAGTTTTTAACCGTTATTATTATCGCTTAGGTTTTAATGTATTTTGAAATTTTTACTTAACTCTAGGCAGCACGCAAGTTGAATGTAGATATTTTAATTAATTAATATTTATATTTTTGTATGTTAAATATATTCAAAACTTTCTACAAAAGGTTTAAGTTTATTTCTGTTCCTTATTATATTTGGTGTATTATTAGTCATTGTTCAGATTTACTTAGATTTACTACAATTTATAAACATGTTTTAGGTTCTCAGATATATATCTCGACTTAATTTTGTTCAATCTTATCGCTTAAAACGTTTTTCTTGTCTATCCGTTACCCTAAATTCACATGTCTACTGTTGCCTGCTTATTATACCTAACCACCTACCCATGTCAATTGACACCTCTCGCATATCCATCTCTAACTTACATCTTCTCATGATTAACATACTATTTTTCTAACTTTCCCAACAGAGTACACATAATGAACGACTTCATATACCTTAGATTTTTTTACTAACAAAAACTTACGAAACATATTTTATCAAATTCAATATTACCAACTATTATTTAAATCATAAAATCAGACTTTGTAAAATACATTTAAATATTAGTACCATTAATATACATCATTTTAATCACAGTCGTCACATCTTTTTTATCAACTTCATACACCAATCATTCGCACAACGAGAAATCTACTTGCGTTACTAATTAAATTTATTTTCACTTATAGTACATATATTATTGTAAACAACAGTATTATTCTTTTTTTAAAGAAGTTTAATTATGTTCTAAATATCTTTGGTTTGTATGTTAAATGATATTGTAAATGATTTTCATTCTTTAAAGTCCGTAAATTTCCGTTTAGCGCATGGGAAACTTAAATATGTCCCCGAATGTGCATTTTTGGTTACATATCCAAAGTACATCATTTTCTAGTACAGAGAAAATTGCTTACGTTCGGTCCATACTATAATCACGTCTCTGGTTTTCTTTGTGGTTGGGACGTAACCTTTCACCACCTGACAGACATATGCCACTCTGAATAAATGTTGATAATACCTATATCTTCACTTTAAGAAGTAGAGGCGAGGCACCTTGGGCCCCGAGACTGGATGGTTGCCTAACAAGATGCTTTCACTTTTTAAAGTGGTAAATTTATATACATATAGGCACTATCTATGGCAATGATATGTGATTAATATAAGCTCTGCATACTGATTTCTGTAGCTTATGTTATTAAATCGTGCGGTTTAGAAAAACGATAACGATTTTTTGATTTGAAGGCTCTCGCATGGCCAGCCGTTTAATTTTTTCCCCGAAAAGGCTCAATTCCCTTCGCACGAATCTCTTCAGTGATTTTTTAAATTGATATTTGAAATAATGTCACTGCGAAGGCGATTTGTGTCTAAATCAACAGACAACTGAACGAATACAATACAAAATTATATATAAAAAATATGTTATGAAAAAATACCTTTCTTTTAAAAATATTTTTATCGTTTACTCAATTTCGAAGGATTTTAGGCGGGTAAACAATAATGATTTATACCAGATGAGTAAATTATTTTTATAATTTTTCTTCCGGTCCTTCGAAGATCGTCCTTAAAATTGTAGCGGCATTTGAAAGTGAGTTTAATTTAGCAATCTCCTTGCCACATTTCCTTTGAGGGTTGGCGAGATTGCACTAATTCGAAAGCCTTAATCAATCACATGAGTAATTGATTCGTGACCAATTCACTTTTGGGTGATTTGCAACGGCCTCAGAGACTATTGTACATCCACGCCCGTGTTCGTAATTCCATTACATGCATATATTTATAAGTACTTATATACATTCACACGGTACGTTTGTGTGTAATGATTATATTCCACTTGTATCGCGAAAAAAGACATTAGCGGTGTAATAAATCAAACGAGTGTTTTATTATCGCGGTTGGCTGTAATATGCATACAATAAATTCGCCCTTTAATCTGTACTTGATTGTAACATGTTTAGATTCCTGTAATAATGGATTTAGACGTTTGATTTACAAATGTTGAAATTTCGAACTGGAAACTCATTTTTATCAAAATTAAATGTAGCCTTTATTACTAGGGAATAATGTAGAATTTTTAGAATCGATTTCGTAGTTAGTTCGTAGTCTACATATAAGCAAACAAAGAAATTTTACATATTTATGTAATTACGTAGTTTAAATAAAGTAGAGGGAGGTTCAATGTATAAAGGCTCCTCCTTTCAGGCCTGTTTTGTTTTCATGTTTTTTTACCCCAAACAAGTGAATTGTCAGACAGAATATATTTTTTTGGCCCTAACGATATTTTATTAGACCTGAGGAACTATAAAGCATAAAGTTAGTTTTAGTAAACATACGAGGGTAAATCAAATATAAACGGTAATTTTGTAAAATAAAACTATTGATTAATGGTACACACAAACTAGAAAATTAACATTTTTCAATGTAGTCACCTCCGTGCTCTACACACTCTTGCCACCGATTTCGATGTGGAAGCTTGAATATTGCTTTTTCATGAAAAGTTTGAGGGCGACTTGTCAGCCAATGGCGCAGCGCACATACTCCTCTACTTCTTCATTGCTTTTAAATCTTTTGCCTCCCAAGTGATTCTTTTAAGAGCGCGAACAAAAAATAGTTACTCAATAGTAAGCCGCATTCACTGTTCGTTGATCAGTTGATCGTGAAGAAGATCAGATAGTAAAATTACCTTTGAGTCAAAGAATCAAAGAAAACAGTTGCAAGCACTTTTCCGGCTGAGAGACGGGTTTTGGCTTTGACATTTAACAGGTCAGCCTTCATCCTTTCTTCGCCACTCTTTCACTCCTTACTCACCATCTTTGATTCGGGAGTGTACTGGTGTAGCGGTGGACCCACGTCTCATCACAAGTAACGATACGCCTCACAAAAAACTCCCATTCTTGTTGAAATCAGAAGTGCGATTCAGAAGTCTTTCACTGATCTCCGACCTGACTTGTTTTTGATTTTCGGTCGACAACCTTGGGACCTAGCGAGCACTAATTTTTCTAAAGCCAAGTTCATCAGTGATGATCGATTCAACAAGCTCTTGAACAGTATGGACGTTACATGTGTTATTTGTGAGACTTTGTTCTTGGGCGTCGATAATGACATCATGACTTTTATTTTCGACACGTTCTCGCCCATCTCTGAATTTTACACTCGATTCTGAGACAGTGTAGTATCCCCAAACTGTGAAACTTCCTTCAAACGAGTGAAATTCTCTGATGGTTTAACGCCTTCATTAGTTAAAAACGTTATGATGATGCGCATTGTGATTGTGCAATAGACGAAGATAACTTGCGCTCAGTCAGGGCTGTACTGCGGACAGAACCGAGCGCAGCTGCTACCTAAGCCGGTTTCCCTCTCCTCATAAACTAAACAACACTCGAACATCGAATCCTCTAGATCGGAATTATGTGCTAAGCTAACTAGTAAAATTACCGTTTATATTTGATTTACCCTCGTATAAGTAAGAAGTACCTAGATTAATAAAAACATTTAATTAATACGCATAAGTAAATATTCTCGTGCCGCCACTGTTTATATTGAGTTTGAATATTCTACGTTATAAAAGTTGTTATATATAATATGTTTGCGTTTGAAAGAAATATCATTAAAACTGTATAAAACGTTTACAACCTTTGGACGTGATGTCAATCGTGAAGCCCTCCAGGGTCGTCTCCTGACGGCGACGATAGGGGATTGGGGATGAGTGCGACGGCGGCAATCCCCCCAACGGTTGAGGGGTGACAAATCACTGTCCAAATAAATGGGGTGCGAGAGAGAGTCGGTTCTCGAGATGAAACTTTTTCTTTTATACGTTGCGGTTTGTTTGCGTTGTCACAGACGTTTTGATAGCTAATATTAGGAAACTACGTCGAGACTCTTTTGTCCTTAATAAAAAAGGGAATCAACGAACTGCCTGCGTTTTGAAAAGTTTGAACAATTGAAACAGTAGGCATGTATAAATACTTTGATGTTAAAATTAAATTCTATACCTACACTCAAAAAAAGAGAAACAACGACGCGCTTAAAACAAAATCTAATTCGTGAAAAAAAAATCTGTACAAAAACAATTTTCTATTTTATTATTAAAAAGAAAAAAGAATGTACTTCGCTTTGTTCATTGCCTGACAAATTCGCTTGACATTATTCGGTTAACGGTTGGCTGGATAGCCCCTCTGTTGCTGTTATAAAAGTGGAATAGCATCCAGAACACAGTAGGCTTTCAACTTTTTCAAAGAGGCTTTTCGGGAAGGCTTTGCTTCTGATTTAAATTTCCGAGTGGAATCAGTGAGCGACTTAAAACCTGAGAGTAATGCGATGTTTTCTCCTTTCTTCAGATTTAAATAAATAATTCGACCGTCGAAACCATTTTTATAATATCTCGACGCGGGATTTTTAGATTTTCTGTTACACTTTTGGATTAAGACGATTAATATTTCAATATAAACGACATTTGACTAAAATTAAGAGACATGCGGTATCAATGGGTAAGTTTTAATATTTCGTAACTCGAAAAGAGAAATAGAACCTCAAACGCCGATTATGACATATGGGGCTGGTAGACGACTGTCTTAGGCGTGGTCTAGTGCTCCAGATCATTGCTTAGCATTCGGTAGGTCACTGGATCGAATCCGTGTCCGGCTGCATTGGTCCAAGTTTTCTGTGGTTTCCTTGGATGCTTGGGCAGTATTATTCTACAGATAATCTTTCACTTCTCTTCTGTCTTCATTTCGTCTATTTCATATTTATCTTCCTAGCCACACCACCACCCATTCCCACAATTTCTGAAAGGAGGCTGAAGAGGGCCTTACGCCTTACCCTCCGACTTGGCCCGCCCACCAGCACGAGTAGCACTTGGTGGGAATGAAACACACAAAAGTTTTTTTTTTAAGACTGTCCTGCACTTGAGAATTGCAATAGAACCACAATACTATGCTGATATCAGATGAAAGTGTTAGAATTTCAAAATAACAGGGATGCTTCTATATATTTATTTATAAAGTACAATGAATTAAAAATTGAAATCTGTGTTCCTTGAGAGTTACAAAACAACTAAGAGTATTCCGCATATTCTTAAACCTAATAATAAAAGATTACCTGCTAGGTAAGGTTGGAAAGGTAATACGACACTTTCACACTATCTTGTACTTACCGTTTATTTGAACTAAGAAAAATACTAAACAATAAATCTAAATACAACATTAAACAGTATACTTATCTAGTAAACTTGACAGAAAGGTTTTCGAAATGATGTTGTCATTCTTCGGGTGTACAGGCCGTCGTCGGTTGGAATTGCTTCCTAACGTTTCGCTAGCACGAGTGGCGAGCTTCTTCAGAGACCAACAGCGAAAATGGATAGACCTCTGAAGAAGCTCGCCACTCGTGCTAGCGAAACGTTAGGAAGCAATTCCAACCGACGACGGCCTGTACACCCGAAGAATGACAACATCATTTCATCAACTGGCCGCGAAAGCCTTAATCAATTTGTCAGAAAGGTTTTCCCTCAATTTTCCAGTATTGTAATCCGTTTAATGATTATGATACTTAATGAGAATTTATGAATTTCTGAATTTTATTGAATAAACTTGGCAATGTCTATTCGCTTATGGTTTGGTTTTTAACAGTGTATATACCTAGTGGTACGTAATCCTCACGGCGCAAGTCTTATTCGGCCTTGTCCGTCTTTTTATCTATGAAACATTAGCAATTTGCTAGTAAATAATTTTCGATTTAGTAGGTATATCATGCAATTGTAAGGTGGAACGTGGTATGTGTGTATGCTTTAAGGAAATGCCATCAAGGCATCTCAATTTCGAGTGTAAGATGTGCCCGTTATTGCATTTCGTGCTTGGCGTGAAGCAATCTCCTCGAAAATTCAAAGGAGCTCACGGGCAACCTCCTCGGTTTCGTCAAATTGACCTCTTTGGCTCTGCTAGGCAAGACAGTGGTATGAAGGGAAAGTTAAAAGGGTAAGAGAGAGATAGAGAGAGAGAGGAAGAGCATCCATATGCCCTGTGCTTCCTCGAGTTTATTGCCCATAGCAATATCTTAAATTACCATCTTGTTACTTTATAGAAATATACTACCTGTGTAGATGACGTACAAAAATTAAAAGTTTTTTATTTTCATTATTTTAAAGACATCCCAGCTTCTTATCTTTTTGGCAATTTATTTATTTATTAGCAGATTATTTATTTAAATTGTGACCATTTTAGAATTCCAATTTTTCCCCTACACAATAATCACATAAACGCATTATTTACATTTCACGCTAGAAGGGTAGTAATCCGCTTAATTCATTTTCTTCAGTTAATATTCCCCCGGCAATGTGGCGTGACCCGTCCCCCGTTTTGTCGCACATCCCTTCTCGTAAATTGACCCTCACGTTGTCCTCGTCCTAGTGGCGTTATCGGGGTGACAACCCGTAATGTTCTTTTCCGTCGCAAGTAAAGAGACTTCGTCAATGGCAACAGCGTTTAGCGTATTTCGTAGCTTCATGTGTATAAAGTGGTGGAATATACGTAAAGTCGCACCCTCGTTCTCAATTACACCATTAAGCGTTTGGTTCTTCCCCGATTTCCCTTAGGACCACGACAAGCTTTCGCACTGATCGAAAGGTAGAAACTGAAAATTGTAAATTCCACCCTAGTTTTCATATTTCTCGCATATTTTTGGGCGCAAGTCCAATTTCCAGTCGTAATCCAGAAGGTAGGCACATTCTAGAATACAAGGCCTATGTACTTCAATTTAAAAGATATAATATATAGATGTAATCTTATTTAGAATAAAAAGCCTAAGAAATAGGTGCAATCTAGAATGCAAAACCTAAGACATACACCAAAGGCTAAATCCTAAAAGTAATATAGAAGACAAAGCCCATGTACTAAGCACAATCTAGGCGACAAAACCCAAGTACTAACCATAATCTAGGCGGCAATGCCCAAGTAGTAGATACAACCTAGGTGACAAAGTCCAATATATATTTGCAATGTGGAATATAAAGGCTAAATCCTAGACGTAATCTGGATGATAAAGCCCAAGTACTAAGTACAATCTAGGCGGCAAAGCCCAATATACAGTCAAAATATAAATGCAAAGGCTAAATCCCAGACGTAAAATGGAAGACAAAGCCCTAGTACTAAGCACAATCTAGGCGGCAATGCCCAAGTAGTAGATACAACCTAGGTGACAAAGTCCAATATATATTTGCAATGTGGAATATAAAGGCTAAATCCTAGACGTAATCTGGATGATAAAGCCCAAGTACTAAGTACAATCTAGGCGACAAAGCCCAACATATAGTTAAAATATAGAATGCAAAGGCTAAATCCTAGACGTAAAATGGAAGACAAAGCCCTAGTACTAAGCACAATCTAGGCGACAAAGCCCACTATTGTCGTAATGTGGAATGCAAAGACTAAATCCTAGATGTAATGTAGAAGAAATAGCCTAAGTACTAAGCACAATCTAGCCGACAAAGTTCAATATATAGACACAGTATAGAAAACAAAAACCAAATCCGGAATCTAGAAGAAATGTCTTAAGAAATATGTATATGAAAAACAAGATCAAAACCTAGGCAGTCAAGAATGCAAAGTCTAAGTGTAAAGTGTAATCTAGAAGACAAATCCCAAGTCTAGATGTAATATAAAACACATAGACCACTTACTAAGTCTAATCTAGAACATAAATAGTTGTAAACATAATCTCGATGACAGTGCCCAAAACGAAAGACCATGTTCTAGTACAATATGCAAGACAAGTTTACGTTCAAAACTTTAGGCGAAATGTAGAAGACAACAAGACTATATTTAATGTCTAGACAGATTTGCAAAAGTACCTGCCAATACTGGACCACTATAAGAGATATAAAAGCTGACACATGGAATACAAGACAGAAGACTTTAGGTACAATGTGTAGAACCAAGGCCTAGCTTTAAGTTTATTATGCAAAATATTAGTGTGATTGAGTGATTCTACTCGTATTGATGGATGTTCATTTTAATTTATAATAAATAAAACACGTCAAACTTTGTGGCTTCATCAGAAGATACACATAGTTGCGAAATGATTGTTATGATAATAAAAAGTTTGGAAGTTTGCAAGTGTTTTATTTATTATAAATAATAGTGCATCTATAGTTATTGTTCCTTTGTTATTAGAAAAAAAGTAACCTGGTGTGTAATTTACCCCAGCTAGCGTTTCTGTCGCTACCCTTACGAAATTTGGTGTATCATATTGCTAGTGGATACAGCCAGTTTCCCTGGTTTCGTCCATCATCCCCTGCTTCTGCTCTACACACATGCGTGACACACGTCTATCGTCGGGGTGAATAATAAACATTTAATCTGTTTAACCAACCAGTCTTGCTGATTTCGAATTGGTACGATTCTCTCGCTTAATCCCCTCGTCCAGAACGTTATTATTATTGTTGTTCGCAAGGAGCCAATATAACAAACCTGATTAGTTTTTACAACGCACGCTGCGTGGTAGATGAATACCTGAACGTAATGAAACCATAAAGGGACGAATGTTTGAAGTATGGTAGATGCATACATCAGTTTACCTTTTTGATGCAACGGATTCCGATATCTGTTATTATAATAATTATTATTATACGGATATGAATGTAGCTATATAACTAAATTAACTTAATGATGTCGAACGGGTATTTTGTCGAAGCGTGTCTGTCCGGCTGGCTGATTATTAATTATTTACACTGTAAACGTGATGTTTGATGGAAAATCGTTTGATTAATATTTTAACAATAAAGCAGTAGGTGCCTAGTCTCCGGGTACGTTAATTAAAATTGTTATAATTCGCACAGAATTATCGAAGTTTTATTTAAAACATTATGGTAATACATCGGGTTTATACGTCACAAATTGAACAAACGAAAATGTTCTACAATAACAGGAAAGCCTTCATTATAATATAACAGGCGGGCTGAAAAGTTCGTAGGCTGGCCCATAGATGGCGCTACCAGTATCAAATCCATATGATTTGTAGTTAGCCCTAAGCTTCAAAAGGCGTGTATAAATTTGACAGCTGTTGCACTATTAGTATCTGAGTTATAGCATTTTTAGTGAAAGAACTTTTGTTACTTTGAAAAATGGATAAAAAGTAATTTCGTGTGTTAATAAAGTATTGCTTTTTGGCGAAAAAAAATACTGTTGAAACCAACCAAGGCTTAGCTTGATAAACATTATTCGGACTTTGCAATAGGAAAATCAACCGTAGAAAAGTGGATTGCTAAATTTAAACGAAGCGAAATGAGCACCGAGGACGATGCACGTAGTGGACGCCCTAAAGAGGCTGTTACCGACGAAAACATCAAAAAAGTCCACAAAATAATTTTTGATAACCGTAAAGTGAAGTTGATTGAGATAGCTGAGATCCGACCCTAAAGATATCAAAGGAACGTGTTGGTCATGGTCATATAGTGAATGAATATTTGGATATGCGAAAGCTCTGTACAAGGTGGGTGCCCCGCGAGCCGCGAGCTCACAATCGACCCAAAACAACAACGGATCGATGATTTTAAGCAGTGTTTGGAGTTGTTCAATCGTAATAAATCCGAATTTTTGCGTCGATATGTGACGATGGATGAAACATGGCACCATAATGTCACACCGGAGTCCAATCTACAAGTGAGCCGAGTGAACTGCACGTGATGAACCGACTCCAAAGCGTGGAAAAACGCAAATGTTATGGCATCAGCATCAGTATTCTGGGATGCTCATGGTATAATATTCATTGACTATCTTAAAAAGGAGCGTTTAAAAGACGAAATCGCGGAAAAGCGGCCTCATTTGAAGAACAAGAAAGTGCTGTTTCATCAAGACAATGCACCGTCTCACAAATCAATGAAATCGATGGCAAAATTCCATGAATTGGGCTTCGAATTGCTTCCGCATCCGCTGTACTCTTCAAATCTGGCCCCCAGTGACGTTTTTCTGTTCTCACATATCAAGAGGATGTTCACTGGATAGAAATTTAGCGCCGATGAAGAGGTAATCGTCGAGGCTGAAGCCTATTTGGAGGCTAAAGACAAATCGTATAATAAAAATGGTATCGAAAAATTGGATGACCGCTATAATCCTTGTATCGTTCTCGAATGCAACTATATTGAATAATAAAATCAAATTCTATCAAAAAAAAATATTTTTTTCTATGCCAGCCTACGAACTTTTCAGCCCGCCTGTTAATTCTCAATCGTCTGGTGAGTAAAGGATTAATGGCATTTCATGGTACTTGACAAAGGATTACATCAATTTTTATACAAAAATAAAGCACACGTGCAATGTATTCGATTTAATGAGCAATTACTATAAGTAACAGTATGTATGTCTCTGAGATTTGGAACTCCTAATAAATGTCTGGCACTTACAAAAGGGTCATAACTTTTCAAACGGCAAGATTACCGGTGGAAGGAAGAAAAATGTCCGCTTCAAAGCTCGACTAATCCGCTTTCCCTTTTCCGCGTTGCGCCTGCCTGGATCGGCGTCGGTGGCGTCGTTCCCGCCGGTATCAGTAAGCAGGCAGTGTAAATGGTGCACCCTCCCGACAGCTGGGGGTTGTTAGCACCGCAGTTCGTAAATATTTACATCGACCGCTCTTGCTCCAATCTGCCATAAATCCCTGGAACAGGCGGTGGAGGAGGAGGAGGAGGAGGAGGAGGCGGCGGCGGCAACGGCGGTGGCCCAATGTCGAAGGATACGTGTGTATATAGAGATAAATAAATCCATAAACAAGTAACATGCCGTTCCAGAAAACAAATAAAATTTTATGGCTTCGGCTCCATCAGGCGGGAACGGTGTCGGCAACGTGGGCGTGCTCGCCAACTTTGTCGTTAGTCGTTACCCTTGTTTCAGTTTTTTCTTTTTCCTGACAAAAACGATCACGTTAAAAGAGCACATTTTGGAACAATGTCATAGCAAATTGCCTTTTCAAACGAACATCTACTCGTAATTCTTCTAAAGGATCGATTTGCAAGAAATAAAACGATTTTATTTTAATACGACAAATTTTTCGATTGTATATTTTCTACAATTTATACTTATCAGCAATGGAGTGGAGATAATAAAAACTGTTATAAGAGGTCAGCTTATTCTAATATCTACAGATAACCTTACAGATCGTTCATATCTGTTACAAGGTTTTATTGCTTATTGTATCAAATTCTATTGTACATATTTTCGGTTTCGTCTGTTCAATATGGATTAGCCCCCAATAATGTAAATTGTAGTTTTACCCATTTGTTATACTTTTTAGAATCTGTATCGCATTTTGTTGCCAAATTTCCGATCATGTATTGTACACGTAATCGTGACCTTTCTAGTACGCCCATTATTTTGAAGATCATCCTTCTCTATCTCTCTTCGGTTAGTAATAATTGTATTTCCATACCATCTTCAACAAAATTTACCTCGTCAAAAATCATTCACAAACTCCAAAACATCCGAAATTTTTTCGAAAAATAGAAAAAATTCATCAGATTTTCGGCAGTCGGCAGTTGCAATTTGAACTTTGTTTAAAACAGTCTATTCGTTTTTTTTTTATATATACAGTCCACGCAACATAATTTAAGTCCTTTTTTTGTAATTTATTTCTTAATGTGTTTGTTAGCTCGTAAGTGTTTGTTTGTAAATTTAAGCGTTTTTAATAAATCTCACAAACAAGACGATCGAGTGTAGTCATTTGTTAGAACAATTTTCGTGAGTGAAACAATCGTTTCATTAAGTTCATCAATCCACGGCAACAACAAAGACTATCTCGAAAATTATATTTTATACCCGGTAAAACTTTTACGGTTTTCGACTTATATCAATTTTTTTAAGCAATTGTATATATATAGTGCCAGTTTATGTTATATGCTCGAATTATTAATAACGATTTGCACAAACAAAATGAAATCTTATGAAAAAACGTTAAAAAGATTTATCTCGTTTTCTTTCGGCTTGGATTGTAATGAGATAATCAGCTTGTCGAGCACCACGACTGTAAGTGAAGTATTTTTTTAATGGAGTTGCAGAATACATAAAATATAATTGATAATTTTCATTTAATATTCATTAATTGCATTATATAAAGTACAAAACTGAAATTTACGATAATAGATGTGTTAAATAAATAATATCTACATAAATATCTTCAAAGTTTACACCTTGTTTAATGCCATTTTGGGAAAGTGCTTTTATAATCGCCTCCACTGTATTGGATGATGGAAACAGATTTCAAAGGTTCCAAGTAATTATATATCTACATTAACATCGCAATTACGCAGTAATTTGGCTTAATTAAAACGCGACTTACTCACGAGAGTCTGGCACTACTTTAATTAGATTCCGTTGTGCTTGCGGTTGCGACGCCAAGGCGTCTTCGTGAATCTCACCCTCTCTGTGCCCTCGTCTCGTCCCCGACGCTCCCTATTCTACCACCCGCTTTCTTCGTCTCACGATACCTACCTCTTTTCCTCTCACTTCCTTCGCTATAATACTGACTAAAAGCTTTGGCGAAATTCTGAATTGTAAATTGTAACTTTAACGAAAAGCTCAATGCAACGAAGCGTGAATTAGCTACTTTAGCAAATATCAGTCGTTAAAATTATATCACTGCGCTACCCCAAGATTATCAGACGCATATACAAAGGGGTCATGATCTTCCCTAAGAATTAAAGAATTATACCAAATAATTTATGAGAATTGTTTGAAAATTTATAATACGAGGATGGATCAAATATAAACGAGCCATTCAGCATAAAATATTTATTTTGAAAAGTTTCACACAAACACAAATTTCTCTATTTTTCGACATATGTTTGTTTATACGTTTTTCCCAACGCATTGGTAGTTTTTTCATCCCGTTTTCATAAAAAGAAACAGGGCGGGTGTCTATCCAGTTGCACACAAACGCCTCCACCTATCCATCGGTCTGAAATCGCTCGCCTTCTAGTGATTCTTTGAGGGGCCCAAACATGTGGAAACCACAAGGGGATATGTCAGGACTATATGGAGGGTGTTCCAGCTGAATCCAGTGCATTTCACCGATTTGGGCCTACGTTAAAGCTGCGTTATGAGGCCTAGCGTTATCGTGCACGAGTAACACGTCACGAATGGGGTGCGTCCTCCTTTTTAGACGATAAGCAAGTTTTACCTGACTGAGAAGTCAGTAGTACAGACAGTGGTAGGCTGCATTAATGGTTCTTCGCTCGTGCAAAAAATCGACCAATAACACCCCTCTGCAGTCCCAAAAAACCGTGGCTAAAACTTAGCCTGCAGACAGACGTATTTTCAGCTTCATTGGGTTTGATTCATCTTTGCGCCGCCTCTCCATGCTTGCTCGTTTTGATGTTGGATCGTAATGGTGTACCCACGTGTCATCGCAGGTTACATTTTTGTTCAAAAAAATTCACCTTCCTCTCTAAATCGAGTGAGAAGCGCCCGAGAGATGCAAACTCAAGCAGCTTGGAACCCAATGAGCTGAAATTTTTCGGAATCTCAAGTTTTTCGTTATGATTGTGTAGATACTCCCATAACTGATACCGAGTTCAACATTGTGATAGCTATTATCCAAGCAAGCGTTTCCGTGCCACCTAATATCCCTACTTCAAGTTCTGGATGCGCCTTGAACAACTATCCGACGCGCAATTTAAAAGAGCTCGTTTATATTTGATCCACCCTCGTAACTGGATAAAAACTGACTAGTTTTAAATAACATAATACTTATTTTTTATTATTTACTGAATTTAATTTAATCCACTTGTTTTAAATGTACGTAATTTTTCTTTGGTTTTCAATTGTTTTATACTTATTGTCATCATACGAGTATATTCATTCAATGGATAAATTTTAGTTTTGTCTTAACGTAAGTTTAGTATTTTTCTCTTTTACTCCTCGCAATAATATATATTACTATCTTTGTCTTTTAAAATGGTTCAACATATTGCGTTTGCATACCATTCCGCTTGACTAACTTCACAATCAGTCTTCTTGTGACCTCTGTGGATGTTTATCTCGGTCAGTTTTAACAAAAATGTTGTCGTGTTTGTCAATGGACAACAGCTGTTCATTAGCCCTCTACTAAATTGTGACAGTTTGATAGAAGATTAAAAAGATTTCCCAGATTATAACCTAAGTAATTAGACGAATTATGTGAAGATATTATTACTATCGTTTTGTGGATTTAACTTCATATTTTACTGATTTATTTCACTTGTAACACATCAACCCATCAACCATATTACAGGTGAGTTATTTTAAGTTGTAACCTGGTAGTGTTAACGTTCGTTATTTATTTAATTAGTAACTAATAAAATCTAAACTAATTACAGTGCAGATTTTTTATAACTGCATATTAATTATCAATCCAAGAAAACAATAGCAATGTTTCACAGATTACTAGAGTAAATACATAAAGATTACTAATGTTTAAAGTTTGGGGTTTACTATATATAGAAGTTTGTTTAAAATAACCTTAACAGGAGGAGGGGTCAGTTGTAGATAGCCATTGCTATTTGGAGATTTATTCTGATTTGGTGATTTCTGTTTATTATATATGTTTTTTTTAATAGCAGTAAATGGGCGACATTACACATGGGCTGAAAAGTCCCGGACCTAACAAATAAAACACGTTTTTTTTGCTCAAAATTGGCATTATTCATCAACGTAATCTCCATCAAGAGCAACACAATCATTCCAGCGCCGCTCTAAAATTTCAATACCACTTTTGTAGAACAATTTATCTTTTACCTTAAAATAGGCTTCAGTTTTATCGATATTCTCTTCATTCGAGTGAAATTTCTTGCGACGAGCATTTTTTTGAGGTCTGCCAATAGCGAACAGCCAGTAGTCGCTGGTAGTAGTCTCCAAATCTGGAAAATACGGTGGATGTGGAAGCAATTTGAAGTTTCATGTAGTTTTGCTATTGTTTTAATAACAAATGACTTGTGACACGGTGCGTTATCTTGATGAAACAATTTTTTTTATAAGAACATAAGCTTTCACGGCTTGTAGGCCGTGGTCGATGTGAACGGTTTCGTTCAGACGTTTCGTCGGCTGACATCTTCAGTGGGTAAAGATGTCAGCCGCAGTTGCCGACGAAACGTCTGGACGACATTGTTCACATCGACCACGGCCTACAAGCTCGAATCATGATTCTACTAAAAAATTTTTTGCTTGCTTTCATTATTTCGCTTGAACGGTATTTTTTCCCATCATGACGCAGTGTAAAATTAAAACACGAAATTGTTTTTGATCCGTTGTTTTGAAAATAACAAAAGTAGCGTCATTCTCTAAACTCAGCACAATAACTCACATACTACTGAATATGTTAGAATATCATGAAATTTTAACAGCTGTCTTTTGAAGGTTAGTACTAACTGAAAAAGAGGTGAATGCAATAAAACTAGCGCCATCTATGTATTAGGCCCGGGACTTGTCAGCTTCTCTATTGTTTGTTTCTCTATTGTTTTCTTGTGTTTATAATTGATAACTAATATTAAAACTACGTTTTCCTCAAAAAAATGTATGTACATAGCAGATTTTGTTTGACATTTTTTGCATCTGTTAATTCTTAATTGCGTGTTAAATAATTTTACAATATTATTTCAAGTACCTGTAGGTATTTTCTTATATTCTAACATTTATAAAAGTAGTTTCCCCTAATTTCGAAAATAATAATCCTTCTTCCTGAACGTTGACGAAGTAAGATGAAAATTACCGGGTCGTGAAAGTTAGGGTAATGAAATTTTATATCCAGGCTGAAAGAAAAAACTTTGCTCTCTTTTTCGTCTTTAGGAGCTCTTTTACTCTATTATCCACTTTCGTGCGGCTAGAAGGGAAGATATATTTATATCGCCCTCGTCCTTAATGCCACTGCCGGCTCCCTTTCGTACAACAGATTACAGAGGAACGTGCCGTTAAAGTTTATCTTTAGGTCTTTTTATGCATCAGTTATGCTAATTTATTGAAAACGAAAAGCCTCTCATGAGTTAATAGAATTTACGATATTCCTCTTTAACAGTCAACCAAAAGGAAATTTGAAAGTTAATAACATAAGCAAATATTATTATTGAAATACTTTCGATATTTGCTTCTTGGTGAAACATTTTAAAATAGCAAATATAATAAAAAACACAATAACTTTCACATAATTATTTAATTCAACAACAATTGTTTTGCTTACACTGTAGCTATATATGTATATATATATATATATATATATATATATATATATATAAATACATATGTACATATGTGAATCGGGGTACAAACACAATTCAGCATTGGGGGAAATAATCGAAGAAAATACTAAGTAAAATTAAATACAAAATTATGTACACAGAATCAAAATTAATGTAAAATTAAAGACTAAATTAATTAAATTTTTTTTTAGATATATAGCGGACAATTACAATTTCAAATTTAATAAAGGAGAAAAATTAAGGTCTATTTGTTAATTTATCAATAAAGATGACGATTTTTGTTTGTTAATCTCTAAAGCTTCTAGTAACCTTCATTTAAAACTATTTTCACAAACGTGTAACATATCGTAGTTAAAGTTAGGAATATGATTACTTTCTATTAAGTGGGAAAAATAATTTGAATTTAGTTTGTTATCCTCAAAAGATTTAGTGTGTTCCAAAATTCTAATGTTAAAATTTCTCCCAGTAACACCAATATAAAATTTATTGCAGGAGCCACAATTTAATTTGTAAATACCACTTTTAATATCTTTTTTCATTTTAAAGGATATTATAATTACTCAAAGTGTTTTTTTAAAATAACTGAAGGTTTTTCAATAAAAGTTGAAGTTTTGAAAATTGGTTTTGTATGTGTAACAATAGGATAAATTAAATTCATAGCTTTTTATGAATGAATTAAATAATTTTGTGAATGTTTTTGTGTTTTTTATTATATTTATTATGAATAATTTTCACTATATAAAGGCCGATTCCATTTCATCATTTTTAAATAGATTGGAATATTATTTCGAATAACTTGACGAAGTCGTTTCGGTTGTTATACGATTACGGACAAACTAACAAATACTAAAGTTATACTTAAAGGTTTTATAATGGCTTTTATGGGAAGGAATAAACTGAAATCACTTTTGTCGTTTGTTGTTATTAAGAGCTTTATTCATTTCAAATATTTCAAGTATATTTAGTAATTAATCTACCTTTGTTGTTATTGTAGAGTAATTTAACATTATGCAAATCTATAGTGTGGCTAGTTAAAATAAAATGTTCTGCGAAACCAGTACAAGGGTTTTTAATGCTCATATATTCTAAATTTTAAAGGACTACCAAGCTGTCCAATGTAAATTACTTGGCAATTTTTACTATTTATCCACTTATTTGTAACAAATCGGGACTTTCTTTTCGTTATTAGCAATGCTGTTAAATTTAATTTGTTTTCAGAAATTACATTTATGTTTTGTTTAAATAAACTATTACTTATTCTAATACTTTTAGATTTATAGTAGCTACTTAATACCTACATGAAAAATTGAAAAGAAAAAATGTACCTGTCTCTGTTATTTTCAATCTCGTTAAAGTTGTAAAATGTCTGTTGAAAGTAGATAGATCCTTTCCTTTAATTAACTCTTCTTTATCAATTTCGATCGCCTTCTAATTACCGGAAGTGGATTATTGTCTTGTCACAGATCTATTTCTCCATTTCGTTTTAAAAGCATCGGACCAAATCGCAGTTTATTGCGGTTCAGGAGCGAACGAACGTTAGAATTATTTCATTACTTGTGTTGAGATGTGGTTAAAATGCTGCTGGCCTAAGTGACCTTGAGGAACCCTTATTACTCTTCGTGGTAAATTATTGTCGGGAAGTCGTTATTTGTCGTAAACGAACAATCAAACACTGTTTATATTCAAATGAGAATATTTATCGGAGACTGTGGCAAATTACAAAAAATAATTAGAGAGACTTACCCCTTTACCACAAAAAAACTAGAAATCGCGGACACGTGTTTCGCCCACTTTTAGTCTCAGAAACTGTTTAGGAAATACTAAAGATAAAATTGTTAACACACTGAAGTCAGGAATTTATGAAATAAAATGTGAATGTTGTGATATGAGACAAACTAAACGGGCCATTTTAACTCGATATAAAGAGCATATTGCTCATTTTAGATTAAATCGTAAAGAAAAATCAAGCGTTGCCCAACATATTTTTGACACAACCCATCCTATAGGTCCTAATAGTCTTAAATTAATCAAAGAAGTTTTTTGCAACTCAGAACTTGATGCATATGAAAGTTTATATATTCAAATTAATAAAGAAAATCTTATGAATTCGGATTTAGGACCCATTCCCAATTCAAGTTTATACCAATTATTGCAAAAAAAATTATTAAAATATTCTTAAGTTCCTACTTTTTTCCCCTGGCTAGAGTTCGTATCGTGAAGCATGCGTATAGTTTGGCTTAATTTTTTCGACAAATTCTCGTTTATTGAACACGTATGTCCTCCAGTTCTAGAGTTCGTATCGTGAAGCATGCGTATAGTTTGACGTAATTTTTTCGACAAATTGACGGTTATTGAACATGTATGTCCTCTAGTTTTCAATTCCCCCTACCGTGTCTGTCGAAGCATACATAATATTTAAAGTACAAGTTTTAACCTGCAAAGGTTTTCCGGACTTATTTTATGGCATTGAACGTATTCACGGTTTCCCCCCTTTTTCCTTTTCCTATTTAGTCTTCCAAATCGTTGAAATTGAAAACATACATAAGTTAAAGTTTTTTTTGATTTTCTCTTATGGATTTGAAAATTTCAACTTTCACACCCCCTCTTCCCCTTCCCTTGATAACACAAGAGTCTTTCCCTCCACCCTCTTGTTGGTTTTAAGTTGTCTGAATTGGTTAACATTTATTTTAGGTCCTCCCAAAATTCAGTAAACTCTAGACCTTAGTTTTAGTATAAATTATAATTTTTTGAATTTAAGAACCAGTCTTGCGTTGATAATGCCCACATAAAAGTGGGCGAAACACGTGTCCGCGATTTGTAGTTTTTTTGTGGTAAAGGGGTAAGTCTCTCTAATTATTTTTTTACTGTTTATATTCACAAGTTTCAACAACAAAAAAACTTTTGTGTGTTTCATTCCCACCAGCTCTCGCCCACTCGTGCTGGTGGGCGGGCAGTCCCTCCTACTTACACTGTAGTGCAAAGCCGGAGGATAGGGCGTAAGACTCTCTTAAGCTTTCTTGTAGGAATTGTGGGAATGGGTGGGTGGTGTCGTTAGGGAAAGAAAGATGAGACGGACGAAATGAAGACAGAAGAGAAGTGAAAGATTATCTGTGGAATATTATTTTATTACTGCCCCAGCATTTGCCCAAATGATCCAAGGAAACCACAGAAAACTTGGATCAGAGTAGCCAGACCCGGGATCGAACCGGTGACACTGGTGATCTATTTTGGCATTGTAAAGGAAAAGTTTGGGAGATTGGGATAAATTCTTAAATTATGGCTACTTGCAATTACTGACTACCAAAAAGATTACCTTTTTAATAGATACTGAGTAATTTTATTTTTATTAGATAAGAAACCTAATGTTTGTCAGACAAAACCCCTTATTAGCAGTATTCCTTCGTCGTGTAATGTAGTATTCGATAGGGTAAGTGATAAAGTGTTTAATTGGATTATTAGCAGTTTGAAATTACCATCGTTCCGTTCCGTTTGGTACTGGATTCGTTGTTGGTGTGCTTCTTCTTATAAAATTTAAATAGCAGAATCTAATCGATGAAGCGTCTCATTCATTATACCCGAGATTATGTTGCGTCGCCAACGACGAGGCCGATGAAGTTTCGAGGGCTTTTGTCGGCGTTATTCGAGCATGTGCCGTACCAGTGTTTATTTCTACGCCACTGACAAGTGGATGATTGCATGGGGCATTTGCATGCTTACATAAATTTATGTTCAGAGAAAATTCTGTTTAGGAATTAAAAAGTTTTATAATTAAAAGTACATATTAGTTTAAATAAACTAATATTAAAGATATTTTAATTAATTGTATTCATTTAAAATAAATACACAGTTGATAACTTCCACAATTTATTAAATAAACTTAACACGTTTTTCGCCAACACTGTGGCTTCTTCAGAAGTACAAAATTTACTTTACGAATTTCCCAAATTTCGCAAATACAGTATTTAATGTTATAAGTATATAGGAAAAAAGAACATTAAAAACATTATTACAAGCAAAGGATGATAACCACGCCACACTTTTAATAATAATAACATTTTAAGAAATAATAAAGCAAATAAAACACTTGGTATATTTTTCACAGGATTATTGACGGAACTCGACAATTGTTTCGACAGGGGTCTGTCATTATCAAGAGTAAGCAGTATTACTAAATATATAAATGGGTGTAAACATATTTATAGTGAATAATAATGATGGGGAATTTTTTTAATTACTTAGTTTGAACAAAAGTAAAGGGGAATTGTTTGAATATGTTTCTATTTGAGAATTTACAATGCTATGTTTGTTGTACATAGCTTTTTTAATTTCTAAATTTTCAAGATAGTTTAATTTCTTACTTTTTGGTTGTATGTGTAGCATTTGAAAATTTTCATTAATATTGTGTTTATTTGTAATACTATGTGTAGAAATACCTGTACAATTGTTGTTATTTAAGATACTTCTTAAATGCTCTTTTTTACGAGTGTTAATGGATCTGCCTGATTGACCAATGTACACAGCATCACAATCATTGCATTGAATTTTATAAACGCCGCTATTATCTAGGGGACCAAATTTTGGTTTATTATTGACAAGTAGTTTTTTAACAGTATTTTTATTGGATACAACATTGTAAATTCCCAAGTAGAAACATATTCAAACAACTACCTGAGAGTTTGTTTCAACAACACTCAGTCTAAATAAGTTTTCGGTTTCTTTTTTTGGTGATAGTGAATACAACAAAATACTCCCATTTTTGAAGTCATCATGTGTTGTGATTGAATTTTAAACCGTTCGAAGATTTGGCGAAGAAAATTGATCAAGAAATGTTTTCGTAAATGCGTATTTGAGAATATTAAAAAAAAAAGAATGAGAGGCGTTTTATTGAGTAGTTGTGTCGCGGGGGCTTATCTATGGGGAAGAATAATTTCGGTTGATGCGTAAGTAAATCCTTAAGGGAAAGTTAAAGGCGAAGAATTAGGTACGAGGTGAAAATAAACTGGAAATAAAAGGTAATTTTCGAAATTAAATTCCGCCGGAATGCCTTTTCACCAAGAACTACATAACTCATCCCTAATTAAATTAAGAAGAGACTTGGGAAGTTGAGAAGATGCCGGCGTCGGCCGCCGTTACAGCGTCGCGTTGCCGTCTTTTCCGCCACCGTCGCTGCTTTTCGCTGCGAAACCGTTTGTCTCTTTCGAATTACACTCGGATGAAGGGTTAGTGCGGCGCCTAATTGAGCCTTGGGGGTGTGTTAGTCTCGCGCGCTCTTCCTCAAAATGTTCGCGCCCTTCCATCCCCTTCAATCCCCGGCCCACCATGCTCGTAATAGCGTAATTTATGGAGAGAGACATATTAGTTCTCACTAGTTCATTCTAATTTCGCCGAGTAACTTTCGTAATTTGGCTCCTTTACTATCTGTTATATGTACCGCATGTTTCGCTCCTGTTCTGGCTGCTCCGACGCAATCGACGCCGACGTCTCGCGACGTTACATGTTTGCAGTTTGATAAACCTCTTCATCGTTTTGTATCACATATATCGCTGTCTTCAGTTAAGCAAACAACTCTCTATTACTTTGTCTACCCATTTATCTTTCTTCGTAATAATAATGGTTAGATACAGACTGTCGAAACTAAGACTATTTTTGGTACAACATTTTTCAAACTGCATGATTTTGTAGCGATCAACATCCACTAGAACACCCTGTATATATACTTGTTGTGTAAATATGTAAATAATGTCTTTGTATTTATACTTAAATTTCTCTGTCTATTCTTCTTTTTACAAATAACTGTATTACCTCTGTACTTTCCTATAATCCCTTGCAATACTTCTATTCTACTACTAAAGGCATAACGCCTATGATTCTGTATCTGTCTAATTGCTGTTTAATAGTGGGTTTCTTCGGTGGTTGGAACTGTAATCTACTTCTTAGTATGTATTATTTCTAGTATTTTCCCATTAATCAAATTCCGCTCTATTGATACCCCACTTCTATCTGCTACCTTTTCTTCTCGTTTACTGTTTCAAAATACTTCAATTTTTCTAAACTCTTCAGTTTCTCTCGAATGTTTCTACAGTCCAGTCTAATTAATTCTACCTACGTGTGTATTTGTTGGTTTTGTTAATTTATGTTGCTCTTATTGCTTCGTTATCTAGTTTTATTTTGTCATTATCAGGTCCTCCGAAAATTCACAGACAAAAAATAATCCAAAAGAATAAAATTTGAAGCATTTAGTAAATTTTAAAAGACTTAGTAATTTAATTTATCAATTATTTTTTAGATAATTATTACTTGAAAATTCTTTTCTTAATTAATGTATCTCATTCAAAAATAAGTTTCTATGATGTACAATGTTTCAATGATCAATCAGTTAATCATTCTGAGACTAAAATTAATCAAGAATCGATTTATATACCTACACCTGACTGTGGGTCCAATATTTTAAAATATATCCTTTGAACTTACGAGGATGGATCAAATATAAACGAGCCAGTGTTCATAAAACATTTATTTTAAAAAGTTTCACAAAAACATAAATTTCTCTATTTTTCGACATATCTCCCTAGTTTGTTTATTCATTTTTCCCAAGGCATTGGTAGTTTTGAAAATGAATCCTGTTTTTATAAAAAGAAACAGGGCCAGTTGCGCACAAACGCCTCCACCTGTTCATCGATCTGAAATCGCTCGCCTCCTAGTGATTCTTTGAGGAGCCCAAACATGTGGAAATCACAAGGGGAAAGGTCTGAGCTATATGGAGGGTATTCCAGCTGAGTCCAGTGCATTTCACCAATTTGGGCCTACGTTAAAGCTGCGGTATGAGTCCCAGCGTTATCGTGCAAGAGTAAACCGTCACGAATGGGGTGCGTCCTTCTTTTTCGGCGATAAGCAAGCTTTACCTGACTGAGAAGTCAGTAGAACAGACAGTAGTAGGCTGCATTAACGGTTCCTCGCTCGTGCAAAAAATCGACCAATAACACACCTCTCTAGTCCCAAAAAAAAAAAACAAAATGTATCTAAAACTTTGCTTGCAGACAGACGTGTTTTCGGCTTCATTGGGTTTGATTCATCTTTGCGTCACCACTACATGATTGCTCGTTTTGATGGTGGAGTGTAATGGTTAAATTGTTATAATTTTATCACCGTTTCCGTGCCACCTAATATCGCCACTTTAGTTCCTAACGCCCGGATGCGCCTTGAACAACTATCCGGCGCGCAATTTAAAAAGGCTCGTTTATGTTTTATCCACCCTCGTATTATTTATTTTATGTAGTTTTACTATTGTGAAATATTATGTAGGAGTTGGTTAGGTATAAAACCGTTTATTTCTCGTGAATGTTTCACTCAATAATGCGGACATAATACGTTCTCTATGAAGATAATAAAAACCGTCATGGGTTTGAATAATGTTGAGAGAAAAACCGAATGAGTGCCATGTGTGTGGAAATGTATTTCGTGCCGTTTTGCCTTTGTTCAGCGAAAGAGGCAAGAGGGATTGGTTGGTGAACCCATTTTTTCTCGAAAATATTTGATGGCAGGCAATTTCTTTATTTGCCACAAACAGAAAATAAGGAGACACCTATAAACTGTGTGCACTCTAAATAAAACCACGAAATTAATGTAACGTATAGATAACTAAGTTAAACTAAATTAGCGATAAATATTTTGATACACCTTTTCACAGTTTAATTATTTATAACATATATTACTTATTATCATCGAAAGAAAATTTATAGTTTCGATTTGGTTGTGTTTGAAATGCACAAATTTATTTATAGCAGGGTTGCAGGGCCATAAAGCGCCCGCAGAATAAGAGTCTTGCGCAGCATACCTAGGCGTGAGTCTGCTGCGCGTAAAGCCATTTTATTAAAAACTGTTTCAACTTTGTCACCGCCATTTTACTTAGATAATGTGATGTGAATATTAGTTTCATTGATTAGTACAACGTATTTGATATGTTTGTAGCCAAGTAATAACGGTACTATATAAAAACTATTCGGGTTGATGGAGGGTTTTACAGAACATTTTGAGTAGTGGTGAGTTATTTATAATATATTAGTTTTTTATTATGAGCGGCTTGGTCTAGTGCTCTAGATCATTACTTAGCATTCAGGCGGTCGCCGGTTCGAGCTCACGTCCGGCTGCTCTGGTCCAAGTTTTCTGTGGTTTCCTTAGATCACTTAGGCAAATGTTGGGGTAGTAATATTCCACAGATAATCTTCTTCTCTTCTGTCTTCATTTCGTCCGTCTCATCTTTCTCTCCCTAGCTACACCACCCACCCATTCCCATGATTCCTGAAAGGAGACTGAAAAGGGCTTTACACCCTACCCTCCGGCTGTGCACTACAGTCTACAGTGTACGTCGGAGGGACTGCCAGCCCACCAGCACGAGTAGCTGGTGGGAATGAAACAAAAAAAAAAGATATGATGTTAAGATCATATGATTGTTTAAATTTTTTACACCCTTTCTACAGTAGCAAAAACACAATGGTATGAATGCATAGGTCTCTTTGATAAAGATATAATAACATTATTATATTTAAAATTAAAACGTTTCTTTCTACAGTATTTCTTTTGGTTTTATTTAAAATGTAACATTTGAATAGTGAGAAGCTGTTTAGAATGTATTGCATGTGTCGGTGGTGTGAATTTATCGATACACTTTCTAGGGGCAGAATAAGCCGTAAAAAGGTAAGATTCTTTTTATCGGCAATCAAGTCGTTTTTACGGCGTCATAAAATCCGGTAGTCTGTAAAAGGGGGAGGTTTTACAATCTTCATTAAATAAACTGTCGAAATAAACGGCATTACAAACATCGGTTCCGTTGACCGAATTGCCCGTTACTATACAGCTCATAATTTTCGTTAACTCATTATAAATAGAAAGATAGTTTTTATCACCGTTCAAACGACCCGAATTGTTTGTAATAAAATGTTATTTCTTCCTGATGGAATAAAAACAGATTAGAACACTTTTTTCTTTAAAAACACACCCATACATTTATATTCACTTATCTACCACATGTTATTAGAAATTGGATAGATGAAGCCTTCAGCTTTTGCAACTCCATGATAATTACAGTTTAAAACAAAAACACACGTTTTGTAGTTGCAAAAAATTTTTATTGTCTTTACAATAATTTAAATTTTAAAGAAAGAATAAAAGAACATTTGAATTGTTTTAACAATAAAAATAAAAAATCTTATTACGCAGAACATTTACTTGATGAAAAACATCAATTCAATGAAAATTTCAAAGTACTACATTTTGCAAATAAAAGAATAAAATTTAATTTTTTAGAAAAATTAGAAATAAATAAATTGTGTAAAAATGGAAATATCTTGAACGACCAGCTGGAATTTTGTAATTCACATTTATTAAATATTTAAAACATTTTACCCCTACCCTTCAGATTGTAAGTTAGTATATATAAAAGTTCTGATTGTAATTTAGTTTGTGAAAAACTTCCACCTGAAGAAGGCACTGTGCGCTGAAATAATTATTATATATTATAAACATTTTTTGCAACCAAAAAAACGTGTTTTTGTTTTAAACTGTAACATGTTATTAGACCATCCCGTTGATGGGTCTTGTTTGTGTGATAAAAAAAAATCACATTTCCGACGACATTAGCAACTCCTGAAGGATAAGATTAAGAAATAAAACACTTAGTACACTTTTGTTTCACAGTTTTTATTTAGAACACTCTAACAATTGTTTCGGCTAACCAATGGGTTCTCCCTTATCTCTGATACTTAGTGAAATATTTATGACATCATTCGAAATGAAATTATTCAATTCGGTATTTACCTTAATTTCGCATATTAACATTTGGGCTCGTTATGGAGACGATATTTTGGCCTTTTGAACAGGTTCAACCGAGGATTGGACTAGTTTCCTAGAATATATTAATTCATTTTTCCCAAGCGTTAAATTTACAGTAGAAATAGAACAGTTAAATTCGTTAAACTTTTTGGATTTAAAATTGGTAAGAAATGGAAATTACATAGAGTTTGATATTTTCAGAAAACATACATACACCGATACCTTAAGTGCGTTTTATTCTTTTATACACCGCCTATTTAGTCTCCCATTGAATGCTACAAATTTTGAAAAAGAAATCAATACTATAAAATTATTGCAGTAAATAACGGCTACGATAGTAAATTAATAGATTCTTTGATTAATAAAAAAATAAAAAAGTTGCTAATGTCTAACTTTTTTGTGTCTCTTGACTTTGAAAATAACAAAAATAAACAATATACTTTTATTAATTTTCTACCTTCACTGTCTAGTAAAATTTGTAAAAACACAAAGAAAACTAACATCATCCCAATATGTGTAAACAAAAATAATCTAAGTTCTTTGATAGTTAACAATAAACTAGATAAACAAAACACTCTTGAAAAAAGTGGTGTTTACTAAGTGTCTACATTGCTCCGCCTTCTATATTGGACAAACAGGTCGTTCTCTAAAAACCCGTTTAGAAGAACATAAAAAATCTATCATCCAAAATAAAAAATGCACTAGATTAGCCGAACACTGAACTACAAGCGATCATTTTATTAATACAAAAAATTGTAAATTGTTAACTAATTTAAATAAAGGCAAACGGCTAGATCTGTATGAAATTTTACAAATTAAAAAAGCTTGCAAACATCAAGATAACGTACTAAACGACCAAACTGAATTTTGGACCTCCCCACTCTTAAATTTGTTCATCTAACCCCTACATAGGTATATAAGATCGTTGTTACTTTTGTAAAATGATTCTCTTTGATAATGGCTTAGCATTCGAAACAATTGTTAGAGTGTTCTAAATAAAAACTATGAAACAAAAGTGTACCAAGTGTTTTATTTCTTAATCTTATTAAATATGTTTCACTAAGTGCCTAGCCAACATTCAATTTCTAATACATCCTGAAGAATTCTCAAGTGAATAAAAACGCATAAAACTATAACAAAGTGCCTCAAGTTTTTTAATGAAATAATCGATGTCCTTCGGTGGATGATTTACACATCTATACCCTTACTCACACACAATAATATAAACAAGTGAAATCCACAAAATATCTGAAAATGTACGGTGTTGCAATGTTTAGGTAGGTGGGTAGATAATTTTATGTGATAGGGAAGTGCCAACTTTGAAACACGTGCTGCGATAAACTTACGTTAGGGGTGGTAGTGGTGGTGGTGTTGGCGCGTCGCGACGAACGGCGGGCGTCGGTGTCGACGCGCGTATTATTAGTTATTACAAGTTGGCCCATTAATACGACAGAGGGGTTCTAGGGTGGGTGAGATTGGTTGAACGGGCCCTGTGGCTTATAGCTGTTATACGTACACTATATATGCAACATACATGTATGTGTTAGTTGTTAAGGGTTGTTGGACGGAGTCCCGACCTTCTGCTTAAAACCCACCCGCAGACGTGGTCGTTGCTGCTGCCACTGCCTTCGCGGTGGTTTGCGGCATTATAACATTTACATTATGAGGAACCGAGATAGGATATCCCCAAGGGAATGATTCACCCCTCAGAAATAAGGTGAAACGGGGGCTGGAACGTCCCAGAACAAATGCACTGGTTTGAGGGATTGTTTATTTAATATTGTAATATTTCAAGATTAAATAAAAAGATTTCATATCAGGGTAAAATTGCATTGGATTAGGATAATAATCGTTTGTTCAAATTTTGTTGTTTCTTGCTGTTAATAATTATTTTTCAAACTATATTATCTCATCCTTATGTTATTCTTTTGCATTGATTTTTTCTTTAAATAGTCTTTTTGCGTAATTGTTTAAAATTTGATTCACTTTTTCAAATGTTTGAAGTGTATGTTGTTATTATTATTTTTATAAACGCTGGTGCATTCGGTCTATGCCTTTTAATGTCTCTCTTGTTTTCCCCGCGATATCGTGTATCCGTCCCTCCGGCAACGGTTTAGCGCGGAAATGCGGCTGTATCCCCCATGAAAATTAATAAGGGATGTGTTCGGTCGGTTGTTTTGCGATAGGGGTCGCAAGAAGAGGGATTGTCGCGGATTATTTTTACCTTGAAGTATCTAATATATCAGGATTATTCTGGGACACGAAAAAGTGTCTCTTTATGCAATGGGGGAGAATAACGAACAATGGGATTTAGAGTTGGTAAATGATGATTTCGTAAGTTGGGCCATGTTTACTGATGACTGACGGTCTTGACAATTTTAATTGCAAAATAACGCGCAAAGAGTTGGCTAAAACAGCATTAGACAGTACTCTTAATTATTAAATAATTGCAAAACCAGTAAATTTTAGACTAATAGATACCATTGGATGTTTTATTATTTACTGTATTTTAAAGGGTATTTTTAACTCCATTGTTTTGTCGTACAATGATTTCTTTAGAAAGATAAAAACCTGTTAGGTTCCTAAATATCATCAATCTATTTCTGATATTTCGTTTAAAGGGACTGTTACGGCACAATAAACATTTTTTTTTTGTATATAGTTGAATTTAAGTTGTACATATTAAAATTCGTATAGTATATATTCATGTTTTTTGTAAGTTTTATCATTCAATATTCATATTTCATAGGCATACTTTTCAATATTTTAAACCATCATTATTATTATTTCAACAGTCAAATTCTACCTGAATTCAAGAAAGTAAAGTAAAATGAAATTGGAGACTCACCCCTAATACCACACACTGTTTAATAAACGGACACGTGTTTCGCCCACTTCTACTGTGGGCATTATCAACGCGAGACTAATAATTCTATCTGAATTCAAGAGTTTACACATTGTTAAAACCCCATTAGGGCTGGACATTCCAACTATTGTAATATTTGCATACTATTTAGGGTTATTCTACCGTAATATTCTATTTCAGAACTGTATTTATTATTATTTATTACCCAGATACATTCCATTTGCAGTTATTTGTATTATACTATCTTGTTCTTTTCTTCTCTCTTCATCATCATATCTTATTGTAACCAGTTAAGGGGTAGAAAATTAATATAAGGTATTTTATAACATTTCAAGCGACAGTCCGTATGTAGACTAGCTGAGGGAAAAAACATCATAAACATTGAGAAATATTTTTATTCTCACGAAATAAACAGGGACGTCCTTACCTTAATTTCATTTTCTGGTATTTTATTTTCATTATTGTTCAATTTTGGAAGTAAATTTATTCCTGAGATTAACTACCTTCTAAAATCTGCAAATGCTTATAAAATGAGTAAAGAAATTTTCATTTTTAATCAGGAAGGTGTTTGTTAAATGCTTAATTAATTAATTGATCAATTGCTAAAGGCATCAAACCAGACATGACGTAGGTTACTTTCTTTATAAATAAATTCACCAAAAGTGCCATTTTCATTATCGTCTTTACACGAGGGTGAGTTGGTGAAACGTGAAAGGTGATGTGCTTCTTTTTTTCTTTTCTTCTCTCATTTTCGCATCCACGTAATTAACAAACATCATCAAAAGGTTCTTCACCCTACGCGCGAAGGCAAAGTGCGAACCTTTGAATGCATTAAGTGAAAACGTTGCGGGGATGTGATGGTTTTTGTGACGAGGACGTCGTCAGAGGGTAGAAACAAGGGATGGGGTAGTTGGTTAGATGTTATTGTTGACGCCTTAATTGGACCCATCAGATAGCTCTTATACTTTTAATCGGTTTTTTTATTGGTTATAACTACGGAAACAAACCTTACAAAAAAAACATTCCATCGTCTATTGTTTAATCGCAACTTCAAGAAAACATAATTTTATACAGGTACTCATAACACCAATTGGTTGTCTAGAAAATAGTAGGTGCGTTTCACAAAGTTTAAAATTTATATCTAAAGCTAAAGTGGGGATGGGGAATTTTTAAACAGATTTAACGAACCAAAAAAGAAGGTAAAAAAATCATTTTCCATCTAATTATAAAGGATCACAGATCCCACATTTGGAATGCGTTCTACTCAGTAGGCACAGCACACTGAAAGCCATATCCCACGACCGGTTTGAACCTATCGGGTCTCGTCATGTGGGCGCTTGTAAAAGCCTTTCTGCCAGCTCGCTTTCGGTGCTCTGTGCCTACTGTGTAGGACACGTTCCAAATGTGGGATTTGTGATCCTTTATAATTAGACGGAAAAGTATATTTTACTTTCTTTTTTTGTTGGTTAAATCTGTTTAAAAATTCCCCATCCCCACTTTAGCTTTAGATATAAATTGTAAACTAGAATTAAATTTCAATCATTCACTGTTACCTTCTGAAGAAGCTACAAAGTAGCGAAACATTTGTAAAGGTTTCAATAAATAAGTGTGGAGATTAAGCAGTGTTTTTATTTACTAAAGTCATGATTTTCCATCAACTAAATGTAGAATCTATTAATTATAAAACTCAAAAGTTGTTATTTTATTTTCAGCTAGCTATAATCCCCGGCATTACCTGGGTGAGAATATATCACATTAAGCAAATTACATAAGAATTTAGAAACATTATGTGGAAAATAGTCGAAATTTCGAGAACATTCTGAAACATTTCAGAATTTTTTCTTCGACCAAATTTTAGAACATTGGAATTTTCACGAAAGTTCCATAACTTTCTAGAATATTCTGTCATCTTCGTACACCTTTCACCCACTGGTACTTCTTTACTTAGTTAATGAGCATATTCTACAATATCCTCAAAAAATTCGGAATTCTCATGAGAACGCAATGCGCTAAGAAAAGATTTTAACCACCCAAGCATAGATACTGCTACCAAATTATCTTATTATAAATGGGAAACAAAGGGCTTTTTATTACAATAACCTTGAGGGGGGGCCGTGGATTGATATTGATTCTATAATGAGAGGGTGGGTGTAAGTGGTAATATTTTTTTTGAGACCTAAAATATTTTTACGTCCAACCCCTGCAGTTCCACACCGTATATATAATATATATATATATATAAAAAATAATATATAATGAAGTGATAGAGGGCTACCATACCATATTATAGCGACCCATACAGACAAACCACACTTACTTTTATTATGTGATTGTAAAATGACATTAAATAATTACAATACATTTCTACACAGCACTGTGCAAAAAACAGTAAACAAATCAGTAATCATAGATTAAAGAAGTAATTATATGAACAGTTTACTATCATAGATCTCACTCATTGCAATCTAATTGATTTTAAACGTGATCGTTGGTAATGACAGTAAATGGAAGGGCACCCAGAAGACCTACAATTTATTATGAAATTAATAGAAAACAAATGGTATATAAATACTTATGATTAGACCTTTCGAAAATCATTAACTCTTAATTTAATTTAAATAAAACACAGTGTAAAATGATCACGAATTTATTCTAATCACTTGACAATTGTTGAGAGCATAGGCATAACTATGTTATGTTTGATGACCGAGCGACGTGGTCTAGTGCTCTAAATCATTGCTTAGCATTCGGGCGGTCGCCGGTTCGAACCCGGGTTTAACTGCTCTGGTCCAAGTTTTCTGTGGTTTCCTAGGATAATTTAGGCAAATGCTGGGGCAGTAATATTCCACAGGTAATCTTTCACTTCATTTCGTCCGTCTCATCTTTCTCTCCCTAACCACACCACTCACCCATTCCTACGATTCCTGCAAGGAGGCTGCACAGAGCCTTACGCCCTACCCTCCGGCTTTCCACTATAGTGTAGGTCGGAGGGACTGCCCGCCCACCAGCACGAGTAGCTGGTGGGAATGAAACAAATTGAACGTTGTTAATAATCAGTTAGAATTAGTACAGACTTCTTCCCCACTATTACTCAGTAAACTTCAAATGTATATATGTACCTGTGTTTTACTTCTTAACGGGCAATTGTCGAATATTTAGAACAAATTCGTGAAAATTTTACACTGTGTCTTTTATTTAAGTTACAATTATGTTTTAGAAAAACTGAACCTTGGAAAGTTTAAACTCTTAATTAATGTTGTGTTTTCAGTTTTATTTTATTTTTTGTTTTAATTAATAGTATGAGGCCGAATTGGTGTGTACCTATAAAGGTACCGTACTCTATTCTTTTTCTCGTGACATAAGTTGTAGTTGAATCTGAAATCTCGTACGTCGATGCCAAGGCGAAAGCGGGCGTTCAAGCACCCTATTAGCGTCGTATTCCCCTCGCCTTTTCCATTTTATTGCAGCCTTTCGTGTAATGGGTGGTTCGTTTCATAACGACCCTTACATCGCGTCCCTAATCCATTTACTCGCGCTAAAAAGCAGAGCTTCTGTTTATCGAGGCTTATTTTTCTCTCGGCAAATAACACAAAGATCCTTCTCACCCTCGTCCTTCCCTATTTCCCCCGTACCGTTTCCATCGTTTCATCCCCCGATCTTTTTTTTTTTTCACTTCCCGTTTCAACTTTCCTCTGTCTATCTCGTACGCTCCCGTTTTTTTTTCTTCTTTAAACGCGTCGACAACGTCTCGTCTCGTTCGCACTTACGAAATTTTTCTCTGTGAGTTTAATTAATGAAATAAATTGCTTGAGGGTCGCTCTCAGACGCGACGACGGAAGACTAATTTGATTTTGGCGTGCATTTTCATAATTACGACCCTTTTTTGTTTGCTGGAGTTGTAAATGTCCGGATTTGAATCCGTAATCATCTCTCGGCTCGAGTAAATCGGAAAATGAAAAGCGTGAAAACTTTTTGTGGCTTTCTTCGCGGAAATAGCGCACAATATTTTTCCTTTTCTAAATAAAAGAATAAAATCAAAGACCATTTTATCTTTTTAGAGTATTTATCTGAATGTGATCAGGACATGGACATGTAAAGCAAATTAATACTTTTTATCATTATCCTTTTTGTAGAGGTTCTGAAAAATATTTACAAAATCTAAACCGTCTAAAATAGAGCATTGCTGTTTGGAGTGAGCTTTCATAAGATTTTGGTCTATAATTCCTAAGATAAGATAAGAATACAGCATTCACAAAAAGGGTGATGGTTTTTTGAGTCTTTTTTGCTTATTTTCTGAATACTGTATTTTAAGAACATATCATTGTTTCATATTGCACTTTCTAGGAGTTATACAACGCATGTTTTTTAAGTAAGTACCGTTTTGAAATTAATTTAAAAAAGTGTAACGACATCTTAATAATTTTATTTTTACATGAAAGCCTGTACCTTAATCTACTTTTCTACATAATTTCTTTCAATATTGTGGCACATAACGTTTGATCAGTTTTTGAATCCTCTTCCCATAGAACTCTGCCACCTGACTTGTTAACTGTTAAGCACTGTATGACAACTGTTTTGACTTAGTCATCGTCTTGAAGACGCTGACCGCCCAGGTGTGTCTTCAAGTACAGGAACAAATGGCAGTCACTGGGCGCCAGATCATTGCTGTACGGAGGATGATCTAGAGTTTTCCAATGAAAAGATGTGATAGGATCTTTGGTCCGATTCGCCACATGCGGACGGGCATTGTCATGTACATTTGTGCGGCCATCTTTAAATGCTTTCACCCACTTCCTTACCATTCCATCACTCATAATGTTTTGTTCGTAAATTGCATAGATCTCACGATGAATCGATCAGATCAGTCGGTTTAAGTCCTTTAGCACTAAGGAATCGTATAACAGCGCGAACTGCGGACACAGTCGGCGGGATTCGCGATTATCGGACGCATATTAAACACTTAGTAAACAACGTAAACAAGGGCGAATCAGACTGTAGGTACTCAGTGCGCATGCGCGGAACGCTGACCGCAGCGTTGGGGTGGCAGAATTTAAAACGGTACTTACTTAAAAAACATGCCTTGTAGACTGATATCTAGTGAAGACTCATTCCAAACTGCAAATCTGTATCTTAGATGATCTGTATTATTGAAAGATCATCACGATACAAAGATATTTACTATGTAAATATTGATAAAAATCCCATGAAAGAGAAGAAATTTAATTATTTTTGGCAGGGTAATTGATAGGTATACACGCCAGGAAATCTCTAGAATTTAATATATTTTACCTTTGCCAATAGTTCGTGTCAATCGAAATTTGCGTGTGTATATAATGTAAAAAAAATGGTTCAAATTGCTATTATAACTAATCTTAAATAACGCCGACACAATTATATTTTCATTAGGTGTTTCGTTATATTATTTTTAATAAGTCCAAATATACTCTCCTTTTTGAATTAGTATAGTAACACACCCTGTATTTTATCAATTTTTCTTTATATTATTGGATTTTTTTTTATTATACAGTTCGAAAATAGAAGCGTTTTTGGTGAAATGGTTTTGTTTGTGCAAAAAGGCGAAATAGTTTTTTGAGAAGACCGTAAAAATTGCTTCCGAAAAGCTCCACGACAATCGTCTAATTTTCAACAAAGCCTCCCAAGGGCACAAATAAGACAATACAAAACGTCTAAGAGATTCTTTCATCGGCGGGCTTTGCTTCGTGGGATGAAAATAAAGCGCGACATTAAGCGGGACTGACAGCAATCCACCAGGCAAATGGAGCATCTAAATGGATTATAGCGGGCGGAAAAATGGGTAGATATCACGCAACGGGGAAAACGAATGTAACTCCATTGGTTCGGCCTCGAAATTGAAGAAAAAGAAGGGAAAACTGCCATATATTCTATTCCATGTAGATCGTAAGGCTGCGAAATTATTGGAAAAAAAAACTTTTGTGTGTTTCATTTCCACCAGCTACTCGTACTGGTGGGCGGGGAGTCTCTCCGACCTACACTGTAGTGCAAAGCCGGAGGGTAGGGCGTAAGGCCCTCTTCAACCACATTCCAGGAATCGTGGGAATGAGTGGGTGGTGTGGTTAGGGAGAGGAAAACGAGACAGACTAAATGAAGACAAAAGAGATGAAATTGTTACAGTCCCAGTATATGCCTAAGTAATCCAAGGAAACCAGAGAAAACTTGTACCAGAGCAGCCGGACGCGAGCTCAAACCGGTGAATATAAGACAACAATAGGTAAAGGTATTTTACAATATTATTTACTATTTTAAACTGCAACAAATTGTACATTTCTTATTTAAATTTTCACTTTTTTATTGACTATTTATTAAGATTTATGTTTAACTAAGTAATTAATTGACAAGTATGCAATATTTGTTTATTAGATTGAAATTTAAATTTACTTTCTTATTCGTAATTACTGTGTATAATGTACAGTATTTTTAAAATTAATAATAATCGTTGGATTTTTTCGAATATTTATCAGATTGTATATTATTATGTTCATGTACACATGCCAAAAAAACTAACATTCATAATATAACATAATCATCAGGCGAACGAAGTATTTCGCGATGAGTCTAGGCAAAAAATAATCAACTATCACACAATTAACAAACAATTTGTATATAACTACATTCGCGAGAAACACTGAGTGTATCAATACACTCGGAAACACATTTCATTTTAACTAAAATCTACCCCATGCCAACTTACATATACACTATATAACACCTCCCGAAATAAAATCCTGTGTTAATTTCCTTTACTATGTTTGAATAAACACTAACTATAACTAACTTTAAATTACATTATGTAATTCACAAAAGTGTACTTCAAAATTAAACATGACGATTAATAAATGTATAAAACAATTTGTGTTTTCTTTTTTATATAATCTGTATATTTAATAACTCCCATATATTTATTAAACCAACTATGAACTACAAATTTGAAAACAAATATAGTTTCCTGTAATTTGATTCTTCTATTTAGTACATTTCTTTATTATATCATTTTTAATAAACCATCTCTGAATGGGAAGTGTTACTACAAATTTAGAAATATTACAGGTTCCTGTAATTTAGTTTCTTATATTTAGTATCTTTCTTATATAGTTTTGTATATTTAATACAATTATGTCCTTATTGGTAAAGGCCCAAGGCCCGCCATGAAATTAGTCGTGGTCCTAGTCTAAACTAGTTCTGGTGAAGTAACATACTTTGTCTGGACGGAACAGTAAAATTAATATAAGATTTGGTATTTTTAATATACTATAGTTTCTTATATTTTAGTATCTTACTCTCTTATATAGTTTCTTATCTTATATTTTAGTATCTTACTCTCTTATATAGTTTCTTATATTTAAGTATCTTACTCTCTTATATTTCATTTTCTCACTCTTTTATTTATTCTACCGAGTCTTTGGCTCGGTAGAACATATAACATGCCGGGCCGAAGGCCCGGCATGCTTTAATCTACTCAACCTATTGGGATCGGCGCAGATACTATACTTCCACCCACCCACGAACCCCTCGTTTGAAGTCTTTCGTTCCATTAGAAATGGTTAACAAAAGACATGGAAAATGGCGAATACCCCACCTGACGTATTTTAGCGGAACTAGTGTTTTGCCATCTGACGGGCAGTAGTGGAACTAGTATTAATATTTAAAACTACACCCTTGTTTAAATACTAGTTTCACTATTACCTGACAATGGCACCATTTGTTGGGTACCCAAAAAATACAATAATGCATTATTTTTTATTGAAATAAATCAAACTACACTAGATGATATTTATACGATTAGAAACATTTAAATACTAAAAAGATATTAAATACTGTCTTACAGCTAACACATTACAATAAATGTTACATTTAATTTCATGTTAACTACATACTTTTAAAAAATTAATGATAATAAAATACAATCATAAAATCATTCATAAAATTACTCTAACATTATTTTATACTCTAGAGGATAATAAAAAACGAAACAATTGTGTATTTATTATTAAATAGATTAAATCTAACTTAACTTAACTTAACACCATATATCAGTTTTATTAAATAAATACATAAAATCTTAAATTAAAACTTAGGATTATTTAATTGCGTTTTTAAATAGCAAAGTTCATTGCATGCAAGTGAAATTTTTATAAACTTATTAAATATGGGTAAGTTATATTGTAATAAAAATTTTTCTTTTGAAAACATTAAACATATTCCTGATTTTACAATAACACAAGTAAAATATCCAGGAGGTGATTTCTTACTGTTGTAAATGCCTCCACGTAGTCTTTGACCTTGTCTGTGGGTGGAACGGGGCCAAATTGGCAGGCAGGATCTTGATCTACTTCTTTCTAAAATTTATTTTATTTAGTAACTTCTAATTAACAGAACTAAAGTAAATATTTCATTAATGAATTTATTGGAAAAGACAGAAGTTATAAGTCTGCAGAAAATACTATTTTTGATAAATTGCACCAAAAAGAACCAATTCTGGGAGAAGATGAAGGGTTTATTTCTTACTGTTGAAGGTGCAAGTAATTTTCCCGCTTCTTCGAAAAGTTCTGAGTAACCAGTTGGACCCAATTTCTAATGGAGAGACAAAACTAATTAAGTAAGAAATACGCTTGCAATTTAAGATCTATGATGAAAACAATGAATACTTCACGTAGAAAGCGTATTTTCTACTTAAGTAGTTTTATGATTGATTAGTTGTTACCTAAAACAAATAAATGTTAATAAAGAACCATCACACTATAATTAGCATTTTCAAATGAAAATATAATGTTCTATACAATTTTGAGATGTAATGACTCAAATGAACTGTATTATAAGTAATTAAAAAAAAAACTGTCTTATTTTTAGTTTTTCTAGTTATAAAGTTCATCTAATTGCGAAAATTGTAATTATTATTAAAAAGGAAACAATACAATTGAAATGATAAGATATAACACAACATATAGACAAACTAACAGCTGAAATAATGATTTTGACAGAAATGGTCTAGTTGTACATATTATATATACATTTATAAATGTATACCTATCAATAAAAGTAATTTTTTTAATAGAGCCTTTTAGCAATTAATAACCCATATAATTACCATGACGAAAGACAAGTACTTTTGAGTCTTGTTCCAACAGGGAAGAATTCAGGATGATGTCCAGTTAAATATGCAAACGTCCCCATGAACATCTACACAAAGAAATAGTTATATAAAAATGTAATTCATCCTACAGATATAAATAAAATAAAATATAAGTAATACTTACAATATAAATATGTAAATTACGAAAATAAGACAAAATAAGTTGAATTGAAAAAATTATAACTATTATAAGAGAAAATTCTCGAAGACCGAAAATAATAACCATTTCAGGTTTTTAATACCTTAACACATAAATATGCAATATTTGGGAAAGCAACATCATAGCTGGCATGAAGTCAATGACAGGGAATGAAATATCTAGTAATGATTTCAATGAATAATCCCTATACCTTGCTGGTCAGGGGAGGACCACTCCTTATGATTGACTTGCTGCAATTACAATCGTGTTGGTCCCACGATGCCTGAAATTGATCACTATGATTTTAGGTTTTTAAAACCCAAAGTCATAGCTTTAAGAAAGGAACGTCAAAGCTGACAAAGTCAACGACAAAGGATTGGGAGTTTGGTACTAATTTAAATTAAATCCCTCGACCATTGCTGGTCCAAGGGTGGACCGCATCTTTAGGTCGTGAAACCCAAGACAGCAGTCCCCAAAAAAGTCGTCAATTGACACGAAGTCAATGACTACGATGACAATCGCAGGTCAGGCCTTCATCCTACTGACCTATTGCAATTGCCACCGTGTTGGTCCCACGATGCCTGAAATTGATCACTATGATTTTAGGTTTTTAAAACCCAAAGTCATAGCTTTAAGAAAGGAACGTCAAAGCTGACAAAGTCAACGACAAAGGGCTAGGAGTTTGGTACTAATTTAAATTAAATCCCTCGACCATTGCTGGTCAAGGGTGGACCGCACCTTTAGGTCGTGAAACCCAAGCAGCAGTTCCCAAAAAAGTCGTCAATTGACACGAAGTCAATGACTATAATAATAATTGCAGTAAGTCAAACCAATGTTGGTCCCACGTTGTCTGAAATATAAGTGGTCGTTGCTCATACTCAAAAGAATATCTACCAATGTTAACATCATGCTAGCCAAATGATGATTGTCTTAATACTAGTTTAATAGACTTTACGCAACTTAAAATATGAAAATTTAATTATCGTGCACAATTTTTTGAAAACATTAATTATCAGTTTTTTGAAATATTTTGATATACATTTATAAATATGTATTTAAGCGATAGAATATGAACGTATCGATTCAGTTACCCTTATATGTTAGTAAGTACAAAACATGTCACTTACCTATTTGAAGATATTCAAATAAATCTTCATTCCCTGAAAGGAAAATTCCTATTGAACCGACATATTTATAACCTATTACCTGAAGAATTGATATACGAAATATTCAAAATAATTCCCAAATGATTTATATTAAGTATTTAATAGAATTTAAGAAACAGGTCATAAAATAAATCGTCAGAGTATTTTAGGTGCATTTTAGTATAATAAAAAAATAAATAAGAACTCATACTTATGTCAAAAAAGAATGGAAGATAAAGATAAAAGTTTTGTGTTCGCCAAGGCAAGACAGTCCCATACAGTATATCGATGTTTCCAGACCCACCTCTTTATGTAACGATCGAAGGAAGTTGAAGATGTACCTGCTGTGGTATCAGGAAGCGTAACCGACATCCGTCATCTACCATCAACTGATGTTCCCTTTAGTAGGCCTTCAAGAATAGCGATAAACGGCCAGCTTAATCACATTCGTGTTCACTAATCATTATACGGTGATAATTCAGTATGATTAATATAAAAAAATACAATACCTACCAATTACTACTCAATGATTAGTGTAACGAACGTGTCGGCCAAACCGCTCACCGTGAATAAAGTGACCGCGAAGGCCTGGCGGGAAGCGCCCCCCCTTCTGTCTGATCCTATCAACTCCACATTTTGCGTGATGATATGGGACGGAACGGGAGATTCTTCCACTTTGAAACCGCCCCACAGTCGAAGGAAGTCTGAGACCCTAAACCTTGAGGGTGTAAAAAAATGTAGCCAGCAAGCCAGTACATTTTTTTACACTATGTCAGGCGTTAGGTACCATTATAGAGAATGGCCAAGGAAAAGCTGAACCGGGGCGAGTCAGGTAGCCGCAGCATCCGTCGTTCTCCCGCTCCCCAGTTGAATTAAAATGAAAACGATAGGGTCTAGAATGCCCTAAAAGTTCTTTAATTAATTAAATCTAAAAATACACAGTTTAACATAATTTGTTGTTATTTTAAGCAAAAGAACTTTTAAGACATACTAGTTGTTTTGTTCCTCTCTTGACATAGTAATTACCCTACTCCGAAACTAGACGTGGTATTTATTCATTTACACAATTACTTTCAACTGAACCGGAGTAAATTAATTAATTAATTTAATAATGGTTTGTTACTAAGACGACTATTTTTTTAACTGTTCCTTAGCTTCAAAAGTTCAAAAACTATTGTAGTTTTTTAACAGTTGACTTTGTTGCTTAAATATTTCTCAATCGTCTCAATTATAAAATTTCCAATAAAACGTTTAGACTGATTGTGAGGTGATAGTTAGTTAAACTAATCAAATTTACAATTTTCAACGTCAATTGGTTTATAAAGAAAATTAAGTTGATTTCAATAAATATTAATTTAATTTTTTAATTTTGATTAAAAACATATTTCCTAAATAAAATCCTAGCTATAATATTTTGTATTAAAAACTTACCTATTTGATGATCTTGATGGAGGAAACCAACACCATTCACAAAAAATACTAGAATTTTTACCCGATTTGATCAAGTTTGCAACTACAATTAATGTCTGTTTTTTTTACTATTTCCAAACATATTGTTAAAAGAACTTCAGCAGGGTCTATTTGAAACGTAATAAGTATATAAAAAAAAATATATTGTATAAAATAGACTGTAATTGATATAAATTTAGCACTGTACGTGTAACAAAAATGTATTTATATACTATTTTTAAATATTGAACATTGGAGTGTATTAAATAAATATACAAAAAGAAAAAGTAATTTACAATAAAAAAAGTTGTTAAATTTTAAACACTGTAGCCATCGTTATTTTTTAATATTTTCAAAATGTTTGATATAGATTGTTTTTACACGTCATTAAGATAATTCTCGTCTAAATATAAGCTAATGGGTTTGGGAAAATTAAATTATTACTTTAGACAGAAAATAATGTAATAAACTTAATTGCAATACAAACAAAGGATTTAAAAAATTTTACAAAAAATTCATAATGTTAGTTGCAAACTTACTTTAAACGCATTCCAAAACGAACAGCACCAATGAAAATTAACGCAAAAGCATCGAAGTATTTACCGCGGTTAATAAAGCGCCTTTAAACCTTTATTGAACTTCTATCTTTTAGAATTTTTTAAAATTTAATCCGACCTTCATCTATCAATGTTAAATATATTTATAAAAATTTAATCGTTAAAAACTGATATTATTGTTTTATTTTGAATAGTGTTAACTTTTATGAAACCGAACTTTTATTATAATAAAAGGAACTATGTATATTAGGGTGTTTTTGTTGTATGTTATTAATGAAAAATAGCTTTTTTTGTAAAATAAAATACGTTTTTTATAGAGTAATTGTATGCTATAGAACCAATCCAACGTTCCTGGAAAATAATTGAATAATCCGCAATTTAAAAAATACTATTTAAACCAACACATCTTTGAAAATACTAAATTGATAAATCAAGTACTTAGGATATTTTTTTGAAATTTAATTCGCTATAAAATGTTTCAATGAGATTTCTAAAAAAAAGAAACTAAAACATTGGCCGAAAACATCCAAAAATAAAAATAAAAAACACCCATACCTCTATATATGTAAAAAGTTTTCAATAACTCCTCTTAAAACAAGAAAAGGTTTCTCGTTTTAGGAAGTGTAGACCGCCAAGATAATATTACAATGTGTACACATACAGTGGCGTAAATTCAAAAACTGGGGCCCCCCAGTTTTTGAAAAGGTTGAAATAAAAATAATTCCGGCATGTTTTCTCCATATAAAAAAAATCAAAGTAGCAGCATATATAAACGTTTGTGTATCAACACATAATTGCAGGATGATATTGCCTATATTTGCATTTAAAAATATACGTACATCAAAATAAAAAATAAGTATTAAATCATGAATCAAAATTTATTCATAGTAGATGAAATTAATCTGTAGAAGACTTCTATTTAGATAAGAGTAAATTTTTAACTACGAAATAAATTTTCAACATATTTAAATGCATTCCTAACGACTAAAAAAATATGCATCCACTATTTTTTAAATAGGTAAAAAAAAAATTTGTTTTTGTCCTGATATTTTAAGGGGGCCCAGATGCCACGGAGCCCGAGATAACTTGCCTATCCAACCCGTCGGTAGTTACGCCACTGTATATATATATATATATATACATACAATTACAAATTACTTATAAATAAATAATTCAACTTATCTTTTGAATGTTGCGACTATGCATCCAAAATGATCCAGATTTCTAAGAAATCGTCCAATTCCAATTGTTTTCGGAGCCAGGCATTTGGGAAGTGCCACGAGGCTGTGTTAGTTTCGGTTACCAATATTTTTCCTAAAAAATAAAGAAAAAAAATCCATAAATTGGTATAAATTGTTGTGGTGTTTTAATAATAAACCCACAATTAACAATACTAATATCTAAATGGATTTGGTTGTTTCTTACATTGAAGTTTAATTTAAAATTTGTTAGTATCATTAAAAAGTGCACACCTTTAATTAATAAAAAAGTAATGATGACAATTACTTTGAATTTAGTTCATTTTTTAGAGTTATTTGCTTATTTCAGTTAAAATTTACAATTCGCACGAAAATTCTGCCTTTTGTCTAAATTCTTAAACTATTATCCATATTCCTAATCTCATTATCAAATAATAATAATTCACGTGAATGTTGGTATAATAAAGTTGACAATTAGTTATCTAATATTTACTATAATAAGTTAAATTTACCTTAAACGAAACATAATTCCTTACGAGTATTTCTACTGAACAATAAAACGTTCACATCAAGCAAAACACTGTTAATAACATGTATAAAGAAAGCACCGTACCATCTGCTCACATTCACTAATCTCGACAAAAATGTGGGCAAAAAACAGAAGAACTGCTTATCGTTAACATTATCTGACGAACATTCTCCATTGACAAATAGCAATAGCCTTGAAATGTCTTACGATTAGAATAACTTACAGGGTGTGATTAAAAATAAGTCGCATAAAGAAAATCTGCAGTTACAAAATGGACGGATGACACTCTAAACGGCTACAACTCCTAAATTTATAGTTACAAAATAGACGCCAAAAAAAGAAACATATCAAAAACCAGATGGAACCCCTTAATCGATATAAATAAACAATACCATATTATATCCAAAAAAGAAGGAATTAAAATCCTTATTCGTCTAAATATTAAGATCAAAGATCTCAAATTTTGAACGCGTCCTACCAAGTAGGCACAAAGAACTGAAAGCCATATCCTACGACCAGTTTCGACCTATCGGGTCTTATCAAGTGGGTACTGGCAGAAATGCCTTTACAGGCTATATTATAAATATAAAAATATTTCTGCCAGCGCCCACCTGATGAGACCCGATAGGTCGAAACCGGTCGTGGGATATCGCTTTCAGTTCGTTGTGCCTACTTGGTAGGACGCGTTCAAAATTTGAGATATTTGATCTTAATATTTAGACGAATAAGGATTTTAATTCCTTTTTTTTTGGATATGTTATATCTTCGTCTAATAATACATCGGAATCAACAGTGTAATTCAATGCCGGTAGGGGTATTAGCCCTCGGAGTAGTTGTTTCTGTTGATTCCATATTTATATTTATATTTTTATATTTATAATACCATATTACTTTACCTTTAACACAACACATAAAAGACCACCGTTACTCAATTCAACTGATAACCGCACATTTTTTTAGTCCAATAATATTTGAATGCAGAGATATTGAAACAATTTACCAGTTGTAATTTTAAATTAATTTTCCAAAAACCAAAATGATATTGCGATGTTCTAGCTTTTAGAAAAACACGAATGTAATTTCAAAGATGTTGGATAAATTAGCAACAAATAATTAAAATTAAAAAAATAAACTACCAGTGATGAGGTAATTAATTCAATGTTAATTGTATACGAAAATGAAATCATTATTTTGAAATGTAATTGCAATTCAAACAAAGGAGTAATTATAAAATAAATTTTCATTGCGTAATGAAATTGACGCATTGAAGATTAAACTAATAAAGAAATAAAATAAATTTACCTTTAATGAAAAACAATTACTTTAAATTCTACAATAGGCTTCTAATGAATAACAAAACCGTCAAATAAAACTGTTAATTTCGTGTAAAGCAATAGAGCACGATAACACTTATACTAACTAACCTTGTCGAAAACAGACGGAGAGTTAAAGAATTTTGCTGCTTATCTGTCGAACCTGCGCTGTAGACAAATAGAAATTGCTTTAAAGGGCATTAGAAACATCTACAAGGTGTTAATAAAAATGACTTCATAAAAAAGGAGTTTGCAGTCGTATAATGGTTGCTGGACTTTAGTAAACAAATAAAAAATCAGATTGAGCTTGGTAATAATTATACGAGGTATGTTTTTTATGTATGTACCGTTTTGAAACTAATAAAAAACGTGCAAAAATATCTTAATAATTTTATTTTAACATGAAAGCCTGTATCTTAATCTACTTTTCTACGTAATTTCCTTCAATATTATTGACCAGTTTTTGAATACCCTTCTCATAGAACTCTGCCGCCTTGTTAACTGTTAACTACTGCATCACAACTGTTTTGACTTCGTCATCGTCTTGGAGACCGCCCAGATGTTTCTTTCAGTGCAGGAACAAATGGTAGTCACTGGGCGCCAGATCAGAGCTGTACGGAGGATGATCTAGAGTTTCTCAATGAAAAGATATGATGAGATCTTTGGTCCGATTAGCCACATGCGGACGGGCACTGTCATGCACATTTTTGCGGCCATCTTTAAATGCTCTCACTCACTTCCTTACCATTCCACCACTCATAATGTTTTGTCCGTAAACTGCACAGATCTCAGATCTCACGACGAATATCAATCGGTTTTAGTCCTTTAGCACTAAGGAATCGTATAACAGTCGGCGGGATTCACGATTATCGGAGGCATCTTAAACACTTTGTAAACAACATAAACAAGAGCGAGTCAGACTGTAATGGTGTCAGTGTGTAGGTAAGATATGCAGGTACTCAGTGCGGATGCGCGGAACGCTGACCGCAGCGCTGCGGCAGCAGAATTTCAAAACGGTACTTACTTAAAAAAACATACCTCGTACATACATATATATATATATTGCTGCCCGAATTGACGAAAATTTCAGTTTGTCAAAAATGATTTACGTAAACACATTAACGTCAGTATTGACAAACTATATTTATAATAAATTAATTTTGTACTAGTGTTGGGAGTGACGTTTCAATCATTGTAAATTTAAATATTGCAATAACACAAAATTAAGTAAAGCACCAGGCACAAAAATGCGCAGGTCAATTTTTGACCTATTAAAAAATTATTCTGATGTTTCCAATAAGCATCTAAAAATATATACAGAATCTCATGGTGACAACAGTTTTTGAGTATAGTTTGAACTAAAGCAAATTTAATTGTTATAACACGAAAATTACGTAAAAATTGTAGACATAAAAATGCGCACGTTAATTTTCAACCTATTAAACAATTATTCTGATTGTTCCAAATGACGAAATTTATGTAAAAATATATGGAGAATCTGATGGTGGTAACAGTTTTTGAGTATAGTTTCGATTAAACTAAATTTAATAGCTTGAATAGTATCCGCAGTTGTTTTTTTTGAAACATTTTATAAATAAAGAAAGGAAATAAATAATACTGCTTTTTTGTTTCACAGTTGAAAGTTTATTAAATCTCGACAATTGTTTCGGCTGATTTAAGCCTTTCCCAAGAGAGTAAGATGAAACAGAAAAGCAGTTTATTTATTTCATTTCTTTATTTAAACCAAATTTAATTGAAACAACACGAAAATCACTTAACAATTGTAGACACAGAGACGCGTAAAGTAACCGGGACAATTCGTTTATTTGTGGTTAAAGGAGTAGGTTAAAAAAATAAAAAGTTTAAAAGACAATATCGAATTTTTGCGAGAAAGTAATTAGGTAGTCAATATTAATTGTTCCCTAATTTTCTAAATTATTTCTGTTTCTCATGACGATTCCTTTTTTACGAATGAATTAATTTTTCAGTACTAAAACGTGTTAAATGTTGCATTCGATTAACGATAAATTTTCAACACATAACTGCTTTTTATCTGCATCAGTTTGAAATTCACACCCAATTGCTAAGAAAAAGTAACTCAGTGATTAGTTATGGTAGTTAATTTAATTTTTTTTTCGACGACAATCATCAGTGGTTAGCGTGGTTTGAATGCATGCCCATAAAGTATCCAATCAGTTCCCGTAAATATTATGCAGTGTCCATGATATAACAGGCTCGATTTTGTGATTATGGAAATTGAAATATGTTTAGCTTAAATGGATTACTCGGAATAATGAATAATTATTGTTCCTCATCGGTAATAGCGGGGCATTTCGGTATAAACACAGAGATAATATTCAACGTTCATGTCCGAACTGAACCCGTTTGCATAATTAAATGTGTTGGAGTCCCCTTTTTCCTGACTGGTGCATTTTCGAATTCCATCCGATTCTGTATCGAAATTAGTCTGACATTCGTTCAAATATTTATAATTTACATACACTTCACATAGCCGCACACAACACGGCTTGTAAATTTGGGCATAACTAAACTGCAACCCCAAACAAAAAAGCAACAAAATGTATCAAGTATCAGTCAAGATTATAAAAAGAAAAACTTTATTATTACGATACTAATTATTGAATTAATTTGTACCTACTACAGATTAGCTCAAATTAATGAGGAAAAAATTGTTACTGCTATCACGCCCTCCTTGCCGGGACTCAAACCCGGGATCTTTGGCTATACGCGCCAATGTTTTTGCCACTAAGCTACGAGAGGTGCCAACAGTAACAACGACGAACGTACTTACTAAGTCACAAAACGTCGGAATCAATGTATAATCAATCATTAATAATGACTAATTGAAGAATTTTTAGTAGGGGTAACTTTTTAAATACCCTAATGCGATATTAATCATTTAATTAATTTATGCCCACTACAGACTATTATACAGTGTGTCCCAGATTTGGCTTACATGTATGGCTATCTCACAAACCGTTATAGCTACAAGGTTGGTTAAATTAGAGAAGTTTTAGAAAATTTTGTTACCAACGTAAATCCGCATTAAGATTTAAATTATCTTTTTTGGTTTTTGAAATAAACAAGGAAAGCCAAAATGGTGCATTTTTAATTTTAACCAGTAGCTCGAAAATTACTGGTTCTATGGTTTTATGGTTATCACATTATTAGAGCACTTTTATTAGAGGAATCTAATGAAAGCAAAAGTAATTTTCTAGCTTCATTTGTTTTTGAGATACTTACATAAACTTTTAATTTTCTTATGGACGCCATTTTGGATTTTTGCACTTTTGAAGAGAGCTCGTTAAGAGCTTTTCATCGGTGTACCACAAGCTTGGATTATTCTTTTTTAAAGGTTTAAAATCCGAAGTTATTTTATTTATAAAGTAGGCTTTGATTATGCGTGATGGCCGCCATCATAAAGCAATTGATTATGGGTGCCCGCGCCATTAGGAAACAAAATTTTACTTTATTTAGTCGATCCATTATTAATTTGAGCATTTTTTTACCCAGTTTTTTCCATACTTATTCATTATTGTAATAAATAAGGAATAATTTATAATAGAACTTCATTTTAAAGCGAACAGGAATTAAGAAACTGAAGTACAGGCATAAGAAGAGCAATTTCTAGAGCTTATTATGGAAATGCAATTAATTCAAATACGTTCGATGGGCAAAAAAATTTAATTTCGAATCCAAAGTCCAAATTTAATAAAAAAAACATTATGGAGGTTTTTAGAAATATTTTTGGCGACAAAATTATTTCTAATAGTGGTCCCATACCTTGGCCAGCGAGGTCACCGGACATTACACCTCCCGATGTTTATCTATGGGGATATGCAAAACTTGAGGTCTATGAATTCGCTCCACCAGAAAATCGCCAAGAACTGGAAGACAGAGTACGAGATGTTCTCACAACAATTAATAGAAATAACTTAAGAAGAGTTACCCATAAAGTGTTAGAACTATGTGAAAAATGTGTGGAAAATGGAGAAGGACATGTACTGTAATTTTAAAACTTTGCTTTATTTTTGTTTCCTAGTTCTATTTAATTCACTTAAGATAATGTTAGTGTAAACATAATCAAATTTAATACAAAACGTGTTTTAACTAAGAATTTAAAATGTCTCTGGCTAGTTTGCTAAAGCTCAAGAAATTATTCTTCTTATGCGTGTACTGCAGCTTCTTAATTCCTGTTCGCTTCAAAATGAAGTTCTATTATAAATTATTCCTTATTTATTACAATAATGAATAAGTATGGAAAAAACTGGGTAAAAAAATGCTCAAATTAATAATGGATCGACTAAATAAAGTAAAATTTTGTTTCCTAATGGCGCGGGCACCCATAATCAATTTGTTTTATGATGGCGGCCATCACGCATAATCAAAGCCTACTTTATAAATAAAATAACTTCGGATTTTAGACCTTTAAAAAAGAATAACCCAAGCTTGTGGTACACCGATGAAAAGCTCTTAACGAGCTCTCTTCAAAAGTGCAAAAATCCAATATGGCATCTATAAGAAAATTAAAAGTTTATGTAAGTATCTCAAAAACAAATGAAGCTAGAAAATTGCTTTTGCTTTCATTAGATTCCGCTAATAAAAGTGCTCTAATAATGTGATAACCATAAAACCATAGAACCAGTAGTTTTCGAGCTACTGGTAAAAATTAAAAATGCACCATTTTGGTTTTCCTTGATTATTTCAAAAACCAAAAAAGATAATTTAAATCTTAAGGCGGATTTACATTGGTAAGAAAATTTTCTAAAACTTCTCTAATTTAACCAACCTTGTAGCTATAACGGTTTGTGAGATAGCCATACATGTAAGCCAAATCTGGGACACACTGTATAATATTCATTATTAATGATTAACAATAATATACATTGATTCGGATGTTCTGTGACTTAGTAAGTACGTTCGCCGTTGTTACTGCTGCCACCTCTCGTAGCTTAGTGGCAAAAGTATTGGCGTGTAAAGCCAAAGATCCCGGGTTCGAATCCCGTGGATGGCGTGACAGCAGTAACAAATTTTTTCTCATTAATTTGAAGTAATCTGTAGTAGCTACAAATTAATTCAATAATTAACATCGCATAATGTATTTAAAATTTACCCCTTCTAAAAATTCTTCAAATATTTCTTTATTGCTACGAAAATAAATACGTCCCCCATTCTTATTTTTACAGAATTGAAATTCAAATTGGTGTACAACAACAATTTCAGTCTTTTTAGTCAGAACTAAGGAAATTTCTAGAGCTAGAAAATTAATTGGTTTGTAGGTCCGTCCATATATTATTTATTTTATGTAAAATTTATTAATTTTAAATGTGGTTGCAGTTGGTGTACGTCCATGTAAATGTACTTGGTTGGTTGTTTTTGTGTATATCATTGCGATTTAGTCGAACACACGGATGAATTGAAGGCACTGGATGTTATATCAAATTACTGTTCATGCTGATGAACGAATCGATGAACTAATCATAATTAATCCATGAGCATGGCGTTTTTAACGAAACGGATTTTAAATTAATTGTCAGTATTTTTAGAGCGTAAATTTTAGTATTTGTTATAACTATCCAAATTAAAATTCCACTCTGGCCTTTTAACTGTTGCGTGAAATTCTTTTGACTGCGCGAATTCGTGCGTGAAAAAATTAGCGCTATGAACTATGAATTAATAACAAAAAATTTATTATTCCAATTTAGCCAAACAGTTGTAAAAATCATAAACTGTAAAACATTATCTAATTATACAAACGCGATTGAAAATAAATCTTTACAACGTACTAGAGGGTCTAGTAAGTTCTCATTAAACCTTTTTGTTACTGCCTTCTAAAAACAAAGCTAATAAAATTTATCAATTTAACTATAAGGAATGGCAAAGTATCGAGTCCAAAAAGGGTGGAATCAACCCTTGTAGAAATAAGTGGTTGTACAGTTTTTATTCTTAAGCCCTCCAGACAAAATCATCAAAATTTGACGTGTGAATTTAGAATACCATTGCAGTTACAGTGTCTCTTATTTGTAATTACGAGGATAAATCAAATATAAACAGTAATTGTACTATTTAGCTTAGCACGTAATTCCGATCTAGAGGATTCGATGCTCGAGTGTTGTTTGGTTTATGAGGAGGGGGAAACCGGCTTAGATAGCAGCTGCTACTGCGCTCGGTTCTGTCAATAGCAACTCGTATCGAAGCAAACGACGGGGTACGTCATCTTTCTTCATGACAACGCCAGGCCACACACCGCAGTTTTAACTAGGAATAAATTGGAAGAAATTGGCTGGGAAACCCTCGAGCCTCTATAATCCTCCTTATAGCCCTGATTTGTCACCCTGTGATTATTTATTGTTCGCGTCCATGAAAGAAATACTTGAAGACACTTCAAAATATATGAAAGCAATGAGGAAGTAGAGGAGTATGTGCGCAATTGGGCAATTGGCTGACAACTCGCCCTCAAACTTTTTATGAAGAAGGAATATTCAAGCTTCCAAATCGATGGCAAAAGTGTGTACAGCACGGGGGTGACTACATTGAAAAACGTTAAATGTTTAGTTTGTGTGTACCATTAATCAATAAATTTATTTTACGATATCACCGTTTATATTTGATTTACCCTCGTATAAAAAAAAAGTTGTTTCAAGTTCAGAACAGATTAGAATCATGTAGAAAGATGTGTCTTTACAATTTTTATTGTTATACATTCTTGACAAAACCTTCAAATCTTGAAAATTAAACTGCAATTTATACAATAAGGGGTTTTTCAATTATAGACCGATTTTTATTATAATTAAATCGTATTCTTCAAATAACTTATTGAAATTCTCAATGTTACCATTTAAAGAAAACGATACTTGATAATTTAACAATGTGATTAAAAATATCCAAAGTTAATTGATAATTGATCTTGTATGATAGTCTAGTTTTAACCGCTTCTGATAATAGTGCAACATTGTCGATAATAACGTAAGGAAAGGTGGATGTTTGTCCAAAAACAGAGCACGACTTTAATTAGTATAGTCGAGTAAACACATAAACTAGCTTAGTCCTTACCGTCTGTTTCGATCTCCCATTCACGTTCAATAAAATGGCTGGTGTTGTTGAAGAGGTTTGGGTTTATTGCCAGACAGGGTGAAATGGGGTGACGACCACTATTACTGCTGCGACGATAATAATGATGACGGGGAAAGGAAATTGTCGGTTATGTCCTTTCCAGACGTGTGACTATTCACATAAGATTAGGGAATTTAATTAAAATCATTAGAATGTGAAATGTACCAGAGAATTTCCATGTCTGAATAGCAAAGGTCATACCCAATGATATCTGTAACAAGAGACAAAGATATTCTAAATAAAATGATTAATTAAAAACAAATTAAAACGATCATTACAAATACTAAAATTTAATTCAAATAAAAAACAATTCCGTCACCTAACGGAGCCAATCTTTGACGAAACAATATTATAGTGTCTATAAAATAAAAAGTTTTTTATTTTGTGGCGTTTATTGCCATACTCGTCTCTGCCAGGACTGTAAATTTAATTGTCAATTTTGTACATTTTGTATGTTTTGTAAATACAGTCTCACTAATTATTAAAAACTAGGGGATGCCGAAGAAAAATTCAACTAGATTTATGATTATAATGATTCATAAAACTAGATTTATGATTATGAATCATATAGAACAAATTGGACACACGTTTGACACCAAGGGAAATGTAAAAATATTACATATAAAAGACAAAAAAAGTACAAGCCTAACAATTTTAGAGTCAATTGAGATAAGATCGCATTTAAATTCAAACAGTAAAATTGTAGCAAACGAAATAGAGAATATTTACGATTCCCCTATTGTTAGAACGTATGTCAAGGATCTACACCCCCCACCCTAACCTTATTTTTAGTGTTTAAGACCAAATATTTGTTACTTAGTTATTAATCCTTCTTCTGAAGATGGTCTTGTAGGTCGGAACTTGTTAAGAATTTTAATAAAAATTAAGTGAATGTTTTTGAAGAGCATTTATTTCTATAATCGTTTTTAGCTTGAACATGTTATTATTAAATATTCTTTTATTAACGTTAAAAGTTAATATTTCATTTCGTTTTTTTTTTTCAGAGAAGTTCAATATCTCCCGCAGAACGTGAAAAATATCGAACTCGGACGCCTCCCGAACCCGAACACAAAAAAGTGAAGAAAGAAGAAAAGGACTTAGGGCACGTAAGTATTAAAGTACGTATACAATAATTCTAATCTACAGCATTAACGTGGTGTGGCATAGTCGTAGTTGCAGTAGACTGTATCCTAAGTATTTATTTATTAATTAATTAACATTCTACTACAAACTCCTTGCGCAAATAAAAGTCATTAACATGTCAGCACTGACCGATTGGAGGATCGGATAGATATTGCATTAATAAACGAAAATGCTAAATAACGATATGGTAGTAATAATAATAATATTAATTTGGTTCTGAAGATTTTGAATTTTACTTTTACTCAAAATCAACTATATCCTGTTCAAAAAACCACGGCCCGACTATTGGTCGAAGAATTTTTGCGTTATCTTTAATGGTTCGTCAGATATCCTGTCCTAAACGTTCAAGTCATCATTTAATTAGGAATGAAACCAATTGAAATACTTTCACTATTATTTATTGCTATTATGAATAAATTGAAATAACCCTCTATTAGAACCTGATATTCTACCCCATCTAACTAACCATCCACTATAAATATAATGTTCAACAGATTGTTATTAGTATAATTATTTACTCCCGAAAACGCCCTTATAAGGCGAAATACATATAGAGTGTAATAAATAATAGTGAAAATTTTTCAAGTGGTTTTATTCCTAATTAAATTATGTTTCACAAAGTAATAACGACGAATATTTTTAATTTATCGTCATTTAAATTATAACAACCCACGAAAAGTTTCAACGGCTAAGTGTACTTCATCACTTTTTTATTGTCACGAACTGTACTTAAGGTTTGTGTTAGTTCAGTCGTAATTAACAACACCTTTCCGGAAAAGACAATGGATATTCTCGACCTTGTTAGATACGTCTGGAATATTCTAGCAAAAGACAATAGTAACACGAGAAGGTTGAGCGGATCGAGTCAGTTTGCTTACGTCGTACGTTAACAATAGTCATAGAGTGGTGGCAGTGGAACGCGAGTATAAGTAGTGGCGAAGAATACGGCGACGGGAGAAATAGATTTACTAGTGTGAAAAATTGTGTAGACTTGTGTTAATCAGAACTGTAGTTAATGTAATTTTAGTTATTAATAAATTTCGTTGTTTTCGTTCGTTTAATTGTGTTTTCGTGACTGAACATGTCATATTATTTTATTTTCATTTTGTCGACTGGTTGGATCTCGCCATTATTTTGTAAAGATCTTCCTTGTCAAAGGAAATAGCGAAGAAGAGTGTTTTAAGCTTCAGCGTCGGTTCAATTTGAAATGGAACGACTGAATGTATGTAAAGCCGCCAATCGAATTTGCATTTATTTGCGGACGAAGAATTCAGAATGTAATAATACGGGAAATTTCCAGAATCGAACGGGAACGTGTTGCGGTTATAAAAGACGGAATGTACCAATAAAGTTTACGGCCTCTAAACTTGCGAGCTCACTTTATTTCTCCCTATTTATTTAAATACTTTAAAGATGTCTCGCACTTATACTCGGTTTTACGCGCCCACTTCGAATCGTTCATCCTGAAACGACTTCCGCAAAATATTTCACAGATTCTGTATTACACTATCCACCTACATTTTCTGGCTAGGTGCTCTAGATAAGTGATTAAAAACTTAAAATTATATTGAGTGTTGATTGTTCTAATAAATAACATCAATAGATCACGAAAATTAATCTTTTTAAGATACTTTCAAAAAAAATAAAACAAAACTTAAATAAGCTTAAATTAATTATAAAAAAATCAGACGTGCCTATAAAAACCTGGAGAAAAATAACCTTTTATGAGAATATAAGTAACAGACGAGCTGAAAAGTTCATAGGCTGACCCATAGATGGCGCAACTAGTATCAAATACATATGATTTTTAATTAGCCCTAACCTTCAAAAGACGCGTGTATAAATTTGACAGCTGTTGCACTATTAGTATCTGAGTTATAGCATTTTTAGTGAAAGAACTTTTGTTACTTTGAAATATGTATAAAAAGGAATTTCGTGTGTTAATAAAGCATTGCTTTTTGGCAAAAAAATACTGTTGAAACCACGGCATGGCTTGATAAACATTATTCGGATTTTGCACCACGAAAATGAACTGTAGAAAAGTGGTTTGCTGAGTTTAAACTGTGCGAAATGAGCAATGGAGACGATGCACGCAGTGGACGCCCCAAAGAGGCTGTTGCCGACGAAAACATCAAAAATGTCTACAAAATAATGTTTGATATCCGTAAAGTGATGTTGATTGAGATACCTGAGACCCTAAAGATATCAAAGGAACATGTTGGTCATATCGTGAATGAATATTTGAATATACGAAAGCTCTGTACAAAGTGGGTGCCGCGCGAGCATGCATTAACCTGGGAAACACTGGAACATCCGCCATATAGACCCTACTTGTCCGCTTGTGACTTCCATCTATTTAGGCCCCTGAAAGAAACGCTTGGAGGCCAACGTTTCCTCGAGAACGACACAGTGGAAGTATTTATGCTCCAATGATTACAAGAACGTCCGAAGAGTTTCTACGATGTTGGCATAAAAAGCTGTCAACCCGATGGTGATAATGTATTTCTAGGGAGGGGGTTATGTAGAAAAGCACTATATGTACCGAAGTCTAATTAAATATAGTTCTAATTTTTTACAAAAATCAATCCCGTTTATATTTGATACAACCTTGTATAACAACCACAACATAGATTTAATTTACTGCATTAATAATAATCACTTTTTCAACCAAGATAACTTAAAAATATTAAAGAAACAAAAAGTAGGTAAAATTCTAGACAATTTGTCAAATTAATATATATATATATATATATATATAATTAATATTAATCTTTAGAGTCTAACGAAAATGAATCTTATTTATTGTCCTTCCTCGATTATTCAACCAACATGATTTTAAAAAATGTTACTAACAATTTTTGTATTATCTTTCCTTAAAATAGTTATGATACGAGTGATCAGTGCTATTTGATTTAGCAGATTCACTACTTCTAATCGAGGCTTTCATGTAAATTGAATATTAATTAATAAGAAATAAGAATTTTGGTTTTCATAGGACAGCAGGGAATAGATAATAAACAAATAAAATGTCTAATAAATATCCAAAATGACTCACCCAATTAATTATATCTATTTCTCTGTAATACAAACAAATTCCTGATTTTTCTCGGTTTTGTTTTTAACTGACTATTTTTGCATAAATCTCACATTTTATACACTTCACTATTTAGGGTGTAACAAACAATAAAACACGACTAAATATTTAAAATCTTTCATTCGTCAAAATGGATAGTTTTGTCAGTCCGAACAATGATAAAACGACTAAACAGCTCGAAGCGGCAACTGACCTATAGGCGACCTTCTAAACATTCTTGATATAAAAATTGGAATGTGACTAAAAGATACATGTGTAAACCGATAAATATCCCAGTAGAAAGAAATGAAAATTAAGAAGAAGCGCTATTGTCGCCATCTAGACATATTTGCTATTTATTGTAGTATTTCATAACAAATTCTTTAATGTAAGTTCCGAAGTTTGTATGGTAAATTTATTGTGAAACATGATTAATAACAAAATTGAGTCAAACACTTGACTATATTTCACTAAAGTTTTTATTAAAACAAAAACACTCAACAATCGTTCGGCCAAAGTCCATTTTCAAGAGTAATTTAACAATACTAAGGGTGTAATTAGCCTAGGAAATTATTTATATTCCTACATACATATATAAGCATGGTGTAAGTAATTGTAATTACCTGTTTACAAGAATAAGATAATAAGGATTCTAAGAAATATTAAATGTGTATAAACATCTAGGTACTGACAAAATTGAAATGAGTTATTCAAAACTTAATAATAGAGGGGAATTTGTTGCATACAGTTCTGTTTGGTTATTAACTAGAAGTTTTTTGTTATAGGTGGCTTTCTTTATTTCAAGATTTTTCAATAAATTCATTTTTTTACCCTTAGATTCTTAGATTCATTATCAAAGCTGTGGTTGTTGAAAATGCAATGTTCTGTCAGTCCCGTAGTCGTTATTTTGCTGTTCAGCCAGCCTGTTTTTTATGAATCTGCCTGATTGTCCAATATAAATAATCTAAAGAGAATTATGTAAAAGGAATAAACACTATTAAAATTATAGCTAAAAACAATGGGTGTAAGTCTGCTATCATTGTTAATTTAATCAATAAAAAAGTTAACAAATTAATTTATAATGCCACTTCCTCAGAAAATACAAATTCTGAACGTTATTGTTCCATTAAATTTATAAACAACATTAGTCACAATTTTAAAAATAAGTTAAAAAAATTAATTATAGAAATAAATAATATCAATTTAAAAACCTTACTTGTAAAAAACAAATCATCACGACCTCTGGAATCAAAAAGCGGTGTATATAAATTGGTCTGTAACAACTGTGATATAATTTACATTGGAAAGAGTGGAAGAGCTATTGGTATGCGATTAAAGAATATGATTACAGCATAAATAAAAAAACTCAAAAAAACAGGATTCGCGGAAAATTGCATTGATTCGAACCATTCATTTAATATAAAAAATACGAAAATCATTCATACTAATATACACAATAGCAAAAAACTATATATGCTAGAAAATATAGAAATCAAAAAAGCTATATTCCAAAAACTAAATTTAGTTAATAATCAGACTGAATTAGGATCCACAAGCTCCCCACTACTCCTATGTAACCTGTAATTAGTAAAAATATGTTGGCATTAGTTTTAAGTTTTAGTTTAAGTACTCTTGAGAAAAATTTAATTGTTTTAAAAGTTCTATTAATAATCAAACAGAACTATATGCAACAAATTCCCATCTATTATTAAGTTTTCGATAAATAATTTCGATTTTGTCAGTACCTAAATGTTTATACACATTTAACATTTCTTCGAATACTTATTATCTTATTCTTGTAAACAGGTAATTACAATTACTTACACAACACCATGCTTATATGTGTATGTACGAATATAAATAGTTTCCTAGGCTAATTACACCCTTCGTATTGTTAAATTACTCTTGAAAATAGCCTTTGGCCGAAACGATTGTTGAGTGTAGTTGTTTTAATAAAAACTTTACTGAAATATAGCCAAGCGTTTGATTCAATTTTGTAATTAATTTAATGTTCTTTTTAAAAAATACTTTTTTAATCTAATATCAAAATAAATACAAAATACAATTTCTGTTACTAAAAATTTATTGAGATGTTAGGTAAAATAGTTATTAGTTAATTAGTCATCTGTGCGTTCTATGAATTATTTATTTTTCTTCAAAACTATATAAATACTATGTGTACGTATTTATTTTTTATTAATTTTCACTTCACATATATACATATTCCATATTACAACTGTAGAACTCCTGTTTTTTCTAACGGAATGTTTTTTAATTGGCATTAGCAGTACACGCTAATAAATTTCATGAATTTTAGTGAAAACCGCATCAAAGTCGGTTAATAAATAACACAGTTACCTTTTCTAGACATTAATACATTAGCAGCTTCTAACCCTTAAATTAGAACAAAAGTCATGTTTATATACTTCCGCATTTGGAAGCACGAGAGAGAAAGAGAGAGATCATTTGACCGAGTTTTTTAGTAGCTAACAAAATAACTACCAGCCTATACCTGATAAGATGCATCGAAATGCATTTAAATAATAACTTTGTATTCCCTACTTGAGGTAATAGTTACATAATTAAGCGCCAATGTTGTTTAAAACTTAATATATATATATATATAAAAAAGAAGGCATTAAAATCGTTGTTCGACTTAATATTAAGGATTCAATACCAGTAGGGGCTAGTAGCCCTCGGAGTAGTTGTTTCTGTTGATTCCGTATTTATATTTGTATTTAATAGATATACAAAGAGTCCGTAAAAGTATTGTTTTTAACCAATTAGTGAGTGTAGGCTTTCACGGCCGGCGTCTATAATAGTTGAATTGTTTTCCGAGCTAGTAGGCCGTGGTCCGTAGGATTTTCGTCCCAACGTTTCTCAGAACCACGAGAGCGCAGACCGAGAAGACATCACCTTTGAAAATGTCTACCGTAGTTGTGGACGAAACGTTGGTTTTTAACCAATGTTTGTACCTTTTTAATCGGTTAAAATTTTAATTGGTAGTGTAAATTAATAGAATCTTTAAAAAAAAAAAACAATCAGTACTTGTAGCTAGTTAATTGTATATAAATGTACACTATTTAATTGTCTTTTTGGTGAGTTTTAAAAAATATTTTTTCTGTTCTTTCCACAGCATAGCGATGGCGAGAAAAGTGATCAAGATTTGGTTGTTGACGACCAATCGGAAGACCCTGTATCGCCACCGAACGGTACTACTTCTCCTAGAGAAAACGGTATTGACAAGTTACCTACAAAAAAAGAACATCCTGGCCCCCCGCACAGTCCTAGATCTGCTAGTTCAAGTAACGCATCAACACCTTCGGCTAAGAAATTGGAAAATGAAAAACCCACAACACCCATATCGAAATCGGTCACACCAACGTCGGGAACTCCATCAGGATCGGTTGCTGGAGCGAGTGGACTTAAGCCCGTCGTGAAACCCCCAACCCTCGGACAATATCCACCATATTTAGCCGGGATGGCAAATGGTACGGTACTGACACTAAAAACATTTCTTTAAATGTAACAGGCGGGCGTTCGTAGGCTAGCATAGAAAAAAATATATATTTTTTATAGAATTTTATTTTATTATTCAATATAGTTCCCTTCGAGGGCGATACAACGATTAACGATTATAGCGGTCATACAATTTTTCGATACCATTTTTATAATATGATTTGTCTTTAGCCTCAAAATAGGCTTCAGTTTCGGCAATTACGATTACCTCTTCATCGGCAGGAAATTACTATCCAGCGAGCATCCTCCTGAGGTCTGAGAACAGAAAAAAGTCGCTGGCGGGCAGATTTGGAGAGTACGGTGGATGCGGAAGCAATTCGAAGTCCAATTCATGAAATTATGCCATCGGTTTCATTGATTTGTGACACGGTGCAATGTCTTGATGAAACAGCACTTTGTTTTTGTTCGCTGCTCATTTCGCCTCGTTTAAATTTAGCAAACCACTTTTTTACGGTTGATTTTCCTGGTGCAAAGTCTTCGGACTTGTTTGTAATGTTTATCAAGGCAAGCCTTGGATTCAACAATTTTTTTTTCGCCAAAAGCAATGTTTTATTAACACACGAAATTCCTTTTTATCCATATTTCAAAGTAACAAAAGTTCTTTCACTAAAAATGCTATAACTCAGATACTAATAGTGCAACAGCTGTTAAATTTACACACGCGTCTTTTGAAGGTTAGGGCTAATTAAAAATCAATATACTTGATACTAGTAGCGCTATCTATGGGTCAGCCTACGAACTTTTCAGCCCGCCTGTTACAAGTTTATGATCATGGTTTAAAAAGACGCAAACAGCAAACATCCAATCTATGAAACAATATTAATAGCCCATAAAGATGCAGAAGTCATTTAAAATGTCATTTACAGGTGGACCTCATGATCTCCAAGCGGCCGCTGCGGCGGCAGCTGCTGCTGGACCCTACGGCCCCTTGCATAATAACCTTCCACCCACGTTGAACAACTATCCACGACCACCTCTTCAAGTGGGCTACGATCCTCATTCGCAAATGCGTGCACCCGTTGTACCTGGTCTTGCCGGAATTCCTGGAGGAAAACCGTAAGTACACCATCCCCTAAGACTGCTACTCTGCTACTAATGCTTTAATAAATCGTTTCAGGGCCTACTCGTTCCATGTAAGTGCTGATGGTCAAATGCAACCCGTACCATTTCCTCCGGACGCCTTGATTGGCCCAGGAATACCAAGACATGCCCGTCAAATCAACACCCTGAGTCATGGGGAGGTTGTCTGTGCTGTCACGATCTCCAATCCCACCAAATATGTCTACACTGGAGGCAAGGGGTGTGTTAAAGTGTGGGACATCAGTCAACCTGGATCGAAGAGTGCTGTTTCGCAGTTAGATTGCCTAGTGAGTACTTTGTTTTTATCCTGTCGTGTGATCCTCGCATACAATTGTATTTTTACAGCAAAGAGACAATTACATCAGATCTGTTAAACTTCTGCCTGATGGAAGGACCCTTATAGTTGGAGGTGAAGCAAGTAATTTATCGATATGGGACCTGGCGAGTCCCACGCCTCGCATCAAAGCAGAGTTAACATCAAGTGCGCCCGCGTGTTATGCTTTGGCCATCAGTCCCGATTCTAAAGTGTGCTTTAGTTGTTGTTCAGACGGGAACATAGCCGTTTGGGACCTTCACAATCAGACTCTAGTGCGACAGTTCCAAGGACACACCGATGGAGCTTCGTGCATTGATATATCAGCAGATGGTACCAAACTTTGGACCGGTGGTTTGGACAACACCGTGAGAAGTTGGGACCTTAGGGAAGGAAGACAATTACAACAACACGACTTTAGTTCTCAAATTTTCTCTCTGGGTTATTGTCCTACAGGAGAGTGGTTGGCCGTTGGAATGGAGAATTCGAACGTTGAAGTCCTTCATGCAGCAAAACCAGACAAATACCAACTGCACTTGCACGAAAGTTGTGTCCTTAGTCTAAGATTTGCTGCTTGTGGTAAATGGTTTGTCTCTACGGGCAAAGACAATCTCCTCAATGCCTGGAGGACACCTTATGGAGCAAGCATATTCCAGGTACGTCGTTTTACTTCATAATAAATAGTAACTACTTAAGACGTTGATATGGCAGTACGTCGCCATATTCCTTATTTTGCTGCTATTGCCGTATTTCAAAAGAAGGTAAATGGAGACGTACTGCCATATCAACATCTTATTTAAATTCGCTTTACACCGAGCTCCAGCGATTTGGTCAGTAATTTATCGAATCTGCCCATGGCGTGCTGATGAGATCTAATAAGATCGAAATCGCGATCCACATCTGGTAACTTCGATAAATTACTTGACCAAGAACTTAATAATTTTGTTCTTAGTAACTACTTAAATGTATAAATGAAATGTTCTTTTCGTTTCTTTTCTAGTCGAAGGAATCTTCTAGTGTACTAAGTTGTGACATCTCGGCAGACGATAAATACATTGTGACGGGGTCGGGGGACAAAAAGGCGACAGTTTATGAAGTGATGTACTAACGAAAGTAAATGTTCAAAGAAGATCGGAAAGAACGAAACGAAGACAAACGAAGGAAAATGTGAAAATTGTAGTAGTTCGATTTACAATTTACTATTACTAGGATTAGAAAGAAATAAAAACAAATATCGGCTTATTATGGGTAAAACGATGAATTAAATAGTACATACATATTTATTAAGTTATATAAAATGTTGTGATAATAAGTGTAATAAATAATTATAATACTAATAATAATAAAACAGAGACTCGGCATTTACTGTTGCAAAAAAGCGAAGAGAAATAATTATTACTTCTTTTAATTTTGAAAGAAGAAAATGACAAAACGACGTTGATGACTAATGACGATAATGATGTCGATTATAAAGAAGAAAAAGAAAAAAGTTTTTACTTTTTCTGTGATCTCCATGACATGTAAAATACTTAATGATGTTTTAGTTTTAGAATTTAATTAATAAGTAAGTTAAATGATAAGTCAAGATAAACAAACGGTATCGTAGTAGTGGCGCTCAATTTATTAATGACAAGCAGCTAATTTGCTTATTATTAGCATTTATTAATTGCACAGGTCAACGTGTATCATGAAGCTATGACCAGATATATCATTTTCGACGTACTTAAAAAATTTGATTTTTTTGGACTATATTTTACTAAACTACAAAATTCTAAAACCTTTCTAGGGTCACATTTAAGTTCGCTTTCGAATTCACGAGGGTAATCATTTTCGATGTATATCTCAAAGGTGAACTCGAATCTGACCCCAAAATTGCCCCAAAACATTAAAATTTCAAGATACCCTCCCTAATCTAATGTCCAAATTAGCAATATTTCAAAAAATTTATGTACTAGGACAATGTTGAGGTCAGACGTCAAATGATACCTCAGAAATTGCTTCTGTCTTAGTTGTTTGGTCCTTTTTATTTCATGTGCGTAATAATCCTTTCAGAAAGGTCAAAATTGCACTTTTAAGTCTTATGGTTGGTTGAATTATCTCAAAATCCACACATTCTGTGAAATGGTCAGATTTGAACCCACTGTCGCAGATAACATCGTAAATGACTACCTTTTTGTTTTAGTCCTTTTTCAATCCTTAATTTCGTTGACCTGTGTTATTATTCTTACTATTATTTAATACTTTTCTGTAGTTTTTACTTAATGTCTGTACTAAAAGACTTACAGACTAAAAAAATTCCATTAATTTGTACATAGTATTTTCTAATGTCTATAGTTTATATTGTTCATTTTGTTTGTTGTTGTATAGGTAATTATTTGATCTTTAACGCATTTTTAACTGTAATTAACTACTCAATTAATTATTAATAAGTGTTACAGTATATTTTCAGACCCAGAAACCTAAACAAACCGAAGTAATTCGTTTAAAAAAAAAAAAAACAATAAATTATGCATCAATTATTTTACTTTCGTTTTCTTCTGCTAAATTTACTTAATCAACAATCGTTATTTAAATAAAAAGTTCAGGATAGTTTTATAAAGCGTTTCACAAAAATAAAAATTCAAATTTAAACCAAAATTTAAGAGAAGCAGAAAAAGACATATCAGTTATATTTTGTTTTGCTAGTTACTTTTTGGTAAGTATCTTTATTTATTTGTATCATAGTTTCTATACTATCTTATATATCTTCTTTTTTGAGTAAAATATTTAAAAATTGATTAACAATTTTAAAAAAGGAAACAATTTCGTAATCTATAAATAATTATTAATTTGGAGCTGTTATTATCTTGTATACATCAATTAACAATTACTTTCTTCATTACAAATCTAATTCTAATAGTTTTTATATTAAAAACAAGAATCTCAAAATTAATTCTCAGTAATTTGTTAAGTTTATTTTTAATGTCATTAATACTTGAATGAAGTAAATGTATACTTAATAAGAAACTGTTAGTCCGCCAATTTCTTTATTAACTCATTATATTAATTAATAATTATTTTTACCTCAATTTTTCACTTCCATAAATTTAATTATCATAATTTTATTTATTTATTTTTTTGGTACAATTCATTATTAAAAATGTGTGGAATATTGTTTAGGTTTCTTGGTATCTTTTAGCCAGAATAGTAATTAAAAATTAAATGTTTAGTACACCTGCATACTTTTAAAATTCAAATTCTCTTTGTGTGTGCAAGACAAACTAAATAGTAGATCACTTACTTCAAATACTTAAATGTGTTCATAAAAATCACGAAATAATTGTGGTAGTACGTAATAGAGAACAAATCTATTATCACATAATGTAATTCATTAATTTTATAAGTCGGCGTTTTTTCATTACTTAATTAAATCACAACATAGTAATTATGAATTTTTATGTTCACAATACTCCACGATATGTTTTCTACATTTTTTAGACAATTATTTTGTAACAGTTTTAATAATCATCATTAAAAATGATTGTAAAATTCATTTGACACTGCAATAGAACTAGGGCATTTATTTTGTATACCTCAACGTAAGCAAAAATACCTGTATGTAACAAGAAAATGCAAATTAAATTTATTTTTTGCTATTGTACGTTGTTGTTTTTCTTTTCCTGTTCCAATTTTGGAAATAGTCATTAATGCGATATTAATTATTGAATTAATTTGTACTTACTACAGATCACCCCAAATTAATAAAGAAATATTTGTTATTCTACTAATATTTTATTCAAATATTTCATTTGGAAATAGTGATGAAAAATTTACATCTTTTATTAAATTAATTCTTTAAGACCTCAACATTTTAGTGTTGATAATTGTTTTACTCAATTTTATGCCGTTCTATAACAAATTATTGCATCTAATGTAACCAAACGATTTGCTTTGGTTTTGAAAACCTAGTCTAAATAGAAAAATGTAATTTGTTTTCTGTTTTAAAACAATAAAAACTAATAAGAAATTTTGTATTCTGTGACATAAAGAACCAAAGTGCTACAAAATTTATTCCATTTATAAATAACATACAAAAGTATATTGCATAAATAGAAATTTTGGTGAAGGCGCCTGGCACACTTGGTGTTTTAGTTATTACAATGTTATTTTTGATAAAAATTAACATACTCTTATTTACCCATGGTTATTAAAAGTATATTGATGCCATTAGAACGTTATTTAAATTTAAAATAAACTTTTATTTCATAAAATAATCATTTTACTAATTGTACATTTTGGGTGGAGGTGCCGGGAAAATTTTTACTTTTATTGTTACAGATTAGATTTAATTGTTAAATTACAGTGTAAAATGATTATAAAAGATAAGATTGTATATAAATGCACACTAAACAGTCATTTGAGTGACAATTCGTTTTATATTAAACAAAAACAATGCATTTTAAGAATAAGGCACAACAGGTTGCCTATATAGTTTGATTATCGGGTTTAATATTGGTGTAATTTGGAAGGAGGAAACTGTAAAACGATATTATTATTATCATTATACATCTAATTGAACATTTTTTTAATAGATTTCTCTTACAATTATTTCGGTTTTTACACCATTTTCAAGGAGTTGATACTTATCAACTTATCAACTCATTGAAAATGGTGTAAAAACCAAAACAATTGTAAGATAAATCTATTAAATATATGTGAAACAATACCAAGTGTTTTTCTACCATTTTAACTATTAAAATGTTTCACCAATCGATAAGCAAAAATCCATTATTAAATCTCACAATAACTAGCAAATTTCTGCAGATGCTATTTTTGATTTGAAGAATGTATTTCAGTAAAACGTGGATAAATTAGGTAATTAAGGACAAAAGCTAACATTTATTTAATTAAATGCCTCTATCACGGTCTCCTGTTTCTATATTTTCCAAGATTAAGTTTATAGATTTCAATTTTAACCAAAAACCATTCGTATATTAATTATATTATGTTATGTATATGTAAGTAAATATTTAATTCAATCCATCTGTTTTAATTTAGTTATTAGTTTAGGTACTTGGAAATATATAAGCTATTATTAGTTTAATTTATATATTAACTACACGCTACCATTAATACCAGGAAAAAATCAAACATTTGGGGTGAATATTTATTATTACTTTATGCATACGTTTCCCTAGAAATTTTTGAAAGCATCTCATCATAAAACCTTTTACGGTTCAAAGCAATAAACTTTTATAATGCTCGTTTTGTTTACCTGTGCGTATGACAATAGAATTTTAGTTGGACGAAGTGTGAGGACCTCCAACAGCGATGGGTAAGGTCATGATTTGGCAGAAGGGCTTAATATAATACTAAGAAACCGTAAGAAACAAAATTATTATGTATTACCACCTCAATTTCACAAACTTTCTGGCAAGTGTAAATATACTCGAATAAATCGACGCTACCTTAAATTCAGCTTAGCCGTTTCGAAAGCGGCCAACAACGTTTAGGCGTGTTGTATATACAGGGTGTACGTTTTCAACCTGACCCCTAGACTATTTTCGGACTGAATTGGAATATCGTTTTGCAATTTTGGTTGAATGAGTTTTCACAGAAGATTTTAAAATATTTTACAATTTCTATCACTTCCGGTTATATCGGAAGTTGACTTCAACTTTGTTATTTTTAATGGAACCCCCATATTTTTTTACATTTCTGGATTCCCCATCAGAAATAAGGGTACATTTGATAATACAACCCTACCTTTATTCTAAACGGTTTTCGAGTTATTCCATTTTTATTAAATTATTCCGTTTGCCGCATTTAATTTTATCGCGGTTATCTTCAAAAGTAATTGATGGAATTTAATGATTTGTCGACATGTTCTTAACGTTTAAGTAAGATATTAATTCGTCCAAAAATTTAAAAAAAGAATCAAAAATGGAGTCAAAATGTATTGAATATCATAAACTAGAAATAAAAAAAAACTCTTGTTTTTTAATAGCAGCCCATATTTTTTTTATACAGACACTATGCATCTAAAATTTATATCTTGTGAGAAAATTTAAAAAACTGATTTAATACAATTTTTTTATTTCACAAATACATTTTTTTAACCAATGACAAAATTATTCTACAACAATTGTTCGAATTGTTGTTCATTAACTTCTAAACATTTTAAAACTCTTTTTTCTACAGACAGGACATCCGATATGACCGGAAGTGATAGAAATTCGAAAATATTTTAAAATGGTAGGCCTTCTGTAAAAACTCATTCAACCAAATTTCAAAACGATATACCAATTCAGTCCGAAGATAGTCTAGGGGTCAGGTTGAAAACGTACACCCTGTATATATATATATATACACAAAAAAAAACTTAAAAACGCGTTTCAACACACAAGGTATCTTCTTCAATAAGATACTATTAGATTCTTATTTACATTTTCGTTTTACAAAATATCTAAGCTTATTTGTTTGATAACAATATCAGCGAAAATACTTTATCACAGATTAAATTTGTTTATATAAGCAATGATTATTTTTTAATTATGTCAATTTTATATTTATATGTTGTAAAATTACGCAGCTGCTGATACTTGATTTTGAAAATATAACGTACGAATTTCTATTTCTATACATAGGTCCCCAAGAAAACTCTTAAAAGGGTTTAAAAAATAAACAGAAAGTGTGTGTCACACAACACAATCCTAATACTTTTAGATATTCAGCTTACATAATTAATATTTATCTATATACGTAGGTATATACGTAATTATATCAACACATGTTTAATTCACACGTTTTTCAAATAGAAATGTATTAATCGTCAAACCCTATAACAAAGGTTTTGAAACTTACCCCTTCGCCGACACCCTATTTTCTCCCTTTTTTATGTTCTAATGAACATTTACAATTCGTTACTTCTTTTGTTACTCTACTTACTAGCCGGTCTACTTACTATGTTTTCTGTAAAGAAGTCCGAAAGAAAAAATTAATTAATTGATAATGACAGACCCCTGTAGAAACCATTGTCGAGTTCGACAATAAACCTGTGAAAAATTTATCAAGTGCTTTATTTCGTTTTTATTTTTGAACTCATTCAATTAATTAATTACTAACCTTCAAATGTGTAGATTTTTATTTATATAGGTATTGTAGCATTAGAAATAAATTTAGAAGATTTACGAAAACACCAAATACCTCAGTATTTCTATTTTGGGTTGCCAAAGTGTACATAGGCTGGCTTTTAGAAATCTTTTTCAATAGATACAAACAACTGTCCCTCAAAGGATCCAATCTATACCTAGACAAACAAAAAGAAGTAAAGGAAGTGTGCAATGTTAAGGGTGGCCGGGGGGTAGCTTAACCTCGTTCCATTGTTTGTCTAATGTCACCAGATTATTCTGCCGAGTTTTGTATAAGGTATGGTTGATAGAATAGTCTTTGAAACGTTTCACATTGAAATGCAAATTTCGTAATTATTTTTCGTTTTAGGAAAGTAATTGTCAGAATCCAACTACTCTAAAATAAAGTATATTCATTCTAGGAAACGTGCAAATTGATACCGTTGTAAAAATTGTTTACGTCGCTATTAATAAAATATCTGTTGAAAAATTAATAATACTTTGTATAAGTAAATAATAACCGTTCGTAAATCCTATCGTATGCAAAAAGTGGGCGATTCGGATTAAAAATAGAAAGATACAATAAATACTATATCACTTACCAATCTCGCATTTGATATCGGCTGCATTTTCAGATGGCTTGCCATTTCGTAAAACTGCAATAAAATAAACGATTTGAATTTATGTTGGAATGTTTTACGATTGAAGCAAAAGAAACTGTTCGTTAAAAATTGAATGGAAAGGCCAAACATTGTAGAATTTAGACATTAATTCTCAGGCGTCCTTTTAATATTAAAAAAAAAATTCTCTCTAACAGTTAAAAGTTTCTTTCCGATTTATATAACAAATAAGGGAGGCTATGTACCACAGTTAAATGGATGCAATTTGAGATGTACTACGCCGTGAGTTTGTTACCTTTGGACCACTCCTTTTCAGGCGGAAATAATAGCTTGGATAGCTTTGCTAACAATCTCACAGGGTGCATACTCAAACTGAATGGTACATTAGACGTTTTAAGGAAACTAAGAATGTTACAGATTTGAAAATTTGGGAGTTATCAAGGATGATCTATTTAACTAAAATAATTTCAACTGTCGGGAACTTCCGGTTATACCGGAAGTTGATGTCAACTTTCTTATTTTAAATGGAATGTTATATTTTTTACGATGAAATCGGATGAAACACAAAATTTTAAGGTGACTTTGATAACAAACTTGTATGCCTATATGTCTACGATGAATAGTTTCTGAGATAATTTAATTTATTGTAAAAAAGATTGCACCGCAACCCAAACTATGAAAAATCATAACTTCCGTAAAAAATGACTTAGAATATTGAAATTTTTACTAATTATAGCCAAGTCATAAGGCTAACGCCATGCCAAAACTAGCTTTATAATTTTTACAGGGTGTTCAGAAAAAAATGCAAAGTTTAAAAACTTCAAACACAAATAACTTCATTTTTTCAAATTGCACCTAGCATATTTTATTTTGTCATTCGATTCCATTTTTTATCCTCTTTCGATCCACCCAGATATTTCCTACTGTTTTATTTGAAAATTTTCGAATAAGTTTGGATATTTTTTTAAATAAGGAATGAAAAGCATCCAATGTATCTAAAGAGGATAATATGCCATTGCCAAACTGCAGTGACTGGAAGGAACGAATTCTCAGCCTTGGATGGAACAAAGCAAGGACTCTTGTGGAAATTCTTACAGGCCACGAAAAACTGCAATGCCACAGGAACAAGCTGCGATTAAGGAAAAGGAAAATTCTATCCACATCCACCATAACTGCTCTGCGCTGGATGAATGTAGGCTACCATATCACAGTCCGCGACGCCCAAAGGACACTTCCTTTGAGGCGTACGCGAAATTGAAGACGTAGAGGGATACGTTAAGGGTTCATCCTTACTTTTGGGGTCCGAATAACCCTAAACCCAAACAGTAACAACAGTAAACAATGGTGCCTACTGGATAGGTTCGACTTGTCGTATACATAATATGATTTTTAGGCTGCACTCGAATTCGTCCCCACAAAGTAGGTACTGCTGCGAACGGTTGATAATTATGAAAAGTAAATACACGAATTCGTACCCGCAACAGTTTTATTGGAAATTCCCAGAAAAGCACAAAATAAAGCAGAATAACGTACATGGTTGCCATGTATCATCGAAGTATACTTTTTCTTGTAATACTTTTGTAAGTTGGAATAAAAGACAGTGGGAAATATCATATATGAATTTTATTTTGTCAAAATGTAAAAATGTGGTAACAATAATATTATATAAATGTCAGAAATCACAGCATATAGCCACAATTAAGCCTTACCAAGGCTTACAGTTTTAAGTAGGTAAGTTTCTTCTATTCGTGTCCTCTTCATGATAATCTATCAGAACACAGTCCCATATTAAAGAAACTTCGTCAAGTTCGCCCTTAGTTTTTAAAAATGCTTTACAATTATCCAATAAAATGTTGTTATTTATTTTACCCCTTCTTAAATAGGGCAACAACAACAAATGTATAAATAACTTTATTTTTGTCAAACTTCTAACAACATTTTTAAGTAAATGCAGTTCATTTTGTAAAAATATCTTTCTAAAAATCTTTCAGAACTTCAAAGAATTGGAAAATGTTAGGGTGGGCCGAATAAAATTAAATTCAGATATGGCAACGCTGCCATCGTTTTCTGGGTAATAGGGCGTAAACCATGAGAGCCAATTCGTGTATAATTAAGAAAGGATTGCTTTTCGAACGGGGACGAATTCGTGTTGCTGATAAACGCTAATTACCTCTTTTTGACGAATCCGAATGCACCGGATTTTTCTAGATTTTTGGAAGTCTTTAGGTACCCCATGTGCCCCAAATGACAGACAGGCAGACATGACGATTTTAATGTTTCGCTACGAAACAATTCTCGGAGTTCCTTCCTTCCCTAGCCTTTGTCCATTTCGTATATGGTTTATTTTATAAAATGGGGACGCTATTACAAAAATGCGGTTTAGGACTACTAGATCATTGTGCTTTTACGTTTTCCTTAACTAATACTAATCGTGAGACTACACAATATTGCCGTTGGCGTAGAGCCGTAGAGGAATTGCCAATGTAAAGTTATCAAAAAATAAGTTGGCGTAGGTACGTGTATAGGTATTAGATATTACACATAACATATAAATACGAAACATATAATAGTTTATTCATAACTAATTTTAGTCTGCGACAGTTGCTAATTGCGCTCAGTGCGTTGCCCCAGCGAACATGCAAAAACCACGTGGTTTTCCTTTCTTTGTAATACGCCGTCTGTTACGTTTTTCCCCACTGCCGCCGATTTTCCCGAACCGTACAGGCGTCGGAATCCAATGGGGACGCTCGTTTCGAAATTGGCGGCCCGGCCATCGGGCACGCTTGCGCGACGTCTCGTACCCTGCGCACATGGATGTCTGATGGCGGTAGAAAATAAACGTTCAGTCGGTTACCAACAAGCGGTTGGTGTGTGTCTCATTGATCACACAACAACAATAATAACCTGCCCTGTAGATGTTTATATTTTTATACTACCAGTGACTTGTTGTAATAAAATAGTTCATTGTTTTTTCAACTTAAGGACTCGACCGCGAGGCCGCGTTGCCTTCTCGTCAGTGGGTTGAGCCGTTATTTTAAAAACATTTAAAAAAAAATCACCAACGACAATCCATAAATACATTAGACTCTCTATCTCTTTAAAATCTCTCGAACAAACAAAAGAAAAGTGCTTTTTTTTAATTGTTCGTTCCGGTCAGAATGCCTGTATCTTGTCTGTTTACCGAAATGGATAGAACAAGTGCAGACGAAAGCTTAGAGACTCGCACATTGCAGCTTGCTTACGAACTTTCGATGTTGCGTATGCCAGAATCTTCGAACCCGGTTTCGGAACCAGAAAGTCCCACAGATTTCGCCCCATTACTCAACCCTCTTCATACTGTCGGTTTGGAAGAAAGCAGATCGAAGAAATCCCAGAACATGACCGAATGTGTGCCGGTACCAAGTTCGGAACACGTGGCTGAAATCGTTGGCAGACAAGGTAAGTTTCAACCCCTTACTAACCAGGACCACTCCCTTATTAACTAACGCTATTAGTTACTTGACTTGATTCACGCACATCCAGTTTTCGTTTTCATTAATTTATTTTTCACATGGTCACCTTTAAACTTTACATTTTAACGTATCATTTATCGGGTAGTTCCCCGGGTTTAGGTTAACGAAACTCGTTGGTATGATACATATTCCTACGCGGCGATTTTTCTTGTTCGTGATCCTATATGAAATTTCACGTAAGTACAAGTTTGAAATTACAAACTCTATAAGGAATGTTTAGTCAGTGGGTAGTATTTACATGTATGTGTAATGAACTAGGATAATCAAAGGATAATATTGGCGCCATTTGATACGTTTCATCCGGAGGATGTGGGGGAGCATTGTTTACCAAAAATAATACCTAGCACACCATTCGGTTTTGATTTCCTTTTCATAGTGAGGAGATTTTTCAATTCATTTTAAATTTTGTAAAGAATTCATGTTTTTTTTAATTTTATCTTCTTGGAGGTGAAGATACCTGTCCTGTAGGCTTTATCCAAGTCGTTTTTTATCTTCTTGGTCATTGTGGTGGTGGTGTGGTCTCTTAAGCGTGATGAAATGTGTTATTTTATCTATTGAAATGAATAGTAATTATCATACGTCAATAAACTTCCAAGAGGTTAAAGCTAGTGCAGTTTGTGTCGGTGCTAGATCTGGATCCTTCGCGAAGTATTATCATTCTTCTAGAGAATCACAGTATGATTTTGGACTTCCGCTGGGTTTTTACTATTTATTACATCTACTTATTATAAAATTTGTTTTATCATTCGCGGTTTTTTTAATTCGTTATCTTCTTAAGGTCAAGTCACGATCGTAACTCTGCTTTTTTTAACATGATTTACAAATGAAATTATCGTGGGCATCGATGTACAAATTTCTCGTTCCGCGTCCTAAATGTAATGTAATGTAATGTAAAGGACTTTTCTAATGGAATTTTTTGGCAGCAAGCTTTTTAAAAACTTTTAACACGTATGTTCACATTTCCTGGCAAACACTACGTACCATGAATTATTAAAACAAACGGAAGGTCTTGATCATAAAGCGATTGCTTTTTATTACTTTGACACTAAAATTTTACAGAGAAATTCTTTTAGTAAGTACTTCCATACAATTTTGATTTAACGCGAATTTGAAAGTAAATTTAATTCACTATTTATGTTTTTGGAGAATTTTTTAGTAAAAAAAAGGTAAATTTAAATAGCACATTAATATGATATTAGTTTTTGAATTCATTTGTACCTACTACAGATTATCTCAAGGATATTTTGTCACAAATGAAACAACAATAGTTCCACTTTAAATCACTTTTATTCTTTACAATTGTTTCACTTAAGCATAAGCATCTTCAGAAGAAGTATTAATTGTGGAAGACAAATTGAAGTGGAATTGTATTTGTTTTATTTGTGGCAAAATATCCATGATAATAAAGTAGATGCCGGTACAATTCAAGATTACCTCAAATTAATGAGGAATTGTTTTATAGGATTTTATTTTTACGTACGATCAATCAAATTCAAAGAAAAACATTTTGTTTTTGTAGTACCTAAGTATATTTTGTACTTTTCTAAAATCATTTCACACGATTTTCCGATTTTCGTAAATAGTAACTTTACATATTTATATTATTTAGAATAATTGAATTTTTTCGACGTTTACTTGATAAAAATTCATATTATACGAATACAAATTAGTAAATACTTATAATATTTTCACAACTTTTTATTTTGTAACATATGTTTCGTCACAATACTGGCTTCGTCAGACAGATTGAGTACTTACTATTGTAGTAACAAAATACGAAGTTGTGAAAACCTTATAAGTTTACTTATATTTATTTATTTCGTTCTAAATACTTATATCTTGCATCCATTAAATTCATCGTTGTAAAATCGATCTTATGGGTTTGTATACCGTTATTTTCGAATTTTATTTCGAACAACAATAGTGCCGATGGCCTTTCTACGAGTGCCCATCGCACTTCCTCTGCAGCTGCCTCCTCTTGCACCACCAATACCTTTTTCTTTAACTTCTTCGAGTACCTGAATTTACAACCAGAATCTACCTGGGCCGAGGAGATTTTGTGAAGAATAAGCACGAGAATAAGAATAAGAAGACGAAAAGATGCTTTCGGTTTGCCAGCGTTATTATTTGCTGCCTCTGCAGATGTTAAAACCCAGACCTTTTACCAAAGACGACAGCAGATGCTTCTGACAAAAAGGGAATAAATATTAAGTTAACTAATAGCTGTGTATATGGGCATTTTTCGAAGAACTTCGGCTCCAAACAGAAAGAACCCTCAACAACATGTTCCGTTAAGAATACCGAATAATGAAATCCTGCACTAAAAATAGAAAATTTCTTTTATAATAAATAAAGGAAGTACCTAATCTGTTCTAGAAAGATTTAGTGGTTTTTGAATTGGATTGAAATTGAAGCACCCTCTGTATGTAAAAGCTAATTTAATTTTCCGAAAAGACGTTCATTTAAATGTAGGAATGTTCATCATATTTTCCATTTTATGATAGTTGGTTCGATGGTAGGTACATTAACACAACAGCCTTTCAAGTTCTGGAAAAAACAACAAAGTTGAAGTCATCGATCGTTTGGAATCGATACAATCGTATTGAATATGGTCACGTATAGCATTTGACTGCACGAGCCACTGCTGTTTTTATGTATCCCTTTTCGTTAGAGTTTGGTTTATGCACTTCCTGTCGTCTTCTCAGAACTTCCTTAACTTTTTTTGTACCGATATTGATCAAATGCAAGTGGTGGTGATGTTTGTTGTTTAGATAACATTATACATATGCAACTAAATTTCTTGATACTAGTAATTGTTTTTTTTCTTAGCTTCCTTTCAGGTGTTTTCCGTAATTTACATAGCGTTTCCGGTTAGAAAACAAATAGTTCTCACCTATGGTTAGGTACCACCTAAATAACGATCAACTTTTTCCATCGAAACCATTCTAAATGATAATCGAAATTCATTCACATTCAAATACTTACGTCCATTTTTAATGTATGCTAACAGTTTTTTTTTTTTTTTTTGAATTTATAAATATGCAGGATCAAATACAATGAGAGTGCTAACTCTACAAAAATATACACATGTATTCTTTTAAATATGTGTACCTGTGTGTGTATATATATATGTATGTATGTATGCCCTCGAAGATTGTATCGAATATTGTTCTAACATATTTTTTTAGAATAGAATAACGGGGTACCACCGTCAAGATTAATAACTTTATAAATGTAACAACCTATTGTTTCATGTAGTGCAAAGCGAATTGAATATTGAAATTGGAAATGATACCAAATGTTAAGTAAAAAAAGTTGATATGGATGGGTATTGAACTAAACAAAAACGTAACATGTTTTACATTTCAAAAATTAAATAAAAAACACTTTAATTTGTTTGGAAAATTTGTTCAACTATAGTTTATCTATTGTACAATTTCTCTTATATATGTTACGATTAGATAAGCGAGCTGACCTAGGTTTACCCGGGTAAACTGCGTAATACCCAAGACTCGTGGGTAAAGTTCAAAATATATTTGGAATTATACACGTTTCGGGCTTTACCCGGGTAAACCGCGTTTTATCCGCTTTCGCTTGGTTAAATTTGGATGTACCATAAATGACTCATACAACTCAAAATGTTATTAAGCTATATCTGCGCTTGTGTGAAGGGTGCCAAAAAAACTGAATTCTGTCAAAAAATGATTTGTGGTTAGGTTAGGTAAAGCTATTGGAAATCTTTGCAACTTGAAATGTCACAGCAGCTTGTCTTGTTTGAACAAATAAGTACTCGTGAGTAAATTACCTTTAAGAGAATACAGTTTTAGAATTCTAATTTTTAATAATTGGAATTATCTCCGGGTTGAGTTGCCGTGGTCGATTTTGGCTTTGTTTACCAAACGTTTCATCCTCTACTACGGAGGACATCTTCAGTGGCGTAGTCGAAGTCTTCTCGGCGATGAATCTGCGACGAATTCGCCGAGAAGACTTCGACCACGCCACTGAAGATGTCCTCCGTAGTAGAGGACGAAACGTTTGGTAAACAAAGCCAAAATCGACCACGGCAACTCAACCCGGAGATAATTCCAATTATTGACACCGGCCGTGAAAGCCTACATTCCACTATTCTAATTTTTATTTGTAAAATGTATTTTTTTAATTAAATATGTCTTCAAACATTAATGGCCTTGTCATTTATGGTACATCCAACTTTAACCAAGCGAAAGCGGATAAAACGCGGTTTACCCGGGTAAAGCCCGAAACGTGTACAATTCCAAATATATTTTGGACTTTACACAAGAGTCTGGGTATTACACAGTTTAAACCTTGGTTAACTCGCATATCTAACTTTACCCGTAACATATATATTACTGTCTTTTATAATCTAAGGGGTGGGGTATAATAGTGGATTGTTTTCAAAGTTGTTTTTTTTAAGTTTAAAGATGTTTCACCAAGATTTCACAGCCCAATGGTTACACTATATTTTTTTATAGTTATAGAATTATTTATTTATGTAATTCTGAAAACCAAGTGAATAAGTATTATCTGTAAATAGTATTCCATGAAAATTAAAAACTCATCAGAAAATTTCACGTCTGGCATTTTTTTATCGTTTTTGTTTAGAGTTGCAGAATTACTTATAATAAGAGTTTGAAATAAACACGTACAATAATTATTTATATTATATGTATGTGTAAAAGTTGTTTCTTGTATACATAATAACGTAATAATATATGTACTATATGTAAACGTTGGTTTGCTACCGTGGCAGTTGTCCACCTTTATGCATGCAGTATCACACTCCAAAGATAAGAAGAAATACGCTTTCAGTATTAGCAAATTACCGGGCTCCAGTTTTACTCGCCTAATATTTTTTTTGCAGCTGACCGAGATATAATTTATTTATACGTAGAAGTTGTTTGTGTGTTTTATGAACGTATGAAAGGAAATTAAGCCAATATAATTCATAGAACTAGATACGGGTGTTGAAACAATTGAAAACCTACATAAACTCCCTCAGAAGTATGTGTACCTACTTTCATCTATCAGTTAGGTATATATGAAGCAATCAGAAACAGCAATAGCAAACTTTTTTTTGTAATAAATTCTATTGTCATTACTTTATGGAAAATAATATTATGTAATAACATTAAGATGATTTTCCGAGCTTGTGGACCATGGTCTGACGTTTCGTCAGCGGCTGCGGCTGACATCTTCAGAAGTAGGTACATACGACATCAAACGACTGCGAGATCGAAAGCTGCTACAACGACCAAACCACCAACGCTTCTGAAGATGTCAGCCGCAGCCGCTGACGAAACGTCACACCACGGCCCACAAGCCTACATACTACAATTATTTAATAACAATAATAAAAAACACTTGACTAAGTTTCACTAATTTTATTAAGTAACCAAATTCTAACAATTGTTTCGGCTGTTATGCCATTATCAAAGAAATTACAATATTAGCAATGATCAAATTGAGAAGGGGTGAAATATTAAAATCTATTTGGTCATTCGTGATAAACTTGTTGCTGTGATGGGCCTTAGTAATTTCATGAATTTCTAGGAAGTTGAGTCTTTTGCCTTTTGGTACATTGTGTAATAATTTGACATTATCAAGATCTAATAAATGTTTGTACAGGCAGTTGTGATACACATATTTAAATTTTGTATAATTTTTTTGTGATCATTTAATCTATTTTTTAATGAACGACCAGTTTGTCCGATATAATAGGCTTCGCATTTTTTACACTTGATTTCATATAAGCCTGATTTTGAAAGTAAATCTATTTTCTCTTTATTATTAACAAGTAATAATTTTAAATGAAATTTATTAACACATACAGTTTTGGATATTATGTTTCTTTAGTCGATTATTAATTTTATAGTTTAACTTAGGTACATAATTGTTAGAATTTGGTTACTTAATAAAATCAGTGAATTTTAGTCAAATGTTATTTTATTATTATTGTTATTAATTTGAAATTATGTTTCACCAAGTGCCCTGCGAATCATCGTTTTTACATATCATATTATTTACTTAATCAAATGAGATACAATTTCAAATTAGTAAAAACAGTGGAAAATTTACCAATTTAAAATTGTGTTTTATTTAATTAAGTAAATTCTATTGTCATATTTGTCCCAGAAGTCCGTAAAGTCTGGTTGATTTTCCGGAATTCTGTATACAATTGAAGTTATTGAACAAAATTGATTCAGGAATATAATTTCTTCCCCTATTTTATTACGCTTTTCACCACTTTTCCCTTTTTTGCTATAAAGATAAAGACAAAATATAATTACCTGTAGATTTTCTGAAAATATAGATAATTATGCAATGCGAAAGAAACAAAAAAGTAGATAATAGAAATTAATAAAGAGGTTATAAGTGTTAAGGTAAGAAGTACCTAGTTATAGCTGTATAGCGCCATTTACTGATATTTGCTGCTAACTGAAGAATTTCATATGTCAGACAACAAGGTAGCTACAAAGTATAACTGAATCGACGACACAGCTAAAAACTGTCCTAATATTTCATTAAAAAAAAGCTGTTAAAACCTTAAAATCTCTGTAGAAGTCCTAGTTGCATACATACGATGTTATTGTCCTATAAATTTGTCGAGTGTTACAAAAGTGTATTTTGTTCGCGTTTAATAACACATCCACTTGCAGAATTCGATCTTTCGAAACAAAAAACAAATGCAGTGCATATACATATATACACATGCATCTTTAGGTATGCAAAATGCGAGAGTTGAAGGTTGAAAAACCGCATTATTTTACATGGGTTCATTTTTAACTGCAGACGATCGTATTTCAGCGGTTACGGTCATATTGAAGGAATATGTCTGCTCGACTGTGTAAACTTTTTATTTAATAACCTTTTGTTGCGACGTCGTCATGGACAGCATCGTCGTCGTCAATGTCGACGTCGACTGCACTGTTTTCCTTCGCGATTATACACCAAACACATTAACCGTACCCCTAGCTTGCAATCACATTTCTTATTTATTATCTACTGCAAATATTTGCGGCTAATTATTATCATCGCAGATTTTCGTTATCGATTATTCTACATAGATTACGTAATCGTACGAATCGTCATTAGCATCATAACAATAGATTAGTTATTTATGTCAAACTTATTATTATCTGCGTTAATGCGCTGTTTGGAGATTGAGAAAACCGTCAGAGTTGTCAGGAAAATCACGAATTCCAGAAGGGTAATTCAAAGAAATTCCTTGAATGTTTGTAAGTGATAAAAAATAATATATTTTAATTCGAAACTTTTAAACAGAAACCGTTTCTGGTAAAAATATAAACTTGAAATAATCCAGGATTCATTTCAAAAATTTCATCGGGGAACCTGGAATTTCGCAGGCTTTAGGCTTTAGGTTTTTGGGTTTGCATTGCGTCAGTTTTTGTTCTTCGGGGCCGGTTTAAATGTTGGGCGATCTGAAACAAACTAGAATTAAAATTCACGATCTATAAGTTCAGTTAAGGGTAGTGTTTGTGTATCGTGTGTTATACGGGGCCTAGTTAGTGTTGGTACGTTATGTTGGTAGAGGTATCGAATTATAATGAAAACACGCCCCATTCAGGGTCGCTATAAAACGAAACTGTCTATTAAGTTCACCGTAATGAGGTTGTTATGACCTCTTAGGCGGCGAAACTCGACCAATGTTACCTGTGCAAATGGTAACAGAATATATACATACATGTATGTCTGTCTGTCTGTCTGTAGGGAGTGCACGGCTCAATGACGTTCCGCAGCCGCTGCAGTGCAACTGCAGCGGACGATGCATCTCCCTTTTGTTCTTTTGTGGCCACGCTTGAACTCCAACGGAGGTCAATCGACGAGAAGCTTTCGACTCGAATTCCCTCTTTTGTTCCGAAACAAAAAACGAAGAATTTTCGATTATTTTTCAAACACGCAGACACCGGACATTCAGTAAATAAAACAACATCTGTACGCTTGTTGGTTGTTGTTTTTTTTTATTTTACTTCTTTTTTTTCTTCTTAATTTGATCGCCTTCTTATATTTTATTATATATACACAAGTCTGTGTATGTATGTGTGTGATTGATCCTTCGGTGCATTACTAATTGTAAGACGTTTTATTCTGTCAAGGTTGCCGATTTCGAGGCTCTTTATGATGATATAAGACTTTAAATTACAATAAATAACAAAGAAAATCCTTGTACAACTTTATAAAAGATTATACGAAAAGCTTCTTGAACTTCGTTACCACTTTGGTTCTTTTGATGAAAGAAATAAAGCATTTCATAATGTTTATTCTATAATATTGTTGCCAATTTTTGTAATTTATATGATAATCCAGCCTAGGGGTCATTAAAATGTTTCTATATTTATAACAATTAACAGTAGTTATTGTCTTATAACCAGCCACAAACAAAAAACGACAGATATAATAAAATAATCAATTTATTACAACCGGAAATTTTAATCTATAAAAAGTAATGTCTGGACGAATTTATTTTATATAATTTTTCCGAATAATGATGACACAATTGTATCTACAAATCAGTGGTGGCTCGTGAATATGCTACTCGCGGGTAGAAAAGACAAATTATTAATCATAGAGCATAATAGTAGTAGTATAATGGATTTTATGTGACCGCAATCATAATTCTATCGATTTAACTATCAACGCCCAATTACTATTTCTATCTTAACAAATGGACTGAAAAGTCCCGGGCCTAACAAAGAAATCACGTTTTTTTTTGTTCAAAATTGGCTTTATTCATCAACGTAATCTCCATCAAGAGCAACACAGTCATTCCAGCGTCGCTCTAACATTTCAATACCACTTTTGTAGAACAATTTATCTTTTACCTCAAAATAGGCTTCAGCGATAACCTCTTCATTCGAGCGAAATTTCTTGCCGGCGAGCATTCTTTTGAGGTCTGTAAACTGCCAGTAGTCGTTGGGAGCCAAATCTGTAGAATACGGTGAATGTGGGAGCAATTCGAAGTTCAATTCATGTAGTTTTGCCATTGTTTTGATGACAAATGACTTGTGACACGGTGCGTTGTCTTGATGAAACAATTTTTTTTTCTTTGCAATTTTCGGTCTTCAAACGCTTCAATAACGCTACATAATTACTACAATTCACTGTTGATGGTATTTTCCTTCTCAAGATAGTCCTTTCCAGCTTTGAACGAGGTTCACCAATTACTATCCACTCAGATGTCGATCATTTTGGTTGGGTGGATCCATGTTTCATCTATTCGACATATATCACATATCGACGCAAAAAATACTGTTTGTTACATTTAAACCAAACACTGGCCAAACACTGCTCAGAATCATCAACACGTTTTAGTTTTTGGTCAGCAGTGACCAAACACGGCACCCACTCTGACAGTCATAGTCTCATATTCTCATAGTCAAATATTCATGCAACATAAACCCAACACGTTCTTTTGATATCTTTATGATTTTATTTGTCTAACTCACGCAATTTAACTTTTCGATCATTCAAAACGATTTTGTGGATTTTTTTTATATTTTCTGGTTTTCCTCATTTGGACGTCCATTGAGTTCTGCATCATCAGTGTCTCTGTCTCTACGACCACGTTTGAAGTCAACAAACCAACGTTTTATTTTGTTTTGGTTGTTTCCGATGGAGCGGAGTCACCATAACACTCTTCCACATTTCAAGACATTGCTTCGCTTGAACGGTATTTTGCCCATCAAGAAGCAGTGTAAAATTAAAACACGAAATTGTTTTTATCCATTGTTTTGAAAATAACAAAAGTAGCTAGATAAAGTCACTCTTAGCACAATAACTCACAAACTAATGAATAGAATATCATGAAATTTTAACAGCTGTCTTTTGAAGGTTAATACTAACTGAAAATAAAAGTAGCGCCATCTATGTGTAAGGCCCGGGACTTTTCAGACCATGTGTTAACATTTTAAGCTAGGGTTTTCGTAATTATATTACAAAATCTGCTTACATTTATTGTGTGTGTTTATATTTGCAAATGTATGTAATATTTCACATGATACGATTTATTTGGCGATAAGGGAATGATATTAGAATAGTTTGACTTGACCTTCGCGCCTCAGTGTCCCCGTTGCTGCCTATTCTGTGTAATTAGCTCAAATCTTAATTATCACAGCAGTACTTCCTATAATATCGGTCTGGTGTTATCAAAACTTTAATAAATTTATTATTATGCACCAATACGTAAATACACATCAATTATTTAGCACACTAAATAAATTTCAACATAAACAATGTCTGTATGTTTTTTTTTTACTTAAGTTTTCGACATTGAATTAAATTGTTGATGCAGGAATTAATAAGACATCTTGATTTATTAATTATTCTAAACTAAATATATACCCCGACGAATAAAAGTTGAAATTAATTGGTGGTTTTGTAACGCCCCGAATTTCTCAATATCAATTATTTAAAAAAAGCCGGTTTTTATGAGAGGGTATTAATAACTTGATGGATTACGTTACAATTCGTGTTAAAATTCTATAAACCTACTGTGCTGTTTACAACTAGGTATTACTAGATACGATAATTTTATATCTGTTATTTGAGAAATGATATTATTCTCCTTACTGTAATCATTCAATAATGATGGAGACGTTTAAAAATTGAGAATTGCTCAATGGAATTCATTATTAATTAATTGAATAATGTACTCACTGGCAAGTGTTTTCTTTTTAAATTTCAATAGTTTACAAAACGAACATAGAAATATACTTATATACATAAACACGGTTTATCTTTGAAGTATCAATCGAGTAAATGAAAGTATATGTTAATGTCACTCATTAATTATTAAAAATCTACAATGTAACTGTTAGTATCATATGAATTTTATTTTATTTTTAGTTTCGATGTCGAATTTTAAATACGTGATGATACGATTCGTTATGTGATTTTTAAATGATTTTATTAATTATTACTAATTCATCTTGCTTACAAACCGAACGTAACGATTCAGTGATTGAACAATTAAGGTTTCTAGTATGTAATGGGGCCCCGTGCTAATATTTTTGTAATAATATGTATTGTCTTTAATCGCTAAAATAATTTTACAATTTTGAGTATGAAATATGCTTATCAGCGATGATAACACTGCGTAATGTTTGTATGATTCATTGAATTAATGAAATGAATCGCTCAAGTGAACGATTATAAATATACTCAATAAAATATTTGAAAGAGTTTTTATTTGGAATATTTAAGGGATTTAAAAAAATGGTCGAAAATTGGAAGTATAAAATGCCACTTTGATTGTATTGTACCTAACATATAATACATTAATTCGCTTATGTTTTTAGCAAAACAATTGCTAGTCCAGTTTTGTTTTCCCATTTGTTTCTTCTTTTTTTGCGAATAAAACAGTTTGAACCTACCTAGTTTATAGCAGCAGCCTACGTACTATATGTGTGTCTGTCAGTGGCACTGTTGGTATTATTACCAATTGAATAAGTAAATTACTAAAGTTTGCATTCCATTGGGGGAATGTTTCGGAAATAGCTGCTCAGTCTGTTTTATAACAGTTACTACAAAATGTCTACAGTCGTACAGATACAAGAAGCTCTATTATTACATCTGTCTGCTGAACGTAAAAAAATCGTAATGCTTGTCGATACAATAGTTTTTTCTGATTGATGAATTAAATGATTTTGAGAAGATACATGCAAAATTATTAGAATTTTTGTTTATCTGTCTATGGGTGTAACAAGAAGGTAGTTTTGTTTTTGACGTTGCTGCGCCCTGTACATTTTATTTCATCCAAATCGGTTAGGTTATGTTAGGTTAGGTACGGATGGTACCGTCATCGATGGAAACAAAATAATTTTCAATTAAAGAAAACACTTATTATAATTCACAATTATTTATTAGAAAACATTAACACATTCGTTTCGATCTTTCGATCATTATCAAAGAGACAATCAGAGTGTACTAAAATTAAAGAAGGCTGCGAAAGTATTTATTTGCAGGGATTAATGGCTGGAAATTCCGACATTCGACCAAATTGAAGGGTACAATAGCCCTATATTCCGTACGATTGCAGGTAATATCGGAATTTCCAGCCATTAATACCTGTAAATAAATACTTTTTAAATTTTAGTACACTCTAATTGTCTCTTTGATAATGACCGAAAGGTCGAAACGCATGTGTTAGAGTTTTCTAATAAATAATTGTGAATTTTAATAAGTGTTTTCTTTAATATATTATTACAATGTTTCACAAGGAACCAACCGCAAAATCTATTGATATTATCAAAATGATTTTACTGTAGGAGCTGGGACACAGACATATTTTTAAGAAACAAAAAAGACCTTCCAAAAGTTGAAATCAATTGCAAATGTTTTGTTTAAGGAATTTAAATGGGTCTTTCACTGTAATATTCTACAGAGATCTCTTGCAGTATAATGGGGTAGATTCTTTCAGAGTTCCTTAACAGTTAAGACAAAAACTAAAAATGAACAAAGTTCTTCATCATTAACCACTACTAATTAGATTGTTCGCCAAGTTTAATTTACAATATGCATACATATGGGGTGTTTCATTCGCATGTTTTCCTCCATCTATATCATTTGTTGTAATATTATGATCACGATATTTCATTATGTATTCGTCTAAGTACATCGTAATAATGATTATTTCCTATAACATTTCCCGTCCGTGGGTTGACAGTAATTTTATAGAATAAATAACAATGATTCCGGTGCGGTTTCTCTTTCAAATGAAAATGTCGTTGAAACGACGGTTGGTAGTTCAAGGCCGCGATGACGGCGGAGTTCCATCATCGTCATCGTCATCATTACGGCCATTCGCTTTTGCTTTTGCCAAGACATGACCCAACTGCACCCAAGCGCTAAACGATAACTCCCAACTTCAATCCATTTACAAACCCTATGAACAAGAACCGCTCTTTATACAATATTCTCAAAATAGTCCGTTTATTGTTACCTTTCATCGTGTAGGGTCATTTCCCCGCTCGGAGGATTTTTGTTGGGGGACTATGGCTGCAATTGGGCTGTGCCTTTCCATCACCGCGGTTTTTTACACGGAGATAGAGGAAGATGTAAGATACAAAGTTACACGTACACGTTCGTACATTTTGTACGTAGACTATTTAGCTTGTGAACTAAGCGTAACAGTTTCCTTGACCTTCTGTAGAACCATAACCGTGTTCACATCGTGACAATGGTCCGACGGTTGTCTTTGTATGGGCTCAAAAGTGTCAATAATCGGCGTCTATGTGCGTCACATGCATTTCCCTGTTGGTTATTTTAAAGGGCTTTCAAAATGTATAACTTATAAACTAACTGGATATTATAAGTACTAACCAAATATGAAGATGATATCAACAACAGTATATAGTTGATCTATAAATTGTCCCAAATTAATAGCTAAAGCATGAAACCGTATCATATATGTACATAATATCTGAAACATTGGATAGTTCGTACACCAGCTGGATAATACCGATACAAAATATCCAAAATTCATAGATGACTTCAAAAGTGTCAATAATCGGTGTCTATGTGCGTTACATGCATATCACTGTTGGTTATTTTAAAGGGCTTTTAAAATGTATAATCTACAAATTAGCTGGATATTATACGAACTAACCAAACATGAAGATGATATCAGCACGAGTGTCCAGTTGATCTATAAACTGTCCCAAATTAATAGCTAAAGTATGAAACCGTACCATATCTGTACATAATATCTGAGACTTTGGACAGTTCGTATACCAGCTGGATAATACCGATACAAAATATCCAAAATTCATAGATGACTTCAAAAGTGTCAATAATCGGTGTCTATGTGCGTTACATGCATATCACTGTTGGTTATTTTAAAGGGCTTTTAAAATGTATAATCTACAAATTAGCTGGATATTATACGAACTAACCAAACATGAAGATGATATCAGCACGAGTGTCCAGTTGATCTATAAACTGTCCCAAATTAATAGCTAAAGCATGAAACCGTATCATATCTGTACATAATACCTGAGACATTGGATAGTTCGTACACCAGCTGGATAATACCGATACAAAATATCCAAAATTCATAGATGACTTCAAAAGTGTCAATAATCGGTGTCTATGTGCGTTACATGCATATCACTGTTGGTTATTTTAAAGGGCTTTTAAAATGTATAATCTACAAATTAGCTGGATATTATACGAACTAACCAAACATGAAGATGATATCAGCACGAGTGTCCAGTTGATCTATAAACTGTCCCAAATTAATAGCTAAAGTATGAAACCGTACCATATCTGTACATAATATCTGAGACTTTGGACAGTTCGTACACCAACAGGATAATACCGATACAGTGTATCCAAAATTCGTAGGTATTTTAGTTAAACAGAGATGATTATTGGTTAATACAACTTGTGCTATAAACGTAGTTAGTTATCACGTGTCTTAACCCAGTAAAAAGGGTCGCTTCTTGTTTGTTAGGGCGATTAAAAATAAAATTATGATTCTGAATAAAAGAGTTACAGTGCTGCTTTCAGACTCTAGGTTAAAAATGTAACTGTCATCTGTCACTATAATATAAATCTCATTATTTTTTAACACGCGCTATTTATTATTTACCACAAAGGAAGGATTCTTAAAAGTTTTGTATGTGCATCACGGTTACAATTTGCACAAAATTGTTGATTAGTTAATGGAGATACATATTGATTTTTAGTTTGGTATGTATATATATTTATTAACAATATATTTCATTTAAAAAATTCTTGTATAGATGACCCTGGTTTCTGACATCGGCATTCAAAACCACAGCCAGTTAAAGGTATATTCATTCCGCTTGGTTATTTCGAGAGGCTTTTTTTTATAATTTCCTGAGGACGATGGCATCGAATGCCAAGGTCCCATTTACAATTAGTAACCAAAACAGATGAAGGTCTCATGTTTTTTCATTACTAAATATGATTTATTTTAATTTTCCTTTCGCAAGCTGAATAAACCGTCCAGTGCACCTACATTTCGCATTTACACGCGAAATAATTAGAATTAGTTACGAAATAGCGATTCAGGATAATAAAAAGAATTGCCATAAAATACCTACTAATAACTATTTTTTTCTTCACAAAATTTGCAATTTTTTTTAACTATTATGATTATATTATATGTAATAATCTGCCAATGTCCATAGTTATTTAGACAAAGATAAACACAAAATGTTTCAAGAAGTATATTGATAAACTCACATGAAGAAGATTATCTTTAAGCGAAACAATTGTAGTGTTTATCGATACACATCTTGAAACATTTAGCATTTATCTTTTTCTAAATAAGCATGGATCAGTTTCAACAAGGGAAGACTTCAACAATCAATATAACATTCATGGTTCTAACGTACAAAAGTTTGTAATGGAAATCGATGCAGCTATCTCCTCTAATGGTGTATATTGTACCTATCGTAAATTGCTGATTGTGGAAGTCTTAACTTGTTTAAACTGGTTCATAATTTTAAAAATGGAAAGACAAAAGAATTGAAGCTTTATATTTGTATTCACTACAATTGTTTCGCTTAACTTACGCTTCTTCAGGTGAAGATATAACAATACTTGTGATTAGTAACTACCTATATATACCTACCAATTATTATGGTGGGGGAATTAGATATTGACATTTAGTAAAGGAGAACTTTTTACATCTAATTGGTCGTTCAAAATATTATTATCTTTATTATATCGATTATTTAATTATTAATTAAAAGATCTGCGTAAGCCGAATTAGTTTTTTTATTTATAAAACTCTTGTAATGTTCGCTAATACGAATATCAAATGAACGACCAGTTTGACCTATATAGACTTTCTCACAGTTGGAACAACTAAGCAAATAAACACCTGATTTTGAGTTATTAGGTGTTTTACATTTGTTATTTAAAATAAATTTGCCTAAAGAGTTATCTGTTTTAAATGATTAAAGACTATTGTGTTTTTTTTAATTGTTAAAATAGGAAAATTTTAATACTAATGGCCATAATTTTAATCTAGAATTTAAAATTTTACATATTCATAATAAAGGTAGAAAATTGGATTTACTAGAGAGTTTAGAAATTAATCGATATAATAAAGATAATAATATTTTGAAGCGAAACAATTCTAGTGAATACAAATGTAAAGCTTCAAACTTTTTGTGTTTTTCAGTCTCTATCGTATGTATTCACAATGACGTAATGCTGTGCACCAAAGATAAGTGCTCTGCAGCATAGGTTTAGGTTACGTTATGGTGGAGAAGATTCCCTAATTGACATATAAAGTTAAATTTGGACGATTTCAAGTTAATGCGCAATGCGAACGTGTTGGCGTGACATTTTCATATAGCAATTTGGTTTGTTTTAACTTAACTTAAAATAATATTAATTTATGTTTGGAATATTGATTTGGTATTAAAAAAATATATTTTGACGTCTTTTTCCGCGAATTGAAAGTCAACGAACAGCACCCAGGATTGACCAATAATCTAGCTGTCTTCTCCTAGTTTAAACTTATTGATTCTGGTCAATTCTTAACTTAGATAACTAACTGGATATGTGTGTGAACCTTATGAATAATGCCTTCCGATTATAGAACATGCAATTGACCTGTCGGTGGTTTGTTTTGTTTCTTTTTCTAGGTGACCTCACTCCATAAAATCTTCTCCTGAATTAATAATTTACTTGCACGCTAATAGAGGTAGCGACTGCAACAACTATTAAATTATAGATATACGCCGTTTAAGTCTATTAACTGACAAAGACACTAACGTCCTTTATATCCTTCAACAGGAATTGCATTAGCTCTAATAACCCAATTCAATTAAATTAATTGATTCGAACCAAATGCATATGACCACAAGCCATTGCAAACTAACAAAGACAATTGTCATTTAGTTAAACTGATTAACATTTGATTCCAAATCTGTGAACAATATTTGACCAGAGTTGAAAATTTGAAACTAGAAAATCCGGAAAATTAATTTAAAATGCAAATAGTGACCGTAGTGTTGATTCTAGTTTGGACGCAATCGGTTTATTCTCATGGGAAAATAGAAAAGGTACGTTGGCTTTACGAGGGGAGATTCCCCATTAAAAGGACTAGAAATTGGGTGCCCTTACACTACCTACTGTTTTTTGTGTCTCTCTTCAAAAATGTTTCTTCTAATTACTACAATCCTGCACAAAAAAATAACAGTAAGTAGTATGGGGGTTAATAGACCTTTAGGTTGTTAGAAACTGGAAAAGAAATACATTTCATTTTGTTGGCAAAACTTTCCCAAAAATTTCATAAAGTGCAATTATTAGGCCATAGCTAGCTTGAATGAAATCTGCAATTAAATGTTTAATAGAAGAAGAAGAAAAAAATGATTATGTTAAATGATTGGTCGATGTAATGGACCAATACAAAATTAGGTATCGTAAGCACAACGATTCCGATTAATTGGAAAATAAATCGGGGCATATGAAATTGGTTGTGTAATTATTTATAGTTCTCTAAAACTACATAAACCGCAATAGTTTGTAAGAGTAACCGGCTAAGCCAAAGCCAACCGTAAACGGTTGTTATTACATTACGTATTATAGGTACGAGTCGTTTCTGGGTTCATGGCCATTCCTAAGTGTGATTTCCTCTCGTATTTGCCGAGAACCAGTGCGAGCTTAATCGAGAATATTATGGACATATTTTTTCACTTTACTAATTGAACCGAAGCACCGGTGGTACTTAATCACCAGATAATGCCCGAGAAATGTATGACATTAATCATAGACAATGTTGCTGTTAGTGAATAACGCCCAACATTTTTAAACTCAGTAGCTACTTTTTTCCAAATTAATCAAGTATGTGTATGTATGGGTGGATATTCATTCATTCAATTTTTTGTCTAATGAAAATCACTTGCAATTTTTCTTCGGCGTGGTCTACCGGTCTAGATAATAATAGTGTTTAGACCGGTTCGATTCTGCAAGTTTCTCTATGGTTTTCTTTCATTTATCGACTCATTCCCCAACCAGCGCCCACCCTTTCTCGCAATTCCTAAAATGAGTCTGAAGACCTAGCTTTGAAGTAACTGCCTTAGTAGCTGTTGGGAACGAAACGAGCAGGTTTTTTTTAAACTCAATTAAAAGAAGATGATTCCTCAAAACATATCGAACAAAAAAAAATATATATATATATTTTGTCGATCTGGTTTAACATTACTGAATCCCACAGATTTAGTCAAAATATATATAAAATGAAACATTTTGTGTATTTTCTTATTTTTACATAGCTATTCTATAATGTTTCATCAAGAATGCACCATTAATAGTCTTTTAAAATATATACGTATATTAAGGGTTAATTCAGGTGGAAGAATACAAACAAGACGTTGCGTATTTTTTTTCATATGTACATATATTATTTACCATTCGTTGTAAGTTACAAATGAATTCAATATAAAGCAAAGGAAATAAAATCGCTTTTTTGTTTCACACTGGAATTTATTACTTTTCGGACGATTGTTTCGACTGGTAAAGCCTTTTTCAAGAGAGTACAATAATTACTCTAAATATTACATTTGAGATGTACTAGTGATTTTTGAAAGGGGGTGGAAACCAACCTAATTGCTTGTCTATTATTCAGTTGTTTGGAACTTTAACAGGTCGTTAATGGTACTATTCTGTCTTGTGTTAGAAATGTTTTTTAAGATAGTCCTTTTGTGTTCTTCAAATTTAGTTCTTAGGTTAATATCCGTCACAATTACATACTACAATTTAATTTATAAACTTTTATATTATTTCTAATATGTTTCACAAAAAATCAATTGCAAACACAATCCATCGGCCTCCCTTCGCTTTCTATAAATCATCGTTTATTTTTCTAGCTTTAAAGTTGATATTCATTCTTGAAATTTGGAAGTTTATTAGGCACGTGTTAAAATCTAAAACGTAATATCGTCTTATGTAATAATATTCTTCTGGACAGGTCTGTAGTTCAGTGTCCACTTCCATTTCTTGTTAGCACCAGCGTATTAACATAAATTTATAGGTAAAATATGCGGTCCATATTGACTCATCATCGTCATCAGTGGTCAAAGATAGGGTCGGCGGCTTTTATGGCAAGTACGTTGCCATTGGGACCTTAAGTTCCGGGTTCAAGTAAACAGTGTTTTCCGGCCATTCTCCTTGAGCTGGTAATGGCAAACTAGCCAAGTATTCACACCAAAAGTGCTCACAGAAACAAACGATCATTCTGTTCAAATTTTATTTCCTTTTTGACGTTTTTATGTCCAAATTGATAACAGATTAAGCGAGACAACCCAGTGACTGAACAAAATACTTTTTCTCTTTCAAATAAATTTTATAGATATAAACGTACTCCTTTCTCAGTTCTTTCTTTTATTTTATGTCTTACTATTTGATGTTAATGGTTTTGGTAAATGCAAAATATGCAATACATTACGTTTTGTCCATTAAATATTGCTAAACATCTGAATGTGTGTCATACGTATGTATGTATGTTAGATATTATTACAATTTTTTTTCAATGGTCCATTATTTGAAAAATTACGTAATAACGTACGGCGTTAGTGTTGCATTCAATCGCAAATTGCATTATCGTAGACCAATGAGTAATTTAGCTCAATATAATAGATTGAACTTGTCCGATTCAAACGCAAATATTGCCTAATATCCGACCACCCTTTTTTTAATAAATTGTAATTAACGTACGTTCGTGATAATTTGATAAAATATATTCATACAAAACATAACTGTTTCCTTTAAAATAATAAATACAATACTGTACTACTGAATATCAAAATTTTATCAGTAGATATATACAGTGAATCATCAACCGTGATTGACGAGGCATCAGGAACCAAATGATGATCTATTGTCACATTAATAATAATGCATCTTTTCGTTAAAATAAAAATATAAATGATTTGTAATTTACTGTATGAGCATGTTGTTAATGGTAAATTTACTGATCTACCTGTTTAGAAATATCTCTAAAATAAAAGAAAAAAACTTTTTTGTGTTTCATTCCCACCAGCTACTCGTGCTGGTTGGTGGGCGGGCAGTCCCTCCGACCTACACTGTAGTGCAAAGCCGGAGGGTAGGGCATAAGGCCCTCTTCAGCATCCTTGCAGGAATCGTGGGAATGGGTGGGTGGTGTGATCTGGTTAGGGAGAGAAAGATGAGACGGACGAAATGATGACATAAGAGAAGTAAAAGATTATCTGTGGATTATTACTGCCTCTGCATTTGCCTAAATTTTTGATCAAAGAAACTACAGAAAACTTGAACCAGGGCTGTCGGATCCGGGTTCCAACCGGTGACCTCCCGAATGCTAAGAAATGATCTAGAGCACGTCACCACGCCGCTCGGTAAAATTTGGAAAGACCAAACTGAGTAGTTACGAAAAAAGGCTTATACACATTCCATCATGTCCATAATGGTTTTGCCTCAAAACATTCGAGTTACTTAATTAAACTTTCGCCATTGCTCAATCAAACAAAACAAACTTAAACTACTTATTTATCTGTCAAACAATAATGCACTTTATTTATATCACTTTGTATCTCGCCGTTGAATATTTATATTACGCGTTCGGAAATCAATTGTCCGTCTGGTCCAGAGACGAGAGTATTTATTTACCGAAAGAAATTACTAGAAAACAGCCGAATATATTTCGACCGCTTTCCAAAGAAAACAACTTGTTATTACAACAGAATATTCTCGAGCGTATATTGTCCGGCATCGATTTTTCTCAATATGAAACGCGCCGTCTTCCAGTTGAGTCTGCGCTAATCGATTTATCGCATTACATTAATAATTTATGTTAAGTTATTATATTTTAAGAAAAAAAAAGTAGGTAGGTACAATTGGTTCTGTTTTTTGTGCCAAGTTTCATTAGTAAATTAGTAATTTATTCAATTAATTATTTATCCAATACACATTGAACTCTTGTGTGTATTTAGCAAAGTACTCTTTCATGAATGTGTTGTGTATTTTACATTACAGTAACAATACGAAGTAACAAAAGAGTAGATTAGTTGAAGATATCTATCTTCGCAATTAGCAACGTGCATCCTCTATAAAAAAAAGTACAGGAAAAACGAAACGAACTCGTTGATGGGAGTAATGACTCCCCTTGTTTTCCGCGCAATATTACGTCCATTACGTAATCGGGCAATAAAAAGCACGAAAATCGCCCATGAACCTAACAAAAAGTTTAATGGTCGAGATATGACACATGCTGAATAAAAATGAAAGGCGATAGAGAACGATTTTTTTTTATAACGCGTTGTTGTTATATTGCTTACATTTTTATGGACACCGTCAAGAATATTTTTACTAATTATTATAGTTATATTAACCGCAAGTGTCTGTTTCTTTTTTTATTATCATTATATTAGAGTTGTCGCCTTTAAAGAATTTGTTTTTATGTCTTCAAACAACACCAAACACTTGTCAATTATCATATTTTGGACCTCAAATAAATGTTATTTTTATAGAAGTTAAACTCAAAATATATTTTCGTATATCTGGTATAGTATACGGTAATTTGATGAAAATTAGGGTGCTTACGTTAATAACCCCATTTAGTACGTCTCTGCCATTTCCTTACCCTACCGAATGTGACACTGTTTCAGGAGATTCACACTGAGTTTCATATTACATTTGTATAACTTGATTAGTGGAGTATAAGAGTACTAAATCGTCTGGATTTCATATATATATATATATTCAAGGCTACATCACATTTTACAACCATATCCCTTTGAAAAAGCTAATAAAGTATTCTAATAATTACAAAACTTTGAGTAGCCAAATTATGTATGTATTGTGTTAACACTATTGCTAATATTTTTTCTTTTTCTTTTGTTGCAGGTAAGAATTTTGGTTTTACTTTTTTCTTCTCGAGTTAATACAAAAACTCATGGGTAAGTAATACAATAGAACATAAAAGACCTTTGTGATCAATATTCTGTCGAAATTGTCAAACGTGGATCGTGATTTCGAACTATTTGGCTATCATCAGCTTCGACAAAATACCGACAAACCCTTTTTGTTGCCCTTATTTGATGAATATTCATGTTAGACGAAAAGTAAAAAACCGTTTGATAATTTCCATACTTGTTTATTGTTCTTAACAATTGTTTCGCCATATTGTGACTTCGTCAGAAGATACAATGATATTTGTAATACTCAGTAGCGGTTCGTGATCAATTTTTCGGGAGAGTCAAACTTGTCAATTCTAAAAATGTCTTAACTGATTTTTATTTCAAGAAAAACATTATGTCAGAGGTGTGACAGCAACTATTGGTTAAAACTATGCACATATATGAATTAATTATATAATATTAATTTACACCACAAATATATAAGTATATAACCCGATCTACAAAAGAACTGCTAACGAACAAAAACACCTCGAAAACTACTGTATTTTCCTCGCCGCGGCTGTTGACCCAAACCTTGCAATTACACTGTTTCAGAAAGCCATATAACATAATTCAAATTTGATCGGGAAAACTCGGCTGACACTCGCCTCCGTTTAAAGCAATTCGGTCATCGCTGGCTGCCAGCCCGGTTTATGCCAACTACCATCGAATAAAAATCAATAATCTATTGAACAGAATACTTAACAAAAATGTGAGAAATGGACCTTGTTGAACATTAATGAATCACACAATAAGTAGCAAAATTCTAGAGATGGCGTTTTCTTTATAAGTAATATAGTAAACCGTGAAACGTTAAATAAGATATTAACCAGTATATTATTAATGTAAATACCTAGTTCAGTTTCTTGAATAGTAATAATACAGAGGTCTTTCAAAATTCGACCTACTTTTAAAAGAATCACAAAATACTCATCTCATTTTATACGGTGGCGTAAAAGCATTTTCGAGGCTTGAAATTTTCATATGAATCACTATAATTGTGGAACTTTTTTTTTATGTTGGTATCGTTGATTTATTGTCAGATCTTCTGAGAAGAACCCACGTGAAAAAAATTAGGCCTTGTGGAACTAACGGTACCCACCCATTAGATAGACACAAAAAAACTCGTTTTGGGGTGGTTTGAACTATGACGCCTCTAGAGCTCGATCAAGGACCAGAATAAAAATGAATGAGAGTGGCAAATGGCCTGATACCGAGTCGGTATACATGTATCAGGTATCTGTACATAATGTGTGTGTGTATGTAGAAAGGCGACCCTTTTTAATAGGGATCCGTTAATGCTAGCAGCTGTTGGTCTTTATCAGGCAACAGACGGCGGAATGGCTTGTTAGAAGTAGTAGTATCTATCTTTGTCTGTCTTCCAAAATATTTCGTTTATAAATGTCGAAAGGAGACACGAACATAGATATATTTCAGAAAATTTGAATACTTTATTAAGCACACTTGTATGAAAGACAGACAAAAATGTTACTGAAGTGTGGTCTGGTCCAAGAATTAAGGAAACTTTGGTAAACCCAATTAACGACCTTTGCCATTATTATGCGGTAGCAATTTAAGAGTCATTAAAAGTGAATTGACGACCTTCCGGAAGTACTCTGCAGTGAACTTTACAGTGTCAGTACAGGTCAACGAAATCAAGCAATAATGAATTACCTCAGAATATCATAATTTTAAGATATCATCCTAATCCCAAAACTCAAAAAATTAAATAAAATAGCAAAACAACCAAGAGGTGTTAATACAGAATTTCCCCACTACATTAGAGTATTCAGATATTTTAACGCCAAAAGTCAAATGTTGACAATTTCAAAAATATATCTAAAATACAAACTTTACGGTGTATGAATTGTGAAACATTATTTAATAATTAGTATCAGAAAAGAAACACAAAAATGTTTTCACTGAATAATTTATTGTTTCAGCACAATTTACACATACCCTTTACATAATAATCTACGAAAAGAAGGAAGAGTGGGGTTAATGATGGTACAAGATTAGCGGAGAATTAGTTGTATCTATTTCTAATTGGTTATTGACTAAATTTACATTGTTATTGTTTGCTTTTTTTTTCTCAAAAAACTTTGAAAACATAAAGATCAAAAAAACTAATCATCTACGATCTTTAACCCCACTCTCCCTTCTTTTAGTAGATATAGTATATAAAGGGTACGTGTAAATTTTATACTCTAGTAATCCAATTTTTATTCATGATAATGGCCGTTTAGGCCGAAACAATATTGTCGAGGCAATAAATTATTTGGTGAAAACATTCTCGTGTTTCTTTTCTGATTCTAATTACATCGAAAATAATTATTTTTTGTTTGCAACCCTCCGTATGGAGAGTTGAAAATAGAATCAGAAAAGAAAGTAATCATTTTCGAAGTACAGTGGCCGGCACCTAAAGACATTCAGCGACGGTCAGATTGACAGGTAGGTAGGCGGAGACTTTTAGCATAGCAATAAATAAAAGAACCAATAAGAATATAGCTGGACTGGACCGAAACGTCAACTTGTAGTTCAGCGGCGCGTATCACTGAGAGAAGAAGTACTGAACACGGAACACTAGTAAATTAAAATTCTACTGATTTACTTACCCTAACAACCCCTTCTCTATTCTGTTAATTTGCAACTATTTGCCACTACGCTACTGAGCCTTGCTGAGCAGTTATAATTCTGCCTACCGATCGATTATCCCCGCCCTAAAGGGGCGCATCCGATTATTTATGGCTTTTGAATCTCCTTAGGTGCCGGGCACTGTATTCTTATATGGCGAACTCAAAGATAGCTCTAAAAAAGCTTTATCATTTTACAGTTTGGAGAAATCCCAGTATCAAAACCGTATATACTAAGGAAATGCTCAGGCCAGATTTCAATTCAGCAAGAAAAAATAATTCTTGGTTGTTGTTGCTCAAACATTGAAGTTCTTGGAATTTGATTGAAGGTATAATTCTTCAGAAATAAATATCTCTGGTCTTAACTTCCTGATCCACGTTGATCTGTCTAATTCAATTGTTCCTCTAATAATATAAAACACTGTTCATTAATAAAAGAATTATAGTACATTCGTACATAGCTACCAACCAAAATATTATCTTTAACTAACCAACTAACTGTCTGATCGAGTTCAATCTGTTAAATGTAAACAATTAATTAACTGTACAACAAATGTAACACGATCGAACAATCATAAACAATCGACGTGCATAATATGAGTGTAGTGTGTATTGTACTATTCCAATTATGCACACACACATACATAAATAAAACGGACGGAGGTACGTAGTTACAAGTTATAAAAGTGCGACCCAGGCGAGTTCTACCCGATCGGTAACGACAACAACGGCTTCATAAAAGCAAAAAATGCCGGCTAATTTACCGGAATCGCTCTCAAGACCTTAACGGCAGCTCAAAGTGACGTTTACGACGGTTTTATGGTTATGAGTTCGGCAATATTATAATTGTACGGCAACTTTTTGATTTTGTCTCGATGCATATACATACAGAGTGTTCATCTGTCTACCTCCTTCCAATTGGTTGATTTGTTCGAATTTTCAACGATATTCATGAATTTTCTGTTACATTCGATACTTTTCTAAGTTATCCATAGATTTACAAAGGTGCCCATAAATTTTTCATGAATTTTCAATTATGATCGACAATTTTCCACAGCTTTGCTGGACTGCGTTTTAACATATTTATTTAACACTCAATTTGATTTTTCCACTGCTTATTTTCAATCTTGACAATTGTTTCACCCTACAAGGGCATCTTCAAAAGACAATTGGTTACGTTAGATAACTATTCTAAATTTATACTAGTCTTAGGATTAATTGGAGGGTGGTACATTCTACTATTTTATTTAGTATTCTGGATTCATAAACGTTTTCTGTTTCATTTAAAGTTAATTCTCTATTTTGGTTTATCTGCTTTTTGATCTCAAAGGATTCTAGTATCTCTAATTTTTTGCCTTTATATGAGCAATGTAAAATTTTTAAATTATCGTTTGTATTGAATTCGTGTTTTTTATTATTTATATGGTTCATAAAAGACGATTTACGTGCATAGTTTTTTATATGTTCGTTCAATTTGTCTTTGAATTTCCTCCCTGTCTGTCCTATATATGTTGCGGTGCATAGTTAGAATAGTTATTTAACGTAATCAGTTGTCTTCTGAAGATGCCCTTGTAGGGTGAAACAATTGTCAAGATTGAAAATAAACAGTGGAAAAATCAAATTGAGTTTTATTTAGTGTTTCCTTTAACATGTTTTGCCATAAAGTAAAGGCCGAAACAATAGAATATTTATTTAGTTTTTTATAGGTACGTCTAATGTAGAAGACGTGTGCTTCCGGTCATGTTCATTCTAGCTATGGACGTTCTCCCTTATATTGTCTAATTATAAACAAGTGTCTGGTGATTGGTGGTCGATTTGCAGACCCACACATCCAGCAAACTGGAGAAATCTCGAACATTATAGGAGATTCCGAACATTTCAACCACCATACCATATCTCCCGTACTACCACCCTTGTACACGATTAGAGACTGAACTAGTCTTAGCCGGGTAGTTGCATCTATACCGATGATACTTATCGATTTATTAGGATCTTTTGGGATTTTTGACGTCATTTAAATCAATTGATTTTATTTTTAAGCTACGGTATGTTTTTCATTCCATTACCATTTAGTCACACCTGTGTTTTCAATATCTTCCAACTCATTGTCAATATATAATAAAAATAATTATTTTTTTGATAATTAAAAAACTTTTGATGCGCTTTTCGATGTTCGTCTTTCAAAATATCACACCGTATTACCAACTGGGTCGAATTCATGGTATGGGAGTATGGACGAATGGTTAACTGAACTGGCGGTAAATCAAAAGAAGAAAATGAACCAAGAAAAGTACCAATTCAATTGTTTCGGCGTAAATTGTAAACGAATTGTTGTGGTTTAACGCGGGTCGTGGTCACCGTACGTGGGACAAGTAAGGTAATAAACCCCAACTTTTTATTTATGCGTCTCTCAGAACTCTGTTTGACTGACTACCTACACGGTTCTCTCTAAATACATTATCCAAAAACATAGGTCACTACTATTCGATTATTTTTGGAGAATGTTGTTCCTTTTAAACATTATTGAGATTTTTAATTTGATCGCACTATATGTATGTATAAGAAATTGAAGCTTGGCTAGACACTTGGTGAAACATATTTAATAAGATTAAGAAATAAAACACTTGGTACACTTTTGTTTCACAGTTTTTATATAGAACACTCTTAACAATTGTTTCGGCTGCTAAGCCATTATCAAAGAGAATAATTTTACAAAAGTAACAACGATCTTCTATACCTATGTAGGGGCTACACCATTGTTTCCCAAACTTTTTTAGGCCATGCCCCACTTTAACATTTTTAAAATCTCCATGTCCCCCTTTTATAATATAATAAGCATAAAATTTTTATTTGTACTTTTTATTAGTAATATAAATGATGGTTTTTAGAATCAATTTCTGTGAAATTATTTTCAAAGCTAAGAAAATGAACTTCTAATATATGATAAAAAACTGAAATTTGAAAAAAATAGATTTTTTAAAACTTAATTTAATGTGACTTGTGCGCTTGATGCTTAGTGCGCAGAGATTTTATATCTTGTTCCAGCTTGGGTTGTGAAATAATATCAGCGTTAATTCAGGCCAATTTTGTGCAAAAACGTCGTTACTCAGCGAGTTTAAAAGATCCTGGGTTCCCGCGACAAGAGACACATCATAGTGAATAGCTGACAAATTCACTTAACGACTCTAATCACTCAGTTTAGATTTTGGTGGCGTCAAAGGAATTATATTTAATAAATTAAGCCCCCTATTTAAAAAAAAAACTTTTTTCAAAAAATTTGTCGCTTACATCAATAATTGCATTTAAAAAGCCCACAGCGAAGGGGGTAAAGTCATGTCGGATCAATTCTCAAATTGCCCCCTCCAACCATCGAATTGTCCCCCTGTGGGGCGTACGCTGGGTTAGACGAACAAATTTAAGAGTGGGGAGGTCCAAAATTCATTTTGGTCGTTTAGTACGTTATCTTGATGTTTCGAAGCTTTTTTAATTTCTAAAATTCATACAGATCTGGCCGTTTGCCTTTATTTAAATTATGTAACAATTTGCGATTTTTTGTATCAATAAAATGATCGTTTGTAATGCAGTGTTCCGCTAATCCAGTGCATTTTTTATTTTGGATGATAGATTTTTTGTTCTTCTAAACGAGTTTTTAGAGAACGATCTGTTTGTCCAATATAGAAGGTGGACCAATGTAGACAGTTCAATTGGTAAACACCACTTTTTTCAAGACTGCTTTGTTTATCTAGTTTATTGTTAACTATGAAAGAACCTAGATTATTTTTATTTACACATATCGGGATGTTATTACAAATTTTACTAAATACTGAAGGTACTAAATTAATTAAAGTATATTGTTTATTTTTGTTATTTTCAAAGTCAAGAGACACAAAAAGTTAGACATTAACAACTTTTTTCTTATTTTATTAATCAAAGAATCTATTAATTTACTATCGTAGCCGTTATTTACTGCTAATAATTTCATAGTAAATATTGACTTGTTTTTCAAAATTTGTAGCATTATATGTATGTACTACACACATTGTGTTATTGAGAAGCTAGCGAACCGACCAATGGGTTTATAAAAAAAAATACTTGGTTAGATTGAAGGTATGCCGCAACATCCGCACTAACTGCTAACTGTAGTGCGAAGACGCGTTGTTCCCACAAGCAAAGGCAGCCAAGGTAGCCAAGGTGCCTGCCTGCCTGGTTTTTAGACGTGAATTAATAAATGGGACTCGGGAAACAAACTGTCAGGTAGAAGAGTCCTTTTTCTGACCTGTTTTTCTACCTACCAAAGAAAGTACGCTATTTCACTTAACTACACAACTATACAAGAGGGACATTTTCAAACAAACAAACAAAGGCCTGTGATATTTTTAAAACCTCATTTTACGTTCTTTCAACCTTTTCCTGTGCTCATTGGGTTTCAGTGATTAGCAAAATTGGTCTTGAGGTTTATAACAATTGGAAGACGAAGGATTACATTGAACTTAAAGACTTACTTACTTCATTAAAAATGAATTGTTTTAATTAAAATTTGTATCTAGTTCACCTACAATTTTCATTGGTTTTATTATTTTTTTGGAAGTGAGACAAAAGATTTTTATTCGCTTTCGAGTAGAAATAAGCCGATCGATCATACAGTGCGTATATATTTTTTAATAATACACGATATAAATAGATCAGAAATTGTAAAATGTGCTAATAATAAAACGGGAAGACATCAAGGATAGGTTTAAAAGTGGATGCTTTAAGACACTTATTTGTCACATCTTTCAGCTCAGTTTTATACATATAACAGCACATTTTTTTATATTATGTTAACTGCCGAAAAAACGAACACGTTTTTGAAATGCTGGATTTGATGATGATATGATTTTTTAAGAGTATTGAATCTATATTAGTATAAAAGAGCCAATAGCTCCTAATTAATTACCGCAAACTTTCTTTTTTTTTCTGGCGTTGATAATGCCCACAAACAAAGTGGGCGAAAAACGTGTCCGGATTAGAACATGATATCAATGGCACCAAAATTTGAAGGCGTTGTTAATTTGGGACGCTGAATACGGTAATAGTAAAAAAAATCCTACCCTCAAATTTTTTGAGATATCGAAGATCAAAAGAGATTAAAATTAGAATTTCAAAAACACAGTATAAATATTGAAATTTTAAATTAATAAAACACAATTTCCACTATAATTTTTCTCTACAATTGTTTCACCCTACTAGGGCATCTTTGGGAGAAGTATTTACATCGAATGTTACAATTTTTTGCCTTATATGTATTACTACTATCTTAGTCTAAAGGGTGGGGAGAAATTTCTACTATTTTGTCTAAAATTATTGAATTGTGGATATTTTAAATTTCATTAAGAATTCTTGTGTTATTTTTAATCTGTTTTTTAATTTCTAAAGTTTCTAAAATGTCTAGTTTTTTACTTTTATCATGTTTGTGTAAAACTTTTGAAATTTTGTTCTAAATTAAATTCATGTTTGTTGTCTTCAATGTGGTTCATGAATGTTGATTTTTTATTGTAGTTCTTAATATGTTCTTGAGTTCGTTCTTTGAACGATCTCTCTATCTGACCGATATATAGCGCATTACAAGTGTTACAATTTAACTTGTATACTCCAGACGAATTCATTTTTTCTGTTTTGTCCTTATTGTTAATTATATACATTCGATGTAAATACTTCTGCCGAAGATGCCCTAGTAGGGTGAGACAATGGTAGAGAAAAATAAAATTGTAGTGGAAATTGTGTTTTATATATTTAAAATTTCAATATGTATTTAAATTTCCATAAAGTAGAGGCTGATACAATTAAATACACAGTATAAAGTTTGATATTTGTTTATGTTTTTGTATTTATGAGGATTACTTTGTTTACCATAAGTACCGTTTAAGTACAGTAATGATTAAAAGTTGCAATAATTTAAAAAAAAATGTATTTATCTAAATTAACAAATATAAATATACAAGTGGCTATAAATTCAAATATAAATGACTTTAAAATAAATAAATAAACGAATAAAAAATACAGTAAAGCAAGCTTTGCTGTCTTTTTTTTGTTGATTTGCTGCTGCATCGCCAAATCCATCCCAGCTTGTGATTAGATTCCTCAACTTTCATTTGCAGGCCACGATACAGAGGAGCTTCCGTTCTTGATGGAATTAATTCTACTTCATCCATAAATTTTACCGCGTCCTCGTTTGATTTTAATAAATTTTCGAACGAATAAAAGATCTTTGTGTGAATTTAGATGGAGACTAAACTTGTTGACGATACAATTGCTCAAAATGTACTGAGGGTAAACAGAGTAATCCTTAAGTTTCAAATTTTATAGCCGTGTTTCTGAATACACATTTTAACGATTTTCGATATTATATACATCTTATATCTTAAAAAAATGGGACTAGGAAGTTTTTTACTATTTTTCCCATATTTAGCGTCCAAAATTACCTCTAAAAACACCTTCAAATTTTGGCGCCATAAATATCATACTTTAAAAAATAAGTGTGTGGCAATTAAGGGTGAGTCTCTATTACCCCTTTTAGTTATTTATTATTACAGAATGCTTCATTATTCATATAATCTATATATAAATATATCTTCCAACAAATTAAGCAATCCTGCGTGACTTTATTTTATTTAGCTAAGTAATAATAATTTTTAATTAATTTTTTCACACCATCATCGTTTTATTATTGGCAAAAGAAGCTCTCAGAAAGGAAATTACCCGCCTGCAAACGACAGATATGTGTTACTTTTCCTCTATCGTCTCTCCCTTGTCCGTTGCCCATCCTTTGACTCAGTATTCGGTGGGATTACGGCTTGGTTTCGAAGGGGGAGAAGCCCCTCTTGTTTTATTGAGTCGGTGACGCGCCAGGGAAATCAATAATGTGCTCGGAAACAAGGTGTACGATGTACGACGTGCACTACTACAATATTACGAACGTTTTTGTTGATCCCTTATCGATATCTGTAATCTTATAAAAATGTGTAACATTTACATGTAGATACGTATCTACAATGCACATATCATGTAGTACAAAGCAGCAAAAATTATATTGCAGATGAACGACTTTTTATTCACTGCATATCAGGAAATACTTTAAGTATTTTCCACATGAAAACTGTACACAGCTTTTCGTTAGAGTCTTTCACTTTCACACAAGATGGATGTAGAAGAATGATTCTTAAAGGATTTGTCAAAAGACAACATCAATTCTAAACTGACATAATATTATTTTAAAAATGTTATTGGAACAACTTATTTCTGTTTTATGATAAGTTAGTGTGATGTTTATTTTTAAAGCCTTACATTTTCGTTATATTTTTGTAGTAAAATTGATTATTCTTCAGGGTAAGATTCGGTTTAATTATTCAGAAACAATCTTAAACTATTCTTGGTGCAGTTTTTGTAGAACTGCATGATTAAATCAATCAAATACAATAAAAACACAGGCAATTAATCAAAAAACTGCACCAAGAATAGTTTAAGTTTGTTTTTAATAATTAAACTAAATCTTACCCTAAATAATAATCAATTTTACTACAAAGGTATGACGACAATGTAGGGCTTGAAAAATAAACGACATAACATACTAACTTATCATTAAACAGAATTAAGTTGTACTAATATAATAAGTTTCAGTTTCACAATATCATTTAAGAGAATTTTAGAGAACTTAAATAAGAAAATAACCTTTATCAAATAAAAATAATTTGCTTAACAGCCAAACAGAGTTGTCTAGACTTTAGTAATCTTTGTACATCTACTTTCGAAATAATTTTGTCGAGTTCGATTAAATAATATTGTGAAATTTGTGTTTTTTATTATTTATGGTTAAATCATCAATCGACTCTGGTGTACATAATCTGGTATGATCCATTATTTTCGTATATATAAATCTATCGTGTGTGTACTGTTTCATTACGATCATCGAACTCGAAGCACAAGAAACTGTTGATACAATAAATGAACTTTATCAGCAATTGTTTTTAATTATATCTAGTTCTGTACGGATCAGGGTAGTGGGTCGTTGATAATCGAACAGATGAAGATGATGACGAAAGAATAAAAAATACTGTTCATTATGTCTATACATTGACATTATGTATCTGGACCGGAAGATACAAATACATAAACGGGGAAACTATTTTTAGCCTGGCGTCATCTCGGCTGCCTTTCTGTGAAACAAACGACTGAATTTACTATTATACTGTTTTCTTTTTCCGCCAATAAAAAGAAACGAACTAGTAAAGTTTCCTTGGCGCGTCAGACGAATGCTGAATCTTCGATTTCGAAACTTCGAACCAACCAAATCCATACATATCTACAGTGGTGTACATCGACAATGGGCCACCTAACTCCCAACAGATTATTAACAAATACATAAATAAGCAACAGTTTGAATAATAATTATAAGAGTAGAGTAGTGCAATTGGAAACAGGGGAAATATTAAGCCAAGAAAACCAGAAGTTATCACAGTATTTTTTATCGTTGTATGTACCCATTTTTGTTGATAAAAAAAAACTTTTTTGTCTTTCATTCCCACCAGTTATTCGTGCTGGTTGATGGGCGGTCAGTCCCTCGGACCTACACTGTAGTGCAAAGCCGGAGGGTAGGGCGTAAGGCCCTCTTCAGCCTCCTTGCAGGAATCATGGGAATGGGTGGGTGGTGTGGTTAGGGAGATAAAGATGAAAGATTGTGATTGTGTGATCTGTGGAATATTACTGGCCCCCAGCATTTGCTAAATGATCCAAGGAAACCACAGAAAATATGGACCAGAGCAGCCTGACCCGGGTTCGAACAGTTGTCCTCCCGAATGCTAAGCAATGATCTAGAGCACTAGACTACGCCGCTCTGTTTTTGTTAATAAATAATTAATGAAAACATTAAAAAATGTTATGTATTTTTACTGTCCCGTTCTTCGGTACGTTATAACCGAGTTTTGCTACATACAGTGGAACTCGCTTGTAATGAGCATATTCACGAACGTAAAAAGAGCTGTTTGTACGTATATGGTGTCTGGCCACATCTTTGTGTGTGTGTGTGCTATTATTACGGTTGCAGAAATGTCTGCGAGCTGGACATGCAGTACATGCCAACAACTAAATACCATTTCGTTTAATAGCCTGCAACTAGCTCGCACACAGACATACTACTACAGTATACATACACCGAAATAATGCACAAAAGTATCTAAATACGCTGGCAACCGTCAGTAGGCGACATTTCGAAGCTCTGGGCGAACTTCCTGACTTGGAACATACACTACCATTTTACATATACACAAATAGATATACATAACTAACTAACTAGGCTATATAGACCACCAACTGCATCGATTTTGCAATGGACAAATCTGGAATGACGAAACCAAATTAATTGTTCCATTTCAGAACATGCATGTACGATGGCAGTGGCTAGATTACTACCTGATAGGTTATCTATCGTATTGATAAATCAAAATTAGAACGTCTATAAATTGATAATTACTATAATAAATAAACGAATATTACTATCCTGGAATCTTACAGGACTGAAGTATATTTAGTTCATGAAAATTCAACAAATTGTAGCGATTTTCATTTTGTTAAGAAAAAGACCTTGTTTTATTCGTATCTTTATAACATAACATACAGTGTAGCCTAAAGGCGGTGGGTAGGATGGAATGTAGTGTTCAAGTTCCGTTTTAGGAATCGTGGTGGTTGGGGAGGTATACATGAAACAGATGAAATGAAAACAGTAGAAAAGCGAATGGTTGTCTGTGGAATAAATATTATTGTTATTTATTTTCAATAAACTAGACACACAAAACTTTTTACGGAATTTATTTGTTAAACACAACTATAGTTTCGCTACACTGTAGCTGTATCAAGTAATGAATGATTGTGGTACAAGTATTTAAAAACAAAAAACCTTTTTTGTGTTTCATTCCCACCAGCTACTCGTGCTACACTGTAGTGCAAAGCCGGAGGTTAGGGCGTAAGGCCCTCTTCAGCCTCCTTGCAGGAATCGTGGGAATGGGTGGGTGGTGTGGTTAGGTAGAGAAAAACATTTTAGAATGCGTTGAAATTAATAAAATCAAAAATTGTAACCCTGATCTATTACTAAACGATCAAATCGACTTGAATTGTTAACCGTTATTAAATATATTCAAAAATTATATAAGCAACAATTTTGTATATACCACAATCATTTGATAAAGTGCAGTGTAGCGAAACTATAGTTGTGTTAAACAAATAAATTCTGTGAAAAGTTTTGTGTCTTGTTTATTGAAAATGGATAATAACTTTCACCAAGTATCAGCCAACTTAATCAAAGATTTATTATTATTTGTCTAAATGAACCACAGAAAATCGTAGACCAGGGCAGACAAACCCAGAATCGAATCGATGTCCTTCGGAATGCTATCCCTTGATCTGAACCACTAGATCTCGCCGCTCGCTTTGCCCACAATCAGTTATTTCCTTTACTTGAGGTTTTACAATTTTCTAACAAATTCTCAGAAATTCCTCTTAGGACATTTCCCATTAATTAAAAGCTCCAATTTCAACAGTCAAACGCATCCTTTAAACGATTACAATTTATGTTTTCTCCTTTCCTGATAAATAAATACGTAACACATAACATGGGATGTATTTGTAAAGATAGATTTTTTGAAGGTTTCTTTTGGGAAATAATAGGATTGTAATCGTCCAATAAACTTATAGATACAAGACTTTCTCCTTTATATATCGAGCGGCGTGGTCTAGGGCTCTAGATCACCGGTTCGAACCCGGGTCCAACTGCTCTGGTCCAAGTTTTCTGTGGTTTCCTTGGATCTTTTAGGCAAATGCTGGGGCAGTTATATTCCACAGATAATCTTTCACTTCTCTTCTGTTTTCATTTCATCCATTTCATCTTTCTATCCCCAACCACAACACCCACCCATTTCCACTATTCCTGAAAGGAGGCTGAAGAGGGCCTTACGTACTACCCTCCGGCTTTGTACTGCAGTGTAAGTCGGAAGGACTGCCCGCCCACCAGCACGAGTAGCTGGTGTGAATGAAACACAAAAAAGTTTTTTTCTCCTTTATATATTCCACTTGCACCACGATGAAAAATCGTTGTGCTTTATTTGTTCTCACCACGTTCGACATCTGTTTTTCTTTTGACAGAAAAAGTGAAATCCGTCGGTTTTTTCTTTTGTTTGTTTTTAGTCACGTTTACGGAACATTTTAATAATTGAATTGGTGCACTTTTTCGACAATTATGTAGTTCATGAAACCGTGATCCATTAATCCTTTAACAATCTGCGCTTGAAGCAAACAAAATTACCATTTCTGTGGTAACGATAGGGAGGGAGCCGGCTGGGTGCTTTAAATTAACTAGCAAATCATCAAATCGACAGTTAGAAAGTGAAACTTCCTTGATCATCGCATTTTCTACTACGTACTGTTACTTACTGTCAGCCGATAGCTTTTGTTATTGTACCTAAACATTCATTTGGCTTTTGAAAATGAGACAATAACATCGTCGAGTCGTAAGTAAGAAAGAAACCTTTTAAGTTACATAACGCATACTTAGACATGTAATAAGAATAATAAAGCCTTCGCATGTATCCAGTGACACATGACCATGGCAAGTGTAATGACTAGCATGTCCGGTGGCCGACGTCTCTTACACCTCCTCCTACTTCTCTTCTGCTTCTTCTTTTGACGGACATTGCTTGCCACTCTTCTTGGTTCATACTATGTTATGGCAATGCCATACAACGTTTGTAACACGCAGGATAGGAGGGAATTCAAAGCATGAAGGCCAAGAACACTGTATCTATGCTAAATACACGACCAGAAGTGAACAAACATTTTCATTAGAAATTCCTACCATTGATTCCTACCATTGAAAAAAGAAGTACTACAGAATGTTTATTCCAAAAATGGAAGAGTGACTTCAGAAAGAAACACAAACTTCAATATTTTCGAAAACACGTACACCAATGCCAAACTCGCTACGTCTTTCCTAATTTGTTGACAATCCTCCCCACTGATCCTATATTAAAAACTAACGTGTCTGTGTTCCTTACATTAAGTTATTATTATTATTATATAAATCGATATAGTTTTAAAGACAGACGAAAATACTTGTCCAGAAAGGAAGACAGAATTAAATTATGATACCGTTTTAAATTCAAAGCCGATGATCGATCCACCATGACCATTAGAATTTGAATACAAATGTAAACCAAATGTCACCAAAGTGGTTGATCATTTCTAAGAATTGGGCGCTGAATGGATCTTACAAAAAAAACATCGTTTCTTGGTAATAAGAAAACAAACTTACAGAAGCCTACGTGCGTCATTAACGATCACTGTAACATTAACAATGTTAATAAGTCACGAATACTAATAATAATCTATGGTTCCTAGCGCGCCTATATATTTCCAATGGTTTCTAACTATATAATAATTTTCTAACAGGCGGGCTGAAAAGTTCGTAGGTTAGCATAGAAAAAATATTTTTTATTTTTTGATAGAATTTGATTTTATTATTCAATATAGTTCCCTTCGAGGGGGATACAACGATTATAGCGGTCATACAATTTTTCGATCCCATTTTTATAATACTATTTGTCATTAGCCTCAAAATAGGCTTCAGTTTCGGCAATTACGATTACCTCTTCATCGGCGCGAAATTTCTGCCCAGCGAACATCCTCTTGGGGTCTGAGAACAGAGGAAAGTCGCTGGGGGGCAGATCTGGAGAGTACGGTGGATGAGGAAGCAATTCGAAGCCCAATTCATGGAAATTTGCCATCGATTTCATTAATTTGTGACACGGTGCATTGTCTTGATGAAACAGCACTCACTTTCTTTTTCTTCAAATCAGGCCGCTTTTAAACGCTCCAATAACGCTACGTTATAGTCGTTGTTTATGGTTTCCCTATTTTAAGATAGATAATGAATATTATACCATGAGCATTAGTATCCCAGAATACTGATGCCATCCATAACCTTGCCAGCCGACTTTTGCGTCTTTCCACGTTTTGGAGTCGGTTCATCACGTTCAGTCCACTCGACTCGACTGACTGTCGATTGGACTCCGGTGTGAAACGATGGAGCTATGTTTCATCCATCGTATCGTCCCATATTGACGCAAAAATTCGGATTTATTACGATTGAACAGCTCCCAGCTCAAAACACTGCTTAGAATCATCGATCCGTTGTTGTTTTTGGTCGATTGTGAGCTTCTGGCTCGCGCTGCACCCACTTTGTACAGAGCTTTCGTATATCCAAATATTCATTCACGATATGACCAACACGTTCCTTTGATATCTTTAGGGTCGGATCTCAGCTATCTCAATCAACTTCACTTTACGGTTATCAAAAATTATTTTGTGGACTTTTTTGATGTTTTCATCGGTAACAGCCTCTTCTCTCGGTGCTCATTTTAGCAAACCACTTTTCTACGGTTGATTTTCCTGGTGCAAAGTCCGAAGTCCGAATAATGTTTATTAAACCAAGCCTTGGTTGGATTCAACAGTTTTTTTTTATTATTAACACGAAATTCCTTTTTATCCATTGTTTTCAAAGTAACAAAAGTTCTTTCACTAAATATGCTATAACTCAGATACTAATAGTGCAACAGCTGTCAAATTTATACACTCGTCTTTTGAAGGTTAGGGCTAACTAAAAATCATATGGATTTGGTACTAGTACCGCCATTATGGGTCAGCCCGCCTGTTACGTATCTATGGTGCCAGATTCTTAAGGTTAGGTTACCTTCTGAAGTCGAGAAAGATTATGCACCACTGACATCGGTACTGTCCAAATTTTGACGGTTTATAGTGCAAGTACATATTGCTTATTCACTTCTGAATTAAGTTGCGTTATTCATTCAATTAAAGAGAAAACTCTTTCGACAGAAGGTAAAAACGATAATAAACGAGTCGAAGCGCGATGCGTGAATTACCCATTCGGTTCATCGATGTGTACATCCGTTGTCATTGAAATCGGTGTGTCCCGAATTATTAAGAGTCGGTCGACGGCGGCTGTGACGATAATTTCATCATCATCACCATCGTCATAGGCCTTCTTTTGTTTTGTTGCTCTCATTGCTCTTGTTGTTGTTGAAAATTTAATTACTACAATCGAGTTGGCCGTTCATTACTTTAGACGCGACGAATGGATTAATCAACTTGGCTAGTTAATTAGTTATTAATTAACTTATGTTATTAGAATGTACGTATTTGTTATAAAATTAATTTTATTGCACGCTCAATTGAGAACTGATAATACATGGACGTCGTATAAAAAAAAGGGGGACGAAATGGTAAAGGATCGTTTTTATTTCGTTTATTTTCTTCGTAGCATACGGTACGGTTTTAAAAGCCGGAAGTTGTTCGTAAACTGCGCAGTCTCTACGATCGTTAAGTTTATATTTTTTGTTCTTCGTTTTTAGTAACAAAACAAGCCGTTTGGTTTCTACAATTGGGTTTGGTCACAGTGGCGTCTCGTTCAGTAAACAAAACCTAACACTTAACGATTAATTACAAATAAAACATAAGAATGTTACATTCTTAAAAGAATACTTCAAAATATTCTACTAACTATCTGGTGTAGTGTTCTAGATCATTGCTTAGCACCGGTTCGAATCCGAGTTCGGCTGCTCTGGTCCAGGTTTTTTGTGGTTTCCTTGGATAATTTAGCAAATGCTGGAGCAGTAAAATTCTACAGATAATCTTTCGCCCCTTTTCTGTCTTTATTTAGTCCGTCTCATCTTTCTCTCCCTAACTATACCACCCACCTATTCCCACGATTCCTAAAAGGAAGCTAAAGAGGGCCTTACGCCCTACCCTCCGGCTTTGCACTATAGTGTAGGTCGGAAGGACTACTTGCCCACCAGCCCGAGTAGCTGGTAGGAATGAATCACGAAAAAGTTTTTTTTTATACAGAGGGAAAATGAGAAATACACCTAGTAGGTATTAAAGAGTCTCGGGCGGAAATGATACTTTTTGCAGATAATTGTTTGTAACGTCGAATGGGGTCAAATTACTTTTTATAACGACATACTCTCTATCTATAATCAGAAATTTCTCGGGAAAATTACTGAATTACGAAGGTGTCATAGGTATCATTTTTAAACCAAACAAATACAATAGAAAACACAGGAAGTTCACAATATTATATAATAGAACTCGACAAATTTGTTTCGACCGATAAGGCCATTAAGGAAAGTAAAAGTAGAGAGAGTACCAAAGTCTAGATTTATCAGTTACTAAAACACACTTGGTTGATTGATAACTTTTTACAAATTTTGTTTCAATCATATGTCTTCTCACAACAATTACACCGTTGAAACGTTAGATAGTATTGTCAGTTACTATTAAAAAAGGACGCCGTTAGCTGTTGCTGAAACATTTTGATTTGAAAAAAATCGAATAAAGCACTTGGAGACATTTCGCTGTTAATTTATTGATAATACTCAATGTACATTTCGCCCTATTAAGGCACCGTCAGGAGTAAACTATTATTAAACATACAATATTAAAAACATTACATATATATTGAGTTAATCTAACAGATTGGCGTTCAGTAGGGGGTTGTTTCCGAACTCTAGTTGGTCATTAGTTAATATTTTTTTGTTAAGGATAGCTTTTTTGATTTCTAAAATCTCATAATTATCTAAAATTTTACTCCCTTTCAATCACTGTGTTAATAATACTTATTTTTTCAACCAAACGAACTTAAAAATATTGAAAAAACAAAATTACCAAAATTATATTAGTTATCAAATAAAAATAATTGTAACCCATATTATAAATAGTAACTGTTAAATATGGACTTTAGTAATCTTTGTACATTTATTCAAACAAATTTGTCGAGTTCGATTTAATAATATTGTGAACCTGTTTTTTATTTTTCTTTATTTACTTTAATCATGCAATTTCTCGAAAATTGCACCAAGAATAGTTTAAGTGTCATCTTTAACATTAACGTCGAAAATATTTTTTACGTCTGTTTCCCTGCAAACGAATTCTTTTCTATCGTACATTTTTCAGTTTTATATTATGTTTAGATTTAACGAGGCGACGTATCGTTATAACGACCAAATTTCAGCGGTCCCTTCAACGTTGTAATAACAATAAATTATTCCTATTTTCTAGTTATTCCCATTTTAAACCCTAAAGTGTTGTGCTTTCTCAAGATCACAAATCTACACGATATTAGTTTTGCATGATGGTCCTTGACAATTTCATCAGCTCTCAGAAACTGTTTAGGAAAAGGCAAAGCAAACCGTAACAGTTTTATACCTGGATAAGGGTAGGTAGGTAGGTAATGGGGCTATTTCTGATTCTTTTCAAAACGTTTCCAAGCCATAAAGAACTCGATCTGCCGGCAAAAAGGAACACAGAATAACAAGAACGATGGTACCTTCCCACCCATACGATCATTATCGAAATCGGATATTAAAGTAGGCTTTAAGGTTAATAATATTTGGATTGAAACGGCACATTTTTTAGAGAAGATACAGAAGCACCAGACAATGCAACATTGAATCGGATTTTTTGTTCTTTTGGCACGTTAAAAATCGAATAGCGATTCCCAAAAAAAAAAGGGGGGCACAATTATTGTCCCTTCGAAGGATGGGAAAATCGATTCTCAGTTTCAAATAACTACACCGGTCACCACTTCCGTAACATTTAAGTGTAGCTTATAATCCCTCGTGTTACTGTCTCACATTATCCCTGATATTTCCGACCTCGTTCTGGATTGAACAATAAAAAAGCTACAGTATAAAGTCGGCCGTAAAACCAAACATCAACCTAAAAATAGATATACCCGTTATCACCTCATCTTTCTAAGTTAGAATTACTACTTTACGAATTGAAAAAGTCCAGTAAATTTCATATAGACTTTTCGGATCCATCTTCAATCGATATGTATTTCTAGACGGTTGTAATTTTTATGTAAAAAAAATAGTAGAAATGGGGAAATTATTCAACTGTAACGGTTGATGTATGAGGGCATAAACGGGACGTCTCCAATTCTTCTTTTTACATTTGGTCTATACTCATATGAAAAATTCATTCAATGTGTAATCCTTTAATGGGATTTTTACTACTAGTGTTAATTATTTGTTTTCGTGAAATAAAAATGCTTTTACTTTTACTGTTACTGTATATGGAAAGGTATATTATAACGTTATTTATATACTAATTAAGGTTATTCTAACCTTGTTATTTTCATCGTACCAATTTTAGTAAACCTCTGTTTAAAAAAAATGAAGCATTACGTCGTAATTTATTTTCGATGTGTCACAGTAATATCATTATTTAATTGCCTCCTCTCGAAATAAGGAATTCCCAATAAGGACTCACGCTGAGCAAAGTAATTAAAATTAATGGTATTTAATACACGAAAATGTACATGCACAAATGCGCAATAAAGAGTGACTTTCGTTGTAATTTTGAATACGTATTAAAATTATTATGCACAAAATAAAAAAAATAAAACACTTACCAACAAAGAAGAACATGTTTGATGGAGTTAATGAGTTGGACATATGTAGATCTGAAAACAAAGACAAAGTAATTGTTTAAATCATCGTTTTAATATTTATACCTAGTAACAACTAGGTCTTAACAATATTGCAATAAAAATTGGATTTTTCATTTCAGGAACACACCGTCAATTACACTCCTTAAATTTTATTGATACAATTCACCCCAATATAAAATTTATGCTAGAAATTGAACAGAACAACAAAATCAATTTTCTTGACCTCACCCTACAATATTCAGATAATAAAATAAATTTTGATATTTACAGAAAACCAACATTCACAGACGTAACAATTCATAATAATTCAAATCACCCTCTTTCACACAAACTTTCAGCATATAAATCTATGATACACAGAGCTTTTTCAGTCCCCCTTTCAAACGAAAAATTAAAACATGAACTAAACATAATTCTAACAATTGCAAAAAAGAATGGTTTTGATCCAAGAACAATTCAAAATTTAATACGTAAAAAACAATTTAAAATAGCATGCCCTATATACCCATACACAAAAAACAAAGAATGCAAATACATATCTTTGACGTACTTTGGTAATATTTCAATAAAAATTGCTAATGTTCTATCTGCAAACAACCTAACTGTTAGTTTTAAGACAAACACATATTTAAAACACATACTTTTTAATTCAAAAGATAAACCTGACAAATTTGAAAAAACTGGAGTCTATAAGCTAGAATGTACAGAATGTGATTCCTTTTACTTAGGCCAAACTGGAAGGTCATTTAGAACTCGTTATAATGAACACTTTAGATCATTTAGATTAGGAAACGATAATTTCAATTTTGCAAACCATATTTTAGAAACAGGCCATCAGTTTCCTACTATAGAAAATCTTAAAATTATTCATAATCTAAATAAAGGCTTTAAACTTAATATTTTAGAATCCTTAGAAGTATATAAAGCATCAAAAATTTCGGAAAATAACCTGTAGACCAGGTAGATTTGTACCACTCAGTACTATTCAATAAATTTAATAATTAATAGTGTTTCCAAAAAATATATAGATATATAAACACTACTGTACATCTGTTTATATTCATTCAATTTGAATTATTCGTTTGACAATGACAAGCTTTTTTGTCGAAACTATAGTCAAAAGGATTTGTAAATAAAAAAGTGATAATAAACAAAGTAGTGTATTCTTGTTCGTTAATATTGTAATAATTAATTACTGAATTAATTTGTACCCATTATAGATTACCTCTCGCAGCTTATTGGCGCGTAAAGCCAAAGATCCCGGGTTCGGGAAATTTTACCCCTATTTGAGTTTTCTTCTTTATAGCAAAGAGAACATATTAATAATTCATTATGTTTTTTGTGCATACATTTTTTCCTGGATATGCCTAATACATCTACCTACATACTTGTTAAAGATATTTTTCGCCTGAAATGTTCGACTAAAATAAATCATATATTTACTGCTGCTATTTACTGTCTTCTCCAGAAAACCTAAGCTAACGTTAATTCAATTTAAACATTCTAATGCGAGTGGTGTATGAGAATGAAACAGATGACTGGCATTCTGCGGCACCCACACGCGATGTTTCTTCTCAAGGACGAGCCTATTCCTGTATATGTACATAATAAAAGATTGATGGCATGTTCCAGGGAAGACAGGCAGGAATACAGGGGAGATGTCAAACAAAGATTTCAAAACAAAAAAAGAAATCAAATACGTGATGTTAAATATTAACTTAATAAGTATTAGAATAGATTGTGATATTTTGTAATTTATTTTTATCTTTCTTTTTTCAGGTAAGAATCAGATAAGATGTAATAATACAGCCCCCGAGCATCCCCGTGTAGTAAGGTAGGGTTATTTTTCGTTTATCCTTAATCATTAAACAGTAAACACAGGTATATTATGCATAAACATAAATAATATGTAGATACCAATAAAAAAAAAATGGTTTGAAGTTTGCTATCGGGCCTTGACATTCTCAAAGGATTTTTATTCATTGTTGTCTCGGTGTACGGCGATCGTCGATTAATAGAGCGGACTGGCGAGGAGAATTCTTTTGTTTAAGGACCTTTGAATCGTGACCGTGACCGCGATGGATCAAGGACCATTTCTCGCTTCGACAACGTTACGGCGGACGATGCCATGCTTGCATGCATTCATGGTTCTGATGTGGCAGGGTCCCATCATCTCATTCAATACAAAACTTATTCGGAAATTCACATTTTAAATGTCCCTAATTTTTTGAAACACTCTCTTAATGCATCTCTTTCTGGCGTATATTGTATCGCACTGATAAATATTATAATAAAAACTTGCTTAAAATATTGATAGACAGTAGATCGGTAGATAGGGCCGTTCTGTTCAGTTTTGTTGGCTGATATTTTATTCTCGTTCAAGTTCGATAGTTCTTTCTAAAACTTCCACGGTCTCTGCTACCGTTGATTACCTTCTTCTTCATCATCGACCCAGACAGCCGACCTACCCAACCAACGATCAATGGCAGCTGCAAAACAAACATACATCTCCTTTTCGTTCAGGTTTTTCTTTAGAAATGCTCACATTGCTTCTGCTGCTGCTGCTGTTGCTCTTATTCTACATTACGCAACTATCCCAGTACAGGGTGTCTTTCGTACCACCTGGCCACTATCACTTATTTCAAAATATCCACGAATTTATTTAATTCACAAAATTACATAATTTATGTATTAAATATTACCACTGCCCGCCTTTCAAAAATAAATCCAATCGTTGCTCTGTATAGAGTTCATTGATTGGATTACAGTGGTCGTTGGCGTTTTTCTCATGGTGCAAATTTATACCCTGTATACACGTGATCATTTCCTTCAACAGTCATATGGCCGTCTTCCGGCCAGCTGTCGTCCTTAGTAGTCCTCCACTTTGGGTCTACACATACACTGGCAGCCAGGCAGCTTTGACCCCAATAACCTTTTCGTCCCTTGATGGTGGTTATGTGGTGCATGTTGACGACCCGATCGAATTCCCACCGTCTGCAATTTTTCAGACCGTCTACCACATCACTGAACAACAGCTTACCTTACCGAGTGTTCCAATGTAGAAAACCCAACAGGTTCTAATTTTTTAAGGATTAAACTAATAAAAGTCGTCTTGACTCATTTCAAATACTTCAGTTGTGTATTGCTGAAAAATAAGTAACATCTCATCTACCTCCCTATCTACTATAATAAATTATGACCTAAAATAATGTCGATCATGTCAGTGTGAAGTTCAATGTTCGAACACCCAGTATTTGCATAATAAATGCCCAACGACCGCCAGACGTAGGACCTGTTCAACATACTGCAAACAATAGTCTCCAGAACCCTTGGGGAGGACGACAACACCGAGAGACCCCGTCGAGGGTTCTTTGACTTTTAAAAGGGAATCTAGTTCGTTTTCTTATTATTATATATTGTATTTTTGTACGTTGTACTTGAAATCGTTTCACGTTCAAGGTGCTGTTTGTATGTGTACCCTTGGCGGGTATTAAAATTGGAAATTAATATTTACCAGAGTTCAACGGTTCATGGGTAGGTAGGTACAATATAAGAGAACAGAAGCTACCGTAGTAAAGATCCAACGTCAAAAGAAAACTATTTACATGAAATACACATCATTAAACAAATAGCATACAATAATGGTTACGACCCCTCAGTTATAGGTAAATTAATGTTTAAAAAACAACAAAAATTAACTTTACAATCGATTTATCCTAATACTCTAATTTAAAACAGCACATAACTTATTTAGGCCCCATTACAAACAAAATCTGTTCCTAATTACAAAGTTCTGGACTTAGTATTGCTTATAAAACAAACAACTCATTAGGAAAATTTTATAAAAAAAAGATAAAGATGATAAAGTGGATAAAGAAAATTTCTCTGGAATTTATAAAGTAACTTGTGGGTATTTCACTGATGTGGCAGTTATTTGTCGAAACTTAAACATAATTTAAAATTTTAATTTAACAAAACAAAAAGCTTTCGAAGAAATTATTTATTGTACACTACAATATTGTTTCACCACACTGTGGCTTCATCAGGTGTATATATGTTACATTCTACAAACTTACAGTTACTTAAATACTAACTTAGGTGGTAAATTTAGATTAAGGAGAGGGGAAATGTTTCCCTCTAATTGGTCATTCAATATAGTGTTCGTTTCTAGATATCTATTTATTTCCAATTGTTCTAACAAATTAAGTTTCATGCTTTTATTATCAGTATGAAGAATTTTAAAATTTTTATCAAAGTTATGTTCTAAAAATTACATGCTCTGAATAAACTGAGGTTTTTTTATTTTTTTAATAATTTTTATGTTCTATTATTGTATTATACAATTGGAAATAAATAGATATATAAAAACGAATACTATATTGAATGACAAATTAGAGGGAAACATTTCCCTTCTCCTTAATCTAAATTTACCACCTAAGTTAGTATTTATTTAACTGTAAGTTTGTAGAATGTATATACACCTGATGAAGCCACAGTGTGGTGAAACAATGTTGTAGTTTACAATAAATAATTTCTTCGAAACCTTTTTGTTTTATTAAATTTAAATTTTAAATTAACCTGTGGGTCTTGCCCTAAAGTTTATATCGGATAAACGCGGAAGAATTTCCAAAACCATATATGTTGTTTGAACATTTTTTTTTTGTAACAATCTACTATTTCGTGTTGTTTCTTAAAAAATGTTTAAGGAAGTTTTGTCATTCAATTTGTGATTGAATTGTAAAGTATCTACACAAGTTTTAATGGAAGAAACTTTGACCTATCCAATCAAGTATTAAGATAGGTTAGCATAGTTCAACAAACCTATGTAGTCATTTGTCGTTCCAACAAAAACTAACGATTTTTCGCAGTATTAAAAACAGTTCGCAAACAAAAACTTGGATCGAATCATTAAGGTCGTTTACCTATCAAAACGTCTATTTGTATAATGTATGCAAAAAAACACGTCAGTTACAACATCGAAAAGTATTTATTTTTGATGCCATTCCAAATCGGGGAGGTTTTCTTTACATTCGAATACATTACGTACAAATGTAGAATTAATGTTAAGGCTTTCACGGTCGGCGTTCAATGTGTTTGTGGTTGTTTCCGAGCTGGTTGGCTGTGGTCCATGGTATTGAAGAAGTCTACCAAACGTTTCGTGTCGTGCTGCAATTATGTATGAAGTATAATAAATATACAATCGATAATGTTATACACTGAAGATGTTTTCCGCAGCAGGAAACGAAACGTTTGGTAGACTTCTTCAATACCCATGGACCACAGCCAACCAGCTCGGAAACAACCACAAACAAGTTCAGTGGCATACAGATAGCAGAACATTCAATTCCTGTCTGTCTGAAATTAGTGATAGTTGATATTGATAACTGCTAGCTCAGAATCTATTGTATTTGTTTACATAAATCAAAAATACCCTTATAACAATATATAGGGTTATTCAAACTGAGTGGTATATTAGACGTTTCAGGGAAACCAAGCATGTTACAGATTTGAAAATTCAGGAGTAGGGTTTATCAAGGATGATATATTTAACTAAAATAATTTTAAATGCAATGGTATATTTTTTACGATGAATTCGTATGAAACAAAATTTTAAGGTGACTTTGATAACCAACATTGGATGTTTTCCATTCTTTATTTAAAAAAATCCAAAATTATTCAAAAATTTTTTAAATAAAACAGTAGGAAATATCCAGATGGATAGAAAAAGGATAAAAAAGGAATCGAATGATAAAATAAAATATGCTAGGTGCCATTTGAAAAAATGGAGTTTTTACACTTTGGATTTTTTTCTGAACACCCTGTACAAATTATAAAGCTTAGTTTTGGCATGACGTTAACGTTAGCCTTGTGACTTGGCTATAACTAGTAAAAATTTCAACATTCTAAGTCATTTTTTATGGATGTTATGATTTTTTATAGTTTGGGTTGCGGTGCAATCTTTGTTACAATAAATTAAATTATCTCAGGAACTATTCATCGTAGGCATATAGGCATACAAGTTGGTTATCAAAGTCATCTTAAAATTTTAAGTTTTCATAGAAATTCATCGTAAAAAATATACCATTCTATTCAAAATAAGAAAGTTGACATCAACTTCCGGTATAACTGGAAGTGCCCGACAGTAGAAATTATTTTAGTTAAATAGATCATCCTTGATAACTGATATCTGTAACATGCTTAGTTTTCCTAAAACGTCTACTATACCACTCAGTTTGAATGACCATGTATATATTAAGTTTATGTTTTCTTTTAAGTAAACGATTTAAAAAAATATATCCTCTTCGAGTGATTATTTCTCTAATAAACAATTTGTTTAATTGCAATACTCGATTATTTTATTGCAATTGATAATTATTCGTCCAGCCTCAGTAGGTTTGCCTGTTTTTTGTTGAATTGGCTGTCGCGTTGGGTGCGAGAAGTTTAATTTTAAAAAGAAGTGTATGTATCATTATCTCGGCCCTATATTTAAAGTCTCATTGTCGTCTGTTGTTAGCAGCTGTTATTTTTATAATAACGAGCATAAACAGGAGGTCTGCCGCCTTGCAGAGGCAATGCATGATGTTACGTATATATAGATCGTTTTTTATCGATAATGTCAACTAACGACGAACCACGCGCTTTTTGGTATGAGGTCTCGCGTTTTTTTCTCAAACGCTTTTTGTCGACCTATTTCGAACATCTGCAGCTATCAGTTACATAGTACGTAGTACGTTGCCCAAGAGACCCTCGAAACAACCCATTGTCAGTAACGCCAAACGACAATAATTCACCACTCAAATGAAAATAATCAGAAAAGCTATTATTCAACCTAAAGAAGGATATGAAGATGTCGGTGAATGGAAAAGAAGAACATAACGAACGGATGGTAATTTACCTGATACCTACTTTTTACCTTTACTTTTATTTCTTCTATAAGAGTATTTATTGGTTACCTCCAAATTGTAAGTTTGAGTTTAGTAATATCTATTAGTGTTTTGTTTTTGGAATCACGTTTCGTTTTGTAACATTTAATTGGCGTTCTCCAAAATTTGGATTGTTTTCGGTGCAGATTTAAATGCTATCCATCACTTAAATCAAAGCAGCCGCCAATGTTATTTAAATAATTTTGTGCATTCTTTTAATTGGACTGTCTTCAAATACCCTTCCTTTTGTTTTATCCTCGCCGAATGATTTTTTTACAAAAAAAAATTAATAGAAGAAACCGGTGATGACGTGATATATCATAATTTATTGGCTACAAGTTTTTATTTTATTATACTCAATTTTTTATGAACTTGATCGATCCGGGTTGTATTATAACTGTGTTAAGTAAAGATGTAAGAAGTGTTGTTTGTATCTATCGCAATTTTGAACTGTGTTAGTATCTAAAAACCGTATCTTAGTCTGTGTGCCTGTTTGTTCAGAGAATGCTAAATTGTTAAGGATGATAGGTCTCATACAACACGATAATAAATGTTGTATTTGTTGAAATCCGTGTTACAATTTGTTCTATGTTCCTTTTTTATAAGACCTGTGTTACCAAAGTGAAGAATGTTACAAAGTACAATTAATACCCACAGTGTTATAGAAGGTTTTTTATTTTACAGCATTCTGAGGTGTTACATTCGTTAATCTGTGTTATTAGAATGTTGTATAATGGAAAACCTATAATAACATTTAGTGTTACATCAAACTATAGTATGAGAATGCCGCGTTATAGAAAGTTTATATTTACTCTTCCATCATGTTATTTTAAACTGTGTTATAGGAATGCCGTGTTATAGAAAACCTATCGTAACATTGCAACGATGTTATGTTATATTGTATCATGCGAATACCGTGTTATGTAAATTCTAACAAACTTCTGCTACCGTATCACATCAAACTATGTTATTAGAATACCGTGTTAAGAAAATTCCGTGTTACAGAACGCCTATGACAACTTTTCCACGGTGTTATATCAAAGTATGCTATGATAATGCCGTGTTATAGAAAGTTTATCTCTGCTTTTCCAGTGCTTATGTTGAATGTATTATTAAATTGTGTTAAGACAATGCCGTGTTATAGAACACCTACGACAACTTTTCCACGGTGTTATATCAAAGTATGTTATGATAATACCGTGTTATATCTATATCAGCATTTCCACGATGCTACATTAAATTGAATTAAGAGAATACGGTGTTGTACGAAACTAACTCTTCTACCGTGTTACATGAAACTATGGTATGAGAATGCCGTGTTATAGAAAGTTTATCTCTGAGTTTTTACAATGTATGCGTTTACTGTGTTATGAAAATGCCGTGTTATAATCAACCCATCAAAACTTTTCTACAGCATTATATTTATCTGCCATTTTTAAATGCCGTGTCTAACTTAACAAACGTTTCGATTCCTTGTTGTCAAATCTCTCTTTCTCTCTATATATACACGAGAACGTTTCGAAGTTTACACTGTCAATTTTTGATATACTCGAGGGTAACAAAATAAGTCTCGTGGAAGCGTCCCGATGTCGTCACTCGATAGTACCTGAAATAGGGTTTTGCTCGCGTTGTGCTGTCTTGTCGATCCCATTCGTTTAGTTAAAAGTTGAACGAGCTATTTTAATTGGTGCAATAAACATGGCACTAATGGCCGCGGACGGCAACGGTGTTTTGTTGCGGAGATTCCATCGGCGTCGCCGCATTGCCTATCTAGGGGTGGGCAACGTTGCCCGTTCGGAGTTGCATTTGCAATTCTGATCCGTCGCATTATGCCACCGCCACGCCGACACGGCGTCTTTTTCCATCTTCCGATTCCCAGAACAAAGACGGTCACCACCGTCTACATCGCGACCGTCGCCGCCGTCGTTGCGAATTTTTCGACTACCCAACAATAATGATTAAAAAAACATCCAGATATTTTCACAGGGGACTGCCAGATCGCACTAGCGCATTACGAACAAGTGCAATTCTTCTTTTATCTTTAAATTTGGAACATGTCCGTTTGGTAGTTACGTGTATTGTATTGTATTTTTGATAGTTTCTTTTTACCAAATTCGCTTGGTCTATTACGTAATTTGTTGGGTTGTCCATTTGGCGAATTTTGTTTATTTCTCTTGCAGCAACGATCGTTTCGCCTTTCGGATAAAACGATAAAAACTTTATTTTCTTTTAAAAACATATTTTTTTTCGGAGTGGATTTTTTTGCTAAATGAGGATGTTCGTCTAATAATGTAGCCACATCCGAACAACTTTCATTTTGCATATTAAATTTAACTGTTAAGGCGGCAGATAATGTTTTTACAGAAAGTTGCGACTTCTCACTGCTCCAATAATCATTCCCTAGTGAAAATACCCTTTCAACAGCAGCATTAGTGCCTAGACAACATAAGGAAATTTCTATTAAAACTTTTAAATTTTCATGTAAGATATGTTCTACTCTAAAATGCCGAAAGATTTCTACCCATCTTTTGTCAAGTTCTATTTTCTCATCGTTCCATTTCTTCAATTTTTCTTCATTTAAATATAAATTTACTCTTCGAATTTCTTCAAAGAGAAAATTGTCATTAATAACAATATCTTTTACTTCCTTCATTACAAATTCGACTGCTGAAGAAACTTCTTTCCATTCAATTTTACTATTTAGAAGAGTCCAATTTGAAACAATTTAATGCTCTAAAGTTCACTATCCATTCTTCAATATATTCATAGAAAATTTTATAAAATTTTAACTTCTTTTAAAAATTCATTTTAATTCAAATCACTGTCAAACTCGTGTCTGGTGTTTGCCCTTTCCCCTGACGTGCCGGAAACGGCAAGCAATATGCACGCGTGAAATTCAAATCGCTGTCAAAATAATTTTAAATATTTAATTAATAAAATTGAAATAAAATAATTTAAAAAAATGTTTTAGAAATACAAATGAGTATAAAATTATACAAATGAGTACTTTCAGAGTACAGGATTTGAATAGAGTACGGTTTGCCAAAAAAGAGTACAAAACGCAGTAACCTTATATTTGTATTAAATCGTGCTTTAGTCGACGATTAGAGAAGTCATTGGAAAAGTTTTTGAGTTGTTTGTTCGTGAATTACAAATTAAATTGAACAATTGAAATCGTTCTACAATCTTGGAATTTTTTATATATATTTCCAAATCGAAACGAAATATTTTAATTAAAATGGATAATGCGACTTTCCCAATATAAAAATCGATTTCTAATTGCGAATTTGCTAAAACAATGACAAGAATTTGTTTAACGCGTTGTGTTTAATTTATTTACAAAATATCGAAATTTTCTAAAGTCCACATTCGATTGTCTTAAATAAATAACGACGCTACTTCCTTTTCACATTAGAACGGTTTCTAGGGCAACGAGGGTACAAACGGCATTAATCTTTGGTCCTATTTTTAGGCAACAGGCACTAATGCAATCTGTCGCTTGTCGATTTTCACAAAAGCCCGAAATATTATTACAGAGGAAGTGAAAAGATGGGCAAGGCCACCCGCCCTCTTTTTCTCCGACCCTATGCACACGATACAATAGAATAGATATATATTATAGTTATAGTAGCATTAGTCGACATTTTTGAACAGTTTTAATGTTATACTGCTTCATGTTTTTGTCTTCTGTCTCGTGCTGCTTGGATTGGATTCTTTCTTATTTCTTCCACTTTCATTTTACATTAATTTTCTCTCGAATTCCGTGTGCAAATTGAATCATTTAAACATAGTATTTATTAAGGTGACCAACTATACTCATTTACTGAGTTTTGTACTCTTTTTTCGCAAACCGTACTCTTTTCAAATCCTGTACTCTGAAAATACTCATTTGTTTTATAATTTTATACTCATTTGTATTTCTAAAACATTTTTTTAGATTATTTTATTTCAATTTTATTAATTAAATATTTAAAATTATTTTGACAGCGATTTGAATTTCACGCGTGCATATTGCTTGCCGTTTCCGGCACGTCAGGGGACAGGGCAAACACCAGACACGAGTTTGACAGTGATTGAATTAAAATGAATTTTTAAAAGAAGTTAAATTTTTTTATAAAATTTGCTATTAATATATTGAAGAATGGATAGTGAACTTTAGAGCATTAAATTGTTTCAAATTGGACTCTTCTAAATAGTAAAATTGAATGGAAAGAAGTTTCTTCAGCAGTCGAATTTGTAATGAAGGAAGTAAAAGATATTGTTATTAATGACAATTTTCTCTTTGAAGAAATTCGAAGAGTAAATTTATATTTAAATGAAGAAAAATTGAAGAAATGGAACGATGAGAAAATAGAACGACAAAAGATGGGTAGAAATCTTTCGGCATTTTAGAGTAGAACATATCTTACATGAAAATTAAAAATTTTTAATAGAAATTTCCTTATGTTGTCTAGGCACTAATGCTGCTGTTGAAAGGGTATTTTCACTAGGGAATGATTATTGGAGCAGTGAGAAGTCGCAACTTTCTGTAAAAACATTATCTGCCGCCTTAACAGTTAAATTTAATATGCAAAATGAAAGTTGTTCGGATGTGGCTACATTATTAGACGAACATCCTCATTTAGCAAAAAAAATCCACTGCGAAAAAAAAAAATGTTTTTAAAATTATGTTTTTTTCTTCTTTTTTTTTCACCTACAAAAGTGTACTCTTTTTGAACAAAAAATAGTTGGTCACCTTATATTTATTTGTATCTTATCCTTAAAGTAACACCGCATTTTCATTCTTGTCCTTTTATCTATCGTATTTGATTATTTTTTTTATGTGATTTTTCATCTTGTACATCTCACAATTAATGTAATGAATTGTTTGTTTACCGCCTTTTGCTCATAAAAGTATATGTACATATGTACATGTGTATGTGCGTTGTGTGTCTGTAATGCCCCAACAACCAAACCAACCAACCAACCAACCAACCAACCAACCAACAGACTGGTGCTATGGCAACGCAGCTTCACTACACGATGTGATATTCTTCTTATAGCATAACCTTGGACAGATCAAACAAAAATCCGACTGATCTTTCAGGGTAAAAGATAAAACCGAGTGCGTAGACCCAAGAAAGACAAGGCAACAGCAGCAGCCTTCTTTCTCATCTATTTATATTTGCCCATCTTTGGCACGCATAACATACGTACTTATCTCTCTCTGTCTTTCTGTGTACACAACATGCATACATACATACATACATAACATATGTGAGAAATTTCGATCGATAATCTTGGATTTTTGCCTTTTCTTTCACACTTTTTCCACTAAGCAATAATAAAAGATGGAAGGGCGCACATCAACTCCCGTCCAAATAATTGATGTACTTTTTTCGCCACATGTGGTACTTAATGCCCTGTATTAACTCTCGTCCAAGCAAAATAACAATACCTTCGCTTAATTATCATAGTTTATTACTACGAAAAAGTACATTTACAGACATATACAGCACGACTTAAAAACATTGATAAAATAAAACACACGGTATATTTCACAAATGTATTAGACTATCTCTGACATATGTTTCGGTTTTTACACCATTTTCAAAGAGCTATAGATAACTGAGGTACATTATTTCCTTACAAACTTCCCGTTATTAAAATCCTTTATATTCTAGGTATAAGCAGTTTGTAAGGAAATAATGTACCTCAGTTATCTACAGCTCTTTGAAAATGGTGTAAAAACCGAAACATGTGTCAGAAATATACCGTATGTTTTATTTTATTAATTATTCATTATGTTTCACCAAGTGATCAGCGAAACCTCAATTTCAACTATTACAAACATTCCCTAACCTTTTTATCCCCGGAAGAAGTTGTAATGTAATAGCTACAGAATTTGCAGCAGAACTACCGAAAGACCCACGAGTAATACAATTTTTTGACTACCTTGTAGATACGTATATTGACGAAAACGCTACTTTTTCTCCTACCATATGGGCCTCTAATACAACATCTTTAGCACGCACAACAAACACATGCGAATCTCTTCACGCGAAGTTTAACGCATACGTCGGAACCCCTCACCCAAATATTGTTACATTTCTGAATGCTTTAAAATATATGCAAATGGACACATATGTACATGAAAATCAACACTGTACAAGAATAAAGAAAAAGACGAATTGTGAGAAAAGAAATTGAAAGGTCGTCGTTTAAGTTTATTTCAGGAAAAATTAAAAAATACTTAAAAAATAGGTTCGATTCTGTAAAATATGTTTCTAATACGTATTCTAATATCTGTTTATAAAAACGCCCTGTATATTAACAAAATGAGTAAATGTTTGCATTTTATTTAGTGGTATAATTATTTAGACAGGAGTTAAAAAAAATCCATTATATAGAATTAGGAGATTAGAAGATAGATAGAAACAACAAAAGTAAACTAGTACAATACAATCATGAGGAAATTGTCATTAATTTTATGGAGAAATGTAAAGGTCACTTTTACTTAGCAGTACCTTCAGTTTTTGAGTCTTTTTTTTATTACAGTATTTATTTTTCTTCATTTTACTTAGCATGGTTTATTATTTGATAGGGTTCTGATTTGTAGCGGTAAAAGATTGATAATAATGCCCGTCATATTTTATTCTATTATCGTCATACAACCTCCAGCGTGGTCATTAAGATCTGGAACATTAGGGAAAGGAAAATTCTCCGAGACCGCGATACATCATCCTTAATTTTGTCAATTTATCATAGTGTTTTATTAAACATGCTCTTGCCGAAAATTTTACTGGATTATGATTGATTGTCTGGTGAACGTCCAATCTGTAGTTGTTTAATTTTATCGATCCGACTTCGTAAATGAAACGATTATGTAATTAATAGCTTAGCATTCATATATATAACGAACTGGGTTTCTGTAGAAACAGAAAACGTTTCGGGGAAATTAGAGATATGAAAAGGGGCGAGAGTATATTGAAGTTGAAGGGGGAAGATCGTGTTGTTGTTGTTGTTGTTTTATGTTTTGGTGACGCGATAGGAATTTAGGATCGAGGATCTAATAAGACGTACGCCTCACGTTTTAGCAGAATTTAGGTAATAGCAGCCAGAGGCAGTGGATGTTATTTTATTACACAAAAAAGAATCAAACCGAGCGGAAACCGAAACGCATGTGTTCAAGAATGATGTAAAGTAAATATTTGAAGCAACCTACCGAAGATAAACATTTGGGAAGGACATACGTAGCCGGCTAACCAACCATCAGGCAATTTCAAACAGGTCGTCTTTGTAGTAACTGCCTGGGTTACTGACGATAGTTTTACAACAGCAAAATTCCAACAAAAATTTGGATTTATGTCCCCCATACATACAATTTAGGATGTTAAGGTGATATTAAAATTGCACAAAATATTCAAAATTCAACAATGTTCAGTCCCTTTTAATCAATGCTTTTGACAACAAATTTTTTCTCATTAACTAATTTTTCTCACCAATTAATTCGGTATTTAATATCGCATTTATTAAAATTATTTAAAATTTACCCCTATTGAAAATTCTTCAAATAATTAATTATTAATGATTACTTATTAATTTTTTGAATCGTTCAATTTTACTTAAGCATCATCACTCGCTATGGAATCAAATTCCGTTTTTATCATTGCGTATTATGCGTTTGATTGGTGTTAAGGAAGTTTATCAATTGTATTTTCACACTGAATAACTGACGCTTTTGTTTAAATGTATATATACACCACACACATATTTATTAATATGTATATATATTTGTATGATTGTGTGTGGCAATAACGGTACCGAGATGCAATTTATTTCACGTGTTACGCGAGCGATAAGGGACAAAATTGTTTTGTACATGACGTTCTGGATAGGTACGCCAATAATAACAAGAATTTATTGTTCAAATCACAAACATAACGTTGGTTATGCCGATAATGTTTTGTAGCTACGTTAGAGATTGATGAACCAACCTGCTTCCTTAATCCGTTATAGGTACCTACCTACCTACATTAGTTACGAAAGTTATTGTAAGGGACCTGTTAAATGAACATTAACCTCAAAAGATGGCCCTTTTATAAGTTTTCGTAAATTTTTGATGAATAAAGGCAAAATACTTTGACAACACAAATACATAAAACTGGTGGACGGGTAGTCCCTCCGATCCACACTGTAGTACAAAGCCGGAGGGTAGGGCGTAAGGTCCTCTTCAGCGTCCTGTCAGGAATTGTAGAAATGGGTGAATGGTGTGGTTAGCGAGAGAAAGATGAGACGGACGAAATGAAAACAGAAGAGAATTGAAAGATTTGTCTAAATGATCCAAGGAAACCACAGAAAACTTGGACAAGAGCAGCCGGACCCGGGTTCGAACCGGTGACCTCCCGAATGCAAAGCAATGATCTGGAGCACTAGACCACGCCTTTCGGTACTCATTACATACAATCAAAATAATTACTTACAAAACTTACCCCTAGCTAACAACCCCGTTTAAAGCTTCTGTTGCACGTATTGAATTTTCTGTAACAAAAAACAGCTTTAGGTAGATATGTTAACAGAAATAATGAACTTAAATACTACTGTGAGAAAATACGTCAAATGATAAAAAGTTGATAAAAAAACTTAAGTCCTATAGGTTGTTGGTTAATATCAATCCATTTACTCCACGTTTATAACCACCGACATCCTTAAGGTTTTCTATAGCCTCTGATCAGGACAACCTTGTGTACTTAGTCTTTATTATCTACCCCCGTTCAAAGGTATTTATCTACATTCTACAACACCCCTATTCTCTGATATCAAAAAAACGTACTTTTTTGTGGCCTGTCTGCTGTGTCAGTTATGAGAACAAGATTTTTTGCTACCTTGTTTTTGCCCCGGCTTAACTGATCGAGAAAAATCGGCCTCGGAGCGCAGGAGGTGAAAAATTGTATTCGGATATGTGGCACACATGCAACATGAAAAAGAACGACCACCCACACAGGCCCATAGTGTTTAGTTTGCTAGCTACGTGTTTGTATGTATATTGCCAGTCTCGCCCAATGCATAAATGCGTATGGGAGTCCATATAAAATTTCGTGGCAAGTGTTGTTGTAGGTCAATTCACATACATGTAAGATGATCACCGAATACTTTCGAAATTACACGCACAATAAACCGATTGCGACATGAAACGTCGAAGTTTGCGCTCATTATATAACAAAAAACAACTTTAGACTTTCGGTAGTGCAACTTTTGTTAAAAATTTTAACTCTTTAGAAAAGTAATTAAAAAAAAAATAATTTCACCAAATAATTTATTGCAAAACTCGACAACATTGTTTCGATCATTAGCGATCATTATCAAGAGATATATTGAGTATGTCTACTCTTTCACACACATCCACATCTATCAAGAGATATACTGAGTATATCTACTCTTGATTATGATTGCTAACGATCGAAATAATATTGTCGAATTTCGTAATAAATTATTTCCTCAAATTATTTTGTTTGATTAAATTTTTGAAGAAGTATACAAAAAACAACATTAATTGTAGTTACTTGTCACGATAATTAACTATTAATTGCCAATTTGACAAACAGTCTAATAAAGAGTGTTTTGAAAACCAACGAATAAATAAAGTGGCTACTTCTTATCCGGCAAATTATTCTCAGGGGGATGGTAAACCCAATCAAAGAAGTGTTTGTTATCTACTTACAGTAAAATAATAATAACAATTAAATGCAAAAAAAAATCAGTTACGTGTTTACAAAATTATTTTCAATTTACATTTTTATAACAACAATAACTTAGATAACGTTATACAAACAGTAGTTGTTGAAGTTTCGTGTAAGTAATTATCATAAATTCATCTTTGTTGTTTTATTATTTTGACAAGAAATCTAGCATGGGGGAGATAATAAAAATAATGGTGGTGTTGTACTCTGTGATAACACTGATAACATTTAAAGACGCAAACAGAACTATAGTTAAAAAAAAATTAATGTATAAAACAATAACAATCATAAAGAAGAAAGTGTACATGTTATTTAATCACTAATTAAGTTTTGTTATCACGAATGTTTTATTAAAGATAACTGAAAGATAACTAAAAGTGAATATAGACTGCAGCATTTCGCATCTTCATTTGGTTATGTCGTTATTGGATTTTGAAGTCAGAAAACTCAAGTCAAAGTCAAGTCGAATCAATGTTTGCAATTCCTTAAAACATCTCTAATTCTTTGCAAACAGTAATCTAATCAGGGCCTTGTTCTGTCCCTTCTCAAAATATATCCTGCCAACCTATCTCTTAATTTCCTTATTGACTTCAATATCTCCATTACCGTCCACGGTATTTTCATCATCCTCCTATAACACCACATCTTAAACTCTTCCAACTTTTTCTTTTCTACCGCTCCCACCGTTCAGATTCAAACATACACTTATGAACACGTATAAAAGTTAACTAACGCCGTAACTATTGAAGAATAATTATCGAAATTGAGGTGATGAGAAGGTGTTTCTAATTTATGGATGTAATTAATGCTTTCCTTCGGATGTTTTATTTTTATCTGGATTTTTTCGAACGGCGTAGAACACTATATCGATTGGCTAATTCTTGTGTGAGATTGCAGTTCATTATGACACGTGTTAAGTATTAAGAAAAGATTGTAACAATAAGTAGATACTACACTGTAGTTCTAATTGAAACATTGAAAATTCGCAGGGCACTCGGTGAAACATATCTAAATAGACAAATATGTAATTAAAAAACTTAAAATATATGTTCTTGGTCAGTGTTCTGTGATAACTGTCAGATGAGGATTGCGATTTCGAACTCTTGATTCTCATCCGAGTTCGAAATCGCGATCCACGTCTAACAGTTGCACTCCTTGCTATGAAGAACTTTTTCTTCTAATTTGGTTACGTGTCTATCATCGAGCGGCGTGGTCTACTGCTCTAAATTGCTTAGCATTCGGGAGGTCACCGGTTCGAACGCGGGTCCGACTGCTCTAGTCCAAGTTTTCTGTGGTTGCCTTGGATCATTTAGGCAAATGCTGGGGCAGTAAAATTCCACAGATAATCTTTCACTTATCTTCTGTCTTCATTTCGTCCGTCTCATTTTTCTCTCCCTAACCACACCATCCACCCATTCCCACGATTCCTGCAAGGAGGCTGAAGAGAGCCTTACGCCCTACCCTCCGGCTTTGCACTACAATGTAGGTCGGAGGGACTGCCCACCCACCAGCACGAGTAGCTGGTGGGAATGATACAGAACAAAGTAGTTTTTTCACGTAGATAATGACGTTGTGGGTCGATATCCTTAGAAAAGGACCTTGCGGAAAATTATTGAATCATAGAATTTGTAGCAAGTTTCTACATATGGCATTTACACCCTGTTTGTATTTACACATATATTAATTTCACAAATATTTTTGAAAATTGTTTTAATTATTGGTCTATTCAACTATAGAAGTACTCTTGTTATTTCTCTCGCTGATTCTCATGACTGCTGCGAAATGGCTAAAAACTGCCTAGAATGTCAAAAGTCTTTCCTGTCTTCGAGTCTGTACAGTTGTACATCATCATTATATATACCAATTTTTAATCATTTAGCTTCATATAAATACTTGATAATATATCATAGTTATAATTTCACAAATTTCGAATTTCATTTAATCTTATTTACGTTTCTTAGCAAGTTTATACATTACCAGTTTGTATCTATTTTTAGACCATTATTGTCCCTCAGGTATATTTGTCAGAGCCTCAGGTCAAACTATCATTACAAATTGTCAGGTAGATGTAGTTGTTCGGTGGCATACAGACCATTTCACCCTCCAGCCCTTAGGAGGCCCCCTTTTAGGTTTATGCTAGTTTGTAAGAAGCAATGTACTTCAAAACATTGACCAGAAGAGTTTAATTTGTACATTTTGTAAATAAATCGGTAAATCCATTTCTTATCATATTTCATAATACAAATTACAATTAGTTGCATCGATATTAATTATTTAATGGACGTGTAACGTACAGAGTCCAAATCAATCTTCTTTCTTTTCCACGCGCAATTTCCATCATTAAATTTGTTATTATCGTTGTTGTTGAGTTTATTATTTTATCGTTACGCCATCGTCTTGCACAAAGTACAAAAAACAGTAAAGTGCACTAAAACATGTTCTTCTTAATACTTAAACTATCGTAGGTGTATTCGTAGAGAAAAATTTTATTAAATAATTTCACAATTCTGCAATTATTGAACTCTCAACGATTGTTTCGACCTAGTCGGTCATTATTAAGAGTATAAATAAAGTAACTAAGATTAAATTAGAGAAACTGTGTTTATATACATAAATGGAGGGGTGGGATTACAAATAATGAGGACTTAAAATTTGGAAATGGTCAAAGGTGTGTTATAGGATAATTTTTTTTTGTTGTTTACTAAATTTTTGCCTACTTGAAAAGTATTTTTAATCTCTACTTTTTTGTTGCGTATGTTGTTAATGCAATGTTCTGCACACCTTTGGTAATTTTCAAAATTTAATTCCAGTCTCGCGTTGATAATGCCCACGTGTAAAGTGGGCGTAACACGTGTCCGCTCATATTAAATTTAATTAGTGGTAATTAGGATGAGTCTTTTTTAATTTAATTAATCTTAGTTACATTTTTGTGCTCTTGATAATGACCGACTTGGTCGAAACAATTGTGGAGTGTTCAATAAAGTTTTAACTGCAGAAACATATTATTCTTATTTCGTTTTGTATTTCTTTTACGGAATTGCAACTTGCACACTTTACTTATAAGTGATTCCCAATCGGTATATGTGTCACGGGTAAAGTTAGATAAGCGAGTAAACCTAGGTTTACCTGGGTAAACTGCGTATTACCATGACTCTTGGGTTATGTCGAAAATATATTTGGAATTGTACACGTTTCGGGCATTTTCCGGGTAAACCGCTTTCCCTTGGTTAAAGTTGGTTAAACCCGGGTAAAGCCCGAAACGTGTACAATTCCAAATATATTTTGGACTTTACCCAAGAGTCATGGTAATACGCAGTTTACCCAGGTAAACCTAGGTTTACTCGCTTATCTAACTTTACCCGTAACATATATAGTAGTTAGTAGCGTCTTCGCCAGGACTGCAGTGCTTTGGAAGCGAAGTTGTGAATGGAAAGAGCGAGAAGCCGTTCAATATCTAATTTCAACATTCAAGTGTACACAATTACCGCAAGCCAGGCCACATTTTAAACCAATAAATTCTAGTGAACTGCTCCTTACATAAACATTTACGTTGTGTTTCGAAACTTGGAACCATGTCTTTGTACTTCTTTTCTTTCTTTTTTTGTTATTGCTCTTCCTCTACATGTAGGTAGCTGAAACACTACTGATGTATGTAGTTAGTTAACATTGCATCATTTAATTACCATGAAAAAAAGAACGCTACGAGCGTCTGAATAAATAAAAAGGAATCAACAGAATTCACTCTTCACTATCTTCAGTATTAGTTTGCTATTTAAACAGTATGTCTAGAGCAATAAATTTAGAAAAGAACAATGGTTACAATCCAAAATTAATTGAAAATATAATAAACAAAGAATAGCACTACAATTAATCTATCCGTTTGCAATAAATGAAGAAACTAAATACAACTGTATTACATATCTTGGACCATTTACGAATAAAATAGTGAATTATTTACAGAACTGCGATTTGAATATTACATTTAAAACGAATTCCTCATTAGGCAGTATTATAAAAAATAATAAAGATAAGAAAACCAATCAAGAATTTATATGTTAACATGTGGGTCTTGCCAAAAAAATTACATAGGACAAACAGGGAGAACCTTCAAAAAACGTTTGTCTGAACATAAAAATAGTTATACAAAAAATAACACGGATTCTACTTATGCCAACCATGTTACTATAGACGCACATCAATTTAATGATAAATTTGACATATAGAAAGTAAGGGAATTAAATTAGCACCATTAGAAGCTTTGGAAATTAATAATTACAAAAAATTACGTATTTTAATGAACGACCAAACAGAATGCAATAATTCCCCACTTTTAAATTTAATATAAAGACCATCATAGTGTATAAGTACTTTTATTGTTGAATATCTTTAGTGGTAAATACTCCCTGTCTGAAGAAGCTAACGATCGTCACGTGTGTGAATAAAATTGTGAAAATCAATACCTTTGTTTTATTTAAAAATACTAAAACGTGTAATTTCATTAATAAATTAAAATCACTTACTTTTGCGCAACAAAAAAATAGCTTTCGAATTGATTGTAGAAAGTATTTTTTCTAGTTAATTAAAGCTACATTGTAGCTCTAAAGTATTAGTAGTATTTATTATTTAATTAACGAAATTATATTTTAAATATTTAAAAATTAGATGCATTCTTTACATGGTACTAATATACTTAAATAATTAATTGCATGTAAATGAAAAGCACTGTACCCTACAAATTAAGTTAGTGCATCGTTTCTTTAACGATTTTTGTCAATTTTTATTGTTTGAAATACAAAATCAGACTAATGACTAACTTGCAAATGAACGTTTGGGGAAACACTCGCTCAAATATATATTTGTTGACGCCCAAGTTGAGACGACTCCTAACTAAGGGTGCTTCTTACTTCTTTTATAATTTGTCTGTTTCTTTCGATAATTGATAACAACTTTTAATATAAATTTAACTTTATTCCATAAATTAATATTCTTTTGTTACACAGAGGCACAACCAACTTAAATATAGGCACCAACTAATTAATTAAGTTACTGACCGTCTGACTGTTAACTATTAACTGACTGATTGTTACAACCTTATATATTAACAAAGAAAGGAAATAAATAATACTGCTTTTTTGTTTCACACTTGAAATTTCATTAAATATCGACAATTGATTCGGCTGATTTAAGCCTTTCTCAAGAAAGTAAGATTTAATAAAATTTCAAGTGTGAAACAAAAAAGCAGCATTATTTATTTCTTTTATTTATAAAATGTTTCACAAAAAACCAACTTTATTATGCAATAAGAGACCAAAGCATAGGCAATGAACGCTTTGTTTATCTTTCTCATGAAAATTGGACGACAAATCCTAATAATTCAACGATTTCCTTTAAATTGACTTAGCTAGAGTAAAAATGTAGATAATGATAACTATAAACGAAACCCGAACAAAGAATATCTTAAAGGAAATTTTTAAATAAGTATACCGAAATAGTATTATTTTCAAATTATATAAAAAGATTTATAATTATTTACTATTGGTCTACAACATATCGAAAATTTCCTTTTTTATTTCACTTTCTTTATGAGATTAAAAAGCTAGAGGTAGCTACAAACGAATATAAGACAGAATTAATACAAACTTAACAATTTTGTTTAGTTAATTGACTTTAGCTTTAGTTTATTATTCAGAATTTCTAATAATCGAATAATCTTCTGGGATAAGAATACAACCGAAATTTTACACTGTTGTAGTTGTAAAATTTAATGGATGCGAGAGCTTTTGTTGAAAGTCTTTAAGAAATCCGCTTTATGTTTGTATTTCAACAGGCGCTAACGGCCCTTGTTCCTGGAATTTCGATCGTAAGGGTCTACCATCAACTAACTACCTGTTCTCAAGGATCTTGTAGAAAACATCGGTTAAACATGAACTGCACTGTCCCATAATAATTTATTTATTATTATTCAAAAAAATGATAAACTTATAAATAAGGAAATTTGCAATTAAATAATCTGAATGTCATTAACACATGTCAATAAGAATTATTAAAGAATTTGTAGATAAAATAACACATTATTATATTACTTGATATTTTCATGGTTAGAAACTTCTAGTTTTATGAGGGGGTGTAGTTCAAAATGTTTCGTCTTCAAGGTTGTATACCTGGTTGGGCTTTATCATTTCACGAATAAAGGCGGTCATGTATCTGACCATCCTTAACTACACGAGTTCACAATTAGTTTCCCGAAACAAGCTAAAGATTAGATACGTTTCAGAGAGGTGAGCAAGGCAGGTAATTTAATTACTGTAATAATAGGAGTCTATCTTGACATGGGGTAAATAATAAGTTGCGAACCTACGGATATGGGTACCACTGTTGTTTGTTATCTTAACCCAATGAACACCTGCCTTACACCTTTTAATAAATGCGCACATTTTAAACCATGAAATAAAAGCTTCCAGTAGATATTGTTATTTCCTTTCAAGAATACAATGAGAAATGAGGAGGTTTTAGAAAGAGTACAATCGACTTACGCGATTATTATTTCTGCCAAGTTTGGAGGGCTATTTCGAAAGTATGAAATTTTGGTTTGGGTCGAATAATTGACTGAAACTATATTTGTAGACCAATTTATAATCGTAGAGTCCAAAAATTAAAATAAGCAAGCATTCCTTGAATTTGTACCAGCGAGTTACGGGATTTTTATTTCTGCCAAGTTTGGAGGGCTATACCTGGGTAGGAGCGTTGGTTAGCTCATTCCCAATTTTTTCGCAGTTACCCACATCTGTCGTTAATCTTGCGCCCAAACGGCATTATGTTAGAGAAGTTTTGTTTTGAGCATCTATCAAAGCAATCAAACTCGCTTGGGACAAAACCAAGGCATGTCTTTCTTGCCATATTTTGACTCTACAGGTCCAAACTAGTCCAGAAAAAAATATTCAGCCAAATCCATTACCCAAAGCGATTTTCGATTTTTTGGCCTGCCTGATAGACGAGACCTGCTTGGAAGTACAAAGGCCGCTTGGAAGTCAATTAGTCTAATTATTATTGAAGGCAGAGGAAGATCTAAATCTAGAATACAAAACAAAAGATAGAAATTTTAGAAACAAGTGCTTGTTGTTTTAGCTCTTTTAATGATTTCAATCCCCAAAACTTTAGAAAATAGTCTACCGTGGAGTTGTTTCCAATTTTACATGATTGCATTATATTTATAAATAGGTAATGAGTGTTTGTTTGAACTGAATTCAATAGTATGTATTGACAATAAAGGTAATATACCGTAATTTCCCGTTACATTATGACAAAGAAATAATGTTTAGGCTGCGGACGAAACAGTGCTTTGTATATTGTGAAAAAAAATGTCGCCTTAAAGTCGTTGACTCGTTTTAGAAGCAGTCGATCCGTTAAAAAATTGACAGCTCTCAGATACAATCTTCTCAATCCCATTAAACTTGCCGAATACCTGACCGCATATAAACCATGGCACCTCAATTAAAAATAGTCGGGTTTTGTTCAACGTTTGATAAAATATCGAGTTATAATGTCATGTGTCCGGAAGATACAAGAATATGTTGATTAATAAAAGAATAGGAGTCATTACCATTCTGATGCGAGTATGCCAGAAAAAGACACATTTCCTAGAAATTTCTATTCGGTTGATGTCTCCATGATTTACATTTAAAAGGTTCTCAAAAAACAAACAAAACCTAAAGTTACGATAAGTATGGATTTAGAAAATTGTACATAAGTATTACAGGCCAACTTCCAGAGTTCTATTTTTTCGAGATCCATAACTGACAGTAGGTGTCAAGTTACTCAAAATTAAATAGGAAGCTTAAAGTGCTGATTTTTTGTACCTAAGGACAATATATATATCGTTAGTGGCGGATTTACCAGTAGGCTGAGTAGGCTGGAGCCTATGGCGGCAAATTTGGCTCAATTTTTTTTATCTTACAGAAATAAAAACATATACACAAAGAAACGAGTGACAAAAATTTTAATATTTTAGTAATGCAGAGTATACTGAACACTCTTACGTCCGTAATCCGTATATAAAAGATTACTAAACGCATTGTAAAATATAGGTACTTATGCGCTCAAGAATTTTTAAAATATTCCAATAGCGTTTCAATATATTAATTACAATTTAAATTTAGTAACTTTTACCCATTTTTTAAATTAAAAGGCGATGGTATTAAGCGTATCGAAGCAATATACAATAGAGATCGGAAAAAGACAATCGAAAAGAAAAAACAAATTTGATGAAACATCTGAAGAAGTTATTACAATGACTGCGAGTGAAACTTTCAGGGATAACACGTTTCTTGTCCTTGCAGATAGACTCGTGTCCGAGTTAGGAAAACGGCAAAAGGCCTACAAGGATTTAAGGAGAAATTTTCATTTCTAACCAAAATGAGTGTGTTGTTACCATCGACCCTTACGGAAAAAGCCATTTCGTTGGAAAAAAATGTATCCTAATGATTTAGAAACTGATTTAGTTCAGGAATGCGTACACTTTCAATGCCACCTTTCTTCTCAAAGAATTTTGATAAAACCAGATTTTGGATCATTAAAAAGTCTATCATTGTTCCTGCGAAAACAGAATTTGGAGAACATTTATCCAAACTTGGATATAGCACTTCACATGGCTCTATGTACACCAGTAACAAATTGTTCAGATGAGAGAAACTTTTCTTGCTTAAAGCGGGTAAAAAACTATCTACGATCTACTTTAAGTCAAGAAAAGCCTAACGCCTTATCTCTTTTGTGCATAGAGTCAGAACTAATGAACAAGATTTCATACGACGATATAATTAATGATTTTGCGAATTTAAAATCTCGCAAAAAGATAATGTAAAACTTAATTGATTTCATTGTCACCATTAACCGGATTGTTAATAGATTATTTAATAGAAATTGTTCGTATTGTTTTTAAACTGTAAATGCAATAAAAAATATTTAACAAAAACAACGTTTACCGACTACACATTATTTTATATAAGCTAAGATGTGTTCATATGATGAAGTATTTTTGAGGCATACCTTTTCCCACCTTATAATTAGTACATGCTGCTGTTTGTAGGTCAACAGTATACCCTTCACTAAATCGTGGGTTGCAAAAATAATCTAGAAACTAACACAACTATCCCCTAGTTCACAATCATACTAATAACGGGAAAAAGCCGACGTAATGAGGACGATAGAACACAAATCATAAAGTTGCAATTTCAGAATAAATATGATTGAATTTCAAAGGTCAGTAGGGACAGCAAAAATTGAATAGCCTACTAGCGGCAAATTTGTAAATTTGCCACTGTATATCGTAGTAACAATGGATGGAATGGTGTTCATGTTCGCAAATTCTGTTGCTTGCTGTCTGTTCTCGTCGCTAAAACGTTGGGTTCCGAGTTAAGCGAATACACGGCGTAGGAGCCTTTAATAGTAGTTCGTGAATAGTGGCGTAGGTCATGGCTGACCGTGGTAGCAAGAGACTCCCTTCCCTTCACCACCTCTTCCTTCACCCATCATCATCACCGTCGTCGCGGTTCTACTCTCCAAGTCGCGGTGCGAGCGCGCTTACATTCGCGACCGCGGCTCTGGAAGGATCCCATACCCGTTTACAAACACAGGTGCATGCATGCTAGTGTGTTTGTTTGTTGGTTGGTTGGTTTCGTTCGTTTTCGAGAACTGCATTGGAATTGATGCACACGGTGCAAGCGCAACATTTGAACCGGTCGGTCGGTCGGTCGTTGGGTCGTCCCAACGCGGAGGCCTCCTCCGACAGGAGCAGCGAGTTGATTATGGGTCAGCGTTCGATTGTTTTGCCGGTCGATTTCGTTGCATACACGGTAAAAGGAAGGCGGCGGACGGGCACACATAGAACGCACTCGCGATAATGTAATACAGACACGCCGCCGATCTTCTGGGTAGTCCTTGACAATAACTTGGGGATTTTCATTAGCATCAAAATAACAGAAAACCTTATTTGAAAGGAATAATTGGATGACAGATATTTTCTTTCTAGGGACCTACAAGCTCCATACTTATATATATAATATTATTCGTTCTATATAATCTAAAAGCTTTCTAAATAAAACCGAATTTTGAAAATCCAACTCATGGTTATATCGAGAGAAATCTAGTCAGGACTCATTCCAAACCGCAAAGTCGTAATTTAGACGGTTTACATTTTATGAATATATTTCCGAATATCTGAGACTTACTACAACCGCAGCGATAGAATATGTGTCCTCGCTACGTTCCCTGAGACTGGACAGCCTCAGCAGTTGGCGAAACGTTGGATAAACAATTCCGAAGGAAGAGCAATCCTAGACCACGGCCATCAAGTCCGAATAACAAGTGTTATTCAAATAACGCCGGCCGTGAGAGCCTAAGCCTCTCTGTAAAATAGATTACGATATAAAACTTCTAAGTCAGATATCTTGGAAATACGAATGTTTGTCCAGATCTTAAAATACAGCATTCACAAAACACAAATTGTTCGGTATAAGATTAGATTATCCTACATTGGACCTGACTTCTTCCTGAGAAGGCATGTTTTACCATTGCCCTCTTCATTGTTTTTCAACTTTATTGAATAATATTCTAGATACTCTTCTCTTTCTGAACTAACCATAATAATCACATGCTTTACCTAGCAAAGCCAAGTTTCATAATTTTTGTTCTGTTATAGAAATGTAGTAGATAGATTTGTACTTATTAATGATATTTAAATTGTGTTGGCAAGAATTTTGATGTTAAATGACTGTCATTTTAGAAATTACAGGAATGTTTAGGAAAACACTTTCATAAACTTGCCAGAAACAAAATATTCATTGGACTTCATAACTCTTTAAGTCATTTTGGCATGCCTACAAAATGTAAATTTATTTAAAAGTTCAATTTTGATAGAATAAAATGGAATGAAAAAGAAAAAATGAATTCGTTTAGTGTTCGTGGTAATACTAATACCTTCAAGTTGATTTCTTTTAAAAATCAATTATAGCAAAGTTTAAAATAACAACGAAGAAAAAGAGTCCCGATAATCAAATGAGAAAAGCGTCTGTTCAAGACTTTTTTAAACAACGATCTGAATTAATCATTCGCAAAATAAATTAAATTGTAGCCACAACATTTTTACAGTTGATTATAAAATAAGTCCTTGACCGCAACAAGAATGGATCGCATTTAGCATCTCTCCACTAACCTTACACAACTACTTTTATTGTTAAACGGCTTGCATTAAATGACGTATTTATTGAGTCTGTAGCCAGTTATCGCATAAATTATGCTTTTGTCTAAGGATAGCTAATAACTTATTTAAACTGCATTCACAATATTGATATTTTTAAAACGTATCACGTTCTCGAAAATTCACACCGACTGTGACATTTAATAGTTTTTATTCCATTCGAACATACACAGGGTGGTCTATGTGGACAATGAGTGCAAGTAATTAAAATAAAATTAACGAACTTTATATTACTTCGAAGACACATTGACGATTAACATTAAAATTGGATTTGTGAGACCTACCTAAAAAGTTGTAATTCAAAACATTCAATTGCGGATTTAAATAATCAATGCCAGACATGTAACAACCTTTGTAAAGTTTTTGGGGAACTATTGTAAAGTAATGATGAACGTATTAATTAATATCAATGGTTGATTGTATCCGCCGTTACTTTATAGAAATTCATTTTTAATAAATAAAATGAACAAAATTCAAATTTTGTAATTTCCATTTTATTATTTTAATTGTCTTTACAATTATTTCACCCTACAAGGGCATCTTCAGAAGACGTATTACTAAATAAACTTTAAGATGTTCTTATATATATATATATATATGTACAATAGATAACTTAGTCTAAAAGTGGAGTGGTAGGGGTGATGTTTACAAGTTTATTTAATATTACTGATTGGTATACATTTTCTATTTCGTTCAAAATAATTTCACTATTTTGTTTATTGTGTTTTTTAATTTCGTACGATACTAAAATGTCTAGTTTTTTACTTTTTTCTAAACAATGTAAAATATTAATATTATCTTCTATATTAAGTTCATAGTTTTCATTTTTAATATGATTCATAAATGTTGATTTTCCTGCGTAATTTTTTACATGTTCGTTAACTCTCTCTTTAAAAGTCCTCCCTGTTTGTCCTATGTATATAGTCTTGCAAGTATTACATTCCAATTTGTAGACCCCACTTTTATTCATTTTTTCTGTTTTTTCTTTCTTGTTAATTAAAATTTTTTTGATAATTTATTTTCCGTTTTAAAATCTGTTTTGAAGTTATTATTATTTAGTTTTTCTGAGATTTTGTTTGAAATGTTTCCAATATATGATATTGTTTTGTAGTTAGTATTAGATTTAACCCCTACCACACCACTTTTAGACTAAGTTACCTATTGTACATATATATATAAGAACATCTTAAAGTTTATTCAGTAATACGTCTTCTGAAGATGCCCTTGTAGGGTGAAACAATTATAAAGACAATAAAAATAAAGTGGAAATTACAAAATTTGAATTTTGTTTATTTTATTTATTTTAATACCAATGGTGTAGGTACCTAGCAGGTAGGTAGGTATATGTCATTCGCGTCATGGTCTAGTGCTCTAGATCATTGTTTAGCATTCAGGAGGTCACCCACCAGTTCGAACCCGGGTCTGGCTGCTCTGGTCCAAGTTTTCTGTGGTTTTCTTGGATCACTTAGGAAAATGCTGGGGCAGTAATATTCCACAGATAATCTTTCGCTTCTCTTCTGTCTTCATTTCGTCCGTCTAATCATTCTCTCGCTAACCACACCACCCACCCATTCCCACGATTCCTGTAAGGAGGTTGAAGAGGACCTTACGCCCTATTCCCCGGCTTTGCGCTACAGTGCAGGTCGGAGGGACTGCCCGCCCACCAGCACGAGTAGCTGGTGGGAATGAAATACAAAAAAGTTTTTTTTTTTCGTATAAAGGCACTGTTTTAAACCTACTATTGTTAGTAAGTTAAATTAACATTGAATTTAGACTTTGGATGGTGTATGGATGATGAAGCATGTTTTAATAATTAAGCAACTCAAAACACAATATTACTTCAACAAATGTATTCAAAAATTACTTTACAATAGTCTAGTATGTTTAAAAGGTACTCTAGATAATGGCTATTTAGCCGGGTCAATTGTAGAGTAATATTTGAAGTAAAAATGTGTTTTGACCTCTTAAATTAACATTATTAATCCTTGGAAGAACGAAGGATGTCGCAAATATTTTGCAGCTGACTTAAGAGGAAGGCAAAAAGAATTTATTTGTATAATATTAAAAATTAACTTTTGGTATCAAATTATGGTAGGTAGGTAGGCATTTATGCGGTCATATCTATTAAAAGACAAAGCAGCACTCTTTTGAAATGCCGAACTTGTTTATATTCTGAATACTTACACAGTCGCCTCTCTTTTTTGTTTAGACCGCGAAATTTGCCCATTAACCTTGACTTTTTTCATTTTTTTTGGCCATTTCTGAGACAATGGAAACTAAGACTATTATGTAGCCCATGATTCGAATGTTATAATTTTGTTATAGGTAGGTCGGTACCTTTTGCGGTTTCAAACCTGTCAATCCATTTCACTCTCTTTCGAATTGCTCATTCTCTCCGTGAAACGTACGCTTTCAGTTATTCGAATCCTATTATTATATCGCATTTACTTTATTAATATTAAATTCAATATTAATTAGCTTATTCAAAAAAAAAAGAAGGCATTAAAATCCTTCTTCGTCTAAATTTTAAGGATCACATTTCGAGCGCTTCGTACACAGTAGACACAGCGTACCGAAAGCCATATCCCACGACCGGTTTCGACCTATCCGGGTCTCATCAGGTGGGCGCTGGCAGAAAGGCCTTTAAACGCTATATGATAAGTATAAAAATAAATATGGAATCAAAAGAAACAACTACTCCGAGGGCTAATACCCCTACCGGAATTGAATTACACTGTTGATTCCGATGAATTCTTAGACGTAGATATAACATTTTCAAAAAAGAAGGCATTAAAATCCTTATTCGTCTAAATTTTAAGGATCACAGATTTCACATTTCGAACGCGTCCTGTACAGTAGGCACAGCGTACCGAAAGACATATCCCACGACCGGTTTCTTTTTTTGAATATGTTATATCTTCGTCTAAGAATCTATCGGAATGAACAGTGTAATTCAATGCCGGTAGGGGTATTAGCCCTAGGAGTAGTTGTTTCTGTTGATTCCATATTTATATTTATACTTAATTAGCTTATGTTGTTATGTATCATTTTTATTTTGCTACAAGTGGAATAAAGACTGCTCAACCTTGTCTCTTTTTGCTTTAGCAAATTAAACAACGCAACATGATGTATTCACCTGGTTTTTGTTCTAAGTTGTTGCCCTATTCTCTCGGAATTTGATTTAATGATCAGTCGATAAAGGCTGGCTCAATAAGCAATTAAATCGTTGTGTAAATAATATTATTACTTCCTCATCTGGTACGTGATATAAGTGTATACTTGTCAAAAGGTGGTAAGCTTCCATACATGGCTCGCCTACAATTTAAATCAATTCGATCAGAACGCATTATTCAAGTCTGGTTCACAGGTGTTTTTTTACGCTTCGATATCAATAATTGATGAATTATTTATACGAAAATGTTTTTTCTATTAATGCACCGGTACGTGTGCAATAAGACGTAAACATAGACGATATTTTGACGACGATTTCTAAGAAAACCCTGACCTCTTTGGCATTGGCCAGTTTCAATATTGATACAGTTTTTAGGTCAAAATAAATCGTTGAATATGTATTGCATTTTTTTCACGAGAATAAAGGTGTTATTGTGATTCCAATGAAGGTCAAAGGATATTTTAAATTTTTAAATTTGTTCCTAATGGTATCAAAATTCTTTTCAAATAGTCATTCCTAATAAGAAAATCTTCACTAGGTATAAACTGGGAATATTATTCTTTGTTCAATGTGTGTGGTCCATAGAATTAATTCTTCCTCGAAATAATTTCAAGTCCAGAGATGGATCTTAAGAAGCTGCAATCCTTATCAGGTTTTACTGACCATTCTAATCTGCTTCAACTCTATGATTTCGATATTTGTCGATAAATTACGAGCATCCATTTTCGGTAGAATAATCCATGCCAAATTTTGGTTCCTATGAATTGGTGTTGTGGTGTTGTGATGTAGTTAAATTGGTTGAAATATCCTCAAAATCAGTTTTGTTGAAGGAAATGGTTTTATTCCCGACAGAGATAAATGTATGTATAATGAATCTAAATTTACCACGGGTTGAATAACATTGACTTGAACCAAGTTTTGTTGCAAAAGAAATAACTGGCTGGCACCATTCCCTGAACATGTTCACATAACGATGTGGCGAGGCGGGGAGAGCTTTTTTGACAACATGTCAAACAAATTTAGAGGCTTTTTTATTATTATCTAAATAGAATGATTGCCATTATTATTATTATTATTATTAATATTAATAATTGTTTTGGCTATTGCTTCGAAATTTTCGGCTGGCTCGCTGCCGTCAACACTTTTTGCGTGATCCAAAAATAAAAATAAAAAAATGGGAGAGGTAACGATTCCTAAATGACAACGATATTCGGAGAATTTCGTTCCTGATTTAGACCGCTTCAACGTTTGCATGAAACTGTGAAAATAGTTACGGCTATGCACATTGGCATAGAGCGGTTTAACCTATCGCAATAAAAACTAAATGGGCAATAACTCGGTATTCGAAAACCAGGATAGAATTATGGACATTAAAAAGGGAATATTATTTAGGACTAAAGTGAACCCTAAAAACCTCCAAGTTATCACCACACCTCATTTTAAACTCTCTTCCGTACCTTCCTATTACTTAATATATCTTCGAAGGTAAAAAGTGTAATAAATAAGGAAAAATGAAACGATCTTCTGAAGACATTTTTGTTGGGCAGGTAACAGAAAACCATTAACGTAACACATAGGCTGAAAAGTCCCGGACCTAACACATAGATGGCGCTAGTTTTACTACATTCATCTCTTTCTCAGTTAGTACTTTTTATTACATTCACCTCTTTCTCAGTTAGTGCTAACCTTCAAAAGACAATTGTTAAAATTTCATAATATTCTATTCATTAGTTTGTGAGTTATTGTGCTAATAGTGACTTTATCTAGCTACTTTTATTATTTTCAAAACAATGGTTGACTGCCTAAATTCTACCTGTATTTGTCTGTTACTCTTTATACAAACTATATCACTTTTGTGTTCTTCTATCTCATCTCTATTCTTCATTTTTAAGAGTAAGACTTATGAAATGCTGTAACAATTACTAATGTATAACTGTATGTCAAATTTAACTTGAGGAACTGACCTGTGTTAAAGACTTATTCATTTAATTTTAACTCAAAACATTTAATCAGGTAAAGGTATCTAAATCTTTGCTGTCTGCTTTCTTAGGCTTTCTTTTGAAGGTGTAATCGTCCTCTTTTAGTTTGACGCAAATGTTTGATGTGTAAATAATCACGAATTCCTTTTACGTTATTTGACCATCATGGTCTCAGCATTTCTTTCATCTGTCTTCGCTTCGGATTTATTCTTTTATCCGTCGTCATTGGCGTTCGCGATCGTGCGGTTTAACGCGACGCGGCATGTCGAAAGTGAAATGAGTGAAATGATTATACAGACTGCTCGCTCTCTCTTTCATTCCGAGCTATGCGGCCAGTTTTCGCCGCGAGTTAACTCTCCAAGTAATAATTTATTTACTGATCGTCACTTAAGTTGTTTTACATATTCACATATACATGTGTATAACATAACAGGCTGGCTGAAAAGTTCGTAGGCTAGCATAGAATTTTTTTTTTTTTATAGAATTTGTTTTCATTATTCAATATAGTTTCCTTCGAGGGCGATACAACGATTATAGCAGTCATACAATTTTTCGATACCATTTGTATAATACGATTTGTCTTTAGCCTCAAAATATGCTAGGCTTCAGTTTCGGCGATTACCTCTTCATCGGCGCGAAGTTTCTGTCCAGCGAGCATCCTCTTGAGGTCTGAGAACAGAAAAAAGTCGCTGGGGGCCAGATCTGGTGGGTACGGTGGATGAGGAAGCAATTCGAAGCCCAATTGATGGAATTTTGCCATCGATTTCATTAATTTGTCACACGGTGCAGTGTCTTGATGAAACAGCACTTTCTTTTTCTTCAAATGAGGCAGCTTTTCCGCGATTTCGTCTTTTAAACGCTCCAATAACGCTACGCAATAGTCGCTGTTTATGGTTTCCCCCTTTTTAAGATAGTCAATGAATTTTATAACATACCATGAGCATTAGTATCCCAGAATACTGATGCCTAATTCCTTTTTATCCATTTTTTTGTAGTAACAAAAGTTCTTTTACTAAAAATGCTATAACTCAGATACTAATAGTGCAACTGCTGTCAAATTTATACACGCGTCTTTTGAAGGTTAGAGCTAACTTAAAATCATATGGATTTGATACTAGTAGCGCTATCTATTGGTCAGCCTACGAACTTTTCAGCCCGCCTGTTAGAACTAGCTTTGTGAGACCCTGGTCAGTTTTGGGGAAAAATTCAGCTACCTATTTTAATCACTTGTTTGCAATTGTTTTAAATTAAAATTTCTTTTGGTATTGTGCCCATCCATCCATGCGGTCACGAGGTCGTTCGTTTGGACAGCTCTCGGGCAAAACACCACAGATAGGGACCAAGTCTAAACTATATCTATTCTCAGTGATCGTTATTATAGATTTGCTGCCTGAAAATTCGTACACATGTTATTGTTAGTCACATTTCCTTGACGATGGTCGATTTCTTGTATTGTATTTTCTTGATGTCTTCCTCCCTTGTGACCGCATATTTCACACTTGTCTGTATGCCTATGTCTATATATATTCATATCTGCGTACGGCGTCGGCATCATTCAAGCTTTCTTATTAGACTTCCTTGGGCGAAGTCGAGGAGAAGTAGCATCAGAAAGTAGCAGCAGCACCATCACCAGCATTAGCAGCAGCAGCAGCCGCAGCCGCGGGCCATATGCGCGGATATTGAACCAAGTCCGTCTCAAGGCCTCGCTCCTGAGAACCAACCTTCGTATATTTCTATGTGTGTAAGTATGTATGTACGTACTCGCGAGCCTGCAACAATCGTGCCGGCGGCAGGAAACGGTGGGAGCGACGTAGTCGGAGACGGACGCGATCCGAGACCATCGAATCGCGGGCTCGTTCGAACAAAGAACTAACCAGCCACAACACCATTAATTTCGTTTAATCGTTGGGATCGGAGGGCATAGATGTCTTGCTCCTTTTGGCCTTATTTTTCGGCGGAAATGGTTGCGGTTCTTTTTTTATTTTCCTCTTTTGTTGTTTGGTTTTGTTTTGGGTCGTCGTATGGGTCCACCGGCGTGGCGACCGACCAGCCACATCATTCGGTCGATGGTTCGCACCATCAACGACCGTCGTCCGTTTTGTTTTATTGTGGCGTGATGGTGCCGCCTTCTACTGACCTGGAAAGCGAGCCTCCGGTGGTGATGGTGGTGGTGGTGGTGGTGGTGGTTGGTGATGGTGCGTTGCTCTGATGCCGCAAGCGTGCCGACGGCGATGGCGGTGGTATAATATTTCGGGGGACCTCTTTGTCGCGAAATCGACAAGAGTTCAAGGACCACTTGCTGAAGCCTTTCAATTTCAACCTGTGCCTACACCACTAGATTATACGTTTATAAAACACTCCGCCAAACTTCTTATACAGCATTAACCATTCTACATCAACCGTTCCAAAAAACAAATCAAATCATTGAGAAAATTTAATCCTTTCTAGATATTAAATTTGACATAAAGATTTCAGCTTGTTCGTGTGAAATGTATAACTTCATGTACTGATAGATCTACACTTTCAATGTTTAAAAATAGCGAAACTGTTAAGCAGTAATGACTGGTTGTTTAATGAGCGAAGAAAATCTTGCAATCTCAATTTGTGTAATTAATTTCTTCCGTTTTATTTTCTGCTAATTTCTATCGTAGTACTGAGACAAATTGATGTATACTTTCGTAGTTAATTTCATCGTTTAAATATGCATATTTTAACGATAATGTTTATTAATACCTTCCTGATCGATATCATTTCACGTTGACCGAAGAGGAAGTTGACGAATCGCATTTGAAATGCTTCAATAAAGCAAGCGGAATCGGTGGCGACAAATCCATTCATGGTGCAAGTGTCACTTCCTATTTTGTCCTCTTTCTTCTTTCATATCGACCTGTCGTTCGTTCCTCCACTACTTTTCGACCTGTGGCTGCAACGATCGACCGCAAAGAGAAGAAGATGCATCAACACCGTGCGAAGATTCGCGATTCAGAACATCGCCTCGTATCAATGAACCCGGTTTTTGCACTCTTTCTTTTCAATCATAATCGCAGGAAGCAGAATAATATTTTCGACACTAATGCACTTTTTCAGCCCTTTTTAACGCCTATAATTAATTTATTAAAAATCACTCATTAGCAACTATTAATTATTAGTGCTTTCTTTTTGAGGTATATATTTCATATTGATTTTTTTGAGTAGATAAGCAGTGGAAAATTTGGCCACCTGTCCCCCGAATTTTTAAAAGACTTTCTGATATAAAAGAAATTGATATCTTCAGAAAAGCTTTTACAAGGGAATAGAAAGAAAATTCAATTTGTAATTTAATTTACTGAAAACTTTGTAGCTACTTCATAAATTGAAACCTTTATATTATTACGTACCAGTTTGTAGTTACTTCAAAGCTTGAGATAAAACCTACGACGAAAAAGTTAAAAATTTTAAAACTAAACGTCCACAAAATAGTTTAATATACTTAAATATTGTGTAGGTACGAACTTTCTCTCGCGTTTCAGTTAAAAAATAACGAATTTCCTATATTGTCAAACACTGGTTCGCTCTCATAACTCCCTAGTGCGATAAGATTAGCCCCAACCTTCATTGAAACTAGAACATCTGATATCCCTAACTGTTGGATAATATACGAGGATGGATCTAATATAAACGAGCCTTTGTTCATAAAACATTTATTTTGAAAAGTTTCACAAAAACACAAATTTCTCTACTTTTCGACATATCTCCCTTCTTTGTCTATAAATTTTCCTTAAATCATTGGTAATTTTTTCATCCCGTTTTCTTAATCAGAAGCAGGGTGGGTGGATAGACATCCAGTTGCGCACAAACGCCTTCACCTGTCTGAAATCCTAGTGATTCTTTGAGGGGCCCTAACATGTGGAAATCACAAGTGGATAGGTCTGGGCTATATGGAGGATGTTCTAGCTGAGTCCAGTGCATTTCACCGTTTTGGGCCTGCGTTAAAGCTGCGGTACGGGGCCTAGCGTTATCGTGCAAGACTAACACGTCACCCCATTCGTGACTCGTCCTTCTTTTTCGGCGAAAAGCAAGTTTTACCTGACTGAGAAGGTTATTGTAGTAGACAAAAATCGACCAATAGCACCCCTCTCCAGTCCCAAATAAACGAACCACCGCGTTTCTTACAATTTAAATAGGCTCGTTTATATTTGATTCACCCTTGTACTTGTGCAAAAGCACCTTTTGTCAGCCGTTCTAAATGAGTTGTCTAGGTCTTTGGTATATTACTGAACTGGGCCGCTCGAGCTAGGTCTACGTACTGGTTCTGAAACCCACATCGCTCCCTCCTAAATTCAACGACCCAAGATAATTTGATAGTTCTATCGATGCTTTCCATTGAAAAATTACTTATATTAAAAATTTAACGATTTATATACAAAATTATAAGTTGATTATAGGCAAGTTTTCTTGTATGAAGAAGGATTTTAAGATTGGATTTTGAACTGTTTTCTTTGGGGTTTCAAAAAACGCTGGAAAGATTCTCATTATTCATTCATTCATTCCGTTTCCGATGAAGAAGTGCATTTTATACATTTTTATATATCTCAGATATGAGATGTACGGATACGGCGAGCTCATACGTGAACACTTCCATAATCCTCATCTTCCCTTTCTTAATTAGAACTTCTTCTTTACTTTTTTTATCCAAGACTGGAGGGCACTTGTCGCTGCGTTTCTTGCACCTTTAATCCTGGGAGAGCAGGGCATCTGCCGACAGCCACTGCGCTGTCCGAGTGACGGGCCACGAGAGCAAGTGACCTGCAGCGCTGCTGCGTTTCTTCCGTGCTAACGGGTAAAAGAAACCGCAAGTAACTACGAGGCGCAGTGCGGATAGCGGAGGTCTATCTGTATGGCGCCTGGCTTTTCATTGATGAGAAAATTGCACACTTAGCGGCAAAAGAAAATCTGAAGGCTCATAATAATAACAACGCATCTCATTAACCGATGTTACTGATATTTAATGGAGTTTGTTTGATATGTAATGGAGTCCCACACAGTTGGGCAAGTAATAATATATCCACTAAAACACCCTGTATATATAGTCGTTGTGTAAATATGTAAATAATGTCTTTATATTTCTACTTAAATTTCCCTGTCTATTCTTCTCCTTATAAATAACTTTATTACCTCTGTACTTTCCTATAATCCCTTGCAATATTTCTATTCTATTACTAACTGCATAACGCCTGTGATTCTGTAACTGTTTAATTACATTTGAATAGTGGGTTTCTTCGGTGATTTGGGTTCAACGTCTTAGTTCTATAAATTCTATCTTCGGCATATCCAAATTATATTCTCGTACTATTGGTTCCCTACTTTTATCTACAACCCTCAGATGCACTTTATTAATCTTCCTAAATAATTTAAATTCAATATTATGGAGTTCTAATTCAACCTTCGTTTATTTTATTCTTCTTACTCTTTCTAACAGTGTCCAATAAAGATTTGTTTTATTATTTTACTCAAGTTTATTATTATCATATCGAACACGAATATAACTAAAATTGTAAATTCTAATTTAATCGAATTAGGAGGCATGTTTTTTTAAGTAAGTACCGTTTTGAAATTAATAAAAAACGTGCAAAGATATATTAATAATTTTATTTTTACATGAAAGCCTGTACCTTATTCTACTTTTCTAAATAATTTCCTGAAATATTGAGGTACTTGTCATAACGTTTGACCAGTTTTTGAATACCCTTCTATTCTATGAACTCTGCCGCCTGACTTGTTAACCGCTACATTACAACTCTTTTGACTTCGTCATCGTTTTGAAGACACTGACCGCCCAGATGTTTCTTCAAACTGGGCGCCAGATCAGGTCTGTACGGAGGATGATCTAGTGTTTCCCAGTGAAAAGATGTGATGAGATCTTTGGTCCGATTAGCCACATTTTTAAATGCTCTCACCCACTTCCTTACATTTCCAGCACTCATAATGTTTTCTCCGTAAACTGCACAGATCTCACTATGAATATCAATCGGTTTTAGTCCTTTAGCACTAGGGACCCCGGGCTTCACAGTCGGCGGGCCTCACGATTATCGGAGGCATTTTAAGCACTCAAAAAAAAAACGTAGACGAGGGAAAATCAGATTGTAATGGCTTCAGAGATGTAGGTATTGCGCGGCTGCGGCAGAATTTCAAAACGGTACTTACTTAAAAAACATGCCTCGTAATTAATCACAACAATTAACATTTTTGTTAATTTCTACAATATGTGTCACCAATGCTCTCGGCTACTTATTTAAATTATCGAAATAATTATTGTGATTCAATAAAATAAAATGTGTTACATAAACACTGAATATTTTTTCTGTATATAATTTAATTGATATATTTTTTTTAATATACGAAATGATTACAATTATCAACAACACGGAAGTAAAAGATTAAGATATTCAGGGCCAGAACTGCTTATAAATCGTGATGTTCGTGTATGTAATTGTGTGGTTATCATATTACAATTATTGTTAATAACGATTAAATAATATTATATGTAAACAGTTGTATTTATTATTAGACAATTAATTGCAAAAGCAATTGCGAAACTAAAATTGATAAATAACCGAGTACAAGCAAGTCAATTGGAACCTTTCCCAAGTGTCCACGAACTTTACAAGGCGATATTCAAAAAAGAAGGAATTAAAATCCTTATTCGTCTAAATATTAAGATCAAAGATCTCACATTTGGAATGCGTCCTATCAACAGTGTAATTGAATGCCGGTAGGGGTATTAGCCCTCGGAGTAGTTGTTTCTGTTGATTCCATATTTATATTTATATTTACAGGGCGAGTTTATAAAATTTCAAAAACTATAATCAGTTATTTAGTTATGTTGTGTTGTGTTGTGTTCTGCTAAATGTACAGTATTAATTGTGATAAGAGTGTGTAAAATAAATAAGTAGGCAGGTAATTTGATTATAGCGGCAACACTAAATTTAATCAAAGAAGATAACGATTCGACAGTTCAATGACATCTTATTTAATCACTAAGATCTGCAACAGTTATCAGCTGATTACATCTAGCAACCTCGTTTGTTTTACACTTGAGAAAAAGACAAAAAACGCCTTCGACCTCCGTGACGTTTCTTTCATGTTTTGATAACCTTAATTGGTACTCAAGATTTCAGTAGACTTCATATTTTTCTCTTTATTTCAACAACCAACCGAACTTTGTCAAATGACAATTACCCTAGCGTCCGAGGTTTTGAGTTTAATAACTACGGTAGATAAACGTAAGTCATAACTAACTTCGTACGATATTGATATTTTTTTTTAGGTTTAGTTCTTTATAGACAATAAAAAATCACGATATTCAGATTTAATATAAACTTATTTATGTTTTCATACACGTAGATAACAACGATATAGTTCTCTTACACTATGAACAGGGGTAAGCGACGCGGTACGCATGCGTCAGAGACTTCTGCTTCATAAAGTAACCGACAGCCGCGCATCACTTGCGCAAGCGACTACGTACTGCGCAGTTATCTCAAAATTGCACGGTATTTTAATACATTAGAAAGATGGTGTCAGAACTAGTGTGCTATAAGTATTTTAAACTTACCTAGTAGTAGCAGGATTATCAGTGGCAATTTTACATTATCAAGACTCAAGGGAGGAAGTGTCTCGTGTCATTATCTGAAACAAAAGTTAGATGTAATTTGGCATTTCGGAATTTAAAGAAGTTAATTAATTTTTTATATGTGGAGGACATTGTGAGATAACGTATTTCCCTAAAAGAAAAAAAAAACAAAACTATAGTTATCAAATTAATGAAGTTGTTATTTATATGCAAATGTGGTTCAGAGTCTACCTGACTATTTATCTCCGAATGAATTATGATGCAAATTCATGACTCGAACGTGTCATCCAAGACAACCTTGACAAGAGCGTGAGAACAAAGGAAAAAAATTGCTACCAAACTAACTAACTACTAAGCAACATTATTTGCCTGATCTAAACGAAAAGAAGATCGCCGCACTGACTTGCCACGTAACAAAAATACAATGTCATTATTAAGAATTTATGGCAAATTAAGACACAGTTCATTGTTTGGCAAACATTTCCGTAGGTAACTACGTATCTCATATATACACTTAATCATAATACAAGGTTAACGAGGTCAATTACACATTTCAACGAGTTAATTGCGTTCTAAAAGTAAATGTACTATTTATGTACCTAGTAATATTTTTTTAATAACAATTCCATCACCATTTCTTAGAAAACCAGTGGTAAACCACTAAAGAGTACTAAAAATTCGATTAGATTTGTTTTATTCACTCTAATATCGACAGCAGCCAGCCGAGGCGGCTTCGGAATCGACAGGAACGTCGACTACACCTCTGAGGATGTCAACCGCAATCGTTGACGAAACGTCAGGTAGTTATAAAACCTGTGGACCGCGGCCCACAGGCCCAAAAGTTAATTGTAATTTGCAACACAACACCGACCGTGAAAACCTACGGAATTTTATAACTCTAATTTCGGTTAGTATCATAATTTTAAGAGTACCTAAGTATTTTTGAAAGCAATTAATAATGAATGATTTAAATAACACGAAACGTGGTTGATCGCCTATGTAATTCAGTTCGGCAGGTGTTTTCAAAATTAACGTCGCACCACATCAAGTTTACCAGGCAAATAGCCTGCAGTTTGTAATTACGGCAGCTGTCCGATGTAAGCTAATTTTCGATAGTGTTTTCCAGGCCTCTCAAAAGGTGTTTGTACAATGGATAGTCCGGGAAATTGACTCGGTAATTTCCTATGAAGTTTCCAACGTCCAACACCCAAACGTTTCGGTTTTCTATCAGCAGTAGCTTTTTAATTAACTGATTGATTTTCTAATGACATTCAACCCTGGGAAAAGGCTTTCTTTATTAAGTGTTGTGAAGATTAACTGTTTAACCTAAAATTAAAGTGGTTAAAATTACTGAAATTCTTGAACGTACTGGAATTACTAAAATAACTAAAAACCTTTATGGAATTCACGTTTCTAAAAATTAATTCTCAGTAAGGAATTTCAGTCAGTTTCGTTTCAAAATTCTTTACCTACTTAATAAAAGTGAATTAAATGGAATAAAAAAGTCTTCTACAATTTTACATAAATTTATGTACCTAGAGAATTTTGTTTTCGTTGTCATTCTAAAACATGCCTACGTGACATGACGGTTCGTCATATATACAAAAATAATTATTTTTCACCGATTTCGTAACATGTTTTCTTCGCGCCGGACGTTTATTTATATTCAGACACCACTTCTTCTTTTGTCTTTTGTCGTTATAAATGTCGAACGCGACTATTCTTCTGAATTATAAACAAACAGACGAAAGTTTTTGAGTTGAAAGGTGTCGAGCGACAGGAACTGGCAATTAGAAGACTCCCGAATCGACATTAGAAGCAACTAAATTTAAATTTGCGACGCCCAAATAGCACATCTCGACGTTTGTTTAGAATCTTGCAACATACAAAGTGTTCAAATTAATCATAAAGAGTAAAACAAACACGTATAGTTACAAAAACTTTTATTGAGCACAATATATATTTCGGCACACTGTGCCATCTTCAGGTGTAGAAGTAATATAAACTAAAATTAAAACATTTTGACTTACATGTATCCTAAACTTAATAGTTAAAAAAGTTGTGAAAATAAGAACTCTAACTCTACATATGCGGAACATTTGTTAGTTAATTAACATAGTTTTAGTAATAGTTTCAAAAGTTTACACCTAGAAAATAAAAGAATAAAATTAAATTTACTAGTCAATGGAAATAAACAAATTTAATAAATTGGGAGTTATTCTAAATGACCAAACAGATGTTGCAAATACCCCACTATTGAATATTTAGTTTTTCAAGCCCCTTCTCTTTCTAGCTATTAAGTTTAGTATACATATTAGTCAAAACGTTTTAGTTTTAGTTTATATTACTTCTACACCTGAAGAAGGTACAGTATGCCGAAATATATATTGTGTTCAATAAAAGTTTTTGTAACTATACGTATTTCTTTTACTTATTATGGAGTTACAATCATTAAACGCTTCATCTATTCTAATCATAAAGCCTTTAAAATATATTTCTGGAATCTTTATACAAAAAAAAAGTTTTTGGTTTTATGTTATCTATTGTAAAATGATTGAAAGATTTTGTATACTTTATCAACATGAAGCCTTTGTCAAACATATGACAAACTACAGTTAGCAGTAAATATCAGTAGATGGCGATATCTTGGCTATAACTTTACTTTCCATCAACTTTCTTTTACGTGGCAAATTCGGTATCGAATCTGCCTAGTGATGAGAACTATTAAGCTCGAAATCGCGACTCACATACGGTAGTTTTGAAGAACTTCACGATCTAAACCTAAACCTAAACTTATTGTGTAAATATTTTTAAGTTTTCCTTTTGTTTTGTGCACAGAAGTAATAAGAAAAAATTATCTACAACAACTGTCTCTCATTAATATTAAAAAGAATTTAGTTCGAGAATGTTGTAACAAGACATCTAGTACAGCGTCCTTTACACCTAATTGCTCTACTTATTATTAGAATTGGAGCGTCAACGTCCTGACTCCTTGCGCCCCCGCCCTGTGCCCCTAATCTAATGGAAAAGAGGTAATTTCCTAGCTGTCAGCAAAATTAGAACAGCACCTATGTAAGTGAGTGTGCTTGCTTACTTGCTTGCCGTTGACTTTCGCTGATTCACTGCAGTCGCATTGATTTCTAAAAGCCGCCGAATTAACAACAGATCAATTCATCATCGTGAGATGACGCTGACTATGACAGCAGGGCCGAAGAAACAAAGTCGCTGTCAGAATTATCATTATTAACCGTTCATTTTTGGAACAGATTATATTAGTAAAAAAACAAGGAATAAATGAAGAATTGGTGCTTTTTTATGTTTTCACTATTAGATATAATAGGCGGGCTGAAAAGTTCGTAGGCTAGTATAGAAAAAATTATTTTATTTTTTTTGATAGAATTTGATTTTATTATTCGAGGGCGATACAACGATCATAGCGGTCATACAATTTTTCGATACCATTTTTATTATACGATTTGTCTTTAGCCTCAAAATAGGCTTCAATTTCGGCGATTACCTCTTCATCGGCGCGAAATTTCTGTTCAGCGAGCATCCCCCTGAGGTCTGAGAACAAAAAAGTCGCTGGGGGCCAGATCTGGAGAGCACGGTGGATGCGGAAGCAATTCGAAGCCCAATACATGGAATTTTTCCATCGATTTCATTGATTTGTGAGACGGTGCATTGTCTTGGTGAAACACCTCTTTCTTTTTCTTCAAATGAGGCCGCTTTTCCGAGATTTCGACTTATAAACGCTCCAATAACGCTACGTAATAGTCGCTGTTTATGGTTTTCCCCTTTTTAAGATAGTCAATGAATATTATACTATACCATGAGCATCCCAGAATACTGATGCTATAACCTTGCCAGCCGACTTTTGCGTCTTTTCACGCTGTCGATTGGACTCCGGTGTGAAATGATGGAGCCATGTTTCATCCATCGTCACATATCGACGCAAAAATTCGGATTTACTACGATTGAACAGCTCCCAGCTCTAAACACTGCTTAGAATAATCGATCCGTTGTTATTTTTGGTCGATTGTGAGCTCGCGCGGCACCCACTTTGTACAGTACAGAGCTTTCGCATATCCAAATATTCATTAACGATATGACTAACACGTTCCTTTGATATCTTTAGGGTCTCAGCTCAGCTATCTTAATCAACTTCACTTTAAGGTTATCAAAAATTATTTTGTGGACTTTTTGTTAGTTTTCGTCGGTAACAGCCTCTTTGAGGCGTCCACTGCGTTCATCGTCCTCGGTGCTCATTTCGCCTCGTTTAAATTTAGCAAACTACTTTTCTACGGTTGATTTTCCTGGTGCAAAGTCCGAATAATTTTTATTAAGCCAAGCCTTGGTTTTAACAGTATTTTGTTATATTTGTGCTCGAGGGGTTGAACTGTTGCTAGAACCTAAATGTTTTTTTTCTATCGATTACCAGCTTTAAATACTCTTAATTATACAGTGAGTAATAAATATAGTAAGTCTTCACTGACTAATGTGTTCTCTTTTCTTTTACAGGTAAGAATTATTTCGATGAATACCTCTGCTTTGAAGTGTTTCTAATCCGGTTAGGGGTAAGTAAGTATGTATTTAAAAAGGGGTTAATACAAGCCACTCTGACGTGTCCAATGACACAAAAAAAAATCATTAAAACACACGAAAACAAAGCAATTATTCCAGCGAAAGTTTGGCCGTGTGTGATAAACGTATATATAGGGTGTATCATTTGCGTCATCAATGTTTGGATAACACAGGAAAGCAAAGCCGTCGCAACTAGTACTGGTATACTTCCGCTGTTGCCGGAAATGCGGTAGTGCATCGAAGAGATTCCAGAATGATAACACGAATGAAAGTTTTCCTGTGACTTACCGTTTCGCAATCAATTCGATTGTGTATAATCATATTAATGGTTCTTATCAGGATGGCGGTGGTGTAGTGTGCAGAGTCGTAATGCAGTTTTTATATTGCAAATGCGTGTGGCTGCTGATGAACTCCTTAATACAGGTCTTTGAACCTGTAAGTCGTATCTGAGTCACACGTAAGGAAGTATTATTAATACCTACAACTACTCCTTTATATATATATATATATATACATATTAAATTTGTATATGTGTGTGTGTAGTGCATACAAAGATATACATACACTCACTTATACACATATTGTATTTGCATACCATACTGGCATTGTGAAGATATTGTCAATGAAGAGAAATTGATTGTGGCAAATTCCATAAATGCTTGATTTATTTATTTATTACTAAAACATTCAGGCACTAATTTAACTTCTCTCGATTTAACATCAAACCCATAACGAATTAATTTTATATTATTTGATAATGAATTATTTGCTTTTATATATTTCGAACAAATTAAACGTTTGAATAAAGTGCGAAAGAAGCTGTAAAAATTATTCTAGTCGATTATTTACGAAATTTTGAGATTTTTCTTCCTTTTTCAGTTTTTCGATTGGTTGTGTATTTACCGAGTTATTAGTTATTAAATCAATGCATGCTACCTTCACTGCTAGTAGAAGTACACTTCTAACAATTGAATCACACGCTGCGCGTACTTCAACTTGCAGCAAACAAGCTTCGCTCGGATTGGTTTATCTTTAATCGCCAATTGTTCAATAATTAGACAGCAGATTTAAAAACAAAAAAGGAATATTTTACTTAAAATTTCATAGCAAATACAATAGCGTAGCTTTTGCGAATAAAATAACTATTTTTACTAGTGATACAGTTGAAGAAATAAACAACTTTTAATCAAAGTATCGACTTCCTCTGTAAACCACATTTTCTGGAAGTTCACCTCGTGAGTTGTCAGTCGCAGTTGTGCAAACGGTTCGTTATCACTGTTATCATTCACCTCGAGTAGTTGGTTGCTTGTTCGTAAAATATTGGCTTTGTATATTTACACAATCAAACAAGAAAAGAATGGTCGAACGGATCAGTAAGATGGTACAATTTATTAACGTTACATTGACATTAAGGTCCGGGACTGTGTGATATTTAAAGGTTGTGTGGTTTACTTATGTATGTTTGCATAAGAGCAAAGTAACGATTTTTATCGTGAAACCATTAAACAGTTGTCCTTTAATAAAAGGAATTTGACAGAAATTTACACACGACTTCACATCCTTAAATAAAAGGAAGTTCCTAACCGAATAGAATTTTGTTTTTTTCGTGATATTAACGAACAGAGAGGTCCTTGTCTGTTTAATTAGATTCCATCTTAATTTGTTGTTCCTTCATAATTACGATAATTGTTTCATTCTTATCTTCATAAAATTATAATAACTGACATTGTAGAAGGCGTTTCAACTAATATTTCATCTACTTAATGTAGAACAGAACTGTTACATTATACTGCTTCCATATACATAATCATTTTTAGCCCTCAACCAGATGGTGGGTTGTTGGTAAGTAGTATAGGGGTTTTATTAGACACTTGTGCAAAGTTTGAAGCCAATTTTGCAACCAACGTTTTCAAATTTCGGTATATTTATATAGTTACGCAAGTTTCAAGTACTTTTCGTTGTTTAATCCCAACTTTTGGTAACTGGTAAATGACACTTAGGAAAATTGAAACGTATAGTTTAATTTTTTAACAAAAAACACATAATAAGGTACACAATTGGTACCTAGTGTTTTTATCTAAATCAGATACTTTATGTAATGAGAAGTTGCAATAAGTTACAATACTTTTTACACGTGTAAATGTGTAGATATTTATAGATAAACATTTAGGGATTCATAAAAAATATGATTTAATAAGATAAAAAAATAAATCGTAATAGTAAATTGTTAGATTTGCCAGAATTTATAAACCATATGAATGAGTCGCGTTTGAAGCAGAGAAGAAGGACTGCTACTGTACTTAATTATTTCAATTTCAAGTCATTAATTACGTCATCTTTAAGTATAAGGGCTTGTCATATGTTAACGCAATAATAAACGTAAAACTGTCCATGCATTTCGGTATGAACACTACTGACTCAGTAATAAATAATTAAAAACAGAAATGTCTCTTCTCCCAGCGTAAGCATGGAACAATATTAATTAATTACTGGAAGAAAAACTATTATTATTCATAAATATAAATATGGAATCAACAGAAACAACTACTCCGAGGGCTAATACTCCTACCGGCATTGAATTACACTGTTGATTCCGATGAACTTCTAGACGAAAATGTAACATATTCAAAAAAGAAGGAATTAAAATCCTTATTCGTCTAAATATTAAGATCAAAGATCTCACATTTTGAACACGTCCTACCAAGTAGGCACAACGAACCGAAAGCCACATCCCACGAAAATTAAAATTAAATTAAAATTTAGACGAATAAGGATTTTAATTCCTTCTTTTTTGAATATATTATTATTTACATTATTATAAACGGTAATAACCTTAAGTCAAATTTTGAATCGTCCGTACACCATCGCTTTGAGATGTTTTAATATTAAAACTTGATCGTATGCCAACGAAAATACATTTGGATTAGGATTCGACCTTAACGAGTTTTATAGCGAATTTGCTAGCTAGGAAACACGAACACTCAAGTTATTTTGACGTGAGTCCTTATGTCAATGAAATAGTAAACTATTCCTGAAGGTTTCTCATGTCTAATCAGCTACTACGTATGTTATATTTACAATACTTTGTAACTACAGATTGGATATTATGTATAAAGATAAGGCGGTAGCCCATAAATTTTCGAGGAAAGGTAAAAACGACATATAGATAGCAATAAATCAAATACAAATAATTGCTTTAAATATTGCTTGTTTAAATAAAATGGAAAGGTACTCCAATTTTTTCAGAAAAGATCGTTATTATTGTATCATCAATTCCTCTCAAATTATTCCTTGCAACAGTGAAACACTAATCAACGACATACGGTATTTACTTAATGAATAAAAAACACTTTTTCGAATTTCACAGTTTATTGTTTATCACTTGACAATATTGTTTCGCTACACTGTAGCTTCTTCGGAAGTTATATCTAAATTATATCTAAACTTATGCTATTACAAATATTATTCGCTTATATTCTAACTGTTCCAGGAGGGGGTGGGAAATGAAATAAATTTAGTAATGAAGAATTGTTGACCTCTGTTTGTTCATTAATAATATTAGGGCTGTATTTGTTTTATTTGTTTCTAATTCTTCTAATAATTTTAGTCTATAAGAAATATTTTCTGCATGTATTATTCTAAAATCTTTATTAAACGTATGTTTATTATCGTTTAAGTGTTTTGCATAATTGGAATCTGCTTTATTGTTATTATAAGATCTGTAATGTTCATTTGATTCTGATTTTAAAGTTTGTAGCTGTTTTACCAATATAGAATTTATTACAAGAATTACATGTTAATTTGTATACGCCTGATTTGTAATCATTATTGATAAAGATGTAATTCTTGTGATAAATTCTATATTAGTAATACAGCTAGAAACTTTAAAATCAGAATCAATGAACATTACAGATCTTATAATAAGAATGAATTAATGAAAAAACTGTCAACAATTCTCCATTACTAAATTTATTTCATTTCCCACCCTCTCCTGGAACGGTTAGAATATAAGCGAATAATATTTGTAATAGCATAAGTTTAGATATAGTTTAGATATAACTTCCGAAGAAGCTACAGTGTAGCGAAACAATATTGTCAAGTAATAAACAATAAACTGTGAAATTCGAAAAAGTGTTTTTTATTCATTAAGTATATAATGGAATTTCATCAAGTATCAGTAGATAAAATCAATTACATACGGTATTCTTCATTCATACTGCTTTGCATTACAACGGGTCAGTAAACAACGTTCCCCCTTACTTCATTTTTTTTTTACTTCACTATTACACTGGAAACGACTTTAACCGTTATTTTTTGAATTGATTCGTGTACAAAAATACAAAAATCGTCGTTTCCCATTACTCTTGAAGATGATTTTATATTTTAATGCCCATGTTGCTAGTAGAGTGATGATTAAATATTAAATAAATAATTAGAAAATGGAGTGACAAAAAATATTTCAACACTATTGCATATAATCCATTAATCAGTTAATGATTGCTAGAAACAGCTTCTACAAAATGGTACTTCGTTCCGGTTAGGCAAATGCTATTGACCATGGTCAAGGCTTACATGCCTATATAAAAAGCTAATAATTGGAAAATATTATGGCAACAGTATCCGGTGTATATTCATTAAACTTCTGACCGCGCGTGTGTGGTTTCTGAGCTCGAAAAAACAACGATGATTACGCTGCAAGTGTTTTTCAAGATTTTCGTGATATAAAATATAATAATATAATAGATATAAAAATATCTACTGAACTCTGTACACTGTCAAATTAACTTAAGGTCTTATCTGCTGTAAAAAAAAAATAATTTATCCGTAATAAATACAACTAATTATATATTTAAAAAACGGATACGTGTTTTGCCCACTTTTGTTGCAATTGAAGTGGACGAAACATGTGTCGACTGTTTTAAAAATTAGTTCGTATTAATTTAATTTGGTTAACTACCTATATGTTTTTAAAGGTAAAATATGTTCCCTGTTTAAAAAATTTCTGTTCGTGTTCTTTGTACGCTCATTTGTTTAACTAACAATATCATACAAATTGGTTAATTACAATAAATACAACGGTGCTAATGACATTTTATAAACGCTAAACGAGCAAATGAAGATATTTAGGTGAATAATCGCTAAATACTACTGTACATTATTTGTAGTAATACATTCAACCTTCTAAGTGTGTGTGTCGTGTGGCGCAATTGTTTTATCAAAATCTTTACTCATTTATGGCTTCTACTTAAAGGATTTTTTCGCCGCACCATGACCCCCTTTCCTTCATACTAATTAAAATTTGTCCGTCCTAACATTAAGTACCACTGTTGTAATACTTTTTACGTTTTACAAATAATGTAATCTTCTTCAAAGTTGCTATAAACAATAGTTTAACCTTTTGTTTCGTTTTACTTATTTATCCTGGAGTTTTATTGAGCTTTTGTTATAACCTAACCTAATCTATCATTAAAAACCACTGTTGCAATACTTTTTACGTTTTACAAATAAAGTAATCTCCTTCAAAGTTGCTATAAACAATAGTTTAACCCTTTGTTTCGTTTTACTTATTTATCCTGGAGTTTTATTGAGCTTTTGTTATAACTTAACCTAATCTATCATTAAAAACCACTGTTGCAATACTTTTTACGTTTTACAAATAATGTAATCTTCTTCAATGTTGCTATAAACAATAGTTTAACTTTTCGTTTCGTTTTACTTATTTATCCTGGAGTTTTATTGAGCTTTTGTTATAACTTAACCTAACCTAACATTAAAAACCACTGTTGCAATACTTTTTACGTTTTACAAATTAAGTATTCTCCTTCAAAGTTGCTATAAACAATAGTTTAACCTTTCGTTTCGTTTTACTTATTTATCCTGGAGTTTTATTGAGCTTTCGTTATAACTTAACCTAACCTAACATTAAAAACCACTGTTGCAATACTTTTTACGTTTTACAAATTAAGTATTCTCCTTCAAAGTTGCTATAAACAATAGTTTAACCCTTTGTTTCGTTTTACTTATTTATCCTGGAGTTTTATTGAGCTTTTGTTATAACTTAACCTAACCTAACATTAAAAACCACTGTTGCAATACTTTTTACGTTTTACAAATTAAGTATTCTCCTTCAAAGTTGCTATAAACAATAGTTTAACCCTTTGTTTCGTTTTACTTATTTATCCTGGAGTTTTATTGAGCTTTTGTTATAACTTAACCTAACCTAACATTACAAACCACTGTTGCAATACTTTTTACGTTTTACAAATAATGTAATCTTCTTCAAAGTTGCTATAAACAATAGTTTAACCTTTCGTTTCGTTTTACTTATTTATCCTGGAGTTTTATTGAGCTTTTGTTATAACTTAACCTAACCTAACATTAAAAACCACTGTTGCAATACTTTTTACCTTTTACAAATTAAGTATTCTCCTTCAAAGTTGCTATAAACAATAGTTTAACCCTTTGTTTCGTTTTACTTATTTATCCTGGAGTTTTATTGAGCTTTTGTTATAACCTAACCTAATCTATCATTAAAAACCACTGTTGCAATACTTTTTACGTTTTACAAATAATGTAATCTTCTTCAAAGTTGCTATAAACAATAGTTTAACCTTTTGTTTCGTTTTACTTATTTATCCTGGAGTTTTATTGAGCTTTTTACAGGGAAACTCTGGTTCAAGTCTTTATTTATTGTCAATAAGTGTCTTGAAAAAAAAAAAGGTCAAGCCTTCCCACGAAACAAAAGTTGCAAAAGATCCCAAACATTTTTTTAATGAACAAATATTTTGTTTACGTACGAAAACATTATCGGCTGATATCGTGGCGGTAGGTAAATATTTGGACGAAGAATTTGAACAACTCGTAAGCCCGGTAATTACTATCAATGCTAGAGGGAACCTAAAATAAATAAAGTTGAATGATAAAATAAGACAGCGTACTGGCAAAATTGTAGTAAACAGTCGTTTGTTTGTGTTCAAATTCCTATTTTCGCATACATTTATACCGTTTCTATTTGCTTTTTCTCAAAATACGACGCCTTAAAAAAACATGGAAGTGTAACATGTACATATAACCTAAATTTATTTAACATTTTTCATAATCAAAAGCCCTTAGTTTAATTATAGGATGATTCAATTTTATTTTGTAACTCTAACCTCGTAACCCCGTGTAACTTTATAAATTAATTACCGTATTTAAATCTAATCTATCAGAAAATTTCTTTATCATTAAATCATTGCATGGTCTACTTTTACATCAGAGTTCTTTCATTAGCAAAATCTATTGTTAACCTTATCCTGCACCAGGTTGTCTCGTGAATATTTCATTAGCTAATTAGCTGCGTTTCATTGTCCTACACATCTTTTTTTCTTTAAGCGAAGTAAAATAGCAGACGGGGCAATTTTTATCCCACCTAACTAGTGGGACGACAGGGAAGCATGCTACTTTTTGTTATGGTTTGACCCAAATTTTATAATCTCGAATTTGTAATCTGCTCGATCACTGAAACTTATCCATGACAAAGTTGACATGTTCGTTCGTTATTAATTATGACTAATAGGGACAAAGGGAGAAGAAAGAGAATGTCCCTTATTTATTATTTTGCTATAAATATTCAGCAAATTATTCCGTTTCGCCAAAATGACGCATTTTCAAAAAAATTTATTGTCTAAAATTTTTCAATGATTATATAAGGTTAGTAATCGCTTAATATTTTTGACCTGAGTATAGATAGAAACTGTGCTATTGCATCATGTTGTTTTACAAGGTAAAAAGAAGGGAGCGGCGTCGTCGCCGTTGCCGTCGCGACGACGGGACGGCGTCGGTGGGTAACGGCAGCGTTGGATGCGTAGCCATAGAAACTGGTGCAGGCCGGGTGGTGGGGGCTCTGCAGACATCACGTGAGTGCTGGGAGAGAGCGTCGCACCCCCCAACTCACCCTCTGTCACGGTTCTTCTGGGCATCCCGACGCAGACGTCGACCCCGGCAGTTTAGGTTCAATAAGAGTCATTGCCATCGCCCTGCGTCACTTCCGATATCCCGTTATTTACCCTTCTCTCTGCATTACCGGGAGGTTAAAATCCAGCTTGATAGGGTGTGGTTTATGCCAGTTGTGACCATTCGAATTGAAAGTTAAAACAACCACCATTAGAGCACCGTGCACGCATTACAAATTTATTTGACGATACATTACTGTAGGTACAATTAACTTGAAATTGTTTATTTAACTTTGGTATACACATTTACAAATAGTTTATGAATGTCCTTAGAAATGTGCAGCCTACCAGAAGAGCCCTCAGTCTCGTTCATTTCATCTAATTTTCTAATAATTGCAAATGTAAACATTTTCCTGGAATTTAGTTACTGACTTAGTATTTTTAGATAATGTTTCATATTGTTGTAACTGTACACAAACAATGTGAGTAATTTCGTAAAGAACTAATCTCGTACGAACATTAGAATATAATCATGAATGTAACAAATTAATAAGACTAGTGTAAGATCTTGATCAGTAATTTAGTGCGCCAAATTTATCCACACTGCCTCGAGTACATAAGCAGCGTCGTCTATTCAGTTGGAGAAGTAGATACATTGTTAATGTCTTTGTCTATCATGAAATACTGGAGTTAGCAGTAAATATTAATAGATGCCATAACTATGTTGATACTAAATGTAAAAATATTACACGAAATAATGGTTTTAGAGGACAATGCCCTTGTTTTATTTTTTTGGTTTTTCTTCGGAATCCAAACCAAGTTTAATAACAGTAATATGTTGTTTTCGTACGCCATTTTTGGTTGCCTTGAGGTTATTATATGGCGGTGCCTTGTTATTATTTCCCATTATTCGTAAAACATTGTTGCCACCGCATCTACCCGCAATAATTGCTGCAGTATGAAGACGTATTGTAAGTATGTATGTGGTACGTTTGTGTACCAAATTGGCTTATGAATTCTACAGCAGTGGAAAGTATTATTTGCACGCCATGTGTCTATAGTTACTTATTGTACAAACGTGTACGACTAACTACGGTCATTACGTTATTTATTTGATGTTTGCTCGGTCATGCCAAAAGAAGCGAAACAAGAATTAAGGAAAGTGGAAAAAGCACATTAGGATTTTTTTAAATTTATTACAGCTCACAATTTACAAAATATTGAATACTAGCTGTGCCCGAAACTTCATACGCGTGGAATTTAACAGAAAAGTTATTTTTAAATTTAAAACGAAGTCGTTGAGACACAACCGTTAGCAATAGTCCGCTCGCGCGTTCTGATCCCGCGCGACAGGCAGCCTTTATGATAATAAGTGGAGGGAGGCGCTTTTACAATTTTGTCTGTCTGTCTGTTTGTTTGTTCCGACTAATCTCTGAAACGGCTGGACCGATTTTGACGGGACTTTCACTAGCAGACAGCTAACGTAATAAGGAGTAACTTAGGCTACTTTTATTATTATAGAAATTAATAACTATTTATTAATAATAATAAGTAATTTCTAAAATAAAAGTAGCCTAAGTTACTCCGTATTACATTAGCTATCTGCCAGTGAAAGTCCCGTCAAAATCGGTCCAGCCGTTTCAGAGATTAGTCGGAACAGACAGACAAAAATTTAAAAAAATGTTATTTTGGTATTTGTACCGTGTGATATTACAAACAGACACTCCAATTTTATTTATCTGTATAGATGTTTTTGTTCCGTTGGTTGTCTAAATTCTTAATAGTAAGCGATTAAAATTTATTAAATTTAGTTAATTATTAGTGGTAGTATACATGGTAAATCTGTGATAGCGTTTTGTATATGTAATTAATTTTTGGCTTCGAATCTTGTTATTGTTCGGACCTATTTGGAAGAAGATTTACGCGATATGGCGCCAGAATATTTCATCGTAGTGTTGTAAAAAGATCGACAGACGGACGAAGGTCCCACGACCGCATGACGACGTCGACCGTTGTCGATGGCGTCCTTGGTCAGACGTTAGCTCGGGCTAACTGATGAGGCCTCCGGATGAAGCCCATTACCCATAGTCAACAGATATTTAGACGGAAGCTCCTTTTCCTGCTTTCCACCACTAGAAAATCATATTTATCCAACCAGTTCAGAGACGTGATTATAACTAGGCTGCGCCTTGCGTTTATAAAGTGATACCATTTGGGTAGGCAACACATTTTGCGAATTATGGGACAGAAACTCGAGAATTATTAAGAACGCTCGTAACATCACTCAGAAAGTTTGAGGCAGTTGAAGTGTTAAGGGTGGTTATTTCAAATAAATGTTTTATGAAGGTTTTTTTGTTAAAGTAATATAGAACAATGTGGTTACATATTGTAGTGGTTGTGCATACGGTTGCCGTGTCGGCCCATATCATAATCACCGAGTATCTATATCAAAAATCCTGGACTTGTTCCATAAACCATTCCGGTATTTGTATTTCATCACTCAAGTTAAATGTATTTAGTTAGAGACGCTATAATTGCTTCAACCTTAGATAAAACAGTTTTTGACCCCTAGTAGATCGAATGTTGATCGTACTAAGGGCTTGCATATACATGAAAAGGTGCATTGGTGCAGCGATATTGATCGGTCCTTTCATTTTTCATCGAGACTAATTATAAGTGAACCGCTAAAATTTTTTATGATTCCGAATGGCCCGCATTACGAGGCAGATACGATAATTAACGACGTTGGATCGGTTCCAAATGTTGTCCATAGGCTAAGCCTTTTTGAAATAAATTATGATACGGCCGTTAAAGTTTCGACCATTAAGATTTAAGATTTGTTTGAGGAAACATGGAGTGGCAACGTTATTAGTTAAATAGTTCGTGATTCGCCTTTTGTTTACAATATGTCGTAAAAATTGAATGTACTTCATTTATTTACCACTCACGTTTTATCTAAAATATGTCTTTGATGTGGTGAAAGTAAATAACTCGCTTCGTATTTTACCTTGCAATTATAAATTTTGTATTGACCTACCGAAGGAAAGGTGAATAGTTTTAATGGCAAGGTAAAGGTTCTAGGTTCGAATTTCGGAAACGGAATTAAACATTTATGACAACGGCGTCAATGTTTTGTATTGTTCGTTAACGCAATCGAAATAATTTACCGCTTTTCGAAAGATAGCGCGGTCACATCAATATTTAAACAATTTTGGATTTAAAACCGTTTTTTCCCCTGCTTTATATCAATAGCGGCAAGTGTGATTAAAAATTTACGTAAAGGTTTCGCATACATTTTCCAGTTAGTTTGTTTCAGCAAATTAAAATTTAAATTACTATAGAAGTGTATTGAATGCAGGTTTAAAATTACATTAAATATGCAATTGCTGAAACATGCAACTCTCAGATATGCTTCAGTTCCCATAACAACTAATTTTAGTTCACCATTAAACTATGTTAAATGCATATGACTAACTTTGCAGACGACCCTTCCTACTTTCAGATAAGCAAAATACATTACATACACAAAGGTACATACATGTATGCTTTCACAAAACTGAATATTTACTTTTAATTATGAACATTATTACACTACCTGTTAATAAATTCTACATTGGAAGTTTAATCAACTAACTAAATTTATAACATATTAAAAAAAAGGAATTAAAATCGTTATTCGTCTAAATTTTAAGATCAAAGATCTCACATTTTGAACGCGTCCTACCAAGTAGACACAACGAACCGAAAGCCACATTCCACGACCGGAATCAACAGTGTAATTCAATGCCGGTAGGGGTATTAGCCCTCGAAGTAGTTGTTTCTGTTGATTCCATATTTATATTTAAATTTATAACATTTTAGTTTACTTTACATGCTATGAAGTGAACTATGGTATATATATTACCGAAAATTAAATGTTTAGCTGTAGTGTACCGAGTAGCGTAACCAATAAACAGATGCAGTTGCACGTGGAAGTCCCGGGTTCAAACCTAACTCCGGAACAAAAAAGGAATTCATAGTTTCAGGGCGTTTGAGATTAGTGATTTAAATCACTAATACATGCATTTAAATGTATTAGTTCAATTTTATCCCCCCGAATTATTATGGTTCAATCATAAAATGGATTTAAATAGACAAATACAATTATAATTATCAATACAATACAAAAACCCAGGAGCGAATACAAAGGTGATTTTTGAATGGTTTAGTTAAGATTAAGAGGCTTTGCAGATTGATCATAAATGTTACGTTACGATAATAATGATTTAATAAAAAACTGACATAAAAACAGGTACAGATTGAGAAAAAAGGTGTTTAACTGGTTGAATGAAATAAAATAGATTTGGCAGAGAAGGTGTGAATTTGGATAGGTTTGGTTGAAGGTATGAAAATTGCCTCAGCTAATATAGATAGCCAAGCACTGATTCTATCAGCTTTACAACTTGTTCTTTCAGTATTCCGTTGAATCAAAAAAGTGTAAAAAAGCAGATCGCGTTCGACAATTGGTGATTGCATCAATTCTGACACCACCACAGCGATTTATGGGTTTTAAGTGGTATGTATGCATAGTAAAGTAATGTAAACCGATCGTATCGTGAATACATTAACTTGTGCTAATGAGTTAAGTACACATATAAATACTTACTGTGTGTGTGCTGTGAATATAGTTATGAAAGTGTTATCCGTCGTCGTCGTGTGATACCTCATCTGGTGCGTATCGCAACCTGTTTTCTTAGAAATCTGATCTTTGTAGAGTTGCGCTAATCGTGAAAAATAAATAAATAATTGTCTGCCAACTTCCATAACTTTGCGCTGTTGTTGTTGTTGTTTCACAACTCATATGTTAAACAGTGCAGTTGTTAAACACCATGGCTGAAATATTTGCTGCTGCTGTTGAAGTTATAACCAACTTCATATGTACCTACATACACTAACTAAAGTGTGCCACTATAGGGCAATGTATTTTTTTGTGTTTTAGAGTGACCTAAAAGTTAGTTCTTATTATATATATATATACTGAAATTTACATGGCTAACTTTGAACAGGCATTATCATTATTTAATTCGGAAAATGCTCTCATTAAACACATCTTTAAATGGTTTCGCTATGTAGACGACGTCTTTGTTATTTGGAAAGGAACAAGCAGACAATTAGATTTATTCCTATCATTCTTAAACTCGCTAGACAACCATATAAATTTTACAATTGAAAAAGAATCCAATAAGAGTTTAAATTTCTTGGATCTAAAAATGACTTCATCTAACAACAATTTACTTATCGAAATTCACAGAAAACCGACTTACACAGATACAATCATACCAGCTGATTCCAATCACCCCTGGCAAATGAAATTAGCAGTCTTCCATTCATTGATAAATAGATTAATTTCTCTACCTTTATCGGATAATAGTTTTGACAAAGAAATGCATATTATCAAGTTAATAGCAAAAAATAATGGTTATAAAACTTCATTAATAGCTAAAGTGATACACAACAAACAACAGAAAATGGTCAAAAAACTCTTGCATAATAATAACCTCAGTGTTAATCCTTCCAATAAACAATTTGTACCGTTACACTATTAGTTATAAATACAAACATAAATTACAAAAATTTGGTATAACTGTAGTCGAAAATAATAATATTACCTTAAGACACCTGTTAGTAAATAATAAATGAAAATGAAACCACTGGAAAAGAGATGAATTTATCAATTATCCTGCAACTCCTGTAATGCCATATACATAGGTCAATCAGATAAATTGATATCCACTCGTGTAAAAGAACATGTTTATAATATAAAGAATAATAGTTTAAAAACAGGAATCTCAGAACACTGTACCTTGTTCAAACATAATATCGATGTAAATAATGTCAAAATCTTACATACCAATATTGTTAAAAGTAAAAAATTAAGCAGGTTAGAAAAGGCCATCAATATTAAATCAAACATTGTTAACAACCAGTTAGAATTAGGACAAATCTCCTCCCCACTACTATTAAGTCAGCTACCGTAGTATAAATTTTAACTTGATAATGGGATAATGAAAGTTTGGTGAACATAAATATTTTGTTGTTTTTATATTTACAATATTTCACAATATTTGCACCTTAAACAGTTTATTATTGGCCATTGATTTTACGTATTTTATTTAGAATTGATGTCTCATCAAAAACGATGATCAGGTCGATAATTCGTATTGATTCGGCGATGGGATATAAATTAAACATAATTAATTAATAGAAAGAATAAAATAAAATTGCTTTTGTATATTTCATTAGATAATGTTATTTCTTATCGAACATCCCCATAATTTGTGTGTATGTATATCTAGCTATTTAAGAATTTGTACACATTCAATTAGTATTTATCTGTTACCCTTAAAAATACATTATCTGTCGAAACAATTGTAAAGTTTTCAATAAACTAGGTGAAACATACCTACAAGAGCAACTTTATTTTATTCTTTACTTGTATTAATATTTATTTGTATTGTCAATTTAATTGTTTAGCAATTAAGACGTTAGAAAATCCACTGTTAAGAGAAATTACTAACAACCCTGTTTTGTTCAGTATAAAAAATGACGACTTAGATTTCTAAATAATTTCTCCTTTGTAAAATGATCTTGTTTGACATATATGTACAAATACGTGTGTTGTCCTTGCGAGGAGTTCTAGATTTTCGCATGCTAAGCATCCATTTTCGTAATTTATTAACAATCTCCTAATGCCACTTTAAGTAAATATCATCTTTTACTGCTATTCGTTATTGTGTTTATGTGTTGAAACTTTGCACTTGACATTATTTGCATTATTAACACATTTTTGAAACTAGCTATTCTCGAGAGCTTTCTAAAATAATTATAGATTAACATTTATTTCTTAATGAATAATTTCTTAGAACATAATCATGATAGGTACGTACAGTAAATTGTGTAGCGTGGGTAGTTTGTTTTCCAACGAAACTAACAGGAAAAAATATTATAATCAGTGTAATCCAACCAACCATCCCATCGTTATGATTTATAACTCTCGCCACAATTCCGAGTGTTTCATACGAATTTTAGAGAGCTACGTATCCATGAAATGCGGGGACGTTAGTTTTGAAGCGAGGTGACAAATGCCAAATAGTACCTCTAATAATGTCTTCTAGTGCTTCCAAAAATAACTTCCTTTCCATACACAACCAGAATCATGCCAAATGCACTACATTGTAAACAACATTTGCAATGATTCTTTTTCGTTGGCAGAACTATTGCACGAATATATTTTTGTACGAATGTCTTAATGCAACCGTCAATAGTTATTGACCTCAAAAAAATTTACTTTTCCATTCTCACAAAGTTTTATTCATACTCATCGTCATCATACGGTGGTCAGTCTGAAGACAGGTCTGAAAATCCTACATTCCCAACACTTTACAAACAGTAATATAATCTAATTTTTCCTCTGCCTATCTTTACTCCTGTTTCTGGTTCTTCTAACGTGTATCTAACTAGCTGTTCAGGTTTCAGAAGGTGAGAGGTATCAATGTTTTTAGAATTTCTAAATTAACCGTTGGCAAGGCTCCTCCTGCCTTCTAGATGCTAATACTTCTATAAGATCCGCAAACTTCAGCACTCTAATCTTTTGTACCCTGTATATATATCCATAAAGGTGTATTATTAGATATTTATTTATGTTTGGTTGACCATGAGTGGTTGGTCTGGTGTGTATCTTGGAGGACGTTTCCCAACAACTAATATAAAAAGGCAAAGTTCACGTGTTTCATGTCTTGTTAGCCATTGTGTGGTAATAAACATGAAACAGAATGTCATTGTTTGTACGTTTCTTACCTAATACGATTCATTTGTTTAGACTTTTGTAGATATAAGATATCTTCTAAGGCATGATAGTACGAAATACAAGGAAGGCCTGTTTGTATTATTTTTTTTTTTGTCAATCGTATCAGCGAGAGAGAAGCTGCATTTTTATTAAACTCACAAATCGCATTCTTCCATCGGAAGAAGAAATTGTAGCAGCAATTTCTTTGGTTTTCACACCATTTATTCACGCGAATGTTAATGTTTTGTTTTCTTAAGTCACGTAGATGACAGATAATATTAGAATTATCTCATTCTTACCTCATTAGTGCCATCGTAATATTACAGAAGTGTCTAAACTAGAATTCATACTAGCCATAGTTTTCCGCATTCCAAACTATTTTATTATTAAATCTCGAAAATCGTACTAGGATACTGGCACGTATAACGTATGTATATTTCTATCTTTAAACTCTCAATACACTTAAACCTATTGGAATGTTACTTGTTGCCCACGGAAAAGACAATTAGGGTTTAAATTTGACAGAAATGCAATAGTATAATTTTTGAATTCCCTAAATTTATTTATTACCTACATGACCTGCGCTATTCCTGCCTCTTTGATTCAGATAGGTAGTTATTTAGTATCGACCGTAAGTTTCTAATGTGTATAATAATACTTACACCCACTCAGGGACAACTACCTTTGGGCTGACGAGCCAAAAACAATGCTGAATTCCAGGTCGAACATAATGGTTTGACATTAACAAAAATACACATCGAAACGACAATGAATCTAATCTCTGTACACGCAATTCCTTGTACACTAAGCTTACGATTAATTATAAAATTTCTAAAAAATGCTCCGTCTTTTAGATCTTTCACTCGCTGGTAATTAGTTTAGCGTAACAGAATATAGTATCAGATTATAGTAAGTATGGCGCCATCTATTGATATTTACTGTTAACTGTGGTATTTTATATGTTTGACAAGTCCTTGACAAACTAAATCCTCGACACAGCATATTACTTGATAGACACGTAAACCAAATTAATAAAGAACGTTTAAATCTTGGTCAGAAATTTATCGAAATTACCAGATGAAATACCACAGATGTTATACGATATTAAAAAATCTAATCCTACCTACGCGTGTCATTGTTTTTTGTTAAAATATGTTGTTGTTATTTCTTCGTTATCTAGTTATATTTCGTCGTTATTAACTCATCGGTAAATTCACATACAAAATATAGTCCAAAAGACTAAAAAATTATGAATAGACAATAATGGAGGATCCGTAGTCCTGAAAAGGGGCATTTTCAATCAATGTTCGTGAAACGTCTTCATATCTACGACATAGTAAAATAAACATGATGTTACAACAGTTGTTAAATTGCTGAGTATTACTAAAATAAATTACGAGGTATGTTTTTTAAAATAAATAAAAAACACGCGCAAAGATATCTTAATAATTTTATTTTTACATGAAAGTCTGTACATTAATCTGCTTTTCTACATAATTTCCTTCAAAATTGAGGCACTTGTCATAATGTTTGACCAGTTTTTGAATACCCTTCTCATAGAACTCTGTTGTCTAATTTATTAACTGTTTTGACTTCGTCATCGTCTTAAAAACGTATGTTTCTTCAAGTGCAGGAACAAATGGTAGTCATTGGGCGCCAGATCAGGACTGTACGGAGGATGAAATAGAGTTTCCCAGTGAAAAGATGTGATGAGATCATTGGCCCGATTAACCACATGCGGACGGGCATTGTCATGTACATTTGTGCGGCCATCTTTATGTGCTCTCACCCACTTTCTTACCATTCCATCACTCATAATGTTTTGTCTGTAAACTGCATAAATCTCACGATGAATATCAATCGGTTTTAGTCCTTTAGCACTGGGAAATCGTATACCAGCCCGGACTTCAACGTAAACAAAGGCGAATCAGAGTGTAATGGCGTCAGTGAGAGATGTAGTTACTCAGTGCGCATGCGCGGAACGCTGACCGCAGCGCTCCGGCGGCATAATTTCAAAACGGTACTTACTTAAAAAATACACCTCGTATTAAGAGTACTCACACATACTGAGTAATTGCTAAGAAAAATGTCTGTTTTTAGTAAAGACAATACGTAAGAAAATAAAACGTTAGAGAGTGAATTATAATTTAATAAAATAAGGAATTTGGAGTGAGAAAAAAAGTAAAAACTAATACACAACTTGATGAGTACCTATGCCTAAACTGTTGCCCCGATATTTGATTACCTAACAACGATTTTCGTAAAGCAAATATTTGACAAGTATTTGATTAGAAAATACATTTCAATTACCGTGTTTATCTAATTTAATTTAATGTTTAAATACGCAGTCTATTGATGTAAGGCGCTTCTTGGAATTGCTCTTCTGAATGTTGTTTACTTAGTGTTTCGTCGAATAAAACGAAAAAAAAAATGCACAGGAAAAAGCCGCCCTTCAAAGTAGGGCTTTTAAGCATTTAATAAAAACAACAAAAACACGTTAAGGGTACCTTGTTATTTCTTTTTTAATTGTAAAAGGTAAATTTTAATCATCTAAACGAGTTGTTTTGGTATGAAAAGGTTTATGTTTTGAGAACAATAATGCATACGAAGGCTGTATCGAAAGTACTGGTCAAATGTCGACTCCATTTAATATGGGTCTATTCAAATAAATTATAGTAACATTATTGAGAGATTACGTGGAGATTAATAGTATTCAAAGACACGTATTCTGCCTTTAGTTCTGCTTCATATTAGATTGGGTACCTATATAAGTTTACATGATTGTTACGGTCGAAATTATGTGACATAACCTATATTTCTCGGGCACTGGAACAATTAACATTGGCAATTCTTAGTTCGTACAGACCATATATATCGATGACGTAAGCGCAATCTCTGAATAATCTTGCAGTAACTAACTAACTCTTAAGATATTAGAAGACAAATAGTTGCAGTTGTTTGTGACTACCCTGTCTAGAAAATAAACTTGATAAGATTTATGTTTAATGGTTTTGACGTTTTCAAAAAGTATCTTTTCTGTGATCCGATTATACGAACGAAGTAATTCAGTTGCTGGCGAATTAGTTTTGCTGATATAAATGACTTTGTTTGTCGATGTGCCAAATAGCAAGTAGGGGAAGTTCAGTTATCGCTAGTAACGTACGTATATGTAGTATATATACGTATGTATGTATGTATGTATGTATGTATGTATGTATGTATGTATATACTATATTCTAAGTATGTTGCGGCAAAAATTTACAGTTTGTTTAGAAAAAGAATGTCAATATTTGTTCAGTTCTGGCCCAGTTTCGTAAATATTGTTTATCGCAGGTAACAAAATTAAAAAGCCGCCTGATCTAGGAATCCGGATTTTGCTCTTATCACAGTCATTAACTTGAGTTGTTTCACCTCATGCTAAATTAATAAAAAATATTTATTTAATAAACAGGGTAAACCTTATATTTACAATAAGAGTTAGTCAGTTAATAAGATTATACTTATAGAACTAACGAACATAAAGTGCAATTGATTAAATGGTTATTTAAAATAAAAAAGAAAACAGTTTCAGTAATTGTAAAATCAACTGCTTCATCAAGATCGTTGAGATTATATGAAACTGATAAGGGTCTATAACACTTCCAATTTGTGAAAGTGTAGTTTAATTTGTTGTAATTTTTTTAACATCACCGGAAGCTATAAAGATAAGAAGTACACTGGTTGTAAAATAAACCAGATACGTAATATAAACATAGTAATAGGTATAAACCAGTTTATTACTAAGCGTAATCCTTTTAGAAAATAAATTCGAAAACTTGGAAACAGAAAGTGAAACATTTGGATTTTTTTAAGTAGAGGTTAATTTCTGTACATTAATGTGAATTAATCCAACAAAGAAAGTATTAAAATCCTTTTTCGTCTAATTATAAAGGATCACAGATCCCACATTTGGAACGCGTCCTATACAGTAGGCACAGCGCACCGAAAGCCACCTGATGAGACCCGATAGGTCGAAACCGATCGTGGGATATGGCTTTCGGTGCGCTGTGCCTACTGTGTAGGACGCGTTCCAAATGTGAGATCTGTGATCCTTTATAATTAGACGAAATAGGATTCTAATACCTTCTTTTTTGGATTGTCATCTTCGTCTAAGAATCGTTCGGAATCAACAGTGCAATTTAATGCCAGTAGGGGCATTAACCCTCGGAGTAGTTGTTTCTGTTGATTCCATATTTATATTTAATGTGATTCCCGGCGAGGGCGTGACCGCAGTGACAAATTTTACCTCATAATTTGAGGTAATCTGTGGTGGGTAAAAACTAATTCAAAAATTAATTCTTATTAAACCTTTACACATTCTGCTGATATGAAAGTTTCTCGAAGATTCAGGATAACCGAACATAAATAACTAAAACTAAAATTTATTATGATACTATTAGTAAGTTTTTTTGGGCGCAGAAAAACAAACATCCTGTATTATTAAACTTACACAAACCCGATTGTTCTAGCGCCTTGTAATACATAGACATGCCGAAGTTTCCCGCAAGAGATACCTATTTCTAGACGCTTTTTCATCCCGTGAGCCAAGTGAAATAAAAAAAGAAAATAGTAATGAGGATCATAGTTGCCGCGTCTGCAGTAGAATGTTTCGCTCGTTTGGATGATCGCCAGAGTTGTGACATTTCCACTGTTCATTCGGCGGGCTACACAGCAGGTGCAACTCGCCGTTACTAAAAACGGATCAGTTCTTTTGACAAAAAACTTAAAACAAAACCGCGGAAATCTTTCATAAAATTCTATTTTTGTCTTTCAAGGCATGGAACAATTTTAAAGTGTTCGCAGATTCATATTTTATACATTTCTATATTAATATAAATCAATCATATTTATGTAGTATGCTAACATGACAATGAGCTTAATTGACATGCTTGAAATGGAAATTGGTGCTGCTATCTCCTCTGATGATACTGCAGACTATTGATACGTCTAATTAGGAAATGGAGCTCAGTCTTAAGCCTAATATATTCGATATCCCGAATGTTGTCGTAAGTTTAAAGTTCTTGAAAAGACGCAAAATTTCCCTCTTATTTACTTAATAACCGCATTAAGTAACTGTTTAATTATTTGAAGCTTGTAGTGTTTCTAAGACGTATATATTTATGTAAAACTACAGCAACAAATACGGTTTAGGATTTTAACTTGGATAAGAAAAAAGTTATCTGAAAATCATCTTAATATCTACAATTCCCTTATTTTTGGACTTTATACAAATAAATATTCACTATTTAAAGAATATGTACTTTCTCACGTTATTGCGGTATGGTTGCTATGGCAACATACCCTTAAAACACCAGATGGTGAAGTTCACTTATAAGTATGTTATAAGTATGTATTTTAAAAAAAGTTTGTGGTATAAGGGGTGAGTTTCTTTTATTTGATTATTTGAGGTGGTAAATATTCTTTTATTTTGTTTTTGTGGAAGAAAATTCGTATATTACGAACGGAGGGATTTTAAAGTACAGTTTCTTGTATGTGTAATATGCATTAATTAAATCGCGGAGAAAATTGTATATTACTTGATTACATTAGAGCGTGCATTGACCATGACCTAAATTTGTGGGTGACACAGACACTGTTTTGTTATCACATCCTCTAAACTTGGTCCACCAGAAGGAAATCGATGCACGCAAAACATTGATAAGGTACTTCGAAATGAAAAAACAATACGAATTTTTCTTTTCTATGCTAGATAACATAGGTACACTTTTTTGAATTATGATAAAAGTTTTAACGAAATATTTGAAAAATTTTTAGTTGGGGTAAATTTTTAAATACATTAATGCGATATTAATTATTGAATTAATTTGTACCCACTACAGATTACCCTCATACAATGAGGAAAAATTTTGTTACTGTTGTCAATAATATACATTGATTCCGACAATGTGTGATTTAGTAAGTACGTTCGTCGTTGTTACTGTTGTCACCTCACGTAGCTTACTGTCAAAAACATTGGCGCGTAAAGCCAAAGATCCCGGGTTCGAATTTCGACGAGGGTGTGATAGAAGTAACAAATTTTTCCTTAAATAATTAATATGAGGTAATCCGTAGTTGGTACAAATTAATTCAATAATTAATATCGCATTAATGTATTTAATAAAAGATTAGACTGAAAGAAAGTTACTAATGAACTTATAATTAATTAGTAGCAGATGGCGTTTAATATGCTGTCTGTAGTTATTTATTAAACTCTTTTTAAATAATAAAATTATTTATCACATATATCAATAATTATACAACAACGTGTTATTGTACCGATTTAATATATATCTTCAAAAAAGTATGACTGCTTTGAGTATTCAGAGAGAGAGAATGAGCGATCCTTGAAGTCAGGTTCTCAAGGATAACGGCGTTCCTCTATGCACATTAACGTTCTCATGGTTCGTCAGTTTAAAAAAAGAAAAAGAAGAAGAAATCGCTAACCATCTCTACGATTGCGTTCCTTATTTAATAAAAATAGCTATGATTGAACCACAAGTATGAAATTTACCCCGTATTTCTCACACACAGACACAAACATTTACGTCCCTGTTTTCAATTAATACTTGTAAATAAATTACCACGAACTGGTTTGTTTAAATATAGAAATGTCGTTAAATAATGTTTTGAAATGTATAGGTGGTGTAATAAGAATTTACAAGTACTTTTCCATTGCCCATAAAATGCTATCTAAGACGATGGCACTTTAAAACACAGAACCATAATTAGAATACTAATGCATCTGCACAAGTACAAAGTTGACCTCTAAAAATTTAGCAAGCTTTTTATTCCTTGTTTGAATTTTCAAGATCAGATTGATAATCTATATATTAAATACTATACACTTCCCCGAACTGGTGGACGCGGTGGTCTCGCATTGATCGGGAGGGACCGAAGTTGCCACTACAAAATTGGGGTTTTAAAAGTAAACAACCAATCTTGCCACTATGTTATGGATATTAAAATGGTCACTATGTGCCTTACATATATTGTTTATTGAGAAATAAACAATCACAAACAATGATTTTAATTTAAACTTATCCTTATTAATTATATTAAATTAAAATTATCAATGAAGTATTTTCCTGTCTCATTAGAATAATTTCTACCTATTAGGAGTTAGTGGCACAATCGGTTGTGCCTTTTCAAAGACCTTTTTTGGTCAGTGGCAAGATTAGTGACACCTTTTTTGGTTAGGAATAATTTGGTGGCAACTTCGGCTACGCCAGCGTTGATAATACGACAGTGGTGATTTAACGAAAGATAATATTTGTAGTAAAATTTACAGAATGAAGAATAAGGTCTGGATTATGAAGCCGATAAAAGCGTAGACTGTAGAAAATACAAATAAAAATATTTCGCTTTTGACAAAGCTTATTCAAAATGTTATTTTGTTCGCATCCATCTAAAACTTACTATTATACTATTACATAAATACTGTGATCATTAATATATTTATGTAATTTACTGTGTCTAGTTGCATTTTAGAGAAAGTGGCTGCAGTATGTAGTGAATAATGTCATAGTTTAATTACGTAATGACATTCTGTCGTAACAAAAATGCTATCAATGACAAATTGCAAAGGTGACTAATCTCCTAGTTCTGTTCCATTCATATTCACACTGTATAGCATATCTGACGTGAGTAACTACCTTCTGAATGTACACATGCGCGACTACATTTTATAAAATACGAGAAGGAAAGTGTTTAGTGTAGTTGTAAATAAATAGTAGTTGGTGGTGGGCCCCCGACAGACAAGCCCATGCCCCACGCTTGTCCTTGCCCTCTTATGTCCGTTATATTATAATAAACCGAAAACTCAGTGTCTGTTTTCACCGATCTCATTATCTTCTTAATAACAAGATGCGCAGGCATAGTCATACGGGCGATCTTCTTAAACAACTAATTATTTCGTGTCGCAAAATTGGCTAAATGAACAATCAATGTTTGGTACTTATTGTTAAATAAATAGTACTCGTTTGTAATATACGTACTTGGTATCTAGAGTAACTTAACCGGGCCTATCAGCGTGGGTAGAATAACACGGTATATAATCAAACGAAATTCCCTTCTCGGTACAATGCAATATTTCGATATAAATTAACTGGCTTTTGTTAATAATTTATTATTGCATTTAATATTGCTTCATTCTCAAACGCTTTCTCCTCCAAGACCTACTCGATAATTGAAATACTCACTGTTTTGTGTCCGATTTAGGTCGCAAATTAATGTTTAGAAATGCAGCCACTGCAAGCCAAAAATTACCACATGTTACCACCATATTAACTTTCAGCGATTTTGAAAGTCAAAATGTAAGAAACCGTGGAGAGAATTTTTTTCAGATAAGAAGCAAATCTTGCACTTTAAATAGCATTTAATTCAAAAATCTTGCTTGTATTTTTTTACAAATGACATATTCCGACCAAACGATTCATTATCTGACTCATCATTGGTTGTAAACCACTTTCGAGGGTTTTCTCTTTCTGAGAAGAAAATATAAACTTTTGGGTGTTTCAATTCCAACCAGCTACTCATACTGGTGGACGGACAGCCCTTTCGACCTGCACTGTAATGCAAAACCAGAGGGTAGGGCGTAAGGCCCTCTTCAGCCTCCTTGCAGGAATCGTGGGAATGGGTGGGTGGTGTAGTATGGTTAGGGAGAGAAAGATGAGACGGACAAAATTAAGACAGAGGAGAAGTTAAAGATTATCTGTGGAATATTACTGCCCTAGTATTTTCCTAAATGATCTAAGGAAACAACAGAAAACTTCCGGGATCGAACCAGTGATCTCCCGAGTGGTTAGCAATGATCTCAACCACCAGACCACTCCGCTCTTTAATAGTACTAAAGAAAACTTTTTTGTGTTTCATTTCCACGAGCTACTCGTGCTGGTCGGCAAGCAGTCCCTCCGACCTACACTGTAGTGCAAATCCGGAGGGTAGGGCGTAAGGCTCTCTTCAGTCTCTATGCAAGGATCGTGGGAATGGGTGGGTAGTGTGGTTAGGGAGAGAAAGATGAGACGGACAAAATTAAGACAGAGGAGAAGTTAAAGATTATCTGTGGAATATTACTGCCCTAGTATTTTCCTAAATGATCTAAGGAAACAACGGAAAACATCCGGAATTGAATCACTGATCTCCCGAGTAGCTAGCAATGATCTAAACGACTAGACCTCTCCGCTCAGTAGTAGTAGTAGTAGTAATAGTAGAAGAAGAAACAAATGAGGAATTGTAGTACTGTTTTGAGTTAAAGAATGGTGTGATGGACCTCCTGGGTCCCCTCCTCGGCAACGCACCTATGTTCGGTGTATCCACAGGAAGTCCTTTCTCATTCCCATATGTCAATGGATATGTTGCACATGATTCTGGCTGTTTCGTCGGCAATCTGTATATAGAAAGTTTCGGATTAGATGTCGTGTTCCAAGTCCAAGTCCTGAGACATTTATGTGAGAAGGTTTTTGAATCCCATTTCCCGGTGAACGTTATTTTAGCGTTGATGCGAATGCATTTTAAGCAAGGCGAGTTTGTAACACCAATAATAATCGTCCAGTGAATGATTGAATCGTTTGATGTTGCTCGAAACGAAGACCTGAGATAATCCGTAGGTTGCATGCTACATAGTCACACTCACGCGCACACATACACAGATAAAACACATACAGAAAGACAGTCGACACTAACACGATGGACTGCTAAGTGGATATTTGTTTGTCTGCAGCCTTTAAATTTTCCTTCTTTACGATCGCTGTCCATTTACAAGGCATAAAACCTTCTATTCATAAAAATTGTCCGTTTGCACATTCGCGTAGCCTGTCGCCTGTCGTTGTAGGCTCCAATAATAATAATAATAACACAGGCGCTTCTAACTTCCTTCTTGGCAACACTTTCCGAATGCTCGCGGTCGCCTCGGTTCTACTTAGTTCAATAAAAATAGCCCTGAAACCGAAATTTTCAGTAGTGTGAACCAAAATCTGAAGAAAGTTGCATTTAAGGACCATGTAGAGTACCTACGGACTTCCTCAACTCCGGAGAAAGTGTTCAAAAAGTGAAAAAGTAGTTTTCGTGACTTTCGGGTTACTCGCCTGCTTTACTGAATAACATTTTAAATAAAAAAATTATAAAAAACAAACTTTGTACAAAATTTATCTTGAAGTCAGGAGTTTATTGTTTAAGTTGTTTAGACTGTTTAGTTTACGTAGGTCAGACTGGTAGGTCCTTCAAAACACGCATTAAAGAACATCTGTATAGTTTTACTAATAAAAAATTGATTCTACATACTCAGAACACTTAATTAATCAAAATCATAATTTCAATTTGAAATATAAAATTTTACATATACAAAAGAAAACTTCAAAATTAAATCATTTGTAGAGCCTAGAAATTAACAGATATCATAAAAAAGACCCAGCATTAAACGATCAAATAGAGTTTAAAAATTCACTTTTGCTAGATATTTTTCTATAACATCCCCCCGCCCCCTTTTAGGCTAGACTTGTACATATATATCTTGTATAGATCGAAGTTTGTCAAACCATCACCTGATGAAGCCATTGTTTGGCGAAACAATATTGTCTGCAAAATAAAGTATTTTTGAAACTGTGATTTTTAATTAAAGTTCAAACATAAATTTTCGAAAACGGACAGCTACTAATGAAATTCTTGATTCAAAATTGTAAAGCATAAAATTTTACATGCTAGAGGTCCTTGGGTGACAACTCCATTTGTCAATGCTTTGGTCTATAGAAGGGTGCAACATTTGGGGTTAAAAAATATACCCGGCACTGACGTGTTAAGGATTCTCGTTCCTTTACAACACAGCCTATAATACAGAACTCTTTGAATACGGATGTCGGCGAAACTTACTGTGCTATTGTCCATGAGCCACTAATCTGAAGTACTTAAATTATCTTATAATTTATGAGAATAACAGAAATAAAGAAAATTCACGATTTGGATGTATCTGTATATTTAGTTGAGAAAGTTCATATTTTGCAGGAAGTTATATGGTCCTCAGATCAACTCAAAATTTCGATTCAAGACTATTTTTACATAACTATTATCCTCGATTTATTGAACTATACACCTTCAAGTGCTACTCGAACTTTTCGACACTAAACTGGCCTTCTTTTCACTCACTATAATACAATGACAATAGTACATTATCAGCTTTGTAATAGAGTGTGCTGGAGGATCGATGTTCGTTCGTTTATTACCTAACTATCACATCTAATATCCTCAAGTGCAAGGACAAATAGTTCTGAAGTTCACACATATCGTTAATGAAACCAATAATTGAACCAAGAAACGATCTAGTGAGTTATTGCAACATAAGTTGGGTAGTAACAATATGAAAACATATTCTTACAGCCACAATATAAACCAACAAATTAAGGCCTTGTCAAACATATGCAATATACTGAAGTTAGCACTAAATATCAGTAGATGATGATTACATACTGCCTGTAACACAATATTAGCATACATTCATGTACGAGGGTGGTTCGATAAGTTCGTAACCTTCTGAATTTCCAACGTAACGTTTCCTTTAAGTACCATCTATCCGCAGACTACTGTAAATTTTTGAGCAAGTTGCAACGTTTAGTGTATGTCTGACTACCATTGAAATCAGCTAACCTTGTTAATTTCCACAATATTGTAAAAAAGTGAATTTCGTATGCAGATTAAGTATTACTTTTTCCGATAAAGAAACCAAGGACAGGCTTGATAAACAGATAAATACTATTGGGACTCTGCACAACTGCACCGTCGATTTCAATGCTTAAAAAGTGGTTTACTGAGTTTAGTTGTGGCCGCACTAGTACGAGTGACGCCAAACGTTCAATGCCTGAAAGAAGTCGTTGACAAAATCTATGGAATGATATTAGATGATCAAAGGTTGAAAGTGCGTGAATTGGCCGAGGTTGAGGGCTGACAAGTTCAAAGCAGTCTTTGGAGATGTACAGCCGTAATCCAAACGAGTTTTTGCGTTGTTTCGTTACTGTAGATGAGACATGGATCCATCACGCCACACCAGAGACCAAGTAAGGTGTGGCAAAATTTCATCAATTGGGCTACGACTGGACGGTAAAAGATTTGGATCGAATGAAGACGTCACCGTGGAAACAAACGCTTATTTTGAGGGCCTTGAGAAATCTAATTATTTAGAAGAAGGAATAAAAGAATTAGAAACACGATGGACTAAATGTATGGAGCTAAAAGGAAATTATGTAGAAAAATAAAACGATTTTTTGCCGAAAAACTGATGTTTTCCTATAAATGTCACGGACTTATCAAACCACCCTCATATATATATATCCTTTGTAAATGAGACGGTCTGTAATTTTCCTACAGTATGTTTTCATTCATTCTCCATAGTTTGTATGCGCAGTGGAGTTTTCTTTTGCACCATTTTAAACCTTGATTTTGAAGGAGTAGACTTCGTAACTAGGCAATCTATTATTCTTTTCCCCCCATTGTTTCATTGGAATCAATACTCTACATCTACCTCGCAATTAATTGAAGTTAGCAGTTTCAATTTGCGGGAAATATTGTCGCTTTTAAAACTCAATCCATTCAACGAATAAAAATAAGTTCTCTAAGATACAACGTCCACGTTGCTTGTGCAGTGCTGCTTCTGCCGATGATGCTGTTAATTACCAGTCTTCTAATTAACATATCAATTAAAACGTGCACTGCACCAAGTATTTTAGGCGTATGCTTAAAGCGAGGTTGTACTCATTAGTACTGAAAACGTAAAATATGGTTTTAATTAGTGAAAAATAATTGCAAGCGTGAAAAGGATTTACATCCGAACATTAGAATGTGAACTTTAACTGTACGTCATTTACATATTTCTCACAAAACTAACACGTGCGTTTGCTTATCAAAAAATGAAAATATATAATATTGAATAATACCCTATCAATAAATACTGGTGATACACGTTTAAATCAAAAAGTAAAATTGGAAAAAATAGAATAGATGAGACTTTTAATTCTTGTAAATACAAAATTTTTATTTGTTGACACACAACAATTATTTCAAATCACAGAGTCTTCTTCAGGTGAAGATTATTAAACTAAGTATAAATACAGTGTTCTATACTAAATTACAAACTAAGAGTAGACAGGGGTTATTTTACAATAAGATAGTACATCTAAATATTTAGAAGAGGGGAGTGGCAAACTTCCAATTTTTTTTAAGGCTAAATCTTTTTTATTTAATTTGTTGATTTCTACTTTTTCTAACAGACTAAATTTATTGCATTTATTTTCTAAATTAAGAATTTTAATATTTTCATTAAAATTCTGTTTAAATTCCAGCAAATTTTCTGCGTATGTAGATTTTGAATTGTTGTTTTTATACATATAAAGTGTTCTTCGATTATATCTTTAAAAGTCCTGCCTGTTTGTCCTACGTATGCTTTATCATTATACAGACATTTCAATAAGTACATTCATCATTTTAAAGTCTTTTCTGTTTTATCTTGGTTATTTTTTATGATATTACCTAAATTATTGTTTGTTTAGAATGAAATATTGTTTCTTGTATGATTTAAAATACATTTTCCTATTTTATTTGAAATATTTCCAAATATAAGTCCATTACTTACCTAGGCTACATTTACAACCTTTAAATAATAATAAAACACGAAAAATTTTGTTTTTTATAAAGCTTAATCTTCACTTGAAGAAGACTCTGTGAGTTGAAATAACTATTGTGTGTTAACAAATAAAAGTTTTGTAACTAAAAACTATTTGTTTTATTCTAATAGGACAAAATAGAGTTAAACCACGACCTTCCAATACAAGTGCATTAAAAAAATATTTCCCTGTTTTTCAGCAGATGTCAGAATAGACAATATGATACTCAAGTACGATATTTTGTGATTTATTGTCCCTATGAATCTACGTGGTTTGCTTGGAAATCGATATAAATAACAAATTTACATATGAGCATGACAACAAAAAAGGAAACTTGTTACAATTTGCCCGGAAAAGCGACCGGTTGAAAGAAATATAGGAATATACACCACTTTGAGAATTCAAAATCGGAATTTGATAAATCGCCATTTTCTAAAATGTTAAATTAACCATCTGTTAAACTCATTTAAATACGGCAGAGTTTGGCGAATGAATTGTTACGGATAAATTTAATAATTTATAAAATTTGTCCTGTTTTTGTATTGAATAAATACAGACAGCGTCATGAGCGCTATCTGTAGATATTTGCTTGCTCTATCTGGTAACGTGCGTACGCCATTGGTTGGTGTTTTGTTGGAACTGCTTGATTTTTTTAGTAGAGGTAAATTTAAATACATTAATATGATATTGATTTTTGAATTAATTTATACCCACTACAGATTACCCCAAATTTGAAGATTAATGGAACAATCGACAGAGCATATTTTTTTTCTGTTTTTATTGATCATTAGAAAATAATTTCAGCAAGCTACATATAATCAAACAAAAGAATTCACCGAAACTGGGTTATGTGTAAATCTTATCAAGTCTATGTATTGCTTTTTCAAAATATACAGATTTTAAATAAAAATATTAATATAAATATGGAATCAACAGAAACAACTACTCCGAGGGCTAATACCCCTACCCGCATTGAATTACACTGTTGATTCCGATGTACTCCTAGACGAAAATATAACATATTCAAAAAAGAAGGAATTAAAATCCTTATTCGTCTAAATTTTAATATCAAAGATCTCATATTTTGAACGCGTCCTAACAAGTAGGCACAACGAACCGAAAGCCACATTCCACGACCGGTTTCGACCTATCGGGACTCATCAGGTGGACGCTGGCAGAAAGGCCTTTATAGGCTATATTGTAAATATAAATATGGAATTAACAGAAACAACTACTCCGGTCGTGGGATGTGGCTTTCGGTTCGTTGTGCCTACTTGTTAGGACGCGTTCAAAATGTGAGATCTTTGATCTTAAAATTTAGACGAATAAGGATTTTAATTCCTTCTTTTTTGAATATACAGATTTTGTTTAATTAGTTTTGATGAAATGACTATCGTTTATAAATAACATCGGTATTATCATAAACTTTTCTTACGTTTGCAGTCAACGTAACGTATAGTTGTCACTTTGTTTCTGTAGAGATTTATTTCGAAGTCGTAGATTTTGTGGCGAAAGTTTTTCCGTTAGACGTTTAGCCAACGATTTATTTTGATGTCTGACCCTGTTAGAGCGAAATTTCGGGAAGTTTCTTTTATTCACAGTCAATTTGTATCACACGTTATTTTCGCAGTAGATTTGGAACGTTCGAACCTCGTTAACATTTTCTTTTTATTTTACTGTGTAAACTGGAAGACGATCTCCCGAAAAAATATAATAAAACACATATACCTACAAGTTGTAAAGAATGAGAAATTACCGCATTTAGAGAGCCACGGTCAAATATAAGAAGGAAAAACTATTTTTAACTACATTCTTGAATTAACGTTAATTAAGTACTTGGTTTACTATTTTTATTACTTTGCACTCATTAAATAATTGAATTTCGAATCAATTAGGTACTATTACCACATACGGGTACGTGGTACTTTTTTTTTTGTTTTGTAAAGAATGAGCTGGGTATGCGTTAATTAAATTAAAAATAAAACAAATTGTAGGTACGTATAGTACAAAACAAAAGAAACGACGTGAAAACATTATTTCTACTTCTTTATTGTTGAGCAAGTTTAATGTTGTTATAGTCGTTTTGGTCTTGGAGCAGATAGCAGCTCTAAAGTGCGATGTCCAGCTAACCTTGGATTGTTGGCTGCTAGAGAACCTTCCACAATCCATCGATTCAATCGATGAACTTTAGAATAATAAAAGGAAAACCAGCTGTGTCACAAAATTTTATTTTATCCCAATATATTTGCATATCGCTCGTTACGATTACATATGATACATATGTAATATATATGTCGCTTCTTCTCCTATTTTTTATTTTTTTATTTTGGGGTGGTTGCAGGAGATTGTTTGTTTTTATTTCCTGGGGTCTACAACCGATAAACCGATATGTTTTATTAATCCAACGAACCCATTTCGGGTATATTTTTTCCCGTTTCAGTTCGGTAAATGTTTAGGTGATTACCGTTGATACTCCGGTGGACAGTTTCTCATAAACATGTTAAATATTAACGAGGAAACAACCCGCTTCCTAGCAAATAATAGTGACCGTTTCAACCGCAAACATACACACACATCCTGTTCGTTATTTACCAAAAGCAATATTCCTTCACCACCTGCGTAACACCTGTAGACAGTACATGTAACATGTGTACCAAATAGGAAGTTCTGGCATTACGAAAAAAATTTCCATTAACCAATGCACTTTTTTAGGTGTGCTATCTACGTATCAGTCCACCGAATTCTTCACTTATTTTTATTTTATTTCTTAACAAATTTGTTTCAACCTACAAAGTCATTTTCAGAAGAAGGAATCATAATTAAGTTTTACAATTCTGTCTTCAATACTAAACTTTAATGCTAAGGTGGGGGAAGTAAATGTTTGGTACATATGTTAACAATGGGGAAATAGTATACATTTTCAATCTCATTTAAAACATTTTCTGAGTTTGCTCTTAAATGGTTTTTAATTTCAATAGCCTCCAGTATTGTTAATTTTTTCCCTTTATCTTTTAAATGTAATATTTTTACATTTTCTTTATAATTGAAATTGTGGTCTTGTTCTATTACATGGTTCGTGAATGCGGAATTTTTGCTATAGTTTTTACAGTGTTCAAAAATGCGATCTTTAAAAGTTCTGCCTATATAAACTGAATTACAAGGATTACAAAATAATTTATACACCCCACATTTGAGAAGTAGATCAGTTTGATTTTTTCTAATGTTTAAATATTTAAATAAATTATTTATTGTTCTAACAGCTACTTTATTATTTTCATTTTTTATTTCATTGGCAATTTTTGTGTAGAAGAGGGACCTAAATAAGTTAGTGTATTAAATTTACATTGTTTTGTTGTTTTTTGCTTATTAAGGTATCTATATTTTCCTTATATTCATTATTATAAGCTATCTGTTTTATAACTTTATTAACCTCTTTGTCAAAGTTAATTCTGTTTAATGGTAGTTTACATAATCTGTCTATCGTGCTATTGTAGGCTGATAGTTTATGTTGTATGGGGTGGCAAGATTTGTTGGGGATTGTAGTATCTGTATGTGTGGGTTTTCTGAATACTGAAAACTCAATCTTGTGTACTTGTTTTTTTAAAAGTTAAATTTAAGAAATTTAGTGTATTGTTTTCTTCAATTTCTATTGTAAATGTTATTCTTTTGTGTAAGCTATTTAAATATTCCATAAATTTATCTAATTGTCTATGAGTACCACTCCATACAACAAAAACATCATCTATATATATTCTCCAAATTTTAATACTACCTTTATGAGTAGTTTACTCCAAATTGTCCATTAATATATCGGTTAATAATGGCGACAATGGCATCCCCATGGGTAAACCCTCTTTTTGTTTATAAATATTATCGTTAAACTTGAAATAATTTTGATTTAAACAAAGATTAAGTAAATCTAAAATATCCTGAGATATAGTGCTCTTTAAGTGTTTTATTCTATCATATAGATCATGTCGTATCTAATTTATTTATTAGAATAAAAGACGGTGTCCCTTGGCGCCCTTCAACCTGTGCCGTCAGGTCAGCGAGTTACGAAGAAGTGGAGGGCACCAGTCAGTTAGTTACCTTGTGTGCGGGCGATCAACCGCTAGACTGTGCGAATTCCGTCTTTGTGCATCCAGCCAACCTTGTAATTGTAATGCACTCCACAAGAAGAGAATAAAGAGAAAGAAAACAACAAAAAAAAATAAAAAAGAAAAACTAGAATGAAAGGAAAACCTTTCGCGACCGACCGAAGCCGTCGTACATATTGCCATTAGTTCATGATTATTACTACGACAACGGTCACCGAGAAGCAAGAAGAACTTAAATAGAATTGCACCGCAATGAACTCGTAACGCGTAGCAATAATAATAATAAAGTGATAGATAGACGGTGAAAAAAACGGAGTAGATTCAGGCCTCGGTGGTGCTGCTTGCTACTGACTTTTACGGTCAATTAGTCCATTAATTCTATTAGAAGATGTACACTTGAACGTTTCGAGAATGCATCAGAAATACTATCTATACTATACTAAGCAAGGACATAAGGAAATTTAACAAATTTTACTTAAATACTTGGATAATGTCCTCTACCATCTCTCAATATTAGAGAATTTACATTTTAATTTTTGAATTTGGTTTATTCCAGAATTAACTGTATTTCTTACTATATGTATACATTTAATTTAACTATATCTAGTATGATAAAATAGAATTTAGTTGTTGCATTTCTAATTGAATGTTTCTTTTGTTTCAGGTTGCAAGATAAAAGCGCTTAGGGCAAAGACAAATACGTATATCAAGACGCCAGTGCGAGGTGAGGAACCAGTATTCGTAGTGACAGGTCGTAAAGAGGATGTAGCTAAAGCAAAACGCGAAATATTGTCGGCAGCAGAACATTTTTCTCAAATCCGTGCGACACGTAAAAGTAACATAATCGGCGGTTTGAACGGTAGTCCACCAGGTCCACCGACCAACATCCCCGGCCAAATAACCATCCAAGTTCGTGTGCCGTATCGTGTCGTGGGTCTGGTGGTCGGTCCCAAGGGTGCCACCATCAAGCGTATCCAACACCAAACACACACGTATATCGTGACGCCCAGTAGGGATAAAGAGCCCGTATTTGAGGTAACTGGTATGCCGGAGAACGTGGAGAGTGCCAGACGAGAGATCGAAGCTCATATCGCCTTAAGAACCGGAAATGGCACTTCCATCAACGGACTGAACGGACTCGGAGGTCTCGAAGAATCAGCGGATCTATTGGCATCGTTGTACAAGACTGGTCTCAATTCTCTCTTCAATTACATCGAGTCACCGACAGATCCGTTCAGTAATATGACTTCGTCGACCGGAAGCACTGGCGCTTTCTCCAGTTCCGGTTCGTGCTCGAGCAGTTCGTCGAGTTCGGGCGGCAGAGCGGATTTGGGAGCGATCTGGGCCCCGAATGACCGCGACGAAGGATTGGGCGACTCGCCCAGTTTCGACAGTTCGACTGCGCTCTCGAGCATCTGGTCGTATCCGAGCGTGGGCAATGGCAGCGGTAACAATACGAGCGCTCCGAATCGCCCATCGCCCCCGACGAGCACGAGTCCTGCCGATTCCCTGCTCAGCTCCGCAAAGTGTTTAGTTTGTCACGAGTCTAAAGTCACACATGCTTTGGTGCCGTGCGGACATAACTTTTTCTGTATGGAGTGCGCAAAGCGGGTGTGCGAAGGCAGTGACGCACAGTGTCCCGTGTGTTCTTTGCCCGCGATGCAGGCAATTCGCATTTACTCGCCCAATCCCTAGGTCGATATAATATACTTATACTACTGCTATTATTATCGTCGATCTCTCGCTAACAACAACAGCATCGTCATCGTCATTATTGTCATAATCATAAACCTCCCATCACTGTCTCTTTCACTATTTCTCTATTTCTTTCTCATTCACACGATATCATCATCTATCGTACATGTGGTACTACAAGAAAAAACACACAATACTATTATCAATCACCCATTCACATTTACATTCATGATCCTCATCGTTCTTTGATGTATGTCACATTCCCTAACCGCGTCCTGTGTTCAGCTACGGTTTGTCCCGTTTTCGTGTGACAGTTTTTCATACGCGCGCGTCTGGCTACAACGAAGAACAATATATTATATTATTATTATTATTATTATTATTAAGTGTGTATTATTGTACGAATTACGTTTTTGTTAACTTTTTACGCTTTGTTTTTGTTTCTATTAATATATTCGTTGTTTTATTAATATATTTGATGTTCTGGTATAATAATGACACACACACGTTGCGGGACTTATCGTAGCATATTATAGTCGTTCTAACGCCAGTTTGCATGTTTTTACGTTATTTTTATTATTATTATTATTATTAATATTATATATACCAGTTGTAGTCGTAGATTTTTGTATTTTGCATACGTGCTTGCGTATTATTATTCAACTTGTCTTGTGTACATTTACAAACAAAAATAAAAGACATTGCGTGACACGGTTTGGTTTGAGGGAGAACTGCTCGTTCGCCAAAAAGAAAAAAAAGAAAAAGAAAACAACTCAAATCTTACAAAATATTTCGTTGAAGCCAAACTTGCCATTCGTAATAGAAGCAGATTTCCTTTTCATTGACGTATGCATTTATTACAATATTTTCAATAACGAAATGTGCAATACCTAATGACATGACAACATTTCATTAATTGCACACATCGTCTACGAAGAGATTTAGGATTTCTTCTGGAATCTACAGGGCGATCGTTTTACCGACACGATACACTAACGAACTTGCATTTCTAAAAGGAATACAATATTTTTTTAAATGTATATATAGTAGATATACAGGGTGAAAAATAAAACTGGCACGAACGAGCAGCGACTCTGTTGGACGTTTTGTTGACAATTACATACATAAATAATATTATATTATATATTATATAAATGTATTTTTGAGTTCTCTTTTTTGTTCGGTGGGTGTCACGAAACTGAAGTCTGAGTCAGCAATTCTCAAAACGTATTGTTAGTGTAATAAGCGATTTTTGATTAGAAAAAAAGGAAAAAAAAACTTAAAAAAAAAGATATGAAATGTTTGCGTGTTGTAGATGCAGAGGCAGGGGGCTTTTCGGCTGTGATTCAAATGCCACACGTTATTACTACTTCTGCCACCGCTACACATTCTTACACAAAACGCAGACACATAGGTACATACAAACACAAATCCAAAAAAAATCCAGGCGGAGAGACAGACGGGCTTGCACAATTTAAAAAAAATAATATTAATAACTACTCTGATACAAACATATCTTCTTACTATTTATTGGTTGTTGTTTCAACACAGGTTAGCTCTATTGTTATTCTATTATCTCTGTTGCGGCATGTGATATATTATATTACTTAATATAAATTAATAATAACTCTTATAGTTGATAACAATTTATTGGTTATTATTATTGGTGCAAGGCGTTGCGTCCGTCTCCGTGGTTTTCTTCATCCCCCCCTCTCTCTCTCTTTCTATTCTCTTCTAGTAATTCTGCCCCTCTCCTCCCCCCACCCCATCCCGCCCATTTCACAGCCACATCATTCATCTATACTGTACTAGTTGGTTCAGCCCCCTCCCTAAGCATAAGCCTCTTTTTTTATTATATTATATTATATTATATAATATATATCTATATATATATATATATATTAAATCAACGTAATAAATCGTTTTTCATTTTTAAATTGAAATTGATGAGGTCATTCGGTTGTATTATCATTCAATTGAATTATACTTATTATATTGTTTATTATTATTTCCCAGTAAAATGTTATATTTATGTTTCTTTGAAAAGGAAGTAGAGGAAGGGAAAGATAGCATGTCGGCAAACGATGTTAACAACAACATCGCAAATAATCGGGGGAAAGCCTCTAGAAGATCTTTATTTTAATTTAATACACATTTTTCGATTGTTTTCTTTTTTTTGTGTCCCAGTGCCATACACATTCTTTTGTTTCATTACACAATTAGGTAACATCGAAGAGTTGACGATAGGAGATATAATTACTTTTGTTTTTTTTTTTTTTGTTTTACATTTGAGAGGAAGGTGATTCCGAAAATAAAAACAGTATTAGACTTAAGAATTTCGTGGTTACCTGGTTACAGTCAGCTAAGGGCGTAGTAAAATTTCGTTGATGGTTTCGAAAACGAAAAAAATGAATACTTGATGATAAGATAAAGTTTTTTTCTTTATTTTCTGGTGCACGGATGTTGTTGTTAGCAAAGGAAAGCAGACTACGTGTTTATATGAAATAGTAAAAGGCAAATGTGCCCCCTCCCACCCTGTTTTTTCAGAAACTGACACCTTCTCCTCGCTCCATATTATATTTTCCCAAATATTTATAACGGAGGATATTATGTATTTATTTATTTTTATATTGTAGATTTTGAATATAATGTTATTAAATTGGTTTTTTATATATATATTTTATGGACGAGGTGGTTTACTTCAAAAAAGGAGAGTTTGTGTCAGTTTCGATATTGAAGATGTGTCGCCATTTATATATTTACGAAACGCAGGTCTCCCTGCCGACTTAGTTTGTTTATATATACGTACGTTATTCTATAAGTTGTTGTTTTGTAGCTTTTAAATAACATATAAATAATAGTAACTATTTTATTTTTTTACCTATTTTGTGAAAATATTTAATGAAATGAAAATAATAATAATAATAATGTTAGTACAATGTTTGCAGTAATGTATTTGTAATACAGCGTGCATGACTGTTTTTTTTTTTTGATAAAAAAGAATAGTTTAATTACTTTTGAAGTTTAAATATTATATTTATATTATTATTAATATTTTTACTTGTATAAACAAGCTGTGGTGATTCTTTTTGTAGTTTTGTATTTTTTTATTACTTTTTTGACTCTTAAATATTATATAAGTGTGTTTTCAATTAGAAATTTTAAATTTAATAACGGTAGACGACCCACGCTTACTTATAACATATTATTATTATATTATATTTCTAGGTCGGCTCCTTTTTTGTGCTGCAGAAGTGTGCGTTATAGGCTTTTAAATAATTTACCTGTTTTTTTACGATAAGACTTTCCTATACGTGTACTTTTGCTACGAATCGAAACACTTCAGATATTGTAAGGATATTCATTAATTTTTATATTTTTTATTTACCAAATACGCTGGAATAAAATTTTTCTTTTATTTTCTTTTCGTTTTATTTTATTTCTTTATTTAATTTAATTTAATTTACTTTTAATTTCGCTTATTTTCGTTTCGAAATTTTGATGTCCATTGTAATCAATCATTGTCATATGTAGTGTCGTTAATAGTACTTCAGTCATACCGTAGTAGATGGCACTTTTTATATAGGTATAAACAAAAGAAAAAAAAGAACAGATGGCGTTTTATATTTTTTAAAATATAATAAGTGTAACTTATATAAATATTTTAGTACTCGAGAGAAATTGATGTATTAGTGAAAAATTACTACTATTATTATTTAATTGTGCTCAAACTAACATTTATGAGATCGTCAACGAAAACAGTGTTCTTTTTTTTTGATTCAACGGACTTTTGACATAATAATACTAATAATAATAATAATAATGTAATAATATAATAATAAATAAAAGAAAAATTAACACTGTTTATCAGCGATTCGATGCGCAAAGTAATGTTTGACATCAATAATAATATTTAAAAAAAACCGAACTTCTATATTTCTAGGAAATAAATTTCGATAATCGAATCTTTGGATTCAAATTCGACAAGAAAAATAAAATATACAGTGCAATAAGCATTCCAAATTGTAATGGTTGCCATACATTACGACTATTGTAATTACTATAACCAAAACACTCTGTATATGAGCATATTTTTAAAACATAAATTTATATAATATGCTGGCCTAACTTATTTAAGTGAAATTAAATTAAAAAAAAATCAATAGTTCTATATTTCGTACAAGAAGTATACAGAGGGTGGTTTTTAAGTAGAGTAATAAAATTAATGTTTTTAACGTGTATATTTTCCACGCAAATGTTTATCTCCGTATTAACTAACTGTTTCTCCGCAGTTTCCTTGATAATATTTTATGACAAATGCTTAGGGTCGCGAGACCCACCCGCTGTTACGAGAATTTTCGAATTTTCCGAAACCATCTGATCTCGATGACAACCTCACCTTATTCAGGGTGAACGTCATTGATAATTACACTGAAAAACCGGGTTTATACATACAAAAAAGGCTACTTTTCCCTAAATTCACCACCAACCAATACACGTTTTTATTCTATCCTATCAGAAATTTAAAACTATTTATTTAACTACTTCACATACAAATTGACACCAAATCGACGAATAAAACGTAATTTACAAGAAAACCACACAACTCCCTTTTTATTTTATTATTTTTTTTTGTATTGGTTGATGGGGAGTTTCATGAAAACGTGTAAGTGAAGTTTTAGTCTTCTTATTGTAACATAAAGCAATAATGTAACGAATAACTAGTAGTTTTATATATATAATTATATAAAAAGAATAAATAAGTAGCCATTTACATACAATAATTCTTAAGATAGAAATTACATGTAGCACCAATAACGCTAGGGTCTCCGAGTCCGAGTCGTGACGTGGCTAACGACAAGCGTACTTTTCAGTGCTAATAATTAGGGGTAGTCGCCACCCTTGTGTATCATCCGATCGCCTATTTTATCGATTATTAAATTGCCTCGCTTGTGCCATGACAGATCGTTCAGAAAAATTAACTATCGCCAAAGAATATTCCATAAAATCGGAAATTTAAAACTATTCTAAAAACGTGTAGAACGCTGACTAGGACTTTTAGTTAGGGAATGAATCAAAGCTTAAGAGTAAAACTCGGTAAAAATAATAACAACAAGTTAGTAATTCGTAGGTGTCAGGGGAATTTTTCTGAACATTAAGGGGGTTGAAGAGGGCTTAATGTAGAGAGTAGCGAACGGTAGAAACGTAACAGTAGGTAAACTTACGACCCGGGCGAGTCACCGCTCAGAAGTAAAAAAAGAAAGAAAATGTAACATAATAAAAATATAATTAGCTAAAATTATGGAGTATAATATATATTATAAATATATATATTTCTATGTTATAAATGAAATCGTGTGAGATGTCTGAATGTAAAATGATATTTATAGACATTTTGTGTAAAAACTGTACTGATGTCCCACACCCAAACTTTATTGCTGTTGGTTTTTATGTTATTTCAATTTGTTAATTTCACGTTTTCGACGTACAAATATATGTATCCGCACCCCTCCTACTACTTTTTATCAGAAATTTGCCATATTTTGGGGCATACTTTGGACCGGAAAGGTAAAATTTTGAATTTGACGTAATAAGATCGAATAAAAGGAAAGGAAAGAAAATTGCTTTTAAATGTTTCAAAAATTTTTTGTTTTAATGTATTACTCTTGATAAAGGGCTAACAACCCGAAACAATTGTAGAGTGATTCTCTTTAAAAAAAAATTTTTTTTGAAACATTTAAAAGCAATTTTCTTTTCTTTCCTTTTATTAATTCAAAATGTTTCATAAAACCATAACACAAGAATCGATATCGTTTAGTAATAAGATCGATTATAAATGGACCGAAACTTATTTTTTTCGCATTTTCAACATCGCATTCATTATTAGTGCTGTTAGTTAAAAGTAAAGTAATAATTTCGGAAAGTTGTTAATTAATACCAACGGAAAGAAGATAGAAGTACGTTTAAGACCCCGATACTTAATTCGTCAGTTGTTTAAGAAAATAAAATGAGTTTGTAAGTAGGAGGTGCATGTAGGTCGTTGAAAAAGACATAAAGGAATTGACAAATAAACGGTTTTAGTTTATAAAAAAAAAAAGAAAGTATAAATTTCAAATTCACATTCCATATACTTTGATATAGGTTAATAAATGAAAACAAAAAAAAATTATAATAAAAAAGAAGTCGCAGCGGGTATGATAAGAATGCTGGCACGTTGAAAGTAGCAATCTAGCACAATAATTGATCATATCAAAGCTTTACTGTGATTTGAAAGACTGAAATAAGTGTTATTTTGAGAGAAAAAAATCTTCCCTGAATTATTAACGTAACATATTTTTCATCAAAAGCTCTTTTTCGTTCACTTACACCAACAGCTGTAAAGTAGAGATGATAAAGATATAGTATCTTATAAGCATGTATATTTTTGCAGTTTTTCAATATATTATAAAAAGAAAAAGACACTTAAAGTTTATCACGAACTTTATACGCCGTATACTTATTAGAAGTTAATCACGAGGAAAAGATAAATAAAATAATAATAATGGTAAGGCGTTGCTAAAGCTCTGCTACCGCTTTTTAATTACACGTTCCGCTGTTTAATTTTTAAACGATCACAGTAGCGATATTCAAATTAATGAAAAATTTAATGCATTTCCTGGAGTTTACTCAGAAAACCAACTTAATAGTAATAATAAGATCGAAATGAGACAGACATCAGGAACGAGTCAAAGCCAAAGTTTGAATTGAAAACTGCATAGGGAAGGAAAATAAATAGATACCTTTAATTTAACAATTTATATTTATTTAAATTTCTCATATTCTAGGAAATGAAGCGTATCTTCTTTGAATAAAATATTATTCCTTAACTTAAAACAGTACTGCTAGCAGCTAAACCATAAAACGCCCTCTAATGTTAGTTGCAATTAATATTTAACAAACATTTACAGAAGTAGCGTTAGATGGCGTTTCATCATTTCGCTGCTGCGATGCTACTACACTTCACGTTAACACAGATAACAAAATTCGTCATGTATTCGTAAAAATCATAAATGTAGTTACTACGTTTTTTAATGTATTTGTTTGTGTTTATGTAAAACTAATTGGCTAAACGCGTGTCAAAAACGTAAAGGTTGTTGTATTGGCTATGAATTGTAGGCACAAAATTATTATTGTATATCTATCATAAGTGTAGTGAAATTATACTCGAAAAGTGTATCCCAATTGGCATGATTATTAGGAATCGCTGTTCTATAATCTAGAATAATTTTGTTCGATATTAAATTTAAGTAAAAGAATATAATTTTTGATCTAATTACCAAAAGGTCCCGTCGTTTCAAACGGTGAACAAAAGAGAACGTACTAATTTCAGCGCAGGCTAGATAGAGTAATGTGTAATTATACATAGTTTAAATTGAATTAACAATAGTCATTATTATTAATCTATTATCGTTCGTTAAATATAAATATTTATCTTTCGTTAATATATCTATTATTATTATTATTATTATATTTTATTTTGCGAATTGAATTGGCAATGAAAAGTTTAATAATACTACCTACGTAATAATGATTAACTTAATTAATGGAAGAGTCGAGGACTGAACAGGTGTGAAAATTTCCTTTTACTGACTGTATATCTCTGCGTAAACTCCATCGGTCTCTCTTATTCTTATTAAGTATTAATAATCATAGTTAAAGCATTAAAATAAAAAAACAAAGCTTGACATAGGTGCACACATTACCTATTACCAATATTTAATTAATGGTAAATAAATAATTGGGGATCATACCATTCGTACATCGACAAAACAGTTCATTCTAAAAAGCAAATTTTTTATAAAAACAAAGTTGGTGCCAAAAAACAAGAAAGTTACTAAAAAAAAAAAATAATAATAATAAACCGTGCGGGAGATCGAGAATTTATCATCTCAACCCTTTACATTTTGGTAGGATTTACGTAATAGATAGACAACATCACCACCAAAATTCAAAGGTTCGAGAGACAAACGAAACTATTTTAACAATAATATAATAATAAATAAGTAATAATATCGATGACCAATGTTTTGCTAATTTAACGAAGATGTATAGCAATCGATATTTGCCGGTTAGTACCGACGAACTTTGAAACAGTGTCGACTCTATAAACACCACCACATTTATGTGCTTATACAAACAATTATTGCAATAAAAATTTCCAGAGTACCAAAAATTGAAACAGCCAGTCTGTCTATGACTGGTACCGATAGAGAAGCCTTAAAAAAATTGGAAACAGTTTTGAAATTAAAATGATCGACATTATTGTCAAATATTCGGTACTTCCGGTTTAAATGACTGTTACCACTGAATTTTCGGAATGACTCGGTATCCGGAAATGGTTAGGTACGGTTCGGTGAGACGCACAAACTATTATTATAAATAATATATAGGTCTTTTAGTGCCTCTCGATTATATTTAAAAAAAAAAAATGAAAAAAGTGGAAATGCAATATTCCGATCTTCCGGGCATCCGAAGACGATGACGTACAATATTCAGTGGTATTACGGTCGTATTTGTTGTGTTTCATAGCTGATCCTTACTGTTAGCATTTAAAATTGGGATGGTATACTGGTTTTAGAACACATTCATTTTACATAACAATGTTTTTCGCGAAATATTTGACTGGACTTACTTATTTAATAATAATGATCTCTTTATTGAATTTCTCATTTGTTTGAATGGTTCTTTATTTGTTCAAATCCCAATTGATAAAACACCAATAAATTTGCAGTTTTCCTCGTTCGTACCGCATTATACAAGGGAGGGTCAGCTTTGCGTGAAATTGTCCATTTTTACATATAAATTTTTAATATACACATTAGAAAAAGAAACAGTACTCGAACCTAAATAAAATGCGCACCATGTTTCAACGTCAAAAACAAAATGATTGCACTTTTTGAATTTTCTTTTTAACCAACCAATTTAATTATTAAAAAAAAACTACCGGTACTTATATAATAATGCTTATACAACTTGGAAGTATAGTTGTAGTTTTTATTTTTTTCCCTCCTTATTTTCTTTTTTGTTTTACGAAGACGTGTGAACTGTAAAAATTTAAATTAAGTATCTACTTATAATAATTAAATTATTATCTACTAAGATTGATAATCACGTAAACAAGATGTATTTTATTATAATTATTGCAGTATTTATTTTCATACGATGTTCAAAAGTTCCACTAAACGTGTTCTGGAGCATTTGTTTAGTATCCATGGTGTGTATTAGTGACTTTTAGCAAATTGTTCCGATACTATATTTTTGACGTTGTTGTAGGTATAAAAAAAACGAATGCAGGGGAAAAAATCGTTAAACATTTAAAGTAGGTCTCCAATTGACTCCTTACTGTTACCCCCGTATCTACACCACTGGATGTCGTTGTAAATTCGCGATATTAAAACGATTCTCGGAACAGTTTGCAAAGGGTATTATTGTTTGTTGTAAGGGTGTCTGTAAAAACCTGGTGCATGTCGAGCATATTATTATATACTATAATATCCTAACCAAGTTAACCTCCCCTTATATATTTTAATAATAAATGAATTATACGTAGAGTATGTTCATGTAGCAGTATTTTTTACAAGTACACGTTTTTCAGAAGTATATAATATATTCTCTACTTAATATTATTCTTTCTACTAATTGAGAACATATATTAAATGTTGCTATAATAACATTATATTACGTATTTTATTTATTTTATCATACACATATAAATACATAATATATTATAGGATTTATTCTATATCTTTAGCGAAGTATGATAATAAAAGCGTATTTGTATTGCAATTGTATTTTCTTTTGAACCTAACATCCAAAACAAATTAAGAAAAAGTTCCCCCAAAAAGATTTCAAATACAAATTTGAATTGTTTCATGAATAAATCCTTAAAAGATTTTGAGTAAAAATTCAACTATAAAATAATACTTAAATCCTTGTTTCGAAGAAAGAAGATCGCGTTTCGAGGATAAAAGGTAAGATAGTGTATAATCAAAGGTCACTTTATCACCCATTTATGTATGTGATATATGAATCAATAAAATAATCGATTATTCTTAAGTAAAACATTATATTTCTTTAAACAATAACTTTCTTATTAAATGCATATGTACATAATAGGTTTTTGTAAAAACAAAAAATTTGTTTTATTCCTGTCTTGATTCATCGTATTTATCATCCTTATCGAGGTACAAGAAGGTAGGTCCAGGTTCCACATCGATTACTTCTTCTTCTTCGTCTTCATCGAGATTTTCAGGTTCGAACTTCACTTCCAGTTGTTCGTCTTCGGTAGCTTGGTGCATTTCAGCTTCCAACATTATTTTCGAAATTTCCATTTTCACTAACATCTGCCGTTTCCTGCTGAACGTTTTCAATGTTTTTGAATAGCTGAGAAATAAAAGATCGTCAGCGTCAGAGTCTTGCAACAGGTAATCGTTTAGACCGTTATCGAATTGGGAAAACGACGACGGACTGTAAACCTTTCCAACTTTTCGACGTTTCGAAGTAGAAGGGCCATCGTCTGTTACGTGAATTTCCACGCTTCCCTCTTCTTCACTGAGAGGATCACGTAAAGATGATCCGGCAGCCAGTGTTGGGCTAAGAATTATTAAACCTTTAACAACTGTTTTAATGATAGATAAGAATTAGTTTAGTACCATCTGCTGATAAGGGTGGGTCTTAAGAATTCCATTTGTAGAGCCCATGGCCAATTCTTATACCGTTTATCGTTACCTCTGGTACCATTGCGGAGATATTTTACATACGAGTCCTTCAGATTTCTCCATTTACTTTTAGCAATATACCCTAAAAGAAATAGTAAGGTAATGAATAGATAAGGAACTGCATACGTATTTTAGAAAATAAATCATTCATATTTAAAGAACTCTTACCACTTTCTAGACCTAGTTCAAGGGCTATAAGAGTCCACAAACTGTTTTTCTTTTTTTGATCTTTGAAGTCCACATGATGAGGGTTGTACAGTTCAGGGTGACGTTTCACTATCGCTATTAACTGATTCATTACTGTTTCTCATTTAAATAAATTCGCACATTTACATAGGACACGATAGTACCTAATGTTACTCCAAAGCGTCAATTTATTGCGGACGCTATAGTACAACGAGAGCGTTTACACAACACAAACGTACAGCCGATAATTTTACGTCAGTTATAGACGATACTGCAAGCTAAAGGTAAATATTGTAATGGAATATTGCAAAATGAGATTGTTAATTAATATTTTTATTTTCACATCTGTTTAACGACGACGTACGTGTAAAATATGTTGTCGAGCCGTAGCGGGCAAGCGAAACGCGTTCTCGAAGCTCGCTGCGATACTGTTGCGACTGAGCAAGACCGACAAGGGGCCCCCGCATTGCGGACAGGGTATTGCGTCTCTCGGAAAAACGATTGGGGCAATAGAACAGCGATGTATCGTGCGGTTCAGTACAAATCGCTGCGTGACCGCAAACAACTTTCACATTTCCGATAAATTGGCGTATAGTCAAATTTAGTAAAGGTGTTGTATCCATTAGCAATATAGTTAGTTATTGAAATGAGGATTATAGAAACCTCCAGTTAAGTTTTTTTGTAATTTTTGGTATAAATAACATTGTAAAACATTGAAATTTCTATTGACATTGAAAATAACTTATTATCTTTCAATTATTAGTAATTGATTTCCGGTTAAATTTTGCATTACATTAAAATAGAAAAAGATAACTGTACTTACGATTAATTGTCATTTAATGTTACGCGCCGATGTTTAATTGTAAATGTCATATGCGTATACTTAATACGAATAGGAAATATAATGTTAGAATAATTAATTTAATACTAATTGCTTTGGGTAAGTATACGTTCATAATACCTCAGAGGGAATTGTCTTTGTGTGTTATGCAGTTATTTATTATATGGTGACATTCAACTTTTGACGTTTGTTAATTGACATAAAATTCTTAAATAATGAACACACTTTATTATTATAATTTTATTTAACAATTTCAGTTAGATAATAACTATTATTAACATGTATTTAAATTAATTCTATTCCTGAGTGGTTAAAATAAACTCGTCGTCCTTATCAAGAATAAAGAAACTGGGCCCTGTTTCGATATTTATAATCTCATCATCGTCGTTCCCCCGTCATAAATTTCCGCAGGTTCAAATTTCACCTCTACCTGCTCGTCTTCTTCTGCTTGATGCATTTCTTCGTTTAGCATTACTTTCGCAGGTTCAAATTTGACCTCTTCCTGCTCGTCTTCTTCTGCTTGTTGCATTTCAGCGTTTAGCATTACTTTCGCAATTTTTGACTTCACCACCATTTGCCGACGTTTACTAAAAGTTTTAAGGGTTTTTGAATAACTGAGGAACAGCAGATCATCCGCATCCGAATCGTGCAGATATCCTCCAAACTTTTGAGAGACCGATGGGCTTGATGACCCTGTACTTCTTTTTCGTTTCGGCTCCGAAGTTCCATTATCATCGGTAATATGAGCGGCCATGCCTCCTTTCTCTTCGCTCAGAGGATCGACCCTGTATGAACCTGCCAACTCGGGCCTGAAATGTATGTCGTAACATTGAACATTTTAGAGGACATTTTTTTTTACCATTTGTTGGCAATATAAGGTCTCATAAACTCCATTTGTTCTGCCCATGGCCAGTATTTGTACCGTGTGTTACTAGCTTTACTAAGGATGGTACCGTTTCTGAGGTACTTTACGTAGGAATATCGAATATTTTTCCATTTGCTTCTGGCGGTCTCGCCTAGAAACAGAAACAGTTCACAGTTAAAGTATCGTAAGGTATCTCATCCTCAATGAGGTACAAAATTAGGCAACAATTTCGTTGATGGTTTTACTTCAGTTTGAAATTTTGTACCTCTTGAGGTCACATTGTTACATGTTACCATCTTCAAGGCCTAATTCGTCTGCTATTTTCGTCCATAATTTGGGTTTCCTTAACTGGTCCTTGAAATCTGCATGATTAGGATTATACAGTTCGGGATATCTTTTCACGCACTCTATGATATGATTCATATTCACCCCATGTAACTAACTAAGACAACGTACTATCGCATCAACCAGTACACAGTTTCGTCTATTCACATACATTCGTCTGTTTTAATTACGCATAATTAAACAAAATAATTAGGAAAAGATTATAATTATAAAATAATAAAATATTTATTTATCGTAATATTATGATAATTTTCGAGCCGTAGCGGTCATGACGCGGCTTCGATGTTTTCTGTTTCCACGTGTTGGCAGAACTAACTGCATTCGTACAAAAAAGCGGGGGCCCCGCATTGCGGCCTGGGTTATATCGGTTCGGTCGCCGCGCCGTTTCGTGACGGAAACCAACGGACGACGCCGACGTTGCATCGTTCCCGAACGTACTCGATAGCGTTGGAGACAACTCGTACTTAGTCGCTTCGATGTGGTCATGTCTGCGATCGGCCCCATGTTGTCATTTTTGTTTCCGTTCGCGTCACACAGTTGCCAAGTGCGTTTCTATTTCATACAAAATTTTTCGAAAGATTGTACATTAAATGGGTAATTTCCATAAAATAATCATGTGTAACACTGTGAGTGATCCTATTTAAAATTACAATGTACATATACAACATTTGAGAAAATGTATAGAAAGGATTATATAATAGCATTGCAAACCAATTCTCCACCTAGCAAACCCAGGTTTAATTTTGTGTAGATTATTCGATACAATTTACAAATTACAACAGAGTAGAGTTCTAAAAATCGCTATGAAAACTACGTTCCGCAGCTCATGGTGAATATAAACTGGGTCACGTCACACAGCGATGTAATAGAACGCAGTTACTATTCTCTTTGTGGTTTACAGATTCTCGCCCTGACTCACATTGCGTCACGTCACGCAGCGATGCAATAGTACACAGTTACTGTTCTCTTTGTGATTTGCAAAATTTCACCCTTACTCACGTTGCGTCACATCACGCAGCGGTGCTAGAGAACGCAGTCACTATTTTCTTTGTTGTTTAGAGATTGTTGCCCTGACTCACATTGCGTCACGTCACGCAGCGATGCAAAAGTACACAATTAGTGTCCTCTTTATGATTTGCAAAACCTCGCTCTTAATCACTTTGTGTCACATCACGCAGCGGATCAATAGAACGCAGTCACTATTATCTTTGTGGTTTGCATAATCTCGCCCCGACTCACCTTGCGTCACGTAACGCAACGACGTAATACAATGCAGTCACTATTCTCTTTGAGGTTTACAAAATCTTGCCCTGAATCACATTGCGACACGTTCGCAGCGATGCAATAGGACACAATCACAGCTCTCTTTGTGATTTGAAAACCATCGCCCTTACTCACTTTGCGTCACATCATGCAGCGGTGCAATAAAATGCAGTCACTATTCTTTTTGAGGTTTACATAATCTCGCCCAGACTCACATTACGACACGCACGCAGCGATGCAATAGAACACAGTCACTGTTCTCTTTATGATTTGCAAAACCTCGCTCTTAATTACTTTGTGTTACATCACGCAGCGGATCAATAGAACGCAGTCACTATTATCTTTGTGGTTTGCATAATCTCGCCCCGACTCACCTTGCGTCACGTAACGCAACGACGTAATACAATGCAGTCACTATTCTCTTTGTGGTTTAGAGATTCTCGCCCTGACTCACATTGGGTCACGTCACGCAGCGATGCAATAATACACAATTACTGTTCTCTTTGTGATTTGCAAAACCTCGCCCTTACTCACTTTGCGTCACATCACGCAGCGGTGCCATAGAACGCAGTCACTATTTTCTTTGTGGTTTAAAAAACCTCACCCATACCCTCCCTGCGTTGCGTCTCTCAGCGGTGCAATAAAATGCAGTCAGTATTCTCTTTGAGGTTTACATAATCTCGCCCAGACTCACATTGCGACACGCACGCAGCGATGCAATAGAACACAGTCACTGTTCTCTTTATGATTTGCAAAACCTCGCTCTTAATCACTTTGTGTCACATCACGCAGCGGATCAATAGAACGCAATCACTATTATCTTTCTGGTTTGCATAATCTCGCCCCGACTCACCTTGCGTCACGTAACGCAGCGACGTAATAGAACGCAGTCGCTATTCTCTTTGTGGTTTAGAGATTCTTGCCCTTACTCACCCTGCATCACGTCACGCAGCGATGCAAAAGTACACACTTAGTGTTCTCTTTGTGATTTGCAAAACCTCGCCCTTACTTACTTTGCGTCACATCACGCAGCTGTGCAATAGAACGCAGTCACTATTATCTTTGTAGTTTGCATAATCTCGCCCCGACTCACCCTGCGTCATATCACGCAGCGATGTAATTGAACGCAGTCACTATTCTCTTTGAGGTTTACAAAATCTTGCCCTGAATCACATTGCGACACGTTCGCAGAGATGCAATAGGACACAATCACAGCTCTCTTTGTGATTTGAAAACCATCGCCCTTACTCACTTTCGTCACATCATGCAGCGGTGCAATAGAACGCAGTCACTATTTTCTTTGTGGTTTAAGAAACCTCACCCTTACTCTCTCTGCGTTGCCTCACGCAGCGATGCAATATAATGCAGTCACTGTTATCCTTGTGGTTTACATAATCTCGCCCCGACTCACCATGCGTCACGTCATACAGCGTTGTAATAGAAGGCAGTCACTATTCTCTTTGAGGTTTACAAAATCTTGTCCTGAATCACATTGCGACACGCACGCAGCGATGCAATAGTACACAGTTACTGTTCTCTTTGTGATTTGCAAAACTTCACCCTTACTCACCTGCGTCACATGACGCAGAGGTGCAATAGAACGCAGTCACTATTTTCTTTGTGGTTTAAAAACCTTCACCCTTACTCTGCCTGCGTTGCCTCACGCAGCGATGCAATAGAGCGTAGTCATTATTTTATTTGTGGTTTACAAAATATCGCCCTGACTCACATTTCGTCACGTCACGTAGCGATACAATAGATTGTAGTCACTATTCTCATTGTGGTTTACATAATCTCGCCCCGACTCACCCTGCGTCACGTAACGCAGCGACGTTATAGAACGCAGTCACTATTCTCTTTGTGGTTTACATAATATCGCCCTGACTCACTCTGCGTCACGTCACGCAGTTATGTAATAGAACGCATTCACTATTTATTTTGTCTTATTCGAATTGTTTTAAAATTATTAATTACTTTTATGATTACGTACCTATAATTATTACTTAGTCACCCTGTATTGTACTGACAATTATGTTAATGTATATCAACGAATTTCTTTACAGAATTACTATATTAATGTTACATAGTTCAACTAGCTGTACGCTGTAGCCTCCATATAAATCTGTAAAGTTTACTTTAGTCATTACTCATTCACCTAGGATTTCTACTGTTTCATTACTTTTTTCGTTAAATAACATGTGACAAGGATTGTTACTTGTATAATTACGTTGCTTTTTGAAAAGGTGTGGTACCAGTAGACAGGATAAACTGGCTGTTTGAGTTCGCCGTATACAACTTTACTACTACTACAGACGCGGCGGCTGTGCCACCCCATTTGCACAAAGCCACCCTCCATGTAGGAGATCCCTCAGACGGGGCACTAGCCCCAGCAGAGAGAGAACCCGTCTTCTACGTCGTCATGGGAACCGTGCCCATGCTGCACTGCACAACTTTCATTAAATTAAACCTTTGTACGAAGTACAGCTACATTCGTTCAACTTTAAAATCGCCCCGTTTATAAAAGAATCGGAAGTTAATCCAGTTTTATGTTTAAACGTAAAAGAAAAAAGAATGCAGACGTACAGACGGAAAATAAACACAAACAATGAGATTCTTAAGTTTATTATATGATAGCAACTGTGCAAACTAAAACTCTACAATACGTTAAGATTTTTACAAAAGCCTGAAGATATTTTTAACGTTTCGTCCAAGATCTCATGGATCTATCTGTCAGACAGTATTCGTTCATTTTTATCATTATTTGTAATTCGAATGATTGATTCTACGTATGTAAGAGAAATAATGCTCAGTACAGTAAATTGAGTATATTTTGAAGTAACGTTGATGCTTTGCAACTCCCTAAGTGAATCCATTTACAATCTCCCAATGGTATGTATGAAAACAGATTTTTATTTTGCCTATATAGGTGAATAAAAATTTCATTCCAATTTAACATCTCTACAAGAATTTCAAGCTTTTCAAAATATTTATTCTAATTCATTCACAATTTGTTTATAAAAATGATTTTGGTTCTGTGTAAAATAAATAATAATAAAGAGTTGATAAATTATAATTCATTCACTGTAGGTAATCGTGTGTTTCGATAATAAAAGAGTAAGTAAGCATGGATAGGATAAGTAAGCATTTATAGAGATATAAGCGCACAGAGGGTAAACGAGCTGAGCAGTTATCAATCTGACTTTGCCACTGTGCATCCGATGATTTATGGCTTTTGAATCTCTTTAGGTGCCGGTCACTGTACGTGCTTCCCGGGTAAGGATGCGCATAAAGGGTAAATTACTGTAAGGTACAATCAATATGCACATTGGAATACAAATTATAAAATATTGTATAAATATAAGTGAGCGCATTAAGGGGAAGCGACGGCTGAAGTTCGAGACAAACCTTCGAAGCGAGCAGACCTATGACAGCCTTAGAGAATTAACAAGAAAATCAACATTGCGATCCCAAAATCGAAATCAGTCTTTTTCAAGACTAAAACTACAGCAGCCGCGATGGACGTCGACAGTGGCTTTACGAAGCCAAAAAGGACAGGAAAGCAGATAGCAGATAAGCAACATGCGGGAAACTCACCCATATCTACAAGCAACCGCTTCGAAGGACTAAATGACCAGGACAACTCAACAATTGCACCACCAATCACGATGTCTGAAAAACAAGACTGGAGAGTGCTACTAGACGAAATTGAATCGGCCAAAATTAAAACCACCAAGGCTTACGATACCAAGGATGGAATTAGGATATACCCGGCAACCTTAACGGATCACAAATTCCTACAAATACATTTGGACAAGGTCAAATCTAGATACTACACCCACGCCGACCCTATCAATAGACGTCATAAGTTGGTTGTGAAAGGATTACCGTCGCGACTGGAAATTTACGAAATAAAAGAAGAACTCGATAAAATCAACCTTACAGGATGTGAAGTTCACAGAATGAAGTCACGCGGACAGGAGTTACCGATGATCCTTGTAATCGCGCCAACAAACGACCTAGGCGATCAAATAAGAAAAATGAAGACTCTCTGCCATCTTCAAGTCAAGGTGGAAGAATACAAACGAGGCAGAAAAACAGGTCAATGCCATAGGTGCCAAAGGATAGGCCATGTATGCTTAAAACTAAAAGAACAACCGGCTAAATGCGCAAACTGCGCCGGACCCCACCCGGCCAGTTACAGAGGTTGCCCCGCTTTCCACAACAAAAGAAAGGAAAACGAAATCCAACAGATTAAAGCCAAACAACAAGCACAGTCTAAACCAAACTACAGCACAAAACAAGGCGTATCGTATGCCAGTGTCACGAGAGGCGAAAAAGAACCCACAGCGCTTGTAACATCATTGACCGATTTTCTTGGAAAACTTGACCTTCTAAAGGTCAAGTCAGCGATCATAAAGCTGGCCGAAGTTATACTAGGAGCCAGCAGCCCTATAAAGATCCTCGTCGCGCTATTGGGCAGCGCACCAGATATTTTAGCCACCTTCCAAGGCTAAAAAGACCGTCTCGTACCCACCAACAGCACACATTTAGTTTCCGTCGGGGAGGTCCTAGTGACCGGTACGCGGAATCCACAGGGGTTTTTTAGCGGGTAAGAATCCCGCACTATCCCGCACAACCCAGTGCGGGATGTCTTCCAGAAGATTTTTCCCCGATCGCCAAGAGAAAAAAAAAGGGGGAAAGCGAACTCGAATGGGACAAATGAAGCGAGCATATTGTTTGTACATTTTAGAAAAAAAAAAAATTGCTGCGTTTAATTACCCTAAGAGATGCAATAGGTGTATAGCCCTCCCTCCTATAATGCTTTTATTAAATGTTAAGTAGGGATTAGAATTTTGATGTCGTTACAGTGTAAGTAAATAAGTCGATTTATATTCGGTGGCAGTTCTGAAACATTTCAGATGCGGTTTAGTAAATTTTTACAGCATCCACTTATTCTTGAATTACGTCAGACATATCTGGAGGTTTATATAGGTGGTATGAAAGTAAGGAGACGATTGTCTATCTACCTACCGCCTGCCTGGCTGTAAAATTGCAACAATGTAAATAAATGTATCGGGAATAAAATGGTAGCTAGACAGTATTGACGAGACAGAATATCTGTATAATAAAATTTGCGGTATGACAACGTAACTAGGCACATTTCGACGATATATTGTGGTTTTGAGTTTCCTGTTTTATGAAGTACCTGCACGGCTTTAAAACGGTAATCAAATATCCGTAAAAAAGTACTTGTGTCGCATGAACTCTTAATTTGTACGTAAATGTAAACAGAATGTAAAGCGCACAATTAATTATTTTTTACTTTACACTTTGTGTCGGAAATTAAAGCTGTATAGGGGGTTGGCATTATTTCTGATTTAAACAAAAATGACTACGACAAGTCTTTTTGCAATTAATATTTCAAATGTCAATAGTAGGCTGTGCCTTTAAAAAAAAAACTTTCAATCCATGAGTAACAAATGAACGAAGGCGGCAAGCATCCCCTGGCGCACATTGGTTCAAAATGAAAAAAGAGTTTTCATTTTTATTAATGAGGAAAAAGCAGTAATAAAAGCAAAGGGTTATTTTAATTATAGTATTGTGGCCGCGCTTATCTGCTCGCCACAATATTTTATTATTTCTTATTTTTGTGTATTTTTCTATTATGTTATTATTCCGTTGTGAATATTTCAAAGTATTATATTCAAGTCTTATGTTATTCTTCTATGTAAATATCTATCCTAATATTCAAACTTGAATCTTTTGTATATGTACCCTGCTATTGTGTTCTGTTTAAATAACTTTATTGGTTGTACTTTCCTGTAATCCCCTTTACCATTTCAATTTCAACAGTATGACGGCAATAACTATTGTAAAAACTTTAAACTTTTTTGTGTTTTATTACCACCAGCTACTCGTGCTGGTGGGCGGGCAGTCCCTCCGACCTACACTATAGTGAAAAGCCGGAGGGTAGGGCGTAAGGCCCTCCAGCCTACTTTCAGGAATCGTGGCAATGGGTGGGTGGTGTGGTTAGGGAGAGAAAGATGAGACGGACGAAATGAAGACAAAAGGGAAGTGAAAGATTATCTGTGGAATATTACTGCCCCAGCATTTGCCTAAATGATCCAAGGAAACCACAGAAGACTTGGACCAGAGCAGCCGGACCCGGGTTCGAACCGGCGACCTCCCGAATGCTAAGCAATGATCTAGAACACTAGACCAGGCCGCTCGATTTATTCGTTCTATCTATCTATTTCTCAGTATTTTGTATGTTCAGACTATTCAGATTTCTTTCTCTTCCAGTTGGTTCCCTACCTTAATCTAAATACATCTAGCTCCGCCCTAATAATCTTCGTAACATTTTCATTTTCAGAACACTAACAACTCCTAATTCAGTTTCCTACGATAAATTTCATCTTCTGGTAGTTTACTCTTCCTCTTCAGAATTCGTTCTAACAGTTTGTAAATATATTTGTCAAGTGCTTCTCTAATTATTATTTTTATCTCGCTATCACCAAAGTACCCTCTTATCAACCGTAAAGTTTGAAACTTGAAAGATCTTTTGGGTGTCGCGATCACTAATCGTCCCGTTTCATTTTTACGTATTACAAGAATATTTACCGAAAAGGGTTCTGCGATTACGTCCATTTTCAACATTGTCTTTGTATCGTATACATTTTGACTTCAAATAAAAGCAGTTTTTTAACTTCGTTTCACTGTGCGGCGTTGCGATACAAGGGGAAAGAAGACGGTGGTTGGGATCAGAGGGTTGGAGAGATTTAATCCACTCCAATTCTGTCTATGAAACATTCAGTGTTGAAAGAACACGATGAATTGCCTACTAAGATCGATTTTAATTAAAACAGAGTAGAAGTTACGCGTATAGTTCGAGTCCTCGTTAGTTGGAGTGTTTACAACTGAATGGCGTACCTTCCCTCTACCGTACCCAATCTATCGTCACAGTCAGCTACGTGGCTCTCTCTATACAACCCTGCTAGCACTATGCACTCACCCTACAGCTACGCTACCAACCGATATTTACGGCTTATGAACATATTTATACTCGTTTGTGTTGGTAACCACATACATAGGACGTACACAGTGCACAATACTTATGTAAAAATACAAGCTTCGCTTACGAGCATCTGATTAATAAGAACGGTATGAAAAGAATGTTTTAACATATACTTATTATCAATTCTCGCAACAAAATTTTCACGATCATTCCAAGCGCGCTAGGTACATCCAACTGTATTGATAACACAGAGAGCTCATACAATGCAGTGAAATAACCGAGGGATTACGGTTACGTCATTAAAGTACGAACATTACATTAAACTCATCACTCATACGACCGTTATAATGTTATAAGTTTAATCAAACTTAAGCATAGGTTAAAGTTAGTGCAAGATTCCCTGAAAGCCTTGTGTCAAGCGCTGTACGACAGGGGTCAAGTGTTAACACATGGGCTGAAAAGTCCCGGACCTAACACATAGATGGCACTAGCTTTATTACATTCATCTCTTTTTCAGTTAGTACTAACCTTCAAAAGACAGCTGTTAAAATTTCGTGATATTCTATTCATTAGATTGTGCTGACGCTAGAGAATGACGCTACTTTTGTTATTTTCAGAACAATGGATCAAAAACAATTTCGTGTTTTAATTTTACACTGCTTCTTGATGGGAAAATACCGTTCAAGCGAAGCAATGAGCAATGGCTTTTGAAGGCCGCAAAATTGAAGTTGCAAAAAAGCGACCGCATAGGGCAGAGAAAAAAATTTTGTTTCATCAAGACAACGCACCGTGTCACAAGTCAATCAAAACAATAGCAAAACTACATGAACTGAACTTCTAATTGATGTGAGAGCAATTCCACCGTATTCTCCAGATTTGGCTCTCAGCGAATACTGTCTGTTCGCAGACTTCAAAAAAATGTTCGCCGGCATGAAATTTCGCTCAAATGAAGAGGTTATCGCTGAAGCTGAGGCTGAGGCCTATTTTGAAGCAAAAGATATATTGTTCTATAAAAGTGGTATTGAAATGTTAGAGCGGCGCTGGAATGATTGGGTTGCTATTGATGAAGGCTACGTTGATGAATAAAGTCAATTTTGAACAAAAAAAAAACGTTTCTTCTTTGTTAGGCCTGAGACTTTTAGGGTAAGTGGTGATTACATTTCTATAACTGCTGTGCACCAAGCGATGATGCTATGCAGCAAGGGTTAAGGTTAAGTTTAGTTTCCCTGATACGTATGTAGGCTATGTGTGCAAAATTGAACGGTAGATTAATGGATAAGGTTACCAAGTAATTCTGAATTTCCCCTCTTAGACTCATACAAATAGAAAGAATCAAAACTTAAACTACATACAAATAATATTCGGAATCCGCATTCTAAGAACCGTTAGTGAACGATTTGTTTCAAAAGAAAAATCCTTCTAGAAATGAATACTAAGCGTGGTTTGGGCTATTAAACATTTTTTTCCAGAAGGTGTTTTGGTAGAGAGAATACAATGTATAATAGTTCCATATGAAACGTGTGCTTTTCTTGCCATTATGGGCAACTACTTCAAGCGTCTTACGTTACTGCTTGGTACCTATGTCAGGGCCGTAGCCAGACCATGATATCAGGAGGGGGCTGAGTGACATTTTGAGTAATAATTATTCACAACAGTTATTTCGCATGGTGAAGGTACCTGGATTTCTAATTTCTTCAGAATTCCTATTTCATCGATGTTCAGTTTCTCGACATTTGTTTCGTTTCCTCGAATTCGTTCAAACAACACTGACTCAATCTTCCGAATGTCGGTTCCGGCACGCCATAGTATCTACAGATAAATGTAAATTTATTCATAATCCTACCTTTTTGTGATTGTCTTATTAATACATGACTCCTTCCTAGTCGAAGTAATAATCACGTACGTTGTCTTAGCTAATAATCGATCTCGTCGTAGTGAAGATCGTTCCTATTCCGTCCCGTTCGAGCCGAAAGCTAATGAAGATTGGGGTATTGGCGCAATGGTAAGTGTTATGACAGTGAGTTGGAGACCGCCGCAAACGCGTAATATGCATTAAAACCGGCGTAAACAGATCGTTTCGCATAGACAAAAGGCAGGGGGGATGCGGCGACGTATCCACCTGCTTTTTTTTAAATATAAATTCGATCTAGAAATTTAGAAATTTCTCAAATTTCCTATAAATGCCGGCTGTTGACTGAAGGGGACTGAGATCCTTCTAGAGTGAGCTCAGCCCCCTGGAGCCCACCGTAGCTACGGCTCTGACCTAAGTGCTGCCAGACTTAATGAATAATCTCCTAAGGAAATTGAAATAAACGTTTTCAAGATCTTGGAGAGACGACTACGTCATAGAGAGACATGTAATACGTGTGTGTGCACTTAAAATAGAACGTGCTGTAGCTAACATACTATCATCTAGTTACCTCTTAAGCTTTCCAGGCTTAAAACTAATCATAATGTGCGCCCTTATTAGGAAAAAATCACGTATAATTGTTTTTCAGTTTTAATTATTTCCTAATGTATAAACTATTTCGAATAAATGTTCACGGCTGAAATGTACATATATATATATAATAATATACGTAAATAAGACATTAAGTCCCAAAATTTCAAATAAAACGTTTTTCGGGTTTTAGTTCATTTCCACGGATTTCCATGCGATTTTCTTGTATAGCCGAATAGAGATTTTTAAATATCTACCAAAATATGTTAAATTAATTTCAATTTTTAAATAAAATTTATGGAGGAGGGGTGATGACGGGTGGATGCAATAAATAATCGTTTTGAAGCAGATTGCTACCACAAAAGGGAAATTTTAATTAAATCGCACTTGAAGAGACTGGGTCACAGACGGATTATGATTTGCTGTCGAAATTGAATCAAGTAGCTTAGAATTGCTGAAGGCCGTGTCGTGATTAAAAAAAGTGAAAAATTACGCTTCATTCATTAGCGGAATATTGAGTGAAAGGAAAAAAAGTTCAACCATAAAAACAACCGAGACTCAAATCATAAGTTTTAATAGAATTTTGATATTTTAGCTTTTAATTTTCATTGTCATTAAGGAATTCAGAAAAAGGTAGTAGGTATTGACAATTTTTCGTAAAATAATAATAATAAAAGAAGTAAATGTAACTATTAAATGCTGCCATTTTGATTTGGTGTGATTGATTTGATTTTGCATTAATAATACAATTCGTGGTTGTTGGCTTTCTATAAATGTTAAATTCTAATTTATTATTAGCAATTTTTATGTTAAGATCCAGATAGTTTAAGCCATTTTCTTTACCCAATTTCAAAGTTAAATTAATTATTTTATTAATACTGTTAAGATGTGTAAGGAATTTCTCTAATTGACGTTCTGTCCCTAACCAAATACAAAAAATATGGTCCACGTATCTGGACCAGAAAAGAGTATGATCCGTGTGGACTTTTTTATCATTAAACAAGTTATTTTAAAAGTTGGACATGAAAATGTCTGCCAGCAAGTGCGAAATGGGGGAACCCATTGGCAAACCATCCAGCTGTTTGTAGAAATTCTGATTAAAATTAAAGTAATTCTGGTTTAAACATGCCTTGAAAACGTTTAAAAATTGATCTTTTCAAATATCTGGCTTGTCTGTACTATTAAGGTGATTTAAAATAATGTTGTTCGATTCATCTAATGGTACCGAAGTAAATAAGCTGACGACATCGAAAGAAATAAATTTCGCGTTATTGGAGATATTTAAAAGTGTGGTTCTTTCTAGAAACTCAAAAGTGTTAACAGAATATTGAGATTGAATTTGGTAGGCTTCGCTAGCCGAAACGATTGTCGAGTTTTAATAAAAATTCTGAAACATAAAAAAGCAGCTTTTTCTTTGTCTTATATATTTTTGAAGAAATGTTTCATAATTATCCGACCGAACAATTCTTACAAATAAAAGAAGCATTTATATTTTGTATTAACGTTAAAAACGATTTGGAAATGGATAATACCTCTAACTCTATCATTCTAAAAAAGATCTTTTTCTCTTTCGGAGCGTCAGCACACAAACATCCCATCGGGATCCCCCGGAGCATCCACCCGAAACAGCCGGAAAGAAAAAAAGTTTCTATCTTGCCCATCTGGCACACACCCAGGGCCTAATCTATCAGGCCACGCAACTCTCGCGTCCTTTTATCTTTCTCCCTTGCTCGAAAAGGAAACGTTCCAAAGGGCGCAGGCGAGAGGGAGAAAGAGAAATAAAGAATTTGTGTTTTGTACAACGAGCTAACAACGCTCCTTCTCACTAAAGTATGATAAAGTGATTCGGAATAAAACAAACGACAGGCGGCCGACCCGTGAACGTTGCCATGGGAACGACGCCGGCGACGCTGGACGTCTCTTATACAGCACCGCGACATCATCCGTTGTTCAGGAAAGCCCGATCGTCCATCCGCGTAATCGAAGTTTACGTGACCATGGAAAGAATTTTCGATTTGAAAACTTGACAAACAAAAATCCAAGAAGACGTCTAAATATATTGGCTTAAATTCGTAAAAAGGAATGTGATAGATAATACCACATAAGAAGAAATTATTATTTAAGATTGAAAAACATAAAAAGTTTCAAGACGTTTATTTAGTTTTCGCCACAATTGTTTGACTTAACGTATTCTTCTTCAGATAAAGATATAACAAAATTTGTGATCCGCTACCAACTATAAATATATACCTACATATAAGAATCATTATTAGGGTGGGGGAATTTAACATTAACATTTAATAAAGGTGAACTTCTAACATCCAATTGATCGTTTATAATTTTATTTTGTCTATTGTATCTATTAATTTCTAAACCCTCTAATGAGTCTAATTTTTTACTTTATTCTGTATGTCTAAAACTTTGAATTCGTGGTTAAAATTATGACAATTGGTAATTAAATGTTCTGCGTACGCCGAGTCGTTTTTGTTATTATAATGTTCGTGTACTCGAATGTCAAACGAACGACCGGTTTGCCCTATGTAAACTTTCTCAAAGTTAGAACACCTGATTTTGAATTGTTAGGTGTTTTACATTTGTTATTTAAAATAATTTTGCCTAAAACTCATTTTGATTTCCAATAATCGAGATTTAATTTTAAAACATTCAGATGAATCAGTTAATTCATTTTGGATTAACATTAGATGCGATTATCCAATGATAGTCAAAAAAGCTTTAAACATATTACTACAATTTGTCACATCTTATTTGTGTGAATTCGGATTTTCAGCATTAACCAACATTAAAACTAAAAAGGATCAAGATTGTTAAATGTAGAAGACGATATGAGAGTAGCATTGTCATCTTTACGACCAAATATAAAGGAATTATCAAAAAACATGAAGCTCAAATTTCGCATTAAAAGTATTTTTATTATTAACTTAATCCCTTCAAAAACGTACTCTTATTTTTGTAGTACATATTATTTTATTTCGCACATTTAAAATTATTATCATAAACTATTTTACGCAGTGTATCATAGATAAGTAAATATTTTTAAACTGATATTTTTCTTTGTGTGCCGCCAAATTTTAAAATCGTTAAGTGTGCCGCAATAAAAGAAAGGTTGAGAATCACTGGTCTAGATTATTGCTTATCATTCGGGAGGTCACCGGTTCGAACCCGGGCCGGCTGTTCTGGTCCAAGTTTTCTGTGGTTTCCTTGGATCATTTAGACAAACCTTTCACTTCTCTTCTGTCTTCATATCGTCCGTCTCATCTTTCTCTCCCTAATCACACCACCCACCCATTCCCACAATTCCTGAGAGGAGGCTGAAGAGGGCCTTACTCCCTACCCTCCGGCTTTGCACTATAGTGTAGGTCGGAGGGACTGCCCGCCCACCAGCACGAGTAGCTGGTGGGAATGAAACACAAAAAAGTTCTTTTTTTAAGTTTTTTATGTTAAGGGAAACAATTCTAGTGAAAACTAAATAAACGTCATGAAACTTTTTGTGTTTTTCAATTTTAAATAATATGAACCAGTTTTAACAAGTAAAGGTTTCTACTATCAACAATTGAAGAAGAATTTTTTTACAAAAATACTAGAAACATGGTGTAGAAAAACCGTTATTAAATATATACAGATAACGGCTATTATTTGAATATAGATAATTGTACTAGTGTTTTGGACTAATAACAAATGTAAAAAGCTATGCCCTTTACAATAGATTAAATATTTTAATCAATGTTTTATCTACTGTTCAGATCCCTGAATTTCACTGTTTTGTACTTGAAAGCTTCGAAATTGATTACCAATATTAATTTTCATGAAATTTATATTAATTACTTATCGCACAGAATTGTCAATATTTTCAAATAACTTTTCACGAATTATTTAGTTAACCTTTTGTGGACGAATGCCAGTTTGATTTTAATATGTGGCTAAACGCATTGGTAAGTATAAAAATAATTGAATTTTCTCCGTTTGTTCCAGCTCTTTATAAAAGTGTGGACATATTAAATGAGTTTTCTTTTTGGGGTGCGGAGAGGGTAAGTAGATCAATGAAAGAAGTTTAAGGGCAAGAGTGGGCAAGAAGAACTTCGTTCATAAATCACCGCCCTGTGAGCTGTGGCAGTTCAAATAAAAACCTTTTCCAGTTATTACACACACAAAAACCACATTTTCAGCATTTTGATTCGACTGATCCGATTGCCATTTTCTTTCGCGCTAGATTTGACAGAATCTCTCCGGAAAATATTCACGTGGGCATCAAATAGGTAAAGGTAAATGAAAAGATATTACTTACACCCATGTAAACTTCATATTGTACAATTGAAACTCTATTGGCCGTTTGCATCATTCTTTAACTAATACGTAAGAAACTTACTTATTTCCAGTTTGTTTTCACCCTACGCAGGCTACCTACTCGCATCAATAGTTCATAGGTATATGAAATTTTCTTGAATTTCATTTTATGAATTATTCTCGACGTATAGTTTAGGGCATTCCCAATTAACGTTCGAAGCCCGATTTTTTTCACAATTACAACGAAATTAAACATTTTTTTAAGGTACAAAATATTTTATTAAATGCCACAATGACAATTTCGCCACACTGTGCCTTCTTCAGGTGAAAGAAAATTATTAAACTTTTTAAAATAAATACAACATACTTATATACTAAATTTAAGGCTGAATAATGGGAGGGGTAGCTAATACAAGTTACATATTATTATATTTAAAATAGGCGATCTATTAATATTTATTTGTTCATTCATAATTAGGCCTAAACTATTTAATTTATTGGTTTCAATGCATTCAAACAAATTTAACTTTAAACCTTTCTTTTCTATATGTAATATTTGTAAATCGTCATTATAACTATGTGAATTTAGAAGTAAATGTTCTGCGTAAGTTGAATTAGTGGACTCTTTTTGTGTTCGCGTATACTCTCATTAAAAGATCTGCCTGTTTGACCTACGTAGGCTTTATTGCATGTACCGTAGTTGAGTTTATAAACGCCCGATTTTATATTTTTGTTAGAGATGTCTTTATTGTCTTTTATTAGGTTGCCTGAATAATTTTTTGTTTTAAAAGGGATTAAATTAAATTATTGAAACAAATAACTTCAACCTAGCCTCAGTATTAATTAATAATAAACAAAATACAGACATTCTAGAGACAAGTTGGATTTATCAAGTGTTCTGTGATACCTGCGATGCAACTTACATAGGTCAGAGTGGCCGTTCTATTAAAAAACGTATCAATGAACATATATATTCTATAAAGAAAAAGGACTGCAAAACAGGTATAGCAGAACACTGCACCTTAAATAACCATAATATTAATATAAATAAAATAAAAGTTTTACATAGGAATATGAAAAAAAGTAGGAGATTATCGCTATTAGAAAACCTAGAGATTACGAAAGCCATTCATAAAAATATCGATACAGCAAACAACCAGAAAGAACTCTGTACCTACTCCCTACCTCTCCGCTCTTCCTCCATAAATTGTAACCTACCCCACCATACACGTATACGTTCCCTACAACATCATCTACATAAAGATGATAATACAAACATTTTTTAAACAAAATATTAGTCAATATTTTATTCTCTAATTCGTTCAAAAATATCTCTGCTAACATAGGACTCAGTGGGTTTCCCATAGCCAATCCTCATAATAAACGTTATCGATAACTAGATAATTTTTCTCAAGGCACGTAGTTAATAACGTGACCAAATAGTTTATAATAACCGGATTTACCCGGTTTTTTATTGGGAGAGTATTTACTATCTGTATTACTTCGAAGGGAGAATACTCGAAAATAAGTTGCAAACATCAAACTACACAAATTTACTGTTTTTGGGCAAATTTAAATTTGAAATTTTGTCTATAAGTTGTTTAATTTGATTAATTAAGAGTTTTGAAACAGCGGTACAAATGCAAAAGAAAATGAGGCCTTATGGGATAATTATCTTTAAGGAGTTTAATTAGCCGGTATAACTTAGGAGGTAAAGGATTTATAACCGTTCTGTTTGTCATTGATAAGAAACGACGTATTCTTGATAAGTTTTTTTAATTTTTTTTAAATTGATTAATATACCTTTAGATACGATAGATTTCAAAAAATAATTAAACATAATTAAGCAAATTGCATTAAGTAATAATTATAACGTTGACACAATTGATAAGTTACTTTTTAAATTACAATTTAAGAAAGCAATTAGTAACGTATACCCCCAATGTAATAATAACCAAAATGTTAATTAAAAAAATATCACTGATTTAAACAATCCTTCAGAGACATTAGGATAATTCTTAACTAAAAATAATCTCAAAGTTGCATATAAAACGCTGAATACTTTAAGGATAAAATCAGTAAGGAAAAAATGTCAGGAGTGTATAAACTAAATTGTTATTCTTGTAAGTGCATTTATATTGGCCAGACTGGACGTACTTCTAGTGAACAATTAGAAGAGCATAAAAAATTGTATGAAATAATAAACTAAATTCAAACTATGCTAAACATTTCTTCGAAGAAAACCATACCTTTGATGATAATCTCGATGTACTTGATGTTATATATAAATACCTTAGATTATCATTACTAGAAACATAAGACATTAATAAATACAAAAATAACGAATACACTCTTAAATGATCCAATTGATCTCAACAACTCACCGCTACTCAACCGTTTTACTCACCCCCCACCCTAATGCACTACTATATAAGACAAACCTTTAGATAAGTTTATTGTCTCCCCGAAGCTGCACTCAGTTTCGCAGCGAGCTTTCGCACTTCAGTGACGGGTCACCCGAACCCGTCCGTCTCGGCACTTTCTACCATTGTCCCCAAACCAAATGACCGTTTTAGAAGGCCTTGTCACCTTCTAGAATGAGCAGCTACCCCCGACCCGCTCACCGTCCGAAATCTACTTTCGCTTTTTAGCGCGAGTGCCCACCCAACCATCTGTGGTGGGCCACCGAAACCCCCTGCGATTCCTCCCACCCCCTCCAAATCCAATCCCTTTTTTTCTCCCCCTTTCTCCCAGGGATGTATAACCTTCGGGTTGAGCTCCCTTCTCGAGGAGGGGTTTTAGTCGGTAGGCACTACGGTGAATCCGACACTACACTCTCGGGGGTGTCTTTTGAAGATTTCCCCTCCTCGAGGATAATGTAAACAAAAAAAAATAAGTTTATTGTATTATTATTACTTCTGAAGAAGCCTAAGATAGGCGAAACAATTGTAGTGTTGAAATATACTAGTTTTGTGGAAATTTTCTGTTTTTATTATTTTACATAATTTCGTTGTGATTATGGAGTTACAAGAATTATTAGCTTCTTCGAATCTGTTTCACAATTTACTGAAACAGAAATATTTTAATTTTTTTCTTCTCACATGCTTATATCTAGCTTAGACTCGGAACAACCTTTGCTTGAATGTTCCGATTCTTAAATGCAACTTAATCCACGGTGGAAACAATTACTGCCTCTTAAGTATTACTGAAGGATACGTAATACTTTGGTGTAAACGGGCATGATTTTAATTTTATCACGTTTTAATTACCTTAACAATTGTTTTGCTGCTTTGTGGCTTCTTCAGAAGTTATAGAATTACTTTTACTACCTATTTTTACTACAAGCAATTCTGCAGCTCTTGAAAAAGCTATAAAGTAGCAAAGCAATTGTCAAAGTGTAAAAATTGTAACCGGAGTTTTATTTTATATAAAAATAAATTTCCATCAACTATAATTAGATTCAAATGTAGAAAAAACACACGTTTTAAGGACGCAAACAAATATTGCCTCCATAATAATTATTTCGCAAGAAGATTCAATTAATTAAACGTTTAATTAGAATCCAAGTCCTACCACGCTTTTCAATATTCGTAATTAAAAACAATAGTTAATTAATACATTCTTTCTCTAAATTAAGTTATAAGAAGGTTTGTGAAATATCAAAAAACTTCTTTTAAATGTAAACTTTCGTAAGGTACCGACCTTATGCCTTCATTATTTGGATTGGTAACAAAAGACAATTAGACTTGTTTTTGAAATTTATCAATTCATTAGATAATCATATCGAGTTTACACTGAGTTAGAAAAGGATAGTAGCTTAAACTTCCTAGATTTCAGGATCCAGAAAAACGATAACAAACTTAGTTTTAGCGTTTACCGCAAACCTACCACCACAGATACTGTTATACCAGCAGATTCGTGTCATCCATATAAAACAAAACATGCAGTTTTTAATTCCCTTTTAGACAGATTAATTAACCTGCCTATTTCACAGATTGCGTTCCAAACAGAACTAACAATAATAAAAACTATAGCAGTTAATAATGGCTTCCACCCCTCAACCATTCAAAAAATATTAAATAAGAAACTAAATAACTTAGTTAAAAAAGTCTTTATAATAACAGCCTTTCATCCAAACCACTTAATACTTTCTGTTCTATCAATTTCATTCCGAATGTAAGCTTTAAATACCGAAATTCTCATAAAAAAAACTCAATTTTTCGACCATAGAAAGTAATAAAACAAAGCTCAAAAACTTAATAGTTAATACAAAATCTAGAGTAGACAACTTAAAAAGAAATCACATTTACAAAATCTATTGTACCAGTTGTAACGCTAGTTATATTGGACAAACGGGCAGAGCTATTATAACGAGGACTTCCGAACACGTCAGTTGCATAAATAAAAAACTTAGGGGTGAAAAATAGGTTGTGCCGAACATTGTATAGATTTAAAGTATAATATAAATTTGGACAACATAAAGATTCTTCACAACAATATAGGTAAAGGAAAGAAAATGTCACTTTTAGAATGTCTAGAAATCAATAAAGCAATAAATAATTCTGAACCTCTAATGGACAACCAATTAGAACTAAGTAGTATTACCTCCCCTCTTAGATAAGCTATAAATATGTTATGTTATTTGCATACTTTGTAATTTAGTAATCTAAGAACTTTTGAAAATGATCTTGTAAGATCGAAACAATTGTTGAGTAGACAACAATAAATAGGTGAAACTTATCCAAATTACTGTGTTTTATTTCTTAAAAGACTTCTTTTTAATCTTGGTATTGGAGTTATCCTTAATTTTATTCCATCCCTTCTTATATAATTTTCATTTAAAGATAATTAAGTAAAAACGCGGGATACCAGAATTCCTATTAAATATGTTATAATCTTTACAATTTTAATATCCGGTCATTGGATACTAGTTATAAATACTCAATTTTCAGTCCAGCTGGTATCTTATAAGTTATGGTATGTAGACACGCCCATTTCCTCAGTTTCATTCATTTATTCGTCAATATCTTGTACCGTCCGATATACCCAACAACCACATGTCTACATAAGTGAAACATTAAAAATATATAGTTAATTAAACTCTTTAAATGAAAATTGTGGGAATTCACAGCGATATTAAACATTCCTTCTTCCACAATGCATTATTCAGATTAACAAATATCTCTTTGAACGAAAAAAAAATTAAAATAGAACTGATAGAATAAAACAAATAGCTGTAAACAATGGCTAAAATCGTCGATAGTATCTTAAACCAAAAACTTAAAAATAAAACACGTCTACTACTCTATAACCAACCCTCAAATTATTCATAATCCTTCCAATAAAGTATTTTGCTCCATACACTACGTTAAAAAAATCAGTCAAATTATAAAAACACATCTCAAAAGATTAGGTGTCACAGCCATTGTATTCAATAAAAATACTGTTAAAAAACTAATTGCCAATAATAAACCGAAATTTGATCCCTAGATAATAGCAGCGTTTATAAAATTCAATGCAATGATTGTGATACTGTGTACATTGGTCAATCAGGCAGATCCATTAAAACTCGTAAAAAAGAGCATTTAAAAAGTATCTTAAATAACAACAATTGTACAGGTATTTCTACACATTTTATATCAAATAAACAAAATATTAATGAAAATGAATATTTTCACATACTACACACACAACCAAAAGTAAGAAATTAAACTATCCAGAAAATTTAGAAATTAAAAGAGCTATGTACAACAAACATAAAATTGTAAATTCCCAAATAGAAACATATTCAAACAACTCCCTTTTGTTCAAACTAATAGTAAATTAAGTAATTAAGAAAATTCCCCATCACAATTGTCGAGTTCCGTCAATAAACTTGTGAAAAATATACCAAGTGTTTTATTATTCACAGAGATTTTTAAATCTCAAAATAACCGTACGATACAGTCCACGTTTAATTAAATCGATTATAAACTTATTTTCAAAAGAATTAATCTGGTATATAACCAAAGAGAAGTTCCATTTTTTGAATATTTGATAATTTATTAAGAGTAGGTTTTTTTTCGACAAAGTTTCGATCCTAACAAACGAACTACTGAATATAAATTTCCCCGATCTCGCATGTATTGCTGTATTGCTATTATGTAGAAAGCACAGATACTGCGACAAAAAATGAATGAAGCTATTTCGGTTTTTTTACTCGCACGCATATGTAACCAATAAATGGAAGCCCATAAATCGAAGACGGCTTAGGGGGAACACAGCATCAATCTTACTGAGAAATAATGCAGAGGACAGGCCACTAAAAAGAGCCCAAGAAAAATTGCATCAATATACCTATGGAGAGCTTTCCTCCTTGTAAAACTTCACCACTAGGAATTTGGGGAACAAATGTTTGTTCTGAGCATCCCTCTTGGAGGGAAGTATATTTTAAAAAGGAAAAGGGATATAGATTTTTACCAATTTGATAGCTATTATAAGATTTAATTAATCGAATCTACTCTTACTTGGTGAAAATTCATGTTAAACAATAAATTAAATTAAAAAAAAAATTGACGAATATTAAACAAATTCTTACTGTAGTAATTTATACAAACCCCCACCCAACCAACTAAAGTTGATTAATATCCAGTAAATAACTACCAATATATCATCATCTACAAATATTTAAACTTTGTTTGGTGCACTTTTTGTGAAACATTCTTCTAAAGGAGTATGAAATTAAATTAAACACTGGAGGGTTTCACATTTTAAAGACTTAACTGTAACACTAAATTATAATACTTTAAGTTAATTTCAAACAAAACATGCCGTCTTTAATTGTTGGATACATAGATTTATTATGTAATATCCCACTGTCCCCAGAAGAATTCGACAAAGAACATGATATTATAAAGTATATAGCTTTAAAAAATGGTTATTCACACAAATTAATAAAAATTTTGAACAAAAAAACTTAAAAAGAATATTAGAAGAAAATTATATAACGATAACAGTAACAACGATACTCAGAATCATAAATTTGTAAGCATTCGTTTTATTGATAAATTAAGCGCGAAAATTAAATACAAAATACAAAAATTTTCTGAATATAAAATTATTCAAACAAATAACTTCAACCTAGTCTCGGTATTTATTAATAATGAACAAAATACAGACCTTCTTGAGACAAGTGGGATTTATCAAGTGTTCTGTGATACCTGCGATGCAACTACATAGGTCAAAATGACCGTTCTATTAAAAAACGTATCAATGAACATATATATTCTATAAACAAAGAAGACTGCAAAACAGGTGTAGCAGAACACTACACCTTAAATAACCATAATATTAATATAAATCAAACAAAAACAGTTTTTACATATGAATATAGAAAAAGTAGTAAATTATCGCTATTAGAAAACGTAGAGATTAAGAAAGCCATTCATAAAAATGTCAAAATAGTAAACAACCAGAAAGAACTCTGTACCTACAACTCCCCGCTCATTCTCGATTAATTGTAACCTACCCCACCATTTACCATTAAAGTATTATAATTTAGTGTTAGATATTTTAAAATTTAGTAATCTTTGAATTCTCTCTCGAGAATGGCCGGTTGGCCGAAACAATATTGTTGAGAGATAAAGTCTTTAAAAAGTGAAATCCTCCAGTGTTTAATTTAATTTCATACTCCTTTACAATTATTTACCACTAACTGTAGTATTTCATAGTATTTGACAATTGCTTTACCAAGGTATCTACTGTAGGTAATTAATGTACATATTTTAGAAAAGCCAGAAGTTTCAAAATTTTACTTATTCATAATATTAATGCAGTTAACTCATCATTTCATGAACTCATCCAAAAATCATGTTAGACATCTACGTAACAAGTAGTTTCCTTTTTAACTTCCTCTAGTACGTTTCATTTATTTGACCTCTGACCCTTTTCTTAGACATTGAAATTAAGAATACAAACGTTTAAACTATACTGTCATTTCGAGAAACAAAACAACATGCGGAAGAAGTTATATTTAAGTATTTTATGTTACTTTCAGAATAATAACTATCTTATAATTGATTAATTCTACTTTTACTTGATGGAAATTAATTGTAAAATATATAAATAAAACACTATTGTAATTTCCACTGATTTTATTAGTTACTTGACATATGTTTCGCTACTTTGTAGCTTCTTCAGAAGTTTTACATTCACTTAAGCTATTGATTCTTCTCTATTTATATTTTTAGGTTAGTTTACATCGATTTGTTAGGGGGTAAATTCAGTAGAAGGGAGTTGTTAAGACCTACTTGTTCATTAAGTAGTATCTTTTTATTTTTGTATTTATTGATTTCCATTGATTCAAGTAAATTTAATTTAAGACTTTTACTTTCTGTGTGTATAATTTCAAAATCTGTATTTAAAACATGTGTTTCTTCTATTAAATGAGATGCATAATTCGAATCAGTTTTTAGATTTTTAAATGAATTGATGTGTTCTTTAATGCGTTTGCCAAATGCTCTCCCTGTCTGTCCTATATAAAATTTCTCACACCTTAATTTATATATACCAGATTTGCTATCTTTTTTTAATTTATGTTTGTTATTTTTGATATGTTTGCTAAGTGTGTTGTTACTTTTGAATGCTATAATTATATTATTTTTATTCAAAAAAAATATATAAGTATAGCATTCAAAATAACAACACACTTAGCAACCATATATATAAGAATCAATAGCTTAAGTGTATTTAAAACTTCTGAAGAAGGTACAAAGTAGCGAAACATATGTCAAGTAACTAATAAAATCAGTGGAAATTACAATAGTGTTTTATTTATATAATAACTATTTTTTTGTGTTTTCTTTTATAAATTTATGGGCAAATATTTCAGTTATTTTTGTCAATGGTGAAAAAGAAGCCATTAAGTAAATATATACTTTGCTATTTTCGTAATAAAATAATATTTTATAAATTCTGATAAACATATACATGTAGGGCAAGAATAGCGTATAGAGGCACCATAGAGATCCCCATATCTCTATAGATTACAGAAGGCACTTATTCTTGGAGCCCTCGGAAACGAACAGTCATGTATAATAACATAAATCGATCGTAAATACGAACGTTTTAAATCAATTAAATAATATATAAAGTGGTTGTATAATCAATCAATTGATCTTATGATGGTATATGGACATACTTCATGTTTGTATCTGTGATTTACAATTATTTATTTATTGATTTGTTCCCTCATCGTGTTATATTATACCCTCCCAATCTGGCACTGATTTTTATTACACACGATCATGTAAAAAATAATGCAAACGTATATCTTTTGGAAAAGACCAACACACGGGGCAGGGAGCAAGGGGTGGTTGTGACGATTTGAATTAAGGTGGTAGCCATATGTTGTACGAACCCATTTACCAGAGCAACGTACGTACCTAAACCGACTCGTTCTACTTGTCATTACCACAATTGAATCGACATATGGGGTGCGTGCGTTATACTTAAGTAGGTCGATAGTTATCCGAACCCCCTTTTCTCAAACCGCTTCGTAATTTTCTCTTTTTTAAGGGGTTTCTGAACTTGCTTTAATTATGGGCAACGCAGCCAGTGGCGAAACCAGGTAAAAATTCAACAACAACAACCACCAAACGAAAGACAGGTCAACAAGTTAACCAGGGGCGCTTGGTGTATTATGTGCTGCAGAGCTGCACAACTGCCAAATAATTAGATATTTATGTTAACTGATATAATGACATACACAAACTTTTCACAAATTTTTATTGTTATCACGACTATAGTTTCACTACACTGTAGCTTTTTCAAGTGATTTAGGTGTACAAAGTTGTTTACAAATTTCGGAACTTATAAATAGCTTAAACTATCAGGGTTGGTGGGGGAACAAATTTAACAGAGGTGAATTATTAAGTTCTATTTGATCATTTAAAAGTAAGTTAATGTTGTAGTTTTTAATTTTATTAATTTCTAATGATTCTAATGTATTTAATCTTGAGCCTTTTCTTAGAGTATGTAGAAAAATGCATTGTTCATTGAAATCATGGTTTTCTTTTATTAAATGGTTAGCGTAGTTAGAAATATTGTGTTTTTTATTGATAAAGCTTTTAAAATGTTCTTTTATTCTTATTTTGAATGATCGTTCAGTTTGTCCTATATAGAATTTTTCGCATGAACCACATTTCAATTTATAAATACCTGATTGTTCTAGAAATGTGGTGTACACCTAAATCACTTGAAAAAGCTACAGTGTAGTAAAACTATAGTCGTGATAACAATAAAAATTTGTGAAAAGTTTTGTGTATTTTATTATATCAGTTAATATGTACAACTTTCACCAAGTAACAGCCAATTCAATTAATTATTAGATATTTATGTATTTTTGCCACCCAATTATTAAAATACTACTGTAATACTTTAGTGTATCTACATCACATTCGATGCTGATGTGTTTGTTAAAAATGTCCTTTTGTATGCCGTCATAGCGGAGTAGTAAATCAAATTAATTCTCTGAATCTTTGGTCGAACGCGTGGTCTCATGTTTAACTGGTCCATTAAACGGGTTCTGTGCTATTGATATCGTCCCCGCTCCAATTATCCACTATGGATTGCTATTTGGTTTTCGTCGTAATGCCTAATGTACAAAAATCAAAATCAAAATTAAATAAGAATGCTTGTCCGGATCTTAAATACGCCATTCATAAAAAGGGGTAATGTTTTTTTGAACTTTTTTGACTTTTTAAATTCTACAAACCTAAATTAGTCTGCAAATAACTTTTCAGAAAAATCAGGGATGAAAACTGTTTTATAAATTTTTCAAATAAATTACAATATAATGTTTGCTCCATGATTTTTTTTTTGAAAAATTGTTTTTGGACTAATTGGGGGTTGTAGATACCAAAAATGACAAAAAATATAGGGCATTTATGTCGAAAATGAGATATTTCACTTAGCAGTTCTTTAACGTTATCTATTTTAAGGAGATTTGTTTATTCATTACTTTTTATTATTAATAAATATTTATTTTTGGTTTGATCATGTAACAGTAAAGATGTTGCTTTATATTTGTTAATTTCCGTCATCATCATATTTACTGTTAAATGATCAAGTAGATATTAACTTTTCACCACTACTTAATTAAAAATTTTCTACATTGTAAGCTCACTTGTTGTATATCATAATTATGTATTTAAGTTAATATTAATTTAGTTAATCATATTTATAATTTGTAATTTTTAAAATTATAACATTTCTTGTACATTTGTGGTATTAATCCCTCCATTCCCCCTATGCTGTATTACAACAAAAAATATATAATCTCCTAAACCGCTGTACCATTACCTGAAGAAGCTACCTTGATAGCGAAACAATTGTCGTGTATTAAATATTTTTGTGAAAGTATTATTGTTGTTTAAATTCTACTATGATTAACTTTCATCATGTAAAGGCAGATTCCATTATATCAAAAATCAAAAATATAAACCGTCTAAAATACAAGTTTGCGGTTTGAAGTAACCCTTCACTAGATATGAATTTATTAACTCCCAGGTTGCAAAATAAAAATGGTTTGCTGGATCTTAAAATAGGGTATTCACAAAATAAGTAACGGTTTTTTGAGTCTTTTTTTGCTCATTTTCTTAATGCCTTTTTTTAAGAATTGACCAATGTTTTGTATGCGTTTTCTTTAGTTTAGACTGACATCTAGTAGACGTCATTCGCGCGTGGTAGCAAAACGCACTTCGTTTACATTAATAATGTATGTACATTTAAGGTAGAAATGGTGCATATTTTGTGAAAATGCATTTTTACGAAGCACAAGAAAGAAACTGAAATGACAAGTTTCACTAGTTTATTTATCACCTATAACTCCTACCTTCTACTTTTTAAATTGTAATTACTTAAATAGCAGCGAATAGTTCTTAATTTTAGTAATCATCTGTATTTCTCTTGTATTAGGTGTACAAATATGAAAGTTCGTTTTACTTTATCTAATATTTTTTTGTGAATAAACCTGTTTTTTTAACTTGTGTTTGTATCTATCTTGTAGAGTGTTTAAAGCGCTATCTAATGCTTCTTGAATTTTTAAAAAAGGTTTGCATATAAAATTTTAAGACAATTTTATAAATGACGACAGAATTGCCAAAAAAACAACATTTGCGGGAAGTGCTTTTGTTCATGTTTAATTGGAAGAAGATGACAAAATGATTGCTAAAGTTTATGGTGAAGATGCGATTACTGCTAGAACCTGTCAAAAATGGTTAAGAGGTTCACAGAAGGCAATTTTGACCTGAGCAACAAGGCCCGCAGTAGACCATCGAAGCAATTTGAAGACCATGATTTGCAAGCCTTGCTCGGTGAAGATTAGCTGACGCGTTAGGTGTGACACAGCAAACAATTTCGAACCGTTTGAATGACATGGGCAAGATCCAGAAGGAAGGACGATGGGTGCCGCATGAACTGATTGAACGCCAACAAGAAAATCGAAGAACGATGTGTGAACTTTTGTTTGAACGGCAACAACGCAAGTCATTCATGCATGGAATCATCACTGGTGACGAGTTGTGGACCTATTTCGATAATTCAAAACGAAAGAGATCATGGACGGACCCAGGAGAGGTGCCGAAGTTGACTCCGAAGCCCAACATCCATGGATATGGTGGGATCAGAAGGGTATTTTGTATTACGAACTTCTCAAACCTGGTGAAACAGTTACGGTGGCTCGTTATAAAGATCAATTATTCAATCTGAATCGAGAAGTTGAAGCAAAACGACCTGAATGGACCACAAGACACGAGTGCTCGATATTGCTTCACGACAACGCCAGACCTCATGTTGCAGAACGGGTCAAAAACACCATAAAAGACCTGAAATGGGAAGTCTTACCCCACCCGCCCTACTCTCCTGATATCGCTCCATGTGATTATCACTTGTTTCGGTGGATGGCTCACGGATTGGCGGAGCAGAAGTTTACAAAACATGAACATGTTAAAAAATGGCTCGATGAATGGATTGCATCGAAACTGCCGAAATTCTTTTTTGATGGAATCCATAAGTTGCCCATAAATCGGAACAATGTTGTTGTTAATAATGGTTATTATTGTTAATAAAAGTTTACTTGAAAATTTTTTGGAAATTTAATTTTTTGAATCGTAAAAAAACGAACTTTCATATTTGTACACCTAATAAATGGCCTTATTAGGCCGAAACAAATTTTCGAGTTGATAAATCAACTAATGAAACTTGTCCTTTTATTTTCTTTCTTGTGCTTTGTATGTAGATTTGTAATTGTTTGACAAGGTCCTTATTAGATTGCATTTGAATGCCAAAACTCGAAATTAGTTGACGACACTCAACTTTTCTTGGTGGAGGATTCAAAAAACACGTTGGATATTACAAACTTAACAAATATATTTAAAATAAGAAGAATTTGACTCAAAGGTACAACTGCAAACTATTATAATGGTAAGAATAGATAAAACGTGTGTTTACTATTCAACACCTTAAACCAAGTATCTTAAAGTACTAGATGTTACTTACATACTAACTACAAAATATTAGAGGGGTTGAGAAAGCAGAAGGTCTAACGGCCCTGGTTACAAGATCTGTCCTCTTGCAGTTAGCGGGCAGTGTCATAAAAATTAATATTCTAGAATTTGGAAAGTCAGTGACAATTTCTAGGTATATCCGAACTCGCTTGAAGATAGATTATTGAAACGTACAAATATAAAACCGCTAAACACGAAATGAATATCTAAATGAACATTACTTACATATTATTGAATTTAATGATAAACAAGACGATAACTGATGAATACTGAAAATATGTGTAACAATTAAATACTACTTAACAGACCTTCTTAATAATTGATTGTATCTGCCGTTACTTTATGGAAATTCATTTTTAATAAATAAAATGAACAAAATTTCAAATTTTATAATTTCCACTTTATTATTTTATTGTCTTTACAATTGTTTCACCCTACAAGGGTATCTTCAGAAGACGTATTACTGAATAAACTTTAAGATGTTCTTATATATATGTACAATAGGTAACTTAGTCTAAAAGTGATGTGGTAGGGGTGATGTTTACAAGTTTATGTAATATTATTGATTGGTATACATTTTCTATTTCGTTCAAAATAATTTCACTATTTTGTTTATTGTGTTTTTTAATTTCGAACGATTCTAATATGTCTAGTTTTTTACTTTTTTCTAAACAATGTAAAATTTTAAAATTATCTTCTATATTAAATTCATGGTTTTCATTTTTAATATAATTCATAAATGTTGATTTTCCTGCGTAACGAACATATCAAAAATTACGCAGGAAAATCAACATTTATGAATCATATTAAAAATGAAAAATTAAAGTTTATTCAGTAATACGTCTTCTGAAGATGCCCTTGTAGGGTGAAACAATTGTAAAGACAATAAAATAATAAAGTGGAAATTACAAAATTTGAATTTTGTTCATTTTAGTCCTTTTTAATTCAAAATATCTACTTGTCAATCTGAACCCACGGCATAGCTATCTGAATGATAAGGCACGCAAATTAATTTTTGGTGTAGACAAGCTTAAAATTCGTTACAATATTATGTTGCTACCTATATTATATGACTTTATAAATTGTATTACACAAACTTTGAAAACAAGTACTCATTCATTCAGTTAACGCACAATATGTGTCAGATTGAACGAAGTTTTAGCTGACTGGAAATCGTCCGGAAAGTAAATTAGAGGGGAAAGTGAGAAAGACACATGAAAGAGAGGGAGAGAGGTGGTTGGAGACCAGTTCAGCTCTAATCTTTATAAATCCAGTTATTAGTTACACTACAAATTGTTTTAAAGCGGGTTCTCACCCCTTTGGCTTCCCGCTCGAGCCATTTGAACGAGATAAAAGGAAAAGTTGAGCAAAATTTACAGAACCGTACAACGGCTACGAACGATCAAAGGAAGAAAGGGGTGAACGGTGCAAACCACCCGCTTTGAACGGTTCGACATCGCGGGCGGGACCGCTCTTCGATGCTCTGTACATTAATTAGACCTTAGAACCCCAATTTATTTGGGATGGTACGACAACCCCAAGGGCTTCGTTCACACCAAACAAAAAACTGACGCGTTCAAATAATACACGAAAAAGACCCCTACTTCGTCAAAAATATATGTTTAATAATATTCGTTAAATAGTACGTAAAATTTGTTTGAAATACAAGCCCAGAACGGCAATAATTATATCCCAACTAAAGTGTCACATGTACCGCCACTGGTTAAGGAAAAGTTAATACCAATGTAGGAGTAATTCCCCTGGATGAATATTCGTACTGAAATTTTAACATCACGACATGTCCTGCAATTACTTAAAGCTATTAGCAAAATAGGAAATTGATTTGGCGTTTACTTGGTGAAAGTTGTACATATTGAACGATGTAATAAAAGGTACACAAATATTTTTACTAATTACACGACTATAGTTTCGCTATGATATATCTTTTTCAAGTGTTGGTATTGTACAAACTTAGTTGTTGCTTATATCTAATTCTATTGTTAAGGAAGGGGGTTGATTTTTGAACAAATTTAAGAGAGGTGAACTGCTTAAATCTAGTTTAATAACAAATTAGGATTACAATTTTTTATTTTATTTATTTCTAATGATTCTAATACATTTAGTTTTCTACTTTTTCCTAAGATATTAAATAAATGATTTTCTGTTAATAGACGGTTTAGGTAATTGGAGTTTTGTTTTTTATTTTTGTAGCTATTTAGATGTTCCGAAATTCTCGTATTAGAGGCTCTACCTGTTTGTCCGATATAACATTTATCACAAATGTACAATACCAACACTTGAAAAAGCTATATCATAGCGAAACTATAGTCGTGTAATTAGTAAATATAATTGTGAAATGTTTTTGTGTACCTTTTATTACATCGTTCAATATTAGCAAAATCTTTGAGATAAAATTAAGAGTTATTAAAGAATGAGAAAAATAAAACACATAGAAAGTTTCACTAAAAATTTACTTCGAGAACCTCGTCAAATTTGTTTCGACTTAAACGAGGTCATTTAGAGGGGCATACAAAAAGATTACTAAATTTTTATGTCTTTTATTTTTCTTATTCTTAAAATGCAGTTTCACAAACAGTGCATCATTCAAAGTTTAGGTTTTATTAAGAGATTTCAGTTGCGCATCTTTTTTTCTGACGGTACGTAATAACATCGAAAGGTTTGCTTTGAAATATCGACCGCAATAAGGCAGCAGCCCCTAAATGAGTCTTCGTTTACAAACTCGAGATATATTTCAACCTTGGGGCTTAGTTAATGTGTAGCTATTCGTCGCTGAGGCCTGCCTGCCGTAATCACTCACGTTTCTGCGGGAATTTTAGAAGCACTCAACTTTACACAAACAGGCATACGTTTCTAAGCCAAGATATACACGAAACCGATTAATTATTTAGAACCTTTGTCATACTTCTTACTAAGCAACTTGAAAATCACTATATGTAGCTTTCCACAAGGGAAAATATATAAAAGTTATACTTAGTTTATATTAAATAAATAATAAATAATAATTGTAGGTATGCACAGGTATACATGCCACACTCGTTATATATTTCCATCTGATTTGCTCAATTTTGTGAAACACGGAACAAAAGTTTTGTACGTCATTGATTTTCGTTTGGCCTACGCCCCATTTTGTGTGTAATTTTCGTTAAACAGACAGAGGGTCTGTTTCAAAGCGGTTATTAGTAATGGCTTCGTAAACAATATAAAAACAATTCAACTCTGACTTGCGATAAATTTACATCCAATTCATTATCACGTTTCCCCAAAACGGCTGTAACCTCTTGCTGAGTAAAAATAAAATAAAAGGTAGTACCAGGGATCGATAGTTTCCTTTACTAAGGTCCTTTCGTGCCTGGTACGTTCTTGTTAAATGATGTTTCTACTTTTAGAACGGAATATCCATTAAATTAATTGATTCAAGAAGGGATCAAATCGTTGGTACATTGATTCTAAAAATGCGACATGTTACAAAGTTTTCTTTGAACAACTTTAATCAAAAACCGATTATGTTAGAAAATATAAACATTGTTAAAAAGACATAATTTGTATAAATCAACATATAATTTATATAAAAATGTTGTAAAAATCAAATCCTTTAGAATGGTATGCTATCCATTTTGCTATTTTTGTGATAACAGTGCACTAAAACTTCAGGTTTGATTTTAAAGTGGGCGTCCCTGGGGCCAGGTAATTCTGCGGATGTTTCAAATCCAATAATTTTGTATTTGGACCCTTCGTAAGTGATCTGAGGGAGCGAAACACTTTTTGCGTTCCTAAATTTTTCGGTCGAGGTGCAGTTATCCAAAATAGGTCTACGGGAAAAAATATTCAACCCCTTTGGTTTGTCTGTCCTTGGGGGTGCAGAGGGTAAAACGTCGTTTTTAATGTATAATCCCACAGGACTTGCTACGTGTCTGAATCTTCGATCGGTCTGGTATAAAATCGAAAGGCGATGCCTATTTCCAACACCTTGACCATCAGATTCTTTTATTATTAGTTTTTTGAAAGCAAAATTGTTCTTTTTAATTTTCGAACCTTGCTTGCTGCTCACTTTCGGTTCTGGCATAGATCTCGAAATGCCTCTCATTTTGTTTCTTCGGCCTTCCATTCTCTCCTTAAACTCAAGATATTTGATAATTTCTGACATTTGGAAGGAGTCATATCGATGGTGAGACAGTTGAGGGTCTTGTTCAATATGAATATTGGGTACCACTGCGTCATTTCTCACGCTGATTGTATAATCTGATCCATAGGAATTTGTTAAATCTATTAGATTATCTGGCATATCACTACTGCGTCCGGACAGTTCGTATTTCTTCAATATTTCTTCTACTGAAGGACCTGGAAGTTGTAGTTCGGAATTTGATAGCTTCACGACTTCATTGAAACACTGTGTAGGTTTCGGAACTTCGTGGCAACTTAATTCCGATTTTGTGGGTTTTAGTACTTCGTGAATGGTCGACTTAACAATATCGTGACAACTTAGTTCTGGCCTGGGCATCAGGGTTTCATTGCTCCCAATTTTTGTAATTGTTGGATTGCAAAGTTTATCGTTACTTTGCTCTGGAATTATTGGTTCAAAATCCTGATAATAAGTTCTGTCAAAATGTAAGCAAGCAGTGCATGATTTTAGTTCGATTAGGCTTGGACATGCGTTTTTAGTTTGTATTTCTAAACCAGAGTTCTCATTAATGGTCTGTAAATTAGAAAATTGCTCTACCAATCTCTCAACTCTACACTCTTCTATCTTTAATCCCGTATCTCGTGGACTTGTATTTTCTGACACCGAATTGTTGACGTATGTGATTTCTACATCTGCTTCGTTTGCGGGATCTTCAGACAATAACATTTCTTCTTCCATATTCGAATTTAAACTAAAATGCGAACGAGAATTCGGATTTCCCTCTTTCAAATCACACACCATTTTAGGAATTGTGCAATTACGATTATCCAGACAATTATTATTTGCGATTTCTATCACATTCGTACAACTACCAATTCTTCTACCCTTGTCCATTTACAGCGTAAAAATTTCGAACAGATACTATTTAAATAATATTATTGTAGATATTAAAACTGACAAATAATGTCAGCACCTACATCAATATATCATATTAAACAACCCGAACATACAACGCCTTCTAAAACTTTATTGTTTTCGAATTAATTCACGTATGAGTTTAGGACTTCGATGAGACATTTCAAATACAAATAACATACACTTGCAGATGCGAAACAATACTTTGTATCAACTCTTCTGTGTAAACAGCGTCGTAATAACGTATCTGCATTGTGTAACGATGAAACTCATTATACGGTTTATATGCGGACAAAGTTAACTTTAATTAAATGTATTCACTAAGGACTGATGATCCACATGTCATAACATACTAATTGTACGTTACATTTGCATTTGATATCTATGGAAACTTCTATCAACATACACGGGAAGGTTTAAAAGTCTAACTTTCCTATTTTACTGTTGTCACCTCTCGTAGCTTAGTGGTAAAGGTATTGGCGCGTAATGCCAAAGATCCCGGGTTCGAGCCCCGGTGAGGGCGTGACAAGAGTGACAAATTTTTCCTCATCGTATGAGGTAATCTGTAGTGGGTATAAATTAATTTAATAATTAATATCGCATTAATGCACGTAAGCAAACACAAATGTAGGTTACAAAACTTTTATTAAAAACACAATAATTATTTCGATATACTGTATGTCCTTCAGGTGAAAGAATGGTAAATTAAAACTAATTACAATAGGTCTTATATATAAAATTATATGACATCTAATAAACCACAATCATAACTTCAATGATAATTTTCAAATTTTACATTTCGAAAATAAAGGCAAAAAACTTAACTTATTGGAAAGTTTGGAAATTAATAAACTCAATAAAAAAGTCAATATTCTCAATGATCAAATTGAAAAAAGTAAGTCAACTACTGTAATTAGTATTAATTTACCATTCTTTCACCTGAAGAAGATACAGTGTATCGAAATTATTATTGTGTTCTTAATAAAAATTTTGTAACCTACATTTGTGTTTAACACTTGATAAAATGATAAAATACGTAACTTTTCCACTGTTTATTCAAATTCTTTACAATTGTTTCGCCCAACATGGGCATCTTCAGAAGTCATATGACTAAAGTTAAGTACAAAGTTCTTATATATATATAAGGTGTTGTGGAGGGGAGTCGAACATTTTATAATTTTATTTAAAATAATTGATTCATAAGTATTTTCTATTTCATTTAATGTTACAATAGTATTTTGTTGAATATGTTTTTTAATTTCTAGTGTTTCTACAATGTCAAGTTTTTTACTTTTATCTAAACAATGTAGGATTTTTAAATTAAATTAAATCTTAATATGGTAATAATAATAATATTAAGAGCAAAAAACACGAATTTGATGAAACAAATAATTTTAAAATCCTACATTGTTTAGATAAAGGTAAAAATCTTCACATTGTAGAATCACTAGAAATTAAAAAACATATTCAACAAAATAATATTGTAACATTATATGAAATAGAAAATACTTATGAATCAATTATTTTAAATAAAATTATAAAATGTTCGACTCCCCTCCATAACACCTTATATATATATAAGAACTTTGTATTTAACTTTAGTCAAATGACTTCTGAAGATGCCCATGTTGGGCGAAACAATTGTAAAGAATTTGAATAAACAGTGGAAAAGTTAGTTACGTATTTTATCATTTTATCAAGTGTTAATTGTTTTTCAATAAAGTAACGGCAGAAATAATCAATTTTTTACATTTGTATTTGTTTACGTGCAATATGGAGTTACAATAATTAAACCCCTCTTCAATCTCATATCGCATTAATGTATTTAACATTTACCCTTACTAAAAATTCTTCAAATATTTCATTATTAATTATTAATAACAATATAAATTGATTCCGACGTTTTGTGAGTTAGTATGTACGTTCTTCATTGTTACTGTTGTCACCTCTCGTAGCTTAGTGGCTAAAGCATTGGCGTGTAAAGCCAAAGACCCCGGGTTCGAGTCCCGGCGAGGGCGTCACAGCAGTAACAAAAAATTTTCCTCATTAATATGAGGTAATCTGTAGTGGATACAAAATAATTCAATAATCAATATCGCATTAATGTATTTCCTATTTTCTATAAAATCTATAAATTATGTGAATGTTTATTTAACGGTAATAAAAAGAAAAAGATTCTATAAATACTTCTAACACCTAATGGACTTTATCTGTCGATCATCTACCATGTAGAAGAGGTAAAACATAACTTTAAATTTTTTGCTCGTCTCAAACAAATTTTTTGGCAGCTATTTGACAACGGCCAGTCCTTAATTTAGAAAAGAGAGAAAAAAAGAGATTTCCAACGACCGACAGACCGACGACCACAGGCCGTGGCGGCGGTAAAAAGAGTTCGTGACTGCCTTTCGGGAAAAGGCACGGCCAACGGTAAGTTCAGCCGAAGAGCAGCGTGACTCAGTTGATAGCGTTATCAACTACGAAATCCTCAATCTACGTGAACCAAAGCTTATTCAAAAAGCAAAAAAGGCTTGAAAGAAGCCAACAAATAAAAAAGTAGTTGCTTTAAAATTTGTTCCACAACACCCAAAGGATAATTAATTTAATCTGATTTAATTGATGATGTATAATACATGTGTTTGGTTGGATAGAGACATGACACATTTATTTAATTAAAGAAGTTTACAGTCAATTGTTAGATAAATCACAGTCGAAGTAGAACATATTGTATACTGTATATTATTGTAATCAGTGGAAAATGGTAATTGTGCGTATTTCAAGTAAAAAACTAATTGAAAATTAGTTTGGAATCCGAAAACAATAACAAATATGCGATCTAATAAGATAAGCTCGACAGATTTAGACGAAGTGAAGTATTGTTAAGTTCAATTGGAAATAAATGTCGTAATCACTAATCAGTAGAGTTGATACTGGTCAACAGAAAGCAGTTCAACGTGGTCGAACACCAGGTGATCATCTACCATACCACTGATCGCCGACACCTGCCATTTTTTATTGCTCGAAACAGGCACGGTCTACAAGAACAACAACAACAACAAGAGCAACTGCACCCGTCACAACCACCACCATCACCATCACCACCGCCATCATCATGGGATGCCGATTTTGTCCACTTATTAGTTCTTTATATTACCAGCGAGACATGGCATGGGTTCGCGGTTGAACGTCCGCGAGGATAATTTGTAGGCGCAGAAGGATTTCGACCGTACCAAAATGGATTTTAAGTATTGGAGGGTGGCCATTATAAGCCTCCCCTAGGGTCGATGACATTAGGCGAACGAGCAGTGGTAAATTATTTGGAGCACGTATAAGAAAACACGATGGGTCATTACATGTCGCAAAGTTCTACCGAAAAACCTGAGGAAGACCTCTCGTTAATTATTCTTTTGACAACAGCTTAGACGTGCTAATTTCCTGACGCCCAATTTTAAAATTTGTATAGAAATACGAAAGTCACAGTTACTGTTGGTGCGCAATTTATGATACTTTTTTTGAACAAAGGAAACATTTGTGTTATTCGCAATTTGGAAATTAGAATAACGTTCTTGCAACAAAAGAATTTTATCTTAATAATATGTGAATTTCTCCCCGGCATTGTAACGCCCCTACGTGTTGGTCACCAGATAGGTCGATGAGCTTCCAATATACAGACAATTTTTTGATTGTACTCACTTACTCACTAACCATAGCCTAAGGTCAAAAACACCCCACTAACGTATCTTCACCCCCTATACTTCGTTGTTATATTTAAGTATCTTCTATCTGTTCAACCAGTAATTCAATAACAATTATCATTCTTTTGATAAGAAATTTATCGAAACTGCCAGACACGGATCGCGATTTCGCTCTTGTTAGAAGTTCATCAGCGTGCCACAGGCAATGTCGATAAATTACTGACCAAATCGAAATGTTTCATAAAGAACAGTTAATATAATAACAACATGGAGGCAATTGCTGCCATCTAGTGGATTTTAGCCGTTACAGTAGCGTAGCATAATAATTGTTATTATTAAGCTTTACGTGAATTCACGTATGTAGGCTGCGTTGTTGATTTAGCTGGACAAGTTTAAATACTCTGTAGCGGCTAAAGTCCACTAAATGGCAGCAATTGTCTCTATGTTGTTATCAGTAATTCAATCACTAGTTCTTCAGTAATCAATCAGTACTCGATTAGTATCAATATTGAATCAGTCTTTCTAGTATCGTTGAAATCGTTAAATCTACTAATCGTTGTTCCTAATATAATTAATAGTTATCTCGTTTATAAAATTAGTTATTTGTCGGTGTTAGTTTAAGTGTAATTTTGTTTAATTAAAAAGATAAAAATCACGTGAACTATTATTGCAGTTCCCGAAGACCACAGATAGAAATTATTCTATATAATAAATATAAATATCACAGATCCCACATTTGGAACGCATCCTACACAGTAGGCACAGCGCACCGAATACCACCTGATGAGACCCGATAGGTCAAAACCGGTCGTGGGATATGGCTTTCGGTGCGCCGTACCAAATGTGGGATCTTGGATCCTTTGTAATTAGACGAAAATGGATTTTAATACCTTCTTTTTTTGATAATTATAAAAAAATATATCGACTTTGTTAAATTAATTTTTACCGAAGAGGGTTAAGTGTTCCTTAAGAAAATCACTAGACAAGCAATACAACTGCATCATTCAACAGTTATGTTATTTTGAAATTGTATTGATTTGTTACAGTGAAAAAATTTTATGATAACGCAAAAACAAACTGGCGTCTTTGAGATTGATAACTGATTCTTTGTAGCATATAATTACCCTTATATTTATGCAACGAGTACCTGACCTTTACGTTTAAACCGTGGGACTTAACCGATACGTGTAATGAAACTGGTCAATTATTTCTAACTTTAACTATGGAGGAAGACAGTCATAAAACTTTAACATGCCACGATTTAATACAGATTATACCTTGGGTCTTCACGTCGAACTAAATCTTACAATAGACAGAAACATAAAAATCAATTTCTAAAATAACTAGTAATTAGTACATATTGGTTCTGTAGTTCTAACAATATGGAATGAAAAAGGGTTGATCCTAATTATTATTCAAGTTAGATGGTCACGTGGTGCTTAAATTCATGGATGACAACGCGTTGGGACCCAAGAGGACGTGTCATTCTATTTTAGGGCTGAAGCCTCTTTCACAATATTACGAAAATGTTTTATGTGCAATCTAAAGTAAACAATTTAACTGTTTTCATTCCAATCCCCTTTACATTTGTTCATATGCATTAAAAAGACTTATTATTGTTAGTCGTTTATGGTTGCGTTACGAGATTTTGTAGAAAAAGAGAAATCGCAAATAAATTATTAACTTTTTGATTATCAATATCGCGGCAAACCGCAAAATTAGATTACGATTTTTGAACAGAGGAAGTTTTCTGATGGTTGTTACAAACCGTACACTAGATTCATAATTGTTTGTTTATTGCTAAATTAGAAAGCTTGTACATTATATATTTAAACAGCAATTAATTTCTATTTCATTCAAAAATGTGTTGTTCTATATTGAGTTAAATTGTCAATGTAGATTTTTAAATTAAACAAATAATGAGGATCTCAATGAAACACTAAATGTACTTTAAATTGTTTCACTGGTTTTGTAATTGTCTCTTACAATATCGTTTCGATCTCTCGCCCATTGTCAAAAAGTTAACAGAAACTAAACCTATTTGAATTGAACTTAGAATTGCTCCCACATCCACCGTATTATCCAGATTTGGCTCCCAGCGACTCTCAGCAACTACTGGCTATTCGCAGACCTCAAAAAATGCTTGCTGGCAAGAAATTTCGCTCGAATGAAGAACCTTTTTATTCGTTGAAGCAGAAGTCTATTTTGAGGCAAAAGATAAATTGGGCTGGAATGATTGTGTTGCTCTTGATGGAGATTATGTTGATGAATAAAGCCAATTTTGAACAAAAGAGAACGTGTTTTCTTTGTTAAGCCTGGGACTTTTCAACCCATGTGTTATATGGCAATAATTAAATAATATGAATTCATGTACAGATACTTATATTAATTTCAATTGAATTTGCGGTGGGGTATTTATGAAACATCGTTTAAAATAGATTTTAAATTAAACACAAAGAACGCTTTTAAATGTTGCAATTTTTGTTTATTTAACACTATGTTACAATTGTTTCGACTTTCGAAGTCTTTGTCAAGAGTAACATTTATTTCCCAAGGGTAGGTGTATTCTGTTAGTGTTTATAAATAAGACGGTAACATTACAGAATAGAGGCAGGTACAAAATTAGGTATTTCGAAAAAAAAAAACAAATTAAATTGTCTCTCTCAAATATTAGTCAATAACAGGCGTATCTTTATATTCTGATTTATCGTTGGTAATTTTTAGATTATTTTTAAAGGTTTTTTTTTAATTTCGTATTGTTCCAAAAATTTTAAACGTTGTTCTTTATTTTCTATATGTAAAATTTCAAACTTTTCACTATCTATTTTGTGATTGTGTTCTATACAGTGTGTACTTATTCCTGTGGATGTTTTTCTATTTTTGATATCTTTGATATGTTCATTTAATAGTGTACCGAAGTTTCGGTCCGTTTGACCAATACAGAATGAGTGACAATCTTTACAATGAAGTCTATATATGTCATTTCTTTGGATCTTATTGGTCTTATAATACCTGGTTTTGTACCTGCCCCTATTCTGTAATGTTACCGTCTTATTTATAAACACTAACAGAATACACCTACCCTTGGTAAATAAATGTTACTCTTGACAAAGACTTCGAAAGTCGAAACAATTGTAACATAGAGTGATAAATAAACAAAAATTGAAACATTTAAAGCGTTCTTTGTGTTTAATTTAATATCTATTAATACCTACAGATACTTATGAATGCATACATTTATACATAAAATTGAACATGTAGAACTTTGTAATCCAAATTAAAATCATGATTGTTGTCTAATAAATGTTGTGCACACGTGAATTCCCCTTTTTTATTACAGAAACTTTTGTGGTGTTCGTTTGTACGAGTCTCAAATTTTCTACCAGTTTGACCTACATAAACTTTAGTACAGTTATTACATTTTAATAAATAGACTCCACATCTGTTATTTAAAGGTGTTATTCATTTATTATTTAAGATGTATCTACCTAATGAGTATATTAGTCCTAAAATTTATAAAGCTATTATTGCTATTTCTTATAATGTTGCTAACCTTTACCGAGATATCATCTAAATAAGAAAAACAATGGAATATTCGCATTCATTTTTATTATCGGGTAAACAGAATTTAAGGTTTTTGTTTTAAGTTTTTTATTTACATTTAACATTATAGACGTTATTGACAGCTATGGTGTATATCCCATTTAATTCTACTTGATATTGCTGTGCGGATAAAGGTATGTTAATTAGAAGGTGAATGAAGGAATTAAAAGCAGCGAGTTTATGGGCCATCGGGTGAAAAGACCGAGCATCACGGTATCGGTATGTGTAGGTTTGTGAAATATTATATTAAAAGTATGTTGGGAATTATTACGAGTTATGGTTAAATCTAAAAAGTTTATAGCGTTGTTAGTTTCCAATTCTATGGTAAATTTAATGTTTTTGTGTAAAACAAACAATGTAAACGACATTTAGTGTTTCATTGAAATCATCATTATTTATTACGAATGTTTTGTTTTACGTATTTCCGACCGCAAGTACACTTGTCTAAAGTTAAATTAAACAATATACTCAAACTAAATACATCAACATATTGACGTTCATTTTTGAGTACAGTTAATGAAGTCAAACCGATACGTGTGTGCCGGAGTCGTGTTCTTAGATACCCACCTGCTTCGAAGGTATTTTGATTTTAAACACCTGTAAAGCCGCACTCTTTCTCTGTATCCAATGTGTTTTGGAAGCTGCAAGGGGCAGGTGTCGTCTCACTGTTTAATTTTCTCTTACATTATATCATCCTATCATTAAACACCATTATAATATCACCAGCCTTTAAACCACCCAACCCAACACGAATTAGGAAATAAACTTTAATGGTGTCATACCTACTGAACTTCAAAACAGCATAGAAATGTCATTTTAACCACAAAAGCTTGTTAAATTACTTCTCAGCAGTGGCGTCATAATCTCAATATTCAAAAATCTTATAATTTGCAAATAAAAAAATCCTACCTTTAACACGAGGTACATTTGATGTTGACATTTGGTAGCTACAGGTTTCATGGTATCCAATCCTCAATCTAAACCAAGAGGGGTTCAAAACAGGAGGCGTTATTCTTTTTTGCATTCGTTTATTCTTACTGCGCTGCTCAAAAATTTGTGGTTGCACTCATTTTCACTATGATGTAATGAAGAAGTCCCTAAAAATGATCGCAAAATTTAGTTTGAAAACAACAAAAGAATCTCATTTTTATACTGGTTTACAAGTTTCAGTTTTTAAATAATCAAATGATTAAAATAAAACACACTTGGTAGGTTTTACAACATATATTAGAAAATCTCTGACACGTGTTTCGGTAGTTACACCATTATCGAAGAGTTTAGGACTAAAGGTACATAAGGTATTTACAAACTATTTACGTTGTTTATTATCTATCAATTGTGTCGCTTTTAATAGAGGGGAAACCCCAAAATCTGTTTGGTTATTCGTAATGGGTAGGTCATTTAAGAGGGCCAGATTTATTTCTAAGATTTCTAGGTAGTTTAGCCGTTTACCTTTGTCTTTTTTTATTGTGTATAAGTTTTACGTTATTGGTATCTAACGAATGTTTCAGGGTTGTGCAATGGTCGGCTATACTGGTACATTTGTTGCCATTTTTTATAGATTTTTCATGTTCAACTACGCGTTTTTTAAGAGCCTGTCCAGTCTGCCCAATATTGTGTGTTTCATTTTAATCATTTGGTTATTTAAATATGTTTCACCATATTCCGAGCGAAATATCACTCACTACTATTTCAGTTTTTATCCAATACGAAATACACAAGTAACAGGCGGGCTGAAAAGTTCGTAGGCTAGCATAGAAAAAATTATTTCTTTTGATAGAATTTGATTTTATTATTCAATATAGTTCTCTTCGGGAGCAATTCAACGATTACAGCGGTCATACAATTTTTGGATACCATTTTTGTAATTCGATTTGTCTTTAGCCTCAAAATAGGCTTCAGTTTCGGCGATTACCTCTTCATCGGCGCGAAATTTCTGTCCAGCGAGCATCCTCTTGAGGTCTGAGAACAGAAAAAAGTCGCTGGGGACCAGATCTGGGGAGTACGGTGGATGCGGAAGCAATTCGAAGCCCAATTCATGGAATTTTGCCATCGATTTCAATGATTTGTGACACGGTGCATTGTCTTGATGAAACAGCACTTTCTTTTTCTTCAAATGAGGCCGCTTCTCCGCGATTTCGTCTTTTAAACGCTCTAATAAAGCTACGTAATAGTAGCTGTTTATGTTTTTCCCGTTTTTAAGATAGACAATGAATATTGTACCATGAGCATCCCAGAATACTGATGCCTGATGCCATAACCTTGCCAGCCGACTTTTGCCTCTTTCCACGCTTTGGAGTCGGTTCATCAAGTGCAGTCCACTCGACTGACTGTCGATTGGATGGAGCCATGTTTCATCCATCGTCACATATCAACGCATATCCAACTATTCATTCACGATATGACCAACACGTTCCTTTGATATCCCTAACGTTTCAGCTATCTCAATCAACTTCACTTTACGGTTATCAAAAATTATTTTGTGGACTTTTTTGATGTTTTCGTCGGTAACAGCCTCTTTGAGGCGTTCACTGCGTGCATCGTCCTCGGTGCTCATTTTGCCTCGTTTAAATTTAGCAAACCACTTTTCTACGGTTGATTTTCAACAGTATTTTTTTTCGCCAAAAAGCAATGCTTTATTTACAAATGAAATTCCTTTTTATCCATTTTTTCAATGTAACAAAAGTTCTTTCACTAAAAATGCTATAACTCAGATACTAATAGTGCAACAGCTGTCAAATTTATACATGAGTCTTTTGAAGGTTAGGGCTAATTAAAAATCATATATATTTGATACTAGTAGCGCTATCTATGGGTCAGCCTACGAACTTTTCAGTCCGCCTGTTATGCTAACAGAATATTTACGCAAATGTTGGTTTCAGCATACGAGATAGTAAAGTAAAGGGTAAATAAATTAGTTTGTGATAATGTACGAATGAATTACAATCATTTTTTTGTGTTTAAATGAAAACACCAATTAACTGCACCATAAAACCTTTTAATTTATTGCACAGTCATAAATAATTGACATTGATTGCAAATTAAAGTTACTATTGTATCTACACAGTGTCTAAGTTCTTGTCTTAACAGTAAATTTTCATAAAAGTGACTTTTTATGTTGCAAAAACCAAACGACAGAAAAATATTGTAAAGAATCTAATCTAAAGCCAGCCAATGCGCGCTAAAACAATTAAAGTCAAGTCCAAATCGACTCAAACCTAATTGAATTTGAGCCACAAATAATAAATTATCAACAAAATCAACAATTATAAAAGTAAATTCATCCTTTACAACAGCGAGATTGTTACGCCACTAAGATTTGCCTTTAATTTGTATATCCAAAAAAAGAAGGAATTTAAATCCTTTCGTCTAAATATTAAGATCAAAGATCTCAAATTTTGAACGCGTCCTACTAAGTAGGCACAACGAACTGAAAGCCATATCCCTGGAAAAGCTTTTCTGCCAGCACCCACCTGATGAGACCCGACAGGGGTCGAAACTGATCGTGGGATATGGCTTTCCGTTCGTTGTGCCTACTTAGTAGGACGCGTTCAAAATTTGAGATCTTTGATCTTAATATTTAAACGAATAAGGATTTAAATTCCTTCTTTTTTGGATATGTTATATCTTCGTCTAAGAATACATCGGAATCAACAGTATAAATCAATGCCGGTAGGGGTATTAGCCCTCGGAGTAGTTGTTTTTGTTGATTTCATATTTACATTTAAATTTTTATATTTAATTTGTATATTTTAAAACAAGAACATTGACTTGCAAAATTGCGTGATACAACACGAACTTATTGTCTATGTTATATAATTTATAAAGTTTCTTTCTAATGTTCCATTTGTGTTATTAAACACTTTATAAAACCACATATTTTTCGACAGCCGAACCTGAATTTGGACCTAAAAATGCTGTAGCATCTTTAGATATCCTAATCATAAAACTAAACAAGCCGTTTGTATCATTTTAATTTTGGGGATAACTTTTCAAAATCTTGATGTACAACGGTAATTCTGAGGTTTTAAACTTTACTCATATTTCAATATACAGACGTAATAAGACAATTCTGAAATTTACATATCTGTTCTTAGTTAGTTTCCTGGTTCATGTTGACCTGTGTAGTCAATGACCAACGGCAAATTATGAAAAGAAACAAACCAAAAAAAAATTAAGCTCGTTTAAAGTTCGAACACCCTCGTCATTAGAGAACACATATTGCAGTAATATAAATTTCCTTCAAGTTTAGGCCTAAATGAGAACAGGCTTTTGAAATGTGACAAACTGTTGTCAGCTATAAGCGGGCCTTAGATAACTGGCATAATCCTCGCCGTTTCGCGTCATTCGCAAACAAACCGAAGTCGAATTAATCATGCGGATAGGGGATGGGGATGGTTTTCTCAACAAAATGAACTGTAATTTGTCAAACAATCGAAGGCGGATTCCCGTGTTTTAAACAAAATATTTTAAGGTCTTTATCTAAGTATGCGAATAATCTTACTATTATGCATACGTGCCAAGGTTATTAACAGTTATTAAACACTATAAACTATTAACAAAAGTTTTTACAAAAATAATATAAAATTCTGGAAGAGATACGTAGATGACATTTTTGTAATTTGGACTGGAAAAGCAGGAGAACTCAATAATTTCGTTAATTACATTAACAGGTTACTTGAACGTATAAAATTCACTTTAGAAATAGAAAACAGTGATAAAATTAACTTCCTAGATTTAACATTAACCAAAAAGGATAATAAAATAGATATATCAGTATTCCCAAAGTCAACTTGGTCAGATTGTTTAATTATTAAAAAATGAAATCATCCCAATTAACATAAATTAGCCGCATTTCATAGCATGACTCATAGACTACTAAATTTACCTTTGAATAATGAAAACTTTAATATTGAGAAAAATACTATAAAACATATAGCAGTGAACAACGGATACTCTACACAATTAATAGACGACTTAATAAATAAAAAAGAAAAAGTAAAAAACCATCGAGAAGCGTATATAGTAAAATATAAGATAGTAAAAGACAGATTTTTATATATAGGAAATACCTCCAATTTAGTAGCTAAAAAAATTAAACAATACAATAATTTTCAAATATCATTTAAAACTGCATATAATCTATCCAAGTATTTAATTAATAGCAAAGACAAGAATGGAAAAAATAAGTTCAAATGGAGTGTATAAGTTAACTTGCAATAGTTGCAATGCAATATACATAGAACAAACCGGAAGAGCGTTCAATGAAAGAATTCAAGAACATGTGAAAAATTATAAGGAAAATTCATCACTCGTGAACCACGTTAATAACAAAAAACATAAATTTAATTTAGAAGAAAATTTCAATATTTTACATCAAGAGAAGAAAGGTAAAAAACAAGACATTTTGGAAACCTTAGAAATCAAAAAACACATGAAAAATAGCAACTTAATGTTATTAAATGAAATAATCAATAATTATAGATAAAATAGTGGATGCATCCCCACCAAGATTGTAATAGTATTTAAGAAATGGTGTAAGCAATTTTCTATCAATACTTCTTCTGAAGATGCCCTTGTAGGGTGAAACGATCGTAAAGAGTTTAATAAATATATTAAGTGGAAATTAAGTGTGTTTCACTGAATTATTTGATTTAATATGATTCCTAATTTCCATAAAGTAAAGGCAGAAACAATTAGTTACTATAAATACATCAATGCGATATTAATTATTGAATTTATTTGTACCCACTAAAGATTAATTACCCCAAACTAATGAGTGGCAAAAGCGTTGGTGCGTAAAGCCAAAGATCCCGGATTCTAATCCCGGCAAGGGCGTAACAGCAGTAAAAAAAAAATTCCTCATTAATATGAGGTAATTCGTAGTGCGTACAAATTAATTCAGTAATTAATATCGTATTGATGTATTTAAAATTTATCCCTCCTAAAAATTCTTCAAATATCTCATTATTAACAGAGACGTGATTATTACTAGACTGCGCCTTGCGTTTATAAAGTGATACCATTTGGGTAGGCAACACATTTTGCGAATTATGGGACAGAAACGCGAGAATTATTAAGAACGCTCGTAACATCACTCAGAAACTTTGAAGCAATTGAAGTGTTGAGTGTAGTTATTTCAAATAAATGTTGTGCGACACTATTTTTCTTGTACATAGGGTTTTGTGAACACTTTTATGAAGTATTTTTTGTTAAAGTAATATAAAACTAGTTTAATATTAGAAAAATATGGTTACATATTGTTGTGCATACGGTTTCCGAGAAAAGAGTTCTAAAGGTTCTTCCATTTCATTTCATGTGTAAGTACAATTTAAACATAAGACACACTGGGATCTTGAATTAAAGTAAAAATGGTTGAACGAAATTAGGCGTGAACGATTTACACCGTCAAAATATTCAGTTGTTTGCAGCAACAACGTCACCTCTCATAGCTTAGTGGCAAAAGCATTGTCGCGTAAAGCCAAAGATCCCGGGTTCGAGTTTTTCCCTCATTGTATGAGATAATCTGTAGTGGGTAGAAATTAATTCAATAATTAATATTGAATTGATGCATTTATAATTTACCCCTGCTAAAAATTCTTCAAATATTTCATTATTAGAATAAGTAACATTGATTTATAATGGGTTATGTCGACGGTTCGTCAAAGTTGTATAATTGGTTTTGAAAGGTGGAACAGATAAATATGTTAAAATAAGATAACGGAAGAAAAAGTGTGATTTGGTATATGATTAATTTTATAAGATACAGGACACCTTGTGTGCAATCCTTCTTTGTCCAAAGGAAGTGAAAGAGCAAACCAAGGACGTAGCTGCTTTTCCATCGAACGGTTCCTACACAAATTTACAATTTCTCCGATTTATTTTCGGGCAGGTGCCACATCAGGAACGTATTAAGGAATAATTTAATAACCAGCAAACACACAACAAAATACGACAATTAGGAGATATAATTTAAATAGATACATAATTGCACATCCACAATAAATTATATGTATTTGATTAATTTAACACTGACACAGTTTTTTAAAATGTGCCAAAAATACTTTTGGTAAGAACTTCTCCTAACAAAACAGCCTGAAGAACAATGTCGTTGAGTGACTAAAATTTTATTTATTATAACGTTGCACTTATAATATCATACATACTGTAAAGTAAAAAAAAATCAACTTTTGAAACAATTTTTTATAAGAAATCCGTCTCTGTTGCGCACCTTGCGCCCCGACAAGCATGTGCCTTGGTATAGTGGCAGCTGCTTGCCTGCACATGTTCCTTCGGCCTTTCCAGCATCGCATGGTTGGCCTTTTTGCGTCACGGTGGCGAGCGACATGCCACACACGGCCACCTGGCTTTTCATCCACCGTCCAATCACTTTATTACCATTTACCATCATCATCAAAATTGTCACACTGTTGCTGTCGCTGCTTGATCTTGCCTGTGACAATTCATGTTTTTTTCTTATGACACACGATTCCACCAACGACTTTCGATGCCCCACAGGTAATGTCCTCATTTTTAATGTTCAATCTTCAAATTCCTTCATCAGTTACTTTTCAATATAATATTGTAAAACTCCACAAACCAGATAATCCTATCAGAGCTGTAGTAGCCTATCTTCAAGTGCCTTGTTCGAAATTGTCAAAATTTTTAATCAATGGAATTATAAAAAATACGAAATTTGAATCATCATTTGCTGTTAAAAATTCTCTTGAATTCATAGATAAAATTTCAAATATAACATTACCTCCAAATTGTAAACTCATTTCCTTTGCTGTTATAAATTTATTTGCAAGTATTCCTCCGAAAGATATAATAGAAATTGTCAAAAACAAGCTAATTGAGGGTAAATCGAATGCATTAATTTCTAAAGATATATCAATATTACTTGAAAGTTGCCTGAGTCGAAATTATTTACTTTTCGAAGAACAATATTATAGACAATCGGAAGGTTTAGCTATGGGTAACCCACTGAGCCCGTTATTAGCGGAGATATTTATGTCCCATTTGGAAAATTAAATGGCTAAACATAATCTATTCATATTCAAAAAAGAAGGAATTAAAATCCTTATTCGTCTAAATTTTAAGATCAAAGATCTCACATTTTGAACGCGTCCTACCAAGTAGGCATAACGAACCGAAAGCCACATCTTACGACCGGTTTCGCGTTCAAAATATAAGATCTTTGATTTTAAAATTTAGACGAATAAGGATTTTAATTCCTTCTTTTTTGAATATGTTATATTTTCGTCTAGGAGTCCATCGGAATCAACAGTGTAATTCAATGCCGGTAGGGGTATTAGCCCTCGGAGTAGTTGTTTCTGTTGATTCCATATTTATATTTATATTTATAATATAGCCTGTAAAGGCCTTTCTGCCAGCACCCACCTGATGAGACCTGATAGGTCGAAACCGGTCGTGGGATGTGGCTTTCAGTTCGTTGTGCCTACTTGTTAGGACGCGTTCAAAATATGAGATCTTTGATCTTAAAATTTAGACGAATAAGGATTTTAATTCCTTCTTTTTTGAATATGTTATATTTTCGTCTAGGAGTCCATCGGAATCAACAGTGTAATTCAATGCCGGTAGGGGTATTAGCCCTCGGAGTAGTTGTTTCTGTTGATTCCATATTTATATTTATATTTATAATCTATTCAAGTATTGTTTATACTAGTTCAGGTATGTAGATGATATACTTGTTTATTTTACTGGGTCTGATAGATTACTTACAAAATTTCATAATTTTATCAATAATTTACATGAGAAAATAAAGTTCACTTTAGAAATTGAAGCCTAGAAATCTATCAATTTTCTAGACTTTAATATTAAAAGAGTACAATCAAAACATGAATTTGAAATCTTCCGTAAACCTTCTCACACTGATACTATTATCCATGCTAGTTCGTTTCATCCGGTATCCCAGAAATTAGCGGCTTTTAATTCTTTTATCCACAGGTTGATTTCCGTTCCGTTAAAACCCGATGATTATAAGTTAGAATTAGATAGGATTTGTCGTATTGCATTAAATAATGGTTATTCTCTCAGCCTAGTTGACAATATATTGAATAAAAAACTATTACAAAAAACCTGTAAGTTAATTTATCCGTATGTAAAAATTAAACCTTCTAATTCTAATTGTATAACGTATATATCTAGGTGAGATTTCTGTTAACATAGGAAAAATTTTACAAAAAAACAAACAATAGTTATATGTCATCTAAAACAGATAATTCGTTAGGCAAATTTATTTTAAATAACAAATGTAAAACACCTAATAACTCAAAATCAGATGTTTATTTAATTAGTTGTTCGAACTGTGAAAAATTTTATATAGGGCAAACTGGTCGTTCTTTTGACATTCGTATTCGCGAACATTATAAAAGTTTCATACATAAAAAAACCGACTCGGCTTACGCAGAACATTTACATACTAATAGCCATAATTTTAACATAGATTTCAAAATTTTACATATTCATAATAAAAGCAAAAATTAGATTTACTAGAAGGTTTAGAAATTAATTGACACAATAAAGATAATAAAATATTAAACGACCAATTAGACGTTAGAAGTTCTCCATTATTAAATGTTAATGTCTGATTCTCCCACCATAATATGTAGGTATATATACGTAGTAACTAATCTTCACCTGAAGAAGATTAAGTTAAGCGAAACAATTGTAGTGAATTTAAATAAACATCTTGAAACTTTTTGTGTGTTTTCATTTTTTAAATTGTAAAATTCATTGAGACAATTGAATTACAGGATCAATGACGATATATAATGTCATATTAAACCAGGTGTAAATGAAATGGTTATTCTTGCAACGGTACATATAATAATATACAATGTGTAGGTAGGTACCTAACATATGTAGTTTTGAGGAGAATCGTTTTCTGCACGGGTTGCCAAGACGTTGCCCCTAAAAAGTAAATTATTCTGCTGGTTCGTAAAGGACGCTTCTTGATAAACCCATAAATTTTATAGTCTTCATTCTACAATCTGCATAGGTACATCGTATCTAATCTTGTTACTTTGTAGAGTGGTGTAGTTAACACAATTTTCGCTCAGCGACACCTTTTATGTATTGCAGACATTAATTATAACAATGAGATGCTCTCAATTATGTCATGGAAAAATATAGGTGTTCGTTCTGGGCGACAACATTTTACATTATAACGAAATAAATATTAACAAACAAAAAACAATTTCATAATTTTGTATAAAAAACAAGTTTCAAGAAAAATATATTGTTGAAAATACATTACAATATTGTTTCACCACACAGTGGCATCACCAGGTGATGATTTGACAAATTATATTTTATTAACTGGTATTTATACTTATAGAAGCGAAGGGCAAGGGTTAAAAATTAAGATCACTTAACGTTAATATTTAAAAGTAGGGAATTATTCACCTCTACTTGGTCGTTGTTACTATGTTACCTTTTTTATTGTGTCTATTAATTTCAAGAGTTTCAAGTAAATTTAATTTATAGCCTTAATTTGTACATGCAAAATTTGGAAGTGTTATCATTAAGTAAATGTTAGGCATATGTCGAATCTGTTTTATTGTTAGTATCTTCTTCAGGTGAAAGAATGGTAAATTAAAACGAATTACAATAGGTCTTATATATAAAATTAGATGACATTTAATAAACCATAATCATAACTTCAATGATAATTTTCAAATTAAAGGCAGAAAACTTAACTTATTGCAAAGTTTGGAATTTAATAAAAAACTCAATAAAGAAGTCAATGTTCTCAATGATCAAATTGAAATAAGTAAGTCAACATTACTGAACATTTTTGATATTTACCCTGATTTCTTACTTAAGCTTAGTTGGTATATAAAACCTATTGTAATTAGTTTTAATTTACCATTTTTTCACCTGAAGAAGGTACAGTGTATCGAAATTATTATTGTGTTTTTAATAAAAGTTTTGTAACCTACATTTGTGTTTGTTTACGTACAATATGGAGTTACAAGGATAAAACGCCTCTTCAATCTCTGTTCAGATTTGGTACATTTACCTGCCTTTTCCTTGAAATCTTAATATGGAAATTTAAATATTAGAAATATTGTTGATTTATCCAAATATCATGTGCAAGTAATTTAGGTATAATTTTAGTGTATCGACCCTTTGCAGGTAATATCTTCAAAATAGTTGTAGACACGATTACACTTATACACAAGTATTCAAATAATATTTCAAACTAGTTAGTTACCACCTTCACCCCTTCCCCTGACAGGGTGGAGATTGTGTTTGTATATACGCTGACACAACTCATAACAACAACACACATCACAACAATTATAAGCAACAGTATAATCAATGCATCAAGTTCAGCATTTTATCATAATTATCACCGGAAGGGTCTTCCATACATGTACATACATTTTTGTAGTAGTAACTGTATATAGTGAAAATAAATATTGCTAAGTGCAGTTATTAGTGTTCTTCCTCATAGAAGTTAGATTGTTTGCACTTAAACTCCTTCATAAAATTTGTGTGCTCCCTCAAAGGAGAAAGAAGTGGCGCGGCAGAGCAAAACAAAATAAAACAATCTCATATCGCATTAATGTATTTAAAATTTACCCCTACTAAAAATTCCTTAAATATTTCATTATTAATGATCAAATACTTCTTTTCGAATTCTTTTGTGTCTATACCTTTCTATTATTTTTTTTCTATTATGCTTTGTGTAAATTACTTTATTACTCGTACTTTCCTATAATCCATTAACATTCAGATTTCGGTTACTAACAGCATGACGTCTATGGTCCCTTTCTGTTGGCTCCCTTCTAGCTCCTCCCTAATAGTTTTCCTAATATTTTCTTTTCAAAAAAACTTCACTTCCTATCTGCTCTCCTACGTTAATCATTCTGTTTTAATTAAAGTTGTTATTGTTTCAATTGTGTTCTATTTTATTTTGGTTTAAACTGATAAAATATTTCTATCAAATATCATTAACAACAAAACTACCCTTATCATAAGAGAAGTATAAAGAAAACTTTCTCTTACTTTAGGTGTATAACACGACGCCCAGTTTGGTTGTTCTGAGTTATTTTGGTCGCTAACATGACGACATGGGCCTCTTTTTTTATATTTATGTGTGTTTGGTGGGATTAGTGTGGCACATTTCTAACTGTATTTTCTTAATATTTGTAGGATTATGGCCCTAAATCTGACAATAGTTTCTTTGGGAAAGAATGGATGAATGCTTCTAAGCAATGGACTCAGTAGCGAGATTTTTCGTACTGTTTAGGTAGGTAGGTAGGTAGTGCTAACTGACATGAGTCCAGTGCGAAAATAACAAAAGATTCTTTTCTTCGCAGAAACTTTGTTAGGATTACAGAATGTCCATTATTCCCAAGTTCTTTGTCAGGAGCTTTTAAAATATTTCGTTTCAAACGTTCAATTATTGTACGAGGATAGAAATAAAGAAAGAATGGTAGATTATTATTACTCGCTACTATTACACTATTCTTTCGTTTATGAATGAAAACATGAAGAAGAAAAAGAACAAGCGAACTGAAACAGTTCAAAGCTGTGTTCACTCGAAATGTGCAAGCAGATTCCAGTTCTTCGCTTCACAATACCTATATATACATATACTTTCCTTTAAAATAAATGAAAAAGGGGAGTTAATAATTACTGTTAACTTTTATAAAACAAAATTACTTTATTACAAAAAGTGTCTAATGAGTTTTACGTGTTTTGTGGTCGAATGCAGCAGCAGAGGGTTGGTTGTAAAAAGCTAAGACGGTTTTCACCCCTCAAGCCAGAATTTTTCCCTTCAATCGCTACAAGTTCCCCCTTTATTAGTTATGTATGAAGCATCAGACGAGACGTCCAAAGAAACATCTTCAAAACGACTGTAGATCATCATCAAATAAGATAAATATTTAAAATATGTTTTATTATTATAGTAAAATAAACAGTTCAGCCCAGCGCCTGCACCAAATCATTAAAGTGTTTGTATAAAAAATATTAAATTAATAAATACAAAGTATCTAATTAAGACAACACTGAAATATATAATTTTTAGGTTGTGTGACACAACACCGTGACATTTGTTTGAAAACTGCCCCGTTGCGTTTTGATAGCTCTGTAATTGGTAAACAAAAAAAAAAAATAAAGAGCATCACAATTTCGCTTGAAAGTCACACTCGCGACCCCAAACAAGACAATCAACGTCCACAAAAAATTGAAAAACCGACGCCGCTCGGTTTCCGTCATGCGAAAGGGTCGAGCGCCGCTCCGTCACAATGAATACTGCAGGGAGAGGGCTGTAACTTTGATGACAACGCATTTATAACGAATATACATATATATATATTACAACGCTTGACGCGCATAATAAAATTTCGAGGTAATTACACTAACCGTCAGAAGAAAAGGACCGCGATATTAACGACAAAAAAAAGCTTTAATGTAGGTAGGTAAATTGATGGTGAAATATTACCCCCAACACACTCACACACACAAAGGTACTTATATGTGTGTTCACGTGTAGCCACCACCATCGTAAAATACTTTGCTATCGAACGTAAAGGGCTTCGATTTTGTAGTCATTAAGACGTGTAGGGTTGCGACCAGGGTTTTAGGGGAGTTACTGCTTGAATATATTACAATTTTCCTTAACGAAAATGAACGGATTTCGATTGTCTTTGAACCATTTGCTATAAATGGTTGCATAGAATATCTAAATCACAATCAAACGTTCCAGATCCCAAGAAATAACAGATAGAAATAGTCAAAAGCGTTACAAAATACATATTACATACATGGTTTAAATGAAAGACACGATAACTCTCAATCCATTTCACTAAGAAGAAAACACATGTTTGAAAACTTCACCAATTTATTTATTGTAACTCGACAATATTGTTTCGGTCCAGTAGGGACCATTACCCAGAGTATAATGTATACTAAAATTAAAACTAAAATCAAAGAATGAATATTTATACCTATAATCAAGATAGGAGGAGTGGGGTTGAGTTATTGTACATTTCAATTTGATTGTTTACTAAAAGCAGCTTTTTATGTAGTGATTTTTGAATTTCTAAAGTTTCAAATAATGAGTTTTTAATTTTAAATTAATTTTTTAATTAATATAAATAATTAAAATTTTTAAATTTTAATATTGTTATGTAAAAATTTGGTTTTTGTTAAAATAAGAGAATGGTTATTATTTATGTAATGCTCAGAAAAGCCGTTCTTTTCGAGTTTTCTATTTATATAATAAATGTGTTCGCTCACTCTAGTACATAAAGCTCGTCCACTTTTTCCTATGTAGGTTGCGTCACATTGGTTGCAAGAAAGTTTATAAATTCCACCTTTAAGAAGAGGATCTATTTTTGTTTTCGAATTTTCCAATATATTTTTAAGGTTCCGTTTGTTAACTTCAGAAGCATGCAAATTGATTTTTTTTTAATCTATTCTTATACGCAAAACTAACATTCTTTATAAAAGGTAAAGAGCAGTTAATAGACTGTCATTATATAAGAGTTTTCTGGTTAGTTTGAAAGATCTTTTAGAAACAATTTCGTCTATGGTTTTGGGATTATAACCGTTATTTGTCGCTGTTGTTTTTATAGTAGTTGATCCCTTAATGTAATTTTGTTTTGAGAACGCTATAGATGAAGGCGTGGAAAGAAGCAAGTTTTATAGAAATAGGGTGGTTTGAATCAGCCGGAATCGGTACATATTAAAATAAATTTTGTTATTTTATGTGAGATTGTTAGATCTAAATAATTGAAGTTTTATTATGTTCCAATTCAGACGTAAACTTAATATTGGGGTATATTGTATCTAAAAATTTATGGAATTGTTCAAGTTGTCTTAAAGTGCTTTTTCAAACCAAGAATACGTCATCCACGTACCTGGAGTAGTAAAGCACGTTCGAAATGAGTTTATTATTAGACGTAAACAAGGTATCTTCAAAATCATTCTCTTAACTTAACCAAAAACAAAATTTTACACAACAATATTAAAATAGGGAAAAAACTTTGAATCTGGGACTATTGCGGACCTATCATTAAGTGGGACATTTGAGGACCTCACCCTAACCTAACATAACCTAACCGAAATATATAATTCTATATGAAAGAATAGATAAAATTGTAAATGAGTATAAATGTACAAATGTATTCACAGTTTGGCGTTTATTCAAAAATTAGAATAGTGACATAAATTAAGAATAAAAAAATAAAACAATAAAAACAATCGACAATATTCTACCATGAATAGCTTCTAAACAACCAAACTATTGTTTCTGTTGACAGTCCTAAGCCTGTGTAAATTGTGAAGGGAAGCTTATAATTCTGTAGATAAGTTTCAAAATTATTATTATTATATTATATACTAGGTATGTACGATTCTTCATAATAATAAGTAAGAGGTGGTTCTACCTGAACCGTACTTGCAAATAAATACAATAATTAGGGTGAGGTCCGCAAATGCCCAGGTCTGCAATTGTCTCGACAACTTTCATTATTTGAAAATCTAGAAATTTAAAAATCACTACATAAAAAGCAGTTTTTAGTAGACAATCAAATTGAAATCTACAATAACTCAACCCCACTCCTCCTATCTCGATTATAGGTATAAATATTCATTCTTTGATTTTAGTTTTAATTTTAGTATACATTATACTCTGGGTAATGGTCCCTACTGGACCGAAACAATATTGTCGAGTTACAATAAATAAATTGGTAAAGCTTTCAAACATATGTTTTCTTCTTAGTGAATTTACATCATGTTTCACAACCAGTGCACGTAAATAGTCCTAATAGCATCTCAATCCAATGTTTGAACAGTAATTGTCCAGCCATAAAATTCTTTGATACTGTATGGTGATGAATATCTAGCTTTTTTGATTTACATTATAAAGATCACCAAATACATAAATAGTAATGATTTCTTGTATATTTATTGAGACCATAACAAACAGAAGTTTAGATACAAACAGTCATTAGTAAACCACAATCACTACAGTAACTTCTTCAGGTGGAAGAATAACTGATACTACTAATAATAAATGTTGTGGATTACCAATATAAATTAATGACTAAACTTTGTTTTTATTTTTGTTTTTCAAAATCATCTTCTGAATTTTCCTAATCGTTCCAGTGACAAAAGATATGCTCAACTTACAATAGTTAGACTGTGTATAGTGCATTGTTTATGAAACATTTTAGCAAATGTATTTATCACTGATTCACTTCCGTTAGGTGCAAGCCCTGTATGTAACCACCATCAAGTTTCCTGATAGTAGAAAAGAGCTTTTCGATTCGAGACAGCATGATAAATTTCCCTGTTTTTTCACCCCGCGTTCATTCGTTCGACAAAAGAATCCTCTGTAATTCTTTTCCCTCGTCAAGCAATTCGGAAAAACATTCGTCAGTTTTTTTCTTAGGTCAGAGCGGACGGTGACTGCTGTGTTCGGTCTGACGCCTGCCTGCGCTGCTCGATGTGTCTCGCGGTCTTTCGTCCGTTTGTAAGCCAACGACGAAATTATTGATGGCAATAGGAAGTCGTAAACCACGTTTCTAACGTTCCATTGTACGATTATATTGCGTTAAATATGTTTTTCATATCGATTTATTACTGCTTGCGATTATTTCCCGAACGACCTCATAATAAATAATAATGGTGACAACGGGATACCATTATTAATCAGGAATCGGGGAAATACAGAATTAAATGGCCAGAAATATTAGGAAAAAGTGTAACGGTTAAAGCAATTGATCTCATTTCCGTTTGGCACATTTGGAATACACGAAATACTACGAATTTTCACAAATTAAATTTATAAATCCGTTGTCTACAGTTGTAAGAGAATATTAAATACAGGTCGACAAGATTAAGAAAATATCTGGCCGTAATTCAAAACCTTTGTTGAATTCGTCCTATACACCGACAATAATTGAAAGCGAATTATTAATGGGGATAAGAGATGGTAAGTGTTGTGTTTACTACGCATTAGAGGGCGCAACAGGCCTGGAGCTTTTCTTACGTTAGTCGAACAGTACGTTTCTTATTTGCCATGTTACATAAATAATTTCTAACATAAATTAAATAAAAACACTTAGTGTTTATCGTCACTGACAATGTTTCGACCTACAGTTAGGTCATTATCAAACAGACCATACTGTCGCGTAATACATACGTATATTTCATTGTCAAATACTATTTATATCTACTAACTATTATTTAAACAACCCAAAATTAATAATAAACAACTCGCTCGTCAATAAATCACTTCGCTATTCGCCCTCTATCGCATCGCTATTAGAACTACTCGGCCGACTTGATACCCACCTGACGCTTCACGAGGGTTGCCTACACGTAACAATACTATACTGTTACAACTACCTCTATTTAAAGAAAGCAAAGGCTAGGTGGTGAGTTACTAAGAAAAACCGTGCTCTATACGAGGGTGTATCAAATATAAGAAAGACTATTTTTTTACGCAGAGGTCAGTGACCTGGTAGTAGTAGATGTGAAGATGGCCTGTACCAGCAGGGAGAAGGGAGAACCAACCGCAATTCGCTCGAGTCGCTTTAGTACGAAAAAAATAATGAGCGAGACAGAAGCGCAGAAACTAACCGAAATTTTGCGGCGATTACAGGTACAGTTCGGGGTGCATGGCACAAGGAATTTTCATTGAGGCGGTCCGAAATCTTATGAAGGGAAATCGACGCATAACTCTCTGGAAAATTGTTGATGAATTGACCATCAGTTACGGGAGTGTCCATGGGATCGTGACAGATGACCTGAAAAGGCGCAATGTCCTAGATGGGTTCGGATTCCTCGACTTTTATCAGAGGATCACAAGCAACATCGATTGGAGATTTCGCAGGGACACTTCAATCGATTCTAGCAAGAGGGTAAAGCATTTTTGAATCGGATCGTCACCTATGATGAAACGTGGGTACACGTGCGTCACTACATGCCCGAGTCGAAACAGGCGAATATGGAGTGAAGAAAAAGCGACAAGAGGTGACCAATTAAGGCAAAGGCGCGCTTGACAGCCAGGAAGGTAGTGGCAACAGTGTTTTTTAATCGGTAAGGTGCTTTTCACGTTGACTTTCTCCATGATCGACGCACGATTAATGCACAAAATTATTGTGATCTATTGGATGCCACAAAATTGTCACTTCGAAGGAAAAGGAATGGTCAGAAGTGTTACTCTTTTTCATGACAACGCCAGGCCTAATACAGCCAATACCACAAGGAAAAAATTAGATGTATTAGGCTGGGCAACGCTGGAACATCCGCCATATAGCCCCGAATTGTCCCCTTGTGACTTCCATCTTTTTGAGCCCCTGAAAGAAGCGCTTGGAGGCTAATGTTTCCACGAGAACGACGCAGTAGAAGCATTATACTCCAATGGTTGCAAGAAAAAACTTTAAAAACTTTTTTGTTTCATTCCCACCAGCAACTCTTGCTGGTGGGCGGGCAGTCTCTCCGACCTACACTGTAGTGCAAAGCCGGAGGGTAGGGCGTAAAGCCCTCTTCAGCCTTCTTTATGGTAGGTGGTGTGGTTAGGGACAGAAAGATGAGACAGACGAAAAGAAGACAGAAGAGAAGTGAAAGATTATCTGTGGAATATTACTGCTCCAGCATTTGCCTAAATTATCCAAGGAAATCACAGAAAACTTGGACCAGAACAGCTGGATCCGGTTCGAACCGGTGACCTGCCGAATGCTAAGCAATGATCTAGAGCACTAGACCACGCCGCTGGGTCCGAAGAGTTTTTGTGATGATGGCTTAAAAAATCTCTCAATCCAATGGAAAAATGTATTTTTAGGGCGGGAGACTATGTAGAAAAATAATAAATGTATGGAAGTCTAATTAAATATAGTTCGAATTTTGTATAAAACCAATCTCGTTATATTTGATACACCCTCGTAGATTTCTAATATTAAGTGGTGATTTTGTTGTGGGCAATTTGTTCGGTTTTGATTTTGAATATTGCTTTTCTTATTTGCAAATTTATGCCCACAACAAAATCACAACTTATTATTAATAATCTGTAATATACGGTTTTCCCTAGAGTACCTCATCACCTGGCTTGTGAATTCTTTAAATACAGGTAGTTGTAACCCTCTGCAGTTTGTATTTTTTGATAATGACTTAATTGTGGGTCAAAACGTATGTCAGTGAGAATAAATTATGTAAAACGTACACGAAGTGTTTTTATATAATTTGTGTTATTAAAAATGTTTCACAATCAATGCACTAAAAACTGAATTGAAATAATTTAAAGTTTCAAGGGTGCATTTATTGTGAAACGTGATTAAACGTTTAATATTTTTAAAGAAAATAAAATACTGGATACGTTTCACCACTCTAATTTTCTTTAAAAATTTTAAGTGTTAATTTCTTCATCATATTCCGTACATGTACAGAGCTACTCAGTGTAGATTTATTTAGTCGAAGAAGAAATGGTTTAATTTTCTTTTAAATGGTTGTAATTTAGCTAATTAACTAGGTAAAAGGTACACGCAGGGCGTGATCTCAAGTTTTTATGATAAGCCATTTTTCGAGTGAGTTGAGAAAACGGCTCGGAGGTCCACAAGGCACCAATTAAAGTCCTCATTTTTTTCTTTTTTTTTCGGGCAAACAGCGGTAGTTCTATCCCCCAAATTAATAACCTGGACATTCATCATCCAGCCATGCATATTTACACCTTAAAATAATTTCCTCTGTTTGCGTTACCGAGGGTGAGATGATATCAGATAAATTTGATTGGAGTTACGGGGCGCACATCGCCCTTTCCACCCGCTCATCCACCCTGCGTCTTCACCACTCTCCTTTCCCCATCCAGTCTAGCCTTAGTCGCTTCCTTTCGCTTTCCTGTACCTGACATTGATGAATGTGCTTCTTAACCACATTTAGTCGAAAATCGCAACATGTATCGGGAAGTTATTACTGTAGTCACTAGTCACTAGTCACATTTCTACCAGTCGTGCCCGTTATATAAACATATGAAGTAAACGTATATACTTTACTTACTACGAATTGGAAAATGCAGATTTTGATACAAACTGTAATTTGTTTAATGATCAGGACATTAGTTAAGGTCACCAATTGTTTTTACAATGAAAATTTTAAGAAAGGAGCATGATATAAACAAATCAATCATTTCATTAACTCCAACAAAAATGCACTAATCGTGCTTACATCCCCTTTAATTATTTAACTATACGGTATTTTTCCATTTGATCGATATTTTTTGTCAATATAACACATGGGCTGAAAAGTTTCGGACCTAACAAAATTGGCTTTACTCATCAAAGTAATCTCCATCAAGAGCAACTCAATCATTCCAGCGCTGTTCTAACATTCTAAATACCACTTTTGAAGAACAATTTATCTTTTATCTCAAAATAGGCCTCAGCTTCAGCGAGTGAATGGGTCCTTCAGTCGAGCGAAATTTCTTGCCGACGAACATTTTTTTGAGGTCTCCGAACAGTCAGTAATCGTTGAGAGTCGCTGGGAGCCAAATCTGGAGAATACGGTTGATGTGGGAACAATTCGAAGATCAATTCATGTAGTTTTCCCATTGTTTTAATGACAAATGACTTGTGATACGGTGCGTCGTCTTGATGAAACATTTTTTTTCTTAATTTGCAGTATTAATAATGTGGTCGTTTCTTTGCAATTTCGGCCTTTAAACGCTCCAATAACGCTATATAACTATTGATGATATTTCCCTTCTCAAGATAGTCGATGAATATTACATCACGCACATCCCAAAATACCGAGGCCATAATCTTTCCAGCCGATTGTTCTGTTTTCGTCGAGCTTTTGCACTTTGCACGAGGTTCACCAGTTGCTTGTTTTATCGATTGTCAACATCGACATATCGACGCAAAAATTCCGATTTGTTACATTTAAACATGGCCAAACACCAAACACCTCAGTATCATCAGCATGTTCCTGTTTTTGATCAACAGTGAGCAAACGCGGAACTCACTTTGAACACAGCTTTCTCATAGTCAAATGCTCATGCAATATAGCATAAAGCCAACACGTTCTTTTGATATCTTTACGATGTCAGCTAACTTACACAATTTCATTATTCATTCATTCATCATTTGATTTTGTGTTTTTTTAATGTTTTCTGATGTCAGCGCCTCATTTGGACGTTTAAAGTCAACAAAACAATGTTCTATTTTATTTCGGTTGTTTCCGAATTCAAACCATTGCTAATTGCTTCGCTTGAACGGTATTTTTTCCCATCAAGAAGCAGTGTAAAATTAAAACACGAATTTGTTTTTGATTCATTGTTTTGAAAATAAGAAAGGTAGCTAGATACAGTCACTCTTAGCACAATAACTCACAAACTGATGAAAATGTTAGAATATCATGAAATTTTAACAGCTGTCTTTTGAAGGTTAGTAGTAACTGAAGAAGAGATGAATGCAATAAGAGTAGCGCCATCTATGTGTTAGGCCCGGGACTTTTCAACCCATGTGTTATATACACAGAAATTAAGGATATTTCTAATATTTTCTATCCACGGTATTTTGATCATCTGCCTATAACAGCACATCTCAAACACGTGAACATAAATTCCAAAAAAAAAAAAAAAAGCCAAAGCCAGTAACCCATATATATCGTGTTGGAGTCAATAACGAGAAGTAATGTGACTCAATTTCGTCGATATCGCTTTTCCGCATTGTTTTTTCTTTCATCCTATGTTACAGTGTCATTATTATAAAGACAGTTTTACTTTAGAACGTCAAGTTTTATTTCCCCGCGGGTTTCTTTCTACTCGATGCTGCACGCACGTAAAAATATTCATTGCTGCTGCGTAATACGTAAATATAGATACAACATTCAAACAAGACAGTACAGAGACAAACAAATAAAAATGTACTGAGTATATACGTACACACACACATATACTAGGAAAAAACGTATTTACGTTAATGCTTGTGTATTATAAAAGGGAAAACTAACTGTGTGTTTGCGAGCTTCGTTTAATTGCTGTATCATGGATTTCTCGGATTGCGTTGTATAACGAGCGTGAAGAGTAATTAGAGGATAAAGATCTTTGAATTATGATTCTCTTCTAACAGCACCTGCTGCGCGAATCGCTCTCTCGACGTGTGCCATACGCGTACACAAGTACCTCGAGGTGGTAATTTCCAGGGCCCACTCGTCCGGCGCCATCCAGCGAAACACCGAAGTGAGCGTCATTTTTTTTCCATTCATTTTTTTTTTTTTTGCTTTATTCATCCTACCGTACGTTCATTCGTTCTTTTACTGCTGCGTCTCTATCTAATAATGCCAGCAGCATTTTTCACCTTTGATTTTTTTCAATGACGAATGCACGAACATTATTTCATAAAATTATCGTGATATGTGGTAAGGGTGAGAGCAACGTTAACGTGTCCGATGTTTTCAGCGATGTTGTCTCGAGCCTAGGTAAATATAAAAACAACAAAGCCCAAAGGGCTGTGGGTACGTTATATAACAGGCTGGCTGACAAGTTCGTAGGCTAGCATAGAAAAAACTATTTTTTTAGAATTTGATTTTATTATTCAATATAGTTCCCTTCGAGGGCGATAAAATAGGCTTCAGTTTCGGCGATTACGATTACCTCTTCATCTGCGCGAAATTTCTGTCCAGCGAGCATTATCTTGAGGTCTGAAAACAGAAAAAAGTCGCTGGGGGCCAGATCTGGAGAGTACGGTGGATGCGGAAGCAATTCGAAGCCCAATTCATAGAATTTTGCTATCGATTTCATTGATTTGTGACACGGTGCATTGTCTTGATGAAACAGCACTTTCTTTTTCTTCAAATGAGGCCACTTTTCCGCGATTTCGCCTTTTTAAACGCTCCAATAACGCTACTTAATAGTCTCTGTTTATGGTTTTCCCCTTTTTAAGATAGTCGATAGTCAATGAATATTATACCATGAGCATCCCATAATATCAGAATAATGATGCCATAACCTTGCCAGCCGACTTTTGCGTCTTTCCACGCTTTAAAGTCGGTTCATTACGTGCAGTCCACTCGGCTAATTGTCGATTGGACTCCGGTGTGAAATGATGGAGCCATGTTTCATCCATCGTTACATATCGACGCAAACGCATTACGATTGAACAGCTCCAAACTCTGCTTAGGATCATCGATCCGTTGTTGTTTTTGGTCTCAGCTCAGCTATCTCAATTAACTTCACTTTACGGTTATCAAAAATTATTTTGTGGACTTTTTTGATATTTTCGTCGGTAACAGCCTCTTTGAGGTGTTCACTGCGTGCATCGTTCTCGGTGCTCATTTAAATTTAGCAAACCACTTTTCTACGATTGATTTTCCTGGTGCAAAGTCCGAATAATTTTTATCATGCCAAGCCTTGGTTTCAACAGTATTTGTTTTTTTCGCCAAAAAAAATGCTTTATTAACACACGAAATTCCTTTTTATCCATTTTTTCATAGTAACAAAAGTTCTTTCACTAAAAATGCTATAACTAAGATATTAATAGTGTAACAGCTGTCAAATTGATACACGCGTCTCTTGAAGGTTAAGGCTAACTAAAAATCACATGGATTTGATACTAGTAGCGCCATCTATGGGTCAGCCTACGAACTTTTCAGCCCGCAATATACGAGGGTCTGTTTTTTTTTACATAATATCCTTTTAGCTCTATACATTTAGACCATCGTGTTTCTCATTTTTAATTCCTTCTGTTCTGTACACTTCACAAACATAGAAATAGCTGTTATATTCATAAACACTTAAGCAAACCTAATATTAAGCTATTATTACATTTATTGTGAACCATTAAGTTTATAAGATCTTCTATGAAAGCTGAGCCTATTGTTAATGCACGTTCCGAGTTTTTTAAAAGTCCGTCTGTCATAAATTTAAATAGCACTAGATTTAACCCTCTAGGTCAATAACATTACCTAGACGAGACATCAACATTATAGAAGCAAGGGAGCGTTTTCATCCCCATATAAATTTTAATCATCCAATAATTTTGTTTAGCATTTTAAGTAACGCCTACTGATCTTCAGCGATATCGGTATTTATACCTTAGAAAGACGGCAAATTTCATACTCAAACATTAAGAATCATAGTAGAAAATAGGAGACTCTGGTAAAAGAATAATTAAATAAAGGAAGACTCACCCTAATTATCACTAACTAAATTTTATATGAGCGGACAAGTGTTTCGCCCACTTCACATCGCGTTGATAATGCCCAAGTGTGAAGTGGGCGAAACACGTGTCCGCTAATATAAAATTTAGTTAGTGGTAATTAGGGTGAGTCTTTCTTTATTTAATTACTAAGAATCATATTCAAACATTAAGAACCATATTCAAACATTAAAAATCGTACTCAAAAATTAAGAATCACATTTAAAACATTAAATTTCATATTCAAACATTCAAGCACCTCATAATCATAATCAATATAATTCAACATTCAATCATTTCATTATTCATACAACAATCGGCTGTACATCTTCAAACACTTCATTGAACTTGTCACACGGTGGTGTTTATGGTCGATCGTGAGCAATCGCGGTACCCATCGTGCCGACAGCTTTATCATGTCTAAATATTCATGCAAAATGTAATAATGTGATACACACGCTCAGTTGACATACCTACAGCCTCAGCCAACTCACGCCCTTTCAACTTTCGGTCATCTAATATCATTTCATAGAATTTGTCAACAATTTCTGGCGTAACGACTTCTTTTGGGCTACCTGAACAAGGTTAACTGCTTTCAATAGCTGTCAAACATAAACTAAATGTCGCAGCTTGTTCAAAATTTTACAGTAGTGTACCGATAAACGATACTTAACGGAAATAGTGTCGCCATTACAGTTTTTGCGGGGGAAAGTCGCGGTATTATCAAACCACCTTCGTAGTAACCTGCGGAATACTTTAGGACAAACTGGTTTTAACTACAAACCCCCTTAAAAACTAAACCCTGCAACTAAAAAAACTTATCCTATACAGATCCTGTAATTGGCGTAAAGTAATATTTATTTTAAAGTTTAGTTTTACTAATTCCAAACAGCTACTGAGGTAATGTGTTCAGTTGACGCATAACTAGGTAGGTAGTATATTTAATTAAATTAGAAAATGATCCCCTTTAACATGTTCTAGGAAGCCTTTCAGTGGGTACATGAAATTTAAATACTTATATGTATAAAATTAGAAAATTCTGCTCCAAAGTTACAGTATTGAAACTGATATTTAATAGATAATTATTGATTCATAGAATTGAGTCTTGTCTGAAGTACAATTTGAATGCAATCAAAAGCACTATACGCTCGAAAAAGATGTCAAGGATTTCTATTTAAAAGTCACCTGTTCATTGGGTTCTTGACATGCTTTTATAAAAATGAGCGTATGAAAAACTGGAAGGAAAGGGTTGGTACAATACATAAGAGAATAGCTGGCGTCTTAAATCTGCAAGTACTACCTGTTGTTTTCAAATTTAAAATATCTAAGTCTATATAAACAAATACAGATAGCGCAGTGAACGCTATCTGTAGATATTTGTTACTTATTTGTGGGAATCAGTAATGTTTAAGAAAGTCATTTTCTAATAAGGATATCGACTTTTTAAACTGACCCCATGACGTAGAATCCCATAAATATGTTAAGTAGCAAATATCTACAGATGGCGTTCATTATGCAGTTTGTATAAATTCATCAAACGACGCTCAAAGTCAGCAGATAGGTTAGTTGGTTGGTGTTACCCCATCAAATGGAGCAACTCAATCACCTACCTCGGCGTCGTGTTCGACAGGAGACTTACATGGCGTAAACACATGCAAGCCACCCGCGCAAAGGCCCTGGGCGCCTTTATTTCACTCAAGCCCTTCTTCCAAAATAGGTTCATCTCCGACCAAACTAAAATTCGTGCGTTCAACGCAATAATCAGGAGCATATGCTCCTACGCCATTCCAATTTGGGGCTGCCAACACCGTCGACTCAAAACCCTTCAAGGCACCTACATGCGGATACTTCGCTCCGCATTAGGCTACCCCTGGTTCGTCAGAAATTTCCAAATTCTGAAAGAAACTGGGCTCCCTTCACTTACCGAGGCTGCAAACAAATTCGCAGCAAATCTCAGGGCCTCAGTCTCAGGCCACCCAAACCCGTCCATCTCATCACTTTCCAACTTCGCCCCGAAAGCTACCGACCGCTTCAGAAGGCCTTGCCACCTTCTACACTGAGCCGTTATTTAGCGCGAGTACCCATCCAATATTCGAGATGGGTCACCTGACAATTCTTACACCCCCTCCCCAATCCCCCCCAACACCTCAAACAACCCACTTCCCGATCCCAACCTCCCCAGGGATGAAAAACCTCCGGGTTGCACTCCCTTCTCGAGGAGGGGTTTTAGTCGGTAAGAATCCGACACTACCCCCATCTTCGAGGGTGTCTATGAAGATTTCCCCTCCTCGAGGTTAAACACTAAATAAATAAAAAAAAAATAAAAAAATGGTTGGTGTTCTGCTCCTGGGCGCCTTTATATCTCCCTGGGCGCTTTTATTTTGCCCAAGCCCTGTGTAAAATCTTGACACTTTCCGACTTCACCCCTAAACCGGACGACCGTTCCAAAGGGATTGTCACCCTCTACTCTGAGCTGTTACTTTCTGCTTTCTGCGAGCACCCACCTCAGGTGCGCCACTGACACCCTTCATCCTTCTCCCCAAAATCCCCTTCCCCCACCACAATCAATCACTTTCCCATTCCCAACTATCTCAGAGATGCATAACCTACGGGTTGATCTCTCTTCTAGAGGAGGGGTTTTAGTCGATAGGCGCTTCGGAAAATCCGGTACTCCCCCCCCCTTCGAGGGATGTTTTTTGAAGTTTTCCCCTCCTCGAAAATAAACTAAAACCAAAAAAATGGTGTTCTGCCGAAACGGCCTACCGTGTGCTGATGGAATTCAACAAGTTCGAAATCGCGATATACATCTGACAGTTTCGGCAGAAACGCTAACCAAGAGCAGATTTTTATTTTTGATAAAACCTGATATATCCCTCTTTACACAACAGGATGGTCCAAACAGTTCGCAATTTCGTTGCGGCCAAACTATAAGTTTAACCAAACCGTTACCTTCGAATTTTATAGATTATGACTCTGTAATCAATTACGTTATCAGGGCTTTGGTCAAAATGGCCGTGTGGTAGATCAATAAACTCATCATAATGTCTTTAATAATAATCTAGCATAATTTGAACGAGCTTAGCTCAACTGGATGAATTAGTTACCTTGGACTGCTATAGATTATTAGTAAATTGAATTTAAGTGATTTATTTATTGAACAAATTTATGGGACATAATAAATATTTCATCTTAATTAGTACGTACCTACCAAAATAACAACCTAAAGCAATAAACTCCATGGTACACTACATTGTAACATTAATTGAAGGGATGCGGACGGGTGTAATATTAAATTTTGTCAATGAACAAATTAAATTCCAATTCCCAAGATAAATATGTTCGCGATGCAGACTGTGTTTACAAATTTTCAGTGTAATCAATTGAACAATATTATGCAACGAATTTACAACAAAATGAGAAAAAAACACAATTCGCTATAACATTGGAAATTATCCGAATTATTTAAATACCTTCCACCTTTAAGCTCGCCATTGAAGAATATTACATTTTTTCATCTATCCAAAATATTTTCAGATCCCAGATAGATATTTATGATTTAGTAACTAAAATAAGTATTATCCTTCAAGTGAGTTTTCACTAGATATCGATCTATGATATATCCAAAAGGGAAGGCATTAGAATCCTTTTTCGTCTAAATATTAAAGATCAAATATCTCATATTTGGAACGCATCCCACTAAACAAGACTACGAATCGAAAAACAAATCCAATAGGTAGAAACCGGTTGTGGAATTTGGATTTCGGTTCCTAATGCCTGTTTGGTGGGACGCGTTCCAAATGTGGGATCTTTAATCCTTTACAATCATAACCAATCAACAATGTACGAGGGTAAATCAAATATAAACGGTAATTTTACTATTTAGCTTAGCACTTAATTCCTATCTAAAGGATTCGATGTTCGAGTGTTGTTCGGTTTATGAGGAGGGGGATACCGGCTTAACTAGCAGCTGCGCTGGGTTCTGTCCGCAACACAGCCATGACTCAGCACAAGTTACCTTCTACTTCGTCTGTTGCACAATGTATCATCATAAAGGTTTTAACGAATGAAGTCGTTAAATCATCGGAAATTTTCACTCGTTTGAAGGCACCGTTTGGGAATGCTACATGCTACACTGTCTCAGAAACGATTGTATACGTGCACGTGGGTCAGAGAATTCAGGGATGGGCGACGTCGCAAATAAAAGTCATGATCGACAAGTCGACCCAAGAACAAGTCTCACAAATAACAACATCCGTGCTGTTCGAGAGCTTGTTGAAGGTGATCACTATCAGCCGGTTAACTATTGAACAAATCTCAACAAAAGTGGGCATGTGGGTATCAGCTTTGGAAGTGTTCGAGTGTTCAATCCATCATCACTGATGAATTTGGCTTTAGAAAAATTAGTGCTCGCTGGGTTCCAAGATTGTTAACCGAAAATCAAAAATAGGTCAGATAGGAGATCAGTGAAAGACTTCTGAATCGATTTCGACAAGGGGAGGTTTTTTCGAGGCATATCGTCATTTGTGATGAGACGTGGGTCCATCACTACACTCCCGAATAAAAAATGGCAAGTAAGGAGTGGCGAAGAAAGGATGAAGGCCGCCCTGTCAAAGCCAAAACCAAAACCCGTCTCTCAGCCGGAAAAGTGCTTGCAACTGTTTTCTTTGACTCAAGGGGAGTTTTACTCATTGATTTTCTTCACGATTAACCGATCAACGAACAGTGAATGCGACTTACTATTCTGAGTTGTTACACTCGACAAAAATTGTGTATCGCAGCAAACGACGGGGTATACGGTATTCCCATTCGAGACGTCATGCTCCTTCATGACAACGCCACACGCCAGGTCACACACCGCCGATTTAACAAGGAATAAATTAGAAGAAATGGGCTGGGAAACCCTCGCGCATCCTCCTGATAGCCCTGACTTGTCACCCTATGACAAGTGTGGTTTTTTGTTCGCGCCCTTGAAAGAATCACTTGGAGGCAAACGATTTGAAAGCAATGAAGAAGTAGAGGAGTATGTGCGCAATTGGCTGACAACTCGCCCTCAAACTTTTTATGAAGAAGGAATATTCAAGCTTTCAAATCGGTGGCAAAAGTGTATGGAGCATGGAAGTGACTAAATTGAAAATCGTGTACCATTAATCAATAAATTTATTTTACAAAATTAACGCTTATATTTGATTTACCCTCGTAATTCAATGCCGGTAGGTGTATTAGCCCTCGGAGTAGTTGTTTCTGTTGATTTCATATTTATATTTATCAGTCTCTAACTCCTAAAAAGCACAATATGAAACAATGGCCAGTTTTTACTATACGACATCCAGAAAATAAGCAAAAAGGGCTCAAAAACCGTTACCCATATTGCGAATGCCGTATTTTAAAATCCGACCAAGCACTTTTATTTAATTTTGATTTTTTTACAGAGGCATTGCAGCCAAAACTCAAAGCATTTAACAATCTGGATAATCCCTTGAAGGACAAATTATTTCCAAGGTATCATCTATATATACTACATACACTTTACAACACAAAAGATTGAGACTGCCATGGGCCCTTCGATTATGAAAGAACCTTGTATAACATGTTAGTAGGGTAGGTTATGTATTAGATACAAGTTTAATTTAATTATGTAATAAATGAAAATGCCATTTTATATAAACCTATTATTATTATTTTTAATTATTTCAAGTTTTTGAATACGCTAGCTATCAGTCCCAAATTAGGAGAATCTTACTAGTTTCAAATCAGGAAATCTTGGCCGAGAAAACATTATCAAATCCACATCAGGCATCAAGCATTCCTGACTAGTTTCTCAGTATTCATCTGCGTTACATGCCTTGTGTAAATTCATCCTGATTCGAAACTCGAGGTATACCTTATCAGGTTTTGATCATATTTGGAAAAAAAATTCTAGTCGGGACATTTATATAAATAATATTACAGATTGTTCAGTTTTTAAACAAGTTGGGAAAAACCTGACAGTTTTCTCCCGATAACGACATACCATCTGTTAAAGTAACAAGGGTTGATATTGGGTGGATTTAATTATTCCAACCTACCTCTGTCTCTTTCAAATGTCGACAGAAAAGGGGATAACAACAAAAACATTGAATTTTATATTCTCAGTACTATGCTGTCATCCTGTTCACGCAAAAACAGTCAGAAGTCTAGGAAGCTTTGAAATTATTGTTCATAATATTCAGTAAATTCTAAACCGTAAGCCACATATGGTGTTGCTGTTTCAAATTTTCAGCAACACACAAAAACCGTTTACTTACTTTGTGATATATTGTACTTAAATATTGTTACAGATTAATTTACATTTAATTTTTATTTAGATTAATGGAAATTCCATGTTAATGAAAACATCCTGTTGAATTATAGGTATTGTTCGAATGGTGCGTCAGGTTTTACATAGAAAATGCCAGGAAGGTATCGTCCGTCACAACCACCCTCAAGTGATTTTACAGCATTTCTTCATGGTATATTGTTCAAATCCAATACATTTAATCTCAGTTTCCAAGTCAGGGCCGTAGCCACGGTGGGCTCCGGGGAGCTGAGCCCTTCCTAGAAGGATCTCAACCCCCCCTCAGTCAACAGCCGTCATTTATAGGAAATTTGAGAAATTTCGAAATTTCCACATCGAATTTATATAAAAAAAAAACCAGGTCAATCCGTTGCAGCGTCCTCCCTCCCGTTTGTCTATGCGAAGCGATTTGTTTACGCCGGTTGTGTTGCATATTACGCGTTTGCGGCGGTCTCCAACTCACTGTAATAACACTTGCCATTGCGCCAATACCCCAATCTTCATTAGCTTTCGGCTCGAACGGGACGGAATCGATCGGAGCGATCCATTATTAGCTGAGACAACGGACGTGATTATTACTTCGACAAGGAAGGAGTCATGTATTAATAAGACAATCACAAAAAGGTAGGATTATGAATACATTTACATTTATCTGTAGATACTGTAGCGTGCCGGTACCGACGTCCGGAAGAATGAGTCAGTGTTGTTTGAACTAATCCAGAGGAAACCAAACAAATGTCGAGAAACTGAACATCGATGAAATAAGAATTCTTAAGAAATTAGAAATCCGGGTACCATCACCATGCGAAATAAATGTTGTGAAGAATTATTGCTCAAAGTACAACCCTGACGACATGTTTGCTGTAATTTATAACCAACCAACTGCAGTTGAGGACACCTACAAGCTTTTAGCGACTTGCCGTACCTTTGGATGTAGTACAGTTGTTTGCGAGTCAGCATTTTCGGTACTTACACGGATCAACCATCAACAGACCCCAAATAATGTCTATGAAGCATCAACGACAAGCTAATTTAATTTATTTGGCGTTTGAAAAAGTTTATACGAAGAATATTGATTTGTTTGAGTTAATGCGAAAATTTAATGACTGTAAATTGCGAAAATTGCAACTGTTTTGAGACTTTCCAATTATTTTAATTGCGCCCACCCAAAAAGTCCCTCAGCCCCCCTGATATCATCGGCTGGCTACTGCCCTGTTCCAAGTACTCGATCAATTGAGGCAGGGCCTTGTCCTGTTGGGTTTGTTTTTTCTATTGCTGTTGCTGGGGTATTTGGGGGGTGGTAGTTTCAGTCTTTGTGCATAATTTTAGTCAGTTAAGTTTTGTCCGTTGTCCATTCAACCATGTCTTCTTTTTTGTATATTATTATCTTCTTACCGTTTGATTATCCGTTATTTTTAATATTATAAGATGAGTGAATAAAGAGTTCGTATAAATAGTACGTCCGAGTTTTATTCACTATCACTAAAATAAAATTATAATAAATAATACACAATTACTTTCCACTGTCGCATGTTTCAACTTACAAAGTCATTTTCAACAGTTGAAAATAAATTTAGTGCAAAGTAATTGTGTTTTATTTATTATAATCACTATGATTGGTCACAAAGTAGAAACCAAAACTATAGAATTCCTAAAAAACTAAAACAAAACATTGAGGAAAACACTCCCTAAGTCCGGCAAACAAATATAATAAAAGATATATTTGCATATGTAGGGCTGTAGCAGTCAAAATGGCTAAAGATAGACTCGAATAAGGGTTTGATTCCCTTGTTTCGCAAATAATACAAATAATAATAATGAATATACGGCGGTCGAGGTTGTTTGAGGTGATCGTTCTCGATTTTCCTAATGCGAATGCGAGCGGGACGGCGAGTGTCGCGACGCGAACCGCCACGATCCGAGGGAGCAGTGTGCAGAGCTGCTCCCGCCCGTTCTAGTCCGGTCAAAGACCTGGAACAGGGAACGGGACCAACAGAATCCAGTTTCCCGACAGAACAAAACGTCAAACTCGCGCTCCGGTTTTTCCCAAGCTGAATGACCAAACACACCCAAATACAGGGACGTATTTAGACGATTTCAATCTTCTTTATCTTGTTATCATACGTGTTCGATAGCAATTTGTTTCCACAACGTAAAATTACATTTAAGGCATCAACAATTTTTTAAAAGTATATTAATTTAAAATTATTTAATAACTTTTGTGAATATTCAATAGATTTCTATAAGTTTTCAAATTTAAAAAAAACAAGAATGAAAACTCCGGCAATACGATCCTGTAAGACAAACGGATTTTATTCTTTGTTTGTATTCTAGAAATAAGATCAAGAACCCCGAATGATCGTTTATGTTGACGCTGATTCTATTGAACATTTTATATACTGCTTTTTACTACTGCTTTCTTACATAAATTGTAGAAAAGTTTCATAAAGAAAAACGACCATTTCTACAACGTTTGTTGAACAATAAGTACGAAAATGGGAAGAAAATTTTTGTACACTTTTATTTTATTCAAATAATCAATTAATTAAAAATTATGTTTATCAAACTAAGAAAGCTCTGTAATTGTCACCACTAAATTAGTAGCTTACTCAGAAAACAAACGAGGTAGCTAAAGTGAATTTTTTATATAACTACCTAACAGGCGGGCTCAAAAGTTCGTAGGCTGACCTATAGATGGAGCTACTAGTATCAAATCCATATGATTTTTAGTTAGCCTTAACCTTCAAAAGACGCGTGTATAAATTTGACAGCTGTTACACTATTAGTATATGAGTTATAGCATTTTTAGTGAAAGAACTTTTGTTACTTCAAAAAAATGGATAAAAAGGAATTTCGTGTGTTAATAGAGTATTACTCTTTGGCGAAAAAAACACTGTTGAAACCAAGGCTTGGCTTGATAAACATTTTTCGGACTTTGAATCAGGAAAATCAACCGTAGAAAAGTGGTTTGTTAAATTTAAAAGAGGCGAAATGAGTACCGAGGACGATGCACGCTGTGGACGCCCCAATGAGGCTGTTACCGACGAAAACATCAAAAAGGTGCACAAAATAATTTTTGATAACCGTAAAGTGAAGTTAATTGAGATAGCTGAGACCCGACCCTAAAGATATCAAAGGAACGTGTTGGTCATGAATGGTCGTGAATGAATATTTAGATATGCGAAAGCTCTGTACAAGGTGGGTGCCGCGCGAACACGAGCTCACAGTCGACCAAAAACAACAACGGATCGAATCGATTATTCTAAGCAGTATTTGGAACCGTTCAATCCTAATAAATCCGAATTTTTGTGTTTAAGTCGATATGTGGCGATGGATGAAACATGGCTCCATCATTTCACACCGGAGTCCAATCGACAGTCAGCCGAGTGGACTGTGGATTGCACGTGATGAACGGACTCCAAAGCGTGGAAAGACGCAAAAGTCGAGTCGGCTGACAAGGTTATGGTATCAGTATTTTGGGATGCTCATGGTACATATAATATTCATTGACTGTCTTAATAAGGCGAAAACCATAAACAGCGACTATTACGTAGCGTTATTAGAGCGTTTAAAAGACGAAATTGCCGAAAAGCGGCCTCATTTGAAGAAAAATAAAGTGCTGTTTCATCAAGACAACAAGACAATACACCGTATCACATGAATTGGGCTTCGAATTGCTTCCGCATCCACCGTACTCTCCAGATCTGGCCCCCAGCGACTTTTTTCTGTTCTCACACCTCAAGAGGGTGCTCGCTGGACAGAAATTTCGCACCGATGAAGAGGTAATCGTAATCGCCGAAACTGAAGCCTATTTTGAGGCTAAAGACAAATCGTATTATACAAATGGTATCGAAAAATTGTATGACTGCTATAGTCGTTGTATCGCCCTCGAAGGGGACTATATTGAATAATAAAATCAAATTCTATCAAAAAGAAAATTTTTTTCTATGCTATCCTACGAACTTTTCAGTCCGCCTGTTTATTATTCTCATTCAAACATTTGCAAAACATGCTGTTTGTTGAGTTGTTACTTATTAACTGCCTCCCATTCCCCATCATACCATCATAAAAAGGATTATCTCAAATTTCTCGACTGTACAGTTTTAATTGGTCAAATAAAGTGGTTGCCGATTCATTTCTTTTTCTCTTTGATACGCGTGCAAGAACCGCACAAAAGGGGATAGATAGAGAGAGATGACGAAACAGGGAATAGCTGCAAGTTGCTTGTATTTCTACGTTATACGAGATTAGTAAAACAACCTAGACAGCGCGGCGTGATGTTGTACTTCCCTGGGGTTTCCCAGAGCTGGGCTTTAGTTTTATCGGTTGGCAGGCTTGCTGTATAAGGGATGTAGTCCGCCGCGTGGCGCGCCGTGGCTAGAATGAAGGGTGGAGATGACGAAAGGGTAAATTCCTCCCCGAAACACTTCCGCGTATACGTGTTATCCTACATTGTACATTCATTGGAAATTACAATTGCTTTTCCGAATAACAAAATAAATTATACAATGTAGAAAAGAAATTTTTATGATATGAGTTTGGAAAATAGTGTAACAAAACGTCAAAATAAGTTTTTATTTTTGTCCTAATACCTTCCATCTAGAGTATTATATCAGAATAAATTATTGTAGACAAAGATTCCTCTAGAAAACATTATCCCACATGTATTTCGATTAACATTAAGAACGGGGATCAAAAGTCATCAAATTTTTAGAAATATTTATAAATTTCAACTATTTAATTGACACCTATTTAGAAACTTTTATCCAATCAATGATAAACTTATTTTAACAGCTTTAATAGTGAAACATTAAGTTATCTTTCAAAGAGACACGAAATGCTTCATTAACGATTTTAGGGTGAGACTGTATTACTAATGATTTTTTATAGACTGACACAAGTTAAAACATGGCTTTGCACTGTCTGCCCTTAAAAATATGTTTTTTGTCGTCATGAATCCTAAATAAGTAAGGGTAAGTCTATGCTCTTGGCAGAAGCTAAAAAAATATTAGAGATACTTAGTTTTTTGATCGATTTGATTCAAGTATCAGAAATTATGCGATTGGAAACTGATACATCTCAACTAAAGCCCTTTTTATTACTTATTCGGGACTCCTAACAATAAAAACATATTTTAAGCTCCCAATTCTTCAATTTATGTCGTTTATGACGTCTCGTGAACTTTGGTGAGTCTGCTATGACGAAGTGAACTGAATAGCTCACAAAACGTCATAGCAAAATAAAACACACAGGACTGAAATCTAAAAAATAATAAGAGGAAAGAAATTTGCTTTTAAATGTACTTTTAATGTATTTAACAAGAATAATGTATGATAAAGGGCTAACAACCCGAAACACATATAGAGTGATTCCCATTAAACTTTAAAATATTTAAAAGCATTTTTTTTCCTATTATTATTTCAAAATGTTTCACAAAATTATAACACAAGAATCGATATCTATTACTAAAAAATAAATGGTACTTAAATGACATGAAATATTTTCTGAATGAATTAATCTAAATTAATTTCTATAATAATAATGAACTTTAAATTAAAACACAGAATAATTTCACCAACTTTTTATTGAAAACTCAGGAAAGAGTAAATCTTATACTAAAGCTTAAAACTACGACAGCTCTATTTATAATTAGATGTTAAGAAGAAGTAGTTATTAAAACTTAATTCTATTTAATTATTTACAATATTCTTATTTTGTGAAACAGCCTTTTTAATTTCAAGATTCTCTAAAAGAGACAGTTTGCTCCTTTTGTTTTCCCCATTATGAAGGACTTTAATGTTGTCTAAAACTAAATTATGATTAAGCGAGGTACAATGTTCTGAGAATCCAGATTTATTGTCCTTTTATTAATATTATGGACCTGTTCTTTTATTCTTAAGTTAATGGCTCTACTACTTTTACCAATATAAAAAGCATCACAAGTGTTAGATTGGATCCTATAAATACCACTTTTTTGTAAAACATCAATTTTAGGTTTATATTTAGATAAGAAATATTTTAAATTATAGCAATTATTTTCTATCAAAATTACATTCAATTTCTTTAAAACATGTTTAAATTTGTTACTAAGCGAGTTAATAAATTTGACAGAGGCGTAAATAGTATTTTGTGTGACAAGGGTATTATTAGATGCGGTATATAGTAATTTACAAGTGATGTTTTTTTGTTTGGAAGATAAGAGTTTGTCTATAACTGAGGGGTGAAAATCATTATTTACGGCGATATGTTTTATGGTGTTCAGTGCTATTTTGAAGTGGAAGTTTGATAGAGGAATATTTAAAAGTCTATTTAACAATGAATGGAAGACAGCAAGTTTTGTATGTTTAGGGTTGTTAGAGTTAGCCGGAATTGTAGTGTCTATAAAAGTGGGTTTTCGAAATATTTTAAATATTAGTTTATTATTGAAATTGGTTATATTTAAGTCTAAGAAACTGATGCTGTGTTTAATTTCTTCTTCCATTATGAATTGGATATTATTGTCGATCGTATTTAGGAAAACTAGGAATTTATCTAATTGTCGCTGTATACCTCTTCATATACAGAACACGTCGTCAACGTATCGTTTTCACGTAATGATGTTGTTGATTAAATGATTATTTGAAGAGAACAATAAGTTTTCAAAATGAGCTAAATAGATCTCTGCCAGTACTGGAGACTCCCCACTACTTCTTGTTAACATCTAATTATAAATAGAGCTGTCGTAGTTTTATGCTTTAGTATAAGATTTACTCTTTCCTCTGAAAATGGTCGCGTGACCGAAACTTGTCAGGAGTTTTCAATAAAAAAAAAATTGGTGAAATTATTCTGTGTTTTAATTTAAAGTTCATTATTATTAAAGTATGTTTTACAATAAATGCACCCCCCGCAGTTTTAAGTGTATTAATTTCTATAAACACTTTTTCTCCTTTTTCCATCATATTTGTTTTCACTTGAAGATTTAAATGTATTTTTATAATATATAATAGATTAATAATAGCTGTTGATAACAGGAAATAATTGATTGATGGATTAAAACAATATCGGCAACCCGGAAGTAGATATTAATTCTTCGTTATCACTGTACCAAGAGACTTTCATCTCAAAATAGTCAAGATTTATATACAAAGAAAGATTATGTGGCAAAAATCAATGAAAAATGATTGAGGAGTTTTAGGGGGATTGTAGTGTGGAATTTCCACGTGTCCTGGGGTTATAGAGCCCGCTGCCTCGCGAACTGGGGGATGATCAGGTGAATGACCGAGAGCAACCCAGACCGACGGTGGCAGTAACGTCGGCGAGACGGCGACGCCGACGCCAACGACGCTGATCGCGATGACGGCAACGTTGAGGGTGGTGGCAGTGAAAATCGATCTTTTCGGTCGTTTCTGCTGCACCCGGCTTGCGCAATGCGCATCCCCAGAGTTGAGGGAAGATACATACAACCCGGTCAAAGCTCTACTACCACCAACACGGAACAACGATAGATACATACACGCACACACACACATATATACACGTATATATATATATATATATATATATATATATATATATATATATATACATATGTATTTTAGCGAACAGGTACGGATTTAACATTTTCCAAGGTTGCTTCCGGGTTCACATTACGTCGTCGACCTTCCCGAGAAAAATGGAAACTCGCAGGCCTCCGGTTCTTAACCCTTGACCCGTTCCAACCCAAAAAACCTCTGTCATACAATAATAATAGGAAACACCCTCTCTTGTTCTTTTTCTTTTTCTTCTCTACATAATTTCACGAATAGCAACGTTAAAAAGTTATGGTCAATAAAAATTATGCAAACAGGAAATAAAATAACCAGGATTAGCTGTAAAATCATAAATTTAAATAGAAGAGGGTAGTGGAAAGCATATCTAGATTATTTTCACTTTATTTCTATAGGGATGCAAACATAATATTCCAAAAGTATCAGCAAAATGCATTAATGCTTCGACAAATCGATGTTTATTGTTTCAGTAATGTAATATAACAGATTTATGTTTATGAAATGAAATGAAAAATCCGGTAAAATTTTATTGAAACTGTAAAAAGGTAAGAAACAAGCAAATAAATCATTGTTGAAACTAGTCAAGTGGTTTTCAATTCAATTTTGTTACTACGTACTTACTTATTGTAAATTTTCACTAATTGATTTTGATTTTCGATTCTTACAAAAAACTCATCAATAATCGTGATATAAAAAATAGATTCAAACGCCTTCAAACCCTACAAACAATGTTTATTGGTACAACCAAGTGTATACATTTCGACTACGAAGTAGTCATTTTCAATGGTTATAGTAAGCTAAGATTAAGAAAAGATTATACCTAAATATATTCTAATTTTTAGATTATTCAATATCCATATGGACGAAGAAAATTTCAAAAAAGAAAAAAACTATATTTACAAAACTGCACTTCAATATAACTTTAAAACAAATAAAATTAATAAAATCTTTTCAAAACAACAAAAACAAAAAATTTTGAAAGACAATACAACTTTAGATAAAATAAAGGAGAATAAAATAAGACGTAAATTCAATTATCATACTGAGTTTAATAGACACATAAAAAAAACTTTGTAAAAAATTAGAAGTAGAACCAGTTTTTAGTAATCAAAAATTAAAATTAGGTAGTGTCCTTGGAAATCCAAAAGACAAAGATAACAAAACTTTAATGTCAGGAATTTATAAAATTAATTGTTTAGAGTGTGGTAAAGTTTACATAGGCTTAACTAAGAGAAATCTAGACATACGTTTAAAAGAACATCTGTACCGCCTAAAAAAAAACAATTCCGAAAAATCAACAGTTGCATACCATGCCTTAAACACCGGACATAGTATTCCAGGATTCTTTGATGAATTTTGACCTGCCGTTCACCAACAACCCCCTGTTCAATAGTCTTCAATAAGTTATAGGTAGTTTTGTAGAATAGATTTAGGTATAATATTTTCTTAATCTTAGTTTACTATTACCATTTAAAATGACTACTTCGTAATCGAAATGTATACATTTGGTTGTACCAATAAACATTGTTTGTAGTGTCTGTTATAAGGCGTTTGAATCTATTTTTTATATTATTCACACTACAAGTCACTCGTGAATAATCGTGATACAAAAATAAGCACAAAAAATATATATGCATTATTTGCACTATAATTTATGAATGAAGAACAGTTATTTTCTAATTGTTTAAATTTACAATAATTTTACATAAATGTTTTATCAGATAAGTACCTATACAATTCTTAGACAACCAACCTTAATGCCAGAAATAAAATAAAAGCGACATTGTCTTCTGCTTGTTTTTTTTTTTTCGCGGTGCATCGGGAAATGCTCCCGTAGGTACTTTCCCGCCTTACATCCACAAACAGATCAATACAGAGAGAGCTAAGAGAGCGCACCTTGAAACTTTTCGATTTTCCTGTTACGTCGCGTAAATGTATATCTGTATATATGCGCTGCAGTCGCGTACAGGTACGGCTTTAACTTAATTTTCACGCGATTTCCTGATATCGCCGCAATACAGGATGAATACGAACACATTTTCATTTCGTTTCCTGTTTTATTTGTATCGTCGAACCTCACGCAAAAATATAGCCATACATGTCACAAACAATCCACAATAAATCTATACATATAAATTAAACCTGAAGAAGGCTTAAACCAGAGGCGAAATGTAAGGCAATTGGAAGGACCTTCAAGTATCTGTACAATACAATTTTAAAGTAAATTTTTAATTTTAAATCTTTACCGTGTTGATAAAACAAAAATTTATATAATTTGATGCAATAAGTGAAAGGCGAAGACAAAACAACAAAATTCTTAAATTATATAACCTTCAGGGTCTCAAAAGTACAAAGGTTACCGTAATTTTATTATTTATCAGAAGTTATATTTATCTCTTTTTATTAGAATAAAATGGGGTCAATGAGATTCTTTTAACCTTTATGGTCAAAACAACACAAACAGAAGGTATTTAAAAAAGTAAAAAATGTATCACCAATTATTATTTATTGATCAATAAGCATGTTGTGTCCCTTGGACCACCAACTGCTTTATTATCATTGCAAGATGCGTAACGTTTTCACGTTCTAAATTTTGATTTTTAGCTCCTTTATTCATTTATTACCAGTTCCTTTCCTTTGTTAATTTAGTCTCGAATCCTTTGTATCAAATTTCTGTCATATTTATAACCATACGCCAATACGCTACAAAGTTTCAAATCCCACCTTCCTCACTTTTAACACCCATCATCATTGTTCTCATCAAATTTAACGACACCTCCATCCCTTTCCAACTTATTCTAAAATCTATACATAACCATTTTCTAAAAAGAGATCGTCACAAGCAATATCAATTCATATTAAACTATCTATCAGCTATATTTAACTTATATCAACCACCAATTTTGATTAATTAATAATATTCAAGCGGCAACTCAATCGTGACGCAACGCATCCTGGTAGTTGCTACCAGTATTATCCGATGTAAAAAGTGTAAATATACAGTGTGTCCCAGATTTGGGTTACATGTATGGCTATCTCACAAACCGTTATAGTTACAGGGTTGGTTAAATTAGAGAAGTTTTAGAAAATTTTGTTACCAATGTAAATCCGCTTTAAGATTTAAATTATCTTTTTTGGTTTTTGAAATAAACAAGGAAAACCAAAATGGTGCATTTTTAATTTTTACCCGTGGCTCGAAAACTACTGGTTCTATGATTTTATGGTTATCACATTATTAGAGCACTTTTATTAGAGGAATCTAATGAAAGCAAAAGTATTTTTCTAGCTTCATTTGTTTTTGAGATACTTACATAAACTTTTAATTTTCTTATGGACGTCATATTGGATTTTTGCACTTTTGGAGAGAGCTCGTTAAGAGCTTTTCATCGGTGTACCACAAGCTTGGGTTATTCTTTTTTAAAGGTCTAAAATCCGAAGTTATTTTATTTATAAAGTAGGCGATTATGCGTGATGGCCGCCATCATAAAGCAATTGTTTTTGGGTACCAATTTAAATCTTAAGGTGGATTTACGTTTGTAACAAAATTTTCTAAAACTTCTCTAATTTAACCAACCCTGTAGCTATAACGGTTTCTGAGATAGACATACATGTAAGTCAAATCTGGGACACACTGTATGTAGATATACAACACCTGCACAAAGACTTTAATTCAAACGACTTACAAACGCTACTTCAATCAAGATTCAACACAAATACCTGGACTTCATAAAGTTGCAGTCCAGGACGATTCATAGCGAATCAAAACAAGGCATAAAGATACAAACATACCATGTACACAGTGGTGATGGTATAAATTAGTTCTGATGTTTAAATTATATCAAATAATTCCACCTCTGATATTTGTTGTCTTTTGTCGCCGATAATGGTCAATAACAATAAAATTACAAATTTAGTTGAATTAGAATTTGGGTAATTTGATAAACGAGACACGGAGACAACGATCCATCTTGATAAAGTGGACTGTTTGGTTGTAACGGTTAAACATGCCACTCAAGCCATTGTAGGCAATACCTACGATAATCGTAATCAGTGGGAGGGTTGCTAAAATTCGGTTAAACGAAATTTCCGGGTTCATTTACCGTTCCACTTTCTCCTTTCGGGAATCTAAAGTGACGAGGTGGAAGTATCAAAACACCCTGGTCAACCTAATTTTCCGGAAACTAATGTCATGTAACGTATACGGCAGATTTTGTTACGTAAACCACTTTATCAGAAAGCCACGGAACATTTTCATAAATTCTATTCACGTATTTGTACATTTGTACACATTTATTGGTATTTTGGCTACACAATTATACGAGGGTGGTCTGAAAAGTTTCCAACCATAACGTGAAGATAGCAGCACTCGTCAATAAAAGCTAGCGAATGTAGTTGTACATCTCTTGACAGGTACTCACCACAATTTCAGCTATTCAGTTGTTTGACAATCGTTTGACTGAGTCGATGTGAGTGTTTATGTGAAAATGGAAAAAATCGAATATCGAGCTGTCATTAAATATTTGTGTTTGAAAGGCAATACGCCTACGTAAATCAAAGTTGAGTTGGATTCTGTATACGGGGACTCTGCACCATGATTTACCACAGTGAAATTTTGAGCAGCTGAATTTAAACATGGCCGTACCGGCTTGGGAGCCGATGAACGTTCGGGACGTCCAAAAACAGACACCACTGATGATAACATCGCTTAAGTTCACCAAATGGTGCTAAACGACCGTCGAATTAAAGTGAGAGAGATAGCAGAGGTTACGAATATGTATATAGAACGTGTTTGTCACATTTTGAATCAAGATTTAGGCATGAGAAAGCTGTCCGTGCGTTGGGAGCCACGTTTGCTCACGTTAGATCAGAAACGTATTCGAATGAACATTTCGAACGCTCTGTTGGCGCAGTTTAGACGCTATAAACCGGAGTTTTGGCACCGATTAATAACTGTAGATGAAACTTGGATACACCATTATATGCCCGAAACAAAAATACAGTCAAAACAGTAGACTGCGAGGGGAGAAAAGAAATAAAAACTGTTTTTTTCGGCTGGGAAAGTAATGGCGACTGTTTGTTGGGATAGTCATAGAGTTATGTTAATCGATTATCTTCAAACAGCAAAAACCATCGCAGAAGCATACTACGCACGATTACTTGACAAGCTGAAGGCAGAAATTGCGGAAAAACGACCATATTTGCTGAAATAGAAAATCCTGTTTCACCAAGACAATGCACCGTCTCACACCTTAGCGAAAACCCATGAACTACGGATTGAACTGCTTGACCATCCTCCTTACTCACCATATCTAGCCGCAACTGACTTCTTTTTGTTCCCTCACCTAAATATTGCTCTCGGAGGAAAGAGATTTTCATCAAATGGGGGGGGGCAAGCACCTTCGTGAACAATTAACAGGCGGGCTGAAAAGTTCGTAGACTAGCATAGAAAAAAATATTTTTTTTTGATATAACTTGATTTTATTATTCAATATAGTTCCCTTCGAGATCGATACAACGATTATAGCGGTCATACAATTTTTCGATGCCATTTTTATAATACAATTTGTCTTTAGCCTCACAATAGGCTTCAGTTTCGGCGATACGATTACCTCTTCATCGATGCGAAATTTCTGTCCAGCGAGCATCCTCTTGAGGTCTGAGAACAAAAACAAAGTGGCTGGGGGCCAGATCTGGGGAGTACGGTGGATGCGGATGCAATTCGAAGCGAATTCATGCAATTTTGTCATCGATTTCATTGATTTGTGACACGGTGCATTGTCTTGATGAAACAGCACTTTATTTTTCTTCAAATGAGGCCGCTTTTCCGCGATTTCGTCTTTTAAACGTTACATAATAGTCGCTGTTTATGGTTTTTCTCTTTTTAAGATAGTCAATGAATATTATCCCATGAGCATCCCAGAATACCAGAATAATGATGCCATAACCTTGCCAGCCGACTTTTACGTTTTTCCACGCTTTGGAGTCGATTCATCAAGTGCAGTCCACTCGACTCGACTGACTGTCGATTGGATTCCGGTGTGAAATGATGGAGTCATGTTTCATCCATCGTCACATATCGACGCATTTGACGATTCGGATTTATTACGATTTAACAGTTCCAAACACTGCTTAGAATCATCTATTCAATCGGTTGTTGTTTTTGGTTGATTATGAACTCGCGTGGCACCCACTTTGACACCCACACAGATCTTTCGCAAATCCAAATCTTCATTCATTATATGACCAACACATTCCTTTGATATCTTTAGGGTCAGGTTTCAGCTATCTCAATCAACTTCACTTTACGATTATAAAAAATTATTTTGTGGACTTTTTTGATGTTTTCGTCCATAACAGCTCATTTCGTGTCATTTAAATTTAGCAAACCACTTTTCTACGGTTGATTTTCCTGATGCAAAGTCCAAAGTCTGAATAATGTTTATCAAGCCAAACCTTTGTTTCAACAGTACTTTTTTCGCCAAAAAGCAATGCTTCATTAACACACGAATTTCCTTTTTATCCATTTTTTCAAAGTAACAAAAGTTATTTCACTATAAATGCTATAACTCAGATACTAATAGTAACTAAATAGTAACTAACAGCTGTCAAATTATACACGCGTCTTTTGAAGGTTAGGCCTAACTAAAAATCCTATGGATTTGATACTAGTAGCGCCATCTATGGGTCAGCCTACGAACTTTTAGCCCGCCTGTTATTTTGCAGAGAAAAACGCCGAGTACAATTTGGATGGGTTGAAGAGATAGGAGCATCGCTGGGAGAAGCGTGTAGATTTACAAGGAGACTATGTAGAATAATAAAAAACAAAAAAAAATCACTTATATCATTATTAGGTTGGAAAATTTTCAGACCACCCTCGTATATATTTTATATATGTATTTATTAGAACGGTGAACGATCTTAACATTTCGGAGTTGTAAATTTGAATATTATTAAATAAATACAGACGGCGTCGTGAATGCCATCTGTACATATTTGCTACTTAATGCAGTGATGTTGAACAAGGTCCTTTTCTAATAATGATATCGACTTGTTAAACTAAACCCACCGTATAGCTACGCTACATCTACCTGGTAGGCACGCAACCAGATCGATGAAAAATAAATTTATTTTTGTTGTGAATATTCTTCTTTAAACAATAAAGAAGAAAAATAAGTGGAAGAGATATAAGTTGTATAATATATTCTTGGAAATTTAATTATTAAAATTCAGAGCAACTTTTAAATTCGAACACGAAATGCTGGACACGTTTCATCTTTCCGATGGCCTTCAAAGTCCTACACCAAATCGTTTGGCTTTGTAATAAAAAGTACTTTTCGAATATTAAAGTCAAAGGAAACTTGAGAAAATATCTTACCACTTAACGAAATTGTTTTTCAGAAAAATTCTCAGGAGCACAACATCACATCCGAACAAATAAAGTGGTGGAGAATGAAAAAGATACGTTTTTACTGACAATAAGAAATCATTATTTAGTATTCAATGCTAAACACTTTTAATAATTGTATTTTAATTTTTCTGCTATCTATGTTTTTCTTTTAAAATATTTTAATGAGTAGAAATTTATAAATCCCTTACAAAAAGTATAATAAAATACATTTATCTCGTGGCTTCAAAAGCATATGGCAATTTATTCACCCTTTTTCATGTCCTCGCATGAATTATGTGGGGTTTTCCAAAATTAGTAACCCCAACGGATAAAAAACGGATTTTCTATATACTCACAAACATTCACACATTGACGGATGCATGGATCAAAAGGCTTACGTATTAGTCGAAAAAATAATGATTTTACAGTTATTTAGGGGATGCAGAAAACAAAAAAGTCTTTGTGTTTGAAGGATTACAAATCACAAAGAGTTTTATCAACAAAAAAAAAAGAAACAAAGAAAAACAAAACTAAAAAAGTATTGATTGGCCCTTAAGAATTATTTATTTATAATGTGTACGTTTCATACTTGATCTTGTAGGGAAAAATCCATAAATTTACAGTTAATTTTCATAACATAAACAATGTTAAGGTCAATTAATAACAATGGCCGCAATAAGGACTGTATAGTATGAATAATAACAAGTGATCAGCTTATGATAAAGTTGATCACAGGCATTTTATGTAAATTACAATTTCCTGAAAAAGAATTTTAAAGAGTTGTACATAATTAATTTTCAAACTACACACAAAGGAATACAATACGTAGTTCAAAATAAATATTACCTTATTTTCTTAAACGTAAAGCAATACCCAATTTATTTTCTATTCATTTTGTATTGATAAAACAAAAACATAACTTTTATCGTTACGGTTTAAGTTTATTGTGTATTCTATTCCTATATGTACAATATTCTTATAAACGTACGTAAGGGTTGGGAAAGTAAAAATAAACGTTAGCATTCGCAACCCCTTTGTCGGCTAGGACCAAAAGTGAATTATTTCTTTAAAATTTATAGAAATATGTACCTGTAGTATAAAAAAAATTGTTGACAAAAAGGTTTCGAATATATTTCTATAAAGCAGGGTTTTTTAAGTTGATGGGCTATTAGAAGTGTATGAATTAGTGGAATGGATACAATTCTGGAACTTAAGCTCACCTGGTTATTGTTTATGCCGCTTCTTTTAAAAATATTTTCAAGTGCGATTTACATCCGGTAATACATGACATACTTTTTTTACATTTTCCGATAGAAAATCTGAATTCATGTATATTTTATAGGAGGCACTATCCCGAAAATATTGATGGATTTTGAGTTATTTTTTTTTCAAAATTTTTTGACATTTGCACGTTAACATTTAAAAAACCGCAATTCAATTAATTTTTGAGATTTTGCTTTAAAGCTCGTAACAATTATTTATAACTATTCACATTATCGAAAAAAATTTGTGGTGTTTAACTAAAATGTACAGGACAAAACTGCCTTCCTGTCTGACCTATATATACTCCCATAGTTTACTAAATAAACCCCTGAACCCGATCTCTTATCATTTGTATCCTTATTATTTTTAAGTAAGTTATCAAAAGTATTTTTCGATTGAAATGTAGTTTGGATATTAAGAAAAATACTGAAATTTTTGGTGTTTCATTTCCACCAGTTACTCGTGCTGGAAAGCGGGCAGTCCCTCCGACCTACACTGTAGTGCAAAGCCGGAGGGTAGGGCGCAAGCCTCTCTTCAGCCTCCTTTCAAGAATCGTGGGAATGGGTGGATGGTGTGGTATGGTTAGAGAGAGAGAAAGATGAAACGGGCGAAATGAAAAAAAGAAGAGCAGTGAAAGATTATCTGTAGAAAATATTACTGCCCCAGAATTTGCCTATGTGATTCAAGGAAACCATTAAAAACTTGGACCAGGGCAGCCGGACCCGGAGTAAATCAAATAATAATATGTAAGTTAAAATAAGTTGCTAAAAAGTATTTATTGGTCAGACAGGAAGGAAGTCTTGCAGAAGGATAAAGGAACACCAGGATGCCTTTACTAAAAATAAGAATCATCCACTTATGCTAAACATCAATCCGATTTTAAATTTAAATTCTTGCACAAAGAAAATAAGGAATATAAATTAAATCTTCTCAAATTTTTCGAAATCAACCACTATAATCACCTTAAAGTTATCCTTAATGAGTAATTAGAGATTATTTTTCCCCTACTTCATGATTTTGTATATATATTTCGCTACTGTTTATGCTGTGTAGATTTCATCACCCGATTAAATCCTTGTAATGTGAAACTATTTATCGGGAAGTTATTAAAATAGTTTGTTAAACTTGTGATAGTTATAATACGAGGGTAAATCAAATATAAACGGTAATTTTGTAAAATAAATTTATTGATTAATGGTACATACAAACTAAACATTTAACATTTTTCAATGTAGTCACTTCCGTGCTTTTGCCACCGATTTCGAATTGGAAGCTTGAATATTCCTTCATTGAGGGCGAGTTGTCATGGCCAGCTTTTGATTGTTTCTTGGGCGCAAACAACAAGTAAATTACGTGCTAAGCTAAATAGTAAAATTACCGTTTATATTTGATTTACCCTCGTAATATCACACCTAATACTCAAGACATTTTCTTTGCGTCATCTATATAGTCTATAAGATGTATTAATAACAATGAACAATCCAAAAAATAATGCAACAGAAGATTCGATATAAACCACGCCTACAAGCTGTAAATTACATGGTGTTACATGTAATCACGTGGGATGAATGTATTATGAATATCTTCATATGATGCATTGATGCATAATATACGTTCCAGCTTATTTGCTGAACGAAAACTAAATATTTTGTAATTACCACACGTAAAGGTTTAATAAAAATATGAGTACATATTCTGTTATTACTAAACAAGCAAAGCTATTTTTATCAAATCTGTGATAAATACATTACTTATGTTGCTCGATTGTAAGTAATAATAATAAAAAATTCATGAACTAAACCATTTAACAAATTAATCCTCTGCAATGTTAACAACAGCATTACCCAAATTTTCGTTTGATTCTAATTATGTTAACACATTCAATACAATATTAAGTTGTAAATATGTTTACAAACCTATTTTTGTTTTCTTTCCAAAGCAAAAAACATTCACATATAGTTGGTGTTTATTAGGAGTATTAGGATGAAGTGTTTGTTTCTGTTTTCAACTAATAATTGACCGTTCGTAAAGATTCTGCGGTTGGATAATTGTGAAACATATTGATTAATAAAATAAGATGAATGATAAATGCTTTTTTGTGTTTCAACAGAAATTTTTTCAAAACTCTACAACTGTTTCGGTAAATTATGCCTTTATCAAGAGTACTATATAAAAACTATTAGTAAAACAATTGTAGAGTTTTGAATAAAATTCTTTTGAAAAATAAAAAAACATTTATCATTGATGTTATTTTATTAATAATTGATCTTTTGGTATAGATTAAAATAGAATAAATGCTTTGATTAGAAGAGGTCCGTATTCAGGACATTTTTAACAAGTTTTCTTTCTAACTCCAACATGATATAATAACAAATTTGAAAATGCCTAAAGTGGTAATGCTTCATCTTTAAAACTATAATCAAATGGCATTGGAGTTATCGCAATTTGTTTAGTACACACTATTATGATCAAATTTATCTTTTATAATTTGATTGTTACACAGAATATTATTTAATTTTTGTTTGTTTATAACATTGACTTTTAAATCTATTTTAATGAGCATATGTTTTAGATAGTTGGTGTCTGCTGTGTATACATTACACAAAGTTTTAGGAAAAAGTATTTTTTATTTAATTCCATTACTTACAAAAATGTTTCAAAACTAATTTACCATTGAAAGTTCTAAGCAGACACAAGAAAAAGTTAAAAATTTCAAATATCCTTATTTGATTCAGCACTTCAGCCAATGAACCCCGTGTTTGTGGGATATTATTTTATAACCCTTTAAAGATATTTCTATAAAGAACAGAGACGTAATTATAATATGGACCGAGCGTAAGCAATATTCTCTGTACTAGAAAATGATGTACTTTGGGTATGCAACCAACAATGCTCATTCAGGGACACATTTAAGTTTCCCATACGCTAATATTGATATTAAAAAGTCATTTTCTTCAAAATGTTTGCTGCAAACAACACACAACTAAATGTTTTGACTGTGTATAACTTTCACGCCTTATTGCGTTCAACCATTTTTTTTTTAATTCAGGATCCTTAGGGAACCTTCGAATAAATTACAAATGTATCAGTGTGTCTTATGTTTAAATTGTACTTACACATGAAATGAAATGGAAGAACCTTTAGAACTCTTTTCACGGAAACCGTATGCACAACAATATGTAACCATATTTTTCTAATATTAAACTAGTTTTATATTACTTTAACAAAAAATAGTTCATAAAAGTGTTCACAAAACCCTATGTACAAGAAAAATAGTGTCGCACAACATTTATTTGAAATAACTACACTTAAAACTTCAACTGCCTCAAACTTTCTGAGTGATGTTACGAACGTTCTTAATAATTCTCGCGTTTCTGTCCCTTAATTCGCAAAATGTGTTGCCTACCCAAATAGTACCACTTTATAAATACAAGGCGCAGTCTGGTTATAATCACGTCTCTGATAAAGAAGAACCGAAATAGTTATTCGTATAAATTCCTACAAATAAATAAAGACGCATGTAAACCAACCTTTAGAAATTTACAGTTCTGTTCTAAATATTATTCTCTAGAAAGCGGATTCAAGGTGAACATTGAACTTATTCAAGTTGCGTCATCTCGTATCTTTTCAAGTTTACAAACTGGGATACGGTATCGTGAAACGTGCGGTTATCAGTAATTCGAGTGAAACAATAAAAACAATTGTCTGCTTAAATAATATTGCAGTAGTGGTTTGTTGTCGGTACAGTAATAACATTCTGTGAATATGGCAACTCAAAAATTCGATTCGAATTGTATGACTTTAACCAGATTTGTATTAGCACAACAAAAAAAATATCCCGAAGCTACAGGGGATCTAACACAACTTTTGACAGCGTTGCAAACTGCTGTAAAGGTTGTTAGTTGTGCCGTTAGAAAGGCCGGAATAACACAACTGTAAGTTAGACCAATTTACCTACAAAATATTTTCAAAAATAATTACCGGTTACCATAAATTATTGTAAGGTGTAAATATATTTTTTGACCTCACAATATCAAAGTATTTCAGGGGGTGGTAATGCGCACTCTTACAATTATAATAAATAAAAACACTGCTTAATTTCCACACTTATTTAATGAAACCTGTACAATTGTTTCGTTACCTTGTAGCTTCTTCAGAAGGTAACAGTGACAGGTAACATTCACTGTTACCTTCTGAAGAAGCTACAAAATCTAAAGATTTCAATAAATAACTGTCAAAATTAAGCAGTGTTTTTATTTACTAAAGTCATGAATTTCCATCAAGTAAATGTTGAATCTATTAATTATAAACATTAATGTGTATGTACCATTTATATCTGTAAATAAATAGGTAGTTTTATTAATAAAAATTATCCTTTTTCTTCACGAACTAATTTAAAATTGATTAGTGACAAAAAACGTTAATTTTTATCATAAAAATATTATTATTTTGAAGAATATTGTGATCATATAAGAAAATTCCACTGTTACTTCTCGTTAGATAAATAATTAATACCATGTCAAAGTTCAACTTTATAAAAAAAAAACAAGTATTTTGTAATATATTTATATAATTATACTTCATATTTATATGTACACAGCATTCTTTTTTATAATCTCGACAGATAAATAAAATTGGAGTGTCTGTTTGTAATATTAAAATAACCACTTATTATTATTTTTTACAATTTTAGTCTGTCTATCTGTCTGTCTGTCTGTTCCAGCTAATCTATGAAACGGTTGTACCGATTTTGACGGGACTTTCACTGGCATATAGCTAATCTAATAAGGAGTAACTTATGCTACTTTTATTTTAGAAATTAATTATTATTATTAACAAATAGTTATTAATTTCTAAAATAAATTATTAATTTCTACAATAGCAGTAGCCTAAGTTACTCCTTATTACAATAGCTATCTGCCAGTGAAAGCCCCATCAAAATCGGTCCAGCCGTTTCAGAGATTAGCCGGAACAAATAGACAGACAGACAGACAGACAAAATTGTAAAAGCGCCTCCAGCCACTTAATATCACAAAGGCTACATGTCGCACGGGCTCAGAACGCGCGAGCGGGCTATTGTAACGGTTGTGTCTCAAAGAATTCATTAAAAAAAAATTAAATAACCTTTTTGTTAAATTCCACGCGGGCACAGCTAGTTTATAATAATTATGAAAGCGACATAATGAATTAAGCCTGAAAGTTTATTTTTTGTTTTATTTAAAATATTTAGACGAAAGTGCACATTGAATAAATTGTAATATCTACATGATAAAACTTTACAAATACATATATAAAGAAATAAAAACAAGTTTCATTTGATAATCATTTGGAAAAAAGTTTTCTAACTGTACTTTATTTTGTTTTTCTTTTTAATATCAAGTTTTGGTACTGTAGGAGAAACTAACGTACAAGGGGAAGAAGTTAAAAAGCTAGATGTCCTGTCTAATGACCTTTTCATTAACATGCTCAAATCTTCGTTTACAACATGTCTTTTAGTTTCAGAAGAAAACGATAACGTTATTGAAGTAAGTCACTCGTAAAACTAATATTTCTTCTTTTTTTTCAGAAAATGTAATCTTTTTTCTCTTTAAACAATTTCTATATAGATTTGCCGTAATTATAAGTCCTTCTACTAATCCTCAATTCTATACAACGAAATTTATTCTAACAAAAACAAAAATATTGACTTTAAACAAAGCTAACAGCTTAACAAAGAACCACTTGACCCCTTAGCCCTGAAATAACACAAACAATAATACCCTTCCATCCTTTTCATCCCTGTATTGTATCAGTCTTCTAAATTTAAGCCTTTAGTGCCTTAAAGTGTCTTATAACGCATTCATTAATTATATTTCCAATATTTTTCGCATTATTTGCAGACGTAAAACAAAATTAAATAATTAATTGACAATTTATTCTGTTTCTAAAAACGTGTATTTGCGCCTTTTAAAGGTTGAAACACACCAGCATGGTAAATACATGGTCGCATTTGACCCATTGGATGGTTCGTCCAACATTGACTGTTTAGTATCGATAGGGTCAATTTTTGCAATTTTCAAAAAGGAGACTCCGGGCGAACCCGTAAAACAAGACATTCTTCAACCCGGAAATAAAGTTGTAGCAGCCGGATATGCTCTATATGGAAGTGCTACCATGATGGTTCTAGCATTAGGAGACTCAGTAAATGGATTTATGTTGGACCCATCGATCGGCGAATTTATACTCAGCGATCAAAACATGAGAATACCAAACAGAGGAAAAATTTATTCCATTAATGAAGGCTATTTCCACCAATGGGACCCAGCAATTAAGGAATACGTTCAAAACAAAAAAGATCCCTCTAAAGGGAAACCTTATGGCGCTAGATACGTTGGATCCATGGTTGCTGATGTACACAGAACCATTAAATACGGAGGAATATTTTTATACCCTGCTACATCAGCATCCCCAAAAGGAAAGGTGAGCTACATGTCAATAAAAATAATTTTGCTATATCACTTCATCAATCGAGTATATTATGTGTATTAAATTTCATAAATATTGGTGAAAACTAAATTCAAATCGGGTAAGAAACACCTGAGTTTTTAATTTTTAAAGTTAGGTAATTTGCTAAAATAATTGGCGCCTGGCGCTAAAATTTTTGTTACCGCATTCCAATGGGCATTCCCCAAGGAAAAACAGGTATTATTTGACCGAATTTCCTACTGGCTATAATACTGGCGCCGCCAGTAGTCGCCAATCAGGTGTCTCGAAAATAAATGCACTTGTTGCATTCTTAAACGTAAGTTAGTCACGAGGTGCGCTTTTTCCGATGTACATCCTTCCTCCAAATAAAATATCTTATTTTTGTTATCATTTCAACTCCTATTACAACTACCATTTCGTTTACTGTATTCATTAAAAGTCCTTGTATATATATCGACAAAGTATCAATAAAAAATGAAAAATCATTATTAAGAAACCAGCGCAAAGTATAACAACTAATTTATTTGATTAATAATAAATATTTCTTACCTTACAATAAATATTTTTCTACGCCTGACAGTATAGGTTAAATTCTTATTTGGACGCCTGTTTTGTCTTCACCAAGATTATTTTCTGCTAGCACACGTTTAATTTACTTCACGACAGCAACTTATTTCTAAAAAATAACATACAAAAGTACAATCTCGAATTGACTTTTTTATAAAATTGTTCCATAAAAAATTATATTTAAATCATTTGTTTTTTGTCAAATATTATCTACTATAAATAAAAAATATAATTAATATTATATATATTAATTAACAGTTAATTTTACGTATGTTCCGTTGGCAACTTATATTTTTTAGATGTATATTTGTATTTCATCATATTATACATATATGTATGTGTTGTAAATTATAGAAGTTACTAAAGAAGATCAAAAATGTTCAAACACTAATTTCAACAAAGTCTAAAATATGCTAATAATAATACGCATGCCCTATTCATTTTAATTAACGTTTTAAATATAAACTAACAATCGAACTAATTACCTATGTTTTAGTCGAATTATTTTTCTTCGCAAACAACGCCGCACTAATATATTATAAATGGCCACCAAAACTTATAGCCAACCCGATCTTTCCACTAACAGAAATATCCTAGCACTGGGACTGCATACTTGATCAGATGCAGTAAATATTACGCTCACAATTAAATATCTAATACATAATTAACCCATTATCCACTGTTTTATTTTATCAATTTTTTCACAAGTTAGACTTGAAATTGTAAAGATTTACTTACTTAAGCAGATGAATTGACCATGCAGTCCACCTTATCAGATTGTGAAAGGTGATGGATGGATGACAAGGTCAGTCGAAATACCGGGCATGAGCAATTCGCATATGGAAATCATTAATATCGGAAATATAGATCAACCACCATAACTTCTACTTGATCGATATAAAATAGCACTATTGTAAAGGTGTTTCCAAAATTTTTACCTATTTTTTTTACGCCGTTTCTCCACTGTGATTATCATACTTTTAAGTTTAGGTTTACGAAAGGATAGACGAATAGACTGATAATAATAGCAGCCATTTTATATAGTTAAAAACAGATGTTGTTTATAAATTTTTAGTAACAACACACCAGTGGGTAGAAATGTTAAAACCCTAACGTAAAAGATATGCGCATAGCGAGATAAAATTTTCAAGGTGATTTAAAACGATTTTTTTTCTTCTTTATAGTTACGACTGTTGTATGAATGCATTCCAATGGCTTTTATAATAGAAAAGGCAGGAGGATCTGCAAGCAATGGTAAAATTCCGATTTTAGATGTACAACCCCAGAATATTCACGACAGAAGTCCCATTTTCTTAGGCTCCAGAGACGATGTTGCAGACGTTTTAGAATTGATAAAGAAATATAATGTTTCGTAAAATTATTTATGGAAATACCAAAATAAATAGAGTGTATTTTATTATGAGTTTTTTTTAAGTAATTTAATTTATTAACACAGCAAAATATTGTTTTAATTTTACTTTTCATAATTAATTCACTGGAGGATAGTTAAATATTTTGTTCATTTATTTATTTACTTTTATCTCTAACATTAAAGATGTTAGTTGTAGTTAGATGTCCTATAAGTAATATATATGTAAATAAACAATCCTCCTAAAGTATTTTGATCCTTACCAATTTGCTGTAGATTCTATCGTTTTTTTTTTTAATTAGCAGAAACATCGAATTTATTTTCATTAATTAGTTATAAAAAGCTTTTGTCTTGAATATGATGCTCATCAAAAACAAAAAATCAATAAATTTACTACAAAACCGTAAAGGTATTATTAATTATTAATATTAGCTCTTTATTTTTATTAATTGGTTACTTTAGACGATGATAAATAAAACCAGTTTAAATGATTATAATAATAAAATCACAATATTTATTTATAAATGGACACTCTTATGTACATATACAAATCACAATAGAAAAATACATTTCCTCTAACTACCATTTTAATCACAATTACGTAGCATTGGTGATAGTATTCGTGTGCGTCTTCGACAACCTGTCCACGTAATTAGTTTTATTTATAAAACCAATTCCTTCTCCAACTTTGACACGTTGGAATGGCGTCAATTTGAATTCAAAAGAGTCTGGAGCTTCGAAAACTAGTACAATCGTCGAACCCATTCGAAACTCCCCTACCAAATCGCCCTTATTGAGATTAATAGAAGTTCCTAAACATTTGTCATCTTTATTAATAAAGGGCTGTCTATATTTTGGCCTATTCGTTTGTAAAGCCTTGTCGAAATAGACTCTAACACTTCCAACATTTGTAGCACCTTTAAAATAAGAGAAATAGTCAGATAATAAAAATATTTTATAAATATGTAATAACAATTTAATTCTATTTAAATAAACTTATTATAATTACACTTATTTAGCATTATTTGAAATATATGGATACTTTAAATTATTTTATTCGAATTTTACTACCAAAAACTGTTTAAAAATGAATATTTCTTTAGTTTTAACTGAATATTCCTTAAATTTAATACTGTAAATATTCGTACCAACAGCTGCCATGGAAAAGAATCCATGTTCCCAATGCCCTAAGTACACTGCCCTTTCATTTATACAAAATAAACCTGGCAACCACCTTGCTATACTCGGGTTCACTGAGAGAAGTTGACCACAAAAATGACGTCTATGGTTTGGCTGCCAATTTACTGGTGAATGGAACCTTCAACAAAAATTTTCTTTTTTTTTTAATGAATCCTCGTTCTCTGTACTGGGTAAAATTTTCCTCCTTCAAAAGTTCCTAATATTTACCTACTTATGTCTTTATTTATTTATCCTATATTGTTGAATGAAATAATTTTATAAATTGCCTTTAAGAGAGTCAATCAATACAAAGACAGTTACATTTCATATCTTTTCAAAGGTTATCAAACATATACAGAAATACAGAACACACTGATCCCACCGTGATATCAAATTATTCTTATCGTCCCAAGACCCCAACGGAAGAGATAGCAAATACGATGAACTGCATAAGGTCATATATTCAAGAAAGAAAAAGTTAAATCGATTTAAAATAATTAAAATACTTACAAGCACAGGCAAGATGTATTAATTAATACAAACTGAAAATTTACTTAATAAAATAAATAACTAAGTGTTAACCATGAAGATTTGTTCACGGAATAAACTGTAATGAACATTTAATACATCAATACATTTTTGAGTTTTATTTGCCTAAAGGACAGAGATAATAATAAATTTAATTAAACACAACTTCCGCAGCTGTACTAAAATTCAATTCTTATATATTATTATAATATTCCCACATACTTAGTAATAATATGTAACAACCAGATTTATTTACAAATTAGTAATAATATATAATAAACCAGATTCTATCATAAATATAAACAAAACAAATATCATTACGTTAAAACTGACGTATTAAGTTCTTATCTACAATTTTGTAGATTGGTACAAGGTGGTAAAAACACGAAAGATTCAATAAATATTTATCATAAGTGACAAAAAAATATTTTGGTGGGGAACAGAAACAATAAAATGGGTCAAGTACAAAACACATTCTACAATCTTAGATTAAAAAACAAATATTTACGAATATATATTAATTATTATACGATAAATATCTAAGGCAATTAATATCTCTTTAATGTAATATGGTCCATTTGGGAATTTTGAATTTTTTGTGCTTTATGTAGCTCAATTTCGAGAAAAGAAATCAAAAGAGACGTGAACAAATTTAAGATTGAAGATGGTTTTTGTCGTTGTTTACCTGTGATAATCTCCAGGTGCTAAATAAATAACACAATGGTATAAGTTGTTTGGCAAATGAGGTTTATGAAACAAGGATTTTCTGTAATCACAATCTTCGTTATGATTTCGATTATTATTCCACGTGTTTTCGCCTAAGAAATTTTCTAGAGAGTACGTCACACCTTTCACCTAAAACGAAAACAAATATTTTTGATAAGAGACTTCTCGGGACCTGTTTTGTTTTGAACGTTTTTAGTAATTATTATTTATTCTTAGGAATCCTAGAATTTTTTCTAAATTGTAAACGAAACCAGAATCAATAAGTTTATTGCGCTTCGTTAATAAAACATATAATCGTGTCTGCTTCTACCGACCATGACCATGAAAGCCTTTTGACTTCAACATTTACAAACATGACCAATTTATTAGAAGTTTGAAAAATGTATAGTGTAATGATGACATTTCTCTTAATAATTACATTTTTTAAGCAGAGAAACAACGCAATTTGAATCGCGAATGTTAAACAGTGTTTTATCTTTACGATATGATGTTTAGTCTTTTTTGTGATAATAAAACCAATCTTTTATTATCTTTAGGTCAACATTTCCGTACCTTATTACGTCCTTGAAACAAAATATCGACACAATAAAGGTTTAGATACCTGTGTCTGATTCATTTTATCAATATTAATTAAAAGATATAGACAAATTTATGAACAAAAGTTTAAAATAATCCTTTTTGTATAGTTGTAATTATAAATAATCAAATATGTATTTTTTTATTGCAACATTAAGACTATGTACAACCTTAATCTTATCACTTTTGATGAACTTGCAATTATATAACATACAACAGTGCAGACACAAATTTTGATAAAACTTGAAGAAGTGCAATATTATTTTCAGACTTAAAAAACTGAATACACAATAATAAACATAATGAAATAGCTTTTTATGTACCTGTTCCACATGTCCTGTTTCAATGGGTCCAAAATGGAGCACGGTTCCATCGCAAGGACTCACTAATGAAGACTCTTGATCAATCTTACGAACGCCCTCCTTCAGTGACCTTTTTAAATGAAAGGTTCTTAATATATATTATATTACTATCAATTACTTCATTGTCATTTTATTTTTTAGTTTATCTGTATCTCTAGGTTTATTAATAAATGAATGAATAATTAAATATATAATACTACTAATAATAACATTGTTACAATATTATTAATTACGTTTCAATTAAATGATGACAATAAGTTATCAGTTGTACTGTAAAGGTACCCGAATAAAAAAAACAATGTATAAAAAACCGTCTAATGGATAATATACTAAACTGTGCAACTTAATCTCGTAAAACTGTGTTAAATAATAAGCCAACACAATTGATGACTAATATTTTATGTTTAATTAATAAATAATTTACTACACTATTTATCAACTAATGAAAGGAAGAAATATGTATTCATATATTTCATACGTAATTTACCTTGAAAAGAAGTCACCTAAACTTTTGTAGGACCTTAAGTCTTGATTGGCAGCTTCCCCCAAATCAACTCCAAAAGTTTTAATGTAAAGACTGTACACAAATGGTCGTAAAGATTCAGGAATATGTTTATCTAAAGTAATAAAAATGAAAAATAGGATAGTTAGTAAAACAAGAATCTCTTAATAGTTATTTTATTCAGAAATTTAAATGAAAATGGCTTAAATACTATTTGTAGTACTTTAAAAAACTTTAATATACTTAAATTACTTATATTACTTTGACCTTTTCTGATTAGAAATTCAATTAATATGTCCTTCAACTAGTGAATGTTTCTTTTTTGTAGGTGATCATCAAAACGATTAATTCGTATTACTGTACATAAACGTTTAGTAAACCCAAATAAATTAATTTAACAGGGATAAATAAATTTACTGTTTCTTTTTGTCTTTTGTCCATCATTTTAAGAAAAGTCTAAAAATTATTCAATATTAATCAAGGAAATTTACCTACATCAATGTTTGAAACATGGAAACACAATGTAAATGCAATAAATACCTGCTAACCACCCCCACCATCTACTGACTGCTCGTAGGGGTAATGCACAATAAAATTTAACTTCCCAATGGCTTGCAGTTCGATCACTTAATTGTTTCCTATAGAATCTCCATTGCATTACTGCAATGAGGCATAGCCCAACAGGGACAAATTTTGTCATGATTACCTTCCACTCCAACCATCCTAATATAACAAAAAAGGAACATTTTAAATGTCTTTTTTGTTGAAATATGGGAATTAACAAAATTTATGAGCACAAAGTAAAATGTAAATATTATTAATTAAATTATATTTCATTAAATCATTCACACCTTCTGGAGTAGCAGAATAGAGTAAAAAAATAACAGGAATGGTTTCAGCTGACATGTTAACAGCTCAACCGTTGGTTTATTAATAAACAGATAGAGGCTGTAGCAAAGAATGAACAAACGTTGATTGTAGATAATTAAGTAATTGATAACACAGTTATGTGATTTGGTACACACTTCCCACGTACCTTTTTTTAATGGTGTGTTGTTGTCTGGATTAGAAGATAAAGGTCTGATGAAAGATGTTTTGTTTTCTTTTATTTGTATTCTACAATAAGGTTTTTGAAACGTCTTCGATAATTGAGCAAAACCCCTGCTTTTTGTAAAAATAAGTTTTATTGTTTTCAGATTCATTTTTCTACTACAAAGTAAGTCATTATTATCTTCAGATATTTAAACAAATACTTATCTTATTATATAAATTTATTTTATCCACCAATAAAAGTAAACATAACCACTAAAAAGCATGATTCACTATCTTATTAATTATTTACTTATCTATGATTATTTACCACAGATCAGAGAAGTTTATAGATGAGGCACTCGATTCGCGACATCTATTGACTGGTGTACACACTAGAAAGGAAAAGGCGAGGAATTTAAATTGGTTGTAATTTCGTTTTCAGTGTTAAGCTTTTCTCAAGTAATGAAATTAGAATTTAACATGTAACAATCTATTTTCCAAAAGAATATAATAAACCATAAAATATTCAAAAAAGAAGGAATTAAAATCCTTATTCGTCTAAATTTTAAGATCAAAGATCTCACATTTTGAACGCGTCCTAACAAGTAGGCACAACGAACCGAAAGCCACATCCACGACCGGTTTCGACCTATTGGTTCTCATTAGGTGGGCGCTGGCAGAAAGGCCTTTATATATATAAATATAAATATAAATATGGAATCAACAGAAACAACTACTCCGAGGGCTAATACACCCCTACCGGCATTGAATTAATTAAAAATCCTTATTCGTTAAATTTTAAGATCAAAGATCTCACATTTTGAACGCGTCCTAACAAGTAGGCACAACGATCTTTGATCTTAAAATTTAGACGAATAAGGATTTTAATTCCTTCTTTTTTGAATATGTTATATTAAAAAATATATTGAATTACACAACTTTGGACTTGATATTACAACATCACCAGTTTACAAACCAATATGAAGTGAGGTTTTTTGGATATTTTAGTCCTTTATTAATTTTTATTAATTACACAAAAATATTTTAATAATGTTGTTACTAGTTTGTTTAATGTAAATATAAACAAATTTGCGTTACCTACGATAATGTGGGAGCAAATTTAAATCTAGTAAAGAATTATTGAAACAAATGGAATAAACTGGCAAATGTTGGAGGACAAAAGAGTCAAAGACATATTAGAATGTACGTTTAAAATGATAGATAAGAAACTATTTATTCATGTTAGAACACAGCAACGATACCTTTTAATATACAATCTGTCACGTTCGATCGTCATCCATTGACGACAAATTAAACACAAAGTTTAAGTTACAAAACGTTTATTGTATAACCACAATGATCATTTCACCATACTGTGGCTTTTTCAGGTGAAAAAAGTTGAATAAACATAAAATTAATACAATATCATTATATTATTTGAAATTGTAGACTCGCTTGACACTTGGTGAAACATTTTTTAAAGATTAAGTAAAAGAATTAAAAATCTTGGCAAGTTTCACAATGTTAATTTATTTCTCTGATGATCGTTTCGATGTTAAAACCATTTTCAAATAGTACACTTTTGTATACGATCGTCAGAGAAATAAATTAACATTGTGAAACTTGCCAAGTGTTTTAATTTTTTACTTTATATCATTCTATACTAAAATTACGAATAAAATGGTAGGGGTAGAAGTGAGTATTACACGTTAGAAATATTTAAAAGCGGTGATCTATTTACATCTAATTCATCATTTATAGTTACGCCTAAACGATTTAATTTATTGATTTCTAAACACTATCAAAGAAAGATAAGTAGTAAACAATGGTTTTTCGCAGTGGTCATTAATTAATAATGGCCCAAAATTCATTGGTGTAACCAGAGAATGCTTCCATAGTTACTACACTACCACTTCTGAAACAGTTGGTTCATACCTCAAAAATTAACAGAATTTTAAAGTTAAATGAAATGTTTCTGTGTTACTGAAACGATAATAATTTAAAGATATACCTGCATGTAAGCAACGTGAGATTAAATAAGATGGAGTCTACTGTTGCTTGATTGAGATTCATTTTAAATAAAATAAAATAAAACACACGTTGTTAAATCTCAATATAATTTTAAAAATACTTTACAATTGTTTCGTCACTTTGTGACTTCTTCAGAAGTATACGAATTACTTAAGTGCTATTACAGATTTTGTCCTTAAATACTATTTGTAGAAGCGGGGGTGGGGACATTAAAAATATTTAGTAAGGGCGAAATACTTACATCTACTTGTTCGTTAATTAACAAATTGCTATTTTTAAATTTGTTTATTGTTAAGTTTTCGAGAAGTGACAGTTTAAATGGTTTATTTTCTAAATGTACAACTTCAAATTCTTTATTAAATTCATGATTATTATAATGTAAATGATTTGCATAATTCGAGTCAGTCTTATTGTTAATATATGAATGTATATGTTCATTTATTCTAATTTTAAAATTTCGAAAAGTTTTTCCAATGTAAAACATATCACAGGATTTACAATTAAGTTTATAAACACCTGATTTGTTGATTTTTTCAGTTACATCTTTGTTATTTTTAATATGCTTATTTAAACTATTGTTAGTCTTAAATGCTATTTTACAATCATGCTTGTTTAGTAAAGATGATATTTTTAATGTCCCCACCCCCGCTTCTACAAATAGTATTTAAGGACAAAATCTGTAATAGCACTTAAGTAATTCGTATACTTCTGAAGAAGTCACAAAGTGACGAAACAATTGTAAAGTATTTTTAAAATTATATTGAGATTTAACAACGTGTGTTTTATTTTATTTTATTTAACGTGAGATTATCCCGTGGTATGTTTTGTAAAAGTTTGAACATTAACTAGACGACTTTTCGAACTTTGAGCTCGAAAATGTACTTAATCCATTTATCCTAACCAATTTGATTTATTATCTGATGGGTTAAAACGGTATTACAGAATGCAGAAACTATCAACAAGTTCACTTATAAACTCTTGTTAAACCCACAATGGAAACTCAATAAATTTATATAGGTAATACAATATAAATTAAAAACAATAAAATGCATTGTAATTGTTATTCAAAGAAGTTTTTAAAAATTGAAGAAACAGTTATTCAAAATTTTAAATGGATACCTACGATAATTAATTAAATAAAGAAAGACTCACCCTAATTACCACTAACTAAATTTAATATGAGCGGACACATGTTTCGCCCACTTCGCCGTGTGAAGGGTGAGTCTTTTTTTATTTAATTATTCTTTTACCGCAGTCTCATTTTTCTACTTTGATATACGATAATTGTCAACAACTTGAAAACTGTTATAAACAAGAATAATATAAAATGAAATACCTTACAGCATTTCAGCTTATTATTAACTCTACCGTATTGTACAATTATTTCAACTGTTTAACTCTATCAACAGTATATACAAAAAAAAAACAGAATTATAAAAGTTAATTCTAAATTTCCAGTATTTGTGTTGTGAATTTAACAACAAACCACACAAATGACACCTAATTTTATACAATATAATAAATTTTACATTGACTTAGAAATGAAGTCTTTGTTTGCCGCTATCGTTTTTCTCTGATATTTGTTTTAAATCCAATTGTTTATAAACAAGTAAATTGTCTTACATCAGTAGTAAGTGTTTTGAATAATGTATTTTCTAATTTTTCTTTTGTGACGAACTGTAACTATTAAATGTGAAATGGAAATTCTAATGAAAGTATGGATGTAACTGAACATAATTTTTTGCTTGATAAAGGTACAAAATGATACCGATGGGTCGTACCGGATACAAAAAAAACAAGACTGTAAATACGAATAATTGCGAACTTTTCTTCAGTTTATCGTGACCATGCTTTCGGGAAAGAGTATGCGTCGCGACGCGTCGCGCTACCGTGGCTCGCTTTTCGTGTTTTAAGTGCATGTTTATCCGTTCTTAAAGTTTTTTAACTTGTGCTGTAGTGGTTTCTAAATTTTCGGGAGTGTTTTATTAAGAGGATTAAGGCAACACCAAAGTGGCGGTAATGGTAAGTAATTGTTATCTTTTTATTTTTATTTATTTGCTTAACTTATTGTTCAATATTTCAATTGTCTTTTTTCTTTGTGATAATTTTCCAGTCTTTATAATAATTTGGAAATTATTAATAACCATTCAGTGACTGAAAACATTTTGATTTTTAATTTTTTCGAAATTAACTTTTGTGATGTTATTGGCTTGGTTGATTGATACTATTTTAGAAAGTTTATATTTCTAGTTTTATTTTTAATAATTTTGTGAATTTTGATAGTTTGGAAGTGATCAAATTTCCTATAATAATTTTAAACGTTTTAGTTAACATTATTAACTTTTCATTCATGAATTTTAGCTTTTTAGAAATAGATTCGCCGTTCCATACTTGATGAAATTAAATTAGGCTTTTTCAATAATTAATTTTATGATTGATATTATTGATCTAGTTTGGTGGATCACAATTGTGAATCATAAAGTTAGAAAAATTCTAGAACATTTGTTAAAATGTACAAAAGTTTATTGTTCTTTTTTATTACAATTGGTTTATTTCTTAGTTTATTATTTAAAATTTTGATTAAATTTTTATTCATGAAATTTTAATGACTTGTATGATGGCTTAGTTAATTATTAGATATCATATACTAATCTTAATCGTTCTAACTGTAGTATACTTAAATTTTCGTGAATTTTAGTTTTTTTAATATTAGCTTTTATGATTGATATTATTGATCGAGTTTGGTCGATCACAATGGAGAACCATAAAGTTGTGAAAAGATTCTAGAACACGTTCCTTAAACTTTTACAGAAATTTATTGTTCTTTTTTATTATAATTGGTTTCTTTCTTAATTAAACTATTTAAAATTTTGATGAAATATTTATTCATGAATTTCTTTCTAGTTTTTATAATAGTTTGGAAACTATTAAACATCCTGCACCAATTTTAACTTTTGCGATTGACATTATTGGTTGGATGTGGTCAATCACAATAGTGACCCGTACAGTTCTAGAAAATGCATAATATAAATTGAACACAAATTTATTGTTCTTCTTAATTATAATGGTTTTCTCTTTCGATTTAACTGTTTATTTCATTTTTAATCATTTTCTTTTTTTTATCTTTTTGCAGTTACCGTCCAAAGAGTGGTAAGCGATTTGCATGGTTTCCCAATAGACGAGGTGGTAAGTTTGACAATTTGTTGCTTGACAATTTGACTCTTGGCACTTCGTCTATTCAATGTTTAGCAAGTATAGTACCATTTTTGTGTATTTTTTGTGCAAATGGTAAGTACCATTAAGGTATATTTTAATACAATAATTAATACCGCAGTAGAATGTAAGTGAGTTTCAGTCTTGGAGAGACATCCAATCGTCCGCCGTCCGTCCATACGACTGAGCAGTATTGGATTCCAACCTCCGAAGATGATTTAGTCGTGTTTTCTTCAGCCGGATGTGTTTTGTGTTGAGGTGGTTGAGTGTAGTTGATGCCTGTGTCCAGGTGTAAATGTTTGGATGTTATTGGATGTTTGATATTGTGGCAGAAGTGTGGTTGGGTGAGAGATTCTTTCTTTTTCCTAGGGCGACGGCGACGCGGTAGTGTAAGAGTGGTTTGATAAATGTTTTCTTTGTGTGAGTAGGTGTTTTCACGTTAGGTAGGTACATGGTTCTACATCGGCGGTATGGATCGTGTCGTCGGGGCAAGAGGATCGCCGTTACATAGTAGGACGCATGTTTTTCTTTATTTATTGGTGTAGGGTGCTTGCCTCTCACCATTTCATGTACTATACTTGCTAAATGTTGTTCTTTCATGTTCGGTCGTTTGGGTCTTGTTTGGGCCGCGGCGGGGGTTGGGGGGAGAAGTGGAAAGTGTAGTGATTTCTAAGAAGAGGATTATCATCTCCAATAAGAAGGTATTGAAAAGTAAGTACAAATTCCAGTGTGCACTTAATTATTGATTTCGACTAATTAGTTGATGTAGCAGCCTCCATCCAGGCTGCAAATTTTGTATGATTACAGATCCGCAATTAACTTCGACGGATGTCTATTGAGGAACCAATGGAGGTACGTCAACGTTTATTCCAAAAGCCTCAACTCCAGGATGTGAGACATCTATTTCCATAAAGTACAGTATTTAGAATAAGGCGTTGTCTGTTACTGTTTTCCTTTTCTAATATGTGACATGGCATCCTGAATCTGTCAGGTTGTATGTCTTGATGTGATTACAAATCTGCAATTATCTTCGACGAATTTCCCTCGAAGACGTAACAGGCCCCATGATGTGATGCATCAACTTCCAGAAAGTATTGTATTTAGAATAAGGTATTCTCTATTAATGTTTTCATTTTATAATATGTGACATGGCATCCTGAATCTGTCAGGTTGTCTGTCTTGTTGTGATTACAGATCCGCAATTATCTTCAACGGATGTCTTTGAAGGAACTAATGGTGATACGTTGACTATTTTCCAAGGAGAGCCTCAACTCCAAGATGTACAACATAATCTAATATGTAAACTTGTTAATGTAGCAGCCTGTGTTAAGGTTGTGAGTTCTTATGATTACAGGTCTTCTACAATTTTTCCTGTTAATTTGTTTGACGGGATGCAAATGGGAACGTTCACGAGTTTTTTGGTATTTCTATTACATTGTCGCACGGTATGATGATTTACAATTATGTACAATTTTTAAATTTTTATGTACTATTTGGAAATTACCTCGCTCGTCTTGGAATATTATTTAATTTCGTTAAGCAAACTAAACCGTTTCAATGTTTTAAGCTTTCTTGGAATATCCTTCCATCAGTCGTTAGTTTAATTTCACGTACAAATTATATATTTTAATGGCGACTGATAGGATATCCACTAAAAAATCTAAGTTGCTTTGTTAATACGGTTCAAAGGCTAAATATTCTTATTACGGGTTGTGATGTCGTAATTTTATGTGGTAGCTGTTGATGTTGTAATATATATAAATGGGGGTCGCTATCTGCGTAGATGTAGTATAGAGAAAAAGAACGTTTAGCATTTGAGGAACCAATGGAGGTACGTTGACGTGTTTTCCAAGAATAGCTGCACTCCCAGATGTGATGAATCAATTTCCAGAAAGTATAGTGTTTAGAATAAGATGTTCTCTGTTACTGTTTTCTTTTTCTAATATATGACATGGCGTCCTGAATCTGTTAGGTTGTCTGTCTTGTTGTGATTACAGATCCGCAAATATGTTCGACGGATTTCTTCTGAAGAAGCAATGGGCTCCAAGATGTGATGCATCAACTTCCAAAAAGTATTGTATTTAGAATAAGGTATTCTCTTTTAATGTTTTGATTTACTAATATGTGACATGGCATCCTGAATCTGTCAGGTTGTCTGTCTTGTTGTTATTACAGATCCGCAAATATGTTCGACGGATTTCTTCTGAAGAAGCAATGGGCTCCAAGATGTGATGCATCAACTTCCAAAAAGTATTGTATTTAGAATAAGGTATTCTCTGTTAATGTTTTCATTTTCTAATATGTGACTTGGCATACTGAATCTGTCAGGTTGTCTATCTTGTTGTGATTACAGATCCGCAATTATCTTCGACGGATGACTTTGAAGGAACCAATGGTGGTACGTTGACTATTTTCCAAGGAGGGCCTCAACTTCAAGATGTACAACATCAATTTCTAGTACGTATTGTTTTTATATTCTGGTAGGTTACAACATAATCTAATATGTTAACTTGTTAATGTAACAACCTGTGTTAAGGTTGTAAGTTCTTATGATTACAGGTCTTCTACAATTTTTCCTGTTAATTTGTTTGACGGGATGCAAATGGGAACGTTCACGAGTTTTTTGGTATTTCTATTACATTATCGCACGGTATGAAGATTTATAAATATGTACAATTTTTAAATTTTTATGTACTATTTGGAAATTACCTCGCTCGTCTTGAAATATTATTTAATTTCGTTAAGCAAACTAAATCGTTTCAATGTTTTAAGCTTTCTTGGAATATCCTTCCATCAGTCGTTAGTTTAATTTTACGTACAAATTATATATTTTAATGGCGACTGAAAGGAAATTCACAAAAAAATCTAAGTTGCTTTGTTAATACGGTTCGAAAGGCTAAATATTCTTATTACGGGCTGTGATGTCGTAATTTTATGTGGTAGCTCTTGATGTTGTAATATAGATAAATGGGGGTCGCTATCTGCGTAGATGTAGTATAAAGAAAAAGAACGTTTAGCATTTGAGGAACCGATGGAGGTACGTTGACGTGTTTTCCAAGAATAGCTGCACACCCAGATGTGATGAATCAATTTCCAGAAAGTATATTGTTTAGAATAAGATGTTCTCTGTTACTGTTTTCTTTTTCTAATATATGACATGGCGTCCTGAATCTGTTAGGTTGTCTGTCTTGTTGTGATTACAGATCCGCAAATATGTTCGACGGATTTCTTCTGAAGAAGCAATGGGCTCCAAGATGTGATGCATCAACTTCCAAAAAGTATTGTATTTAGAATAAGGTATTCTCTTTTAATGTTTTGATTTACTAATATGTGACATGGCATCCTGAATCTGTCAGGTTGTCTGTCTTGTTGTGATTACAGATCCGCAAATATGTTCGACGGATTTCTTCTGAAGAAGCAGTGGGCTCCAAGAAGTGATGCATCAACTTCCAAAAAGTATTGTATTTAGAATAAGGTATTCTCTGTTAATGTTTTGATTTACTAATATGTGACATGGCATCCTGAATCTGTCAGGTTGTCTGTCGTGTTGTGATTACAGATCCGCAAATATGTTCGACGGATTTCTTCTGAAGAAGCAATGGGCTCCAAGATGTGATGCATCAACTTCCAAAAAGTATTGTATTTAGAATAAGGTATTCTCTGTTAATGTTTTCATTTTCTAATATGTGACTTGGCATACTGAATCTGTCAGGTTGTCTATCTTGTTGTGATTACAGATCCGCAAATATGTTCGACGGATTTCTTCTGAAGAAGCAATGGGCTCCAAGATGTGATGCATCAACTTCCAAAAAGTATTGTATTTAGAATAAGGTATTCTCTGTTAATGTTTTGATTTACTAATATGTGACATGGCATCCTGAATCTGTCAGGTTGTCTGTCTTGTTGTGATTACAGATCCGCAAATATGTTCGACGGATTTCTTCTGAAGAAGCAATGGGCTCCAAGATGTGATGCATCAACTTCCAAAAAGTATTGTATTTAGAATAAGGTATTCTCTGTTAATGTTTTGATTTACTAATATGTGACATGGCATCCTGAATCTGTCAGGTTGTCTGTCGTGTTGTGATTACAGATCCGCAAATATGTTCGACGGATTTCTTCTGAAGAAGCAATGGGCTCCAAGAAGTGATGCATCAACTTCCAAAAAGTATTGTATTTAGAATAAGGTATTCTCTGTTAATGTTTTGATTTACTAATATGTGACATGGCATCCTGAATCTGTCAGGTTGTCTGTCGTGTTGTGATTACAGATCCGCAAATATGTTCGACGGATTTCTTCTGAAGAAGCAATGGGCTCCAAGATGTGATGCATCAACTTCCAAAAAGTATTGTATTTAGAATAAGGTATTCTCTGTTAATGTTTTCATTTTCTAATATGTGACTTGGCATACTGAATCTGTCAGGTTGTCTATCTTGTTGTGATTACAGATCCGCAAATATGTTCGACGGATTTCTTCTGAAGAAGCAATGGGCTCCAAGATGTGATGCATCAACTTCCAAAAAGTATTGTATTTAGAATAAGGTATTCTCTGTTAATGTTTTGATTTACTAATATGTGACATGGCATCCTGAATCTGTCAGGTTGTCTGTCTTGTTGTGATTACAGATCCGCAAATATGTTCGACGGATTTCTTCTGAAGAAGCAATGGGCTCCAAGATGTGATGCATCAACTTCCAAAAAGTATTGTATTTAGAATAAGGTATTCTCTTTTAATGTTTTGATTTAATAATATGTGACATGGCATCCTGAATCTGTCAGGTTGTCTATCTTGTTGTGATTACAGATCCGCAATTATCTTCGACGGATGCCTTTGAAGGAACCAATGGGGGTACGTTGACTATTTTCCAAGGAGGGCCTCAACTTCAAGATGTACAGCATCAATTTCTAGTACGTATTGTTTTTATATTCTGGTAGGTTACAACATAATCTAATATGTTAACTTGTTAATGTAACAACCTGTGTTAAGGTTGTGAGTTCTTATGATTACAGGTCTTCTACAATTTTTCCTGTTAATTTGTTTGACGGGATGCAAATGGGAACGTTCACGAGTTTTTTGGTATTTCTATTACATTGTCGCACGGTATGATGATTTATAATTATGTACAATTTTTAAATTTTTATGTACTATTTGGAAATTACCTCGCTCGTCTTGGAATATTATTTAATTTCCTTAAGCAAACTAAACCGTTTAAATGTTTTAAGCTTTCTTGGAATATCCTTCCATCAGTCGTTAGTTTAATTTTACGTACAAATTATATATTTTAATGACGACTAAAAGGAAATTCACTAAAAAATCTAAGTTGCTTTGTTAATACGGTTCAAAGGCTAAATATTCTTATTACGGGTTGTGATGTCGTAATTTTATGTGGTAGCTGTTGATGTTGTAATATAGATAAATGGGGGTCGCTATCTGCGTAGATGTAGTATAGAGAAAAAGAACGTTTAGCATTTGAGGAACCAATGGAGGTACGTTGACGTGTTTTCCAAGAATAGCTGCACTCCCAGATGTGATGAATCAATTTCCAGAAAGTACAGTATTTAGAATAAGGCGTTGTCTGTTACTGTTTTCCTTTTCTAATATGTGACATGGCATCCTGAATCTGTCAGGTTGTATGTCTTGATGTGATTACAAATCTGCAATTATCTTCGACGAATTTCCCTCGAAGACGTAACAGGCCCCATGATGTGATGCATCAACTTCCAGAAAGTATTGTATTTAGAATAAGGTATTCTCTATTAATGTTTTCATTTTATAATATGTGACATGGCATCCTGAATCTGTCAGGTTGTCTGTCTTGTTGTGATTACAGATCCGCAATTATCTTCAACGGATGTCTTTGAAGGAACTAATGGTGATACGTTGACTATTTTCCAAGGAGAGCCTCAACTCCAAGATGTACAACATAATCTAATATGTAAACTTGTTAATGTAGCAGCCTGTGTTAAGGTTGTGAGTTCTTATGATTACAGGTCTTCTACAATTTTTCCTGTTAAATTGTTTGACGGGATGCAAATGGGAACGTTCACGAGTTTTTTGGTATTTCTATTACATTGTCGCACGGTATGATGATTTACAATTATGTACAATTTTTAAATTTTTATGTACTATTTGGAAATTACCTCGCTCGTCTTGGAATATTATTTAATTTCGTTAAGCAAACTAAACCGTTTCAATGTTTTAAGCTTTCTTGGAATATCCTTCCATCAGTCGTTAGTTTAATTTCACGTACAAATTATATATTTTAATGGCGACTGATAGGATATCCACTAAAAAATCTAAGTTGCTTTGTTAATACGGTTCAAAGGCTAAATATTCTTATTACGGGTTGTGATGTCGTAATTTTATGTGGTAGCTGTTGATGTTGTAATATATATAAATGGGGGTCGCTATCTGCGTAGATGTAGTATAGAGAAAAAGAACGTTTAGCATTTGAGGAACCAATGGAGGTACGTTGACGTGTTTTCCAAGAATAGCTGCACTCCCAGATGTGATGAATCAATTTCCAGAAAGTATAGTGTTTAGAATAAGATGTTCTCTGTTACTGTTTTCTTTTTCTAATATATGACATGGCGTCCTGAATCTGTTAGGTTGTCTGTCTTGTTGTGATTACAGATCCGCAAATATGTTCGACGGATTTCTTCTGAAGAAGCAATGGGCTCCAAGATGTGATGCATCAACTTCCAAAAAGTATTGTATTTAGAATAAGGTATTCTCTTTTAATGTTTTGATTTACTAATATGTGACATGGCATCCTGAATCTGTCAGGTTGTCTGTCTTGTTGTTATTACAGATCCGCAAATATGTTCGACGGATTTCTTCTGAAGAAGCAATGGGCTCCAAGATGTGATGCATCAACTTCCAAAAAGTATTGTATTTAGAATAAGGTATTCTCTGTTAATGTTTTCATTTTCTAATATGTGACTTGGCATACTGAATCTGTCAGGTTGTCTATCTTGTTGTGATTACAGATCCGCAATTATCTTCGACGGATGACTTTGAAGGAACCAATGGTGGTACGTTGACTATTTTCCAAGGAGGGCCTCAACTTCAAGATGTACAACATCAATTTCTAGTACGTATTGTTTTTATATTCTGGTAGGTTACAACATAATCTAATATGTTAACTTGTTAATGTAACAACCTGTGTTAAGGTTGTAAGTTCTTATGATTACAGGTCTTCTACAATTTTTCCTGTTAATTTGTTTGACGGGATGCAAATGGGAACGTTCACGAGTTTTTTGGTATTTCTATTACATTATCGCACGGTATGAAGATTTATAAATATGTACAATTTTTAAATTTTTATGTACTATTTGGAAATTACCTCGCTCGTCTTGAAATATTATTTAATTTCGTTAAGCAAACTAAATCGTTTCAATGTTTTAAGCTTTCTTGGAATATCCTTCCATCAGTCGTTAGTTTAATTTTACGTACAAATTATATATTTTAATGGCGACTGAAAGGAAATTCACAAAAAAATCTAAGTTGCTTTGTTAATACGGTTCGAAAGGCTAAATATTCTTATTACGGGCTGTGATGTCGTAATTTTATGTGGTAGCTCTTGATGTTGTAATATAGATAAATGGGGGTCGCTATCTGCGTAGATGTAGTATAAAGAAAAAGAACGTTTAGCATTTGAGGAACCGATGGAGGTACGTTGACGTGTTTTCCAAGAATAGCTGCACACCCAGATGTGATGAATCAATTTCCAGAAAGTATATTGTTTAGAATAAGATGTTCTCTGTTACTGTTTTCTTTTTCTAATATATGACATGGCGTCCTGAATCTGTTAGGTTGTCTGTCTTGTTGTGATTACAGATCCGCAAATATGTTCGACGGATTTCTTCTGAAGAAGCAATGGGCTCCAAGATGTGATGCATCAACTTCCAAAAAGTATTGTATTTAGAATAAGGTATTCTCTTTTAATGTTTTGATTTACTAATATGTGACATGGCATCCTGAATCTGTCAGGTTGTCTGTCTTGTTGTGATTACAGATCCGCAAATATGTTCGACGGATTTCTTCTGAAGAAGCAATGGGCTCCAAGAAGTGATGCATCAACTTCCAAAAAGTATTGTATTTAGAATAAGGTATTCTCTGTTAATGTTTTGATTTACTAATATGTGACATGGCATCCTGAATCTGTCAGGTTGTCTGTCGTGTTGTGATTACAGATCCGCAAATATGTTCGACGGATTTCTTCTGAAGAAGCAATGGGCTCCAAGATGTGATGCATCAACTTCCAAAAAGTATTGTATTTAGAATAAGGTATTCTCTGTTAATGTTTTCATTTTCTAATATGTAACTTGGCATACTGAATCTGTCAGGTTGTCTATCTTGTTGTGATTACAGATCCGCAAATATGTTCGACGGATTTCTTCTGAAGAAGCAATGGGCTCCAAGATGTGATGCATCAACTTCCAAAAAGTATTGTATTTAGAATAAGGTATTCTCTGTTAATGTTTTGATTTACTAATATGTGACATGGCATCCTGAATCTGTCAGGTTGTCTGTCTTGTTGTGATTACAGATCCGCAAATATGTTCGACGGATTTCTTCTGAAGAAGCAATGGGCTCCAAGATGTGATGCATCAACTTCCAAAAAGTATTGTATTTAGAATAAGGTATTCTCTGTTAATGTTTTGATTTACTAATATGTGACATGGCATCCTGAATCTGTCAGGTTGTCTGTCGTGTTGTGATTACAGATCCGCAAATATGTTCGACGGATTTCTTCTGAAGAAGCAATGGGCTCCAAGAAGTGATGCATCAACTTCCAAAAAGTATTGTATTTAGAATAAGGTATTCTCTGTTAATGTTTTGATTTACTAATATGTGACATGGCATCCTGAATCTGTCAGGTTGTCTGTCGTGTTGTGATTACAGATCCGCAAATATGTTCGACGGATTTCTTCTGAAGAAGCAATGGGCTCCAAGATGTGATGCATCAACTTCCAAAAAGTATTGTATTTAGAATAAGGTATTCTCTGTTAATGTTTTCATTTTCTAATATGTGACTTGGCATACTGAATCTGTCAGGTTGTCTATCTTGTTGTGATTACAGATCCGCAAATATGTTCGACGGATTTCTTCTGAAGAAGCAATGGGCTCCAAGATGTGATGCATCAACTTCCAAAAAGTATTGTATTTAGAATAAGGTATTCTCTGTTAATGTTTTGATTTACTAATATGTGACATGGCATCCTGAATCTGTCAGGTTGTCTGTCTTGTTGTGATTACAGATCCGCAAATATGTTCGACGGATTTCTTCTGAAGAAGCAATGAGCTCCAAGATGTGATGCATCAACTTCCAAAAAGTATTGTATTTAGAATAAGGTATTCTCTTTTAATGTTTTGATTTAATAATATGTGACATGGCATACTGAATCTGTCAGGTTGTCTATCTTGTTGTGATTACAGATCCGCAATTATCTTCGACGGATGCCTTTGAAGGAACCAATGGGGGTACGTTGACTATTTTCCAAGGAGGGCCTCAACTTCAAGATGTACAGCATCAATTTCTAGTACGTATTGTTTTTATATTCTGGTAGGTTACAACATAATCTAATATGTTAACTTGTTAATGTAACAACCTGTGTTAAGGTTGTGAGTTCTTATGATTACAGGTCTTCTACAATTTTTCCTGTTAATTTGTTTGACGGGATGCAAATGGGAACGTTCACGAGTTTTTTGGTATTTCTATTACATTGTCGCGCGGTATGATGATTTATAATTATGTACAATTTTTAAATTTTTATGTACTATTTGGAAATTACCTCGCTCGTCTTGGAATATTATTTAATTTCCTTAAGCAAACTAAACCGTTTAAATGTTTTAAGCTTTCTTGGAATATCCTTCCATCAGTCGTTAGTTTAATTTTACGTACAAATTATATATTTTAATGGCGAGTGCAAGGAAATTCACTAAAAAATCTAAGTTGCTTTGTTAATACGGTTCAAAGGCTAAATATTCTTATTACGGGTTGTGATTTCGTAATTTTATGTGGTAGCTGTTGATGTTGTAATATAGATAAATGGGGGTCGCTATCTGCGTAGATGTAGTATAGAGAAAAAGAACGTTTAGCATTTGAGGAACCAATGGAGGTACGTTGACGTGTTTTCCAAGAATAGCTGCACTCCCAGATGTGATGAATCAATTTCCAGAAAGTATAGTGTTTAGAATAAGATGTTCTCTGTTACTGTTTTCTTTTTCTAATATATGACATGGCGTCCTGAATCTGTTAGGTTGTCTGTCTTGTTGCGATTACAGATCCGCAAATATGTTCGACGGATTTCTTCTGAAGAAGCAATGGGCTCCAAGATGTGATGCATCAACTTCCAAAAAGTATTGTATTTAGAATAAGGTATTCTCTTTTAATGTTTTGATTTACTAATATGTGACATGGCATCCTGAATCTGTCAGGTTGTCTGTCTTGTTGTTATTACAGATCCGCAAATATGTTCGACGGATTTCTTCTGAAGAAGCAATGGGCTCCAAGATGTGATGCATCAACTTCCAAAAAGTATTGTATTTAGAATAAGGTATTCTCTGTTAATGTTTTCATTTTCTAATATGTGACTTGGCATACTGAATCTGTCAGGTTGTCTATCTTGTTGTGATTACAGATCCGCAATTATCTTCGACGGATGACTTTGAAGGAACCAATGGTGGTACGTTGACTATTTTCCAAGGAGGGCCTCAACTTCAAGATGTACAACATCAATTTCTAGTACGTATTGTTTTTATATTCTGGTAGGTTACAACATAATCTAATATGTTAACTTGTTAATGTAACAACCTGTGTTAAGGTTGTAAGTTCTTATGATTACAGGTCTTCTACAATTTTTCCTGTTAATTTGTTTGACGGGATGCAAATGGGAACGTTCACGAGTTTTTTGGTATTTCTATTACATTATCGCACGGTATGAAGATTTATAAATATGTACAATTTTTAAATTTTTATGTACTATTTGGAAATTACCTCGCTCGTCTTGAAATATTATTTAATTTCGTTAAGCAAACTAAATCGTTTCAATGTTTTAAGCTTTCTTGGAATATCCTTCCATCAGTCGTTAGTTTAATTTTACGTACAAATTATATATTTTAATGGCGACTGAAAGGAAATTCACAAAAAAATCTAAGTTGCTTTGTTAATACGGTTCGAAAGGCTAAATATTCTTATTACGGGCTGTGATGTCGTAATTTTATGTGGTAGCTCTTGATGTTGTAATATAGATAAATGGGGGTCGCTATCTGCGTAGATGTAGTATAAAGAAAAAGAACGTTTAGCATTTGAGGAACCGATGGAGGTACGTTGACGTGTTTTCCAAGAATAGCTGCACACCCAGATGTGATGAATCAATTTCCAGAAAGTATATTGTTTAGAATAAGATGTTCTCTGTTACTGTTTTCTTTTTCTAATATATGACATGGCGTCCTGAATCTGTTAGGTTGTCTGTCTTGTTGTGATTACAGATCCGCAAATATGTTCGACGGATTTCTTCTGAAGAAGCAATGGGCTCCAAGATGTGATGCATCAACTTCCAAAAAGTATTGTATTTAGAATAAGGTATTCTCTTTTAATGTTTTGATTTACTAATATGTGACATGGCATCCTGAATCTGTCAGGTTGTCTGTCTTGTTGTGATTACAGATCCGCAAATATGTTCGACGGATTTCTTCTGAAGAAGCAATGGGCTCCAAGAAGTGATGCATCAACTTCCAAAAAGTATTGTATTTAGAATAAGGTATTCTCTGTTAATGTTTTGATTTACTAATATGTGACATGGCATCCTGAATCTGTCAGGTTGTCTGTCGTGTTGTGATTACAGATCCGCAAATATGTTCGACGGATTTCTTCTGAAGAAGCAATGGGCTCCAAGATGTGATGCATCAACTTCCAAAAAGTATTGTATTTAGAATAAGGTATTCTCTGTTAATGTTTTCATTTTCTAATATGTAACTTGGCATACTGAATCTGTCAGGTTGTCTATCTTGTTGTGATTACAGATCCGCAAATATGTTCGACGGATTTCTTCTGAAGAAGCAATGGGCTCCAAGATGTGATGCATCAACTTCCAAAAAGTATTGTATTTAGAATAAGGTATTCTCTGTTAATGTTTTGATTTACTAATATGTGACATGGCATCCTGAATCTGTCAGGTTGTCTGTCTTGTTGTGATTACAGATCCGCAAATATGTTCGACGGATTTCTTCTGAAGAAGCAATGGGCTCCAAGATGTGATGCATCAACTTCCAAAAAGTATTGTATTTAGAATAAGGTATTCTCTGTTAATGTTTTGATTTACTAATATGTGACATGGCATCCTGAATCTGTCAGGTTGTCTGTCGTGTTGTGATTACAGATCCGCAAATATGTTCGACGGATTTCTTCTGAAGAAGCAATGGGCTCCAAGAAGTGATGCATCAACTTCCAAAAAGTATTGTATTTAGAATAAGGTATTCTCTGTTAATGTTTTGATTTACTAATATGTGACATGGCATCCTGAATCTGTCAGGTTGTCTGTCGTGTTGTGATTACAGATCCGCAAATATGTTCGACGGATTTCTTCTGAAGAAGCAATGGGCTCCAAGATGTGATGCATCAACTTCCAAAAAGTATTGTATTTAGAATAAGGTATTCTCTGTTAATGTTTTCATTTTCTAATATGTGACTTGGCATACTGAATCTGTCAGGTTGTCTATCTTGTTGTGATTACAGATCCGCAAATATGTTCGACGGATTTCTTCTGAAGAAGCAATGGGCTCCAAGATGTGATGCATCAACTTCCAAAAAGTATTGTATTTAGAATAAGGTATTCTCTGTTAATGTTTTGATTTACTAATATGTGACATGGCATCCTGAATCTGTCAGGTTGTCTGTCTTGTTGTGATTACAGATCCGCAAATATGTTCGACGGATTTCTTCTGAAGAAGCAATGGGCTCCAAGATGTGATGCATCAACTTCCAAAAAGTATTGTATTTAGAATAAGGTATTCTCTTTTAATGTTTTGATTTAATAATATGTGACATGGCATACTGAATCTGTCAGGTTGTCTATCTTGTTGTGATTACAGATCCGCAATTATCTTCGACGGATGCCTTTGAAGGAACCAATGGGGGTACGTTGACTATTTTCCAAGGAGGGCCTCAACTTCAAGATGTACAGCATCAATTTCTAGTACGTATTGTTTTTATATTCTGGTAGGTTACAACATAATCTAATATGTTAACTTGTTAATGTAACAACCTGTGTTAAGGTTGTGAGTTCTTATGATTACAGGTCTTCTACAATTTTTCCTGTTAATTTGTTTGACGGGATGCAAATGGGAACGTTCACGAGTTTTTTGGTATTTCTATTACATTGTCGCGCGGTATGATGATTTATAATTATGTACAATTTTTAAATTTTTATGTACTATTTGGAAATTACCTCGCTCGTCTTGGAATATTATTTAATTTCCTTAAGCAAACTAAACCGTTTAAATGTTTTAAGCTTTCTTGGAATATCCTTCCATCAGTCGTTAGTTTAATTTTACGTACAAATTATATATTTTAATGGCGAGTGAAAGGAAATTCACTAAAAAATCTAAGTTGCTTTGTTAATACGGTTCAAAGGCTAAATATTCTTATTACGGGTTGTGATTTCGTAATTTTATGTGGTAGCTGTTGATGTTGTAATATAGATAAATGGGGGTCGCTATCTGCGTAGATGTAGTATAGAGAAAAAGAACGTTTAGCATTTGAGGAACCAATGGAGGTACGTTGACGTGTTTTCCAAGAATAGCTGCACTCCCAGATGTGATGAATCAATTTCCAGAAAGTATAGTGTTTAGAATAAGATGTTCTCTGTTACTGTTTTCTTTTTCTAATATATGACATGGCGTCCTGAATCTGTTAGGTTGTCTGTCTTGTTGCGATTACAGATCCGCAAATATGTTCGACGGATTTCTTCTGAAGAAGCAATGGGCTCCAAGATGTGATGCATCAACTTCCAAAAAGTATTGTATTTAGAATAAGGTATTCTCTTTTAATGTTTTGATTTACTAATATGTGACATGGCATCCTGAATCTGTTAGGTTGTCTGTCTTGTTGTTATTACAGATCCGCAAATATGTTCGACGGATTTCTTCTGAAGAAGCAATGGGCTCCAGGATGTGATGCATCAACTTCTAAAAAGTATTGTATTTAGAATAAGGTATTCTCTTTTAATGTTTTGATTTACTAATATGTGACATGGCATCCTGAATCTGTTAGGTTGTCTGTCTTGTTGTTATTACAGATCCGCAAATATGTTCGACGGATTTCTTCTGAAGAAGCAATGGGCTCCAAGATGTGATGCATCAACTTCCAAAAAGTATTGTATTTAGAATAAGGTATTCTCTGTTAATGTTTTCATTTTCTAATATGTGACTTGGCATACTGAATCTGTCAGGTTGTCTATCTTGTTGTGATTACAGATCCGCAATTATCTTCGACGGATGACTTTGAAGGAACCAATGGTGGTACGTTGACTATTTTCCAAGGAGGGCCTCAACTTCAAGATGTACAACATCAATTTCTAGTACGTATTGTTTTTATATTCTGGTAGGTTACAACATAATCTAATATGTTAACTTGTTAATGTAACAACCTGTGTTAAGGTTGTGAGTTCTTATGATTACAGGTCTTCTACAATTTTTCCTGTTAATTTGTTTGACGGGATGCAAATGGGAACGTTCACGAGTTTTTTGGTATTTCTATTACATTGTCGCACGGTATGATGATTTATAATTATGTACAATTTTTAAATTTTTATGTACTATTTGGAAATTACCTCGCTCGTCTTGGAATATTATTTAATTTCGTTAAGCAAACTAAACCGTTTCAATGTTTTAAGCTTTCTTGGAATATCCTTCCATCAGTCGTTAGTTTAATTATACGTACAAATTATATATTTTAATGGCGACTGAAAGGAAATTCACAAAAGAATCTAAATTGCTTTGTTAATACGGTTCGAAAGGCTAAATATTCTTATTACGGGCTGTGATGTCGTAATTTTATGTGGTAGCTCTTGATGTTGTAATATAGATAAATGGGGGTCGCTATCTGCGTAGATGTAGTATAAAGAAAAAGAACGTTTAGCATTTGAGGAACCAATGGAGGTACGTTGACGTGTTTTCCAAGAATAGCTGCACACCCAGATGTGATGAATCAATTTCCAGAAAGTATATTGTTTAGAATAAGATGTTCTCTGTTACTGTTTTCTTTTTCTAATATATGACATGGCGTCCTGAATCTGTTAGGTTGTCTGTCTTGTTGTGATTACAGATCCGCAGATATGTTCGACGGATTTCTTCTGAAGAAGCAATGGGCTCCAAGATGTGATGCATCAACTTCCAAAAAGTATTGTATTTAGAATAAGGTATTCTCTGTTAATGGTTTGATTTACTAATATGTGACATGGCATCCTGAATCTGTCAGGTTGTCTGTCTTGTTGTGATTACAGATCCGCAAATATGTGCGACGGATTTCTCCTGAAGAAGCAATGGGCTCCAAGATGTGATGCATCAACTTCCAAAAAGTATTGTATTTAGAATAAGGTATTCTCTGTTAATGTTTTCATTTTCTAATATGTGACTTGGCATACTGAATTTGTCAGGTTGTCTATCTTGTTGTGATTACAGATCCGCGAATATGTTCGACGGATTTCTTCTGAAGAAGCAATGGGCTCCAAGATGTGATGCATCAACTTCCAAAAAGTATTGTATTTAGAATAAGGTATTCTCTGTTAATGTTTTGATTTACTAATATGTGACATGGCATCCTGAATCTGTCAGGTTGTCTGTCTTGTTGTGATTACAGATCCGCAAATATGTTCGACGGATTTCTTCTGAAGAAGCAATGGGCTCCAAGATGTGATGCATCAACTTCCAAAAAATGTTGTATTTAGAATAAGGTATTCTCTGTTAATGTTTTGATTTACTAATATGTGACATGGCATCCTGAATCTGTCAGGTTGTCTATCTTGTTGTGATTACAGATCCGCAATTATCTTCGACGGATGCCTTTGAAGGAACCAATGGTGGTACGTTGACTATTTTCTAAGGAGGGCCTCAACTTCAAGATGTACAGCATCAATTTCTAGTACGTATTGTTTTTATATTCTGGTAGGTTACAACATAATCTAATATGTTAACTTGTTAATGTAACAACCTGTGTTAAGGTTGTGAGTTCTTATTATTGCAGGTCTTCTACAATTTTTCCTGTTAATTTGTTTGACGGGATGCAAATCGGAACATACACGAATTGTTTGGTATTTCTATTACATTGTCGCACGGTATGATGATTTATAATTATGTACAATTTTTAAATTTTTATGTACTATTTGGAAATTACCTCGCTCGTCCTGGAATATTATTTAATTTCGTGAAGCAAACTAAACCGTTTCAATGTTTTAAGCTTTCTTGGAATATCCTTCCATCAGTAGCTAGTTTCATTTCACGTTCAAATTATATATTTTAGTGGCGACTGAAAGGAAATTCACAAAAAAATCTTAGTTGCTTTGTTACTACGGTTCGAAAGGCTAAATATTGTTATTATGGGTTGTTATGTCGTAATTTTATGTGGTAGGTATTGATGTTGTAATGTAGAGCATTGAGGATGGCTTATCTGCGTAGATGTAGTATAGAGAAAAAGAATTTTTAGCCTTTGACCATTATTTATGTGTTAACAATTTTATGAACAAAACTCTTTATACTTGATTAAAAGTTTTATTTACTCGAAAATATTACTTCCTTTAAATCTCCAAATCGTACATCGACAATTAGTAGCTATTAATGTCTGTAAAATGTTGTGGTTTGGATCCACCACATAACAAAAGATCCCTCACGCTTGGTTTGAATCATTGACCAGAGCGTGAGTATTATTTTTCCCGTGTGGGGAGCCTGCAACCCCCATCGGGCGCGTTCCCGGGTGGCGGATAGGGAAGTGCCCGGTTAGCAGAAATCGGGTAAGAGATAAAATGTCTCTCGCGGACCAACAGGCACTTTTAACATTTGGTAGTTTATTATAAGAACAGGCTTTCACGGCCGGAAACCCTAGTAGAATTCATATTCATAAAAGTGGTAATGATCTTGTTTGTACGGGTATCAGCTGCGTACAAGTCGATGGAACACATGCAGTTAATACAAGGGGTAAACATTAACTTTACATTAAATAAATAAGCTTACGTAGAAGTAGATGGACTACTAAACGGTTAGAATAGCCAAATATAACTCTTATTAGTTCAGCTCGTACTTCTGGTTCTGTTTAAAATACAATTTCATTTTCTAATGTGTGACATGGCATCCTGAATATATCAGCTTGTCTGTCTTGTTGTGATTACAGATCCGCTATTATCTTCGACGGATTTGTTTCGAAGAAGCGATGGGCTCTAAGATGTGAAACAGCAATTTCCGAAATGTATGGTTTTTATATTCTGGTAGGTCATAACATAATCTAATACGTTAACTTGTTAATGTAGCAGCTTGTGTTAAGATTGTGAGTTCTTATGATTACAGGTCTTCTACAATTTTTCCTGTTAATTTGTTTGACGGGATACAAATCGGAACATTCACGATTTTTTTGGTATTTGTATTACATTGTAGCACGGTATGATGTCTTATAATTTTGTACAATTTAAAATTTTTTATTAATTCTCCAATAATTGATTCAACTCCTTTCAAACTGGAGATATATTATTTCATATATAATAACTATGTACCTATATGTAGACAATGTTCTATTATTTTTTGCTAATTATACCTATATTGTGGTTAATGCAAATATAATAAACACATTGTATATATAATAAATATACTATAGGAACCTAACTACCCAGATTTTATGAAACTACAGTTGTTTACACAACCTGTTTTATTTACTTTTGTAATTTAAATAGTTTTTCAAATTGCGATTCCCCCCTTTTTCTTCTAATGGCAATAAATAATGCATTTCTTCAAATATTTTAACAACTTTCATTCATAAATACAAAAACTATAAGTAGGTAGATTTATATTACAGTTGTATTACCGTTTCTTTTTTATTTTATCGTTTTTTTACATACCTTTTCCTTATCCATATTCTTCATTTTTTCTTTTGAATAATGTCTAAACACCTTGACACATATTTCACCGATTTAACGATAAATAATAATAAAAACGAGTAATTATAGATTTTGCTTATTTACCGGCATCAACATGTACAACTTGTAAGAGGGTTTCCCGGCGACATTATAAATATATATCGTAATCTAACTGTTGTATCCCCAAAAAAGGGAAGCCCCTCAGCTCTCCCTTGAGCTATAGACCTATCAGCCTGCTCAGTTCGATGAGCAAAGTGGTAGAATCGATCCTCCTTGACCGGCTCTTAGACCACGTGAAGCTAAACAACCTACTCCCCGACTTTCAATACGAAACATGGCACCGGCCACCACTTCTTCAAAGTACCTACATGCGGATTCTCCGTTCCGCATTAAACTACCCCTGGTTCGTCAGAAACATCCAAATTCTGAAAGAAACCGGTCTATCTTCTCTCCCCGACGTTGCAAACCTTCGGGCCTCCATGTCAGGCCACCCAAACCCCACCATCTCGATACTCTCTAACTACGCCCCAAAACCGAACTACCGCTTTAGAAGGCCTTGTTACCTTCTACCCTGAGCCGCCCTTATTCGCTCAGCCCAAGTTTCGCTTTCTAGCGCGAGTGCCCACCCTTCACATCAGAGGTGGGCCAGCGACTCTTCGAACCCCCCCCCCATCGCTCCCGTCCCTTCCCCCCACAACTCTGTCTTCTTCTCAATCCACTTCCCTATCCCTACCTCTCCGCATCTACCCTGGGGATGTTAAAACCATTGGGTTGTTAATACCCACTCGAGGTAGGTTTTTAGTCAGTAAGAATCTGACACTACCCCCCTTCAGGGAGTGCCTATGTAAGGTTTTCCCACCTCAAGTTAAATCTAAACAAAAAAAAAATAACTGTTGTATGTACAAATTACAACAGCATCAAAAGGAGTAGCAACCATCAACAGCACATATCGTCATCAGCAATTTTATTTCTAAAATGTTCCCTACTTAATAGACAACCTTCATTACGTAAATCTTGCAAAAAAATTAAAGATAAAATACTTCTTCTTTTATGCAACCCGTCACGTTGTACTACAGCGCTATATCTGGACTGGTGTATCACCTATTTCACAATTGACAGACTGAACACTCCGTTATTTACCATTACCACAGACATTTAACAATACCACAACCTAAAAAAATTCAAAGTAGCGCACAAGAGTACCACAAAATAATAATTTTAATTTTTTGTTAATTTGAAATAATTCCTAATATTTAAATTTGCCTCCAATGTAATTATTGCTTTATATTTGCTCTTCAATAATTTCTACTTGTGCAAGTGGCAACACTTTATCAAAAAATATTTTGAACTACTGTGTATATAAAGAGACTATAATGAATAAAAATACCATTTTATTAGACATATTTACAGGAAAAAAAGAGAAAATAAATATTACATGTTATTTACAATTACTTCGGTATTGTGGAAAATTCTTGTAAAATAACTTGAACATCTATAGAAGAAAAATTAATATTATTTTGTCTCATATCATTAATAACAACTTGGACCATATTAGTAAAAAAATCTTCGTGTTTAGGAATCTCTGAATACCTTTCATACTGGTCTAAAGCATCCTGAAGTTTTAAAGTCAAACTGTCGTAATTTTTTCTTACCAATTCTAACACTTGTTCTTCACTTGGGGTGGATAAGTTTTGCTCTGCAAGCCATTTCTCTATTTTAGGGGAAAAATGTTTCGTTATACCCCTTATATTTATTAAGCTGTTATTCAACTTTAAGGCGTTTTCTTTGAATTCACAATTTCCTGATGAATACCTCAGACCTTACAAAAAATAAACAAAAACGTAATTAATAGGTATATTACATGAAAATAAATAAAGATTATATTTATAATCAAGTTTTTACTCGAAAACCATTGAATTAATTTTACTATTATTAAAAAAAATCTACTGTAGATATTGCTAAAGTAGTTGAACGAAAAAACAATTTGGAGTAAAACTAGACAACAAAAATAACAAAAACATTCTCATAGATAAATAAAGATAATGATTTTACTAAATTTTACATGGCAACATGATAATATTTCAAGGAAATTCTAATTAAAAAAGATACTGAATAAAATTTCATACCTAAAGAATAAACATTATCAAAAACTTGATGCATACGAATAATTTCGTAATACAAATCGTCATAACTGCCCGGGGTGGGTAGAAAAGTGTCACCGTACGTTATAAATAAATTGAATATGTTAAGTATTTTCAAACACAACTCGAATATATTCATTTTCTTGGCAAGATTGCTCTCGTTTTGAACCACAAATTTGAGTACCGCTATCAAGGCTGTCCATAAGTCCTTCCAAGGGTAATTTATTCTCACCCGACATTTTTTTTGGTAACATAATAGTCTGTGGATAATGCCCAAGGTTAATAGATACAATTCTATCGGCAACTTTTTCATCATATGGCTCATGAGAAATTCGATTAATAAATCTGAAAATAATTAGTTTATTTTTTAAACAAGGGAATATTACAAAAATGTTAACCTAATAATGTGGAGGCGAGAGGCTGAGACGCTGTAAGGCAATCTGACATCAGTTTTCTGTGTCTCATGGGCAGTCTATGTAAACGTACTCTGAAAGTCAGGCTTATATCATGCATGATAGAGTTTGCATACTGATCTTCAGCTATGCAGCTAAGTATAATGAAACATAACTTTACAGTATTGGCCCCACCTTCAGTCTTAGTATCTTGCATCACAATTGAACTAGAAAATTTGAAAAAAATTATATCTAATTGTGAACTGTAACATTAATAAAAATTTAATGTTTTACCAATATTGAAAAAAAGTGACTAGAAGATTAGTCGTTTGGGCCATTACATCTTCAATAGTTCCACTTGCTAGGTCAGGGGTTGGTTTTCCTGCTTGTAAAGTATTACTAGGGGATGGAGGAGCACTGGTATCAGTTTGAGTTTGGGCTAATGTTGTAATATAGTTCCTATTTAAATGTATTGCTTCATATAAAGCCAACAATAAGGCATTATTTGTTCTCATTTGTTGTGTTTTAATTCCCAATTCTTCTGAAACAAACATGTTCCCTACAATGTTAGTTAAGGAAGATAGCCAGGAACCATTCTGAGCTTCTGTATGTTGGGCGTTGTATCGACGACAAAAGTCGTTCAGGGCAGCTGTAATTACTTGACCATAGCCATTCAAAGCTAACTCATCATCTACCATGGATAATTTCACAATATATGGATTTGAGTTCTCGTTCTTTTTGTAGTTAACAATTACAGTAAGAAATAATACTACATCATGGCCATGAAGGTGCCTAGATCTTGGATCACACAAAAGTTGCATAAGAGTTTCAAATAATGATGCACTCATCAAAAATTCTATCAAAATGTTTTGGTTAATATTGTCAGTCCCTGTTACAAATATAAGCAAGAGCTTTAAAGATAAGTTCTTCAAACTATCAGATGATTCACCTGAAAAGAGTTACATTCTTAGATAACTGCTTCATACAATCTACGGAGGATTTATATAATTGAATATCTCAAAATAGCTGAACACAGTTCAATAACCTACTTGAAAGAAATGCGTGAATATGATGAAACAAACTCTGCATCCTTTGCTCCGTTTCTGGGGGATTAAGTAGCAAATTAATAATATTACTATCCTCTAATGCACTTCGTATGTACACACTATGAACTAAGGCACATAATGTTTGCATTGCATAAATCACTCTTATATTATGTTCGTGTCCTAAAGTTTCTATGCACTTTGAAAACAGCAACGTAACATTGTTTCCAATAAGTTCAATTTTATCAGTTGTGATTTTTTGTATCTCTGCTTCGATGTGTGAAATTTTAGGTTTTAAGAGAAAAAACTCATCCCAAAATAAAGAATTGCTTTTGGCAATGTCTTCGCCTCTAAATAATGTCTCATAAAGTTGAACTACCTTTTCTTTAAGCTGTCTTTTTGAGCCGGAACCACTTCTTTTTCGGGTTGCCATTTCTGTTTACATGAATCGGTTACCTACAAATATTTGAGGTTAATGCAATGATGACAAATGTGACAAGCACTGATGCATATTCAAGGTTACCACAGATTAGAGAGGTTACTGAAATAATAGAAAAAAGTGAATAATCACAGATCAGAGAGGAATTAATTCTATGGTAGAAAATAACGTAACCGCGACATAGTCCGTAAAAAAGTAATAAAATTAGAAGGTATTTTGAACATTATCTTTAGAATATTTTTATTATTTTCATATACAATTCAAAAGTTGTGTTTGTATATAATAATTGTAACAGAAATATATAATTTTGATGATTAAAATGATCACATTTTTTTTAGGTTTTTCCACATCTATCCACTTATGGCAATTTTTTATTGTAATTAAAAATGAAATCGAAAGAGGTACTTGTTACAGTCGGAACTACGAACTTTGAAAAGTTAATGCAAACAGTCACTCAAGAGGAAACGTTAAATAAGCTCCATAATTTGGGTTATTCTGTAGTGCACTTACAGACAGGTTTAATTACTCACTTAAAAGTCTCCCACAACTTGCTTAATATTAATTATGTCACTTATATTGACGATTTTATATCGAAGATAAGAGATGTTGATTTAGTTATCAGCCATGCAGGAGCTGGCACCTGTCTAGAAGTCCTTAAAGAAGGCAAACCACTTATAGTTGTTGTGAATGAAGACTTGATGGATAATCACCAAGTAGAATTGGCAGAGCAACTACAAAAAGATAATTATGTGTATTTTTGTACATGTAACAACTTATTGGATACTCTGTCTAAAGATACAGGAAAGTTAAAGAAATATCCAAAGTCAAATCCAGTAGTATTTAGCTCATACTTGAATAAATGCATGGGTTTCACATAGATAATGTTAAAAACTAGTTTTATAATCCATACTTGTAAATAATAATGTTATATTGTTTTTTTTTTCTGTTGAAATAAAAATCTAATTGAAATTTTACAGTTTTATTGCAAAAGAAATGATGAAAACACAAATAGAAAATTGAAATAATGAAATAAACGACTAAACTAATTTTTTTGCTTCAAAGAAACGTTTTAAGTGATTCATTTGCCAAGCACCCATAATTAATAGAATGGCTGTTTGTGTAATTGACCACCATAGTACTCTTGAATTTGTACTTTCACTTGTCAACCTAAATCTTTCCTCTCGATACTAAAAAATAATAGCAGTTAATATGAAGTCCTATTGATACATTCTAAACTTACTCTTTGATAATTCTGCTCTTTAGTTATTTGCTCAACTTGATCTAGAAGTTGGCGAATTCTTAATTGTAACTCTGATAACTTTTCTTTCTGAACAACATCCCCATAGTTTATTGCATGCTCACCAACTTGAATGTCCAAATGGACTCTTAATTGTGAACCACCAAACCAAGCACTGCTGTTACTGTACATACAAATTATATGTTCTCCGGGGGCATGGGAAGTAAATGAAATACGTCCCTCAGAGCTATACACGCGAGATAGAATTACTTTGTCATCGGGATCTCGTACTTCAACATGCATCCCAATGCCTGGCGAAGAAGGCATAAATCCTCCTGTTCTGGGATCATATAGCTCGACTTTGTAATTAACTAAAGAAATACGATATAATATAGTTAATCATATGGGGGACATTGAAGGTGAACTAACCTATAACATTTGTATCATCCGGAATTTCTTCGATGAAACATTTCCTTTCGGTTTCTCCTATGTGAAAATAAAGAGCAGAAGAATACTGAAATAATCCTATGAAAAATACTAACTCTAAAACTGTTATTAAATTCATTTTTTTTTTTTAAATTTGATAGTACTTTTATCCACGTCACATCAACCACATTAAAAATATTAAATATGCAACACACAATTCTTGAACGAATTGTGAGAAGTCCTCATAAGTGTAAGTGAAGCAGATCTGATTTATTTCCTAATAATTGAAAAATTATATCTTTTTAATTGTAAATAAAAGTTCTAACAAATAAATAATAGGGTAAGTAAAATTAATGCATGCTTCTGTTAACTTAATGATAATGTTTTGCATGATATTCTAGATGAAATTAAGCGGATGCAGCTATACATGACGCAGAAACGTTAAGGATCAATAAATACCTTTGGTAAGGCAAGAAAATAACAAAAGACACATAAAGGGTCTTTAGTTTACGTGTTCGACAAATGAAAAATAGTTATTAGCTTTATTTTGATTAGTTTGCATTATGAAAATGCTGAATGTAGGGTAGTGATTTGCTTGATTGTTTGTTTTAAAGTTAAGCTTCAACTTGGAAGGTTTGTGAGATTATGTTGTATGTTTTTATTGAATCTTTAAGAAATCACCAATGAAGGAAGCATCACCCCCAGTATCTGCCATGGCTACTCCTACAAACGGCAGTGGAAATTTGGTAGATGAATTCGAAGAAGCTTTTCAGGTAAATTTCCTCAAAAAGCATATAAACATCTGTTATTAAATAACCCATAAAGGGAATTGCACTAGTTATTTATTATAGTAATTAAGTTAGATAAGGAGATATTGATTAAAGGCATCAAGATCAATCTTTACTTAAAAATATAAGACATAATTTTTAAACTGCGAATTACAATTTGTAATAACAAGGTGCTCACTAATCCTTTTTTTTTGCATAATTTTAGCACTGTTTAAATGTATTGACCAAAGAAGAAGCCATTGGTAGTACAGATAAGGATGATATTAGGACTGAAGTGGAACAAACTACATTACGTTTCATAGATTTAGCTCGCCAAATGGAAGCCTTTTTCCTTCAAAAGCGTTTCCTTTTATCAGCACTTAAACCAGAAATGGTAGTTAAAGAGGACATAAATGAACTCCGATTGGAACTAGCCAGAAAAGATGAACTTTTAAAACGCCATTATGATAAAATAATCGTTTGGCAAAATCTGTTAGGTGATTTACAGGGTTATGCAAAAAGTCCAGCCCAGGGAGGCTCAACTCCGAATATGATGAACAATGGGGGTTCAGGATCGATTCCACAATCACCCATGAGTTCGGGAGTTCCTGGAAACCAGACACCTAATCAAATGATTGTATCTGGCATGAGTCCTGCTATGCAGCAACAGTTACAACAGCAGCAATTACAACAAATGCAACAACAGCAGCAACAACAGTTGCAGCAAATGCAACAGCAACAACAGCAACAGATGCAACAACTTCAACAACAGATGCAGGTAGATCGACGTTGACCTGTTGAAGTATGAAGCATGATTGTCGTTCGTGATGCCAAAATTGTCGAAATATTATTATTAATGTGTTGCCAATGACTCTCATTAACTTATTCTTAGTAATTCTGTTACTTTCTATGCACAAACTAAAACAATTTCATAATTAGTAATTGAAAATAATTTAAGAGCGTCAAATGTTTCTCTTCTATTATATTTATTAATTTTTGCGACATATATGTACATATCATGATTCAATGAAGTTATATGAAATATTGGTGCAATGAAGAAAATTTTTGCAACTCTATTTCATTTATATATGACGCTTTTAAATATTTAAATTATTGCTAAAGTAATTAGCTTCATTACTTTTTTTTCAGGGAACATTCTAATAACTGTTTTTATAGTGCTTAATTGTCTTAATGATTGAGTTATTTTTACTGCTTAAATGTTCCCCTCAAAACTGAATAATTAGAAAGCAGATAATTTTAGAAAGAAATATTATTGAGAATCTCGCGTAATTTTTCTTATAACGTGTCCTACGTGTCATAATTTTTTCATGCTTGATATTCTCAGGGTTTTCCTTCGCAGTATTTTTGTCTCTTTCTTTTGTAAACTACAATACCTATTGCTACTATTACTACAGACTTTTATAGTATACGCTAATATTTATTGCTCAATTGTGCCTTGTAGGTTTAGCAAAAACAAAAAAGTATTCCAGAATACCCTTTATTATCTATAATGTAAATTAAATGCAGTGTGATTAAAAATTTTCTGTGTAAACTACGTTGTGGCAAATCATACAGTTTAATGATAGAAACGTTAATAGTAGTACGTTGCTTATTATTTAGTTTTCTATAACTCTGTACTATTTTTATCGATATCAAATAAATATTTTGAAAACATTTGTTGAGTTTTATTACTTTTCAAAATTATCGTACAATTTCTTTTTTACGTCAACTTTTGTATATCTCTAGAATACCAAAAAAAGAAATACAACAAACGTTTTTAAGATATATATATATATGTATACATATATACATACTTAGGTCGATATAAAACGCTTTGTAATATACCCCATAAATAAAAAAATATGCCATTCTAGCCTTTAAAATAGTGTAAGATGCAATATAAAGTAAAAAAAGTTTAGATAATAGTGATGATGTATGTTAGGTACCAACTGGTATGGGAGGAAGTGGTGTTGTGGGACCAGGGATGATGTCACCTCAACAGGCGATGTTCATGCAACAGCAACAAGGAATGGGGGGACCCCGAACATCGTTTTCCCCTCAAACAGGATTATTGCAAGGACCTCTGGCGTACTTAGAAAAGACTACGAGCAATATAGGTACGAAATAATTTTGAAGTAACAACTATCTTGAAATATAATTTAATCTTAATATAGGGATGACAGATGGTAGAAGGTGACGGGGACGCGGGAGGGGGCGAGGCAGAGGAAGAGGCCGTGGTAGAGGACGTGGCCGCGGAGCTTTACCGGATTACGTTTCCCCGTAACTCCCCCTCCCACAGCTTAAATCAGTCTCACATTATAGGACTGCTTTTAGCTTGGGGTAAACGTATCAGTTATACGTACTCGAAAAATTGTAGTACTATTATACCATTTATTAGTATTTTAAAAGTATTTACTTATTTTTCAAGTTATTTCACTAGCAAAATCCCCTTATTTTTTGGGTACACCTTTAAGTAGATCTGCAGTTAAAATTATAAATTTAGAATAAAGACAATGTTAAATAAGTTTTCGTACTGCAGATTCATTATTATAGTGAAACAGTGATCTGATTTTATTTTTGTAATTTATCCATTTTAAACGTGCAAGTATTGTATTAATTATAAATAATGCTTGTTCTGGTATTATAACCAAAGTGTGAATCTCAGAGATTCATCTCTTTTTCGTCTACTTTTACTAATTTTAAATACTAATAAAAAGATAACTATACGTTACGTCAGTAATTGAAAAACCGATAAACATATAATGCTTTACAAAATGAACTAATTTTTTCATTATTTACATTGAACTGAAATATATCTATTCGTTATTAGGAGTAAAATATTTTGGTTATAAAAAAAGGCTTGTAACCTTTTTAGATCAATTCGTGCGTTCCTTAGCTAAAACCAAAGTTATTTGTTGTATAAACTGTTAAGTCAATAATTAAATTTAAACTTGGTTTTATTAAATTAATTAGCTTATTAAATCGATTATCATTCCAAATTAACAACATTGATTTAAAGAACAATAGCGGTTTCAAGAAGTTTGTGATACACTTATTATATGAATGTTTTTGAAAACTCGTATGAAGTCACTGATTCACCATGATTTTTATGCGGAGGTCACTAGCACTTATGTATAATCGTAAAAAATAAATAAATTACAAAAAAAATATTTGATAAGGGAATTTCTTAAAGTGTATTATGGTGTTGAATAAAACGAGAAAGAGCAATATTTTGCAAAAAAATTTATAGCAATGTTTCACTACATACTTTCTTATTTGAAGTTTAGAAGTACTCAGTTTATGCAAAACTACAGTATTTAAAAGATAGTTAAAATATATTTGTATGATATATCTTTTTTTAAAAAGGGAATCCTAAAACTCTGACTAATTAGCAAATTTAATCGTAGGTAATTATTATTAGGTATATTGTAGAACTAGCTTTCGAGTTATAGGGTTTGCCTTCTCGTTTAGAGAATTAATAATGATAATATTACATCGAATTCATTTGTGGTCCAGTTGAAAATATTCTGTGTCACGCATTTTATTTTAAAAATATGTAACGTTACCGAATTATGCTGAAATTTTGTGATAAATAAACATTTATGAATATAACAAGTATTTTTCCTAAAAGAAAACAACGAAATGTAGTAACAATTTCATATTCACTTTATTTTACAAAAGACCCATTCTTAATTAAACATTTAATTAAAAAAAATTACTTATTCGTTATTAAATTTAAAAATTCTATTAGAGTTCTAGTGGGCCTACCAGTCATACCTTTTGATAGATATAGAGTGTCATCACTGGGCCCCATAACTCCAGCAATATCCAAATGCATCCACTTCTTTCCTTTGGGAGCGAATTCCTTTAAAAATGCGGCCGCTACACAGGAACCTCCACCTTTTCCCTTTCCCATATTATTTATATCGTATGCCGCATTTTCTGTAACTTGTTTAGAGAAATGGTTCCAAAGAGGCATCCGCCACACTCTGTCCCCACAGTGAGATCCTGCTTCCTTTAGAATCTTGTACAAGTCGTTGTCATTTGTAAAAACGCCTGTTGCTACGTTTCCTAGAGCTATCCTTATGGCACCCGTAAGGGTAGCCACGTCTACAACGAACTTAGGGTTCAAGGTTGCGCTATAACATAAGGCATCTGCTAGAATAAGGCGTCCCTCAGCGTCTGTGTTGTCAACACAAATCGATTTTCCGTTCTTCGCGAATATCACATCTCCCGGTTTGATTGCTGTACCGGAAGGCATATTTTCACAAAGAGGTATAAGTACTTTTAAATTTATTGGAAGCTTCAAATGTGCAACGGCATTTAAGGTTCCTATAAGTGAGGCAGCACCTCCCATGTCAGCTCTCATTTCGTCCATATTCGTAGCAGGCTTAAGACTGATTCCTCCAGAGTCAAACGTAACTCCCTTACCGATTAAAACGATAGGTTGTGTTTCTGTAACCGAGCCATTGTAGGTAATTTCTAAAAATACCGGAGGTTCAATTGAGCCTTTGGTAACAGAGAGGAACGCTCCCATTTTTTGTTTCTCTGCCCATTCTTTATCATAAATTTGTACGTCTACATTTAAAGATTTGAACAAATTCGTGACTTCGTCTGCAAAAATGCGAGGAGTCATATGATTGCTTGGGGAGTCAGCTAAACGACGAGCTATGTTTTGCGATGACGCCTTTATTACTCCTCTGTTCCACAATCTGTTTTCATCATCTGAATTTGGATTTGCATCAGGAAATAGGGAAATAGTTAAAGGTGAGTCTTTTTTTGTTTTGAAAGACTGATATCTCCAAGTACTTAAAATACTACCCTCGGCAGCCGCTTCTGCGTGTCCCAAACTTTCTACAGATATTTGTCTGAATCCCAGATTTTTTAAAACTCTACAACCATCTGAAAAGGGAAATACAAACTTAAAAATTATAATATTTCACGGGTAGAAAAAAATACCTGCTGCTTTGGCTCTTACAGTATCTAATTCTTCGTTAAGTTGTTCACTTTCGTTAAAACCTTTTGACAGTTTATTCAGTGCAACAACAGCTACAGCGTGATATTCAGAATTTTGGTCCACTCCCCAAAAAACCACCGTTTTGCCCTGTTTGAGGACTCCTTCAGCCCTAAGACAACAACAGGTCTACCAAAAAGAATAATGTAAGTAGTAATTCAAATTTGAGTGTTAAAACTCAATTAAAACTTAAGAAAATAAGTGCTGCGGTTTAAAATAATAACTGTAGTAACTAATAATGAATACTTTATTGCTATCGACATGATACAACAGCAAGAAATGATATAGTGATTCTACCAATAACAAACATAACAGAAAAATATCATGAAAATAGTTAACACTAATACAGCCCCGATTTTAAATCTACAAAACTAACACATGGAATTTAAAATAGCTATTTATCATTTGTAATACGTGTGAGCATTCGTCGGAAAATATATTTATGAATTCTAATAACAAATGTTTAAGTAGACAACGAAGTAACACCCCTAAAAAATTTATATAACTTTATCAGTCATTTAAGTAGTTCTAGCACTCATATTAATTAATTATGTATGTTAATTTGTGCAATTTCCTAAGACATCGACACTGTAAATTTGGCACAAATATATGCATGTATGTAGTTAATTAAATGAGCAAAAAACAATGGAATTTGTACATTGCAACGACTCCTGTTAATATTTTCTGCCTTATATAGATAATAAAGTTGCCTTTTTTATTTAAAAATAAAAAAAATGTACATAGTTCAGACAAGGGCCCCTGCAATGTACGATTTTTGAAGCCATCACATCATTACAATATAATGAATTATCTATTGGACACTAACAGTGAAAAATGAAGTAACCGTTGTATACATAAATTTCTGTACAATATACCGTTTCCATAAACTATTAAAAATAATTTATACATCTCCGAACGTTATACGTGATTTATTTTTAGCTATAAACACTAAAGATGTTTCCAGTTTGTATCTATTAAGTTCGCAAAATTATACGAGACAAAAGAAATATTATTGTTAAATCAACAAATCATTAAGAGAAAAAATTGAAATGAGTGAGATTTTTACTCCCAATTACCAATTTTTTCACAACCACCGATGAAAACTGTTGAATTTGAAGTATAAAAAGCAGAAGGCAGTAATACATTTAGTTACATAACATCCACTAAAGGGAACGTATAACGGTTGAAACGTGCGAATAGCATTTATAGAAAATGAAATTTAAAATTTCGAAACTGTATTTATTCTTAAACATTCTGAAATAATAAATATATAAGTAAAAAACTGAAAAACATTATCTACAACATTTATTGTACTTGGACGAAATACAACAAATATTTTAATAAAACGTTTACAGTTTTTTATTTATAAATTTATTTAAGATTTTTGAATTCATTTGCTCCTTTTTTAATTTCATATTTGAAAAGATACCCTTCTTAGCATTTGTACTTTTTACTGAAACGTTTTGAGGAGAAATTGTAGTAGCAAAAGTATATTGAGAGTAGGTATAGCTGGCAGTATTATTTGATCGACTTTACTTATGTAATGAAATTATTAATTATTTATTATCATTTCTAGTGAAAAAAAATAAAGTTCATCAATTCTTGTTATGTGTATGTATTAAAATACAAATACGTTTGTAAAGCTCTCCGATTTGAAATTTAATTATCGTCGTTACTTTAAATTTCTCAATTATTTCCAAAATATTTAATCAATACTTAAAACTTCTCTTAGCTACCATATAAAACAGTCTTTTTCATCATAAACATTAAACAAAGCCATTTTTTAAAAAACGAATGGCATTATTTAATTTTTTGCTTGTAATAAATTACACACCTGAAATTACAATTAACAGGTGCAGAAGTGATTAATTAAAAAATTATTTATCAATGTACACCCCAATTAAAATACCTTAAAAACCACCACAATAACAAAAGGTGAGAGGAATCAATATTGGTCTTACACATTAAAATTTTCTCTATCACATGAAAGACAATGTCAAACACAATATTCTGTCGAATACTAACGAATAATAATTAACGACATTTCTGATTTCACACGAGCTCTAAAATGTTAATAGTTCCTTGGCTGTTAGCAGCCACGACCACATTCGAGTGTTGTTTCCAACACACTGCGGATACAAACTCATTAGGTTCGTCCTCTCTACGTTCATTTTCTAAAACCCCTCTCGTAGCCTCAAATTTGTAACTGAAAAGTTTCTTGGTCAAACCCTTATAATAAATATAAAGGGCATTATTTTCTGATCCGCAGGCGACATAGTCGCCATCCGTAGCCAATCCCACAAAATTTTTCTCATTAATGTGCCCCACAAATGATCTTAGACAGTAAGGAGTATTAATATTCCATAATTTTAGCTGCGAGTCTGTCGATGCTGATACTATTTCCTCGCTGTTGAGAAATTTAACGTAACTTACAGCTTTTTTGTGCCCTTTGAACACACTAACAGGTTCCTTCATATTTCTCAGATCATAATAGTGGACACAATGGTCCGCACTACCAAATGCTAGATGACAGGAACTTCGAGGATTAAATTTAACACAGCAAACATTTGCTTTTGCTTCTAAGGTTGCTATCGAATGTTCTACGTTCAAAGAATATAATTTTACTCGGGCATCATCCGATCCGGACGCTATAAGTCGGGTGTCGACATCGTTAAAATCGACGCTCCAACATCTCTTTTCGTGTTCTTGAAATGTTTTTGTCCTCTGGCCTGTAGACGCGTCCCAAATTGTAACTGTACCCTCGTAATCACTCGAGGCGAGAGTACCTTTGTGATAACTGTTCCAACTCACGCATGAGATCTTTGAGCTAGACACCATTTCCATGCACGGATAGTGAATGTCTACAGAGTCCTGAATAACGGCGTTATAATCAAACACTTTTATCCTCTTTGTCACTCCAGCTATTGCAAAAAATTCATTATCCTTGTCAAATTCAATGCTGGAAACGATTGTGGAATTATTGAAAAGGTCATTGGAATAATTTAGGGTGGCAAGTGGTCTCAATGAGTTGTAACGTGAAAATTTGACAAGATTCTCTCGGAATTCGTTCAAACTTGAAGAGGCTTCGATAGGTTTAGGAGATTTTTCGGTATCTTTGAAAAATAGGTCTTTGGACCTAGTGGTGAAGTAACATTGGACGAAATCGTCGAAATGTGCGTGCATTCGTCTTCTTCTGGTAGCTAGAGACGACAATCCTGGATGTTTAGCATTTTCGCTACCGACCTGGGGCACAAATGATGCGTCGTCCTTCTTCGTAGTCGATTCTATGTTATCTATTATTTCAATCATTTCTTTTTTCATGGCTCGAACTGCAGAATCACCATCTGAAGCTGATCCCACAGCCCTTTCTACATCTTCTAAAGTAGGACATTTACTATGGACTTCTCTAAGGATCCTTTCGACCTCGTCTATGTCATGCTTTATTATGCTCACCTCTTTAATTATCTGGTTCTTTTGCTCCTCTTTCTGTTGTAGTAAAAGTTTTAAGAATTCCAGGAGGAGTTTGTTTTGTGCAGCACACGATTCAGCTTCCAGCAGTTGTTTCCTCTGAGTCAATATTTCGAGCATTATATTTACGTCTGGTAACGTAAGATTTTGGGATTCGGAAGCAATAAAATCACGTAAACCGTCAGCAAGGGTGGAAAATTCATTTGAACTTTCCCTGCTTAAACCCAAAGACTCCAATCCGTTCATCCGCATCTTGTGTTTCTTTATGACGTCGTTTAGAAGAAAATTTGGAAATATTTGTTCGGCATTGAGAAGTGGTGAGTTGCATTTGGGGCATCGTTTCATCGTTTCGATGCACTTTAATATGCAGCTGTAACAAAAAGTATGTCCACATTTTGTTATGTGAGCCTCCTCAATTAAGTTGAAACAAACTGGGCAAAGAAAGTCGCTTTTTTCTTCAGTAGATTGGCTGCTTCCTGGAGCTGATCTCTGACGTTTTGGTGTCCTTATAGACGACCTGGTTGTTGGATTACTGCCAAAACTGTGTGTAGATCCTGCACTTCCACGTCCATCATGGCCACCAGTGGCCATTTTAATGGAATGTTTAGATGGTGGTGATTTGGACAGTTAAGAGGGATTAAAAAGAGATGGATACCGACCTGAAACAGTCAAACAGAATTTTTAAAAGGAAATTTTATATATTCAAAGTGTTGGGGAAAACTAGGACTTAAAAGGTCTTAATAAGATATAAAAAAAAAATGAAAGTTTCAGGTCAGCTTGGGTAAAGGGTGTAAAGAAAGAAAAGAAAGCCAAGGAGGAGATAGCATGCCATATTTGAAAGAGATGCTTCAAAAATGTAATTCATAACATAGTATGTTACAATCGATGTGAAAAATGCAACCACATAAATGCATAGCTTTTCATACAATTCATTCAAAAACTAATGCATTGTACATCAATTATTAAAAATTGTTTATTAGGAATAATTAGCAGTTCCTACTTACAATTGTATTTGGTCTTGTAGCTTATTTTGAGTTTGTTGGTTATATCTTTTTGCAGTAGAAGTTAGGACTAATTTCTTGTTTTCTTTATAGACGCCAAGAACTAATCCTTTCTACAATAAATTAAAAGTTTTTCTAAGCCAATTAAGACACTTATAAATATAAAAATACCTTTCCTGTATCCACAACAGAATCACAAAATAATCTTCTAAACCTTAATGTAGGTGTAACTTTCAAAAGGGTGCTGTTCCTTGCCAAAAATGCCATTATGTACTGCTTCGGTTTTTTAAAATATCGAAAACTAGCATTAATCACAGTTTATCACTTTATTGTAAGTATATTTAAATAAAATTAAATAACTGGAACTGTTAACTGACCCACAAAATCAAACGACTAAATTTTTGACAGATCTGATTGTCAATTATTGCTTGAATTACTTCCAAATGTTGGGATTATTTGTGAAAATTCTTATAAAATAAAGTAAACTTTTCTTTTTATAATAATTAAAAAAACAACGCACCTTAAAATATCAACAATAACTGTTTATAACGTATTTATTATAGACTATGTACCTAATTATGGTTGAATTTACATTTAATTGTGTGGTGAATATTAACCCGGTTATTGTTTGTAGATAATGACTAAAGTCTCGAGTTTCCTTTGTGCTTTTTTTAAAAATAATTTTTTAGCTATTTTTAGATTGAAGTTTTTTATTAATTATTTTCATTAGTATTGTGAATGTAATTATTATCTTGAATTTACTTATATGTAGGCTGCTGGCTGCCCTATCATTTCTCTATTTGAAAAGGTCATTTCATCAAATAAAGAGTAAGAGATATTAACTAACTAAAGAAAATATATAATTATGTCGAATTATTCATTAGAATTGTCGACTTTACAATTGGCAAAGTATTATTATATAAATTTTGTTAATTAATTAATACATGTATTTTATTTCTTTTGCAGAATTTTAAATTTGGTGGAAACCATCAAGTTGGATGACACAACTAACATTGGAAATTTTAAAAATCAGTTATTCAACTATTTATTCGTTTTGGATTTTGAATCAACTTGTTGGGAATCGAACGATAAGAACAGAGGTGCTCCAGAAATTATTGAATTCTCTGTTGTATTATATTCCATTTCAAAAAATGAAATCATATCTGAATTTCAACAGTATGTAATGCCAGTTGAAAGACCTTATTTAAGCCCGTTCTGTCAAGAATTTACAGGTACTATTGTTAAGTTATGAATAAAAAACAAGTAGATTATCTCATAAAATCGTAAAGTAAAAGGTATTAAAATTCCTAAGGTATAACTCAAGAAAAAGTAGATAATGGTGTACCTCTTCGGACATGTTTGATGGTATTTGAAAAATGGATAAATGAAATGAAAAATCTTTACGGGATTGTTTTTACTGAAGAAAAAGATTCAAAAATAAAAAGTGCAACGTTTGTTACATGGTCTGACTGGGATTTAAATGTTTGTCTACAAAAAGAGTGCCAAAGGAAAAGAATATTTAAACCTGAAATCTTTAACAGATGGATAGATTTAAGGGCTTTATATAGGGTTTGTATTAAAATAACGAAAAAAGATGGATTTTATTAGAAAAAGACCATTGACTATGCCACGGTTTGAACTTACTTAGCGAGTTCGAAACATCGTATGAAAAGACGTTTTTTTCTTTTTAAATAAATAAATAATGGTAGTAGGCTTTACTTATTGAAACTCCATGTCAAACAAAGAAAACGAGAGGAAAGTTTCAAAAATATTTTTAATTGTTCACAACAATTGTTTCACCAATAGTAAAATTCTAGTATTTAAGCTTATTTTATAAAGACTTTATTCAGAACATCTTCACCTGAAGAAGCTAATGTTTTGGTGAAACAATTGTTGTGAACAATTAAAAATATTTTTGTAAAAACTTTCCTCTCGTTTTCGTTAACTTTTTCCTTTTATCAATTTCTTTTTTAGGAAAATTACCAAAGGAAGCCGAAGGGTCTAAAAGGGGCCTTATCTGAGTTAGGATTGTCTTTTGAAGGGCGGGAGCACTGTGGTCTACATGATGCAAGAAACACTGCAAATTTAGCTGCTAAAATGATAAAAGACGGAGTTTTATTTAAAATAACAAAAGATCTATCAGATAAGACATCTCAAAATGGAATATTAAAAAAAAAATAAATGATAAATGCTTTTTATTTTTAAGATTTGTCCCAAAAAAAAATTTGCGTTAAACTTACAAAAATTGATTCATTGGATCTTCGTCACGTCTCCTCTTCATGTAATAGGCCTCTATTTCTTCTTCTGATGGTTTTTTAATTTCATACATACTATTATAAGGTCTCTTTCTTTCGTCTATTTCCAGGTACTTCTTGGCTTCCTCTTGTTGTTTTTCTTCAGCATCCAGGGCTTCTTTTAATTTGTCCCCTTTTTCTTCTACCTTTGATTTCTTTTTCTTTTTGTCCTTCTTCTTTTTCTTTTTTTGTTCCTTTTTCTTTGCTTTCTTTTTAATTTCCTCATCAGAACTGGAGCTATCATCAGGAGAAGATGATTCTTTTCCACTGTTTGACTCATTCTTAAAATGGCTGGTTTGTGAAATTGATGTTTCATTTTGTAACTTTCCAGTTTCTCCAAGACAATAAGAATTTTTAATGAAAGAATGACAGCATTTGTATCCCCATTTTCCATCTTTCCAGAAGGATCCCCACACACTAGTGTGATTATTTATATAAACATCCTCTTCATATTTTGATCTTACAACTGGTTTTTCTGCCCCCTTTACAATTTTTCCAGACCTTGAATATTCTACATAATCTTCTGTTTGTGCCAGCAACAGAGCTTTTGGAGGTGCCTTTAGGTGCTCTTCACCCCCATACCGTTCAAGAACACTCTCTTGTACTTTTGACTTGAATTCCTGTTTCTTTTCTTCATATTCCTTTTGAAGAAGTTCCAATTTAGTTGGTTCTGCAAGAAGATGTATATCCACTCCTTTTTCATGAGCTTCCCAAGCAAATATCTGAGCTTTGGCATGTTTAGTTGTGTCTCCACTAAATCTTACAAAGTTTTCTCCTCCATATCTGTAAAAGTTAAGTAATTTAATAAACTACCACATCATTTGTGATTATGATCAACTTACCCATCATCCTTGTTTGGCTTAGGATTTTCTCTCATAGACCTGGTTTTGGGATCATAATAAGCTGAATTAGGATCTAAGTTACGTAAATATTTAGCAGTATCCTCTCTTATCCTTAAATTCCTAACTGTAATTCTCTGTTTACTGTCAACTTTTGTTCCTGGCATATCAACCTCATCTACATATTTATCCTCATCTTCTTCTTCATCAATTTCCTCTTTATCATCGTCAGTTGCAAGTTTATCAGCACGTAGTTGTCTTTTGGCTTCTTCAACCTTCTGGAATTCTTCAATGATAGCCCTGTGCTCTGATGGATCATAACCACTCCACCTGTCCCTTTTTCCATCATAACTTAATGATAAGTTTTTCTGAACATACTCATCAGGAGCTATATTAACACCAGAAAATTTGGCACCTACCTTACGAGGTCTGTCCATGCAATCTTTCTTTTTATGAGTCATTGCACCACAATTTTCACAAGCTCCCTTGCGGTACTTAATTACTATGTTACTCTGTAAGAATTAAATTTTAGATAAATCATTAAGTAAAATGTGGGACACATACTGTATCAACTCCGCGCTTATACCATTCGTCTAAATCCGAAAATGACTTTTGTTTGTCCTCTTGGGGACGCTGATGTTTTAGAGTGGGCCCTTGGGCCCCATAATACCAAGGAGCAGTTGAAATGTACTGAGGTATGTGGGGGTTTATGTCTTTTCCTTCCTCATCTACAGCAGCAGGCGCAGTACCAGCTTTTCGGGCTTCTTCTAACTCTTTTGCTTTCCTCCAATCTTCCCTAGATTTCTTTTTAGGTTCATCGTCTCCCTCTATCTTGGATTTTAGTATTTGTGATACAGGAAGTCCGTGTGAAGTAGCAGCCATGATTTATACACTTTTTTCACAATAAATCCCGTTTTTGGTGTACTTTTTAAAACAAATTCAATCAAACGCAGTAGAAATCAACAAACTAACCTTAAAAGTTTGACAACGGTGACCTTGGACGTTGGGATAGACAAATCCCGCGAATTTTAAATCAACGCATAATTTAAACAAAGATAATACAAGCATTGATGGATAATTTTATTAGAAACCTCGAATATTATTGCAAAACCAGTACATAAAGTGTAAAATTACTTATGTTATGTATATAATAAAATACTTATACGAGTTGTAAGTGCAAATACAAAAAAGTAAATACGTACTTCCAAAATTGCAATTTAACTAAAAAAAAAAAGAAAAGTATTCAAACAAAATTTGGCAGATTCGCGACAATGAAATGTATCGTATATAGGAGATATTGAGGTAGCTATTTTACTTGTTGAAATAAGAATAATCACTAACTCCCACACCCGCTAAGAGAGTGGGTTGACAGGTGACCAGCCTGTCCAAAATAAAGTCGAAAGGAATCCCCTTGAATTCATGACAGCACTTGAACTTGCATCTCTGATATATACAATACGTTCAAAATTTTAAATTAAGTCAGTACGCGTTGTCCAAACTTCAAAAATAGTTCGGAACAATTCGCGCTGAAATGATAATGATAATCGAAGGAAATAAATGGTGAGGGCGCAACTTCCGAATGGATTATTTTGACTTACAACATTAACACATGTACGTTAAACTAAGTAGGGAAAAGACGATAGATAATAAACATTTTTACGAACACTTGTCAGCACTTTGGTTTTTGTTCAGTGGGATTGGCCAGTTGATAGAAAAGTTGGATTATAGTACGGGTCGGCCTACCCGTCATTCTACGTCTTGTTAAATACGGTATTATTTTGTTATTCATCACCATTCCGCTATTGGTGATGTCAACGTGCATCCAATCAACACATTGAAGAAACTGCCCGAGGAACGCGGTTCCAGAACAAGCACTCGCCGTATCGATGCCTCTGTTATCAATGTCGTGTGAGGGAAATTTTCTTAATTTCGCGTTAAAGTACTCCCAAATGGGAAAACGCCACACCCTGTCTCCTGTTATTACAGACGCTTTTCTTACCTAAAAGAAGATAACCCTTTGTTGTTAAATACCATTTTCCACAAAAAAGATATACAAATTTTATCTAGACAAAAAGGAGCATTCATTTTAGATAAGTACGAAATCTTAGAAATAAAAAAATCAATAGCCGAAAATAAAGTTTTAACAAATGACCAAATGCAGCTTGCTGTATGTAAACCCCCTCCTAGATCCTGCTTTGGTTTAAATCATTTAAATGTAAAAACACCAAGTAAAGTTTAATATTTAGTTGTACTCCTGAAGGTGCCTAAAAAAGGCGAAATATGCATATTGAGTAATCAATAAAAAATAGTGAATCAATCCAAGAGTTTCATTTAAATATTTATTAATGTAATTTAAAATGATTCACTAAGAATTAACTGCTTCATCATTTTTTAATAAAAAAAGAAAGCCTGCCATGTTTTGCCAAAACTCGTAAGGTGAAAGTATATAATAGAATTTCTCAGACAAAAATTGTAATATTCATTTACGGTTACAATTGTATGAAATAAAGTTTAATTTCCTTAAAGGAGCCTAACTTCTTTAATAGTCTTGAAGTTGTTATCTATTTAGATTATTAAAAATGCAGTTTAGGCAGAAAGAGCAAAATTTTAAAACTGAAATTTATACCTGAGCCCATAAGTTTTCCGAATTGGTGAAGACAGCACTTGCCGAAGCTCCTATACCTGTTTGGGTTCCGGGCATCAGTGTGGAAAAATCGATTACCATTCGAGGTTTGTATGCACCCTGACCGTAAACAAACGTATCGGCCAAAAGCATTCGACCTTCGTGATCAGCATCTTCGATCATGATATATTTTCCATTCATAGCACACACCACATCGCCGGGTTTCATTGCCATACCGCTGGGCATGTTCTCACACAAAGGGATGAGACCGGTGACATTCAGAGGGATACTGAGGGCTGCAACGGCTTTCATCACTGCCACTATAACAGCAGCCCCTGCCATATCGGCCCTGTTATTGGCCATACTTCGAGTCCTCTTCAGACTCAAACCCCCGCTGTCGAACGTAATACCCTTTGCTGCGAGCATGATTGGTTTGACATCTGCCGGTTCTCCACAATATTGAAGTTCAAGAAAGATCGGAGGTTCACAGGAACCGCGAGCAACTGTCAAAAATGCATTCATCTTCTTCGATTCAATCCAGTCTCTATCGTGAACTTCCACCTACATAGTTGTGTAACAAAATATCATATGTTTGATATGATATGAAAAATTCGAAAAATGTTAATATACCTTTACTCCACAAGGGCAAAGTTCATTGACAGCTTCTTGTGCGAAATGTAGAGGAGTCATTTGGTTGGCCGGAGTGTCGGAAAGTCTTCTGGCCAAATTCTGACATTCTGCCTTGAAGAGTCCCCTTTGGAAACTTTCAGTGTCGGGGTCATCATGCAACTCAATCGATGGTATCATGCTCTTGTGCAATTTGTTATCCTGATAGCGCCACAGGGCCAAAGCTGCTCCTTCGGCAGCTTGTTCGGGATGTCCAAGACCCTCGATAAGAACTCGATGAAGTCTGCTCATCTTCAATCTTTGAATGCCGGCACCTGCGGCTTTTCGAACAGCTTCTGTCCCTTCGTCGATGCATTCCAGTTCGTTATAACACAAATTTGGATGACCTAAGCCCACTGCAGCAACCGCGCAAAATTCAGGATCGAGATTCGTGAAAAGAAGAGCTTCCCCTACTTTTACTGTTGTTCCATATCTCAAAAAGAATATCTTTTTTTAGCACATATTACTAAGATTTAAAGTGATTTCACTTGCAGAAGTACCGAAAGTTAATTGTGATATGTTATTATTATTATTACTTACGATTTGATAAGTTCAAAAAATTTCCCATCGGTGCAGTCATTGTATTTTTTGGCCGTACCTGTCAGAATTGGTTCACCATTATCGCCTTCATATACACCTAATATTATACCTTTCTAAAAGCAAAGAAATTTTAAGGTTACTATTATACATATATAACGTTTGTTTTTCGTAAACATTTTTACCCTTTCAGGTTCGCATCCCCCTTCACCAGCAGAGCAGAAATTCCGTACAATTTTCAAGCGGTTTTTATATTTCCATAATCGAACGTTAAATTTGTATTTTTGTAAAGGACATTTCAACAATCCAAAAACATTATTCATCTTTCATACACATCACAAAAGGAATTTTGAATATTACGGCGCGACACTGATTTTGACGAAGAAATGACTGCTGTTTATAGTTACGATTTTATATTTGAAAAAAAGTGCTTAGCAACACCCCCTAAGTCAAGGCAAAACTGATAATTTTGTACCAACGGATAACTTTAGACAATCCGACCATCTAAATATTTTTTGTCTTCTCGAAACCAACCCATTGGGTAATATTATAATACCAAGTGTAAGTTGTTACTGTGTTTGGTACATTCATAGAATGATTTTAATTTTTATGAGGGGCTGATAACAACCCTTAGAAAAGCAACATTCTTTAACAGAAAGGCTACTGTTTTAAAACAACGCATTTAAATTAAACACTGGTTAATACATTTGATACAAATTTATTAAAAACTTTAAATAGTCCATATAATACAATTAGTACTAAAAGTATATTATAAAGGCATAAATGTAAATAATACTTAGACCGGACAATTGTTAAATTTGCGTGACGAATGAGGTTTTTCGAAAATACAAAAGTTTTGAGGTTTGGTGAAATGTGTTGTAATATCAAAAGATAAACTGATGCAACCATTTTACTTATTGAAATAAGAATAATCACTAATTCTCAAGCCCTTTGGAAAAGGGAATGAGTTGACAGGTGACCAGCCTGTCCAAAATAGAGTCGAAGGAATCCCCTTGAATTCATGAAGGTAGTTTGAACTTGCATCTCTGATTTAAATACATTTGAATTTTAAAAAAGTCGGTACTGTGCACAATAAAAAAAAACCGAAAATGAACCGGAATTGCGCTCCCATCCTAAAGAACCTTACAACACACACCCTACAAGAGTCATGAACTGATACAAACACAATGATCACATTTCTTCTTGTACGTTTATGAACATGACGTTTCGCGATTTCCTATCGCAGGACAGGCGAGCTGATAAAGGAGTTGAATCAATGTACGCGTCGGTCTTCCAGTCATTCTACCCTTTGTTAAATAGGGTACAACTTTATTAACTGAAAGTATCCCTGTTCCAGTTGTATCGAAATGTATCCAGTCTACGCAGTTGATAAACTCTTGAAGGAAAGCCGCACCTAAACATGCAGAAGCCCGGCCATGGCCTTTGTTGTTTACGTCGTGTGAAGTATAATTGGTCACCTTGTGCGTGAACACCTTCCACAATGGTAGACGCCAAACTCTGTCTCCAGATATCACCGATGCTTTCCTTACCTGAATAAGAAAATTTTGCTATGAGAAACTTTTGGTCAGAGACGAATCTCATTTTTTACCTGGCCCCACAATGTTTCCGAATTGACGAAAACCCCAGTGGCCCCAGACCCGAGTCCCTTCTTCACCCCAAAAGTTAGAGTGGCTACATCAATTATCAGACGCGGCTTGTAATAATTTTGTCCCCAAACCAAAGCGTCAGCTAACAGAAGTCTACCTTCGTTATCACAATCATCTATACTAATAGATTTATTGTTTAATGCGCAGACTACATCTCCAGACTTCATAGCCATCCCGCTGGGCATGTTTTCACACAGAGGGATGAGACCGGTAAGATTTAAGGGCAAACTAAGAGCTGCTGCAGCTTTCAAAGCGCCAACTACAACGGCTGCTCCTGATATGTCACCTCTGTATTTAGACATTTTATGCTTCGGTTTCAGACATAATCCACCACTGTCGTATGTTATTCCTTTCGCTACAATCATAATCGGCTTCACCTCTTTCGGTTCTCCGCAGTAATTTATTTCGAGGAATATGGGAGGCTCACACGAACCTCTAGCAACCGTCAGAAATGCATTCATCTTCTTCGCTTCTATCCAATCTTTATCATGAACCTCAACCTATCAACAAAGTTTTCATTTTTAAATTGACATATGTTACATCACAGGACTCCAAAACGGAGATAATTATGAAATGATGCTGTTTCTGTGCAGCGAGTTTGCACAATGGAAGATTTGTTTAACCAAAGGATCGACGGTTAAAATTTTACCTTAATTCCACAGGGACAAAGTTCGTTGACTGCTTCTTGTGCAAAATGTAAGGGCGTCATTTGATTTGCGGGAGTGTCCGACAATCTTCTTGCCAAATTCTGACATTCCGCCTTAAACAGTCCTCTTTGAAAGCTTTGTGTGTCGGGATCATCGTAGAGTTCTAATGAAGGGATCGTCAACCAATCTTTTCGTATTCTGTTCTCTTGATATCGCCACAGGGCCAAAGCACTTCCTTCGGCGGCCTGTTCAGGATGCCCAAGTCCTTCAACCAGGACCCTGGTACAATTCCTTTTAATAAGCGCTTGAGAGCCTACTGCTGCTGCCTGCCTAACAGCTTCGACGCCTTCGTCTATAACTTCATTCTCATTGTAGCAAAGGTGTTGGCCCCCGAGCCCTACTAACGCTACCGCTGTGAACTCTTGATCTAAATTGTTAAACACACAACCATCCCCTACTTGAAGTGGTCTTGCACAACACCTACCCGATATAAAATGTAGTAATTATAGTATCTAGATGTTTATATTTGTCTTTTACCTTTTATAAACTTCAAGTAATTTACCATTGACGCATTCGTTAAATTTTTTTGCGGAAGGGGTAAAACAGGGTTCTCCTCCGTCACCTATGTACACTCCCAATATTAATCCTTTCTGTAAGAAGGGTGAGTGGTTTAAATAAATGCGTTTTTTGTATTAGTAGGGGAAGAATGTTCTCACCCTTTCCTCTGAACATCCATCCGAACCAGCACAAAGATTCCGACAATTTTTAAATCCAACAATTTTAGGTAGTAAAAGTGCAAGTTTTGAATTTTTAATGATAATTTTTGAACAGTTCATTAACATTTTTCTTCTTTTACGCTCACCACATAAATAATTTTGAGTTTTTTAATGTGTCGTAGATTTTGACTAACTATTGTGTGATTACTGTTTATAGTTACCCGGTTAAATTTTGAAAAGATCATAGCTATTTTGATTAATTTGTGTTTGTACATCATTTATAAAGTCAGTCATTGACGTTCTTTTTGTTGGCCCAATATCGTCATTTTCTTTTTTATTTTTTCTAAATAATATTTCTACAAACTAAATCTATACCAACTCTTTTTCTTATGGTAAAATATACATTGGAAACATTTGTAAAACCGGATTTTATGAATATTAAATGAAATTATTATTTAAATGAGTTTTTAGCTGATGAAATCTCTCATTTTCTTTCATCAGACGGATTTACACAAAAACAGCTATTTATATGCAGTAATACATATGAAAATAGTTATTTCTGTAAGTATAAGTAAACAAGTATTCTAGTTTGCCAATAGAAAATATAATAGTCCGTTTTAGATAATTCAGATTAAATTAGGAGCTTTCAAACATCACCTATGTTTGTGTTTTATTCGTGAAAATTAATGAGAAATTTTTCAATCATTTGCAGGTCAATAACCTCTTTAGTTTTTTTAAAAAAAGTGCAACTTTGGTTTCATTTTATTGCTACACAATATTTTTCTTAATGAGTTTGGCATTAAGTCATTTGACTTTTGTTTAAGGAATGCCATTACCGTGCATCTTCATTAATATTTATTATAACTAATAGGTACTTGTTTCCTGGTCTGGTGTTAATGCAAATTTTTTAATTATAAAAACCACATGGTCAAAATATGCATATGATTTCTTGTTTTTCATTTTTCCTGACATCGAACATTGTAAATTCTGACGTCACTTAAACGAGCTTATATATATTAACTCCGTGCCGTTCTAGTTCGTCCAGTTGCGATTCTTTTGCGCTACGAATCAAGTGAGAAAGTTGGTTAGAAGAAGTTGGAATTTTTATAAAAAATATTATACATATGTGTCAATGAACACGAGGGCCGCAGCATACAGAAGATCATTGGAATTCACTACCGTACCTAGGTATATATTTACAATTTATTTATTATTTTTCAATACTAACACCAACACTAAAGAAGAAGTAGGTTCGTTAAGCAACGAATCTTGCTGACGACATTTTCAATGGAACTTTTTCAAGGATAACATGTTTATAAATAATTATTTTATATAATTTAATATCACAATTATGTTTAGAAAAATAACAAAACACTTGTAATTTCCATAAAATTATTTTTTTCTTCAGAAGTTACAAATATACTTAATGTGATAAAGACAATTTACTGTAGTAGTATGAAGGCTATAGTCTATAGGCTTTTTTGTTGCCTGACGTTTCGTCAGCGTCTGCGGTTGACATCTTCAGAAGCTTTTTTGGTATGATAGTTGCAACAGATTATGACATTAGACGTTTTCGAGATCGAAGACTGTTGCAACGACCATACCAAAAAAGCTTCTGAAGATGTCAGCCGCAGACGCTGACGAAACGTCCGGCAACAAAAAAAGCCTATAGACTACGACCCCAAAAGCCCTGTAAGTTATCATAATTCTACAATTTACTGTATTTATACATATACATTAAGCATTAAGCTTTCGAATGAACTAACATGTTCTTTAATACGTTTATTAAATTATCTACCCATTTGTCCAATATAAAGTTTATTGCAAGTCCCACAAGTTAATTGATGTACTCCTGATTTATCACTGTTAGTTGTTTTGTTTTCGCCGCTATTGAATTTGTATCCACACAAAAACCCACCCTTAACAACTTAAAAACTGAAGAAGGCACATCATGGTGAAACATATGTTAAATGCAATAAATAATTTTATGGAAAGTGCAAGTGTATTATTATTTTTCTAATTCTACAATGAATTTCCATCAAGTAAATGTAGATTCAGTTAATAACAATTAAGGGTCAAGGTGATATCATTTGGTGGTGACAGGACAGATGTTGAATGAATTTATTGTAATTTAATCTAAATTTTTTTATTTAGGTGGGATAACCTCTACGTAAGAAAAGGAAGTAGAAGAGGAAATTCGGGAAATCGTTTGGAACTAAAAGTTCTCACGCAAATACACCACGTCCCTTAAAAACATTCTTTAATATTTGATACTTCAGAACAAAATGGCCCAGGGAACTACTAAAGGTCAAATTGAAACTAAGGAACAGGCAGCTCCTTGGAAAACAACTACTAAGTGAGTTTTAACAAGGGAGAAGAATATAAATCTTTTTAAATTGGGACCAATGGTCGCCCTGTATTCCTTTTGTTTTTTTTACAACATATTACTGACAAAACTATTTTAATTTGTAGGAGTAGCGAAAGCCAAATGAAATATGATAAGGAGAACGCGTCCAAGAAGGGAAATGCTTACGGTGCATGGGGTCCCACTTTCAAGGATAAAAATCATTTTGCTTCGTTACACCATTGCTGATACTGATTCTATTCGCTTTAATAAAGAGATATATGTATAATATAAACGTTCACAATTAATTAATTACAATGTACTCATCTAATTGTATATTTTGAATGGAAAATTACATTCTACCTATTTATTTTTATTTGGATACTACAAATACATTGCAATTCTAATGACTAATAATTCTATGAAAGGTATTCGGGGCTTGTTGTTGATAACTGAGTAGTACGTTTTTTTCTATTCCACAGTTTTTCCCCGAAGAGCCAGAGGAAAGCAAGGGTGAAACCTTTGATAATTAAAAATACAATTGAAGATAAAACGAATAAAAAAAACGAGTAAGCATCATTTCAAAAAGATTAAAAAAATTATAGATGTTTTCCCAACTTTTTGAACTTTTTTTATATTGAATTTTAGTTTGCATATATTGAAGCATAATTTTACCTAGTAAAAGAACAAAAAAACTTCCTTGCATGTCATCCAAACTAACCGTATGGTTTGTAACTTCTGTGAACCTCCTTGTTTTAAAACATCGATTTTTTTTAGGAAGATAACTTTTAAACCATTTTTCAATAAGTCCCATCTGATGCAACCGCTTTATTCTAAAAAAGAATAAAGTTATTTTTCAATTAATTTATTTTTAAATGTATTCTGTTGTGATGAACAATTTACTTAACTGAAAATTGAGCATACTCAAATATGGAGTTCCAGGTGGAACTGCTATCCCAATTTGCTCCTCAAAATATACTTCATTCCCTGAAATTATTTATTTAGGATTCGACAGTAACATTTTTAATTAATTAACTATATTTTTGTTTGATTGTTTTTAGCTGATTTCAAAAAAATGTTTCACCAGTTGAAGCTAAGTAAAATTTTATTATAATTAAAAAGAAAAGTACCAAGGGTTAAATCACATCGTCCAGTTATTTCGAAATAATTTTGCATGTGAAAATGCAACCGTGTTTGCCAATCAAAATGAACATGTTTCCCTTTGGCAACGTTAACTACCATGTTGTGATCATATCTCGAGTACTTCATCCCCCTACTCAATATTTTGTAATTGTTTTCATATGACGCCTAAAATTAAAAACATGACATTCGGGACAGCCATAAATTTTATTCCTAAAATACTTTTAATTGTTCATCCATATAACTATCTTTTACAACGCTCCACGTAAGTCCTTCTTTTCGAGCTATAACGTCGTCAATACTGTTCATTGGAATATCCATTTTGGGGAATGTAAGAAAAGCCACAAGACTCCCGCAATACGTTGTGGCTACAATAAGCACCACAAGCCACCACGTGCCTACTACAATTCTAGCACTGTCCGCAAATGGAAGATGCATACCACCTAAATTAATTTTATTAAAAGAAGAACAATCAATCAAATGGGTTCCAAACCCTCGCTTATTAAAGAGTTTTGGTCCTTGAAACACAAATTATCCTTTGATATGAATGAACTTTTTTAAATTACCAATTATTTCAAAAAATATTATGTCCAAACACTTGTGGAATGAGCTACAAGCACACCACAAAGGCTCAAACACTTTGAAATTATTAAAGCACTTTTGTTTCTTAACTGTCTTTAATAATTTTGATTCTTTCATTAGGGTCTTGTTACTTATTTAATTTTTGAATTAAATAGTGTTTATTCTATTTTGGGAAATGATCACTTTTATAAAGTAAATAGCAAGTTGGAACCGTATTTTAAAGCATAATGGACTAATGTTCTGCCCAATATCCTGATTCAATTAAGTTAAAATAAAAGTTGAGTAAAATTTTTAATAATGAATAATTTTTTTTATAATCCATATTAGTAATGCGTAAACAATTTTGCTTACGACTTTAAAAAAATGTTGAAAGAAATATGTTCATAAGTGTAAAACGTGTTTTTTGAAATTACGTGTACATGAATAAGCCTTTTTTTGCAGTCGTAACAATGCTTAAAAACCAGGAAATTTTGTTGTCGAATGGGATTTTCCATTCCCATGATGTTTATAACTAAAGATAAAAATGGAAAATATGCTACCTAAGTCAACAGTAAAACAAAACAAAATAAACAAAAACGTGAGTTTTCACACGTAAAAGACGACTGTCAGACTTATCAGACTTATTGTTTTGTATTTAATTAATTTACATAACTAGCTACGTTAACCTTTTTGTTAATTCATCAGCAATGTCGTGAATAATCTCAGATAAAAAAATTATTATTAATATTTTTTTATTACATAACATAAAATAATTTACATTTATGTAAACTAATATGAAACTTTGTGTTACCTTGTTGCAATAGTGCACCGTACATATACCAAACGCAGTTTTGTATGGAATACAGCCCTCCTCTCATTTCTATCCCTTTATATTCATACACAGGACTTAGTCTGTTTATAGCAAACAACACTGGACCCATACTTATAATAGCCAAGCCCAAACACAACCAGGTCTATAAAATATTTTACAAGAAACATTTCCGAAATACTTATTTAAAAATAGAAATTCCATAAAAAGTTAAAGGCGCCAAGTCAAAATTATAGGGAGGATGACACTACTCACATTTTCAGTAAATGGTGACATAAAGAGCAACGCTCTGCTCAGTTCTTTGGGTCTTGCTACCAGAAACGTATAGCTTTGAATATTTATGGGAATTGTGAAGTTAACAATCCTTTTATGTTCTTGTTTAATTGTGAATCCACAAGCGGCCATAATAACAGACTTACTTTTGATCAATTTCACTATTGGTCGTGGTAAGACGTTGGTTAAAACGTTCGACAATTCTCTTCTGTGGTTGTGACCAGCGCTGGAATTTTTGGTGACAGCAGAGAGATTTTTTAATACCAATTCTGAAGGCACTTGAACAGTGAATGTGAAATTTAAATTGTTCGCTATTTCTTCTAAAATGTCGAAAACTAGACCTTCATAAGCTAATACTGCCCCTGTATCATTCAGGGTAAGGATTTGCCACGGTGGATTCTACCAAAAAAAGATATGAAACCATCAATATAAAATATTATTTCACGTCTGTAAATTACATGAAACGAAACTACTGGCAAATTTTTTCGCCGAAAGCCATGTTCAACATGGGGGAAAAGAGCATCTGTCAATATAGCACCCTTGCTAGGTGACCATATACCCACATCGATTAATTTGTAGTCTAGGGCATAGGATCCGATGTATTCCACCCCCCAGGTTTCTCCAGCCTCTATTTTCCATGCTGTACAATTCCCGCATTCACCATAATGGCGCAAATGACCCTAGAAAGTATTGGAATTAAACGGAAGAGAATTTTTAAAGAAAATTTGACAACCTCTAAACCCCGCAATAGGAAATCACTTCTATCTGCCTTCGTTTGTCTTATGGCTTCCCATTCTTCGTCAGATACTTGACTGTACAATTCTGCTTCGTCCATTACAGCCAGATCTAACGACTTTACAAATCCGTTAATCATTTCTTTGACATGGCACAACAGTCCTCCCTAATGGAGACGAAAGTATAAAATTTTAAATTGTGACTTGATCGGATCGAAATAGAATACAGACCTTGCACGATGGACCAGATTTTGTGATATTGTATATAAACGAAATATTGTCACCCTCTGAAAACAAGGTCTTCACAGAGCTGATATTATTTCTAAACTGATTGGCGATGACATACAACCATTGATTTTTTGGATTAGTAAGTTGCAATCTCTTTGCCATTTCCATCATTATTTCTACATAATCTTGTTTAATAACGACCAAAAAATTCATGCCAGAACTTTTCGCGGGAACCATCGACAATACATTTTGTAAATATGATCTTATATTTAGCAAGGAAGTGTTAGAAGACAGACTTACTAAGCTTACTGAAGCCCCATTCTCTTGGAATCTTGATGACGATTGAGGCGTTAATGATTTCACAACTTTTTCTACTAAATCTCGGCCTTCAAAAATTCAATACGATATTTTATAATCGATTTTTAAATACGGTAAAAGAAGTACCTAAAGTTCCGTCGTATATCATTGTAATAGCTTGCCATTTGTAAGATTTTATAACACGCAGATCTAAAATCATTTGAGGTACTTCCTGGCCATTTTCTACCATAGGCACAACAACAGCCCTGTCTGAGGGTAATCGTGGACAATCCGGTTCTATAATGAAGATGAAACAGCAAGTGTTTTAAAAGAAGGAAACAATTGAGAAAACTACTGAAAAATAGTGCTGTTAGAAGTTTGTACCTGTAATTGCCATATGGAGAGCGTTTTCCCTATAAGCTAATTCGAAAATTTTCCAAGTATCATCACACGATGCAATACTCAAAACCGCGGTAATATCTAAAAAAATTGTTATGTATAACAAGCGCGTTTATTTTGAAACATTTTCACCTTTAATATTAATTGTCGTCCAAGAGTAATATTGCACATTAACACCCCCATGCTTTAATATTTCTCTTTGTACTGTCATAATATGTTCTACAATAGCATCTTTTACTTCATCATACTTGTCATCCATATACTCTCTATCAATTATGATTGCTAGGTAAAGATTTCACATATATAAGCAAACTTTAATGTAGAAATAAAAATTTTGATTTCTTACCAAGGGTAGCATTAACATCTAAAAGGGATGGAAAATTGTCACCACTAACAGAAACCACTAATAAAAGAAGAAGAATGAAACCATTACCGGACATTTTCTGCTATGATAAGCGTAATAACGGTGATAAGTTCATTTTTGTTACTTATAAAGCATCTTAAAAATTCTATTATAGTTATGTAGAACATGATATTAATATAAAGAGGGTTGATATGAACACCTGGGGTATCGACTGAACTATATTCTACACAGATGTAATGTAGTCTATGGTTTGTGCAACGAAAGGTCGCAATTAATATTTAATTAAGGATTACGCGCACTGACGATTAGTTAGATCTGTTAGATACAAGAAAAACATCAAAACTTTTATTAATTCAATGCGTCCTACTTTTTTGTCCAAATGCCAAATTAAGGAGGTAATTTTTTAGTTCTTTTTTAAGTACCTACTTACTTATCTTAGTGTTGCGAAATATTATTAGAATTATCAGAAGTTTTCGTTATTTTAAAAACTACTAAATAATTTGCGAAGTTTATAAGATATTTTTTATTATTGTGGGATAAAATTGTTTAAAATACTTTTTAATTATTCTTTAGAATCTCCTCTGTACATTGTCCTATCCAACAAAATTAAAATAAAGAGATAAATGTTAACAGTAAACCAGTAAATTTTTTATAGTAAGTAAAACTACTCAAAGTATGGTAAACAATTTCAAATAACTAGGAAAGGAAAGATTCGTCTATCAAAAACCCAGTTTGTTGAGTAGAAATGTTACAAATATGTTATCATGTAGGTCTAGTCAATATCAAAAAGATTCAACATTATTATAATGCTTCTCATATGTTGCTTACTAGATAAACAGTTTATCTATGTTAGAATATATCACACTGATTTTTTGTTATAAATAATTATTTGTGAATTGTATTTACCCTCGTCATCTTCTTTAAAATACCGCAGAATTTGTCTAAACAAAAATATATTTACACATATTTCAGTAACGTTATGTATTATTACTTAACGTTAATTGGAATTTTGTCTTTATATAGTTTATAATAAATAAAAGACTACCTCCATTTATTACAATTAACATCAAACTACAAATTAACTATATAACACGTGTAGAATAAAGCATTTTTATTATTAAGTTGTTCTGTCTTAGTTTAAATTGAAATAAACGAATATAATAGGGGACTTTTTAAAGTTTATAATAAAACTCTAAGTACAATGTGTTTTAATACTTTAGATTAACAGTACGTAAATGTTATTTTAGTTTTTTCGTGATCAAAGTTCAAACTGATGATATTTACTACCTCTAGCGCTATCTAACATTTTTGACGATAAGAAATTACTTAAAACAGGAACATTTTTGTAGGTTTCTGAATTCCTCAAAAGAGAATTTCTTTTTTCGTGTTCATACATTACGTCTTCAACATGAAATTTTCGTTTTCTTGAAGGAATATTTAAGTTTATTTGTATGTTATTATAACTTTACTAATAAGAATTGAATAGATGAGGCTTTTAACTCTTGTAACTTTTAATAAAATAAAACACGTAGTTTTTACTTGCAAAACTTTTATTTGTTATGTTTATGATTAATCTTCACCTGAAGAAGACTCCGAGTTGAAATAATTAGTGTGTTAACAAATAAAAGTTTTCTAACTTAAAACTGCGTGTTGTTTTATTTGCTAATAAGGGCTATTTTTTAACATATCGTATCGAAATCCCTACGTTTTTAAGATTGAGATATAACGCATATGACGGTATTTTTCCTGGTTTTAATTGAAGGGAAACATGAGATCATTGATCTTAAAATTTAGACGAATAAGGATCTTAATTCCTTCTTTTTTGGATATATGAAAAAATTGTTTAAATAATGAATTGGCTGCCATACTTAATTAGTTAACAAAACAAAAATTAAGTAAATATTTACTTGAAAAGCTAACATACTTGTGAGGGTGAGAAAACATTTAAATCGGAAATAATGAATTAAAAATGAAAGAATAAAGAATTTGTCAAGTTTATTCGATATATTCCTCAAGATTTTTTTTTACAAAAATTCTGTCAGCTTATTTCTTTGTCCCATGACAGAAACTTACTTGTTTTTATAAACTATATTAAAGTTAAAAAAATAAAGTAAAAGGCTTGCTAACGAGAGCATTTACTATGTATTTTAATTAATTTAAAGACTAAAATAAAGATATTAGTACAATTAAAATTAGAAAAAGAAACTATATTGTAAAAATCATATTTATTCATATTTATGTACTATATGTACTATATACATTAATAAACTTAATTACATAACATTGAAGCATCTTTTCACGAACCAATCTAAAGATTTTCCATTTTAGGTAGGCAGTTAAATATTAACTGGCCTTCCCCCCGTTTGTTTTTTTTTAATAGACATCATCTACAATAATAATTAATAAACGACACACGGCAACGTGCGCGAGTCACACGTTATTTTCTTACAATCCATTCGAAAAGAAAAATTAAAAGCGACAACTGAACCTTATATTCATCTTCACCATAATCATTATTATGCATAATCTTCAAATTCTTCGACCAGTGTCACTCTTAGCGTGTCGCCGGATGATAGTCGGCGACGGGGGCTGTGATTCAGCCCGCTTCTGCCTCCCGCCGTCCCACATCTGTCGACGTTAAAATTACCTACAATTGCGTTACGTTTGTGTCTTATATAATCATCGATAACAACGTGAATAAATAAAATTTATTGTCCTTATCCATATTAATAATTATTCGATTATTTTAATTTATTAAAAACTGTTCCTCCTGCTTGTTTGCTGCACATATACAAAAATAAAACGTTTTACGATCGTCATCATCTATTTTTTTTGTTATTTAAAAAATAAAACAAAAAATCATCGTCGCCTGGAAAATAGGGGGGACACTAGCGAGCAGTACTCATTTAATTAATTAATAATTAATCAATTTTGAATAATGTTGTCTACAATTGAATTATCACCATCTGTTTGTTTGCTTATTTAATTATTTTTTATCACGACGACGGTGACATAACGATGGACACGCGACGACAATCAAAAGAGGGAGGACGCGTAGGACGACGACGATGACGGCGTCGGCAACGACGTGGTGTCGCCGGGGTGGTGACGACGTTGCCGCGACCCGATCATCGGGTCAGTGAAAGGTCACGTCGGATGTCACCGGAGCCGCGGTGCTCACCCAAACGTTGGTGCGCGGGGATCTTGTCGAAGAAGGGATGCATGAGGGCTTCCCTTAACGTTATCCTTTCCGATGGTTCGTACTCCAACATCCTCTGAACTAAATGGAACAGCTGTGCGTGGTCGCTTTCATCATTCTGTTTGTACCTCTGTAACAACGTCAAATAAAATGTATTTTTGCTTAGGACCTTTTATTTTCATTTGTTTTTTCATTATTACTCTCTCACTTTTTCAATTAAATAATGTTTTTTTAACATAAAACCTCATTTAAAAGGATTTAATCAAAATAAAACGTTAAGAACGTTTTTTCTTTGTGTTATGCACAAAAAACACTGAGTTGCCATAGTCCAATGACTTACAAACCTTTGTAACTTCATAAAAATATGTAGAACATCATTCATTATATAAGATAATTAACTAATTTAACAGTCTATTATATTTATTTAACAAATACTTCTTCTTCATTCATTCATTAACATTCATATAACAAGAATTGTAACTTACCAAAAGCGGTTTACAATTATCCCTCACGTAACGACCCGCAGAACTTTTATCGTCCCAGTCGAGTTTTCCACGATAAAAATATTTCGTTTTTGTTTTTCTTGCCATCCTACAACAATAAATAACAGAACGTCATCAAAAAACACATTTCTATACCACACGGGTGCAATTTTAAATAAAAGACAGTACTATAGTGATTACATTCCTAATTTAGTGTAAAGTAATTAATAACGATTGATTATATTAATAATATAATATGACCACATGAATAAATGGATGCCAGTTAGAAATACATAAATAACAGGACTATCCTCACCTTAGCGGCAATTCACCTAGTATCCTCTGCATCATCGCCAAGTGTTCCCTGTTGTCGTGGGTTTGGAACAGCGTGATGCCAAGATAGAGTTCGAAGAGAATGCATCCAATCGACCACACATCACAAGGCTGAGACCAACCCAATTCTGAAACAAGCAGAGGAGTCAAATCAAAATAGCAAAACGTTCGAAATGTGAAAGTTCACGTCAATAATAAAAGAATTAAAAACGTACTTACCCAAAATAACTTCCGGCGCCCTGTAGTGCCGCGTCGAGACAATTGTACTATGATGTTCATGGTCGAATGTTGCACTACCAAAATCAATCAATCTTACATCAGTTCTTTTCACTCTCTTTACGTCTCTTCGCTGAAACATAAAAAAGTACAAATTAAATAATAAGTTGATATTTTATCAACTTGTCTTTACGTAGCAACTTATGGTTGGTCAGTGATTTATCGAAACTACCTATTTTGGGCACATGGGAACTAATAAGTTCGAAATGGTGATCGACATATAGTAGTTTTTATAAATTGCTAACCAATAACTTAATGTTCTTTACAGATAAAACACATTTGCATGAAAGCTACCTTTTTGCTACTATAAACTACGTCATAATCGGAATCTACAAAGAGGATATTCTCTGGCTTGAGATCAGTGTGGGTTAATTTGTTATCGTGTAAAAATTTAACTGCATAACACAATTGATAACCAATATGCCGCACTTGGTCCAATGGGTATGGATAGTAATTGTTCTCTTTCTGTAAAAGAAAAGGAAGAAAATTAACATTTCGTACTACATTCCAGTTGCCTTGTAATGTACATACCTAATTCAAATTGCTAAATAGTAGTAGTGCTAGCAACGATAATGATCAGAATAATTGTTTAGAAGAATTCTTCTGATTACATTATAAAATTTTTTTTTTTCTGTTTTGGTAGGTTAATTTAAATAAAACTATGTACATCCTGCATTATATTTAAATTAGAATTATTGTGATTAAAAAAACACCATGTATCTAAATAACATCCGCTTTAGAAATTCTAATATTATCTTTTCGTGGGACGTTTTAATAAAAACTTCCAATTTTTGTTATGTTTCATAAAAATTCCTCAACCAGCATAAGATAAATTACTCATATGTTAAAGTTTTTCCATTAATAGTCGTTCAATTTCTATTTTTAACAATTTAGAAATTATAAAAAGATTATGCCAGTGACAAATATCGTTTTCTTTTTTTTTTATATAGGTACACAGTTTGACCTCAAGCTCGCGCGGTTTTCTTCATCCGCTTTTGATAATCTCACACGAGTTATTTATACGCTGTGTAAGTCAGCAGGAGCATCTGTAAATGTTTACCGAGACACTAAAAATAGGAATTTGTCTCTTGCTGATTTGAAAACCTTTTACGCTATTTTCAAATAAATTTGAAACGACCGACCTGAGTGCTTAACATTGAGCTGCTTAAGGAATCTAGAGTATCCAATTAGCTATTTTGTAAATGTTTACTCGGACTTAATAGTACAACAAACTGTCGCAGCTGGTACAACTTATTTTATTATGCATTGTCATGATCCAAAATTATAATTGAATTAAACATTTTTTTATACAATTTGAATCTTATTTAAAAATGATATTTTTGAGAAACACATTTCAATTAATACAGTATATATATACACTAACTACATAAAATGAGAAAATGGACTGTTTTATCCCTAGAATCACGAAGCCAATCTAATCTAACGTGAAATGTGACAAATAAATTTCTGTAAATGAATATCTTGATAAGGTTAACAACTTGACCATGTGAAGGTCAATATTCTGTACTATCTAGGTCATGTGTTTCATTGACAGTATAAAACTACAGAGCAAACGAATTCAATAAACGTACGAATGATTTCAATTTAGATAATGAAATATAACAAGACAAAAACAATTCGTTCTTAGTATTCAACCGATAAGAACCAGAAGGCAAAAAACTAAAAAGAAAATTACAAAGAAACCCAGAAGAGTTTAACTTTTAAACTTATTTTCTTCGAAAAGGTTCAACTGCTTGAACGTTTAGTACACGTAAAACTTTTAGCCATCGTTCCTTATTTATATCCACCTTAGATCTCTAATAACAAAACTTTGGCCAAGTTATTGCGTGCACTATAATAATTAATAATTAGAAGAAGAGACCTCGGTCTAAATAAAGACATAGTTTGAATTAAATTTAGAACCAGATACATGTTAGAATTATAACTGCGCCGGACTATCACCAATTGGCGCATTTTTGTCCGACTTGTAGAAGTTTAATGGCAAGGGTAAATATATATATTTATGGAAAAATTATTACGTAACTGTTTGACCTTTGACTGTTTGAAGGATAGTCGTTTTGAACTCGGCTGATAATTAATTTGTTCAGATTTTGGAAATTTGTTTATTTTTGCAAAATTAGAAACGCAAATGTGATGCTTTCAATGATTTTTGGCAGAAAAATAAACCGACTATTATGCAAGCTTTTAAAGCTGGTTGAAAACACCTGTTGTGGGTTATTTAAAAAGTAATGAAGAATTTCATCGACCTTTCAGGTGAAAAAAGTATTTCCGTTTTTATTAGCAACACGCGCTGTAAAAAATTTAGTAACCTTCTAATTACCAAATCAAACAATTAATTAAAAATCTATTTAATTAATTAATATCACTAGAGAAACATTATTTTGATTACATTTTCTTGCTTAATCCGCATGTAATATTATTAGGATGGAATACTTATAAAGGCAGCAAATTGGTGCTTTATAAAGCTTAATCCAATTGTAAACACGTATGCTGTATGGTTTTTATAAATTTTGTGACATCAAAACTAGAATTTCATGTACAAAATATTAAAGACTGCAGCAAAATTAAAAATAAAATTACTTTCTATTATCTTGTCCTTAACAAAAGGTAGGGGTTTTTGCCCTTATCTACTTGCATAATAAACAAAATAAAAACTTACCAAAAAATCGAATACACTCAGGCCTAGCATTTCGAAAGCTATGCACATATGACCATGGTAATCAAACCAGTCTAGCATTCGAACGCACAAACTGAAACAAAATAAAAGTCAAGTTACACATTTTCGGAAAATATTTACAAGAATGAAAAAAAAAGTAACATTTAAGGTAAACGCATAAGCTACTTACTGCAAACTTTCTGGATCTTTATCGCCAAGTTTTTCAAGCACATTTATTTCCAGTTTTGCAGCCTCTCTATATTTCTCCACGTTCTTGATAATTTTCAGGGCCATGATATGCTCTCTGAAACGTGAGGACATCTTTTCTGTTATAGGCGTACTGTAAAACGAAAATGCAATACAAGAAATAGTGGCCATCAAACGATGCCTATAATAAGAATTTATATAGTAAAATTTCTGTTGAATATGAATATTAAAAACCAAAGCACAGACATGATGCTTCGTTTCGATATATTGAAGAAGAAACAAAAAGGTTAAAAATTTTAAAATAGAATTATTAATTATAATAAATGGTTAAACGGTTAAAAATTTAGTTTTTTATTAACTCAATGAATAGTAAGAAATGGACCGATGTGCAAATATAAACATACAAAATAATTTTAGAAACCAATCAATCATTGGCTAAGTTATCATCAAGGCAACATTTGATACAATGGCTCAAAAATTAAGCTCAACACACTCACATGTCTATATCTTTAACTTTGACAACTTTGCCAAATGTTCCTTCGCCAAGGGTGCCAAGAATTTTATCTGTAAAATAACAACAGTTTCTGTTAATCTAATAAAACTTCGCAACTTTGCTCGAAGAAAAGTAACACAAATTTTCATTTCAATCATTATCAAAGCAATTAGTTTTCTTTTTTCATTTAAAAAAAGGTGAAATAAAATGCATTAGTCATCTATCATGATTCACAAAGGACGTATCACTTTTGAATAAGCAAAAATTTTGAAATAAGACAATGATCATTAGCTGGCCAGTTGTCCATCATTACTTTTCGAAGTTTGCATATATTTTCACCTGCAAGGTCAATTCATATGTATGTATATATAGCCTACATTCGCACTGGTGGTGTGGTGTTTCAACGTTATTTGAAATGAACCCAACACGACTCACTCTTGGCAGTTGACCAAACATTTTTGTACCACCTCGTATTGTGCAAGACATTTATTTTATTTCTTGTTGTTGTTGTTGCCTTAAACCATGACTGTCCTTAAGTTTAGTATTATAAATAAAACAATGAACAATTTAAAAAAAAACCAAACATTTCTTTGTGAGATTGGTTGACAACTACCACAACAATTTTTTGAATCTACAACATATTATGTACAGTTTGGTCGGTCGGTTCTATTGCGCATGCCTGTCTGTATTACTTTTCGACGAGCAAGTAGCAAAGAAAATATCTTAGTCTAAATTATCTGAGTGCATGCAAAAATATACTGATCAAATATTAAAAAAAAAATGATCTTAATAATATTACAATTATAATTGTCAAAAAATATAAATCCGATTGCCAAACTTGTAGTGAAAACCTAGTTGCAGCTTCTATTTGCTACATAAAAGAACACTTAGAAGCTATAACTTGGTCACATTGCTTCTGAAACTAACTGTCCAAAAAATAGCGACGCTACCGAAACCTTGAGTTCTCTTCATTTCTAAGATTTTGAATTTGTGCTGTTTTAGTTTAAGTCAATTGATAGACTGTCAGAATTGCGCTCTAACTAATTAAAAATTAGAGTAGTTATATTAATTGGAATTTTTAGTTTCTCAATTTTTTAATGTCAGTCGTCGTATTATAAAATAATCATAAAAATAACATTTCAGTTCAATTACAACTATAGAAAAAATTAGTTTTTAGTTTATTTCGCTTTTATCTCATGAAATTATTTACTAAAAAAAAAATAAAAAAATTAGAAAATAATTTATCTATCATATTATCATTCGAATATATGGATGGATGCAGGTATTTATATTTACAAGAAGGGTATAGTGGTTAAGTAGTTACGTCGACGAATGAATCAAGGTTTCGGTAATAATTCGTCAAGAGTGATTGATCGATCGATCACAAGAATTTAGATACTCTGCTGAAAGAAAAGTTCGTTAATTGGATGGGGACATGTTTGTAGGGACATTTTTGAGAGAGAGAGAGAGAAGAGAGAGACAAGAGTTTAGACTTATCCAAACTGCTATGTGTACTAAAAGTATTCACGAACATCGGTCTTGCAGAACATCTCCCGATCTGTAAATCAGGTGGCCTTCCTCATCGTCTTCCACTGAGGGCGCTCTAGAACTCTGTGTTGTTGTGCGTATGTCATCAGCGTCAATCGCATCATCAACGCAACCCCGTCATCATCATCATCATCGTCATCGTCAATCATGACCACAGTCAAAGTTGTGAAGGTGGGAAGAATGGGGCGGGGCAAGGCAATGTCATCGACATTATCATCATTGCGTTGTGGTCACATCATCACAGTCCACGTTGAGGGCGTCGAAAGGTACGACAATGGTCCAAAACAAAGGCGGCGTTGTGGCCCAATAAGCAACAGAGGAAAAGGGCAAACGGATTTGCCAAATCAACAATGATTCTCTTTAATGGTACAAAAAATGCACCAGAACATAGTAACAGATGAAGGCATATGTAGGAGGCAAGGAACAGTTTATAACATGTTTATAGTCGTGGGGTATTTTTTTTTAAATTTTTATTGAAATGATCCAAAACGTTATTAGATAATGTATTTTAAACACGTCCAATGAGCTCCACAAAACTTGACGAAATATAGTAAGTAGGTCATTAATTTTTAATGAATTTTCACAAAAACATTTTATCCAGTAGGAATTAACAATCATAAATTAAAATTATTGATCGATAAATTCAACAGTGAACGTTTGCAATTGTTTAAATATGCTGAAACTTAAAATTTTTGTAAAAAAATCTACCCACTTTAATTAAGCATAAAAGTGGTTGTAAATATTACTATGTTTATTCTCCTTCTTAGTTAACTTTAATAAAAATTGAAATCCTACGATATCCGTCATGTTTTGGGCTGATTGTGATACTTCAAGCCTCGACTATGCCTTTTAACTGTTTCTGTGCACTTTTGATTAAATAATTAAATCTAACTGTTACACGCATTCAATTAAGCAAATAATCCAACAGGGTGGGCACCCTTTGAAACAAAGGATAACCCAACACACTCATTAATAGCGACAACACAAATAGTTGCATATAATTCACAAAAACAAAAAAAACGTTAATTCGACAATTTCTTTTTAAATTCGAACGAATTCAATTAAGTGTGTGCAATGTTACTACGATCACATATTTCAATTTTTGTTGTTAGTAGTACATAAAGCTACGGGAGGTACGGTAAGTACAGTCTGGTCTAGAAATCCAGTTAGATAACGAATTTTTTTATAAGTTAAGTTACGACCGATAATAAATTATTCATTTGTAAACAATGCAAATTGCAAACGAAAAAAGAAAAATAGAACCTGGCACGATTTTTAAACAATTTCGAATTGATTACATGAAATCAATTTACATTTTTAATAATTACAAGCTTCCTGGTTCTAACATTCGTCTATTGGTGCGGAGTTTCTGATAAAAACAGCAACCTGCATAATTATAACTGTGATAAAAAGATAATTTTAAACAATGTGTAGGTAGGTACCTATATAATCACATAATTGTATTACATGTTTTTTATTAGTCATTAGAGAATAATTTGATTAATTATATATTGCGACATGTCAACATTATCTTTAAAAATATGTATAGTTTTAACTAATAAAAAAAAAATAATAATAATAATTCATACTTATTATTATCTTTATCATAAAAATAGCTGTAGTAAAAATGACAATAATTATGATGACACTATTATGTTATATCTTAACGATGTTTTCAAAACTATCACTTACATGATATGTGTATTTAGCGATAGCGTTAATTGCAGAAAATACCGCGTTCAAAATGTAAACAATAACGGATAGTGCCGCAATATTGTTCGTATCGACGCAGTAAAAGATAATTCGTATAAATTGTGTGCGGAAAAAGTGCATGACCGAAAAAAATCTCGAAGAACTCGACAAACTTTCGGTGCTACGCGCTAATTTTCAAACATTTCGCACAAATATGCGCGCCTAAAAATATTTGTTTTTTGTTTTGTTGCTCGATTTTCTTTTCGACATGATAGATAAATAAAAACGGTGAACAGACCCAATTTGTTCACGTGGGTCAACTTGGCAACCGAATTTCAGAAACGTTAATCCGTCAACTGGCATCTCAAGCGTTTTTTGCGTCATACATTTATACTTTGAATTTTGAACACCTTTGAATATAGGGGATTGCATTTTAAAATCAATGTATCTGCTATAAGAAGCCTGCAACAGTTCTCAGAAAAACAAGAAAAGCGGAGAAATGGTGAAAGTTGTTTCGGAAAAGTCACCATTGAGCAACATGTTTCCAGAATTTTCATTTTTTTCATACGTGTAATAAGCCTTAGAAATCGAAATTGCGCCTTTACTGAAAATCTCCAATATATTTAGTACTTCCCCAGTCGTATTAATTACAGAGATCTTATTTTATTCGTGCTAGCGGTTGCGTTCGTTATGGATTCTGCATATACAGCCTAAGCAATTTTTGTACAAATCAATTACATTCGTGAAATGACGCTTAAAAAAAGAAACAAAGTATTTTATTCAAGAATTAAATAATGGGCAAATCTATGATTTGTAAGATAAAGATTTGCATAAATTCTTCTTCTAAGTAAGATAATTAAGTATTACTGTCCCTATCGATGAAGATAACAGATAACGAAGAAAAGAGTATCAATCATTGTTACGTGGGTACCCTTTTCTGCAATAACGACTATCGATTGTGTAATTTATTTCCACTGATAACAATAAACAGTAAAAAGGGACTAAACACCGAATAATGGACACACGTACCGTACGTATTAGGACGACTTACACGGGAAATGTAACATTACCGATATGTATTTTAGTTGAAAAAACAAGAAGCGTTACACAAACTGTTGTTAGACTAAATATATTTTTTGAAGTATCTCCCGCGGTCGGGGGTTGTGTTTGTTTGTTTGTTTATCACAGCACCAGTAGCAGTGTAGTCATGATTTTACTTACGACCGCAGCCAGTCGCGAATGGTACTTCCTCGCGATTGCCGTCGCGGCGCTAACGGGGGCGTCAGCACCCACGCCACCCTCTGTCGTATCTTTCTTTGCGTCCGTCCGTTTATTGTACGCCTCGTCCAACGCTGAATATTTCAGTATCAGGGACTGGATCTCCTTCCGTTTGGCTTCCCTTTCCGAAATAGCGGCGTCCGGAGGATTCGACGGTGTCGGTGTAACGTCATCGTCTTCCTCATCTTTCGATTTCACACGGAGACTGTCCGAAGTGGTTGCTTTAGTGATGATATTTGTTGTGTCTACATTTTCCGTGTCGCTTAATGATATGTCTACAGGTTGGAGTTTGAGACAGGTGGTGGCGCGCCTGTCGGACGCCTCGCTCTTTCCGGAACGAAAAGGTTTTGTCGACCTCCTAGGTCTCAATTCGGAATGATTCGATCTATGTCGGATACGGTATACAGAATCTCTATCAAGGTACGAATACGGAGGTTCGGGGTAGTGATGGGAATCGACATGATGGTGGTGATAATGATGGTTATGTTTATTATAACCGGCGGTACTTTTACTATTATTAAAATTATTCGATTCCCCGCCACGATACGGAGTTTTATCCCGGCCATGTTGATTATTTACAGTCATCGACGAAGACACATAAGGATAAGCTTTTTCAGACAATAAAACAGTCGAAGTGGTTGCACTCTTCGCTAACGATCTGCCAACGGACGGTTCGATTGTCCGCTCGATGTCTCTCCTTCCATAAACCCTCTCCAATACGGAAGTGTACTTGTCATCGAGGAACCTGTTTCTCAAACCGCTGCTATTCCCAGACGACGAAGTAGATGACGAGTTCGCGCCTAAACCTATATGGCTAACGCTTGAACTGGTGGTCAGAGGATTTCTTGTTATCGAAGGTTTCGTTTCGGAAGGTCCCCGTACTTTAGTCGTTAGTCTTTGCAAAAGACTCGAACACGAATCACTCAAAAGTTGAGTAACGCTTGTCGTAGACGAGCGGGCATATCTCTGGCGTCGTGGCGCAGAAGAAGAAGAAGACGCGGTGCCTGTCGATGACGACGCCGATGCCATCGAACTGGCAGTGGACAATCGCTTTGGGACATTGGTGGTGGTCGCGGACCTACGGGACCATGATAGATCCCCGTTCGCGCTAGTACTTGGGTTGCTCCAGGTGGACGAACTGGTCAAAGAAGACTTGTATCGGCTACTATGGCGATGATAGTCGTTATCGTCGTCGTAATAAGTCGGACGTAAACGGGAATAGGAGAGGGCGGAAGCAAACATCGGTAAAACTGTCGTTCATAATAAAACTACCACTTGTAAAACAACCGACACATTTACAATCAATTAATTAATTATTAATTAGGTCTTAAGGTGCTGCGTATCGTATTATATTATTAAATAAGTACAGGTCGCGACACGGGCGTCGGGACGACTGAAAACGACGAACGTGATCGCATTCGGCGTCTCTGCCAAATACCGTCAAACTAAAAATAATCTTCTCGACGTTGTGGATGTTGGGACGTGTCTCTGTTGCAATTGGTCGCATTTTATGTTATGTGGTGAGAAAGAGAGAGACAATTACGTAAATTAAGTCGCTACACAGACATGCTTATAAGTAATTATAAACGCCTATCAGGAAGACCGAAATCCCATATGAAATTATCCAATAAAAGAAGAAAAAATATACCCCCGCTCTATCTTTATCCACCGACTAACTTCCACTGAACAATTTAAATTTTAACACACTCGTTCAGTCAATTGTTGTACGAAATGAAAATGATGAATAATTTTGCGCTTTTCTTTAAAAATAAACAAAGAAATGAGCCACGGCGGCTTTATTAAGAACAGCCCACACAAAACAATCCTTGAGAAATGTTTTGAAGGTTGAATATTCCGTATTAATAGGAACGAAAGAGATATATTATCATTAAAAAACGGCTTCACTGATCGACAAAATCCGATGATAAATAAATTGTTTCACTATAATTTTGTTTTCAACGCATAATAAAAAGTGAATTACTTTTCTTGTTAAGAGGTTTATCTTCGGTATTAATCGGGATGCATAAAAAAACATCGCGAAGATTTCTTCTCACCCGGTTCGCTAATCAGAGACGTAAGTGCTCCACCTTGCACCCCTGTGGCAGTTCCCATGCATCTTTCATAACTTCGCTTCCGAGTAAAAAAGAAAAATATGAACAGAAAAAGGGGAATTAATTTATTCGGGAATTAATAACAATTATTATTATTGGTAAACCGTGCCCATTATTTTTCTACGTCTCTTCTTCTTCTCGTGGCCATTAACATCGTAAAATAATAATATTTACATAAACATATATATAAAGATTACGATTCTTGTATGTATGAAAATGTCAAGGTTGAATGTAATCAATCGTATTTAATAATAAAACACTTTGCAATATAAACATTATCTATTGTTGTTTCACACGTTTCTCGATTATTAAAAAATGTTGTTAAACACGCCATATTTTTATTATTTTATTTTAAATATCAGCAAGTGTAGACGACTTTTTTCGAGTGTCACATCGTCTATTTTCAACAACCTGCGTAATCCACTTACGATAATAATATCATAGATACTTTTGGACGACAAAAAGATGTTTTTGCCAAAACGACATGAAAATATTGGACTTCCATTATGCGATTATTTAATAGCGGAATCATAAACTTCTAATAAATACAGATAGGAGTCGCTAAACGTTTTAAAAATTGTATTTTTTTGAAAAATAAAAAATAAACGTAGTAATGTGAAAGTATTTCACATACATAGATATATCTACTACCAGTTACTTTTTCTATCGTATTATAACATCAAGTGGCTAAAAAGAAAATGCCACAAAGCATCTTAAGAATTATTATTTTGTCCTATAAAGATATGATACTTATTATTTATAGATGCTCAGAATTCAACGCGTTAAGTTGTTTAAATGCGTATATAAGAGAGTGCTAAGTATATTTTTGGAGGTACTTTTAAGAATTCATGGCCTATTTATTGGAAAATTAGAACATTCATTTCTGCTGGTATTACCGAAAATAGATCCAACGATTACTCAACATGTACATGTCTATAACGTAACAAACAAAATGTAATTAAATACTAGAAAATATAAAATTCACAAATATTTACTTATTTTCAGCGTAGGTTTTGAGAAAAGCAACAATCTTAAACAAACATCTTAAGTGTACAACCATTTATTTGCGATTGTGGGTTAACTGAACCTTTTTCCGGAAATTGGTACGCATTTAGGATGAGAAAGAAACGAGTAGAAGGCGAACTTTGAGTGAGTGAGAAGAGATAGACGCGAATCAGTGAACTAATGCGATCGCAGAAGATCAGCATAGAACATTAGTTAAATAAGTGCAATAGCAGATGAGTCCGAGGCGAGCATCAAATGAGTTCAACAACAGGAGACGAGTCAGAGACGAACATCAAGTGAGTGCAAAGTAGGAGACTACTCAACGGTGAGAATCAAATGTATGCGATAACAGGAGAATACCAAGAGGCGAGCACTGAATGCGTGCACTAGCAAGTGACGAATAAGCGGCGAGCATTGAATGAGTGTAACAGCAGGAGACAAGCATAGTATGAGCGCAACAGTAGAAGATGACTTAGATGCGGGCATATGTATGCGATAACAGGAGAATAGTAAGCGGCAAGAACTGAATGAGTGCAATGGCAGGAGACGAATAAGTGGCGAGCATTAAATGAGTGCAATAGCAGGAGACGACTCAACGGTGAGAATTAAATGTATGCCATAACAGGAAAATAGCAAGAGGTGAGCAATAGCAAGAGCTGAGTAAGGGGCGAGCATTGAATGAGTGTAATAGCAGGAGACAAGCATAGTATGAGCGCAACAGTAGGAGATGACTTAGATGCGGGCATATGTATGCGATAACAGGAGAATAGTAAGCGGCAAGAACTGAATGAGTGCCATGGCAGGAGTCGAGTAAGTGGCGAGCATTTAATGAGCTTCAACAACAGGAGACGAGTCGGAGGCGAACATTAAATGAGTGCAATAGCAGGAGACGACTCAACCGTGAGAATCAAATGTATCCATAACAGGAAAATAGTAAGAGGCGAGCAATAGCAAGAGCTGAGTAAGGGGTGAGCATTGAATGAGTGTAATAGCTGGAGACAAGCATAGTATGAGCGCAACATTAGGAGACAACTCAGATGCCAGCATTAAATAAATGTATGCGAAGATGGGACACGCGTCAAAGGCGAACATCAAATGAGTGTAATACTAGGAGAAAGGTTAAATGCGAGTATTGAATGAGAGTAAAAAAGCCGCCCATGATTTAACACGGCGTAAACATTACGTTAGCAAAAAGGGCGTGATACGTGGGTTCCCATGCAAGTTAGTTGTAATTTTGGGTCGTACGCGGAGAGGCTTAAAATCAAGGAATTGCTTCACAACCACAACACCCACCCAACAATACTGACTACACATATATATATAAAAACATACTACACGGTTAAAATAAACTGACTTGATTGGTGGCGCTTCTTGATTACACTATATATAATCGAAATAGTAAACAACAATAAACTGATGCACTTATGTACACTGTATATTTAAATTAATGAGCTCTTTACATAGAATTAATCGCTGCAAAGCAGAAAAGGAACAATTCCTTTCCATATACATATATTTATAAGTTCGAAGCACTCGAGAGAGTTATTTTAATCGCGATTAGTATAATTGGGACGTAGAAAAAGATGGTAAAAAAGCGTGTAAGCGAAGAAATATACGAGGCAGATTTACCGAGATATTTCTATCAAGATACAACGCTAAACATGTATGTAGATGTTATATTTTGTTACTGTCCTACTAAAACTGCTTTTAACAAAGAGATTATTTAATTAATTGTATGGTTTTTACAAAAATCTCTAGCAACTTTTGAAATATTCATTCGCAATATTAATTATAGCAACTAAAACATTTATCTCGACAGTTATCTATTTAATAATGTAATAAAACCTTTATCATTAAATAATCCTCACTGTAATCCTTTTAATTATCATTATCTCTTAAATATGCAAAAAAATGTCACGATTGAATCCCACAATAAGTAGCAAATTTCTACAGATGGCGTTCACTATTCTGTCTGCAGCTACTTATTTATTATATCATTATGTTACCTGTTACTATTTTATGAACACATCTGTTTTTCATTGACATTCCATACCAAATATTTCGTGTGTAGTATTATTAACTGTCAAGTTTCGAAGTTCTATATTTAAAATTAAAAACAAACAATTTTGATATTTAAGCAAGTATAAAATAAAGTGTTATGCTCTGAAAAACTGACACAATTAAGGCATTGTATTGCACTTTTGTAATATGTATATGTCCTCCACCAAAAGTTTAAACAACTGACCACCCATGTGCTAATATCGTTGGAGACTGTTGTTGCCCAATACGGCACCTAAGAGCTATTGCATTAAAAAACAAATATCTATCTCTATATTAATATAAAACGTTCCAAGTAATTAATTAACAACACTGTTTAATGATGTAACATATAAACGTCAATAATAAAGAAAGTTTTTGTTTGCTAATGCAATAGTAGTTAGTGTTCAATATTACAACGTTATTATTACATTAGCAGTAGGACAAAGAGTTTTATGAAATAATAGTTATTATATTGAGTACTACAAAAATACTATAACTAACAAACAGTTTCAACATGAAAATATACTTTTACCTATATCAATGAGAATATTTTATGCATATATGCAAACGTTGTTTATAACATTATAAGTAAATTAGTTACTTTAATTAAAACTTAACGATAAGTAACGGAATTTACAAACATAAAAGTTTTTAACGTTTAAAAACTCGTTGACATTGGCTGATGATCTGCTACCATAATTTTTAAAACGGCAAAGAAGTTGAAATAGGCACGAAAAGTTAGAAAGGTACAAAATGAACCAGGAAGCAAATGTAAATAAAAAATTTAGACGACTGCATCAGAAATACAGGGTCATTCAAACTAAGTGGTACATCAGACGTTTTAGAGAAACTAAGCATGTTACAGATTTGAAAATTTGGGAGTTGGGAACATGCTTTATTTAATTAAAATAACTTCAACTGTCGGGCACTTCCGGTATACCGGAAGTTGATGTGAACTTTCTTATTTTAAATGGAATGGTATATTTTTTAGGATGAATGCGTGTGAAACAAAATTTTAAGGTGACTCTGATAACCAACTTGTATGCCTATATGCCTACGATGAATAGCTTCTGAGATAATTTAATTTATTGGAAAAAAGATTGCAACGCAACCCAAACTAAAAAATCATAACTTCCATAAAAAATGAAATGAAATTTCAAATAAAACAGTAGGAAATATCCAGATTGATATGAGGATAAAAAATGGAATCGCATGACAAAATAAAATATGATAGGTGCCATTTGAAAAAATGAAGTCATTTGTGTTTGAAGTTTTTAAACTTTGGATTTTTTTCTGAACGCCCTATACAAATTATAAAGCTAGTGTTGGTATGATGTTAACGTTAGCCTAATGACTTGACTATAACTAGTAAAAATTTCAACATTCTAAGTAATTTTTTATGGAAGTAATGATTTTTTTAGTTTGGGTTGCGGTTCAATCCTAAAACGTCAAATGTACCACTGTTTGAATGACCCTATATATGGAACAACATTAATCATTCTTCTATGACAATAACACATAGTAGTCAAACATTATCGAAATATATTTAAACTATTTATTGGATTGCACTCAACATTAAAAATGAATTAATCAAATATCCCACTATTGAGTTCATTAACTGTGAAAGGAAATAAATATTTAACAAAAAGTTAAATATTCGCATATTTTTCCCATTATTAAATATATATCTAATATTCTAATGAATTCATTGTAGTTTTTCTTTCTTGTGAATCAGCAACACCGCTAACAAACAAACAAACAACCAAACATACAAAAGACATTCGGAACGAGCCTGTCAGAAGATTACAAATACAAAACAACCAACCGACCTTGGCAGTAAGAAGGAGGAACAATCTTTTGATGGGCGCACATATCCTGGCGACCCTCTTTTTAAACCGGACCTCTCGCATCTCGCCGCGCGATTACCGAAAGAAACCACCGTGGACCAGCGGCGGTCGTCCCGCACACTATTCTCCACGGTTGATGCCAGCACTTAATTAATTAACATAACATAACATTTTATAACACAATAACAATCAACTATTTATTGTACGTTGCAGATCGCACATTATTTATTGTTAACGACAAAGACGAAAAAGACAAAAGTCAGGCAGTGTCATTTTGTCTATTTAGATTTAGAACAACATGCAGGAGGATGTTGGTTGTTAATCTTTCTGCGTCCGTTTCGCACTTTGGTCGCACTTTACATCGGTTATATTGTCTTTCATATGGCGGTCGAATGTGTACTGACTGAATGAATGAGTGAAGTAAGTGACTGAAGACTTTCGCGATCTGCCGGCGGCTCGCTCGCGACTGCAAAACTTTTCGTGCCGTGGCGGCGATTGCGCTCGTCGCGATAAGAACGCGCTGCTTCTACTGATAACGAGGTCGGGCAGACAACACAAGACACAGAGAGATGAGCATAAATTATATTAAAACGCGCGCGTGGCCAACAGAAATGAAATGTTCTATTATTATTTAGGTACTTATGTATAAGTACAGCAAAATCAGAACGATTATAGCAACTATTTACAATATGTCACAGAATACAACAACTGAAATCGATAAATTCTTGCATCAATCAAAACGGATGCTGCATGTGTCTCTTTGTTCCAAAAAATAGTGTCAGGCGTACAGTTATCCAAAACACCCTTTGATAATTTCAACATTTTTTTTATTGTTCTTTACAATTGTTCCGCCACTTTATGGTTCGTCATAAGATGGTTAATGACACCCCCCACCCCAATATATTTGCAAACAAAATTATAATAATGAATGAACATCGCCGGCGCGATGCACCACTGCATCTCCCCCTTGGTGGTACTGATTCGATTATTGATTTTCATTCGTTAGCAGTTGGCATAAACCGGGCTGGCAGCCAGCGATGACCGCACTGCTTTAAACGGAGGCGAGTGTCAGCCGAGTATTCCCGATCTAATTTGCATTATGTTATAGGGCTTTCTGAAGCAGTGTAATGGCAAGGTTTGGGTCAACAGCCGCGGTGAGGAAAATACAGTATTTTTGAGGTGTTTTAGTTCGTTAGCAGTTTTTTGTAGATCGGGTTATACATATACTTATATATTTGTGGTGTAAATTAATATTTTTTGTCATATATGTGCTTATTTTTAACCAATAGTTGCTATCACACTTCTGACATCATTTTTTTTCTTGAAATAAAAGTCAGTTAAGACATTTTGAGAATTGACAATTTTGACCCCCCGAAAAATTGTTCACAAGCCGCCACTGGATTCTTGATACTTGATACAAGTTAAGAACAACAAAAAAGTGTGGAATTTATCAAAGGGTGTTTTATTTTTTGTAGAACAATATATCTCTCAGTAACTATTGCATCTCTGGTCGATATTGAGGAGTATTGTTACAGATAGTCGTTGTGGGACAGTCTGTACAGATTCAGTACCTTATATTGTCTTTGTTTCTGTTTGCCGCAACCTATTTGATCTCTTCAATCGTTAGGGTCACTTAACTATTTTTAGCCTATTTAATTATTTAATGAAAGCGACGAAAGATAAATATATATATGGGCATATATTGATATATACGAACAAATAATAGATACACAAAGACAGTCTCTGCAACACAAATAGGTAAATAATGCTGTTCGTGTCTAAATAGTGGTCGGTCATGAGGGTCAGTGAAGATAATCGATAATCGGGTCATGTCATTAGTAAATATAGTGAAGACATTGAATGGCACCATTACAACTAACACATACTATGAAATAACGATAAATTTTACAAGCCAGAATAATAATTAGAATATTAAAAACTTTTTCATATACTGTGTATTTATCTACAAGTTTAAGAGAAAATTTGCTAAAGGAATAAATAACTGCATAGTTATTATATGCAATTATATAATTGTAGGTAATTATTGCAGTCTAAAACAATGCTTGGCTTTGAAAAATCTAAGCTGATAAGACGAGACTGCATGTCTCAGCAGGTCTGTCGCATATATATGATTTATAACTAAAGGTCACTTTTATGGCTACCGAACCGTAAAAAGCAGAACAAAACTAGTTTCAGTTAAAAGAAAATGAAGAAGAAAAAAAACGCTTATTATTATATTATTACCGTTCATTCTGGCAGTTAAAATTGTTATAAATTAATTTAAAAATCCGGTAAACAACTTACTTAATCATCCAATTAAAATCCAATCCAATTAAAATTAAGAAAACTTAGATAAAATAAAAGTTTATAAAAAATTAGTTGTACCCGCCACTTCGCCCGCGGGGAATTTACCAAAAAAGTTATTTTAAAAATTTTAAACGAAGTCGTTGAGACACAACCGTTAGCAATAGCCCGTGCACAGAGGCAGCCTTTGTGATATATGGACTAATAGGGAGTAACTTAGAAATTAACAACTATTAATAATAATACTAAATTTCTAAAATAAAAGTAGCCTAAGTTTGTCCTTATTACATTAGCTATCTGCAAGGGAAAGCCCGTCAAAATCGGTCCAGCCGTTTCAGAAATTAGCCGAAACAAACAGACAGACAGACAAAAGTTGTAAAAAATGTTATTTTGGTATATGTACCGTGTATACAACCATATGCATTTAGTAAAAAGTGGTTATTTTAATATTACAAACAGACACTCCAATTTTATTTATATGTGTAGATGTATAGGTTTTGATTACTTTTTTATGTTCATACGACAAAAATGAATAACGTAAAGGTCTTACTTGACGAGATTGGATAATCATTGCTGGCGCTGCAAGAACAAAAGGCAAGAAAAAAGAACAGTTAAGTTGCTCGAGGAAGTAATAAATATGCTAATCGGCATGTTAATAGACTAATAATTATTTTTTGTACAATTTGGCCTAAATTCTGAAAGTAATAAAATTTTCACTATGCAAAACAAGTCGCTAGGAGGCTTGCTTCGACTGGAGGATTGGTTCACAGTAAACAACGACAAAAAACAAATCGATTTTTCACCAATCAATAAACAATTCTTTTCGATCCAACAAAACTACTTTCTGCAATTGCACAGCTTGAAAAACTACGCTGATTAATCAAAACGTACGTAGTAATTTGGGCTATTGCAGGTTCGTTTAGGTTTAAACGTGAAATTTAGTCTGACCTTTAGTTGATGACCGTTTCATAAAATCACATAAAACTTTCGCGAGTTACACTAACTACTAAGTTATTGGGCAACTATGTTATTTTATATTTATAATGAAAACGGCGATTTAAAGAACTGAATGAAAGTAATTGTACAGGGCGCTCCTCCAGCTTTTACTCAGGGTTAGTACATAATTATGCATGCTACATTACAACACACCAATAGCTTAAGTCGAAAAGAAACAAAAATAACCTCTGGGGTGGTATCGAAACTAGTTACTTCGTTGTATTCGTTATCATCATTGAAGAAGTCGTCGATGCGCGGCGGCGGCAAATTGTATGAGGACAAAGGGGACGGTGACCATTCTCCATATATCATCGGAAACTCATTGACAACAGGAAGAGTAGAAGGCCAAACATCTTCTTGCTGAGTTTGATTGTTCTGGGATAATGAAAAGGATTTGTCTTCAATTGATTGAGGGGAGGAAGGCCATGGATCAGACGAACCATCAGCCACCGAAGGTAACACAGGAAGATACAGGTTTCTATTAGTACATCGAGAGGAATCTGAATAGTGAAGTGCCGTTTTCTGTCTAGCTAAATCATTAACAGTTGTCGAAGGATGGGACTGTATGGTAGAGGATAATACGATTGGATCATCATACGAAAAGTTTAAAGGACTGATTCGATCCTCATAACATCGCGGTGAAGTGACAACTACTGGGTGTTTGTTGGGCAAATCAGACGATATTATCGGTGTCCATGACAATTTAGATGGTGAATAACATGGAAGAGGAGACCCACAAGTAGATGTGGCTGCAGAATTAGTTCGATAAGAATCAAACAACGAACTAGTTACTTTTAAAGGAAGAATTGTATCTTTACTGACAGGCACTGTTTCCTTAAATTCTTTCGTTTGAGATGAATAAAATGACGAAGAAAGCCACAGAAAGGTCGGTGCGGAATGCGATAAGGGCGAAACAAGTGACTGTCGACGAGGTGTAGGTGGCCAAGAAGATTTTGGAAATCCGTTCACTCCAGGCGAACGAGGAGAAAGTTGATCTTCAATCGTTTGCTCCAACTTTTTTAATTTCGTTTTGATATCCGGCGAAAAACAAGACGGAGGAGTGACAATTTCTTGAACAGATTGGAATTCACTGTCAGGCAAAGATGACCATACATCTATGGTTACAAAACTGAGATGCGACTGTTTAAGATCTGAATTTGTTTGGTCGGAGGACGAATTGACATTTACCGAGGCGACAGCTTTAGGAGATGGAAGGTCTGCAGTGGTAATGGGTAGGGTAACTGTTGGCCATATATCTATGGAAGTGGTGGAAACATGGTGATTACTACGATCTTCTGGACAAACATTTGAAGATTCATCCTCGTCGTCATATTGCAATTCGAACTCCACAGTGACTTTATTGGTTTCAGGAATTTGCTTTTCGGTCGTATCCGGTGTAGATAGCCACTCCGAGGGAGGTGACGGAAGTGTAGGTAAAGGCGAGCCAATGTGAGGCTCTTTGGAGAAATCGCGACGAGTTCCATTGAAGTTTAAAGCGATTCTAGACAAGGAGGGTGGTCGGGGCCATATTTCATTTTCGGATTTCGAATTTGAAACCGACGATAAACATTCAATACTTGATGTACCAGGAACATCCTGATTTGTGGTGGACAAACAATATGGTTGCAAATTATTATTAGTCGTTTGCGAAGGAAGGATTATCAACGAAACGGCACAAGAATTGTCTCGGTCAATTGCAGGATTCCCATCAGGTTTAAATTTCGACTCAATTTTAGAAGTCGATAATCTATTACTGGCACTCTGGGGTGTTGAATGATGTCGCTCGTCAGATTTTCGATTGCTCTTGGCAGGTGGCGATTCAAGATTCAGTCGCCAAGACGGTCTCAACGGGACCAACAACGACTTTCTTAAAGGTATGTGACGGGTTTGGGTTTTGGTACGCGCAATGGGCAGCGCCTGGGCAAACATACGTGCCGCCGCCTTCTTCTGTGCTGGCGACCAGTCAGCCATTGGGAAAAGTTATCACCTTTTTAAAACAATCAAAAAACTAATAAAAATTAGACCATTGCAAGAGGATTTGTTTCACTTCCAACAATACTGGAAGATACACATATACACACACACACACGCACACCCAGTTTCGGTAGTTATTTTGGTATAACTTACACACATTCCGCAAACGTTTTAAGATGCGGATCTAATAATAGAAAACGCTACTTTACTTCCTCCGACAACCAAAACATTTGCCAATTGGAACTTTGGTAATAGCTACTTTTAAAATCGACAACGGTGTGAATTTAATTCTAACAGATAATGCAAACCGACCAAAAATCGATCGTATGTTTTCTAATGCGGACAAACGACAATACACCAAACAGAGATACATATTCAATATGCGTCTTAGTCTTATCAAGAACCGAATTATGTTATCATCAACAACACGATATTCGACAGAATAACAGTTATCAGAAAACACACATCCACATTAAAAATCATCATCATTGGACTTACTCTTCTTTTTCCGCGTGTCCTCACGAAGGATTTTCTCATTCTCATAATAGTAATACCTGCACCTCCCACATCGTGGGTATTTATTTCCTCCCTGCAGCAATTTAGCAGCGGAAGAACCACAACAAAGAAACGTCAAAACAATGTCTCTTTTTTTTTTGCACAACCGACCGTCCCCGGTGGCACTGGTACAGCACGACCGCCGTCACGGCATGGCGTCGTCCGTCGTCCGTTCCGATGACCGTTGCTTACGCCTACCGCGTCCGTCCCACGGTAACGTGGTGATCGGTCGTCGGTCATCTAAATGCGGCACGCCGCATCGGACTCTCGCGCGCGTCTTTGTCGATTGCAAACTTGTTTGTTTTTGGCCGCAACCGACCGACCGACCGACGACGCCCGGCGTCGTCGGTGCATGGAAGTTTTGTTTCGTACGAAATGCCGGACCGCCGAAAATAAATAAAGAGAAAAAATAAAGCGCCACGTGTGCAAAAAGGAGCGCCGACTATTTATGAGCCATCATTTAGTTAGTTAGTGTTAGTTAATCACAGCAATTAAAATATCGCTTTCGAAAATGGAACGATGAACAGTAAAAAAACATTCCAAATTGGTGACTGACGGCTGTAAATCTCGATAAGAGAACTTAATTTTTCAGTGTGAAAAAAGGGCAACTAGGATCATAAGAACTTATACAGAAAAGCTTCATTCCCCGATTGTATTTATTAATATAAAATTTAAGAAGATACAGGTCATTGATGTCGGAAGCGCCATATTTGATTCGGGTAACGGTTTTTTGAGCTTTTTTATATTCTGAATGCTGTATTTTAAGAACTGGCCAATGTTTCATATTGTACTTTTTAGGAGATATAGATTGATACCTGGTGAAGACTCATTCCAAACCGCAAAACTATATTTTGAATGGTTTAGATTTTATGAATATTTTCCGAACCTTTGCAAAATGGATAACGATAAAAAAGTTCAAAGTCAAATACAAGCGCGGCTCTTCCATTAGGTCATGTGGTCAATGACCCCTCCCCCTAAATATATTTCCAAACAAAATTGTAATAATGATATAAATTAAATAATATATTTTTTCATTATCTTTTAAATTGGGAAATTCCCTACTACTCTAAGCGTATAAACTCAACCCATTTACTGATTCCACAACATCGCCAGGATCTCCCCTTGGTGGTACTGATTTGATTATTATTTTCATTCGTTGACAGTTGGCATAAACCGGGTTGGCAGCCAGCTATGACCGCATTGCTTTAAATGAAGGCGAGTGTCAGCCGAGTATTTCCGATCTAATTTGCATTATGTTATAGGGCTTTCTGAAGCAGTGTAATGGCAAGGTTTGGGTCAACATCCGCGACGAGGAAAATACGGTATTTTTCGAGGTGTTTTTGTTCGTTAGCAGTTTTTTGTAGATCGGGTTATACATAAACTTATATATTTGTGGTGTAAATTAATATTTTTTGTCATATATGTGTTTATTTTTAACCAATAGTTGCTGTCACACCTCTGACTACATGTTTTTCTTGAAATAAGTCAGTTAAGACATTTTGAGAATTGACAATTTTGACCCTTCCGAAAATTTGATCTGGTCAAATATCTCGCTACCGACATAAATGACCTATATTTTTTGTTTATACGATCCCAAATCAAAAGTGAAAAAATGGAGCAATTTTTTTTTGAAAATTCATCCTGATCGGGCACGCGAGACATGCGTGACCAGGTCCTGGTCCTGATCATATTCAGACAAATCTTCTAGTCTAGTCGAAATTTATCACTACTTCTAAAAGTTTTTGAATCGTTATGTAGTCGCATTCTCCACGTTGAAATAATAAAACTTCAGGTACCTAAAATCTTCTATCTATAAAAAAGAGCTTTAAAGTCATTATCTTTCCTCGAAAATGTGTTCAAACAGTTCAAGCCTGATCTAATAATACTTGTTTTTGCTTTTCCAAAAATTCAAAAATAAAACCACCCACGAGATCGTAAAGCAAGTGTTTTCTTAGAAATAACAAAAGTTCGTGATGCCTTTTATAAAATACAACATGTGCGCCTAACAGGAAATTCGAAAACCATAATTACTTAATATGTTTCCATTGGAGAAAGAGCGTACACAAAATTAACTAATAAATTTGTAGAAAACAATATTTGATCATCGATAATAATAATAATAATACTGATATATAATACATACATACAGCGTACTTTGAACTAGCAATCTTCATTTTTCTATTTAAAGTAACAACACGCGCAAAGTTATAATTATTTCATTAATTATTTATTTATTTGTTACCATAATCAATTTACGTAAATGTAGTAAATAAGTGCGAGATAACAAAGGCTAAGGACCAGTAGTTAAACATAGTATATCATAAAGAGTAATCGCTGTTATTATGAAATTAGCAAGAACAAAAGAAAAGTAATTATATAGAAACGATCTCCAAAAAATATTCAAAGGTAGTTAGGAGATAAAAATATGAGGAACCACATAATGTATATAAATAAGTAAGTCTATAATATTGACGCATAACGTGATAATTAACGAACAAAAGGCATTTTATAAAGTATATAAAATATATAAAGGCAGTTGATAACCTTCTATTTACTCAGCCTTGCCAATTTCCTTCCTCCAAAAAAGGATATTTCAAAATTAAAATCGAGATTAATTTGAAGGTAAAAATTAGTACATCACGAAGCAATTGAACAATTTTAAAATCTAAATTCATCAGAAAATACAAGACCAAAAGATAAATTTACATTCAACCTAAATAAATAAATTCAAAATCTAGGTCCTTAGATCTGTGCACATCATGCAAAAAGGTACTGAAATTATCAGGATATTTCTATTTAATATTAAATTATTAAATCTTTCATGGACGTAGACGACAACGCAAGTATGCGTGTTCTCTGCCTCACGGTAAAGTGAGCGGCAGTCGCGTGTCAGTTGCGCGAGCGTCCTGATGCTGTGAAGTTCTATCTCGGCGGGAATCAGATATTTTTTAGATAAAATTATTATTTAGCAAAATTAAGCTTCTAATATTGCACAAATATTCTCACTTACCTTATACCCTAACACCCTCAGAAAAATATAATATAATATCGCCAATTACTATTGTTAATTATTTACTTATAAATATATATAAGTAGTGCACAGAAACAGTAAGATAGCAGGCGTCGTTCTTTGTTTTCTTTTCTATTTGGAAACAAACAGGATGTTACATAAAGGTTTCGAAAGAGGGTTTTGAATGCCAAAGGATTGAGATTGGTAATGTTTAAAGTGTGTGAATGTATGCAATATTTTAATCAAATAATAAAAGGAAAATTGTAACAAAAATAAAGATAAAATCCAAAAAATCCTTACCGAACAATTACTACCGGTGGAGGCAATTATCGTAAAATAAATGAATATATATATATGTACTAAAATACAAGAAAATAATAAAATTCATTATAATCAATGTGGAAAATATAAACGAAAATTTTTGTTTTAGATGCCCAAAGAGGTTATTTTCACGTTTAATTCATATTTTACAGTAACAATTATGCCATTTACTCGATTTGTATATGATAAAAGATTGAAGCAAAAATGTGCCTCCCCACTCAAGTTCCATAAAAGACCTTAAAAATCTTTAGTAGATATTATATTTAAAAAATAATAATAACAATAAGAAAACTTAATACGCATGATCTTTTTTGAAACTCGGGTTATTCCTGTTACTAATTCTGGACACATTTTCGCCTCCGGCCGTTCGGCTTGTCGCGCGACAATCGCCTCCCCGGGGAAACAAGAGAAAATCGTCGTAATTGGGGAGGAATTGCAGGAGTACGCGCACAGCTGCAACCCCCCCGCCCTATTGTAATTGACACTGACCTGGTCAGAGGAGTACGAGCGTCGGTGACTGTTGTGCTTTCGACGCGAAAGTGAACGTTCGTGACCTCCGCCGGCGCGATGCCGATGGCGCTTCTTCGACGTCGGCGATCGACGATGGCTCCTCTTGTAACGTCGCTCCAGGCTACTGTTATCACGATCATATTGCCGCGATTTATGAGTCCTCCCACTACTGCAAAGAAACAAAACAAACACCTTAATAAGACTTGAAACATTCTAATATGCATTGCATATTTTTAGTTAGTTCGATGATCAAATATTCCAAGGGTCATCTCAAAAGGAATTAGATAATTGATATTTTCTTTATAAAGTCATTAATTAATTATCACTTGTTCAATTAAAAATCCTGTATTGTTCACGTTCAATAAGTTGCAACGTGAGCAATGGTAATACCATTAAAAAAAATATGTAAGAACAGTAGTAATTTTTCGTTTTTTCGCGAATGAATTGTGTCATTTATCTGACGGTCACGTGAAAATTGTCATGCGGTGAAACCATATAAGGTTCTAAAACTTCGCCTAGAATAAGATTATGATGACTTGATACAAGGCCTTTTTAAACGTATTACATACACACAGAAGGACAGAGTTGTTCCAATTTGAAGCACTAGTTACTAACTACATTAACTTTGTCCACATTACACCGCCATTGATTGATCTATATACAATGTAACATACTTACCTACTGTAGAAAAACATTCTTATATAGCATAATAATTTAAATTGTATTAAGCATGCTTGCATTTCGTTTACACTTTATACACGGAATAATATAAAAATAAATTTATACCCACTACAGATTACCTCATACAATGTGAGGGAAAAACTTGTTACTGTTGTCACGCCCCCACTGGGACTCGAACCCAGAATCTTTGGCTTTTGTCACTAAGCTACGAGAGGTGACAACAGCAACAACTACGAACCTACTTACTAAGTCACAGAACGTCGGAATCAATGTATATTATTATTAATAACTAATTATTTGTAAAATTTCTTAGTAGGGGTAAATTTTAAATACATTAATGCGATATTATTTATTGAACTAATTTATATCAAATTTGTATTATGTTATAGGGCTTTCTGAAGCAGTGTAATGGCAAGGTTTGGGTCAACAGCCGCGGTGAGGAAAATACAGTACTTTTCGAGGTGTTTTTGTTCGTTAGCAGTTTTTTGTAGATCGGGTTATACATATACTTATATTTTTTATCATATATGTGCTTATTTTTAACCAATAGTTGCTGTTACACCGCTGACATCATGCTTCTCTTGAAATAAAAGTCAATTAAGACATTTTGAAAATTGACAATTTTGACCCTCCCAAAAATTTGAATACCAGCCGCCTCTGGTCAAATATCTCGCTAGCGACATAAATGACCTATATTTTTTGTTTCTACGACCCCAAATCAAAAGCGGAGTAATGGAGCAATTTTTTCATTCTGATCGGGCATGTGAGGAATGCATGACCAGGTCCTGGTACTGAAAAGCCAAAGATCCCGGGTTCGAGCCCCGGAGGGGGCGTTACAATAGTCACAAGTTTTTCCCTCATTGTATGAGGTAATCTGTAGTGGGTATAAATTAATTTAATAATCAATATCGCATTAATGTATTTAAAATTTACCCCTACTAAAAGATTCTTCAAATATTTCATTATTAATATAAAAATAATTTATCTCCCATTAAAAAAAATCAACAATCATGAATTTTATGACTTATTAATGTTGACATTACCATAAATAAACCTACATTAGTAGAGATTATCAAGAAATTATCCTGATATATTTGTTCTTAGCCAATAAACATTGACACAAGTGACAAATTAAGGTCGTTCATTTCGAAACAATGTTTCACGCCTTCTTTTAATGTTTTTACTTGAAGACAATAGTCGATAATATAATATTTAAATAGCTATTTGACGCCCCTTTGTTTTACAATCGAAGAATGCAAATTTTTAAATGTATCAAACGCAAGGACTCTTGACCGAAATTAAACATTATAATAAATAGTAATTAGACTACCTATAATCAGCATGTCTTAATACAATCGTTGTTAATAAGTGCATTATGTACATGTAGATTCAAATTACTCTTAAAATCATCACATTTTCTCTAATCGTAAACTTCTTACTTTCACTTATTTATCTTCAAAAATCATGTAACAAATGTATAGTGAAAGCATTAGCATTAATGTAAGTAGATTATTATTTACTTTATTCGAACGAAATTTATTTTGTGGGGCAAATCAAATTCAAGAGGGCAATACATCACCAAAGCTGTCTTCCTGTAGTTCCTCCAATGTCTGTTCCAACAGTAGACCGATTACTATATTGCGTGTATAGGCCAGAAGAGACACACCCTAGACATTAGTCACCGACCATTTAATTAATTATTTCGGCAGGAATAAAAAGTGTAACTAACCCAACTAACGAGTTCGATAGCACTGACACAGTTACGCAAGATGAACTTGGAACATGAAAATTTACGATACTATCACACTATGGTATAATATACCTTTGGTAGATTATTATGTAACGCTACCATTACCGCTGGCAAAAAGTTCGCACAACACATTCGATTGTTTGCTTTTTGTAAATGCCTAATTTGGTATAATTAAATTGCAGATCGATGTAGATATCATAAATATTATAGGCGATAAAAAGAATCCGACTGTTCGGTTCTTGGAGATCTACAGGCGTGATAAAAAATCCAAGGTTGAAGCTAAATTCGGCTAATTATTTCTAGACACAGAATGTGAAACGAAGTACGAGCATGGATCAAATATAAACGACCTTTTGTTCATAAAACATTTATTTTGAAAAGTTTCACAAAAACACAAATTTCTCTATTTTACGACATATCCCCCTTGTTTGTCTACGCATTGGTAGTTGTTTCATCCCGTTTTCATAAAAAGAAGCAGGGCGGGTGTCTATTTAGTTGCGTACAAACGCCTCCACCTGTTCATCGGTCCGAAATCGCTCGTCTCCTAGGCCCAAGCATGTGGAAATCACAAGGGGATAGGTCTGCACTATATGGAGGGTGTTCCAGCTGAGTCCAGTGCATTTCACCGATTTGGGCTCGCGTTAAAGCTGCGGTATGAGGCCTAGCGTTATCGTTCAAGAGTAACACGTCACGAATGGGGTGCGTCCTCCTTTTTCGGCGATAAGCACGTTTTACCTGACTGAGAAGGTTACAGCAGTATCTGGCAGGCTGCATTAATGGTTCTTCGCTCGTGCAAAAAATCGACCAACAGCACCCCTCTTCAGTTACAAAAAACCGTGGCTAAAACTTTGCCTGCAGGCAGACGTGGTTTCGGCTTCACTGGGTTTGATTCATCTTTGTGCCGCCACTCCATGCTTGCGCGTTTTTATTGTGATAGCTATTAACCGAGCGAACGCAGCAATACGACGCGTCGTTTCCGTGCCAGCTAATATCCCCACTTCAGGTTCCTAACGCCCGGATGCGCCTTGAACAACTATCTGGCGCGCAATTTAAAAAGGCTCGTTTATATTTGATCCACCCTCGTATATACAATGTACCATTGGACTGTACATTACATCACTAATAGGAATACGAATATACATTTATCTTCCTTTATCTTATTCGTGTCATCAAGTATATATTATTAATTTCTTGGTTACATTTTTGATGGATTTCTGAATGTGATCTTCTCCACAAAATAATTTACTAATTTTAATACCAATAAATTGCATTAGATAAAACTTTTGATACGTGATCTTTAAGGAAAACATTTTTTACCCTTATAAATATGGAGGGGGGAGAAATGAAGTCCATCATACCCTTAAGACATATATAAAGACCTAAAGATGGCGCTATGGGTCTTCACTCTTTAGTGCATCCCTGAATGCTCGCGAGAGCACTTAGTAACAGTGTCCTTGGAGAAAAACAAGCAGATACTCACTATGCCTCTCGTGGAACATACCTACCAACGGTCATTATTTTAAAATTAATATTTGGTGTCAACAAGCCTTCTTAACAACGAAAATTATTCGTTTTTCATTTAATTGCAATTTACAATCGCATTTAAATCCACCATACACAGCCACATGACATAAAGGAAGCGGAAACATAAATTATAATTTCTTTCCTTCCGAAGACCTCGCACATCAATTTATTAATGGCCACCACTTAAGATTCTAATGATATTTACTGCATTGTCTTTTACATAATTATATTTAATCCACACTAACTAAATATTTACTGGTAATTATTTACATACCGTCCGATCCGATGACCTTTCTGATGTCAACGTTACGGTGGACAAATAACATGGATTAAAAAAACTTAGCACTGGCACTACATCGTCCTCGTTTTCATTTAATTATTTTATTATTTATTAAACAAATGAAACCGATAGTCAAATAGAAAAGGCCTCAGTTGTATTGTAAAAGCAAATTTTATTTTAAAATTACAAATATATAATATTGGCATACAAGTATTTATTATTATATAACAGCGGTTAGTAGAGCTGTTATAATTTTAAACTTAAAAGTATTAAAAAAAATTAATAAATGCTACTTAAACTATTAATTATATTATTTCCTAATCGACTGAATCTTTACGTATGTAATTCCAATTATTAGGGAGAGTAAGGTCCAGTTGGTACTCTTTTCGAACCGTTTCAGGAACAAACCAGCACATTTTATTTAGCATTGGACCTTCTTCTGGACACTTCGTCCATTTTGCTAATCTGTGTACTTCTTTACTGAGAGAAGTTTTAGATATTGTAACGCCAATACCATTTTGTTTCAAATATGCCATGAATTCGTTTACCAAAAATTTTCGATTCTTAATGTTCCCATGTAGTAATGCCAGAAAGGCTGGAATGTGTTCTATCTCTAGTTTTTTGTGAGCAGAACTCTTTTTATTAGGAGACTGATTATTGATAGCACTTCGCTTGATAATTTTGATGGGGCCCACACATATAACAGAGAACGGTTCTAGGAACTTTTGTATGGCTTCGTCAACATTGTCCTTGACCTTATTTTGCCACACGCAACCTAAAATACGAGGCTTGATCCGCATAGTTTTACTTCTTCTTTCCTCGTCGAATTCATTCTTAAGAAGTTTCAGGTGGGCTTTGTGGGTCTCTGGAGATAGCGGTTTCTCTTCTTCGTCGTTCATTTCATCGTCACTGAGATGACCATGAGGAACGAAAAATTCATTATCAACTTCGTACTCGTTATCTGATGCTTCCTTTTCTTCCTCATCGGAACCTTTTAGCGATTCAACTTCCCCAGCATCCTCTTCATCTTCCCAATCGTCGTCTGAATCTACTTCGTAGTCGAAATTCTCTTTGTCTTGCGACAAAGGGTTCGTCGGCTTAATATACTTGCTCTTTTTCCTCCAAGTACCGAAATATGCTGGCCTTCTATTGTCGTGGAACATTAAAAATTTGGCTTTCATTTTCGAAGCCTTTGCATTGTCCTCTTGCAAAATGCTTTGGCCAACCTGTGTTTCGTCAATTATAACAACATCATCGTTGCTTATGTCATTATCTTCGCAAGACCAAGTTCTAGGCGAAGTGCCAACGGCCTTTCCGTTTTTAAGTTCCTGTAAATACAAGTTGGTGGTAGCATTCTGTTTTTCCAGGTGGTTTATTAAGTCGTCCTTTTTATCATCGTCTATTTCCATCCTTATACGCGGAGCCAATCTCATATCCAATTTAATTTCAAATGGTTTAAATAGAGAAGGTTCGGAAGGTTCCCTCCTCGGTTTTTTACTAGAATCATCTACGGATTCTGCCTTCTTCGTAAAGAAACTTGCAAAGACAGCGGCAGTTTTCTGTTTACGTTCTTCAAGCTTTTGCTTCTCTTTATTTTTCTCTTCAATTTCATGTTGCTTTTTCATTTTCTCTTGTTCACGTTCCTTACGTTTTTGATCTTCCAATTCTTCTTTTTCTTTTCGTTTCTTTTCCTTCTCCTTTTGCTTAACTTCAAGCTCCTTTTTACGTTGTTCTTCCTTTTCCTGTTTTTGCCTTATTCTTTCCTCTTTTAATTCTTGCCTCTTTTTATCTTTCTCCTCACGCTCTATACGTCTCTGTTCCTTCTTTAACTCCGACTCAATTTTTTTCTGAAGATTTTTAGGACTCATTGGCTTTCCCGTATTCGATTTTAGAATGTTCTCTTTAATCTTTGACTTCATTTCTGCTACATCAGTACTAGAGAAGAAACTTTTGGAAAAAGAGCAATCGTTCTCACTGTCTACTTCCATGGACTCCAAATCACTTCCTGATTCTCCTTTATTGGTAGCAGAGTTATTTTCTTGTTCTGTCTGATTTGATTTGGATTCTTCTTGGACTTCCAACGTAACAGAATCAGTACGTTTAATGTCAACGTTAGGTTCTGTGGTATTAAGATTTTTTGAATTCTGAATTGAAGTTTGACTTTCGTCATTTTCAGATAGCTTTAATGTGAAGGACTCCTCGGTCCCGTTTAATTCTGATGTCAAAGTGTCGTCATTTTTGTTATTCTCTTCGCCATTAGAGGAGGAAGCGATTTGACTTTCGTCACATTCAGATGATTTTAATGCAAACGGTTCCTGTGTTGTGTCTTCGTTTCGCATATGACGCATCAAACTGGGTTCCTCTTCAAAGCTAGAAAAACATATTTTCTTAGAATATAGCAGACTAGTTTACAAGTCCCTCCCGAGACCAAAATAGAAACTGCTACAACTCGCACAACATATGGCGACAACCGTGGCATCTAAAACACACAAAAATTTTGTTTGTTTACCTAGAACATTCGAGAGCGGGAAATCTTACCTGGGTACAGTCATTATTATCATCGTTAAAAGTGTAAGAAAGTTTTTATTTCGGTCTAAGGTGGACTAGGACTAATGCTGTATCAGCATGCAACATTACGAAAAAAAGCGTCAACATAAAATATATATTCAATATCCATACAGTAAATATCATTATGTGGTTTGTCTGGTTTGCACTGTCAGCAGTATAGCAAAAGTAATTAAAAAAAAAAATAATAATAAAAACATGTATGTATGTGTGTAAAATTAATTGTTAAGTTCAACCGGATCACTCACTACTAATAAAAATGTCTTGTCCATCTGGACTTTTACTAGAACCTTAACCCAAATAAATTGCTACAAACACAGATTATTGTAATAAAGACCATAAATAGACATTCTATGTAGTAGTAGTAGTAGTAGTAATAAAATAAAAAAGTCAGATACAATCTCTGTTTAACGGCTTGTCGAATGTCAATTGCTGATACACAATTCAGATATATCTCATGTGAAATACTTACCCTAATGGGACGATTAAATCACAACCAAAATGATAAACTACGTAACGCATGTGACCGTGTAAGCTCTCCCTTTATCTCGATCGCTTGTACGGGAAACGAGGTTAAAGCAAAACAAAAATCGGCAAATCCATATAACAAAGGGTAAATTAAAAACATTAACCAACCAAATATTAACAATTATAAAAATAAAAAAGGATTAAGCACATTAAAACGTTTTTAACAAATAAGACATACTTTTCAGGACTCATGTTGCACTTGGGTGTCCACGTCGCCATGGCCACGTAAATAACAGGAACATCAGGCGGTTCTTCGGGAGAAGAGAGGCGCAAACGGGAAAAATCTTGCAACGTTGACATTTGGTAATGATCCTGATGGTGGCTCAATTCGTAATGCATCGTGTACGAAACACGCGAGGAAACCATAAATTTGCTTTTTAAATTACACACCTTTTCACTGACACTTACTTGTGTTTCTGTTTCTATATTATTATTTATTTATTATTTATTGCACCGTCACAGTTCGTGAATATTTTAGCACCTTAGTTGTGAAGAAGTATGAAATGATGAGAGATTCAAGAAGTCTGGAAATATTGGCGATATTGTTGAATACAGCAAAGAGGCCAAAACACGACACTAAAACGTCCGAAGCACTTTTCGGCAACAAAGTTACGTCACCTTCTTCAGGGAATAACCGGGAACTTTGTTACAGAAAAGTTAAGTGTCGTGTTTTGGCGTTGAGGTTTTAGCTGTTTACTAATGTTCTAAATGATGGACACAATAAAATAATAGGCAAGGAACTTTGTTAGACAATTTGTATGTAGAAAGACAAAATATAATCATTTTATTTGGTGGTATATATAGAGTTGAGTAAGTGTTATCACTTTATTTGACATTTATTACAATGTAAGTAGAACCTCAAACATGGGGATGTCTACTATCTCTCTTAGATGATGTCCTTACTCTTCGAGTACTTCCTCAAATTCTTGTGTGTATAATACATTGAGTGTATCTGCCCGCTACTCAAGGAGATTCCAATTTTTTTTATTACACTCAATGTGCTATGAATACAAAAATTTGAGGAGCTGCTCAAAGAGCAATTGTTTCTATTATATACAGGGTGATTCAAACTGAGTGGTACATTAGACGTTTTAGGAAAACTAAACATGTTACAGATTTGAAAATTTGGGAGTAGTGGTTGTCAAGGATGATTTATTTATCAAAAATAAATTGAACTGTCGGTCACTTCCGTTTATACCGGAAATTGATGTCAACTTATTTTAAATGGAATGGTATATTTTTTGCGATGAATTCGTTGAAACATAAAATTTTAAGGTGACTTTGATAACCAACTTTTATGCCTATATGTCTACGATGAATAGTTTCTGAGATAATTTAATTTATTGGAAAAATGATTGCACCACAACCGAAACTATAGAAAATCATAACTTCCATAAAAAATAAAATGACCTAGAATGTTGAAATTTTTACTAGTTATAGCCAAGTCAAGTCATAAGGTTAACGTTAACGTCATGCCAAAACTAAGCTTTATAATTTGTACAGGGCGTTCAGAAAAAAACAATCCAAAGTATAAAAACTTCAAACACGAATAACTTCATTTTTTCAAATGGCACCTGGCATATTTTATTTTGTCATTCGATTCCTTTTTTATCCTCTTTCGATCCATCTCGATATTTCCTACTGTTTTTTGATCATTTTTGAATAATTTTGATTTTTTTTAAATAAGAGGATAAAAAAAGGAATCGAATGACAAAATAAAATATGCTAGGTGCCATTTGAAAAAATGAAGTCATTCGTGTTTGAAGTTTTTATACTTTGGATTGTTTTTTTCTGAACGCCTTGTACAAATTATAAAGCTTAGTTTTGGCATGACGTTAACGTTAGCCTTATGACTTGACTTGGCTATAACTAGTAAAAATTTCAACATTCTAGGTCATTTCATTGTTTATGGACGTTGTGATTTTTTATTTTTTATAGTTTGGGTTGCGGTGCAATCTTTTTTTTTCAATAAATTAAATTATCTCAGAAATTATTCATCGCATAATGGGCCTACATGTTGGTTATCAAAGTCACCTTAAATTTTTGTTTCATACGAATTCATCGTAAAAAATATAGCATTCCATTTAAAATAAGAAAGTTGACATCAACTTCCGGAATAACCAGAAGTGCCCGACAGTTGAAATTATTTTAGTTAAATAGATCATCCTTTATACACCCCTACTCTAATATTTTCAAATCTGTAGCATGTTTAGTTTCCCTAAAACGTCTAATGTATCACTCAGTATAATTTGAATGACCCTGTATATATATATACATAGCACACCATATTTATTGTAATAAGTAATTTCAATGTCAAGAAAAAAGTAGTATTTGAAAACGTTTTCACGATTTTATAGCCACCCCATTAAAAAATTCATTGTTAAGTCCCAAACGAAGCAAAATAATAATTCTGATCGCCTTAGTTACTTTACCTTTTTCTTTGTAAATTACGATTTTATAACAAAATTGGTAATAAGTTATTCATATATGAATATATGTATTTATATCTCTTGTTTATAAGCGTTACGCAGACAACGATGACCGTAAAAGGTATCGGATTGTCCCAATGTATTCAACAGCCTTCGGTACGAATCCGGGACAAGGTGCATATAAAGAAGAGGCGACATCAAGAAGAACACGTACATGATGTGTACCATTTCGATTATTACTTTTAACTCATAATTTTTCAATAATAAGTACATACAGACGTAACTACTAAGTATATCTTCTGGTTGTAGCTTGCAGCTATTCATTAAACAATAACAAATTACCGAATTCCGAATTAGTATTATGGAATACTTTTAAGAAGTTAATAAACAAAAAAAAAATCTAATTTTTGTACTGTTCAACACGTAAAATTAAATATTCTTATACTTACTACATCTCATATATCATCTGTTCAATTAAAACTATTCCTTGCACCGGTAACTTATGATTTACCAAACCATTCTTACCAGTCTTGATAAAATTGTCAGTTTGTTTGACATTTTGAATGCTAGAAATTAAAAATGTATGCTGTATAAAAGTGAATAAACTAATCATGTTAGACCATAGTTTTTGATCCAGATACTTATGAGTTACCAAAGTGAATAATATAAAAGTTTCAACAAATTTTTAAAACCATCATAAGTCATGACTTATTGTCTGTATAATTATTAATAAACGTTAACATTGTTAAAAAAATTAAAATGATTTGTTCTTTCTATTTTTAACAATGTTTAAGAAATGACAGCACTTCCGGTTACTAATTTCCCTGGCCACAAAACCGTATCACAACTTAATTTACCAAAACGTACCAACCAAGATGGTACACAATGATTTATTTATTCGGTCGTTGCTCTGAATAATTGACAACTGTACCTTCATTGTACCTCAAACATATACGTAAACGTCCGCAACATATTTATTTTTTAATAACAATTGTTTTTACGTAGGATTGGGGGCAACATCTTTTAATGAGACTCGTCAACAAGGTTCGTTTGTTAACCTTTCCTCCTATCTGACGATTCGATACATAAAATATCGTAAACAAATATCGCTAATTGCTATTGTAAAGTTGTTATTAATACGTATAACATTTGCATAGGTGAATAATTATGAACTTATATCGAATGTCTTATTACTCCAAAATAATATTTTACTAATGCAACAAACAGTAATTTAATATAAATATAAATATTGAATCAACAGAAACAACTACTCCGAGGGCTAATACCCCTACCGGCATTGAATTACACTGTTGATTCCGATGTATTCTTAGACGGTAGGGGTATTAGCCCTCGGAGTAGTTGTTTCTGTTGATTCCATATTTATATTTATATGTATATTTATAATACAGCCTGTAAAGGCCTTACTCACAGCGCCCACCTGATGAGACCCGGATAGGTCGAAACCGGTTGTGGGATATGGCTTTCGGTTCGTTGTGCCTACTTGGTAGGACGCGTTCCAAATGTGAGATCTTTGATCTTAATATTTTGACGAATAAAGGATTTTAATTCCTTCTTTTTTGAATAAGTAATTAAATAGCTTCGGAATAATGGCTAAATGATTAAAAGACACGAATATACTTCCTATCTAGGAAGAAAAACAAAAATACTCGAATCTAACTAGGTTCCCAACATTAAATTAAATTAATTTAAAATACGGATATTTATAAATCAGGTAAAAACAAAGTCATTCAATTGGACTTTCGTTTCAATATAATTTGTATTTGTTTAACCGACTTATAACAAAGTAGGTCAATTTCGGTGCAATGCGATCATCTAATAAATATTAAAAGCAGAAGTGAAATGACAAAAAAAACAACAAAACTCCGTAACGTACCTATACGGCATCAGAATTGACAAAATGCAGACGGTAAAAAGTTGTGACAAAAACTGCGGCAGCGATGGAATTTTCGCAGTAAATGACCGAAGATAATTGAACGTTGTCATGCAATGCTGGCAAAAAGGCCCGTCACGTGCTGGTGATCAGATAAGAAACCCGACGAAATCGCGGGGACCACCACACCACATCACCACGAAAAGTGAAGAAAATTCGAGTACGTAGATATAATTTTTCTCATTAAATAAACATCAATAACTATTATGGGCTGTAGATTTGATGTTCGTAAAAAAAAAAGAAAGTTTGACCAGCTTTTTACCACCCTACCTTTAATAAAATTAATCATTACTAAGACAAATTAACAAACAACCTACGAAAATTCCTCATTATTTTATGAAAATAAAAAAAAATCTAACTGGTTAGAAAGCTAATTAAATCTAGCATTAATTACAAACGCGAAAGTTCTAAATCGCTTTAATTTGATAATAAATCACAGCAGTCCCAGTTTATAAACTTCGCGAATAGGTACAGAGCAAAACTTTATGGATATAATCATATTAAAATAACAGTTTCGTCCGCAGGGAAAGACAATTACAAATTGCGAACCAATTATACAAATTTAATGTTTAACTTGGAAATTTGTAATTTCAAAGTTCTTGACAAGACCAAACTAATTGAGTAACTACACTAATTAGTTCTTCTTCATTCTCATTGTGTAATTAACACATAAAAGCTGAAATAATTCACGAATCCAAACAAACGGGATGATAGGGATAACTCAACTACAAAACTGTACTTTTTTTACTTTGTTAAATTTATTGTTGATGCATTGCATCGCAGAATTATTTATAAAGGTACGTTCGAAATACAGTATGATCGAAGTATATACGCATAATGACTCTAGAAAATCAACATTTATCAAAGTTCTTCGACAGGCGGGTATGCTACAGGAACAGCGCCTAATGTTGGCTACAAAGGATCAATGCCGTGTTGATTTATGCTTTTTCCGATAAAATCGAGCTCATTTTGGAAAATGTTTGCAATAAGGAGAGTAGCAGGGGCCACAATCACTGGGCTCTCCTATTTAAATTCTTCAGTTAATGTATTATCGAAAGATTCTCTCACATTACTACATCCCCCAATATATTTGACGAATCAATTTTCTAATAAACCTAAAGCAATACATTTTTAACTTGAAACAATACCATCATAGTGTTGTGGTACCACTGGTAGGTACCCTATCACCCACCCACGTTGTTAGTAAGTTTTTTTAAACAATTCTCTACATCGACAACCTTGATACAAACACACTGCTTTGTACGAAACGGTGTTGCTTTTTCCTATATTATGCAATTGATCCTAATTTAAATGTACAAATAACTTTTTAACGCGGTAGCGAAGTAAACACAAACACGTCTCGGATACTGTGCAGATTTAGAAGCTGTATTGCTATCCGTGGGCTGATCTTTAATTCTGTGAAAATTCTGTAATGACATTCATATACGAACGTCCCACACAGACCGACCAGAGGTAATGAACGAGCAAACTAATAAAAAATTGTCCGTTATTGTATGCACACGGTAAATAATAGCTAATTTATTAACTCTGCACATTTTTTTCCCCAAGCGAATCAAATGGCGTTTAGCTTTAAAACCTAAGAGAATAAAATAATTTTGAATTAACATTATTATTTATTAGTTGGTTTAAAAGTAATAAAGTGTCTTACTTATATCGTTTCATCCAAAGTGGCATCCTCAGTTCGAAGCTGAGGATGACCACCTTGGTTAGTGAAACGCGTTTTAAGTTTTCTTTTGTCCAATTTTTTATGTTTTACGATATTCTTGTGAAATATAGTCGAGACTATCAATAAAATGCAATTCAAAAACGATATAGCAAATAAAAATTTTATGAAAACGTAGACAAAAAAGATCCTAAGCCTTAATAACAAAAAGAATAAAAGATCAGATCGATTACCGTATAAAAATCAATTGACAAAAACCCCTTATCAGGGGTAAGTAAACGAGTATAAAAAAAACAATAAAATACTTTGGGTTGTTACTTAAGGACACTACCACACAAAAATCACCACCAAAACTTAGATTCACGACCGTTCCGGATAATACTGAACGATCGGTTATTGTCATTGAACACACAGAACACCTACTCTATACAAACTTCGATAGACAACTAACTGTTGGTAATATCTCATATGTGAATAGCCGCAAGTACCATCATCAACTAGATGGGTACTGGTGGTATTAACATATGACCGTTTCTATCTACCATTGGCGAAGAGAAAATCCGCGCGAGTTAACCAACTCGACAACCAAGAACAGACTGACTAAAAGAAAGAATAACAACAATAACCAAGTAGAAGTAGTACTGCTGTACAAGTACATATATATAGACGCAAGTACTAGACTGTGTATATTATATATATACACTTATATATATATAGTACTTGCGTCTTTTTCTTCGTTTGCTTGTTGCAACTCGTTCTTTAGTTTTTCACGGCCAAGAAGATGATCACGACGTCCCGTCAGTACAAATATGCAAAACTTGCACTCGGACAACACGCACCGCGGTATTTACTAAACGGTTGACGGTGGTTTACAAGAGAAAAAGGAAACCATTGCTTTCTTTATCAAATCGCACGATCATGTGTTGCGGACGTGTGTGGATTGTGGTCGTTGCTATCGATCGAGATCGACGAAGCGATTCGCGGATAGACAGATAGGTAGACGTATACCGCCTTGTATCTATCTATCTATCTATCTATGTAAATCTACGATTCGCGACCCCACCAGTGAAAGTAATAATAAGGGAGGTCGAATTGTACAGACAATAAAATAACGAACGCGCTATATGACTAATAATTATGTTCGCAATTATTATCAATACATAATGTAATGAAATATTGCAACAAGAATTCTTTTTGTTATTTTGCGTATGAAATAAAATATATTAATAGAATGGCGGTTTTTATTAATTTTTTTTTACTACTCTAACAGATAAAAAGGAGGTATAATTTCCCAAATATAAATAAGGAAACAAAGAAGTTTCGAGGAACTTAATTGTTAACAGTATACAGAGTTTACAATCTTAACCAATAGTTTTCAGGAAAACAGAATGAAATAATAAACAATCCAAGATATTATTTTATTTTAACAGTCATTTACAAAACGCGTTTTTTTCCAAGTGAGATATTATTGCCAACATCAACAAAATTTATAATGACTCGATACTAATACAGGGCTAAGGTTAAACACATTATGACAGACACCCTTAGTATTAATCAATTACCTTAACAATTAATCAAAAACATTTTTTTGTAATGGTGTAATAATAGCACAATAGCCAGCCAGCGTTTGTTATCTGGTATTTATTTCCAATTTGAAAACGCTAATTCGTTGTTACATTGTACTTAGTAACAATAAATGCAACTGTAACGCATTATTGAATCATAATATTTACATGCAACATTAATATTATGAATACTTATAAAACAGACGTAAAACGGCTTTGATTGAATTTAAAAAGTTGTACAGGTATAAAGAAGCAGCAATAATGTTTGTAATTATAATTACCACTAACAATACCTTCGTGAGTTGATTATTTATATATATATATATATATATATATATATATATATATATATATATATATATATATATATACATATATATTTAATCAACTGCATACACAAGTCAGACATAATCGATTGTATATATGGAATGTGTATAAATATTTTGAGTAATTAACAACAATTACTTAGGAAATGTTTAAAATGCAATAATTCAGTAGACAACAATAGATTAGTTCGGCTTATATCAATTATAATTAAGCATTCCTTTAAATAATTGTCTAAAAAGTTTAGTTTGTTTTGTAGGGATTTTTTAGTTACTCTGCTATCAGTTGAACAAGCAAAATTATCAAATTAAATTTTTCCTTTGATCACGACCTCGTCAACGTAGTAAACAAATTCCATTCAAAGTCCATAATAATTTCGTTAATAGAAGAACATTACATTCAAAATTTGTAAAGTTAATTTGTCATCTATACACTCTGATTAAAGTTTTATAAATGAATAAAAAAAAAAAAAATTCGCAACTGACCCGTACCACAACAAAGTTCATGGTTTCATGACGGAAAATCCAGTTATAGCAATTGTCACCGGATGCAAACAAAAAGGATTCCTCTCTTCGACTAAGTGTGATGAAGAATGATTCACCAGGTGCTGCGACCGAACGTGACGCCGTTATTGTTTAAAGGGTCGAAACGTGATGCATGATAGACGATTACAAATAGAGAGGTGCCCAAGTATGTGGTCGGATGAGAGATAGGTATTTGACCCCCTCAAGAAGAGACATCGATCGACATAAAGATTCGATCTCCCAAGTTCAACAAACTTCGCGACAAAATTGCCGCTATTATACACACAGCTATCCACCAATAAGCGTCCCAACAACACACACACATTAACCATGACTAATGAAATTTCATCAAGTTTGGAAATGTCACACAAACATCCCACGCACTACAGTACCTACGTACGTATATATTTATTGTACCTAAGTACATTTATACCGCATCTCTGTACGAGTATTTACAAGTAAAATAAATGGGCGTTGTCTCCATACTGCAGAATATATATATATATGTAAAAACTTTTTGTATTGATTAATAAGCACTTTCTAAGAACATTGGCCAGGGTTGAAAAACGACGTAGGATTAAACAGTAAAGGTCCTTGTGCTTTATAACGTTGAACAGTTAATTACATTATCCGTTTATTAAGTTTAATGACCAGATTTTCGAATTACTATGTACGGTAAATGACAATCTAATATTTTTTTGGCAAATACAGTAAGAAGAGAAAGAATAGAGAAGAAGAAAGTGGGAACATCAAGGGAGGTTTACATTTTATAATTATATTTTCTTTGAGGAAACCCTGAAAACAATTCAAGATCATAATAAAAGATTACCCCATTACAAGGTATATTACCGTAAAGGCAGATAATATTCCGTTTAATCTGTTGTATCCCAGAGCTGGACAAAGTCATCATTAAAAGAGGCCTAAGCCTTGTCCTTACTTAAAAGTATTTTACCCCTTGAAGGATTTATATACATTTTAAAAATCAAGGACTTCGAATTACCAATTAACTACTTTACGAAAAGTAATTAGATCCAAGGCTCCAGGCACTTGTAAAAAGGGCTGTGGGCATACCATAAGAGCTTGCATTAAATCAAAAAGGCTTCAAATACATCAAAAGGCACGAAGCACATTAAAACGGCTTCAAGCAACTACTTGTTTACGAAAGAGCTTGAAATACAGTCCGTCTATGCTCTGAAAGGGCTTGAAGAACATTTTCAGACACAAAGTACTACAGAATTGTTATGTAAAAACAATGTATTTTTGCATTGTATACAATCAATTCCACATCAGGAAAAGCCGACCAGAAAACCATAATCAGTTATACATCAGGAAATCCTGACCAGGAAACCATAATCACTTCAGCATCAGGAAATTCTGGCCAGGCTACCATAATCAGTTGCACATCAGGAAAATCTGACCAGGAAACCATAATCAGTTCCACATCAGGAAATCCTGACCAGGGAACCATAATCACTTCAACGTCAGGAAATTCTGGCCAGGCTACCATAATCAGTTGCACATCAGGAAAATCTGACCAGGAAACCATAATCAGTTCCACATCAGGAAATCCTGACCAGGAAACCATAATCACTTCAACATCAGGAAATTCTGGCCAGGCTACCATAATCAGTTGCACATCAGGAAAATCTGACCAGGAAACCATAATCAGTTCCACATCAGGAAATCCTGACCAGGAAACCATAATCATTTCACATCATGAAATTCTGGCCAGGATACCATAATCAGTTCCACATCAGGAAAATCTGGCCAGGAAACCCTAATCAGTTCCACATCAGGAAATCCTGATCAGGAACCCATCATCATTTCCACCTCGGGAAATTCTGGCCAGGAAACCATAATCAGTTCCACATCAGGAACCCATAATCATTTCCACCTCACGAAATTCTGGCCAGGAAACCATAATCAGTTCCACATCAGGAAATCCTGACCAGGAAACAATAATCAGTTTCATATCAGAAAATCCTGGCCAGGATACCATAATAAATTTCATATCAAGAAATCTTGGCCAGGAATACATTAGGTATCAGTTCTCATGAGGCATTCCTGACTAGTTCCCCAATATTCATCTGCGTTACCTGACTTACTTCATCCTGACCAGGTCCTGATCATATTCAGATAAATTTTTCTAGTCCGGCAGTTTATCCAGTTGTAAAACCGAGTCATTAAAGATATCGTTTTTTTTTTTCTTTAAATAAACTGAAATAATCGTTGTATGACTGTACAAAAACAAAGATTTTTATAACGAAATCACGAATTGGTTGATTATTGATCATGACCGAGATAGTTTTTATCCGTTATGTTATTAATTTTACGATGTTTCGGTTAAAAATGCGTCAAATAATGAAATCCCGTCGACCGATGAGTAACGAGACAAAATCGCACCGATTTTTTTTTGTTATACGCCAGGAAGTAACGGTCTTAAAAAGAAAAAACCGTTCACACAGCGATAAAAATTAAGCGGTAAACGCAAGCATATTAGGAGTGAACGAGTGGGAGGCAGACCTATAATTTACATTTTTATGTATCTTTTTCACGATCACAAATATATGCAGTATGTCCCCAATCGAAACCAGATAACACAAACAAAAAACTGTATCAATGCGATATAAAATACAGTTGCAGGAGTTTCTTTTTATAAATGGAATGAAATTACAACTTTTTAAACCATTCGACACTCTATTGTATAGGGTAAAGTACTAACAAAGAACATTAACTTCTAATTAAGATTCCATAAATTACTGAACTTGCGTCGTAAAGGCAACATGATATACCTAATATTGTAGTATCAAATTATGAACAGAATATCGCCATCTACAGATAGTTACTGATAACTATACTATTTCCAATGGAGTGCTGATGAGAACTAACAAGTTGATGCGCTCCACGTCTGGTAGTTCCCCAAATTACTGACAAAAAACGGCTTGTAGATTCAGTTTGGCAAGTAGAATACTGCAGTTACCAGTAAATTTCTGTTAGATGGCGACATATTAGTCATAATTCGATATTACAAAGTGTTAACACTAAAATGCAGGGTTGGGATAGCGAGAAGTTCTTTTTAAGGTCGACGGTTTACTTTCTGCGGGACATACTGTATATAAAATTATATGCGACATATTTTGCGGAGAAAAAGTCGACTGGCACCATGGAAGAAATTTATCTTGCAAAAACGGTTTCCACAGCTAGCATCAGACGTTTGAGTAAACGTTTAAAATACAATTGCATGTTTTATTTACCTTGGCACGCCCACCTAACACGAGAATTAAAATAAATAGAAATTTTTATATCAAATGACAGAAACATAAGTGAAGTAATCAGATTGTAATTCTGTTAAAACGAAAACCCCTACCAAGGAAACAGTTATTCTATCTATTATCGCTAATAATCAAAGATACCACCTAATGGAATTACAAAAATCTATGTGAAATGAACTGGGGTTTATTTGAATAATTGTGACAGCAAACCCTACACACAAATATTAAGCAACGATTGCACATTATTTTCGACGGTTCTGGTCAAAGGTATAAATGAATAAGTACAGCAGTAAGGTAAAAGTAAGAAATGTTGAACGCATGCGACATTTAAAACTGTCAGACACCAAAAAAGCAAAAAATTATTACGAATTTCGTGCCAAAGGATCTGGATCAAGGACTTTCTTGGTCAATTTGCATAATAAAACTGGTCTTTCAAGAAAAGGAAAACACTTTAAATTGCTAAATACAAACTGAAACCAGACAAAAGGAATTAAGTACATGTTTAATCGCTTTCAAGTTTATTACAAAATCATTCAAATCTCCCAATTAAAAATGCAACATATTTCTTTTCCAACCAGTCAATATCATAGCTATATGTACGTGATTTAAATTACATTTCTTATCAGCCAGTAAGATCAAAGCGACGCACAGAACCAAACCAGGGATGTAAACTGATAAATCGATAGCTCTAACAAAACCTATCGGAATAACATTGATAATACTTTTTTTCTAAAGTAACATCAATAATATCGATAGCATTACGTCACTACTCATCACACGATAAATGTTCATATAAATATATTTCAATTTATTTAAAAGTTTGTGTTATGCAGTTTTGCGATGCTTTGTTACCAAGTGACTGTTGTTAGTGCCCCCCCCCCACTCCCCCCGAGCACAACAGTCTGTTGGTGGATACGTGAAAAAACCAGTGTCATAAACCGCGTTGTTATTACAAAACTAAAGGTACCAATAACACCAACCACGGTACTACGACTTACTATATAATATAATATAATATAATAGGCACACCGCAAGTAACAAAAGCGAACGAGACGGGTGAAAGTCCCATTTCCATCAGGCTTGAGTGATCATTCGAAAGCTGGTGAATACGTAACGTGGGGGAGGATTATCTTACAGATCCGGTTACATAAAGTCTTTTGTCGTCGAGTCTGACCGATTAACCTTATTTTTAACACGGCTGAAACGAACGCGTTTTTTGTCGCTTGGTTGACGGTTGACAACTCATATTTCCACGAATGACGTTTAAAATATCATTCCGATGTTAGGCACACAATAAACGAAATTAATTTGCCGTCACCTCTAAAAATCGTTTATGAGAACGACATCTAAAGCGAGCAACAACTGCTACATTACATATTTATATGGTCGGGTCAGTTTCGGAAGGCGAGGTCCGTAAATACGTACTTATTGGATTGAGCTGATTTACTACCTACCTTAAACCTGTTTGACAACCCTATTGGTTGCAGAAGAGAAGGGGATCTTAGAAATTGACTCTGCCTCCTGTGTTAAATTATTTTATTGATTATGTACTCGCGTTTTCTAATCACGTACGTAATCATACCAAAATTACTTGCTCAAGTACATATCTGGACTCACTTTTTATTATTGTTCGCTGTCATAATTGCGTGATATGACAAAATAAGGAACCACCAAGCAAGCAAACCCAGCGATCCGATTCGCGATAAATACATAAAGCAAATTACGCAGTAGATTCTAATTATAAATTATTATTAAAACCAGGAAACGGCTTCATATATTTAGTAACATTGTGGACACCGTGAGTGGTTAAAAAACGCTATTTAGGATCTCACTTTTCTGATGAGTCACGGTCATACATATATATCGTCAGATGTAGTATTCCTTATTATTACAAAATAAATTTTAAATTATATGGTCTCGTCAGTAACGGTAACAGTACAAGAATAAGCACAGGTAGTTAATGAGCGAAAGTTAAATAATATGTCGCAATAACAGTAATCAACGAGTAACAACGAAAGCGACGAATAACAAAATCGTTAAAAAAACACGTACATATGTATAAATAAATAAATAAATAATCCATCAACCATAATATGAGTAATCATATGAACGTAAGGTAGATAAAAGAAACGTACGAACGAACAACCTTCCTGAAGGTCTTCTAATAAATAACAAAGACCAAATCCAGTCTAATAATTTATATTATAAACAGCTATTTACTACGTATTTGGTTAATACATTATTTATCTAAATAATTATTGTTGAAGTTACTCCTTCATTTGGACGAAACCAATTTATTTATTGGTATCATTTTTTTTTTGGACACATCATGTTTCGCATAATTTAGAGCGGCTACGTGTATTATTATAACAAAACTTTCACAAAGTATTCTAATAATTTATTGTTGAAACTGTATTAGTGTTAGTAGTAAGTATATGAGTCAAAGTGGATGACGATGTTAGACTAGAGATATCATTTCCGAGGTTCTTTGAGGGAATCGGTTTTTCTTTTAATCTTCCAAAACAAACAATTTTTTTTCACTCTTGTGTGAGCATTACTAAGTGAAATAAAAAACAAAACAACCAATACAGTAACCATTTCCAAAATATTTTTTTGTCGCTGAATTTGAATCTAGCCTGCCCAGCACATTCACATTTTGAAAAATATCAATTTAAACGTTAGAATGCTTGTTTGTTTCTGAGACTATTATTTTTCAAAACTGCAAAGTGTTAAGGCTTTTGCGGGGTCAGATTTGAATTACTTTCATTTCTGATTCGGTTTTTGTATTTTCAACGGTAAACTCCAATCTAGCTACAAAATTGCCCTAAATAATTGAAATTTCAGGATATTTTAATCAGAACCAACCACAATTAGCTCGAGTCGCTTTAATACGAAATGAAAAAATGAGCGAATCAGAAGTGCCATTCTTTTGCATGACAACGCCAGACTTCATACGGCCAATGCCACAATGAATCGCTGCAACATCCGCCATATAGCCCCGACTTGTTCCATTGTGACTTCCATTCGTTTGGTCTCCTGAAAAAAGCGCTTTGTGCTCCAATGGTTACAAGAACATCCAAAGAGTTTCTACGATGCTAGAGCTGAAAAAGCTTTCATTCCGACGGGAAAAATTTATTTCTAGGGCAGGAGACTATGTAGAAAAATAGTATAAGTATTGAAGTCTTGCGTTGAAAATGCCCACAACGTAAGTGAGCGAAACACGTGTCCACATTTTTAAAGTGTTGTGGTAAATTGGGCTAAGACATTTTTTTGGATTTTATTATCGAAGTCTAATTAAAAATATTTCGAATTTTTTACAAAACCAATCCCGTTTATATTTGATAGACCCTCCAAGTACCCCTGGCCCCATAATTTATAAACTATGATTTATCGTATCTAAGTTAACTTGATGGAAACTCATTTTAACAAATAAATGAAACACAAGGTTTAATTTCCACAATATATTAAAACACTAATGGTTTAATAGTTTATTATAAATCCGAAGAAGCCTAAGTTAGGTGAAACATGTCAAGTGTTTTAATATATTGTGGAAATTAAACTATGTTTCATTTATTCATAAACTACGTTGTACACCCAACCGGATTCAAATTCTTTAATACAATAAGAATGATGTACCGACCATTACAGTTGCTACTACTAAGTATTTATATCAGTTATCTCTTATAACTATTTCTGTACATATTATGTTGTTGAAAAAAAACAAACTGACCACATACATACTTATTTGGTGGTACTTGAAGTCAATTAAATAATGTACAATACTAATTATAAACGTGGGTAATGAAAGGAAACGTGACATGTGTCTAATTACTGCGAGAAATACTCCTAAAAAGATGTCGCAGCTATCGCACAACAAAACGTGAATTTGATATTCAACGCAGTTCCTTGTTTCAATTTTAGATTAACGAACAAAATATAATTTTTAAGGATATCTCGACACAATTCTTCAGAAAAACAACGGGTGAACTCGATTTTCACGAACATCTGTTATGTGACATCGGTTGTAATTCATGCCATTTTATTATACCTACACTTAAAAACATCAACCGATTTGTTTTATTTGTTTTAAACGGTACAAAAGCCCCATTATAAGTAGACACATACGTAATATTGTTGTTTTTAAGATCATTAACCGAAAACACTAGAATAAAAACAAAAAAATTATTATATTCTTTCGTAAAAAAAACAGAAATTGTGATTTTTGTGCCTTCAGAAAATACGACTGTGCAACATTTAAATCCGTATCCTTTTTTCAGCACTTCAAAAATATCTCCGTAACTTTCGTCTGCTACCTACAACCAACTTCGAAGAGCCAAAATACACAAAATTTTCGTATTTAAATTAGGTCGCTTAATTCTATCAAATATATTTATTGCTATACTAAAACAAGATATGTATTTAAGGATTTTAACTTTCTATGCACCTTGTCTATTTTGAGAACGAAAAATGGAACAGGATAATTAAACGTATTAGGAAATATCCACTAACAAACAAACAACAACAAGAAGAAAAAAACATTAGGACACAACAACAGTTTTTGAAATTAACGAACGAAACAAAACTATACAAAAAACTAGTAATAAAATAAATGAAAAAACGATAAAAGTTTCACATTTTGTAATTAAAAATTTAATTCTCAATGATCAGTTAGAGGTTTTCAAGACATCACTTTTAAATTTAAATTTCATAATCCTCCCCTCTACCAAATAGTTTAGTTCTTAAGTATAAATACTGCTTCGATATACTTTGTTTGCAGATCTTCACCTGAAGAAGCTATAGTATAGCGAAACGGCTGTAGTGTTACAAATGAACAATTCTTGAAGCTTTTATCGTTTTTTCATTTATTTTATTACGATGTATAAGTTTCAACAAGCGACTAATGAAACAATTAACAATACAACAAACTATTGGCTTTCACACAATAAACTTGTTCAATAAACAATTATATTTCGAAATAAAAAATCTTCCTTCTTTTTGTTTTTTAGCAAAAGAAGATAAAACTGTGCAACGCATTTCCATGACATATATATGTAGATAAAGTTAATCTAAAAATAAGAATGAAGCAGTGTACGATTTCGTGTGGCAAATTTGCTATCTCTAAATCGTCTAATAAATTATTACGGTCACACACATTGCCAAAAGTGGATCGGCTTTTGCCGATAATGGACGTAGCCTGGTTAATATAATTTGAAATTACCTCATCACAAGCAGTATATTGTACAGTCTACTTGAAAACAGTAGCCCTTTAAAAAAATGAATGAAATCATTGTTCTTAAAAATAATGGAACAATTTTGGTAAATATTTTCGAAACGTCTATTTTAAAATGAAAACGTAACGAAATAGGAAGTGTATCACTTTAAGGGTGAAATACTTCTAATAAGACCCAATTACATTTTAAAATCTAAGAACTTCGAATTACCAACATGAGTAACTAGGCCCAAACCTTTAGCATTTGTAAAAAGGGCTTCAAGTATTTTGAAAGAGCTTCAAAACAAATTACAAAACCCCCCAGATTTAATGTTCAGTGCCACTAAGCCCTGATGAAAGCACATTTTCAAGAATAAGCACAAAAGCTTTGACCAGCTCTGATCCTGTCAACAATTCAAGAAACATGAAGCTGTGGACGATAAATAAGAAAAGCTTATCGTTATTACTAAGTTGTTTTAAAAAATGTGATGTGATATAAGGGGTAACTTCTTTCTGCGTGAGTCACCCTTTTACACAGGTCATTTGTTGAAATACAGACATTGGAATCTACATAAATGTAGTAGGTACATATCGTATTATGCTTATTCATGTCATACAAAATAGGCACTTAACTTACTGTCGACAGTAACAAAAATTGCGAACACGAAAACGGAAAACCTGCTCGAAGTCATATTAGCATAACCTCGAAATACTTAGCAGAACTACAACAGAAGTATAACATGACTACTGTGCACGTACATATGCAATATATATATATATATATATTTATAAACGTATGTAAATATAATGTACAGAACATGGGTTAAAGTATTGCCAGGTAGGTATATAAGAGAGATGTCGACTGATACTTACCTTCAGTCAGATCGAATGTGCAAATGTGCAAGCAATGTTACCGGAAATGTAAAAATCACTTAAGTACGTTACGGGTCTGACCAGGAATTTCAAGGGCGGCTATAAACACATACACATATAAACCCACCGAGCTAAAATTTTTATCCTGAAAACCTACACGCATTACACGTCTAACAAACCCACTCGAAGACGTGCAAAAAAATGCTGTAGAGCTGTGAAATTAAAAAAAACAAGCATGTTTTTTTTAACTATTCTTGGAGCCCCTTCCCCCTTTCGTGCAAACAATTTTTTCGACCTCATAACAAAACAGTTAACCAATTTTAAAAAACGTACAATTCTGATTTTATACGAATTACACGATAAATTTGTTCCTTTTGGCGAATTTTGTTTATTTCTCTTGCAGCTACGATCGTTTCGCCTTTCGGCATTATCAAACTGATTGATCTGATGTTGTTTGGTGGTGTGAATTTATACTGTTCTGAGCGATGAGTTTGTTGACGACATATTATGTATAACAGAAGGAAATACACACAACAACAATCTAACATACACCAACAATTTCGATAATCATATTCAATTCACAATAGAAGAAAAAACCAAGAGATCAATTACCTAGATTACACCATCAAAAATCATGCAACAAAATATACCGAAAACAAACACAAACAGATGTAATAATTCCCGCAGAATCAAACCATCCAAAACAGCACGAAAAAGCAGAATTCAGAAGTATGTTACACCGCCTAGAGACAACACCAATGAATAAAAAAGACTACAACACAGAACTTAAAATCATCCACCAAATCGCCAAAAACAACGGATACAACAATAAAATAGTAAAAAGCATACAGAACCAAATAAAAACAGCACAAATTCTTCAGCCAAAAAAGAACAAACAAATGGACCACATTCACATATTTTGGCTCTCACACCTACCGCATAACAAAATATTAAAAAAAAAAAACACCACAATATCATGCAAAACAGATAACACAATAAAAAGAAAAATCAAGAATAAGACAGAAGATTACGACAAATACAACAAATCAGGGGTATACAAACTTAAATGTAACACATGCGAAAAGAACTATGTAGGACAAACAGGCAGAAAAATAGTACAAAGATACAAAGAGCATATAAAATCTTACAGAGAAGGGAAAACCGATTCTAACTACGCCACTCACATACACCAAAACCTACACAGCACAGATCCTATAGAAAAAACCCTCACAATATTACATCACGCTCCAAAAAGCAGAAAACTAAACATCTTGGAAAATATGGAGATATACAGTAGTAAAATAAAAAACACCATCATCAGCGTAAAAATAAATAACACCTCAGACGCCATATTCACCCCCCTCAAACTCATCGCCCAGAACAGTATAAATTCACACCACCAAACAACATCAGATACATCAGTTCGATAATGCCGAAAGGCGAAACGATCGTCGCTGCAAGAGAAATAAACAAAATTCGCCAAATGGACAATCCAGCAATCCACGTAATAGACCAAGTGAATTTGGTAAGAAGAAACCATCATATATTCAAATTTGATTCCCCTTTCATAAAGGTTTCAATATTTTTTTTTACAACTCTACAAGTTCCATTGATTTAATTTAATTTGTTTAATCAACTAAAGTTGAAATCGAAAGTCTGCACCTCACTCCATGTTTAGGTACACGCCATATGGCCCAAGAAACTTATGCACAATTTTTACCATCTAATTGCATTGTGTTGAAGGCACCCACGAAGCCCCGTCTGCCCATTGTGGGCCGCCGCGTTGGTCGTACGGCGGCCTTGCGCGCTTTCTAGCCGCGACAATCGTACAGCGGTGATGTAGGGGTCGTTGTGCCGCCCGCCGATGGACCAAGAAAGACCGATGCACCATCGTCAAACACCCACGTTCCCCAACAGAATCCCCGACAACGTTTACTATCTACATGATAACTACACGACATTGCAGCTGGAAGGTCTGCATAGTTTTTTTTACCAAGATCTTCCCCCAATTGAAACAACGCACCGAAATTTCCAACTCAAAATTTAAAGCTTTCAGTAAAACTTTACAACAATATTATGGTCTATTGTAATTCTATTTGGAGCTGTCTGTATACGATTCGTTTTACAAGAATAATAACGAAAATTAGTTTTGAATCACACAAAAAAAGACGTATCCGATTAAATATTCTATCGGGTGTTCTTAGAATCAAATACAAAGATTATTAGTTAATGCGTTAATCTTGACAGCTGACATCATATCAAGGCTGTAATCGACACGCCAATGTGATTAAAACATGTCAGGAACAGGAAAAAAGAACTACACAATTTCGAATTCAAACACATGGAAGTATTAGCATTTTTTAATGTACTTCCAAAATAGGATATTCACGATTACACCGATTATACATAACGAGAAGGAAATAAAAAGCATCCAATCAATCAATCTAAATTACGAAAATTCTAATTTAATAAAGCGTGTGCCTAGTAGGTCCTTTGAATATAAACGTTGGTTAACTTTTATTAAAGGAAATTTAATTTGATTGAAACACAATATGAGTATGTGGTAATGTTTTAGTGTTCAATTTCAAAACTTTCAGGCACGCTACAAATATTTTAATTTAACTATACTATTATTGCCATCTATCGCTATAACATTAAATCAAAAAGAGCCAGCAGTGCCACCTCCTTAAAACCTTTGTAACAAGTTTGGTCGCCACCTGGCGATAATTAGTAAACACACAAAAATATATTTCAATAAAAGTACGTAACGTAAGATTGTTTAATTGTTATGTAATTTTCTCATTAAATTATTAAAACATACTTAATGAAGAAGAACCTTGCAGACAAAAAAAACCTATATTATTATATAAGTTTTTCTGTGTCTATTACCAAGTTCAATCAATTAATTATCAATTCAATATAACAAAAGTATAAAAGGCTTGTTTTTAATGCATAATACCAAAATTGGGTCACCAGGTGAACCTATTTACGATATATAAACATATTACGACTATTTGTCAAAAAAAAATACAAGTAATAAAACATGATTATTGTTGCAATTCCATGGTAATTCATTTGTTACGTTATTTCGAAGAATAGCAAATCGCAAATGAAGGCTTATTACTTCCTACGACACCGTTAGAAAACTATTCTTCAGAAAATTCATAAATAAAACAAATGTCGAACGAGTAGGAAGACTTCACTTGTAATATTTCCTTGACTGCTGTTATAAATAGACCCTGAAGGACAAAATAGACGAAAACAAAGTAAAAGTAACAGCATCGTTTGTATCTATTGTGTGTAAATCTCAAATCTTTATAGAAGCTTTAAAGGAACTGATTGATTTTACAACCAGAAAAAAAAAACAATCAATTAATTAAAAGAATCAACAGTTTCTAATTAGTCTTTTACTAATTATAATCAACAGGAACTCAACTATTTATCACACCGTACTAGTAATTAAAAAGAATAATCAGTTTAGTGGAAATACACTTGTTTATAGTTAAATGATTACCTCATGATGATTTTTAAATTGGTTAATTTACTAGAAAGTTATTAAACAAATCAAAAACTGTCCTTTGTGAAAGATTGCAGTTTAATAGACAAAATAGTTGAACTTAATAGAACCTTATTAAACTGTGTATAATTATTTGTGTATGTTCATATTAAAATACATAATTATGTATTAAAAATCGTATATTGAATCACAATTATATAGCAAAGTCCTTATTGTTGCCAATCAATAATAGTGTAATAGTAATGAACTTACTACTTGTAAAATGTTTGCAATTTTTAAGAAATAAATGTAAGTTACTGACTTTGCAGTAAGCATATACCTACATATAAATTCTATAAATCATTTCAAACCCAGCGCAAACCACAAATTTATCCATATAAATCTGTACATATTATTTATCTTGGATAGCATAATTAACTTTCAAAATTTTCTTACCTCAAAGACCTTCTATGATGTGGAGATTCATAGCCATCAAGTTTCCTCCTCTTTGGCTCACGTTCCCGATCATACGAATGCGATCTAGATCTCGAACGAGAGTGTGAATGGTGTCTTCTTCTCGATCGAGGCATCTAAAACAATTATTTCCATTAATTAGTATAAGACAAAAACCAAATCACTACAAATTGAGGTTAAATCTCACTAAGTGGACATACTTGTCGTGGTGTCTTAGATTTTGAATGGACATCAACAGGTTTCGACGTAATTAAAGCCATCCTGAACAGTTTTAACTATATCTATTATACTTCTAAATTTCAATTTATTTTCGACAAAAATTTTATCGCCTTTAAAGACACTATTCAAGAATCTTCCAAAAAATACGTTTCCCAAATAAAAAACTGTAATGATCACGACCACAATAATTTAGTTTCTAATGTTTTTTTTGATAAAGCCAAATGCTTTCAATAATTTTGACAAAACAAACGTTTAGTAAACAAAAGTTATCCAAACCTACTATTTAGTTTAAGATGACGAATTCCTATTTCACCCTGTAGTATTAAAAAACGCAATAAATTTACATATCGCCCACAATATAATTTGAAGTTTATATTTTAGTTAATTTATATTGTACATATTTCTAGTTTTTCAACAGATTTCACTCGCCATTTTGTTTTACAGCAGCTGAACGACGCGCGAGTATTTCGCAACCGTCACCAACATGAGGTTTCTTTTCATATTGAGGCCCTAATGAACATTATTTTTTTTTTACTAAAATACAAACTACTTACTGCAGGATTTCCCAAGTGGTGAAATTTGCACCAAATTAAGTTTGCAAAGTGAGAAACACAACTCCAAGTTTTTAGCGCAGAACCCTGAATTAACTGGCTAGAATATGACAACCCGAACATCGATCTCCAAACTATTGGTCGAGGCGATGTGTCGTCGACCTAGGGTTTTGCTTTTAAAATCATGAAAGAAACTTTATCACTACACCGGTTAAACAATAGTACCTCCACTTTAACAATTTAATTAATTGCAAATAGCCTTAATAACACTGTAATCAGTTATTCCAGGCTAGCCATTCGCACTTCGAAAAATTAGGGTCAAGTTGAGACAAAACAGCAACCAACAAAGCACACGTTATGGAACAAAAACAGACTTTTACATCAGTGCTGCCATCACTTGAAAAATGACAATTCCCAATAACTTCTTCTCACGGCGCGAAAATATAAAAAGACGGGAATTTATTTCAAATTTCAGATATATTTATATTATATATTTTAACTACCGCCTTAAAGTTCGAACCCAAATAAAAGGAAAAATAGAAAATAGAATTGTCAAATCAATTATTTTTGGGCTACCTATGTTATATCTACAATTACACATCATAAAATCATACAATATTATTTTCATATGCTTATTTCTATTTAGAAAATTGATTTCAGCTCAAAAATTGTAGGTATTTATTTCCATCTAATTAATATACACTGATACAAATAATTTTTCAACAGTTTCTATTAATAGAAGTATAAAAATAAATGCGGTTTAAGTAAATATGAACGAAAATTGTACTTGTCAACTTTAGTTTTTAAACAACCATTTGTTGTATTTTTAACACTTGAAAAAGTTGTACAATGTAGCAAGAGCCTCTAATAAATTGTAACAAAAGTTCTTGCATTTGTACTAAATTAAGGTACGAACGAGATTTTTTTTAAAACTAAAAACTTTTAAAATGAGTTGTTTCATTTGTTAACTGAGTTTTATTAAAGTGTCTTAACACTGGCCTTTAAATTATATATTATCTGCAAAGATAGGTCGTGTATATTTTAAGAAAAAAAAAAAATAATGGCAATAATTTTTGTTAAAAATAATTAAGGACTTGTTTCTAGTAAAATACACACATAAATTAATAATTTATTTGACATACTTATAATATAGCACAAATTTATAACTATTTCTGTTTTTACATCAACAGAGAAAGTACAAGAAAGACGGCAGTTGTAGACAATTGTAAATCCTAAAGTACGCAAGTGAAAAAGACAATAATAACTAAAATAACAATACCAGCTCTTTCTTTCAAAACTAAACAATAATCTAATTTACGTTAATTCGGGGGAAAACACCCCTAGGTTACAAAAAAAACAGATAAACAAATACTTGAAGATGTGGTAGGTTACTGATATTAGTCATGGGGAGAAAGGGGACGTGGTTATAAAATCGCAAAAAAAATGTTTTACATTACATACTGAAACAAAACAATTTTGCAAATTTACACGTTTACTTATCAACAGCAGTAGTGTAAAGAAATATATATATGTATGTATATATATTTATATATTTAAATATAGTTAAATTGGCTAATCTATGAAGCTCTGTTCAACACAAGCTTTCACTCGTTTTTCGTATTCTCTTCGGTTTTCCTTGTATAGTTGTGCAGCCATTGAATTTGCTGGGGAATTGGGATTCGGATCACTAAGTAGAGACTGAAAAAAATAAAATAAATAAATCAATATCGAATTTATTCCAACTAAAATTACAAGAACAATAACTTTTTTATTTTAATGTGCAGTCATCTATAAAAATTTTAAATTAAATTATATATTTTTATATAATTTATTTTAGAATTGTATTACTAATCTTTGTCAAATGTGCTCAGTTCTAAGATTAAACAGAATTACATTATAAATAGATATTTCTAAAAATGACTGATACATTAACTCCTGCAATTACTGTATGTTCCGTTAAAATGGTTCTTAATTGATAATATTTACTTATTTTCCTTTCATCTACGTCATAATTTTTTTTCAACTCCAATTACAAATCGTTAGCTAGCTAATATTATAACAAATTTACCTTTAAAAATTACTAAAGCAACAATTTGAAGAAATAACTTCTGAAAATACTAATAATATATTTTTTAATTAATTCAGTTAATTTAAAAGTAGTTTTTATTTCTGATATAAATTAGATTGGATTGCACTGAGTTTGTTACTCTCAATGATTTCTTATCAAACTGTAATAAAATCTAATTTTCATTACAACGTTATTACAATTTATGCGTATAAATAACGTCAATGTTGATTCATATCCATCTTGAGGTGGGCGAAGGTTATACATCGAATCATGCAAATTATCTATCAAGGGGAACATTGAAACGACCTTAATAAATAAATTAGAAAAATTTAAGTACCATAAAAGGGTACATTTTATTTTGTCATTGTATTGGTATATAAGCAGCAGTTTTTAAAGAACAACAAAGAAAATACTATTTTATTTGGTTTACTTGATATACTAATATAATTTTAACTTTTTTAATTTAATTAAATGAGAAAGAAGGCAACTTCAAATATATAATCTCCTATATTTTTATCACTTGTATAATTTAAATGATATCCTCAATTGACTATATTCTTAAATGTTGATAAGAATAATACATTGCAGGCTTTATAGTCTTATAATTTTTAAAATTTCTGTGCAGTTTATATAAAATATTATCTTTACTTTACTACAGCTTCTGGGTTCCAAATACAAAATGAGATATTGTCATAGACACATGCAATTATAACTAGAACCTAATACTCTAAGACAAAACAAAATATTTATATATATTACAGACTTGAATGTTATGAAAGGTTATCAGGATTTTTAAAAGGTGAAGGTTGAGTCAATGACCCACTTACTTGTATAGATGTTAATATAGCGGAAACATCATATGTAGGGCTCCATCGATTTTGTAAAATATCTAAGCAAATACCACCATCGGCATATACATTGGGATGGAACATGTGACTAACAAATCTGACTGTAGGTGGTTTATTTGGGTATTCTTCTGTAAATTCGATGGTCAATTTGAACGTGCCATCTTCAAAGGGGGTATCATGTGGACCAAATATTACTGCATTCCATATCATAATGTTATTGTCGGTGGGTGCTCCACTAACACCAGTTGGTGGATCTTCTTGTAACCTACATTTAAGGTAAAAAAGATGTTAAACGATAATTCGAAGGACGTGAAAAAAATATTTTACAGAAGTAATTTTGGACATGTTATATGCAGGTAAATTTTTATTTTTATTATCTAAATCATTAATTTATTTGTCGACTACTTAATACAATGAATTACGTACCTTTTGAAGTCTCTCATTAGACGACGACGTGCTGGAGTTGACATTATTTGTGATTAAACTTCTACACGAAAACAAATTTTCTAGAACAATAAAACCGTAATAATTGTTCTATTTACTTTATTTGCACTGAAATTTAACAACAAATTTGTCCGGAAATCAGCTATTTATTTGCAATTCACACAGTAAATCTGTTATTTGCATGACGTTCCTTTTCTCCCGATTTCATAAACAAAAATAGCACTAGGTTAGTCATCTAGTAAGACATACTGCCAACCCTGCCAACCATTTCTGTACTAACAGGAACTTAGGCGACCCATTATACATCAAAGTAAATTCTAAGCGGTAAATACGAATTAACGCAAGTTTTTAAATAATTCAGCAGTACCCATAACAAAAGTTTACAACTCTGTAAGATATTATTATCTAGTAGTATCCAATTATCCAACATTTATATTGTGCACTGAAAATATTTACTTAGTATAAAATTGTTTCAATTTATATTCGTATACATTAAATTTTAATCTTAGTACATTAATCTGGTAGTTTTTTATTTTTTATTAATCTACTTCATTTTATCTGAATTAAATAATATTATTTGTGTAATCAGAGAAATATATTAAAAGGCATAAGAAAAGTTTGTAATTAAACCGCTTGTATATTATTTCTAGGTTGTAATTGAAAAGTTTAATAATTACATTAGAAAGATATTTATAACAGCATTTATTCTTAAAAATCAGTTTGAAGTAAAATATTTTATTGAGTGAATATCTGTACATTAACAGCAAATTTTCTAATACATTAAATAAAATTTTCTTTTAAATAAACTAAATGAAGTTCAAACTCAAAAACTCACATTCTATTTATTATCCTCGTATGTGTGTATGGCACTACTAACTTTCGTTAATACTTTTCAGTTTGATCCCGAAATGCAAACAAAAATTAAAACTTAATATCAAAATATTTTTCGTGACATGTCGATCGTTTCGAGTCTCTCTTTGGTTTCAGTATTTACAAATCACAAAAGCAAACTGTGTGGACTCGTTCTTTAAACAACTACATATATTCAATTACACACTATTTATTTTTCTAGATATATCTAAGACAGTAAAAGCTAATTAATACAAAAGGGATAATTAATACTTCCATGCAAAAAAAGCGCCACGTCGACGTGTTATAATTAATTTCGAAATTTCAATATTATTTAATTTTGTTTTAATCATCTTCTTTAAAAAAAAGGCCTCTGTTCTTATTCAATGAGCTGCTTTAAGTACTTGCTTAGATGATTTTAATTGTATTCATCACTTATTAGCTACTTATACAATAGTATTTCCTTTTTAGAGATATAAATATGCGCAATTTAAAGCATTATCACAATAACTCTACACATAGCATCAGGACAGGAAGATAACACATTATATCGAGATTATAAGCAGATTAGATATTAGATACTAATTTATTTTTGATTATTGTTTTTCATTCTCAATGAGCGAAAAAGGTCATCACAAGTCAGATTAAATATTAGAGAAATAATTTACCTACAAAAAAAGACTAAACAAAAATTATTTTATAAAACAATAAAAAATGTGCACGACTACGTGAATGGTAAGTGGACAATTACCCATATATAAATAAATAACAGTTTACAAAAAAGCCACTAAGTTAAAGCAAATAATATTAATTATAGAAAAGACAGTTTGACTGTCCTTTAAGAGCATAACAAAAATTTCTCTTTAAGGGACAGCCGAATCAACAATTGAAGTCCAAGTGGTCACATCGAGTATTATCATGAATACTCGGTCCACTTTGACTGGAGTGCATTTTGAAAATGAAAATAAAAATAAGCGCAAAGCAAACTGATTTTCCTTTTTATATATTTTGGAAGTTTGGTTCGCACTTAATCTTAAACCGAAACAAGAAAGGGTGCGTAATATTATAACCACTTCTATGTTAAATCCACAAGGATTTATACACGAAGTGGTTTCTCTACATTCTAAATTACCTAATTTTATTTTTATAAAGATATTAACAAAAGGTGAAAAAATCCCCACCCAATAGAAAGAATAACTGTGCCACTAAACCGTGAGCATGCAAGGAAAGGAAAATATAAGAAAAGGAAAATGTTAGTGAATAAAGGCACAATCTCCCTTTCGATTTACTGGGATGGATTATATATAATTGATGATATTCGGGTATTTGTAGGTGGAATGTTGGGGGGATGGTATTCTCAAAATTTTACCCTACTGAAGAGTACAAAAGGTTTAAGCAGTGCTCCTACACCGTTAGCATGCAAGGATGGGAGGTAAAAGGATAAGGTATAAACATTAGTGAACAAAAGAACACTTCAAACCCTTTTCAACTCAACAGAAGAACTAAAACTAAGAAACCCCTTAAGAATAGCTACTAACAATAAGTAAGTATGAATAATGGAATGTTAATGTGACAAGTACCCAAATAACAAAAATACATAATACTAAAATTTATACATGTCATTTAATTTTGAAGATTAAGAAAAGAACCCAACTACCAAATAATTTCCAAAGGTCAAATAAACAAAATAAAAAGCAGAAAATGGCCAAGCAACATTAAAATAACAATCTAAAAATCATTTCATCTCGACTTATGATGCTCCTTTTTGCTACAGACTGTACAGACCCTTATAAATAAATACTGTCAAATACAATAAGCTAATGGTACACGTAATGATATTATTTACTACTAACAGCGTGTAATGGTAAAAACTGCAATAATTATAATCTGCATTCCAAGCGCAAAATTTTCAGTCACTTTTCGCAAAAATATTATTGAGCATTGCTTTTATTTTCTTTGATCAATATTACTATTAGAAAGGAACTGGACTTTTTGTCAATTCCTTAAGTGTGACAGTACAAAGTGGAGCCTTTTCCTTTCAAACCTTTAAAATACTTTTACACATTCAAATCTCACTCACTCGGTAATACAAAACTAAAGCACCATGTAAATATAGTGGTGTAGAAACCTAAAAAAATCAAAAATTAAAAAAGTAAGAGGAAAATCAGATTTACACCACTGAAAATACAATAAATAACCCTTTTTACATTACAATACAATACAGAGTGCAATAATACCAAACGCAATTCCACCCCTTTAAGAGTCCCTTTTATTTTATTTATTTTAAGGTGGAAACTGGTTTGACTTAACGTACCCTCAGAAACGTTCATTGTCAGCAATGACGTCAGTTTTAGGTACCAGACCTTTTTGACTACCTTTGCAGCACAACAACCATTTTTGATCAACTTCTAAAATTACTTTTAGTTTATCGCCAGTGTTGTAACTCAAATGGCCGCTTTCAGAGGGCAATCGATGAGATAATGCCTTAACGTATCTGTAAAATAAAAAATATATATATCCATAAATAAATGCCCATAATGTTGAATGCTTAAACTGAAAATAATTGATTCACTGCGATATTATTTCTACGACAAAAAATACCACGTGATTGTACAATATAAGCTTAGAAGAAGTTTTACTCGTTTTGAAACATTGTTACAAACAAGACACTGTATTTTTTATGACAAAAATAATAATTATATATCACATTTAGAAGAATTAAAGTAAGGTAGCTTTAAAAAGGTATAACTCGGTTATATCTTAATCGATTTAGATTCGGTTTTTGTCAAAATTTAGGGAATAAGCAATCTTAATTTTATAAATACTGTTTTACATTTCAGCTTAGATTTACATTCGTTAAATATGTATTCAAACTTTCAAGCAACCGCGACGGATAACTTTGTAAGGACTCCCATGTAAAATAAATGCATAATGACATAACAACTTTATCATATACACAAACAAACATTTGATGTTATTTAATCAAGTTAATTTTTTTTGTTTTAGCATATTATTGATGTTATTTCAATTTAATTTATAAGAGAATAACTACTACCACCAAAATAGCATGTTAGTTTTAGTTGAGTGCAAAAGAAAAGACAATAGGTGCATATTAGTTTTTAAATAACATATATTTTGCTTAATTGTTTGCTGCAAATTACATGCATACCTCTTTGCAACATGCACATTCTGAAAACCATTCCATGTCTTTCTAACTTTCTTATATTTTGATGTCGACAACTTTCTATAATAAATAAAATTAAAAATAAATAAAAAAAAAATAATAAAAAAACAAAGTTTTTACACGAGTAATAAAAATACGACGAAATAAAAAATATAATTAAGTAATTAATTAGAGATAAGACAATACTTACTTTGGTATTTGCACTTTTGATGTGGCTGCTTTCCTACCAACAGAACTGGACACCGCTCTTCGAGGTGGTAAAGATTTGTTGGTACGATTATTTCCAGGTTTGTACGGAAGACTGCTGGGCCTGGTCATAGATCGTGGAGATTCTTCATAATTTTCAAGGCGGTCCAATCTACTTGTCCTGATTTTTTTTAAATCTTTTTTAATGAAAAGATCATTTTATTTGCTTGTTTACTACTTACCTAGTAGCAGGAGAGTTTTTCTTGAGTCCAACGTTATTTTTTGCTATATTACTGCCACTGGGAGTTCTTGTTTGTCCAATAGTTTTGGTTGCTGTTGCTCCAGGCGGTGTTACAGCCTTCTTGACAGTAGTTTTGTTAATATTGTTCACAGCAACGGGAATGCCCGATGGTCTGTTGGGAGACGTAACGGGTCTAGGAATCTTCGACTTATTCCCGTGAGTTGGAGACTGCGGAGGACTTCCTCCGGAACTTGTCGATTCTTTCCCACTGAGCATTTCCCATTTCATTTGTAATTTTTTAAATCTTCTTCCATTAATGGGCTTTGTATCGGAGAGATTTGAATCCAAGGAATCTGGACCTACAAAGAACAAAATACACGTACCAAATTTAGGATTTAATGATGATTTTGTACCTTCTTCTGGAAGTTGAATAACTTCCTCATTGGAACTGCATTCGTCTTCCTGGTTAACCTCTCGTTCAGTCTTTTTCTTTTGTGGACACGTTTCTAAACTATCAGTGTAATCTTCATCGTCTTCTTTTGCCAGTCTGTCGTAGGCTTGAAATAACTTTGACGTAGGAGAAATTCCGGACCATCTTTTCTTTGTAACGTCGTCACCCAGTTTGAATGTCGGTTTTGAGAAGTTAGAATCAACGCAAGATCTCGGCCTTTCAGGATATGTTTTCGGTCTTGTATTTATAGGAGATTGAGGTGCGTGTTTTGGGGAGAAATACTGGACCGTGGCTGCAGAAATCTCATCGGTGTCAGAGTTCGAATGACTGGACAATTTAGAGAACGTCCACTGTTTAGACGTTTTAAAACCAGGAGACTGGAAAGGCCAGGAAATATTTTCGTCAATATCAACACAAATAATGACTGAATGAAGAACTTACCTTCGGATGAGATGGACTCAAAGGTTGTTGGTATGAATCCATCCTTTTCAGACTTTCATGCAGTTGTCGATGTTCAAAAAGAAGATCAAATCGGAAAGGCAACAATGCTAAAGGCTCCAAGGTCGTTATAAGTGTGTCCACAAGTCCTCTAACACTTACGCTAGCAGTGTGAGCAAGGACTAATAAGGAATCCTGTTCGTAATGCTTTTTCAGAACGCTTTCTCTTGTCCTTAAGTAACTAAACCAGGCATCCAGGGATCGGACGTTGAGCAAACCAAAAATAAACGCGTTAAACTTTACTAGACCCTCGGTGATTGTATCCTCGGTATTTATTCTCATAACTAATTCGTTGAGTGCTTTAGTAAGAGGACCTTGATGAGAAGAAACCTCGACAACCTGCCACACAGAATTGTTAATGGGTCCAAAGGTGGTGTCCAAAGAAGGTTTTAAACCGTCGCTAAGGATTGCGTATAAAGCAGGACAGAGTGTTGAAAGAGCAAGTTTTGCACAAGCGGGATTCACCGAGGAGTCGCCTAAAGCGTTGAGTTCTTCCTGATTGGAAGCTGGAGAGAAGTGTGTGACAATCTTTTCAACCGCATCAGTGACTGCAGCGATTAGCGAACGTTTCTGATTTATATCGCAAGATCTTTTAACAACCAAATCGTCAGCATCAGTTTTCCCCTGGTAATGACGCTTTTGTGACATAAGCGCTGAGACGTTTGGAGAATTATTTGGCGGTTTTGTTTCTAAATTAACGTTAACCCTTTCAGCAAAGCTAACGATCTTTCTCCCCTCGGAATTTTCGCTGGAACTTTGATTGATTTTCAACGCCAGAAATTTAGCAACGTACGATCTCAGTTGCATCATTCCTTCTTCATCTAAATCGTCGGGATCCGATGATGAAAAGCCGCTCATTTTAAGGTATTCTTCCAATTGTACCAATTCCTCGCAACTCACTCTATGCAAAGGCAATTCCGTTTTAAATCTAGGAGAAGACACTAATTTACACTGCGGTTCATCCAAACTGCTACTCGATGTTCCGGCATCGACACCTTCGTCTTCCGTTTCACTTATTCTTTTATTCCTGTTGAACGTGAACTGTTCCTGCATCGAATAACGTTTATTCTGGTTCTGCTCGTTATCGATCTCTTCTTCCATTGCTTCGAACATGCTGAACCGTTTGTTTTGTTCGCCTAATTTACGAGATTTCACTGTTTCAAGGCTTCTTCGTAGTATACTTTTAGGTAGAGGTGGCCGAGGTGGTACTATTTCCGCTTTGTTTTCCAAACTTAACGATCTCTTTGGATATGGTGGAGCTATTGTAGTAATTGATCGATTTCTTTCACTAGCCATTAGACTTGCTTCTGAACTTGTAACACTGTCGTAGCGATAAACAAATAGTGGATTTAAGTTGTTGGGATTGGCGGGACTGCTCTGAGAATCTGTAAGAATGGTGGAGGACCCTCTGTACCCAGAACTGGGCTGTGTTGTAACGCTGGAAGATGAAGATACTCTCTCGAGACTGTTGGTTCTGTTCATAAATTTGGCGCAATCGCAACTTGCAGGCCTCGATTTTCTGTTTACCGGAGGAGATTGACAGAATGATGGTTTCAAACTTCTAAGAAGCATGTCATCTTTGTTCTTTATTTTGGTTGCCACTTCTGGTACATCGGCCAATATTTTTCTGTATTCGGTTGGAAGGAGGAAGTTTAATGAATCCCAGTCTTTAACGTGTGAAAAACCTTTTTCTCGGAGTGCTTCCACATCGTTGAAACTTACCGGTCGTTTCCTGTCAATATTTCTCAATTCTTTAGGATTTTTGTGTGGCATTAGTAACACTTTGGCGATGTCCTCTTTGCCGTGAAGAAAGTTTAAATCGGGCAACACATAATTTGGATACAAAACGTATACTGGTTTTTTGACTTCGGAATCCTTTTTTAGTTTTGTAAGAAACGAAGGTTCAACAACTTTGACAAATTCTTTGGCGCTATTGCAGTTGAGTTTGTAAGGCGCATTCTTCAAATTGGTGTCCACATAACAAGATGTTTGGATACTTCTGTTTATGAGATGTGCTGGGATTTCTGTAGATGTTCTTCGAATCCTTGTTTCAGCGATCTTCTTGATAGGTGAATTGGTAACATTATTTTTAGGAGTAAATGGAATATTGTTATTATTACTAATGGTAACAACTGGACTAGGGTCACGGTAACTATTGTCGGTCAGGTCAAGCTTTGAGAAGCTTTCAGTGAGTTGTTCGACGGATTCACTTGGTGAAACTTCTTCGTCTTCTTCAACGATGAGTTCGTGCGTTCTATGAGAAGTTTCTATCGGTTTTTGACAAACCAGAAGGCTATCTTCAAAGCATTCGTTCTTGTCTGGTTCTGTTTGGCTTTCCTGTTTTGAGTCTAAAAGTTGACTGCTATTTACTGAATGTGTTTCGCTGTTATTAGTTGTTCTTGACTGATCCATTCCTAATGACATTCCTTCGGCACTGATACTCTTTTGTTTCATGAATAGTTTCACCAAGTTTAAGTTCGGTTTTTGCTGTTTCGATGCCTGTTCTGTGGAACTGACTGTACCATCTGTTGACGTTGCCATGTCCGATAAGATGCTTCCTCCGCTTCCGCTGCAACTCCTTACTTGATGCTGAATATCGAAAACTTTGACCGGTTTCTTTTCTGATGATATAATCGAATCCATTTGTTGGGCAATTAAGAAATTTTGGTTTTTAGCATCGTTAGTGGCATACTGTTTCTGTTTACATAGATCTGGCATACTTTGACTTTTGAGGACGTTATCAGTATGATTGTAATCGTTATTGGTATCTTCTTCTGAATTGTTGTTGCCCGATGGACGTCTCTTCAGTTGATTTTCGCTGTTTCTCTTCTTTAGGTTACTCCAAGTGGTAAAACCACCAGAATCAGAATGAGCCATCGAAATGTTGGTAACTTTAGGATTTTTAACATGCATCTTCAGCTCTCCAGAGCAACGAGAACTACTGACCCCAGAAGCTGAATTACTTTTTTCTAATGAGAAAAATTTACATTATTTTTAAATTTATCTTACTACACTTCAGAATTCTTCTGTATAATATTTGATTTAATTAATAAAAGAGCGGTACAACTGTTTTCTAGATTAGGTATTCATTTTATTTGTATAATTGAACGGAAAAATTTTATAACTTAAAGAACTTCTTTTGTAATATAATTTTGGTGATATTACTTTTTTTTAAATTTTCATTTCATAAAAACATTCAATATAATATTCGTCCTTCAACAATTCGAACGTTTAGTTTTACGCAAATGTTTTCCTGAGCAGATGCCAGTTACTTTAATACAGATTTAAAAATAGTCTTTATATCTTCCCATATAAAAAGCACATACTTTTTGTTATACGTATGTTTATCTTTAGGTAATCAAAATAAAAAAATACTTTTGCTACTTAAAAACACGTTTATGTCTTTAGATTCCTGAAATTTGTTTTACATTTGAAAGTGATTTTAAATAATTACCACCTTTTATGTAATCTAATTTTTAAGATAGAATTGCAGGATACAAAATTAATTTATTATTGTTATTGTTTGAAAATTATAATGTACTAATTGGTTTATTTGGAATTTTGAATAGTTACTATATAGCAGGGTTGAACAACGAGAGAAAGCTTTGAATAACTTTCTATAGGTAACATAAATAGTCATACGGATAGCAAAGAAAATTTATTATTTTGTCCGTATAAAATAGTCGAATGTGGTACTAAATAATTGTTTTTTGTAACTACATAATTAATTTCGGTATTTATTTTTTGACAAAAACAAAGTAAAAGAATTAAAACACTTGGCAAGTTTCACAATGTTAATTTATTTCTCTGACGATCGTTTCGGTGTTAAAACCATTTTCAATGAGTATACAAAAGTGTACTAAATATTATAATATAAATTTGTTCCTTAAATACTATTGTATCCTATCTTTGTCTACATGAATGTTTACGTTTAATAAGGGTGATATATAGAAATCTAGTTGCTCATTAACAATGGGAAGTCCTAATGACTTTGCTTTGTTTATTTCATAAATTTCCAACATTTTCAAACGTTTACCTTTATTACATTGATGTAATAATTTTATATTATCTATATCTAAAGAATGCTTAAAATCTAGACAACGTTGGGCTATGCCCGTACATTTATTACATTTTTTAATTGATTTTTTATGTTCTTCTACACGTGTTTTTAAAGATCGTCCAGTCTGACCTAAGTAAAACGAATTACAATCTTTACAACTTAGTTTATAAACTCTTGACTTATTCAGTAAATTTGTTTTTTCTGTATTGTTTACCAAAAAGGACTTTAGATTATTTTTATTCACACATATTGAATTCAGGTTACATTTTTTTAAACGATTACACACTTTTTTACTTATTTGTGGTATATAATTAATTAAATTGAATTTTTTGTCTGGTTTATCTGGGGGTACAAAAAAAATTGTGAAGGGTTAATTGTTTTTGTTTTTCATTTATTAATTTATCAATCCAAGAAGTTTCATATCCATTATTTTTTGCTAAAGTTTTTGTTAAGCAGATCTCTTTTTCAATTTGAGATTTGTTTAAAGGTAAACTGACTAACCTATGTATAAATGAATGGAAGGCACTCATTTTAATATTGTTATTTTGTCTAGATTTGGCGTGAGGTAAGATATCTGTAAAAGTGGGTTTTCTAAATATATCAAAAGTGATTTTTTCTTTTTCTTTAGATAAGGTCAAATCTAAAAAGTTGAGAGAAGAGCAGTTTTCAATTTCTAGAGTAAAATCAATACTAGGATAAAACGAATTAAGATAAATTAAAAAAGAATTTAACTGTCTTCTAGTTCCAATCCCAATAGAGAAAATGTCATCGACATATCTCATCCAATGAAACACATTTTTTAACAAGGGATTATTAGAGTTAAATAATTTTGATTCGAAATTTTTCATAAATATTTCACTTAATAAAGGGGATAAAGGTGAACCCAAATGTACGGGCATAGCCCAACATTGTCTAGATTTTAAGCATTGTTTAGATATAGTTAATATAAAATTATTACATCAATGTAATAAAGGTAAACGTTTGAATATGTTGGAAATTTATGAGATAAACAAAGCAATGTCATTAGGACTTCACATTGTTAATGAACAACTAGATTTCGATATATCGCCCTTATTCAACGTAAACATTCATGTAGACAAAGATAAGATACAATAGTATTTAAGGAACCAATTTATATTATAATATTCACTACACTTTTGTATACTCTTTGAAAATGGTTTTAACACCGAAACGATCGTCACAGAAATAAATTAACATTGTGAAACTTGCCAAGTGTTTTAATTCTTTAACTTTATTTTTTTTAATGTTTCACCAAGTGCCAAGCGAATCTACAATTTCAAATATTATTTTTTGATATAAGTCTAGATGTTTGTAAAACTAAAATACTCCATACTTATGTGGTAATTGTATTAATCATTTAAATTTAATTAATAGTTACTGTAATGAGCTAAAAATATAACATGAACTTGGACTTTGAATCTTTTTGATTTAAAATAAAGAAGAAGTATCCTTACTTTTTTCAAAACACATTTTTTCACAACTACACTTTTTCTTATCATTTGCAAAAATGTGCACTTATGATATATAACTTTATAACGTACTCCCACATGAACTATAATCCGAAAACTAATGAGAAGAATAATGCATTTATAATAAATAATATTCAATGTCTTGCTTGCTCAAAACAAACTGATTATAGGGTCAAATGCTTCACAACAATTTGTTTGTAGAGATAACGAATTAAGTAATGACACACCACATCCACTCCATTGTGTGTATGTTTATCAAAATTCATTAGAAACCATATTCCCAACAACATTATAAACTTAAAATAGTAACGGCTGGTTCTAATATCAATTATTAACATTAGAAAATGTAAAACAAAATTATATTTCAAAAAATGATAACATAAGGGAGTTAGTTATATATAGTATGTAATTAAATTTTCAATTTGAATGCAAAATCTAACTAAATATTGTTACAAAGAAACCCAAATATTGACGTTATTTTCACAACCATACATTTTATAAACAACAAAAATATTGCCTTAACATTTCCCACAAATAAAACATTTCTAATCCCTTTGTTTCACCCACTTTCACTAAACAAAAACTAAAAGCTAACTGAATCTTAATTGTATTTGTATTATTCGCAAATATAATATAGGTAGTATCTAAATATAATTATTATGGAATATTCATAACCATTGGTCAACAAAAGCAATTCCTTTAAAAAACATTTATGAACAAAGTATTCTATTGTTTTTTAAACTGTATTTGCAATTGTTTTGTTCATACACTGGAAGAATTGTTGCTAATGTTACCGTATTTTAACCACATTAGAATGCTTATTGTAACTGTTTTATCCTGCAAAAAATTAATGGAAGACGTTCACGTACGTAATGGTCGTCTTCATCTACTTACAACGAATTCTTTTTCACACAGAATAATAAATTGTACCGTTAGCTAGCCCCATCAACTTTTTTTGTGGTTTTGTGCGTTAATATTGAAGTAGAAACAATAAAAAAAAATAGGAGTAAAGAAATTTAAATAAAACGGAAAGTAATTTATTATTTATAAAAAAAACTAGTTATCATTAACTGTTTTTTTGCGATACTCATTTTAATAAAAACCTTTATCACTTACCACTTTCGTGAAAATCACTATCCTCCGAGTACATGGTGATAGACCCTTCAAAAGCGATCGTGTAGTTGTCCTTGTTTGCTTGACAGGTCAAAAGGATATCTTGCTCGCTCATAAAATCGCCACAATCCAGGGAATCGACGCTGTAATTGCCCCCGACGCCTGCAGCAAAGGGCGGCGATTCTTTTATTGGACTAAAAAGGAGCTCCGATTTACAGATCGACATCGAGTTGGCAGAGTCGCCACCATCACATTGAGAATTCGAGTGTGGAGATAAAGAACTTTCGAAGTCAAATTTGGCCAACATCGAACCTGATACCGAGGCAAACGACTCTCCATGACGGCTGATCGTCTGAGAAATAGAGGAAGAACCGTGTAAAATGTGTAGCCTGGGACACCAAAGTAAAGTAGTCAGGGTCTATAGCTACTTAAAGTTAAAACAAAACGAATCATTGGTAAAGTTATTGGAAGAAATTCTGGTGCTCCCTCACTCTATCAAAAATTATTCTTTAAAACAGTGGAAACTAAGTCAAAATTATGCCATGTTCAAATCGAAACTCAAACTTGCAAATTACAAGTTAAATTAAATACTTCAGTTACCGAAGAAACATATAGCCATGTTATCAGTTTCCAGTCTGCACCACAAACATAAACATTGCCAAGTTCAAATCGAAACTCAAACTTGGCAAGTTACAAGTTAAGTTAAATACTTCAGTTTCCCAAAGAAACAATTAGCCATGTTATCACTTTCCAGTCTGCACAATAATAAACATTGCCAAGTTCAAATCAAAACTCAAAGTTGGCAAGTTACAAGTTAAGTTAAATACTTCATTTCCCCGAAGAAACAAATAGCCATGTTGCACCACAATCATAAACATTACCAAGTTCAAACCGAAACACAAACTTGGCAAATTACAAGTTAAGTTAAATACTTCAGTTCTCAGAAGAAACATTTAGTTATGTTATAACTTGCCACTCTGCACCACAATCATAAAATTTTGCCAAGTTCAAATCGAAACCACCTGACTACTTGGCAGAATATTATTTACTTCGCTTTCCTAAAGAAACTGGAAAATTGTGGTCGAAACCCAGTTTTTTCGCCAAATCAAAGTCATTATTGAGTGAGATAGAATCTAAGTTCCAAATTCAACATCCTTAATTTGACTCTTCCATAATACATATATCTTAATTCTTTTAGGACGGTGTGAAATTAGACACTAGAAGTTAACCCCTTCTCTTTTAGGATCCGAGTTTAATTATTAAGAATATAAGAATGTTTTTAAATCATCCAAATTCTAAGCTTTTGGGAGAGAAACTTAATAAACGTATTGCATAAACGGAATTTGTCCTAGTTTTAAAGTTTAAAGAGAATTTTCTCATAGTGAATTATATATAACTTACCTCCTGAGATAAGGGGTCCGTACACATGGTCGGTAAATTGGTTAGAAGGGCATGTATATCTTCCGTTCGAAAGCTTTCCATGTCCGCTTCCGCCAAGTTGGCGTCCATGTTCTTTGCCAAAGCGTCGTAGTAGCGAATGTCGCCCCCGTGGACTGCCCCATTCCCTCCGTATGCTTCCGACAGAGATAGAATACTCGTGTGGTGGTTTGTACTGCCATCTCTGTAACTAAAACAGGGTATTTAGAAAAATGTACCAAAACTAAAAAACAAAATTAATAAAAGAAATGGAAATTTCGGTTATGGTTTTATAAAACATTGTTTAATATGAATAAATAAAATGAACTAAAAGCTTTTAAATGTTTCAAAGGATTTATTAAATCTCTACAATTGTTTCGGGTGGTTGATAAAGGACTCACCACCCGAAACAATTGTAGAGATTTATTAAAACATAAAATTTTGAAACATTTAAAAGCTTTTAGTTCATTTTATTCGTCCAACAATATATACAAGGCATGTTTTTTAAGTACCGTTTTGAAATTAATAAAAAACGTGCAAAGATATCTTAATAATTTTATTTTTACATTTAATCCTGTACCTTAGTCTACCTTTTTACATAATTTCCTTCAATATTGAGGCACTTGCCATTACGTTTGACCAGTTTTTGAATACCCTTCTCATAGAACTCTGCCGCCTGACTTGTTAACTGTTAACTACTGCATCACAACTATGTCATCGCCTTGAAGACGCTGACCACCCAGATGTTTCTTCAAGTGCAGGAACAAATGGTAGTCACTGGGCGCCAGATCAGGGCAATACGGAGGATGATCTAGAGCTTCCCAGTGAAAAGATGTGATGAGATCTTTGGTCCGATTAGCCACATGCGGACGGGCATTGTCATGCTCATTTGTGCGGCAATTTTTAAATGCTCTCACCCACTTCCTTACCATTCCATCACTCATGATGTTTTGTCCGTAAACTGTACAGATCTCATGATGAATATCAATCGGTTTTAGTCCTTTAGCACTAAAGAATCGTATAACAGTCCGGACTTCACAGTCGGCGACACTCGCGATTATCGGAGGAATCTTAAACACTCAGTAAACAACGTAAACAAGGGCGAATCAGACTGTAACGGCGTCAGTGCGTAGATGAGAGATGTAGGTATCCAGTGCGCATGCACGAAACGCTGACCGCAGCGCTGCAGCGGCAGAATTTCAAAACGGTACTAACTTAAACAACATGCCTCGTAGATTTTAATTATTGTTTGTCGGATTCCTAAATAGTTGTGAAAAGAGTTGTATGTCATTACACAATGTTCGCCTTGAGAATGACATTCTCAGCAGTAAACAATAGCTTCATGTCTTTTCATTGTATAATGTTGAAAAATGCCATTGTACCCAAGATCGAGTAAAAAGGAAACGTCTTAATTGTGAGTAACTAGCGGAAATAACAGCTATACAAGTAACATTTCAAAACTCTTGGTACAAGAATGATATACATACAGTAAAATTATTGACAGATTATTTTCAGCTCATTACGTAATCTGTATGAACGTAATCCAAAAAGTATTGACAACGGCACATTGAATACACTTAGTATTTACTAAAAAAAAAGAGTAAAAATTGCAAATTTAGGTTTCTAAAATAGATATTACATAAGAATAACTTTTAAATATGTGACGCTACACCATATAAACTTTAAGTACCTACATTTCTAGTTAAATTGTAAATTTTGTTTTTTAGTTAAATGTACAATAGTTTTTCGTAAATTTTTGCAGCACAGTTTTGAAGTAGAGACATTTGAATTTTGCTTCCCTCAGATTTTCGGAAAATGTAGTTCAAAGTAAAAGTTGCTGCAACAATTGTTGGAAGTAAATGAAAACACCTTATAAGTACTTTACCTACTTAGGCCAAAAGATCTCTTCATTTAATGACGTAACACAAATAAGATGTATACGAATGTAACACATGGTTTTGATATATAGTAAAACAAGAGTGAAATTAATTTTACAAGAATAACAAATTAGAACGTCTGACCACATTCGTATTTTCATGATACTGGTAAAATATTCCACAACAGTTTGATCTTTATCATTTTTTTAACATCTGTTGCTGTATTGCAAATAAAAGACTTGATTGTGTATTAAACATACAGACAGATGTTTATTACGTTGTCACGAAAAAAAAATTAAATAAGACCGATTTAAATATGAACAGAGGCATGCAGCCAAAATCATTTTCGGTAAGGGGAGTCTAAAATTATAAGAGCTGTGATGATATTGGAATAAAGTCTTACTTGTAATCTAAAAACCATTGGTAGTCTGAATTATCTTGAATAAAGTCTATATCTTGAGTAGATGTAGAGCTGAAACAACTATTGGAGGAAAGATGATGGTTGCTGTTGCAATCCGACCCTGGGCTATGGGCAAGAATTTTTCCTCCAACGCCCACGCCCAAGTCATTCATTGCTTTACCTGTAACAACGATAAAAAAACTATTTAGAAACAATGAAATAAACGATTCCATAAACGAAAACAAAACTTATCATAAGGCCTAAAATACTAAAATATTAAGATATTTTTATTAAATTTGAGTTCTAAATGTTTCAATTAAATTACTTTAAGTTAATTAAAGTTCAACCAGTGTTACCAGTTACGGTACATCTATATAGAGTTACTTTGCACTTTTGGACTGCATGAAAGTGTTTGAAAATTCATTGCCTCATAAATTAATAAGAAGAAAAGCGACTTTCTTTTTTTCTTTTCGTTGAACGGTCGTAGAATATTAATAGGTGCCCACGCTAGTGAAGTGATTTGTAACATGCATAAAAGACAATAAAATCTTTATCTATCTCTTCTCCGATATCCAACAAGGATTTTTACATAGAAACAAGGGCCACCTTCCTCAATCTTAACTATCCAATAGGCACTGTAGATATTCAACACCCATAAAATACGTTTATGGGTTAGGACGTAACATAAGTAAAATAGATAAGACAAATTTAGATATAAACATAACATGTCTCGTATAAAAGCAAACGTAGGTATATTTAAATAAATATTTTTGAAAACTGTTTATACCATTCGATTCCTTGCAAAAATCTGGGACCATTATTATTTTTAGTTTTTCAATCCAACATCTACTTATCAGGTAATTAATATTTAAAGGTTACAATAAAGAGTCAATCCTAGCATGCTTCATTTACTGCTAGTAGAAGTTGACGATTCAGCGCAGAGCTTTAGTTAGGAACTGCAACGTCTGCAAGTTTAAGCGCTTTAATATTTAAAGGTTACAATAAAGAGCCAATTCTAGCATGCTTCATTTACTGCTAGTTGAAGTTGACGACTCAGCGCAGAGCTTTAGGTAGGAACTGCAACGTCTGCAAGTTTAAGCGCATTAATATTTAAAGGTTACAATAAAGAGCCAATTCTAGCATGCTTCATTTACTGCTAGTTGAAGTTGACGATTGAGCGCAGACCTTTAGCTAGGAACTGCAACGTCTGCAAGTTTAAGCGCTTTAATATTTAAAGGTTACAATAAAGAGCCAATTCTAGCATACTTCATTTACTGCTAGTTGAAGTTGACGATTCAGCGCAGAGCTTTAGGTAGGAACTGTAACGTCTGCATGTTTAAGCGCTTTAATATTTAAAGGTTACAATAAAGAGCCAATTCTAGCATACTTCATTTACTGCTAGTTGAAGTTGACGATTCAGCGCAGAGCTTTAGGTAGGAACTGTAACGTCTGCATGTTTAAGCGCTTTAATATTTAAAGGTTACAATAAAGAGCCAATTCTAGCATACTTCATTTACTGCTAGTTGAAGTTGACGATTCAGCGCAGAGCTTTAGGTAGGAACTGCAACGTCTGCAAGTTTAAGCGCTTTAATATTTAAAGGTTACAATAAAGAGCCAATTCTAGCATGCTTCATTTACTGCTAGTTGAAGTTGACGATTCAGCGCAGAGCTTTAGGTAGGAACTGCAACGTCTGCAAGTTTAAGCGCATTAATATTTAAAGGTTACAATAAAGAGCCAATTCTAGCATGCTTCATTTACTGCTAGTAGAAGTTGACGATTCAGCGCAGAGCTTTAGCTAGGAACTGCAGCGTCTGCAAGTTTAAGCAGATTGTGTTGATTGTGTTTAGTTTCCAAGTAAACGTTTGAGTAGGTCATAAATTTGTCCCTTTAGGATGTTAGTTTTTGAATGCGAATCTTAATGCTGACGAGACGATCTGTTTTGTGTCTTTAGGAGATAAGTGCGTGAGAACGGTAACGGCTCTTGAGAGCATAGGAAAGAGCGTTAAGAAGAAACAGATAAAATAGAACCACCGAACGAACAGCTGTCTCGATAGCAAAACATTATAATCGTAGTATTAATATTTATTAATTTTTTTAATTTTTATAAATACACCTAAGTTTTATTCCTGTAAAATCAAATTGGTGATGGTTAAAGTAGAAATTTTTTAATTAATGTAAATAAATACAGTTACACATAAAAAATATCGTTTTACTCAAATTATGAGGTGATCCTTCGAAACAGATTCAATACGAACAAGTTACTTACGATACATCAGATTTTTAGATAGTTATTTCTCTTTTTATTTTTTAATTGCGCAATAGTTACTAAAGGAATCGAAAAACTGAAAAGGAAAATGTATCTTATAATTTTACAACAAGTTTATTTAGATATAGAGTAAAATTAGTATCTAGTGCCTCCCACGCTCTAACATTTGGCTTCAATACCTTGGTGTTGGTGTAAGTACGTTATTTATTTATTTATTACATTTTGTGAAAACAGATTTTCGGCGTTACCAAAATGAACTTGAACTGCTGTTCCAAATTTCTGTCAGTTTTTAAAAAATCAGACACACGATACGTTTCCTACCGATTCCGTTTAAGTCTATGCAAAAGAACTATTTTTAAGCAAGAAGTATATAATGAGCCTAATTATTTTAAAATAGTTTTCTGAAAAATAGAAATACTGTGTAAATTAGCGTGAGTCACGTAAAAGTGAAAATATTAATGACCGAAGACACCACCCATCCAAAAATAAGAAGTAGAACCATCAATTAATATTTACCACATGTAGGAACTGTTTTCTAATAAAAATGTTCTCTTTTTTGGTCATTTTAAATTTATTAAGTGAGTTAAATTTTAAGGAAACTAAAGTCCTATTTAAAAACACTTTGTCAAGTCAAACTTTTGAAAGTCTGCACACATTTACTTAATTATTTTTACTTAAGTTGCAAAATAGATGTAATCTACTAATGAGTCATCAGAAAAAAAAACTGTAGTAGTAGAAAAGATTAGGTAACTTTTAAAGTATCGAAGAACGATATTTCTATAAAAATGTAAGGAAAGGGAAAATCACTTGGGAATAAAATTAAAAAAAATACGTTTATATCTTTTCACATTTTGTAAAAAGGAAAAGTTATTTAATTCACTTCTTGGGGCGTGAAACATCTTAGCTTTCATTTTTATTATTCCTGAATATAAAACATGAAATACAAAAGCTTGATCTTTTTATATTTTAGCAAATTGTCATCGTTATCATTATGTATACCTAATTAATAGCATTATTTCCGGCATTGGGATATTGTAAACCCGTGGAGCTTTTAATTCCACTCAAGTTATACTTTTATTTAAACCATTTTGATTTTTATGTTCATGTACATTTAGGAACAGATTATTAACGAATTTACTTATCTTAACAACTTTCCGTGATTTTGTTGGAACATATGAAGGAATTTCCTGAATTCTATAATAAATTAATTACATCGATTCGTTTTATTTAAAAAAGCGTTACAAATTATATAACTGTACAACAATATCATGACTATATACGAGTTTATGTAGGTACCATAATAAACTATTCATTTTAGTACAACAGAGTCTAATTTTTCATTGAAACCCATACGTTTTGTAAGGGGATTATGTAACAGTTCATCGTTTCTTGAAGGGATCATCCTTAGCATTCATTTATCGTAAGACTATTGATTTATTAATGCCACCACGTTCTTTGTTCTTTTCTTTTTGTCTGCATATAAATTTCGTAAATAAATGCTATCGATATCACAAAACAATGTTTTCAGTGGCCCTATTTACAAATTTTAGTAAAAATAATTTAAGGCAGGAATAAAATAAAATTTCAGACAACAGAATACGTATTTATTACCATAAATTAAGTAAAAATAAACTTTCTTTTAAACAGAAGAGCAAATCTTAATGTTTTGTGGGTATTTTGTAACAGTCAAAAACGTTTCAATTTGCTGGCTTTTATTAAAAGGTGTTTTTGTTCAACATGTTTAAATATTGTACGTGACTTATTTTGTGACGCTATTTGAAACATAACAAAACTAGCAACTACAACTATTGTATTTTCGAAAAACCATGCAAGGATTTCACAAGAATTGTTTTTAAAACTGTATAACTTTTGATAGACAAAATCGACAATTACTAAATTTGTTTCTGATCAACAGGAGAAGCAATGGGACATAAATTTATAAGCTATTGACTTGTTTAAGGTTTAAAATCATTAAAATTTATGATACATACTGTTCATGCATATTTGAATAGACCAAAGTTTATTTCTAGAAGCGGAAACAAATACCTCTGTATTTGATTAAGATCTTATCAAAAATTTATTTCCTTGCATACAAATGTATCTATCAACAACACAAAATTCGTTAAAAATTTCACAAAATTTTTCAGCCCTCAATTTCATTTGGTCATTTGCAAACTTTTTGCTATTAAAAATGTCCAAAAAAAGAAGGAATAAAAAACCTTATTCGTCTAACTACCAAGGATCACAGATCCCCACATGTTTTCCTAAGGATTTTTATTCCTTCTTTTTTTGGATATCTTCGTCTAACAATCAACAGTGTAATTCAATGCCGGTAGGGGTATTAGCCCTCGGAGTAGTTGTTTCTGTTAATTCCATATTTATATTTCTTTCTGCCAGTGCCCACCTAATAAGACCCGATAGGTCGAAACCGGTCATGGGATATGGCCTTCGGTGCGCTGTGCCTACTGTGTAGGACGCGTTCCAAATGTGGGATATGTGATCCTTTTTTATGAGGATTTAAAATTTGGAAATGACTAAAGGTGTGTTACAGGATATAATTTCTTTTTGGTTGTTTACTAAATTTTTACCTTCTTGAAGGAAATTTTTAATTTATAGGTTCTCTAAGACTGTGAGTTTCCTACTTTATGGTTGGCATGATGTAATGCGATATTTCTGTATCTATGTTATGTTTATTGTTAATGCAGTGCTCTGCCAATCCTGTTGAAAATGTTGTTCCCGATTTCCCATTCCCCATTACTTAACATTTTCCCTATTCTTATCCATACCTCCTCAAGTAGTACTTAAATACAAAAAAAAATGTATTAGCTTTAACCGAGCGGCGTGGTCTAGTGCTCTAGATCATTGTTTAGCATTCGGGAGGTCACCGGTTCGAACCCGGGTCCGACTGCTCTGGTCCAAGTTCTCTGTGGTTTCCTTGGACCATTTAGGCAAATGTTAGAGCAGTAACATTCCACAGATAATCTTTTACTTCTCTTCTGTCTTCATTTCGTCTGTCTCATCTTTCTTTCCCTAGCCACACCACCCACCCATGCCCACGATTCCTGCAAGGCTGAAGAGGGCGTTATGCTCTACTCTCCGGCTTTGCACTACAGTGTAGGTCGCCAGCACGAGTAGCTGGTGGGAATGAAACACATAAAAGTTTTTAACGTTTTTTTTTGTATTAGCTTTAAGTAATTTTTATACTTCAGAAGAAGTGACGAAACAATTGTCAAGTGAAATAAAAATTATATTGAGATTTAAGTAACAAAAGTGCGTGTCTTATTTCAAATTGTAATAAGTATGTAATCCGAGTGAATCGGATTTACTTATGTAATTTATTCTAGACAGACGAGAAGTTAGTTTATAGAATAGATACTGTCTCATGTGTACATAGATATCTAACGTAAAACACATTCAGTTTACATGAAACACTCTGATTCGTTTTAAAAACATGTCAGCTGCTTCGGTGGTTTTACATACAAAAGCGCACAGTCATACATATTATATATATACACACACACACAAGCGGATTCGTTTATACTTAATTGGATCGTCAATTAATGCGAATGAGCTCAACGGCTATTAAAAGAATAAATGGTTCCAGTGTACGTTGGTCAACTCTATCCCCATAACAAAACAGTCCTTTTCGTCCGTTTATTTTAATCAATTAATTAATCATTTTCAATTCAATTAATTGATTAAAACCGATACATAAATATACAATATCGACAAAATCAATCACCACACGAGTGCCGCCATTATTAAATTCGTGACGTGACGACATGCGCGAAAACGTCACATCTCGAAGGCATAAAACACCAAAAAGACACAGAGAAAAGTAATCGTTTCATTTGTTAATCATTGTCGATTTTTTTTTGTTGTTGTTGAAAGGTATAGAGGCGTATAAAGCTACTCATTGTTGATATCTACGTCCGCACTTCCTCTGTAATTACTGAATAGATACATGGCACACAATGTTAAGCACAATTAGTAACAAGTGGGGTTTACACACATTATTAAGGAGGAATTTGAAAGTTCCGTGTGCGACACAAATTCCTGCTGCATAAGAAGCGCTTCGACCGTGAGCTTCTTCACGATCGACTGCACATCAATTTTCTTTTGTACGTATTGAATTCTTATTACAAAGAATATATTCAACGGGATATCCGATTTGTTATTAACATCGATTTAATAACTAACCTCCTGAACGCTGTAATATCCAGGTAGGTAGATACTTTTCTTTCTCCTTTAGAAGACTTTACCGACGATGTTTCCTCCAAGATACCGAAAATTAATTATTATTGAAAGGTATTCTGAAACTAACGCAAGCCGTAAATCGTTTCCATGATTTATAGGTGGAGATTACATGTTAGTTAAAATACGAGGGTGTATCAAATATAAATGGGACCGATTTCTTTGAAATTACGGAGAGGTCAGTGACCTGGTAATAGTAGATGCAAAGAAGGCCTGTACCGCTAGGGAGAAGGGAGAACCAACCGCGATTCGCTCGAGTCGCTTTAATACGAAAAGAAACAACGAGCAAGGCAGAAGTGCATGTCTCCGTCGAGAAACGGATTGTTATTAAGTTTTTGGCTAAGGTGGGGGTGAATTCAACCGAAACTATGCGGCCATTACAGGCACAGTTCGGGGATAACACCTTGTCAAGAACTTGGGTGTTTGCATGGCACAAGGAATTTTCTGAAGGCCGTGTAAAGGTCGAGAACGAGAGCCATGCTCGCCGCTTAAGGGCAAGTGGATCGAAACAGTGTTTTTTGATCAGGAAGGTGCTTTTCAGGTAGACTTTCTCCATGATTGATGCGCGATTAACGCGCAATATTATTTTGATCTACTGGATGCCGCGAAATTGTCATTTCGAAGGAAAAGGAAGAAGCAATCGGACAGAATGTCATTCTATTGCATGACAACGCCACGCCTCATACGGCCAATGCCACAAGGCAAAAATTGGATGCATTAGGCTGGGAAACGCTGGAACATCCGCCATATTGCCTCGATTTGTCCCCTTGTGACTTCCATCTTTTTGGGATAGTGAGAAATGACCAACCTTTTTACGAGAACGACTCCTTGGAAGCATTTGTGCTCCAATGGCTACAAGAACGTCCGAAGAGTTTTTACGATGATGGCATAAGAAGCTCTCAATCCGATGGGGGGAAAAATGTATTTCTAGAGCAGGAAACTATGCAAAAAATAGTGTATGTATCGAAGTCTAATTAAATATAGTTCGAATATTTTACAAATCCAATCCCATTTATATTTGATACACCCTCGTACTTAATAACTGTCGGTTCTTCACCTTGTGATTAAATATAAATGTATGTAATAAGAGTGAAGAGTAAATTTGGATGAATTATTACCTTTAAAATAAAAGTATTTGTCTTTGAAGTATTTATGTGGCATCATTTTTTATGGTAGCAACTTTCAATATAAAGAAATAAATTATTGAACGCAATTTTATTTAGCGGATCTAAAACAGAAATTTATAAATGTAATTGAGGATAGAAATACATATATTAGACTTTCGTAACATTAAGTAAACATCTGTTCTATGTCAAAAGTAACACACAAACAACAAAAAATTTTCTTAAAAAAAATACCACTGATACTACTACCATTTTCTCGTTCATGTTCAATAACATAGAAGTTTCTACATCATTTAACTAATCTATTAGTAACCAATAACAATTCATCTGAAAACGGTTTAATTTTCAGTGAATTGAAACAAAAGACAAAACTAACTGAACTCAAAAGAACAAATCAGAAGAGAACCCACATTTTTACTTTATTTAGTTTGTCATTCACGTTTGCAGCACACATTGAAGTAATCTTTTAAAAATTATCCTACAAAAACACGTTGAGTAAAATTTCACAAACTTACCCAACGTGTTTTTGTACTCATTATACCTTAATTAATTATCAAACATGTTTCACAGTAATTGTACCACGAAAAGCATTGATTTAATTATTAGATCTTACTAGTTGCAAATCAGGAAATTCTGGCCAGGAAAACATTATCAGTTCATCAGTCCTTCCTGACTAGTTCCTTTCTTTCGAATGTATTAGATAGAAATAAAAATATGTGACCGTTCACTCCTGAATCGTTAGAATAAGTTTATTTATTCGACCTTCCCGAAGGCAATGAGCATGAAAGTTGCGAAGATTGAAAATACTAAAGCAATCAACTTGGCTGATATACACACCGACAGACTTTAACAATATTCTATTCTATTAATATACCACTAATGTATTTAAGAACAAACGGTTTAACAATTGCAATAATGATTATTATGGCAAAAAGTGGAACTTTCAACCTTCGATGACTATTCATACAATAAGAATGAAATGGATAGAATTCTTTTACCATTTAAGTCATCACATATACATTCTTTTAGCAGTTCTTTTGTATTATTGAAACTACAAAAAACAATGACACGTTAATGTTATTATGGTCAAGAAAATCTAATGGTACCAAATAGGTATTTAAACGTTTTTTCTTTTTTTTTGAGTATTAGAGTGTAAAGAAATATTTGCAATTACCATTAACTGGCTAAGATTCCTACGAAACATTACTTTTAAATTTAATTAAGCTTTAAGGTAATTACTACGATATTAAATTCTGATACGGTGGTAAATTAAATTATGAGAAACTAGTAAGAAAAACTACTTTGGTGGACCGCATAAAAAGCAATTACTATCAGTAGACCTTGCAGTATACTTAATACAAAAATGAACAAACCTGATAAACAGATATCGAATTCGTTAAGACTTTATACTTATATAATTTATGTTTAAAATAAATGCTATTATTTTACTGTACATCCAACACTATAAGGTAGTTTATATGTGACATTATTTGTTCGTGTAATCAGCGATTTATTTAATTAATTAATAAACAAACAAACAAATGCAGTTAGTACTTATGATGATAACGTTTTCATGTTTTATACCTGGGAACTTGATAATAGGGAACTATTGAACTTACTTTATTAAACATTAATGAACGCATAATTGGTGGTAAATTTCTACTGTTATGATCTGTACTTATTTATTAAAGTAATTTATTAATAACAACAAATATAAATTTATTAGAACTGAGCGTCGTGGTCTAGTGGTTTAGATCATTAGTTAGCATTCGGGAGGTCACCGGTTAGATTCCGGGAACTCCTGCTCTGGTACAAGTTTTTGCGTTAGTTAGTGAGAAGTGTTATTTATCGAAACGCACAATTAACTATAAAGATATTTTTAATTTGAAATATAAAGTTGTCGCCCAGGTTGAGAAGTAAGATAAAGTTTATTGTCGCAGAACTGTAGATCTAGATCATTATGTCTTCTGAAAACGCCCATGTTGGGTGAAACAATTGTTAAGTTAATTAAATAAAGAAAAAGAAAGAAAAACTCACCCTAATTACCACTAACTAAATTTAATATGAGTGGACACGTGTTTCGCCCACTTCTAAATCTCGCGTTGATAATGCCCACGTGTGAAGTGGGCGAAACACGTGTCCGCTCATATTAAATTTAGTTAGTGGTAATTAGGGTGAGCTTTTCGTTCTTTTTCTTTATTTAATTATTCTTTTACCACAGTCTCTTTTTATTCTACTTTGAATTGTTAAGTTGTTAAATAAATCAGTGGAAAATTGAACCTCGAATTTTATTTTATTTGTGTTTGAATCATGATTTTCCATAATGTAATGGCTGAATCAATTAAATTTTTGAGGAGTTAATTGTTAGAAATAAAATAAAGGAGGATCTAGAAGTGGTTAAACTAAGGTAGGGAACCAGTAAGAAGGTGGTGAAATCTGGAATAATTTTTACTTAGAAATATAGCCAAAGGACATAGACCCAAAGTACCAAAGTAACCCATCATAAAAATGTAATTAAGAAGGAGTAAGAATATTAGACGTGATGTGGTTAGTAACTGAAACTAAATTGTTATTAAGGATTATTGGAAAGTACAGGCTTTTAGTGAAGTATAGAAATGCGAACAAAAGAAATTACTTTAGCGTATATAACAGTAATAAAAGAACAAAGATAGGAATGCTGTAAGCAAGAATATGCATATTTATGGGTAACAAGAATTGGCAAATTTACCTGAGCGCGTTGTAAAGGATTATTTGCAAAATTCAACATATATACATAAACACAAAACTTAACTTTAACAAGAATACAAAAATATATACAAAATTTAATTTAATAAAAATGAAATATAATATCGCCACAAAGTTTTCTGTAATTTTCTTGGATCACTTAGGCGAATTCTGGGAAGTAATATTCCACAGACATCTTTCACTTCTCTTTTGTACTTATTTCGTCTTTAAATAAAGAAAGACTCACCCTAATTACCACTAACAAAATTTAATATGAGCGGACACGTGTTTCGCCCACTTCACACGTGGACACTCTCGCGTTGATATTGCCCACGTGTGAAGTGGGCGAAACACGTGTCCGATCATATTAAATTTAGTTAGTGGTAATTAGGGTGAGTCTTTCTTTATTTATTATTTTTTTACCACAGTCTCCAATTTTCTACTTATTTCGTCTGTCTCATCTGTCTCTCCCTAACCACCACCCCACCCACTCCCAAGGAGGCTGAAGAGGGCTTTCCACCCAACTTTAGAATAGGGCGTATGTCGAATGTAAATTTGCCAATTGCCTGCCCACCAGGATTAGTAGCTTGCGGGAATGAAACAAAAAATACTTTTTTTTTAATTCCTTAAGTAGATATAATTCGGATCATCATTTTGATCAATAGTATTCACTAAAAAGGTAATATAATGTTGTAGAATTTTTTAAGAAATAAGGAATTCACTATATTTCTCTCAAATATTTTGAAATCGATTGATTCGTTACAAATAATAAACAAACCTTTTCAGGATTTCGTTTCAAAAAAGTTATTGTAATTCGTGAGGTTAAAATAGCGGTTTATGTTCTATTTTTTCAATTTCTTTTTATAAGGCACTTCATAGCTAGAGGAAGTGTCATACGCATTTGGTAACACTTTTACTGTTTAATGGTACGATTAAATACACGGTCGGTTATTTCGCAGTTTCATTGGATTTCAAATGACGAAATGTGAAAAGGTGTAAATTTTACAATCGATTCGCATAAACAAAGTGCGTTACCGTAATACCAGTTCGCCGGTCTGTCGCAAGGTAAAATTGCCGAAATAAGTATTTTGATAGTTCTAAAATCAAATCGGTTTACTTGGTTGAAATTCATAATACACGATGAATAAATACACAAGTATAAAATTTCAACAAAAGTTTATTGTAACTTGACAATTGTTTTGCCAAACTTTGGCTTCTTCGGATGTTATACAAGACTTAAACTTATTGTATAATAAATAAAACAACTTGTTCAACTTCCACACTTTTTATTGTCTTAACAATTGTTTCGCCACTTTGTGGCTTCATCAGAAGATTTACAAGTTCTTAAACTAACAGAAGACTAACATTACTTATATATGAAAGTAGGTACATAACTAAGGTGGGGGTGTAGTGTGTAGATTAAGTAAAGGGGAATTATTTAAATCTAATTGATCATTGAGAAGCACGTTTTTATGCTTATGTTTATTAATTTCCATGCTTTCAAGGAAATTAAGTTTATAGCCTTTACTTTCAGTATGTAGGATAGCAAAATTGTTGTTAAAATTATGTTTTTCCATAATTAAATGTGTTGCGTAATGGGAATCATTTTTAAGCTGTTTAAATGACCTAAAATGTTCGTTAATTCTTTTTCCAAAAGCTCTCCCTGTTTGCCCAATATAAAACTTATGACATGACCCACATTCTAATTTGTATACTCCAGATCTACTATTTTTAGATGATTTATCTTTATTGTACAATCTTCTGATGAAGCCACAAAGTGGCGAAACAATTGTTAAGACAATAAAAAGTGTGGAAGTTGAACAAGTTGTTTTATTTATTATACATTAAAATGAACTTCCATCAAGTAAGAGTTGAATCAATTAATTATACTTAAACTTATCATTATTACAGGTCTATTCATATACTATTGTTGAGGGTGGGGGCATGGAAACATATTGAATAATGGGGAATTACTTAACTCTGTTTGTTCATTAATAATACATCCTGATTTTTAAATTTATTAATTTCTAACATTTCTAAAAAAGACAATTTATAACTATTGGTTTCCAGTTGTAATGCTGTAAATTGATCATTGAATTCATGATTGTTGTTGAGTAAACGGTTGGCGTAATTTGAGTCTGTTTTTTCTGTTACAGTATGATCTTTTATGTTGTGCCATCCTAATTTTAAAATTTCTAGATGTTTTCCCTATGTAGAACATATTACAATTTTCACAATCTAATTTATATGTACCTGATTTTTCTACTCTAATTGGTTTTTCTTTATTGTTTTTAATGAATTTACCTTAGTTATTATTTGTCCTAAATGCTACTTTACAATTAATTTTGTTGATTATAGAAGAGACAATTTTTTATGGTTTACCTAGATATGTTATAGTTTTATGTTTGTTTTTCTTTTACCTTGGGGTAGATTAGATTTACAGCTTTTTTGTATTTCAGTTTCTTCAAGAGACAATCTATTAAGGTAACATTATAATAAAAAATAATTAGAGAGACTTACCCCTTTACCACAATAAACTACTGCAGTCTTGCGTTGATAATGCCCACATAAAAAGTGGGCGAAACACGTGTCCGCGGTTTGTAGTTTACTGTGGTAAAGGGGTAAGTCTCTCTAATTATTTTTTGTAATTTGCCACAGTCTCCGATAAATATTCTCATTTTTATAACATTATAATGATTATTAATCGCTATTTGTTTAATAATATCTAGTTCTTTTTTATAATCTGATTGGAATGGATGGCAAGATTTATTATTTATTACTGTGTCGGTATATGTAGGTTTATGAAATATTGCAAATGTGTGTTTATTGTTTTCTTTAGTTATGGTTAAGTCTAGAAAATTGATTTGGCTATTGGATTCTATTTCCATCGAGAATTTAATATTTGGGTGTAATAATGATAAGTTTAAGTCTTGTATAACTTCCGAAGAAGCCAAACTTTGGCGAAACAATTGTCAAGTTAAGATAAACTTTTGTTAAAATAATAATAACTATTTAATTCGAATCTTTTACGTGATGTGTGTAAATATGTATCTAGACTAAATGAATTCGCTTAGTTTAAGTTGATTTTAATTAAAATCTCATGACAAATTTGATTTCGATTTTAAACCAATTGATTTCCAAATCTAATCAGTTTGATTTACAATAAATAAACTTTTTACGATAGATGCTGAGATTGTTTTACAGAAGATTATCGTTATTTTATTACACCAATTACGTTCCTGCCTGTCTTTAATAAATTAAGAGTAAATAAGAATGTCACGTTGCGAACTGTAAACCAACGAACGGTATGCTTTAAATGGTTTCAAACCTACGCAGCTCCTGGCGCCAATATATAAGATTCAAAGTCTATTACTAACGTTCGCGTTTCATGTCTGGTTCCCAAGTTAGCACACAATGTATGAATTTATATATGTAGTCATTACAAGGTAACAACAAACACCACAAACTTACAAAACAAAAAGCAGGTAATTATTTCAGAAATGTATACAGCAGAAGTTTGCAACATCTGTTGCAATATGTATGTATTTAATTGTTTATAAATAGATGAATTACTTATAATTAAAGCGAAAATTCTTATGGGGCGCCTAAACCTCCTCGACAATTTCAGGAACAACCTTCAGGATTTATAAACATATGCTTTTTTCAAAACAACAAATTAGACAGATTTTCACAAAATTTCATTTAAATATTGTAACTAACATATTGTGACGTGTTCAGCCACGAAAACACAAATAAACAAAGTAGTGTTTAATTATTTATCGTAAAGATGAATTATCACAGAGTAACGGCTGAATCAATCCGATATCCTTTCTTTTATCATTGTACAATATCCATGTCACTATTGAATTGGTGGACTTCTTATGTAATGTGGTTTGCACAGATAAAATCTGACATGTTCCTTATCTAATTATATTTATGCTCAAGTAGACGTTTTTTGAAGTTCGTGACTGTTTGACCGATATATACATATTGGCGTAACCGACAGGTTAACTTATAAACTCCAGAATTATAATGAATTTTCATCAAATAAAGATCGAAACTATTCAATATAATATAAGTGTTCCTCTCAAAAGTCCTGGTCCCTTTACCTTTGGAGTTTCGGGGTACCTACCAATCTATTTTAAATCTCACATGGTCGAAATTTTGTTGGAAATAGTGTATTTATTACAAATCGAGTTTATAAACGTACAGTTTACCTTGAAATTATCAAGCAAGCGTAACACTGAATAAAAGTGTTGTAGGTAGTAATGATAGTCGCTGAATACAACACATAATGTGGAAGGTAAGACGGAAAATTAATAATAATTATAATAATATTCATTTCATTTAAAAGAGGCAAGTTTGTGGGTTTTCAAGTTAATCTAGTTTTCAAGACACTGGCGCCAAGAGGACACAAAGCCCTAACCGCTTATGATAATGGTGTAATTATAATAATGATAATTATTGCTGTTGAATGATTTTTAATGTAATGTATGTTGCAAATGTTGCAAAAATCGTCGATTACTGTGTATAAGTGGGCGTAAGTTATTCAAGAGTGTGGCAAATTAAAAATACTGTTGTATATTTGCAACAAAACAAATTTTATTGTTTATCTTAGCAAGGAGCAACTAAGTAATAAAAGACAATTTAATATTAATAAGAGGGTAAATAAAATATAAACGGTAATTTTGTAAAATAAATTTATTGATTAATGGTACACACACACTAAACATTTAACATTTTTCAATGTAGTCACCTCCGTACTCTACACACTTTTGCCACCGATTTGGAAGCTTGAATATTCCTTCTTCCTTCTTCATAAAAAGTTTGAAGGCGAATTGTCAACCAATTGCGCATATACTCCTCCACTTCTTTCTCTTCATTGCTTTCAAATCTTTTGCCTCCAAGAGATTCTTTCAAGGCTGCGGACAAAAAACATTTCCTCCAATTTATTCGTTGTCAGAACTGCGGTGTGTGGCTTGGCGTGTGGCGTTGTCATGAAGGAGGACGACGTCTCGCATGGGCATACCCCGTCGAATGATTCGATACGTGATTTCTGTCGGCTGTAACAACTCTGTTTGTTGATCGTGAAGAAATGAGTAAGTCAAACAAACACCTCAACAAGCACCTTCAACAAGCTCTCGAACAGCACGGATGTCATATGTGTCATTTATGAGACTTATTCTTGGGCGTCGTTCATGATTCTCATTTTCGACACGTTCTCGCCCATCCCTGAATTCTCTGATCCACGTACACGTATACACTCGATTCTGAGACTGTGTAGCAGTGTAGCATACCTAAAATGTGCCTTCAAACGAGTGAAGGAATGAAAATTTCCGATGGTTTAACCTAACCGCCTTCATTGGTTAAAAACTTTATAATGATGCATTGTGCAACAGACGAAGGTACCTTACGCTCAGTCATGGCTGTACTGCGAACAGAACCGAGCGCAGCTGCTATCTAAACCGGTTTCTCCCTCCTCATAAACCAAACAACACTCAAGCATCGAATGCTCTAGCTAAATAGTAAAATTACCGTTTATATTTGATTTACCCTCATATGTTCATTAAAATAGAGAGGAACTGTAATGGTAAAAATATACTTTTTGTTTTTCTTATAGGTTTATTGTTTAATTCCAATGAAAAAGACTGTTGATAACACATTTAAAACACAAATTTTCCGGATAGTACCGTTTAATGGCACTCCATTCTGTCATTGTTAACTATATAGTTTTAATGAAAAGTATGATTGAATAAATTTTAAATCGAAGTAAAAAACTATATAGAAAGAAAATGCACTACAAATAACAATATCTTTTTATCAGACAATGTATTATACATACAGAGAGATTGTTCGTTAATGGTTTAAAGAAAGTATCCGATGCGTACCAACGACTAAACTGACAAATGATAAAAATAAATTGCAAATATAGTAAGTCGTGCGAAAAAAAAGTCTTTTGTGTTAGAACTTTGGACGGTCACGTTGATCGTTCATTTTACCGGGATATATTATGTGTAACAAAAGGTAAAAGTTCTACGGGAAGTGCCGATGTTGTCAACGTTGTCTGGAGCCATTTACGGGTAACACAAGTTAACTTTCAATGTTAATTGTGAGATTATTGTTCGATATCAACGTTTGACCCGGAAATTACCACCATTTTTAAAATACAACAATCTAATGAACAAAACAAATCCATCAAATAGAGGTTGAGATATAAATTGATACTAATGTTTCACTGCACTGTGTTTCTTTCATTTTATTTTATTTTTTTGAGTGTAGGTATGTATTAAATTACGAAATGCGTGTGGTGATAAAATAGCCTTGTACTTCTTGAAATAAATACACTGCAGATAAATTTCCGTTACTGTTGCTGTAAATGAATACAAGATAAAAAGAAACATTATAAATGTTAAAACATTGGGGAGATAAAAATAACTAAATATTTGTTTTGCTAATGATGTATAAAATGACGTTCCATAAGTAGGCGTGGTGTTGAACCTACACAACCAGTTTTCGAAAATATACTTTTACTTAATTTACATTTCAATTAATGTTAATTGCTGTTTTAAATTGTTGTAAATTATAATGAAATACCTATCTATCATATGCATTTAATTAATTGTTTTCTTGAGGATTTTACCACAAAATAATTTTTAATGAACCCTAATAGTTAATACATCATAAAACTAAAGTTTTCTCATAAAATACATATTTAAAAATATGTTCCAAATATGCAGGGGCGGATCCAGAAGTCTGCTTTAGGAGGAACGACGTAAAACTTTTAAATTTCAATGTAAACCATAAATACCCCCATAAGCCCATAACCTAAACTTTTTACACCGCTTTTAAATATATAATTGATACGTAATGAATAAATTGCATTAATTTTAGCTGCCTCCCGAGTCATGGGGTTTAAAATGTTTAAGTCATGGACTTATGGAGGTATTTATGGTTAAGATAAAGGGATTTAAAACACTTGAGTTATAGGGTTTAAATTGCTTGGATTTAACGTTGTGTGTTAGGTTTTTGAATTTCAAGGGAGTTCGGGTGGTTTGTATCGGAGTCAAGCCTTGGGGAGGGGGATAATCGCCCCTACCCCCTCCACTCTTGTACCCGCGTCAGCTACAACCCATAGTTTTCATCATTACCCTAATATAAGCCAAAAGTCATAATTTTGGTATATTATTACTTAATTTATGTTTAGCTATTTGTTGTTTTCTAATAGAACGATTTACGTGCAAGATTACCTTCTTTGGAATCAATAACAATTCATTTGCATAATTTGCATGAGCATATAATTTATCGGTTAGAATGCTTATTAGCCAAGTGCGTACGCAATATCATTTCATTTTGTTTGCGCATACCGTTGAATTAGTAGGAATAATAAACGCATTTCTAACTGACTTTCTCTAATTGTGAACACAAAAACATATATAGGTAATCCAAAGACTCGAAGAAAGCGGTCAAGACAATTGAAAGCTTTAAAAGTGTTGATTGTCTTTGTTGTCATACTGAAAGTTTATTGATTTAAGAACTTGCTTTATTTATCCACGTCTATTTTTTTTGGAATGATTAATTTTGGGGGTTTACAAAACCGCGTGATATTTTACTTAAAGAATCATTATTGATGACAAAACCTTGCCAAGTTCTAATAGAAATCCACACCTGGTACGTTGGAAAAACATGGGCTATTGCCTGCTGTAATACATTCCTAAACTATGCCAAGTTCAAATCTAACCTCCTTGGTATGTTACTAAATACTTCGATTCCCTGAAAATGAAAATCTTGACCATTTAGTTATAACTTGTCAATATGCAGTACAAGATTTGCTATGCCAAGTTCAAATAGAAATCCAGGTGTGGCACGTTATTGAATATTTACTCTAGTTTCCTGAAGAAACAAAGCACTTTTTAGAAAATGTATGGATTTGGTTTTAACTTTGTGACATTCCATATTAATGTACAAATAAAACAACGTTTATTACATATTTAATTATATATTTATTTTATATTTATATTTATAACGTTTATTATATAAATCAACACCTGTTGATAATGACTTTGTAAGTCGAAACCGGTCCATGGTGTAAATAAAATTGGTGACAGTACAAAATTAAACGTTTTTTTATTTCTACATTAAAGAAACAAAGCATTTAAAAGATCGAAAACTAGCCTAAACTACAATCCCAAACGATACCAAGTTCAAATCGAACCTCCTTGGTTAGCTACTAAATACTTCGATTCCCTGAAGCTAATAAGCTTCTCCAATTTAATATGCCAACTTATAACTTGTCAGTACGCACTACAAATTTTCTATGCCAAGTTCAAATAAAAATTCAGGTGTGGCAGGTTATTGAATATTTACGTAAGCTTCCTGAAGGAACAAAGCATTTAAATGATCTAAAACTAGACTAAATCACAATCCCAAACCATGCCAAGTTCAAATTGAACCTCCTTGGTTAGTTACTAAATACTTCGATTCCCTGAAGCTAATACGCTTGTCCAATTTAATATGCCAAGTTACAACTTGTCAACAAATTTTTATATGCCAAGTTCAAACAGAAATCCAAGCGTGGCACCTTATTGAACATTTACGTAAGTTTCCTGAAGAAACAGACCATTTAAGTTGTCGAAAGTTAACATGAGCAACAAACATAAATCATGCCAAGTTCAAAACGAACCTTCTTGGTATATTACTAAATACTGCGGTTCCTTGAAGATACAAAAGCTTGTCAAATAATTTGTGAAATTGCCACTTGTCAGTTTGCACCATAAACTATACTATGCCAAGTCCAAATAGAAGTTCTGACTTTTTATGTTATTGACCACTTACATAATTTTTCTAAAAGAAACACTCACAAATAATAGCCAAGTTATCGTTTTCCAGTTTACACTACATTGTGAACTATGCCAAGTTCAAATCGAACCCCCTTGGCTTCAGTTCCTGAACACACTAGAAACTTGTCGTCGAATCCCAGTTTTCTCGGCAAATCAAAGTCATTAAAATATTGTGGTTTTGGCGTTGGGATTTGAGCTATCTAGTTTGTTCTAGTAGAATCCATGTCCTAAATTCAATATTTAATGTCTGAATAGGCATTGGAATTTGGTTATATCAGAAAATGTATATTTCGATCCTTTTATTGTGGGGCAAAATGGTGTACGAGAACTTGGCCCAGTTGTTCAGATTTAATTGTTTCTTGTTGGAATCAGATTAACAGATCAGGTTTCAACTTCTTCTGTAGTTCAGAACTGTAAGACATATCTTGTTTCTTATGTGGGCTAAGCAGAGATGAAACCTACACATCCAATTACGTAATTATCATTAGCAACACGGAAACAGTTGAAGGTTATTGCACAGTTATGACATGAAATACGAGATTGTTATACAGAAGTTAGTTGTTAAAACTAAACTAAAGATTTTAATGTTCTTTTTAAGGTGGGCATCTTTTTAGCATACTTACTACACAACAGGGTTGGACTTTTAATAGTTTTCTATATTTGGGTATTATCTATCAATTTGAGGTCTTCAACCGTTTCTAAGTACATGCCATAAAACGTTATGATAGATCATTCATTACTTCGTGGGTTGTTAAGGCATTCTCTTATTATAATGTTATTGAGTTAGTTCATATTTTCAACCTGTTGTTAATTAAAAAAAAATTAAAGTAAAAGAATTAAAACACTTGGCAAGTTTCACAATGTTAATTTATTTCTCTGACGATCGTTTCGGTGTTAAAACCATTTTCAAAGAGTATACAAAAGTGTAGTGAATATTATAATATAAATTTGTTCCTTAAATACTATTGTATCTTATCTTTGTCTACATGAATGTTTACGTTGAATAAGGGTGATATATCGAAATCTAGTTGTTCATTAACAATGGGAAGTCCTAATGACATTGCTTTGTTTATCTCATAAATTTCCAACATATTCAAACGTTTACCTTTATTACATCGATGTAACAATTTTATATTATCTATATCTAAACAGAGCTTAAAATCTAGACAATGTTGGGCTATGCCCGTACATTTATTACATTTTTCAATTGATTTTTTATGTTCTTCTAGGCGTGTTTTGAAAGATCGACCAGTCTGACCTAAGTAAAACGAATTACAATCTTTACAACTTAGTTTATAAAATCCTGACTTATTCAACAAATTTGTTTGTTGAATTGAATATGTGTGAATAAAAATAATCTAAAGTCCTTTTTGGTAAACAATAAAGAAAAAACAAATTTGTTGAATAAGTCAGGAGTTTATAAACTAAGTAAACATTCATGTAGACAAAGATAGGCTACAATAGTATTTAAGGAACAAATTTATATTATAATATTCAGTACACTTTTGTATACTCTTTGAAAATTGTTTTTAACACCGAAACAATCGTCAGAGAAATAAATTAACATTGTGAAACTTGTCAAGTGTTTTAATTCTTTTCTTTTATTTTTTTTAAAATGTTTCACCAAGTGCCAAGCGAGTCCACAATTTCAAATACAGTTATTAATTTTATAATATGACATTTTTTTGACGTGTGTAGTCTCTAGTCTTAAACCAACCCCAATGGGATCGTTAAAATTGGTTCGTTTGTTGGTCGACATTGAAAAAAAGTTTAACAATTGAGCACCCCAAGATAATTTAATAGATGATATAGAAATTTTAAAGAACTTTGGTAACTTTTATATAGGTGTATAAAAGATGATCGGTCGTTAATCAAAATTAGTAATGTTGTATGTATTCCAGTCATTAATACAAGTCACACATTAATCATTTACGTAGTTATCTAATGCAAGATAACTAATTTTATAAAGTAAATGAAGATTTACGCTTTAACTGAAGCTATTCCTTATGTTGTTTTTACTTTAAATGTTCACGATATAAGAAACACGAAACAAACATCAATTTGTGTGAGATTTTACCAATAAGTAATGGTCATTGTCCTCCAAATTGTTTTAATACACATATTTAATTATTTCTATAGCTGTTTTTACTGATTCTTGACTATATTTCTACATTCTCTATTTTTATTGCCACCTCTGCAATTAATTCTATTTCGACTACGAATTTTATTACACAATAGCGTTAATTTAAAAGAAATTTAATATGAAAGAACTTAGTAGGTTCACGAGGTACATAATTTATAAACAGGATTAAGAAACAAACTATTTTTTAGTTAATTAAAATTGCTATTTGTAAGCCATATGGTAAGTAATGTATTTATGATATGTTATGGACGTATCTCCATAAATGATTAAATATGCCTAATGTAGAAGCTAATTAGTGATAATTTTCATTTAAGTAGTTGTTTGAAATTTATTTCTTTTGCTTAACTAGTAAGGAGAATTCAGGGTGCTATAGAAATTAATAAGGAAATGGAACCTTTTGAGACTTTAATGGAATAGTTAGAGACATGTTATAAGCGGAAACAGGATTAAAGAGGGACAGAGGAAGGCCCAGGCTTAAATCTATTGATTGTATCGACATGTTTTTGAAGTATAATTTAATTTCTAAATTAAAATTTATGGTTTAATTATAAATAATTAAAGTTAGCTTTAGAAGGTTATAATTCGTGTTCAAGTCGATAGATCCGAATCAATCAATTACTATTGTAAATACGAAGCGATGAAATATAATTGCAACTTATACAATTAATTTGATTACTAAATTAATCGATCACGCAAGAGATTGCATGATTGATGATAACGCATTAAGGGTAAAGACGGCCAAAATATCAAACTAATCTTCTCTCCGAGTTTATTGTTAATTTACTTCTGTTTCTAATTTGGGATGGTGACCTTCGTCGAGTAATTAAGGGACTTTAATAATAATAACTCAAATACAGATGTAGTAAAAATTATAAGAGAAAAAATTGTTACTTGGAAAGTAATTTTTACTAATTTAAATAGTAGCCTTTGAATAATATTTCAGTTTGAACGGAAAGTTGTTATTTATTATCTGAGAAAATTTTTCATCAGGTACATTGTAACTTCACAAAGTAGAAACGATTGGCATGACTTTTCGACTTGGTTGACCCTGTTGGTATGCGATGAAGTCTAGAAAAAAATATCACGAAATCTAGAGTCCTTTTATGGACAAGAAATCGAATACTTGAAAGCCACATGGCGCCTTTGCAGACGTATGCACACAAACGTATGGGCATATTGCACTTACTTAAATATACCACACAAATATATATTCAATAACATCGGAGATGACATACACCATGTTTCATAAGAGCGATATGCACGAAGATACTGTAAAATTATTGAGAGATATTAACTTTCACCCCATTAAAATATGAAGGCAACATACGATACAATAGCGCGGGCTTGAGACAGAAAGTGTATCTGGATGTCCTCTCTCACTCTAGCGCGACCACATGGGTTAAGTAGAATCATACAAAAACATCACAATTACGAGGGTAAATCAAGTATAAACGGTAATTTTACTATTTAGCTTAGGACGTAATTCCGATCTAGAGGATTCAATTCTCGAGTGTTGTTTGGTTTATGAGGAGGGGGAAACCGGCTTAGGTAGCTATTGCGCTCGATTCTATTCGCAGTACAGCCATGATTAAGCGTAAGGTACCTTCGTCTGTTGCACAATCACAATGCGCATCATCATAAGTTTTTAACCAATGAAGGCGTTAAACTATCGGAAATTTTCACTCGTTTGAAGACACAGTTTGGGGATGCTCCACTGCTACACTGTCTCAGAATCGAGTGTATACGTCATACGTGGGTCAGAGATTTCAGGAATGGACGAGAACGTGTCGAAAATAAAAGCCATGATCGACGCCCAAGAACAAGTCTCACAAATGACAACGACAACATCCGGGCTGTTCGAGAGCTTCTTGAAAGTGATCACCATCAACTGGTTAATTATTGAACAAATCTCTATAGAAGTGAGTATGTGGGTATCAGCTATGGGAGTAAGGGAATGTTCAATCCATCATCACTAATAAACTTGACGTTAGAAAAATTACTGCTCGGTGGGTTTCAACGTTGTTAACCGAAAATAATAAACAGGTCGGGTCGGAGATTAGTTAAAGACTTCTGAATCGAGGGGAGGTTTTTAGAGGAGTATCGTTACTTATGATGAGACGTGGCTGCCCTGTCAAAGCCAAAATCTCTCTCTCAGCTGGAAAAGTGCTTGCGACTGTTTTCTTTGACTCAAAGGTTTGTTTGAGTTTTACTAATTGATTTTCTTCACGATCAACGAACAATGAACAGTAAGTGGCTAACTATTCTGACGAGGTATGTCCATTCGAGACGTCATCCTCTTTCATGACAACGCCAGGCAACACACTACAGTTTTGACAAGGAATACATTGGAAGCAATGGGCTGGGAAATCCTCGAGCCTCTAGAATCCTCCTTATAGCCCTGATTTGTCACCCTGTGATTATTTTTTGTTCGCGACCTTGAAAAAATCACTTGAAGGCAAAAGATTTGAAAGCAATGAAGAAGTAGATGAGTATGTGATTATGTGCGCAATTGGCCGACAACTCGCCCTCAAACTTTTTATGAAGAAGGAATATTCAAGCTTTCATGTCGGTGGCAAAGGTGTGTAGAGCACGGAGGTGACTATATTGAAAAATGTTAAATGTTTAGTTTGTATGTACCATCAATCAATAATTTTATTTTACAAAATTACCGTTTATATTTGATTTACCCTCGTACATATAAGCATACCTGTACCCTTTAGGTAAGCAAGCAGTTGTTGGAAAGTTCACTTTTGTTTCATCAAAGCGTGATATTTATATATATATTGAGGTACAAACATTTACGAAATTCCAAAGCGCTGTTTATTTATAGTTCTGCATTCAAATCAATTTATTATCCTAAAATTGCTGCGTTACTGGAATTCCTAACCAACTTCTACTTTAAAAATAAGTAAATTAGTTTCCTATGTCTACATTCTCTCTTTTAGAGTTCATAGAAATTTTTACTACCCACCCAATTTTATTCCTTTTAAAACTTCTTTGCGACTGTAACATGTGCTACCTAATAGATATGCAAATTGATAACAAACATTAGTGTCTGGATATTGTAGATCGTAATGCTCTCAAGATTTTAAACATCATTCCATGTGAACTAATCAGGGAGCCCATATCAATGCTTTAATAAACTAAACGAAGCCATTTAGACACTGCTAGAGTGACAGGTTAAACACATCACATTGGAGATATGAAACGGGACCAATTTTAATTAGTTTTTTACCGGTACAGTAGCTAAAAATATACAAAAAATTGATCCATAATTGATACATGCGAACCAACACAGAGTGAATAAAAAATGTCGATTATAAATGAATAATATATTGGTAAAGGTCATTGTGAGTTCAACTTTTTTATTGATCAATGTTTCAAAATTCTCTTTTGAGATGAAAACAGCCGGTAAAAACCTCATCATTTTACGTGAGTTTTAGAGGAAGGGTTAAGGAAGGATCTCCTGTGCGACATACTGTGCATTAAGGCTTGTAATTCAATATAAGCGGTGAAATGACACCTCACTTTTCATGCCAGTTTTGATTGCATGTTAGTTGGTGTTTACAAAATAAGTGACGATAGATCTTGTAATGACAAGAATATGTAATAACAATCATAATATTATCAGGTTGAAGTCAGTTTCTTGTTGACAGCTAGCATTACTATTATTGCCAGCAACAAAGATATTTTAGGCACAATTCTTTCTATTATTTTAGTCGATCTCAATAAAGATAACGTAGTTTTTAGCTAGTTTTGTTTATCTAATCGTTTGTCAAGGTGAACCCCGAAATGTCCAAATTTCAAAATTTAGAACATTTGGCTTTTGAAAAGAGATTTTAGCGGTTGTTTAAATTTGATGTTCTGAGAATGTAAATAACGTTAAAATTATTATAAATCCGGAAATCCAAACAGTACCACTTGTAGTCGACATTCCCAGAATGAGATCATTAGAGAAACCCAGATGAAATTGGTTAGTGGAAAGTAAAATACAGAAGCAATTAGGGTGACAACACAAGCCGTCGTTATGGGGGTTGAACGACTTGGCTAGTACGACGAACTGAGTTCAACTCAAATTTTTTAATATATTAGCTAACCGAGCGTCGTGGTCTAGTGGTTTAGATCATTGCTCTGGTCGAAGTTTTCTATGATTTCCTTAAATCATTTAGGCAAATGCTTGGGGCAGTAATATCATTCCACAGACAAACTTTCACTTCTTTTCTGTGTTCATTTCATCCGTCTAATCTTTCTCTCCCTAATCACACCACCCACCAATTCCCTCGATTCCTGAAAGGAGGATGAAGAGGGCCTTACGCCATACCCTCCGGCTTTGTACTACAGTGTAGGTCGGAGGGACTGTCCGCACACTAACTGAGAATGAAACACCCTATTTTTTTAAAATATATCAGTTATTTTTCTTTTGGTGTATATAATATGCTATTATCCATCTTCAAATTGTTTTGATGTTTAGTGTTTATGTTAATTTGGGGCGTGGTTTTCTTGTGCTTGTTGTAATCTATTTTCTTTATTTTTGGTCTGGTGTTTTAGTCTGCTCCGAAATATTCTGTCTTATATTTTTTTTTTTGTGTCGGACTATTATCTCATTCTTTTCTTTTTTTACAGCCAACCGACAAGATAAAAGTTAGGTCGACAAGGAATATGTTAGACGGAAGGTTATACGAAATGTCGAATCTGTAGTCCAAATTATTCTATACACATGCATGGAACAAATTGTTGTTGAAGAAAGCTCGATATGGAGATTCATTCTAGTCGCGTATCGTGATGATCTTGTCGGCGTAAGAGAAACTTGTTGTTTTCTTGTGAAGTTTTTTCAATTTTGGGTTGGTTCTCACAGTTTGAAGGTGGATATACAGTAGTAGCATACAAATTTAAATTTTCATTAATCTCATCAAAAATTACCTACTTGCAGGGCCGTAACCACCGAGGACTCCAGGAGGCTGAGCCACCCCTAGAAGGATCGCAGCCCTCTCAGTCAACAGCCCATTTATAGGAAATTTGATAAATTTCCACATCGAATTTATATTAAAAAAAAGCAGGTCGATCTGTCGCCGCATCCCCCCTCCCTTTTGTCTATGAGAAGCGATCTGTTTACGCCGGTTTTGTTGCATATTACGCGTTTGCAGCGGTCTCCAATTCACTGTAATAACACTTGCCATTGCGCCAATACCCCAATTTTCATTAGCTTTCGGCTCGAACGGGACGGAATAGGAACGATCGTCACTATGACGAGATTATTAGCTGAGACAACGGACGTGATTATTACTTCGACAAGGAAGGAGTCATTTACTAATAAGACAATCACAAATAGGTAGGATTATGAATACATTTACATTTATCTGTAGATACTGTGGCATGACGACATGTTCTCTGAAATTTGTAACCAACGAACTGCATTTGAGGACACCTACAAGCTTTTTGCGACTTGCCGTACCTTTGGATGTAGTACAGCTGTTTGCGAGTTAGCATTTTCGGTACTTATACGGATCAACCATCAACAGACCCCAAAGAATGTCTATGAAGCATCAACGACAAGCTAATTTAATTCATTTTGGCGTTTGAAAAACTTTATACGAAGATTATTGATTTGTTCGAGTTAATGCGACTGTAAATTGCGAAAATTACAACTGTTTTGAGACTTTCCAATTATTTTAATTACGCCCACCCAAAAAGTCCCTCACGCCCCCCCCTCATATCATGGACTGGCTACGGCTGCGAAAATTACAACTGTTTTGAGACTTTCCAATTATTTTAATTACGCCCACCCAAAAAGTCCCTCACGCCCCCCCTCATATCATGGACTGGCTACGGCTGCGAAAATTACAACTGTTTTGAGACTTTGCAATTATTTTAATTACACCCACCCAAAAAGTCCCTCAGCTCCCCTCTGATATCATGGACTGACTACAGCCCTGCCTACTTGATAGCAACACTACGATCGACTGTAAATAAAGAGAAATTCATAAAGAAAATGAAACTACCAAATGTGAATCGCACTTTTGGCACATACCACAATAAGTAATTTTGCAATATCATCGACCAACCTAGTATAGTATCTATGTTAGCAGTTAGTACATATTGTCATTTGTAAATACTTATTGCTAACGGTAGTATATTTCATAAAAGGCATCTACTTGCCGTACTGAATCTACGTCCCAGCTTATATAAGTGGTAGGCACGCAATCCAATTAAATAAAGAACGTTAACTTCTTGGTTAGGAATTTATCGAAACCAGCGGGCATGAATCGTTATTTAGAAACTTAATAGCCATCGTCAGCACACCATAATCAGAGCTAGTTCGGATGAAACACCGATAATGATAAGCCAAAGATGTTCTATGCAAATAAGGTAATTAATATCAAGTACAATGACACGCAGGTATAGCAAGCAGAACAGTTCAGTTTCTGTGAATAAGATTGTCGAAATAGAACATCGCGAACTGTGACGCAGAACTGGACAGCGCAGAATTGCGCCTGATACAGACTGCGCCGCACTTGTGTATTAGCAACACCTCCTTTAATCAAGCCTCACAACAAATTATCAGAATAGTTATGACGTCACTACATTCAGGCCGATTGTTTTACATTAGATAGAGTGCGAGACGGCGCCGGCGGGGATACGGTATCGAAAACGTTTAATTGTGTCAGAGCTACTTAAACCTTGCATGATAAAGGAGATGTTGGTATTAGGCACAGAAACTGCCTAATACTACACATTTTTGAATCATATTATGTAGAGAAGAAAAATACAAAAACACACATAAGTTACAAAAATATATTTATTGTACCACAGTGTAAATTTCGCCACACAGTAGCTTCTTCAGGTGGAAGAAGATAACATAATACACTTAAACCAAATTACAATTCACTTAAATACTAAATTACAAGAGACGGGAGAGAAACTAGACTATCTACTAAATTTTTAACAGAGGAGAACTGTTTATGTCCAGTTCATCGTTAATGTTTAAACCTGTCCTATTTCATTTGCTTATTTCAAAGTAAATTTAGTTTTAATCCTTTATTTTTCTGTTTGTAGAATTTTGTGATTATCATCAAAAATGCTATTGTTTTCAATTAAATCTGAAGTATACATAGAATTCGAGTTTTTATTTTTATTTTAGAAACTTTTTTATAATATCAATAGATTTTGCGGTTGGTTCCTTGTGAAACATTGTAATAATATATTTAAAAAAACACTGATTAAAATTCACAATTATTGATTAGAAAACTCTAACACATGCGTTTCGACCTTCCGGTCATTATCAAAGAGACAATCAGAGTGTACTACTATTAAAGAAAGCTGCGAAAGTATTTATTTGCAGGTATTAATGGCTGGAAATTCCGATATTACCTGCAATCGCACAGAATATAGGGCTATTGTACCCTTCAATTTTAGCACACTCTGATTGTCTCTTTGATAATGACCGAAAGATCGAAACACATGTGTTAGATTTTTTTAATAAATAATTGTGAATTTTAATAAGTGTTTTCTTTAAATTTGTTTATGTTCTTTGATGCGATCTTTTGAGCATCTCCTTGTTTAGCGTATGTACGATCTACTACAACTACCACAATTAAGTTTATATACTCCCGACTTCATCATCTACTTATCATTTTTTGTAGAATCGTTGTTGTTTTTGATGTATCTTCCAAGTTTGTTATTTATTTAAAAAGAAATCATTGCTTTTTTGCCAGCATTTGTTTTTAATAAATAAGTTTTGTCAATTTCATTCTTTGAAACGTGTGTTTCATTGCGGAATATACGTACTACACTATAGCACATTGTAACATTTGTTTGTATATATCAAGGTGGGTGAAATTGTGCCATTGTGTGCCTCATGATAGATCGCATACTATCATACATGTACTGTGTACACATTCAAATGGCAATTAATAATACCTCTACGCACAATGATAATAATGCTTATTTGACATTGAAGGAGCAACTACAATAACGCAATAATAATAAATGGTCAAAGGAAATTGTGCATCCAAAAATGGATGTTAAGTTTCCGTTATAAGGTCACCCATTATAGGTAGATACCATTGAAAATAGATTTTCTTTTTAATATATAATGGACAGCAAATATAATAAGAATACCTGATTGGTTAACCAAATTGATTTAAATACGGTATTATAGCCAGTATGTCGCAATCTATTATTATTTACTGCTAGATGTGGTATTTTATGTTAGACAAAGCCCTACGAAGATATCTACTTGACAAACCTACCTATGGTGTTCTGATGAGGTCAAATAAGATCGAAATTGCGATCTACGTTTGGCAATTTCGATAAATTTCTGACAAAGAACTAAACGTTAAAGAAAAACTGAAAAAGATAATATGTTCCTGTACATTGTAAATGATTAAGTGCTTTATTTCCTCACAAAAAAATGTTTTTTCTTATTGTTTGCTACTTAAGATTAGGTATATATTTTAGTCGTTTGTATGCTCTAAACCTGCTTTTATACAAGGGTGGCTTGATAAGTAACTGTAATGGCAACACTGTTTCCGTAAGTGCCATCTATCGGTATATTTGAGCAAGCTGCGACGTTTAGTTTATGTTTGGCATCCATTGGAAGCAGCTAACCTCGTTAATTTCCACAACAGTGGAAAAAAGTGACCTTCGTGTGCTGATTAAGAATTACTTTTTGCGCAAAAATCCGTTTAAGAAACCAAGGAGAGGCTTGATAAATACCATGGGGACTCTGTACTGCTCAACCATCGATTTCAATGGTTGAAAGGTGGTTTACTGAGTTTCGTTGTGACCGCACCAGTGCACAGTACAAGTGACGCCGAACGTTCAGGTCGGAGAGAGTCCAAAACAAGTCGTTACGCCAGAAATCGTTGACAACATCCATGGAACGATATTAGATTATCGAAATTGAAATTGCATGAGTTGGCTGAAGCTGTAGACTTGTAGGCATCTCAAATGAATGAGTGCATCACATTTTGTACGAATATTTGGACATAAAAAAGCCGCGATTACTCACGATCAACCAGATAAACCATAAACACCACTGTGTGACAAGTTCAAAGGAGTGTTTGGAGATGTACAGTCGCAATCCAAACGAATTTTGCACCGTTTCGTTACCGTAGATGAAACATGGATCCATCACGCCACACCAGAGACCAGAGACCAAGCAACTATCGAAACAGTGAGTTTCTACGGGTGAACGTACACCGAAGAAGGCTGAGATGGATCTATTGGTCAATAAAGTAATGGCCACAGTTGATTACCTTGAAAAAGGTAAAACGATCAACGATCAACGGCTAATTTTATTCAGAGCTGCAGCTGCTGGACAGATTTGACACTATTTTGAAGCAGAAACGACCGCATTTAGCTAAGAAGAAAGTATTGTTCCATTAGGACAATGCATGCATGCATTCTCGTACGTGTGTAGTCACCATGGCAAAATTACATCAATTGGGCTACGAACTGCTTTACCATCCACCTTATTCTCCGGATTTAGCCGCCTCCGACTATTTTCTGTTTCCAAACCGGAAGAAATGGCTGGGCGGTAAAAGATTTGGGTCGAATAAAAAGGACTTCGTGGAAACAAACGCTTATTTTAAGGGCTTTGAGAAATGTTATTATTTAGAAGGAATAAAAAAAATTAGAAACACAATGGACTAAATGTATCGAGCTAAAAGGAGATTATATTGAAAAATAAAATGAAAAACTTATTTTTCCTTTAAAAGTCAGGGACTTATCAAACCACCCTCGTATATTGCTTCTTATACAATTATAATCAAGTAACTAACTCGTTGAAGAAAATTCTATTACATGGCGATAAAAGTAAAATTAATTGTAATATGATTTAAAACAAACTGTGTCAGCAACGTTTACGATATTTAACGCTGGGTACCAAAATTTCGATTTTGCAACGACATTATACAATATCGTCATGGATAATTAAAAATTTCCACAATTTTATTGTTTTGAATGTTTTCCTTTTAATTAAATTAACGGCAGTGACATGTTAAGGAGGAAATTGATAATAATTGAATTATATTACTTGTTTTGCAAACGTTAATTGATTAAATAACTTATTAAACTTTCTATTCTGTCTAAACATTAATCGAGAAGATAAAAAAAAACAGTAAAGTAAAAATGTATAGTTAATTGCATCGGAAATAAATTTACATAATCGTATCCAACCGCAAATAATACAGTAAAAGTTTTAAAAGTTAATTTATAAAATTTATACGTCTATTTTGATTTATTAAAACTGATGGTGTAGTAATTTCAAGGAAAAGGGAGAATCTTTACAAATATCTATACAATTTGTATAAATTCATTCATTAAAATTTTTGTTAATATTTATATACATATAACATAATATGTTTCAGGTAATTAAATACATACAATAGTTAATACATTTGCATAAATATGTAGGTGATTAATTGTCTGTATTATTCATTATCTAGCATTATCACATTCTCGAAATTTGAGACTATTGTTTGACTTTGTAATGTGAGTAATAATTCTACATAAAACAACGTAGCAGTGAAAAATGAGTAATAACAATAGTTCCATTTGTTAAACATTTAGAACAAATATTTTGTGTTATTTAATAACCCAATAAAACACGAATTTACATACAGGGTTGTTTAAACTGAGCGATATATTAGACGTTTAGGGTAACTAAGCATGTTACAGATTTGAAAATTTGGAAGTAGGGGTTATCAAGGATGATCTAATTAACTAAAATAATTTCAATTGTCGGGCACTTCCAGCTATACAGGAAGTTGATATCAACTTTCTTATTTCAAATGGAATGGTATATTTTTACGATTTTACGATGAATTCGTCCGAAACATAAAATTTCAAGGTGACTTTGATAACCAACTGGTATGCCCACGATGAATAGTTTCTGAGATAATTTAATTTATTGGAAAAAAGATTGCACCGCAACCCAAACTATAAAAAATCATAACTTCCATAAAAAACGAAATGACCTAGAATGTTGAAATTTTTACTAGTTATAGCCAAGTCAAGTCATAAGGCTAACGTTAACGTCATGCCAAAACTAAGCTTTATAATTTGTACAGGGCGTTCAGAAAAAAATTCAAAGTTTAAAAACTTCAAACACGAATAACTTCATTTTTTCAAATGGCACCTAGCATATTTTATTTTGTCATTAGATTCCATTTTTATCCTCTTTCGATACATTGGATGTTTTCCATTCTTTATTTAAAAAAAAAATTCAAATAAAACAGTAGGAAATATCCAGATGGATAAAAATAATAAAAATTTCAACATTCTAAGTCATTTCATTTTTTATGGATGTTATGATTATGGGTTTTTACTTTTGTGTTGCGATGCAATCATTTTTCCAATAAATTAAATTATCTCAGAAACTATTAATCGTAGGCATATAGGCATACAAGTTGGTTATCAAAGTCACCTTAAAATTTTATGTTTTATACGAATTCATAGTAAAATCGTAAAAAAATATACCATTCCATTTAAAATAAAAAAGTTGATAAGTGTCCTACAGTTGAAATTATTTTAGTTAAATAGATTATCCTTGATAACCTCTAGTTCCAAATGTTCATGTCTGTAACATGCTTAGTTTCCCTAAAACGTCTAATGTACCAATCAGTTTGAATGGCCCCGTATTTACTAAAGGTCTTATTTTTGGATAGATCACCATTTTACCGTGTTTAGATTATAGTTAGTGTGATTTTGTTCATAAACTTATTATTGTTGATATTGTTAAAAATAAACATGCTGATAATTGCAAAATAAAGGTAAAATACTAGATCTGCTAGACATACAAGAACAATAACAATAAAATATTATTGAACGACCAAATTAACTTTGGGGTTTCCCCTTTATTAAAAGCACTTCAAGTAACAACACAAGAATAACTACTATTACCTATTACCATGTTGGTCATCTGTATATCTATTTAAAAGAACTTTGTCTTCATTATGATAATGGCTTCATAGCCAAAACATGTCAGTCTTTTATCAAATAAAAAAGTGAAACAGTACTGTGTTTTTTTTTACTTACTCTTTATATTACAAAATTTTTCAAAATACAATCATGGTTTTCATTATATTAGGTATAATATTTATCTGGTGGGAATACATTATACTTCTAATGAAATAAAGAATAAAATACAATAATGATAAATGTGGTTTAGCCAATTTAACGGCTGACATCAATTCTCATTATCAGTTTTGTTACAAACATTTACTAAGAATTCCAATGTTACTGAAAATACTTGTGTTTTATCTGTTTTCTAGAGTCGTGACTAGTAAAGAGACAAAATTGCACGAACTTATTAATTGCTTCGAAAAATCAGGGTCACAAGTTTGAGTGTAATTGTATTCTAAAAACTAATACTCATAAAAATTGTTCAAAAATATATACACGTATTAGGATTGCTTCTAAACATTTATTAATTATTTTATTATCTATTCAGGATTGGGGAAATCCCCTTGAAACATGGCACTTTCGTTTTGTTAATATAATTGATGCTCTTCGTGGTTCAAACACTGTGAAACATTTTAAATAATTTGGTATTATGAATACAAAAATACACTGCGATTGTTTCATAAAATTTTATTTCAGATTTCTGATAATCGTTTCGGCTGTTATGCCACTTTCAAAGATATATAATTTTTGTACTAAACTTAAAAACTTTTTGTGTTTCATTCCCATCAGCTACTTATGCTGGTGGACGGGCAGTCCCTCCGACCTACACTGTAGTGCAAAGCCGGAGGGTAGGGCGGAAGACATTGTTCAGCTTCCTTTCAGGAATCGTGGAAATCGGGGGGAGGTGTAGTTAGAGAGAGGAAAATGAGACGGACGAAATGAAGACAGAAGAGAAGTGAAAAATTGTCTGTAGAATATTACTGTCCCAGCATTTGCCTAGGTGATCTAAGGAAACCACAAAAATGCTAAGCAATGGTCTAGAGCACTAGACCACGCCGCGAAGCCAGCTGGTATATACAGTAATTTTCTTAGGACTGCAAGTTGGGGTAATGTACTAATAGAAGGGTGAATTCAATAATATTATTGCGTAACATACCCAAAAATAAAAAATTTAACTTATACGAAACATTAGAAATAAAGGAATGTCAAAAAAACAAATAAACAAATAGAGCTCAATATTAACAACACCCCCTTCCTACTAGTACACAACCCAACTTATAGGACTAAGAATATTACTACACATACCAGTTAGTATCGTTATTATGTTTAGTACAAAAATTATGTATCTATTTGTAAGATAATCCCAGTGTATTTTTGTATTTCTAATACCAAATTAATTTCATTTTCAAAAAAGAAGGAATTAAAATCCTTATTCGTCTAAATATTAACATCAAAGATCTCAAGTTTTGAACGCGTCCTACCAAGTAGGCACAACGAACAGAAAGCCGTATCCCACGACCGGTCTCGACCTATCGGGTCTCATCAGGTGGGCGTTGGCAGAAATGCCTTTACAGGCTATATTATAAATATAAATATAAATATGGAATCAACAGAAACAACTACTCCGAGGGACATTGTGAAAACTTTATTTATCATTCAGAATCGCTACAATTAAATTTTGATTACGAACAAGACATCAGGAAAGCATGTAAAATACGTAGTTTTAATGAAATATTTGGAATTAAAATCTTACTTAATTATTTTTCTACAGAGAATGTAGACCTTGCATGTAATAGTTCCCTGCTTTGTGGCTTTTAGTTGATGCTATTTTAAACTTGTTTGTACAAACACACAATAAACTGTAGCCATTATTTCGACGAAACTTTGCATAATTTATGAACCAGGCATTTGAACAACGAGAATGATCAGTCACTTTTTTTGGTTTCGGTTGCTAAGCGACCATCAGGTAATAAGTTATCTATCTAGTGGTCAATTTATTCGTCTAGAGAAAAAACTAGTCTGTAGAATCCATTCCATCGTCTTTTGCGGTTCACGAAACGATCAAATAAATGGACTTCTCTCAACTAGAACAATAGGTCGTTTTCATATAAATATGTACATTTGCATGTGGTGGTGGTTCCGGAAAACAAATACCCATCTAATTGTAAGTAATGGGCCAAATAATATTCAATTTCCGGTTTGAATAGTCTTCAACAATAACAATATAATAAATGACGCTATAATAAGTTACGTTACAGTTGATAAATAATGAAAATGGAGAAACTTTAATAGTCATTACCGATCTTATAGTAGATTAGTTAGTTAAGAACAAAAAAGGCATGAAATATTTATCCGCCATTGTTTATTTCAAATTAAACAGTATATGGTTTTTTTAAAATGAGCCTAAATTCAATGATTTAATTAAATTTTTTGTCTATGTTGCGTTAGGATAGCCGTAGGCATCTAAAGTATTAGATAGGGACCCTAATACTAAAATTTGTACATATGTATATAGTTAAATATGAGACAACACCTCATCCACCCCAAACTTGTGGAAGTCACAGATATATACAGTCAATAAGTGATGTCAATATAAAAAGGGAGGCTAAAGAAGATCTTACGCCTTACTTTCCGGCTTTGCACTACAGTGTAAGTCGAAGGAACTGTCCACCTACCCACCCAAAATTTTTAAAAGTATATCGTCGAGGGTTCTAGTTTAGGCACCTAAGTGCGAAGTATTTACGATTAGAATCTATAAGTCATATCTGTGTATCCAACGTGAACAAATAAATTTTGTTAAGAAAGGGAAAACGTTTTTGAAAACCTAAAAGTTAATTATGCCTTTACTACCAATCGAACTGGAGTAATTATCTTTGTTCTTCCCTTAAAATAAATTTTACTAATCAGGGCGTTGCACATTTGATACCTTGCGCGGCTATACATTTCAAGAATATATTTTTGGCTCAACTTGGCTTCTTAGACATTAATCATGTCTGGGGAACTAACGATTTAATTAAAGTTTCTGTCTTCTTAATTACTTTCATCAAGACAGACAGACTGACAAATAGACTAGTAAAAACTAGATTCAGAGGCATAGACAATTTTAAAGATCTTATCAGAACGCCATAGGCAGCCCGACAGAACACCAAAAAAAAAAAACAAAAAACCTTTTTGTGTTTCATTCCTACCAGCTACTCTTGTTGGTGAGCGGGCAGTCCCTCCGACCTACACTGTAGTGCAAAGCCGGAGGGTAGGGCGTAAGGCCCTCTTCAGTCTCCTTACAAGAATCGTTGGAATGAGTGGGTGGTGTGGTTAGGAAGAGTAAAATGAGACGGACGAAAGATTATCTGTGGAAAATTACAGCCCCAGCATTTGCCTAAATGATTCAAGGAAACCACTGAAAACTTGGACCAGAGCTGTCGGACCCGGGTTCGAACCGGTGACTTCCCAAATGCTAAGCAATGATCTAGAGCACTAGACCACGCAACTCGGTAGATATTTACTGCTAACTACAATGTTTGATAATATTTGGTTTATATGCCTATCACGTATGCAGTATGCATCGCTGCATCATATAGTCAGTCTAGAAAGTAGAAACCTCTGCAAAGTCTTATCAAATATTATGAGATACTACCTACTCGATATTAACCATTTTGCTTGGTTTTGGTCAATAATTGGTCGAAACTATCAATGGTACTGTTTAGTCTCCAAATTATCGTTTGAGTAGGACATAAATTTGTCACCATATTGTTAGTTGTTGCATGCGAATTCTAATGCTGTCGAGATGATCTGTTTTGTGTCTTCAGGAGATAAGTGCGTGAGAACGGTAAGGGCTCTTAAGGGCATAGGAACGAACGTTAAAAAGAAACAGATAAAATAGAACCACCGAACGAACAGCAGTCTCGATAGCAAACCATTATAATCGTAGTATTAATATTTCATTTATTTTAATTTTTATAAATAAATCTAAGTTTTGCTCCTATAAAATCAAATTGGTGATGGTGAAAGTGGAGATTTTTAGTTAATGTAAATAAATGTAGTTATACAAAACAAATATCGTTTTTCTCAAATTCTGAGGTGGTCCTTCGAAGCAGATTTAATACGAACACGTTATCATTAAACTCCAGGTACACTGATGATAAAATCCTCTTTGAAAAATCAATATTTCATTTACATTCCTTCCTGGTTTGTACTAATAACGTTTCGATGATATCTGTTGCAGGTAGACAGACGGTACACTATTAAAATCTGTTTGGTAACCAGCAATGGTAAACCCAGGTAAAAAAAATAGTTGTTCATGCGATACAATGAATTATAAAGCCCCCTGGTAAAGGCGGGCTTCAAAATGAGTTATATTTACGTTTATTTTGTTATCAGACCTCAAAAGTTTAGTTGAAATAGTTAAACAGTGTGTAACATACCAACGACGTCTTCATCTTTCTTATCAAGGTAATAAAACCAAAAAGAAAACAAAGATATGCAAACATAATAAAAGGACAAAAAATTCGTTACGTTGAACAGGGTGAATACAGAATTATAGTTCTAATAGCAGACATAAACGGTTTAAAAATGTAGAAATCGTTGTAACTACCTAGTAAGTAATTTTGATTGTTAATCTTATTTTATGTTTCTAAATTAATTTTCCGTTCATTTTTCTAATGTGTATCGCTGAAAATTACCTAAGAGACCAATATTTAGAATACTTATTATAAAATTGTTATACTCACTCAGTTTAGTTAAAACAATTTTTAAAATTAACGAGCAACACTTAACAATAGTAATAACACAAAAATAATCTCCCACTTGCTATTGTTACGTGGTTTAAAAATAAATGACAAAAAGTGTAGCCTGTCCGCACGGATTGAGAATGCTTAGAAAGCATGATAAACATTATCATGCAATATTTTAATTAAATATACTTCTTCTCTTTATAATTTTGTTGGTGCAAAATAATAATACATTATATCACCACATTTACTATAAACATTTGATGTTACTTTATTTATTTATTATTGCAAAACATCTACTTGAGATGAAAAATTGTAATCTTCTAATTGGGTGAATTGTTATTAAACTTACACTTTATGATACATAGACTTCTAAGAATTCCAATGGACCAAACTAATTACAATAAGGAACTAAATATTATTAAATACATAACCAAAAGAAATAACTACAATTTAAACATTATTAACGAATTACTAAATAAAATTTCATTTAAAATAGCTTTAAATACTGTTTTCCCAACAAATAAAGATAATAAAAATAAATTTAAAACAATAACGTATTTTGGACAACCTTCATTAAAAATCAAGAGATTTTTGAATAAAAATAATATAAGTATAGCATTCACTTAGCAAAAATATCAAAAATAACAAAGATAAATTAAAAATAAATTTTATATAGGACAGACAGGGAGAGCATTTGGCAAACGCATTAAAAATCTAAAAAATGATTCGAATCATGCAACTCAATTAATAGAAGAAAAACATGTTTTAAATACAGATTTTTAAAGTATACACACATAAAGTAAAAGTCTTAAATTAAATCAATAAACACAAAAATAAAAACATACTACTTAATGAATAAGTAGGTCTTAACAACTCCCCTCTACTGAATTTACCCCTAAAAAATCCATGTAAATTAACCTATAAATATAGATAGAGAAGAATCAATAGCTTAAGTGTATTAAAAACTTCTGAAGAAGCTACAAAGTAGCGAAACATATGTCAAGTAACTAATAAAATCAGTGGAAATTACAACAGTGTTTTATTTATATGTTATTTAAGTTATTCATATTCAAAAGACCAAAAAGAATCTGAAATTATTTCACTTAAAATGGAACACCGTTCACAAATCCCACTTGGCAATAATCTGATTTGTACTTATGCTAGTTGTTATAACTTAAATAGATTTGGCAAAGTCAAAGAAAAGTTGTATTTACCTACGTGCACGCCTACTAGATCGCCAAATAAACATGCATCGAATGTAAAATGCCATTTTTTAAAGCAAGAAACCAATATATTTGTACACAACTGACGACAGTGAATAATAAACAATGGTTTCCATCGATAATGAAAGGATTAAATAATTCATTAGGTAGGCTTTCCATTTCATAGAAAAACAGTTTAGAAACATCAAAATTCAAACATTTGCTTTCTTAAACAACACTGATACAATTTACCGAAATCTATCAGGTAATCTAATCACAAGAACTCGCGCCAATTTTACTTTTGAAAATTTTTAGTAAATTGTTGTGTAAATTATTTGGATTCAAACAATTATCTTCAAAAAAGTTTTAAAAGTTTAAGTTTTTTCGTGTTTCAATCCCACCAGCTACGTGTGCTGGTGGGCGGGGAATCCCCACGACCTACACTATAGTGCAAAGCCGGAGGATAGGGCGTAAGGCTAAGAGAAGTGAAAGATTATTTGGGGATATCTTCAAAGAAATAGATATACCTAATAAATATATGATTTATGCTTCAGAAAGTTGGGGGGAAAAAATGGAAGCTGCAACAGACTGTTTCAACGTCTAACGCAGATTTGTTACTTCTTCTTGCAGCAACTACAGCGCTTTCTGATTGGTCAACTAACTCCTTTAACATGTAACTGCTAATAACTGGATACCATGTAGTGAAAAGAATAATTTGTCTTTGAATTGGTATTTATTACATTTTTAAGGACACACAGTACCTACAATAGTTCCATTAATAACCGTACCTACAATAGTTCCATTAATAAAGGTACCAACTACATAACTGATTGTCGGTATGTAGATACAGTTTGTATTTATTTATTGAATGTCATATGACCTATACGTATAACTGTTTGAATACCATATTCGTAAATATAACGAGTACCATAAAAATAAAAAATATACGTAGATAACGAAGAATTAGGTGGGTAAAAATACCTAAAACTGTCCCCTATATTTACAACCTTAACTTCATTAAATAAGAACGGTAATTTGAAGATTTAGCGACAAGTGATTCAGAAGAATTTAATTAAGTAGCTATCCAACTCTGCGTTTGTTTTGTGCACTCGTAGGTACATATGTTTCTTTAATTTATTATTTGTACCGACGTAATTTTACCAGTTTTATTATTGTTTTGGTGAGCGAAATTTGTACGTAAAGGGACGAACTTACCACCAAGATCAACGAGGCAGGGCATTTCGTGTAACGCCTACGACATACTTTGCAACAACTTTTAATTGAAACTGTTAAACGGTTAAATTAGTTCACACTTTTCACAAATATTAATTAAATTGCTCGTCTGTTTCGTTACGCACAAAAAACAACACATTTTTTATGAAAATCCTGGAAGCTGGAAAGCTTTAGCAGGGGCATAATCCAACGAAATGTCGAATTACCGCAAGTTTAAAGGAAACTAGTGTTGGTTAAATATCTACGTTACGCCTTTTTAAGAGCACAAAACGACTTGTACACAAATACAACCATTACGGTCGACCGTGAGTCACCAACTGCTCGCGGGTCGCGGCAGCGGTTCTCTATGTTGCGCGATCGCGATTGTTGATTACTATAAAACTCCTTGACAGAGCCGGCATCTTACTTACAGGACCGCATTGTGACGAAATTAATGTTAAGCGTAACACACAGTTGTCTTTGTCATAACAAACCAACCCAAACCCAAAAGAGAAACAAGTAATAGAATAAAATAAACAATAATATAAATGAAAACAATCTTTTTAAGTTTCAAAAAATTTTATTATCCACAACGACCGTTTCGCCACACTGTGTCTTCATCAAGTGAATGAAATACAATAAACTATATTACATTTTTCAAACCTTATATATTAATTACAGAGTTATGGGGTGGGGTTTAACTGTAAATTTAGTAAAGGGAAGATGTTTACATCGAGTTGGTTGTTCAGTAAATTACCTTAGTTTGTTGTGGTTATTAATTTCTAAACTCTCCAATAAGTTTAGTTTTTGACTTTTACTTGCTATGTGTAGAGTTCTGCATATGTCGAATTACGTTTTTTAGATTCAAAATTCTTTTTATGTTCTTTAACTCGTTCTATAAATGTTCGACTAGTTTGTCCTATATATAGAGAATTACAGTTACTACATTCAAATTTGTACACTCCTGATTTAAATTTATTGTCTTACTTTCTTTATCATTTATAATTTATGACAAATAAATAAATAAATACAATTATTATGGAAAAATTTACAAATTTTTAAGGTACTATTCCCCAAATATGTGAAAGTATTAAAGTTTGAATTGATAGTTTTTCTGTGAGGAAGAAAGCTAATTTGTTGTTATGTATTATTGTGTCAGTTTGTGTAGGTTTATAATAAATTGAGAATTCACCACAACAAACTAGGTAATTTACTGAACAACCAACTCAATGTAAACATCTCCCCTTTACTAAATTTGGTTTAACTGTAATAATAATATAATTATGTAACTAGTATATAAGGGTTGAAGAATGTAATATAGTTTATTGTAATAAATGCTGAAAAAACAGATTGGAATGTTTCACCAGTTTTATTAATGTTGAGTGTAACATTTGTTTCGGTCATTGACCATTATCAAGTGTACATGTTATTACTAAAATTTAAAACTTTTACAAATATATTTATACATACTACGTTTCACATAAAAGAAGAGGGGATGGTTTAGATGTGATTTCAAGCTGATTATTTACTAAATTATGTTTATGAGCTAGGACGTTTTTAATTTCCAAATTTTCCTGTAAATTTAGTTTTTTACTTTTTGTTACGTTACAATGTAAGATTTTGATATTGTCCTAATCTAAATTATGTCCGGAGTCGATACAGTTTTCTGCAAATCCCGTATTTTTGACATTTCAATTAATACTGTTAATATGTTCTTTAATTCTAATACCGAGAGCCCTCCCACTCTGTCCTATGTAAGACGTATCACAGTTTTTACAAAAAAGTTGGTAAATGCCGCTTTCTTGTAACATGTCCATTTTAGGTTTGTTATTCACCAATAAACATTTAAGATTGATTTTATTGGTCTCTATTGTGTGAATTCCTAAAGTTTTAAATTTATTTTTGAATTTAATGCTAATTTTATCAATAAAATTTATTGGGGTAAAATAATTGTCTAAAGATTTTGAAATATCCATATAAATTAACACAATTGTGTTATTTTTTTCATTCAATTAGCTTTTCTACAATTTTTAGGTTATAGCCGTTGTTTTTGGAGATTATTTTTATTGTGTTTACTTCCGTCTTATAATTCTTTTCATTGAGAAGTATGTTTATTAATCGATTTATAAGGGAATTGAAGGCTGCATATTTTGTTTGTATCGGGTGGTATGAATCTGATGGAATAATTCATACATTAATAGTGTATCAGATACAAAGTGCACCGTTAAAGTATTAATAGTTTATTGTATTTCATTACCCGATGACATCACAGTGTGGTTGTGGACCTAAAAAGTTTGTTTTCCTTTATATTATTATTCAAAAAAGAAGGAATAAAAATCCTTATTGATCTAAATATTAAGATCAATGATCTCACATTTGGAACGTGTCCTACCAAGTAGGCACAACGAACCGAAAGCCATATCCCACGACCGCTTTCGACCTATCGGGTCTCGTCAAATGGCCGCTGGCAGAAAGGCCTTTACAGGCTATATTATAAATATGAAATCAACAGTGTAATTCAATGCCGGTAGGGTTATCAGCCCTCGGAGTAGTTGTTTCTGTTGATTCCATATTTAAATTTATCTTTATACTATTGTTAATGTGTAGTTTCAACAAGTAAATACTAGCTAATACAGTGAATAGTAGTAAAATTTTGTATTAATTATGTAACTTACCCCTCCTTTTTCTATAAACTTTCCTTCTCTGCTTCTTCCCATCGGGTTTCCCGGTGGAAAACTCAATCAACTTCATCATACAGCACAATAACAGCACTATCATGTCTCATTAACTAACAAAAAATCGTTCAGGCCATTTCTTGGTTACGTCCATTATTTTGAATTTGTACAATCGTTTAACAATATATATATATTAAATGAAAAGCCTTTTAAACACGTAGGTATCTAGTTTATGTCGGGGAACTTTTGAACGACCAACAAACAATTTAATTAATAATCTCACTGTTGAAAACACTGCTGTTCTTCTTTAGGAAAATCTGAATTGAATTTAAATGAAGGGAGTACTATAGCGCTACATAGTACAAAGGGGCTAATTTTAGAATATTATACCTTCCCGCAAAGAAATCTATTTCTGAACACCTGGTTATGTGAGCAACTCTGATTGGGGTAAGTGGCTCTATTACAGTATGCCCAAGAGTGTGCCATTATTCTTTGGCCCATAAAATAAGCCAGAAATGGATAATATACAGGGTGGAACTTTATATTTTGATTTATATGGATATATTACTTATTAAAGAAATATAAATGATTTTTGTAGTTGGGTCTGTATTTTATCTCTGTTATAATAGTTGTTTCAAAAGGCAATAAACGAATGTAATTTTTGAACAGGAATGACTAAAAAATTACAAAGGATGTAAAATATATGATGATGTAAGAATAATTTGAATAATTTTCTTGAAGTTTTTGAATATTTGCACTGGTAGATGTACCTACCTATATTATATTTGTATGCAACTCTTAAGTAGGTACTTCATTATCGCTTTTAACATAAACGATTGCCATATTTAAATACAATGTGTACAATGGTAAACATTGGTAAGTATGCAAACAAGTTCGCATGTAAAGTTATGCATTATATTATTTGTTAAGCAAAGAAACAAAAAGAAATTGTAGCTGCTGTTAAATAATAATCGAAATGGATTGGTATATACGACTTGAATATGTGAATGTAAATATTGTTTTCTTAATTTTATCCATAGGGATTAATAATATAATATGTATCAGTTAAGAAACATCGTTATGCAAGAGTAAGAAATAAAAGAAGATTTGTAAAAATGTAACTTAGGAAAAGATTCTGATAATTTGGAATATTTTCGTAAACTTTATTAAATCGTTACATGTTTCTTCAAACTTTGTAGTATGTACTACTAAATATATGTTAGATTGTGCAGTAGGTGTTTAAATAGATTACAATAAGGGTGGTGGATAAAATAAATTTAAAAATGTTTTAGAATATCTAAGCTTTTATGTTTATTTGTTTCTAAAGTTTCTAATAACGCTAATATGTATTATTTATAATCTAAATGTAAAATTTCCAGGTTATTACTAAATAAATGGTCTTTTTTGTGGTGATTTGCATAAGTGGAATTTGACTTATTGCTCATGTAGCTATTTTTGTGTTCCAACAGACGTTTTTTGAAGTTTCTTCTAGTCGGGCCAATATATATTTCTTGTTAATCCTGTCTTTATTGTTTTTAATTAAAATTCCTATAGAAAAGTTAGATTTATAAACTTAAAGTTAAAATCAGAACGTTGTAAAAGGGGAACATATTTAGTAATAATTACTCTCGTTTTAAGAAATCAATGTTTGCCGAAACATATGTTTAAATTTAATAAAGTTTGTGGAAATTTGAATTTCTTTTTTCTTTTTATAATGGATTTCAATCAAGTTAAGGTCGTAGATATAATAAATCTGTATCTGCTTCTCATATAATATATTTTCTTTATGGTTTCTTACCATTCTTCCTTATTTTTTTCCTTGAATTGCAATCAAGTATTTCCAAATATGTATGTGGTTATTTGGGACAATCTGTATATAATCCAGGCACGAGTCTTCAGTGAGTTGGCATTCCTTATTAATACAATAATGTACGAGGGTGGATAAAATATAAACGAGCCTTTTTAAATTGCGCGCTGGATAGTTGTTCAGGCGCATCCGGGCGTTAGGAACCTGAAGTGGGGATATTAGATGGCACGTAAACGACGCGTCGAATTGCTGCGTTCGCTTGGTTAATAGCTATCACAATGAGTGATAAAGAGGTGCATAGCAGCGTTGCGCAACGAATTATTATTCGTATTAAGTTTCTTACACGTGAAAACGTGAAACCAGCTGAAATTTTGCCCAGATTGCAAGCACAATTCGGAAATGAAACGCTTTCGTGGCCACGTGTAAAAGTTTGGTGCAAACAATTTAACGATGGGCGTAATCATGTCGAAAATGTAAATCATCCTTGTCCGCGCACCAGCATTTCGCCGGTTAACATTGCACGCATTAGAAACCTTATTGAAGGGGACCGCCACGCCACGCCACTGTGCTTCAGATATCTGGTGAACTCGGCATCAGCTACGGAAGTGTCCACACAATAATAACGAAAAACTTGGGATTACGGATAATTTCAGCTCGTTGAGTTCCAAAGTTGCTGAGTGAAGATCAAGAAGCTTTTGCTTTGCTCGAGTTCGCACCTCTCAGGCGCTTTTCACTCGATTTAGAGAGGAAGGTGAAATTTTTTTTACACAAAATTGTAACCTGCAATGAGATTTGGGTACACCATTATACTCCAACATCAAAACGAGCAAGCATGGAGTGGCGGCGCAAAGATGAATCAAATCCAGTGAAGCCGGTTTTTTGGGACTGAAGAGGGGTGCTATTGGTCGATTTTTTTACGAGCGAAGAACCATTAATGCAGCCCACCACTGTCTGTACTAGTGACTTCTCAGTCAGGTAAAACTTGCTTATCGCCGAAAAAGGAGGATGCACAACATTCGTGACGTGTTACTCTTGCATGACGACCCTAGGCCTCATACCGCAGCTTTAACGCAGGCCCAAATCGGTGAAGTGCACTGGACTCAGCTGGAACACCCTCCATATAGCCCAGACCTATCCCCTTGTGATTTCCACATATTTGGGCTCCTCAAAGGATCACTAGGAGGCGAGCGATTTCAGACCGATGAACAGGTGGAGGCGTTTGTGCGCAACTGAATGTTTATCCACCCGCCCTGCTTCTTTTTATGAAAACGGGATGAAAAAACTGCCAATGCGTTGGGAAAAATGTATAGACAAACAAGGGGGATATGGATATGTGGAAAAATAGAGAAATTTGTGTTTTTGTGAAACTTTTCAAAATAAATGTTTTATGAACAAAGACCCGTTTATATTTGATCCATCCTCGTATTTTGTATTATAAGGAGGACTCATGATTTGCTGTATGAGAGGCTACAGGCAACAATGTTGTTATTAGGTTGATGATTACGAGCGATGGATGTTGTACTTCCAAATATGATTACGGTGTCAGAATGTGAGAGCGATTTTATTACTTGTAACGATAATTAAACATATTTAACGTTGCCGTAAGGAATGCGAAAATCTTCGAAAGATCTGATGTGAACTGAATAACGATTAGTTACAAACTTGCATGTTTATTTCGTTAGGTACTACAGATGTAGTAAGTAAATGTTAATTTTAATTAAATATTACTAGATACACATTAATATTAAATGATTTTCAATAGAACTCGCGGTGGGGAAATTATGAAATATCTTTAAAATAAAGATAAAATGCTTCAAAAAAAATTATTATTAACACTAATATGTTTCTACGTACGTAAAATAATTACTCTTGAAAAAGACTTGGTACCTAGGTCGAAACATATGTAGAGTAATGATGTTGTCATTCTTCGGGTGTACAGGCCGTCGTCGGTTGGAATTGCTTCCTAACGTTTCGCTAGCACGAGTGGCGAGCTTCTTCAGAGGTCTATCCATTTTCGCTTGGTTGTAGTCTCCAACCGACGACGGCCTGTACACCCGAAGAATGACAACATCATTTCATCAACTGGCCGCGAAAGCCTTAATCAATTTGTCATATGTAGAGTGTTAATAAACATTTTTTTGAATTATTAAAAGCATTTTTTGTGTGTTTAATCTTTATTTATTAAATGATTTTGATTGGTAATTGGTTCATAACAATTAGCAAAATGAAAATAGTTTGAATCTGAAGGGTTATTTTGAATTTATTTTCAGTTGGTTTGTCCTTCAAATTTTGGAACTGGCGTCTGATTTTTTTCGGGGCTTCAACTTCCGTTTCTTCTAGTTTAATGTATTTGACAAGAAACAGTAAAGTATGGGACATAACATAAATATTTAGGCGTCTGTTTACTGGATATATATGAAGCAGTAAAGTGTATATAATGTACCTTCAACATAAACATAAACTAGCAAATATATCTGGGGTATATGCTAACTTCTAAATTAAACTCAGACAAAATGATAATGATCTCAGTTTGTCAAACAGATGATGTAAATAAAAATCGACTTAATACGTACATTAATTGGACATTTCTATTCTACAAAAAAGAATTGCTCAGTTTGAGAAACTAATATTGAATTGTATCAGCATCTACTTTATGGAACTTTATTATCATGGATACTTTGTCACAAATGAAACAAATACAGTTCCACTTTAAATCACTTTTGTTCTTTACAATTGTAAACTTAAACATAAGCATCTTCAGAAGAAGTATTAATTGTTATTTTTGCTTATGTTTAAGTGAAAAAATTGTAAAGAATAAAAGTGATTTAAAGTGGAACTGTATTTGTTTCATTTGTGACAAAATATTCATGATTAAGATACTAAAATGTATTATTTTTGAATCTTTAATAGACTACCTACTGAAATGATTCTCTATTTTTTTTTTTTTAAAGCAAACAATTCGGTCCATTTATATGACTAAACCAATTCAAATGAAAATAAGAATAGCGAAACCTTTCTAAACAGGTCTATTTTATATTTAGTGATAAACAAGATGGCCGAAGGGGTTAATGACTAATTAAAAAACTGTTTCATATAAAGAGGTACATTCATTTTGATATTCATACTGTAATAGAAACACTGGAATCATCCCTAGATTGATTTTAAATAAATATTCCTAAAAAGATTTAAAAAAATCGATATTTCTTTTAAAAATTGACTGTTTACCTTGAGGTAAAACTACAAACTTACGCTACCCCTCTTTTCAAATTAGTATTGTCACACAAATTCGCCTAATTTGCAAAATTTAATTCAACAATTATTAATCCGTTCCACTTTTCGTGCGCAAAATGGCCACCACGATTTCCGCGTCACTCAAATCACTTGTACACGTGTACCTGTCCGAAAACAATCGATAAGAACGTGAAGAAGACGACGGCGTTTCCGATTAATACGAAACGTCGAAACGTCACAGATAAATAAATAAATCGCGTCCGGTTTTCACTATCGAACCCTTTTCGGGAAAAATGGCCGGCAATATCATAGAAACAACAAACAAACAAACATAGCACCGCCTAAAAGCGAGGGAAAGTGTTAAAAATGTTGCACACGACACTAGGAATTGTGGTAAAACATCGGCTAAGATCGGACGTTCCTGGAGCGAGATTGAGATGAAAGAAAGAGATGGAAATTGGGAATGCTTGTCTGCCAATTGGAAGTGGCCCTTAAAATAGACGAACTAAAATACATAATTAACTAAACGTATGCATGCGTAAACTAAGCGGGAGGACTATTTTCACATTTTAATAAGTCCGGTTCATTGCGACTGCGCATTCAAATCTTTTTACTCTACTTAACTTCTGAACTTCGTTCATTTCTAATATGTTTCAACATCAAAGCATTACTCACTCACAATCAGATGTCTGCTGAATGTTATCCAAACAGACGTAACAATCTTTATTGCATTTACTATTGATGAGCTGAATTAACGAAGATAATGAATGAAAATGAATGAAACCTTCGATTAAAGATATGAAACTTATTGTGTTTTTTAATGAATAAGAATCTTATACAGTAAGATACGGTACCATAAGATGGTACTAGACATTTTTATTGTACTTCTAAATCATCAAATGTTCAAATTGATTTAATTAATATAATTGAAGTTAATTCCATCCTGCAGCAATGTGCTTCGTATGATGTTAAAGAGGGTAAAAGTTGTGTGGATTATTTTCAGTTAGCAGCTAGAACGCGAGACATCTGGTCTTTCGTCTATTATGTCACTATTAATAACAATTTCTGAGCAGTATTTATAGATTTAATAGACATCTTTCTACTAAACCTCTATGCCAACAAAAGAAGACGAAGATTAATGCATGGAAACGTTAAATTACAAACAATTGAGTTAGAGTTTGTTTCAGCTAGAGCTTTCTTAGTTTGTTCATAGAAAAAAGAAAAAATTCACAAGAATGTTTACACCAAATTTATTATATTCTCTACAATACTGTTTCGGCCGATTCGGCCATTATCAAGAGTACAAATTGGTTACTAAAGTTAAAATGTTATTATCTGAAATTTATACGTTAAAATAAAAGAAGAGGGGTGTACAAAAGATTTTACGGGTGATGTAGAATGAGAGGGGAATTGGATGTAGCTAGTTTTAATTGATTATTTACTAAATTGTTTATTTCTTAATTTCTAAGTTTTCTAATAATGATAATTTTTTATAATCTGGAACGTTTGAATGCATTTTTTCTTTATTTATTAATATCTAAGATGTGGTTTAGTATCGAACAGTGATCTGCAAAGCCGGTGTTTTTGTCTTTTTGTTAATTGAATAGAGATGCTCGGAAATGCGTTTTTTAATATTTCTACCACTCTTTCCTATATAGGTAGCGTCACAAGAATTGCAAAATATTTGATAAATTCCATTTTTATACATAGAGTCAATTTTTCTACATTTATTATTTAATAAATATTTACCTAAATTTAACATGTTGGTTTCTGCAATAGTGCAATTGAAATTCTTTTGAAAACAGTTTTTGAATTGAAACTAAATTTGTCTATGAGTTTAATGCTACCGAACTTAAGACTATTGTTGGTGGAAGGTGAACTGTATAATAATTTTGTAATATTCTTTTTTAATTTATTTTTTAGCATTGTATAGCTATGTATAGCTCTAAGACAAGTTACATATGATGTAAAATGCTAAAAAATCTAATTTATTAAATATGTTTCACAATACTTGCACCAGCAAAAGTTTGAATTTTATAGAAAAAAGTATGACCGATCAATTATTAACAAAAGTAAATGAATTACTTAAACTCAAAAATGTTTACGTACTGAATCTAATTTTCAAACTTGATTTGGAAGGGATGAATGGGTAATATTCTGAAGTTTATTTTACTCCATTAAATTCCTTTCATGTTTCTTATTTTCAAAAAACTGCAAAGGTGTTGTAAGGATAACTTAAGGATAAATATTAAGTCTACATTTGAATATTATACTATCTTGAAGTATCACCAAAGTAAACGGTAAAGTTTACAAACATCACAGTCGTTTCACAGTGTACTTATTTCTATTTGTCTGTTGTTTAAAATATTTTTTTACCAAAGTAAATTATGTTTCTAGTATTTTACATTACTTCTGGTGTGTTGATGTCTCTTTAAACTAAATTTTAAGTGTACTAACAGTATGCTCACCTTTTATCCCCACTTATGGCTTGTATAATGAACCATTTTGATAAGAAATTCTGCAAAATAAAATACATTCTGTGAATATTTACAAAATTAATGTTTCAACTACATAACGAATAAAAATATAAAAAGTGGCTAAGAAAATACAAGAATTGCACCCACTTACTGACTTTTATGTGATATAATATGTTGTTTTTTTACGTTCTAACAATAACGATGTAAATTATTTGCAATATCACCAACAAATATTATTTATATCTTTATTTACCTTTAGGTACTTGTTTAAGAAAACACTCTGTATACTACATTCACATAAATTGAAATCCATCCTAGAAATTAAGGCTGAAGAAGCTACAGTGTTAGCGAAACAATTGTTTTTGTTCAATAAATTTTGTGAAAGTTTTTGTGTGTTTTTTAATTTCTACGATGAATTAATTGATTCAGCCATTATATTATGGAAAATCATGATTCAAACAAAAATAAAATAAAATTCGGGGTTCAGTTTTCCACTGATTTATTTAACAATTTAACAATTGTTTCACCCAAAATAATCATTATTATGTCTTCTGAAGATGCCCATGTTGGGTGAAACAATTGTTAAGTTGTTAAATAAATCAGTGGAAAATTGAACTTGGAATTTTATTTTATTTTTGTTTCTACGATGAATATCAACTTTCACCTATTATACCTCATCTTTAAGTTGAAATCCCTTACAATTTAAGGGTCAAATTCCGTATTTATATTGACGAGGGTAGTAAACAATAAGTTTATTTGATAATACAGGTGATACAGTACATACGACATCTTTGTAATTTGCTTTATTGAACTTGTTAACGTTTTACCCTTATATTTTGGACATTAAATTAAAGTAATTATGAGTAAGGGATGTCAATTATATATTGAATAAATGAAAGGGACTTAAAAAACTATAATCGTATTTAACCCTCTACAAATAATAGTGCAGTTTGTGTGGCAGGTTTGTTTTAATTATATGTTATGTATAGATAATTTTTGAATTGTATTAATTCTATAACTTTTCAGAAAATAGCAACTTTGATAAATTTTTGAAACTTCAATTATTAAAGTTTTAAATGAGCTAAATTATATGTCAATATGAACCCATATCTAATTGAATACTTCATTTCGTTAAAATATATACACCATTGTGCAACAATCTGTTTATTGATTTTCCTGTTTAATCAAAATAGAATTTACATCTAATAATTTTGAAGATTGCCGTACAACACCAAAATAAGCAACGCTATTTCTTGCATGAGATCAAAATTTTCTACTTAAGACATGCGACACACATTATTACTTATATGCATGTGTGTTGAAATGTTGCTTACCCTTATAAGGGGGTATCCTAAATTAGTGTTTAATTTAATCCTTTGCGTTCACTATTGTTTAATGCACTTTTTAAAATACAACAATAACAATAATTTGAAAATTTTCGTTCGATTAATTATTCGCAAACATCATCACATTTCCGAAAAATGTGGTCGATCACCGCGATCGCTGTTTTCGTTTAGGCGGGGTTGAATTACAGCGAGGGTGGTTAGCTCAACCCCCGTCTTCCGGATATACGAGACATCATCAGGAAATATTTGATATGACGGTTTAACAACAAATATAATTGTTTCTATTAGTATATATTGATTTGAAATTAATTAGTCATTATGTGAAGCTCGTAATTTCTATTTATTTTTCGTATAAACATGTAAAATATTGTATTAAATATTTTCATGCCAAAATCTTTTAGACATTGCTCGGTATATGAAAGAAGGACGTGTTTTACAGCGACATCTTCTGAAAATTTCCACGCATAAATTGGTTTTGTATTGATTTTCACTTTATTTCCCCATTTTCTATTTCTATCAGTATTCAGAGAGCATCACAAGGGAAAACTAGGAGTCAATTTAAATGTTCAAATTACTGTTTGGAAAATATACATTTAGTGAATATAATTATTAAAAACTTATTTGATTCTATACTTGTAATTTGGAATGAAATTCTGGATAATTCGCATTTAGTATTAACAGGAATAAAATATAAAAGCGTAATTAATTTACAATGTATGAACGATTTGACGAAAGTTTTAATACTTTTAGATTTGTAATTAATGAAAAAAACATTATAAACTCATTTAAGTGTATTTTTGGCATCATTTACTTTTATTTTGTTTGTGGGGAAAAGAGCGTCAATTTAAAAAAACCGCCTATAACATATTTAAGGAAGAAATGTCCTCGTTTCCTTTCTGTAAAAGGTTACGTCAACTATGATTGGCTGACATCATGTTTGTTTTTAACAAATTTGGTGGGGTTAAGTGGTAACCTCGAAAAAGAATTGGGTGTGTTGAATTTTTATATTCGTTATTAATTTAATTAATTAGTTTGCTTTTGCATGTTTTTTTTATAAGTCTTAATTAAAGAACTTTACACGCTTGGAAGCATCATTAGCTTGGTGTAATCGAATTTAGTTGGGTTTGTAAATATTTACCAAATTCTATTGTAAAGGATGTCCCCTACACCTACTGGGTAAGTTTTTGCTTTATACTGCTTTAAATATAGATAAGCAATGGTATAAATGTGTTCTGCTATCTGCAGTTGCTCTGATAAAATACCAAGCTTATAATAAATGGAACGTAATCACATGTGATAAGATTAGATTTGTTGACAACTGTTTTTGAAATGAATAAAAGATAAAATATTTCCTAAAATAGTTTTACCCAAGCAATCCTACACTAGGTGTACATTCATATATTTTTTGAAAGACTATTGAATGCCTAAACAAAATGTTTCGAAATATATTTAAAAGCCAATTGCCACAAGACCGATCTCCTATTATACCTGATTTGAAGCCATTAGAATACAGTGTTTTGTATAAAAGAAGAGCAGAATCAAAGGAACATTTAACAGAAAGTTCTGAAATGGGAGATTATGATGATTTGAATGAATTTTCAGATCAAGTGTTTGAAGTAGCAAACTATCAATATGTTTGCCCAACTCCAGATGTTGTTAATCAAACTCTGGAAAGAAAGACATCCATAGTAAAAGTGAAGGCAGAATGGAGCAATCAACGGTAACAAGATGATCTCAGAATTCAACAATTATTTCTTTTATACTGTGACACATCTTTCATTTGTATATTAGTGTTATTTTTGCCCTTTTAAGCAGTTTATGATAATTCTATTATTTATTCTACAATTCATTGTATTTCTTTCAGTTTAAATGGTGCTATGTCTTTTGATAAAATGATCTGTTCTCGATGTGCAGAGGGATTTGAACCACATGAAAAAATAGTCAATTCCAATGGTGAATTATGGCATCAGCAATGCTTTGTGTATGTTGTGTTGCTGTGATAATGTTTTATGTTTTATATAATAACATTTATTTTTTATTTAGGTGTGCCCAATGTTTTCGCCCCTTTAAAGATGGCGTTTTCTATGAATTTGAAAATAGAAAGTACTGTGAGCATGATTTTCATGTACTTTTTGCCCCGTGCTGTGGAAAATGTGGAGAATTCGTTATTGGGCGAGTTATAAAGGCAATGAATGCCAATTGGCACCCTGAATGCTTCCGATGTGAGATGTGTACATCAGAATTGGCTGATTCTGGTTTTATTAGAAATGCAGGCAGGGCTCTTTGTCATGAATGTAATGCTAAAGTAAAAGCTGTTGGATTGGGAAAATACGTTTGTCATAAATGCCAGTGAGTAATCTTTGAATTAAAATAAATTATTGTTAATCATTCATTTTCTCTTTCATTAGTGGAATAATAGATGACCAGCCACTGAAATTCAGAGGAGAAGTGTACCATCCATACCATTTTAATTGTACAGCTTGTGGTGTTGAATTGGACAGTAATGCCAGAGAGGTGAGGAGTAGACCTGGCTTTGCTGCAAATGATATGAACGAACTCTACTGCCTTAGATGTCATGACAAAATGGGTATTCCTATATGTGGTGCATGCAGGAGACCCATTGAAGAAAGAGTAGTCACTGCCCTAGGGAAACACTGGCATGTTGAGGTATAAAAAGGGTTTTATTAACAAAAACACAAATTCTCTTTCTCTTTTTCTTTTTCCTATCTTTATCCATGCTTCCATTTTTAATTCTTTTTCCAATACCTTCTATTCTATTGCTTTGCTTAAGTTAAAAATTATAAATTTACCTACATGATGAATTTTTTAAAACTGTTGTACTTTCAGGAAGCAAAAAAAGTATCTAATTATTTTGTATTATGTTTTTCAGCATTTTGTCTGTGCAAAATGTGAGAAACCGTTCTTCGGTCATCGCCATTATGAGAAAAAAGGTTTGGCTTATTGTGAAACACATTATCACCAACTGTTTGGAAACTTGTGCTTTGTCTGTAACCAAGTTATTGCTGGAGATGGTGAGTTTTTTGGTCTTTTTTGATCAAAATTTAACGTCTAATAATAATTTTTGTTTAGTGTTTACTGCTCTTAATAAGGCTTGGTGTGTGCACCACTTTGCTTGTTCCATTTGTGACCAGAAAATGAATCAGAAGACAAAATTCTACGAGTGCGACTTGAAGCCGGTCTGCAAGAAGTGCTATGATAAGTTGCCAACCGAACTTAGGCGTAGACTGAGACGTCAACACGAAGCCACCCCCAAGAAGTACCCACCCCCTACCGTTGCTTAAACGGATGATGTAAAATTTTACCTCAATGTTCTCAGAATGGTGCTAAAAATTTTAAATTAAAAGGAAATAGAAAGGGGTGAACATTTCTGGTAATAGATGAGTTCAAACATTTCCTTAAAATATTCATTCATAAAAAAGGACAACAAATTTTACTTAAATCTGTCTTAATATATTTTTTAAGAAAACCTGATGCTATTTTAGGTACATTGGGAAATGTTAATTGTTTGAAAACGAAAGGGTTATATCCCAATTAATATTTTACTGTTCAATGTGAGAAACATATCGTTAAATTGGATATAACTCTGTTTTTATAGTATCAATTATAAAAGAATTGAACGTTAATTATTTGGCAACTGAATTAATTCGTATGGTTGCTTATTAACTTTAATTTATTCAATTAATTGATAATTTTCGTTTATATTCTCGTAATTAATTATTATATTAATTTATTCAATCAACAAAACTGTTAAAGAAAAAGGAAAGAAATTTGCTTTTAAATGAGTAATACATTACTCTTGATAAAGGGCTAAACACCCAAAACATTAAAAGCAAATTTGTTTCACAAAATTATAACACAAGAATCGATATCTATTATTAAAAGAAAAATGAGTATTTACAAAAAATATTTATCAATTTGTTTTGTAGTATGTGACCATTTTTATTTTGTGATAATTGTATTTTTACATTTTCAATATTCAACAAACTTACTATAAATTGTTCTTCATAACTTTTACATGTAAAGTAACAATATTAGACAATCAAAGTCAACTATAACGCTATTTAAAGGGTTAGTTGTGCACAAATATATTTTTGCAAAATAGCAGCTAAGATAATAGTATTTATAAATCGAATATTAATTTTTAAAAGCATATTTTATACAATATTTGTTTTTAGGACTTAAGTTACAGTTCTAGTGGTGCTCGACAGTGCTTTTATTTCTCATAAATCGGTTTTTTTTTAAAATGTTGAAGCCTTTTCAATTAATTAATTAAATGTGATATTACAGACGCACATTGAATAACATGCATAATGTTATATTTATGTATTATAATGCTTGTATTTTCTTTAACTGACTTACTAAATGTAGTTTTTAGCTAATGTTAGATGTATTTGATTTGTTATTGTTCACAATTATAGTGCCTTGAAAAATGCAAAATGTGTACCTCTTTGATAAGTCTAATTGTTCTTATTATGTAACTAATTAATTTTCTTATTAAATATCGATTTTTAAAAGTTTTTTAGTTTTATTACTACATTTTAAAATATATGATAATATAATAACTTATAATCCAATTTGGAAATCTAAATTAAGTGATGACTATCTGAAATTTTTAACCAAGTGTGTAGAAAGTATAATTTTAGACTTCTAAATGTAATACAAAACTACATCTTTAAGTCCGCTAACTGCTTGGATTATGGAACTAATTAAACTAATAGTTCTCAAAAAGTTTTGATGGTTTTATGGGTATAGTTGAGTTAAATAACATTTTTTTAATGGAATGTAAATATGAGCAGGGGTGTATTAAGTTAAATTTGGGCATTTTTCATGTGTATATTTTTGATATTCTTTTTAAAAATTAAGGTGTTGGTAAATTATTAAAAAATTCGAATTGTGAATCATTAAAAGACAAATTTGAGATAATGAAGTAAACTTTTATCGAGTAATTACCAATTTATTAACATACATTCCAAAAAATTGAAACAGTTTTATTGATAAGATAATTAAAAATTTATAGTGTGTATTGTTGTTCAAAGTTCAAATTTCATCCAATACGCAGATATGGACCTCTTCCTGATATTATTCATTATTACGACGTTATTTCGACAGTAAATAAATGCAGTATTCCTTTTAATTTAATTTGTTAATTGCTTTGTATGTGTTTAAAGACAACTTCAGAATTGATTGAAAAAAATAAAACAGCAGGTAAGTTAACTTATAATAAAATAATAATTGTATATCAGGCATATTATATTTAAAAGTTTCTTTTTAGCTATATTTTTTGTTTTGTATTTACTTCAAACCATTTTCTATACGTTTACAGGGTGATTTATTATTTCAGTATTATATAAGAGTCTTATTAATTAGAAAAAATACAATTGTTTTTAATAATGAAATACCAGTGTAGTTACTCTCTTACTTTTACCATTATTTAAAAAATACTGAGTGAGTTATAAAATAAATATAAAAATTACCGAAACAAAAAAAGCAAATGGGTAAATCCTCCTTTGGCTCAAATTTTGACCATTAAACATATACAATTAGAATTGAAACAACGATTTATATCAAACTGACTTGAAGAAAACTCTCGTTTATCCAATATTATTCTTAATTTTTACGAACTACTTTGAATTTGTTATATGGGTCTACAATTATGAGCCAAACTTTACGAATAAACAACCTGATTTTACAATGTTAGTTAGTCAGTAAAGGTAAGAGCCTTGGTTAGATATATTTTTGTTCGTTTTCAGGTCGGTATCTTGTTTGATCGACCATACTGCTGTGTCACACATACACCGCGTATTCTTTCAAATAGTATAATGCCTTTTCAAAGGTGTATTGTGGTATAGTATATCTCAAAGTTGAAGGCAGGCAGGAAAAAGGCAGTCGAGTTGATCAGTGTTTGTAAAGCTGTCGTCGTAATGTGCACAACACGGTTCGGCGAATAAATATTTAACAAGTTACTTTTCGTTTCGGTTTTAAAACTGCATTTATTAAGAAACGGAACAAATAAAGTGATTCACGTGTTAATTGAACAATAAAGTGCTGGTTTTTCTGTTTTATCAAGGGGGCGCATCTTAAAAAAATTGGAATTTGAGAGAGAAATCGTTTTGTAAGTGTCTTCTAATACGTATCTGTTTTGTAACTGTATTTTTTTCGACAGTAGTTTAGATAATAATGTTACAGTTATAATGTAGAATGGTCCGTATGAGTATATAATAAAGGCTTTGTTTTATAATTTGCGTGTATCGTATATTTAAACAACTTATTACCCTAGTTCATCGATAACCTTCTTAACAGTTTCATCTTTTTACACAAATAAACATTGAATTAAAATTAATGTGTAATTTATTTTTATTTATATTTTAAAATACATATCATCATACTACAAGGGTTTATTTGTAAGGCGGTTTTATAAAAATATTCCCTGTAGGTAGATAATTTTACAACAACAGATTATATAATTGATAAGTTTTCGTTATTTATCAGTTGCATTTCTTTTGTTTTATGTATCGTTTGTTTCTTTTATTTTATTGTGTTTTGAATGCACCGCGGTTTCATTGATTTATTGCAGTTGGTGGAGTTTACCTGCAACCTTGCGATAACTCATGACAAAATATACGTATTCAGGTAAATTAAGAACGTTTGAAGTGACTTGCATTAAAAATTATAAACTTAAAGGGTCCAATAAGTCATATAGACCTTTAAAAATAAAAAAAAGGCTTTTATAGGGTTGCACTTTTGAATAGACATTCTTTCAAGCTTTTCCCTATGTGGTGATGTCCTTCGAATGCAGTTGTTGATGATGCTATATCTACTTTAAGAATGCTGTATAATAGTAATCTTATTTTAAGTGCCCTATCCCATCCTAATAATGCTCTCGGATTTTTTCATTACGTCATTAACTCTATCAAAGTCTTCTTTGCTTTCCCATGCGTAATCTGGCGTAATGCTGAAGTACGTTTCCACCCTTATCTTTCCACCCCCTTTGTTTCCTGTTACGGGGCAAAAACCTCCGCCAGTTTTTGGTATTCGTCGTTTCTTGGAGTTTGAATTGAAAGACATCCCTCTCTTTGCGCATAATACCCTGTCGGGTAGGGAACTTTAGGGGTGGAAAGGCCATCTCGTAATGCGGACTTATCGGATTGTTAGAAATTTGAATTTTTATTGGCTAAGTTGGAATTGAAAGCGGAATTTTGTTATTTGAAGGATCTAATCTAGGTGCCTACTTAACATAGGAATTTTATTTCACACTAGCTGTGCCCGCGGCTTTGTCCGCGTGGAATTTAACAAAAAAGTTATTTAAAAAAAATTAAACAAAGTCGTTGAGATACAACCGTTAGCAATAGCCCGTTGGTGCGTTCTGAGCCCGCGCGACAAGCAGCCTTTGTGATATTATTACCATTTTTGTCTGTCTGTCTGTTTGTTTGTTCCGGCTAATCTCTGAAACAGCTGGACCGATTTTGACGGGACTTTCACTGGCAGATAGCTAACCTAATAAGGAGTAATTTAGGCTATTTTTTTTATCATAGAAATAATAATTTATTTTAGAAATTAATAACTATTTATTAATAATAATAATTAATTTCTAAAATAAAAGTAGCCTAAGTTACTCTTTATTACATTAGCTATCTGCCAGTGAATGTTCCGTCAAAATCGATCCAGCCCTTTCAGAGATTAGCTGGAACAAACAGACAGACAGATAAAAATAAAAAAAAAAGTTATTTTGGTATATGTACCGTCTATACATCAAAATACATTTAGTAAAAAGTGGTTATTTTAATATTACAATCAGATACTCCAATTTTATTTATATGTATAGATTATTAGTTCTTTAAATCACTAAAAACTACTTTTTCATTTACAAATAAATAAAGCTTTCTTCAAATATTGGAAAACATAACAAATTGAGTTTTCTTACTCACAAAAGGGCTAAAAATATCTAATGTATTTAATAGGAATTTCTCATAACTTTACCAGAGTGTTACAGCAACCATCGTTAAAATGGAACTTACTGAAAAATTAGTTTAAATTAATATTCCGATCCCGATTGGTGTTTATCAATTTATTTTATAGCCTTAAAAGAGGTAATTAGTTTGCTTCTAATTTAGTAGCGATTCTTTTCAGAAGATTACATTTCTTGAAAAAAGATGTTATTTTTAACAATAGCGGAAGTTATTAGTGCTAGTTGCGGTTTATTTTAAGTGTTTCCACAAGATATTTCTTGATTTTAAAATATTTCGACGTAAATATGTGTGATGATGAATGATAGTAGATTTTAATGCTAGAATGATAAAAAACTTAAACTGTTTGACTTGTTTTGTTGGAGGTTTCACTTGATTTATGAAGCATACAAAATAAAAACATATTGACAATGAAAAAGTGCCTATTGTATTTACTGCATGGAAATTTCATTTAAATTCAGTTATTTTAAGTATTTAATATTTCCAATTATTTTCGTTTTTTTTTACAGTGAGACAAAATGAAGTTTTTGCTGTTAGTTATCATTGGCTTGCAGCTCTTATGTAACTGTTTGATTTCTGCTATTTCTGACGAAGAAGAGTATGATCAATTGAAATCCGAATTACAATTGACGGATATGGATTTGGTGGATTTTTGTGAAGAACTGTCAAATTATACGAAAGTGTCTTTTCTTGATACTAGTGCTCTTCCAGACAAGGTAAGCTTTTTTTAATTGTCTACATTTTCCGAATAAACGTAGAATTTCCCTCAAGGCTGTTAAATATTAGAAACAACATAATAATTTGTCAAATGTGTATCTTTTGAAGCCAGAGGGTATTAAAACTTGGAATGGCCATGTCATTTTCAGTACTTTCCATTTTCAGAAGCAGTTGTTTTTCGTTATAATTAAAACATTTGCCTAAAGCTCACATTATTTTTCTGACGCACGATGTGTGGTGTTGGGAAAACTGCACCATTTAAATCTTTTAATTTTGCCCCTTTATTCATCGGTTTATGGAAAGTTTTGTTTAATTAATAACATATGTATTTACATACATCCAAATCATCACCAAACTTTTTATATTCGTTGCGTTTGCTGTGTGATTCATTTATGTGTAATTTTTCCTAATTATTGAATTTTAACGATCTCCTAGAAAAACATTAGACATTACAATTGCTCTCACCGAACAGACAATGATATAAATCATGTTGTGTAATTGTTGAACGAAAATTCAAACTAAAACGTAAGCTACTTTTCATGAATTTGAAAAAGATAAAATTCCGGTTGAATTGTCTTAATTGTCATAACAATTAAAAAAAAATTAAGAACAAGATAGTTCGTCCGTTAAAGCCTAGAAATTGTTCAATTAATTAGCAGAATTCCATAGTAATTGACAAGGTAGAATGAAGATAGAATGGTAACGAATTTAAATTAGAGCAATATGGTCAATCAAGCTGGTTAACTTTCGACCTTTGCGTTAAAATCAAAATTGAGTAGACTAAAAATTAACATAATTATATACACTGAACGGTTACTGATTGATAATTATTTTATTAACATATATTAAAAAAAGTTACCATAGATCATGCTATGCACTCTCAATCAAATTCTTGAATATTTTGATTTATATTATTTAATATTAAATAAATGAGTTTGTTGAAATAATACTAAATAATCATAATACACATATATACGAATTTAAAAAATTTAACAAATTTTTTCCATCGGAATACTTCAAAATGATTTAAATGAGACTATAAATTGTTGTAACATCATTTTAAGAACACAAAACCAAAGACAAATAAGTTAGTTGTAAAAATAAATAAATAAATAAAGGTAAAGGAATGACCTGAAGAAGCTACTATGTAACCAAATAAATATTGTGGAGTTATTATAAATATTGTTTATGTAGTGTATTCGTCTTTGATTGCGTGTTCTTAGAATTTAAAGATAAATGTAAACTGGTTTAATTTCTTCATTATTAATTGTTCTTAATCTATTTTAAATTGACATTTGATTGCATTAGATTTTGCATTTGCCACTTTTATATGTTGTTATACTCCTATTTATACACATTAAGGATTAGTGTATCAACAATTATCTTCTTCAGCGTTCGAGAGCAATTGTAGATGTTCTTCTTGACGATAAAGTAGTATTTTATACCAGTAATGCTTGTATGATGATCTTCCAAAGCTTAAAAATGTAGACTCTTCTTAAATATAAATTTTTTGCAACATACATTTATTGGGGCAGTACATTTAAGCCATTTTGGTAGAATAACGCGCTTTTGCGATAAAAACAAACAACTTTCGACAGAGTTGTTACGTTATGAATTAAAATTATATATATGGTAGAAACATTGTAAAGCTCCTTAATTTAAAGTGCTAGTAAGTAATGAATGTATTTTCCAGATAAAATTTGTGTATTAGAACCATTAAATGTAAAAATATGTGTTCTTCATTGCTGAAATTTTTGTGTTTTTATGCGTTTTTTTAATGGAAACTAAAGTTCGACACACGTTGAAAGAACTGCGAAATTATTGTAAATAATATCTAAGAATTTAATACAAACCACAAGCAATGTAAAACAGTTTCTTCTCACGGGTTAACTTGATCCTTTTTCTGTTGAAACACGATATCTGGTATTTTCTAATATGGCTGCACCAATATTTTCGACGTTGCTTAGCCATATTTTAAAGTTTCTTGTTTTGAATAGTTTTGACTTTGATGAAAACCCATTATAAACAGAAAAAAGAAATTCACAAGATTTTTATAAACTTTATTAAATCGTAACATGTTTCGTTAAACTTTGTAGTAAGTACTACTAAATATACATTGTACATTAAAAAAAAAGAAGGCATTAAAATCCTTTTTTCGTCTAAATTTTAAGGATCACAGATCCTACATTTCGAACACGTCCTACACAGTAGGCAAAGCGTACTGAAACCCGTATTCAAATGTGTAGGACGTGTTCGAAATGTGGGATCTGTTCTCCTTAAAATTTAGACGCAAAAATTATTTTAATGTCTTCTTTTTTGAATATGTTATATCTTCGTCTAAGAATTCATCGGAATCAACAGTGTAATTCAATGCCGGTAGGGGAATTAGCCCTCGGAGTAGTTGTTTCTGTTGATTCCATATTTATATACATATACATTGTATATTGTGTGTTTAAATAGTTTAAAATAAGGATGGTGAATGAAATTTAAGACTGGTAATTTTTTTTTTAATTATTTATAAATTTTCTAACAGCGTTAATGTGTATCCTTTATTATCTAAATGTAAAATTTCTAGGTTATTATTAAATATATGGTCTTCTTTTTTGATGTGATTTACATAAGTGGAATTCAAATTCATTATTTTTGTGTTCTAACGGGCGTTTTTTTAAGTTCCTGCCAGTCTGACCAATATATACTTTTTGGCATGACCTTCAAGATAACTTATAAACTCCATAACATATCTCTTTGTCAATTTTACCTTTATTGTTTTTAGTTAATCTTTCTATAAAAAAATTAGTTAACTTAAGTTAAATGCCCAATGTTCAATGTACATTTATTTTCGTGTGAAGAAGCTAAAGTTTGGCGAAACATATGTTTCGATTTAATAGTATTTGTGAAAATCTTTTGGATTTGTTTTTCTATGTTTTATTTTGTAAATTATCTTCGATCCAAACTCCCAGACATTGCACTATTCTGGCTTAATAGCCAAATATAATGCAGTAAATGAATGAACGTGTTTCAATTTTGTGTAATAAACTTTACAACCCTTACGTATGCATTTTCCTAATTTATAGGTATTTATTTACTAGCCTTTTCTATATGTAACAATATTTTATAGTTGACAACTTAAAAATACATTTTTCTATACGGTTATGATGTCAACGCCCTTTAGGTTACGAAACCTTAGAAACTATAATTAATAGACCAGCGTTCGCTTGTTCATAAATACATTAACGAGTTTATAAAAAGTCGTTTAAGTGTGTTTGAACACATGTACATAATCATATAAAATCCATTACGGTACAGATGTGTTAATTGATCAAAAGACATTCGCAGAAAAAGAAGATAAGCGTATTTTTTTTAGAAATACAAGAAAAAATACGTAATATGCAATCGAATTTCATTTTGATGAGGGTAGGGCAACGAGCCAACCTGCATTTATAAATAATCAAATATTTTTGTGCTTTCAAATGTTAGAAGAAAGTTTCGTCGCATCTTCCTATATACACATTTTATTACTAAAATGAAAGTTATTAATTTTATTTATTCTATTTGAATGATATATATATATTATTTATATAGAAGTGTTTTTGTAAGCCAATTTATTTTATGTTACTAATTTTCTACTTTTATTTTATAAGAAACGTTCAATTTTAGTGTTTTACTATGTGTTTTTATTGTATTAAACTGATACTTTGATTTATTTTGTCTTAAACGGGTTCAATGACCTTTCATATTAAATGAATAAAAAAGCACGTGCTATTTGTAGTACTACAATAATAAAAGAATGAAAACGTAAACATTTCATTCAATCAAAAAATTGGGAACGCCCTGTGGCTAAGGTCGAAAATCCCTTGTTGTCATGCCGGCGGTTGACTTAAATTGTCAGTACCATAACCCTACTTTTAATTTTCGGCGTTTTTTACTTTTTAAATGCCAAATACCTAAAAGGGGGTCGTAAAATGTATAAAATATGAAAATTTCAAATGTTTTATATGGTATACATGCAAAATGAATGCATAAATATGCTCAAAATAACTAAAATAACCCGGCAAAATTTTTTCAACAACTCAGTTCCTGGAGAAACTGTGCTTTAATTTTGTCTTTATTTGTATTATATTTAAAAGTATTATGTCCAAATGGCTTTATTATGTTAATTTATACATAAGATAAAAGATAAGATAATAAAAGTTAAGATAAAATTAAGTGGTGACATTTGTTTAAAATTAATTAAATTGCGAAAATAGGTTGAGATTGTTATTCACTGTAATCTTTTCGAAGATTCCAGATCTGATTAGTTTTATGCATTATCTTTTATATCTTCTTACTTAATAATTAAAAAAATAGTGCATTTTTTGTTTATAATTAAAGGAGATTAGAGTAATTGTAGCAACCCTATATATATATATATATATATATATCTAATCGAATACTAACATTAAGAACAATCTCATTTTTTCATCAGTGTATAAAATTTTATAATACTGCGATGATTTTTATAGTATTCCATGTAAAAGAGAAGTGAAAACAAATATAAAACGTAGATGTATTTTGTCTTGTCACTTGAAGGAAGTTTGGACAAGCAGATAGAATTAATATTATCTTTGAACTTTGGTCTCTACGTTCAGGCGTTTATTTAACACAAAATTGAAGACTTTTGAACAGCGTTCGATATTTTTAACGTTCATTAATTAGAATATCAATGTATGATAAATAAAGCCAATATACTACTACTATAATTAAATTCTAGGTCACATTTGCAGTTCAGCCTTGGCGCTATTAATCTACGAGTTAAGTTACAATACTTTAATGTTTGGTTTAGGTAAATGTGATAAGAACATGATATCATTTTAAAATTTACACACTTTTATATTTTTTATATCTGCAATTTTTACCCGAATTCCTATTTTTTATCTGTTAAACTGTGGTTACTTAATTTTATTTATAAATTGGTAGTTTGATGAATTAAACTTACTTGAGTTATTATTACTGGCTTTAATTGATCAACTGTTAATACATTCTTTATTATGATTGCATACTGATGAAATGGAAATGAAACTTTTTTTGTAGATAATTATAATTCCAGTTACCTATATCTACTTAGAAATTGAAGGTTGTACATTTTTGCGACAGTTAATTTCCTCTTTCACGTTTCACAGGATTAAAAAGTACTTGTGTATCTAATCAATAATTGAATTATGATAAAATTGAATTAATACGAGTATTTTTTGTTGAAAGCCATCAATTTATAAAACGGTGCTTCAAATTACTATTTTTTTGGCAAGTAAAGCCTTAATCACAATAAAACACTGTTCTAATGTTTTACAATTTTTATTGGTAAGAATCACTTACAATATTATATCGGTTTCTAAGGTTATTATCAAAGAGTTGCTTAGAAACTAAACTAAATCTAAAAAAAAAAAACAAAAAACTATTTTGTGTTTCATTCCCACCAGCTACTCGGGCTGGTGGGCGGGCAGTTCCTCCGACCTACACTGTAGTGCAAAGCCGGAGGTAAGTTGTAAGGCCCTCTTCAACCTCCTTAAAGGAATCGTTGGAGTGGGTGGGTGGTGTGGTTAGGGACAAAAAGATGAGACGGACGAAACGAAGACAGAAGAGAAGTGAAAGATTATCTGTGGAATATTACTGCTCCAATATTTGCCTAAATGATCCAAGGAAACCACAGAAAACTTGGACCAGAGCAGCCGGACCCGGGTTCGAACCGGTGACCTCCCGAATGCTAAGCAATGACTTAGAGAACGTCAATATTTATACCATTGTGGGTGGGGGTAACAACCAATTAGATACTAGCTAAAAATATAAGACTATATTTTGACATTTCTAGTTTTTCTAAAAGATTTAATCTTTTACTTTTATTGATACAATGTAAAATTTTATAATTTTCTTCAATAAACGTATGGCTATTTGTAACACAATACAGGGAGAAACCTGTAGAAAGTTTTTTGTCTATAATTGATTTTTGATGTTCTTTAAGCCTGGTTTTAAAGGATCTTCCAATTTGCCCTATGTAAATGGCATCTCAGTCAGTACAATGGAGTTCATACACACCAGAATTAGCCAGTTTATTTGTATTTATATTTATTATTAACTAAAGTATTACCCAAATTGGTTTTATTGGAACTAATACTATTTATACCAAATTTGCCTAACCTTTTATATATGGCTACACTAATATTGCCGTAATAAAAGCCCAATTTTTATCTTTTTTAACATTTTTACCACAATATATCTGATTGAAGGTACGTTTTTTGAGTTTTTTTATTGCAAGAGATTCTTACTAATAAAAATTGTAAAACTTTAGAACAGTGTTTTATTGTGATTATTAGAATATTTTATCTTTAAATATTAGTAAAGCCTCAGTTAAGGCAAGGAAATTTCCGGTTGTTTTTAATATTTTAAATATTGTGTAATATTAATTTGTAAAAATGGAAAAAATATGATTTTTTAAACTATTTTCAAACGTTTTGTCAAATATTTCCTTTATCAACATCCTTATTGTTACAGATAAAAGCCCAGAACGTGTATGGTTCGTATTTAAGATCGCAAGCTGAAAGAATACGAAAGTTTAATGATATTTCACCCGATTTTTTTCGAAATTGGACAATCATTACAAAACCAGGCGATGTTGAAATGAATGAAGCTGATTATGGAGAGGTATGAAATTTCGCGCGTAGTTTTACAAAAATTACCGCTTTAACGTTACTTTTTGTCAGTTAGTTGTCTTCTCAAATACTTTGGAAAGTATAATTTTGCATGATGATACTTCGTCGACGAGTCAAGAGCAGACGGCTGGTAAGTGTTTATTAATTTTAAATTACTTAAATTAATATCGGTGTATTTATACGTTACCAGTGCTAAATTGAGTCATTTGGGGGCAAAATAGGGTAACTGTGCTCACAGAACGGAAAACAGATGATGAATCAAATTTTCCTGTGTTTTTAAGCACATATGTAACAAACATTATTAAATGTACCTACCCCAAAACTGTAACTGTCAACTTTAAATCATAACAAATAAATATTTATGTTTCTTTACATAGTTACCCTTAATATGCTTAAGGGTTTTGCACGCGGGGCGGGTGAGCGAATTAATATATTGATGTTGTGTGTGTGTAGCAAAACATTATACGTATATATATATATATATATAATATATATATAATATATAAGTAAAACATTTATAATACTTAAACAAAGAAAGACTGACCCTAATTACCACTAACTAAATTTAATATGAACGGACACGTGTTTCGCCCACTTCACATGTGGGCATTATCAACGCGAGACAGGGCGAAACACATTTAATTAGTGGTAATTAGGGTGAGTCTTTCTTTATTTAATTATTCTTTTGCCACAGTCTCCTATTTTCTACCTTTAATTAGAATACGTTTTGTCTCGTTAGAGCATCCTCAGAAGCATATTATACTATGTGAAGTGTTTTTACTTTTGCATAATATCATTCACATAAAGATTATTTTATGATTTAGGGCGCACTGAGTTTCAAAGTGTGCACACTTGACCCCAATGATTTGTCGTTTTTGTTTAGCAACAATACCAATTCAGTAATTTTGTTAAACTTTTTAATCTGTATCTGTATAATTATTATCTTATCAGTTTCGATGTGTTAATTGTTCAGTATGACAAGTAGGATTAAAGTTTATTGTTTTTGAAAAAGTTATTTTTAAACTTTAATACTTGGGTTGAAAAGTCCCGGGCCTAACACATAGATGATGGCGCTAGTTTTATTGCATTCACCTCTTTTTCAGTTAGTACTAACTTTCAAAAGACAGCTGTTAAAATTTCATGATATTCTATTCATTAGTTTGTGAGTTATTGTGTGTATGCTAAGAGTGACGCTACTTTTGTTATTTTTAAAACAATGGATCAAAAACACTTTGGTGTTTTAATTTTACACTGCTTCTTGATGGGAAAAATACCGTTCAAACGAAGCAATGAGCAATGGCTTGAAAAGTGGAAAAGTGTTATGGAGACTCCGCTCCGTCGGAAATAACCGAAACAAAATAAAACGTTGGTTTGTTGGTTTGCTGACTTCAAACGTGGTCGCAACATAGAGACACTGATAATGCAGAACACAGTAGACGTCTAAATGAGGCGGTAATATCAGAACCAGAAAACATCGAAAACATCCACAAAATCGTATTGAATGATCGAAAAGTGAAATTGCGTGAGTTAGCTGACATCGTAAAGATATCAAAAGAACGTGTTGGCTTTGCATGCAAATTGTATGAGCATTTGACTATGAGAAAGCTCTATTCAATGTGGGTTCAAACAAAATTTTGTTTCGTCAAGACAACGCACCGTGTCACAAAGCAATCAAAACGATGGCAAAACAGACAAAACGTGAATTGAACTTCGAATTGCACCCACATCCACCATATTCTCCAGATTTGGCTCCCAGCGACTACTGGCTGTTCGCAGACGTCAAAATGCGAATTGAAATGTTAGACCGGCGCTAAAATGAATGAAGCCAATTTTGAACAAAAAAAAACGTGTTTTCTTTGTTAGACCCGGGACTTTTCAGCTCATGTGTTACAAATAAAAGAATACTTTTACAAATTTTATCTTCGTTAGATTTGTTTGTAAAATAACTTAAAACAATACCTAATGCGTAAAAATTTTAAACTCCCAAGAACAAAAGAAATTTGAATCTAGGGGATATATTGTACGTGTTTACTGAGGCTTATAAATAGAGAATAACAGAGGAAGGTGGCTTATCTCCAAATGTTGGGGGTGAAGAGATCAATAAACAATCTCGGCAACTACCAGAAGATTACAACTGTTTTCACTGTCACTTGTTCCTTAGTAACGAAAGAACAATTTTAAAAATCTATTACACTTAGCACATGGTAAAATTGAGAATTAATGTTTATAATTATAAGTGACCTAATTATGTGCATCATTTAATAGCCTTGTGAATCTATTGCATGGATCTTCCCCGTCTTTCATAGTTAATTATTCAACAAATTAATTTTTATCAAATCAGATTATTTTGAAATATTCAAAAATAGTTGTGACAAGCATGAATAATCATACGGAAATATGACTAACGATTACAGTCATTAATTTGCATATGCCATTAGTCAAGGACATTTTTTTATTATCATGTTTCTGTATATCATATATTTTTGATTGAATATCCTCTTCAGCGAATCTTGGGCATGGGATGGACCGACTGATGTCTTGGTCAATGTTATCTGTATTTATAATAATTTACTTTAATTGTACACTATGTTCGTACATAGAAATAGGTACATACTGCTGCAATAATAAATATAATCCATTATGTCGTAATTAATGATGTTTCAACACTTCTGTGACGAAATAGGGGTTAATTCTTATTCAATACAAAGTTAGGGTGTTTCTGTATTTTTGAATATTCTTACTGTTTCTTAAAAAAGAAGAAAATCATGATTGAAAATAAAATAACCATTTGTAAATTTCGTTAATAGCAGGTACATATACCAATTTTTAATATTTACCAAAAAGATTTATATTTAATATTGGTTGGTTGTTTTCTTTTTGGGTTCTACAAAAATTAATATTTATTACATTTATTTATATTGGAGTTTAATGGAAGTTTATGAAACTTGATACTCCAATACAGCGAATGTTTTCCTGAAGTACTGTTATTTATAAATTTATAAAACACATTTCGATCGAAGTTATATTTACTCACTTGGATTTTGAGTTCTACATAATTTGAATTTCATATATCCATAAAATTTCAAATTAATTCTTGTGCGTAGATACATAAGGTCAAACTATTATTGGAATTAATTTTAAAATGTCTCAATTCCAATCATTTTAGTATTAAATAACTGAAATTTTAAATAAATGTCACCAATTATTTGTTTTATCTGGTTCATAGTTGTATTTCATGCTTTGAATTGCGTGACAACTTTAATTGTTATGCTTTCATGGTGTTTGCAATACTTTGTGGATTAATATTGACTGAAAACAGAATACGTTATAGAAAATAATTGTTATGTTATTTTTCAATCATATTGTTAATTACTTACATTATTTGTGTGGAATTGTCGGAAAAAGATCAAACAATTGCCATAATGAAAACAAGATAGCGCTCTCGCAAACTTACTAATTAAAATTACTGACTATAAGAACTTCTACTGTTATTATTAATTTACTTTACCTTCCTTTCATGTATATAAAGCTGTGTCGTCGATTCAGTTGTAGAAGCAGATACCTTAATGTCTTTTGTCTAACATTACATGTTATACTTCTGTTCAAATGTATTAGTAAGTTTACTGTTAGTTAGTGGATTACTCCCTTGAAGGTTAGGTTAGGTTCGGTTGAATTGCGTCAGTTCATTCGTTTATAATGGACACGGGTACGAAATTAGCAAACTTGTTTTTATTTTTATTTATAATTTATTATTAAAATATGTTTCACAAAAATACACCTCTTGCAGTATTAAGTGTATTAAATCATATTTCCTACTTTTGTTATAACATTCTACTACTGTATCATCATAAAATATTTTATTGGTATTTCTTTTTAAGTTGCTTGATTTATTGTAATACAAGGTATTTTTTTTAAGTAAGAACCGTTTTGAAATTCCGCTGCCGCAGCGCTGCAGTCAGCGTTCTGCGCATGCGCACTGAATATCTACATCTATCACCTACGCACTGACGCCATTACAGTCTGATTCGTCCTTGTTTATGTTGTTTACTGAGTGTTTAAGATGCCTCCCATAATCGTGAGTCCTGCCGACTGTGAAGTTCGGAGTCCAGGCTGTTATTCGATTCCTTAGTTCTAAAGGACTAAAACCGATTGATATTCATCGTGAGATTTGTGCAGTTTACGGACAAACAGTATGAGTGATGGAATGGTAAGGAAGTGGGTGAGAGCATTTAAAGATGACCGCACAAATATGCATGACAATGCCCGTCCGCATGTGGCTAATCGGACCAAAGATCTCATCATATCTTTTTACTGGGAAACTCTAGATCATCCTCCGTACAGCCCTGATCTGGCGCTCAGTGACTACCATTTGTTCCTGCACTCGAAGAAACATCTGGGCGGTCAGCGTCTTCAAGACGATGACGAAGTCAAAACAGTTGTGATGCAGTGGTTAACGAACAAGTCATGCGGCAGAGTTCTATGAGGAGGGCATTCAAAAACTGATCACTGTTCAAAAGTTAGGACAAGTGCTTCAATATTGAAGGAAATTATGTAGAAAAGTAGACTAAGGTACAGGCTTTCATGTAAAAATAAAATTATTAAGATATGTTTGCACGTTTTTTATTAATATCAAAACGGTCCTTACTTAAAAAACATGCTTCGTACCTATTATATTTTATATAAGAAATAATCGTTAATGTTATTGCTTGGGCCCAATAGAAGTGTAAGTGTTGTAAGACTATTAATTCCTCGTTAAATTACTTATGTCTATTAAAGTACAAATTGTTTGTACATGAACCTTATAAAATTGCATTAATTGGATAAGGATCGTTAATATAAATGTATTGTCTGTGAATTAATTGACAATTAATTGATCAGTAAATAATAATAATACAAGCAGTGGCATTGCGCAATAGAATAAAATTTTATTGCAGATGCTGCCAAGGTAGTTTGGGAGAAGAAGGTTGCCTCTGTATCTAACTATGTGAAGGACTTTCCTAATTTTTTTAATTTGACTAAAAAAGCAGCTGCAGCAAGTGGTAAGTAGTATTTTAGTACACATACTCTATTCATTTCGGAATGGAGCTCTATCAACAAAATTAATTAATTTGCACCAACACCAGATTCCTATTAACCAAGAAAACAATTTTCTATTAAATAATAAACTCATGCGGAGTCCGAGATGATCTTGAACCGTTTATTTATCCATCAAATATGTTTACATCAGAAACATTTATTTAAACACTTAAAAATGTTTTTCTAGCTATACATTTTTTTTAATTACTTGTATTTGTTATTAACTGTCACTGCATAAATGAAAATTACGTAATTATGCAAACTATCTTTTAAAAATATTTTTTTTAATTTTAAACTATAAAAATTACAGGAATTAAAAATGAATGTATAGTTCTTCTAATGTTACAGTGTTTCTGACGTCATTATTTAACAATAATTAGCAGACCTGAATTGTAGGTATAAAAATTTATTAGTGCAGTCAGTTCTTCTTAGAAATTCATTCAAGTTTGTAGTGTTAATTTGCCAATAGTGGTAGATACTGACATAATTAGTACTTAGTTTATAATTACATATTTTTCGTCCTTAATATTCATATTGCTATGCCAGTTTTAGACTAGAGTAGTTTATAACTCTAATGTAAATATTTGTGATAATGTGCTTGATAAATATTTTCTCAAAAATTCCATATATTGTAAATGAAAAACCAGTTGCTTTCTTTCAATCACCTTGTATAATGCTTCGGGTGCTATTTTAACAAAATGGAATAAAGGATTTGTTTAATTTAAATTTGAGTTATTTGCAGGTGATGGTGATGTATTAAAATATTGGGAGAATCTGTCGGATGTTGCAGAAATTTACATAAAATTGCAGACCCTTTGGGAAGAAGTAAAGCCCCTTTATACAAAATTGCACGGTTTTGTTAAAAGAAGACTTTTTAATCATTACAAATTAGAAGACAACAACGGTACTGAGATTCCTGTTTATTTACTTGGTAAGTGTGTTAGTAAATATACACAAAACAATAAACTTCTATACATTTACATGAGCTTTGATAAAGGCCAAATATTTTTTTGATAAGGGTCTAAATTTTGAAAAAAGTGTTTTTTAGTTTGAAGGGCTAAAACTTGAGCGAGCTAATTTGTATGAAGAATATATAAAATTATTTTTCTTTAGTCTTTATGAACATAACATAGAATAGTAAATACATTAGTAGAAATATTACATCTGTCATAATTAGTTGAATTACAAGGGAAACAAGTTTTTACATCTTTTCTGCGAATATTGTTGAATGTGACACGCATTATTTATGTCTCGTGAAAAGTTATTTATATCACATATTCACTTTAAAAAAGTATTTAACATTACAATGGATTCATGAATTGATTTTAACAACAACAAAGAAGTTATATGTCCATGATACTTTTGCGACAAATAGAAATTGATGTATGTACGCTATATTAATTTATGGACAATTGAAGCTTATATACAGGGTCATTCAAACTCAGTGGTACATTAGACGTTTTAGGGATTTAAAAATTTGGGAGTTGGGGGATTATCAACGATGATATTTATATCTAAAATAATTTCAACTGTCCGGCACTTCCGTATACTTTTTACGATGAATTCGTGTGAAATACAAAATTTTAAGGTGACTTTGATAACCAACTTGTATGCCTATATGCATACGATGAATAGTTTCTGAGATAAATTAATTTATTTGAAAAAAGATTGCACCGCAACCCAAACTATAAAAAATCATAACTTCCATAAAAAATGAAACGACTTAGAATGGTGAAATTTTTACTAGTTATAGCGAAGTCGTAAGGCTAACGTTAACGTCCTGCCAAAACTAAGTTTTATAATTTGTACAGGGCTTTCAGAAAAAAAAATCCAAAGTTTAAAAACACGAATAACTTCATTTGTTCACCTAGCATATTTTATTTTGTCATTCGATTCCTTTGTTTCGTCTTTCGATCCATCTGGATATTTCCTACTGTTTTATTTGAAAATTTTTGAATAATTTTGGATTTTTTTAAATAAATAATGGAAAACATCCAATGTATCGAAAGAAGACAAAAAAAGGAATCGAATGACAAAATAAAATATGTTAGGTGTCATTTGAAAATGAAGTTATTCGTGTTTGAAGTTTATAACTTTGCATTTTTTTATGAGCGCCCTGTACAACTTATAAAGCTTAGTTTTGGCATGACTTAACGTTAGCTTTATGACTTGGCTATAACTAGTACTAATTTCAACATTCTAAGTCATTTTTTATTGAAGTTATGATTTTTTAGTTTGGGTTGCGGTGCAATCTTTTTTCCAATAAATTAAATTATCCCAGAAACTATTAATCGTAGGCATATAGGCATACAAGTTGGTTATCAATGTCATCTTAAAATTTTATGTTTCACACGAATTCGTCGTAAAAAATATACCATTCCATTTAAAATAAGAAAGTTGACATCAACATCCGGTATAACTGGATGTGCCCGACAGTTGAAATTACTTTAGTTAAATAGATCATCCTTGATACTCCCAAATTTTCAAATCTGTAGCATGCTTAGTTTCCCTAAAACGTCTAATTTACCACTCAGTTTGAATGACCCTGTATAACACATTTATATAGGTGTAAAATAGATTTTGTAATGTATGTATTTGGTGACGATACTTATCATGTCATAGAAAATTCTTAACTCCATACTTAATTTTATGCTTATTTTGAGATTACGTCATATTTGAAGCAAGATTCAAATTTAATTTTTACTCTACAAAGTCAAGGCTGCTTATAAATATTTTTTGATTGTACCGTGTAATGAATTTTTATGTTACAGAAATAGGTTAAACTGAAAAAAAATCTTTTAGATTTAGAAATATTTTGTTACAAATGATTTTTAAGAGTTGTTATGTATTTCAACATTTTTATTTGTTATTAATTACAGTATGTTAAGTTAAATAGTTGAGACTGAAGTCAGTTATTGATAATAATGTATTGTTAATTCTACCACAAGGTTAATTAAATATTAATAACTCTCATAATAAGCAAGAGCTTGTGGTACTTTTTGATTATTAAAATGTTTATGTTATATATATACATGTATCCATGCTTTGTAGACGTTATACCGTAGCTTTTGTTCAAGAAAAATTATTTGAATACTGAATATATTAACGCGATATTAATTAAAGAATTAATTTGTACCCACTACTGATTACCTCATACAATGAGGGAAAAATTTATTACTGTTGACTCGAACCCGGGATCTTTGGCTTTACGCGCCAATGCATTTGTCACTAAGATTTTGTTTCCATTTTCTCTAATAGGTACTGATTTTTTCGATTCTTCTTTGCAGGTTCTGATTTTGGTGAAGATTGGTCTGACATTGCAGAACTAATTCTTCCTCATCCCCAATTGTATCATGATGTATTAACAGAAATTCAGCATAAGGTGTGTGCTTTGATGAACATTTATTTGTAAATACTTTTATTTTTTATTGTTTTTTTTTTCAGACCATAAAAAGAATATATAAATTAGCAGAAAATATGACAAAATCAGTGGGACTTTCTGGACTAGGAAAGGGTTTCTGGAGGAACAGTACGTTTAATTCAACAAATTGTAACAACCTGCTTTTCATATATTGCAGTGAAGAATTTACAGAGTAAGCAATTATATAGTTCATATATTTGGAATTTTTGATAAAGTTTTTGAATATTTTTATTCTTCAGACTTTCAACATGTAGCAACATATCGTGGAAGTCGTATTTAAAAGCTCACGAAGTTGCAATGGAAGTCGCTTTGAACAACATGGATTATGACTCATTACCTCGAAGGAATTTACGATTTTCTGCTGTCGATGATGCAATTATAGGTTTATCGTCCATTTTGGCGGTAAACAATTTGCCATTCCATGGTATATTACCACCTGATGCTTTGAAAGCAAAAGACGAAAATTACAATCAAAGGATGACAGTACTGTTACTGATTGCCCTAAAGGTACTTCCAAAATTAGCATATTACGTTGCCGCAGAATCGTGGAGAACAGAACTAATTCAAAATCAAAATGGTTTAGTCAATTTGGGCGAAGAATGGTGGAATAAAAGGTAAAAACAAAAAATTAAAAAAATGGCCACATATAAATTCATTCTTAAGAACAAAAATAAGTTAATACGCCAATAGCAGCAAAAAAAAGGCACTGCAATATCAATGTTTTATTTAAATTCATTCTATTTTAGGAAAACAATACAGGGTGTTGTAGGAGTATCTAATGTAGAAAACGACTACTTAAGAGACTTGTATATTACAAAGAACCGACCATATTTGAGGTATCTTGTATTAATTGATTTAATGTTAATTTTCCTATTTATATTGGTTGAATTTTTCATTTGCAGCAAAATTTTGGGAATTTTTCTTCAATTTCAACTGTATGATTATTACTACAAAAGTCAGCTCGACCCAGATCAAAGCTTAGCCACTTTTATAGGCGAAGACGTGAATTTTAGGTGAGCACTATTTATTTATTTACTTATTAATGAACAGAATGAGAAAAATAAAACACATAGAAAGTTTCACTAAAAATTTACTTCGAGAACCTCGACAAAATTCTTTCGACCTAAACGAGGTCATTTAGAGAGGAATACAAAAAGATTACTAAAATTTACAACTAAAACTAGACTTAAATATTATTACAAATTAAATAACAGGAGAGGGGAATCATAAATATACATTTCTACCTGGCTATTAACTAAATTTATTCTATTATATAAGGCCTTTTTAATTTTGAATGTCTTTAAAGTTATAACTTTTTACTTTTAGTGACATTCGATTATAAAACTTTAACATTCGACTCCTCTAATGAATGGTTAAACATAATGCAGTGCTCTGCCGTACCACTGGAGTTGGTTTTATTGTTTTTCATAGCTGTCGAATGTTCTGTCTCACGTTTGTTTATTTTCCTACCTGACTGACCAATGTACGTAGCATCACATTCTTTATAAAAAATCTGATATACACCACTTCCCTCACTAGGTTCTGAACAAAATTTACGATTTAATAATTATATTACCTAGATTAAGTGATTTATTTTTCAATAATTTTACAATTCCACCTTTTCTGTAAGAGTTGTTTAAAATCTTAAAATTCCTTGGTTAACAAAAAATTATATATATTAGTATAGATTTTAAACAGCTCTTACAGAAAAGGTAGAATTGTAAAATTATTGAAAAAATTAACTTAATCTAGGTAATCTAATTATTAATCGTAAATTTTGTTCAGAACCTAGTGAGAGAAGTGGTGTATATTAGATTTTTTGTAAACAATGTGATGCTACGTATATTGGACAGTCAGGTAGGAAAATAAACGAACGTGTGGCAGAACATTCAGCAGCTATAAAAAACAATAAAATCAACTCCGGTGGTATGGCGGAGCGCTGCATTATGTTTAACCATTCATTAGACTAGTTGAATGTTAAAGTTTTACACTCGAATGTCCCTAAAAATAAAAAGTTATATCTTTTAGGTAGAAATGTCTGTTTATGATTCCCCTCTCCTGTTATTTAATTTGTAATAGTATTTAAGTCTAGTTATAGTTGTAAATTTTAGTAATCTTTTATGTCTTTTAGGTCGAAACAAATTTGTCGAGGTTCTTGAAGTAAATTTTTAGTGAAACTTTCTACGTGTTTTATTTTTGTCATTTTTAAAATACAGTTTCACAAACAGTGCACCATTCCAATTTTAAGTTTTATTAATGAACATTTTAAGTACCTATGTATTTTTGTGGTTAGAACATTTGTCAAAGAGAGACCAACAAGAGACTGGCTTTCGCTTGTCACATATTACTTCGAAATATCAGAAATATCATCGGAATCCCTTTTGGAATACTTCCAGCCATTAGAGAAATACCTGGACAATGCACCGGAAAAGCAGGAGCCGTTTACAAGAAAACCACCTAAAAAAGTGGAACTCACTGATGAAGATTATTCGGAAACAACCACGAAAAAAACGAAAAAGAACAAAAAGAACGAACACATAATGGCCAGCCCATCACCTCCACTTTTGGAGGATGATCTTACCAATTATGGAATCGCCACAGATCAGAATAAAGAAGATGAAGGGAAGTCCCTCAGTAAACAGAAGAAAGCTAGCAATCAGGGTTCCGAGAGGATGTCAGAAACAGACGAAGGGGATATACAAAACGACCAGGGAAAGAAAGATGGAACAGATGGTGGAATATCTGACCCTGAAAGCAAACAAGTTCAAAGTAAAGACAGTAAATACACTTCCGATATATCTCAAACTATTGGAACTTATATTGGAATAATTGTAATAGTTTGTTCGGTTGTGACAATTTCTGCTGTCCTTATCAGACAAAAAATTAAACGGAAGAGGCGTACTAATAATCGGAGGTTCGAAACGTAACGTTTCTAATGATGTCGATATTATTAATCGTAATATTTATTACATCGTGACAACATCGTAGTCCATGTGAGTCTTTCATTCCTTTCTGAGTCTAGTCAGTGATATTTGTTTGTCTGTAGTCTTTTATTATTACCTATAATTAGAATGTTAATTGATACTCTTCATTATACGACTTTTTACAAAAAATAAATCGGTATTTTTACTTGAACACATCATATTTTAAAATCAATAATAGATAAGATAATATGAATAAATTTCTTTGTTAACATGTCCCTGTTGCTACAAGAACTCCAAGGATTTTCTATTTAATTTTTTTATTGTCTAGTGCATTTAAAATTGATTACAATAAAAGCAATATAACAACAAATTCAACAGTATTTAGACTGAATAGTTTGAAAATATAGTTTTATTGATTGACAAAGTACGTCGAGAATATTCGGCTGGTTCCGAAATGATTCGGTTGATAATGACTTTTAAATTATCCTTTTTTATTTTTGATTTGATGAGATGAAACACGTAATTAAAATTACAAGCACGACAAAAGTAAAAATGAACCAAAGATCTTGATTATGAAACTAATAATATCTATAATGAAAAATATGTGTATTTTGTTTTTTGAAAATGAATTGGAATTTGTGTTTTGAACGGATATAAAATGTTAATGTTTGTATGTAATGTTATTGGTCTGTCTGTACAATACATAATATTATTAGATACATATTTATTATTTTTATTTTCTTCATATTAATCTGATTCTAGAAATAATTAATTTTTTGGCGATATTGTTTTCTTGTTGTTAATTTGTATTAATTTATTACTGTTTATGTTTATGTAGGTACCTACAACCATGAAAGAATGAAATGTAAAGAAAAAGCTTGTTAAAGTTTTGATGTTATAGACGTTTAATTGAGTGGGACCAATTTTTTTTATTAATCTACCATTTATTTACATTTAATAACAATTTCTTTGCTAAGCTTTTTCTTACCTTTTGTTGTTATCATTATTATTAGCAAAATAGTCGCGTCTAGAATATTCCTACTAATATTATGTTATGAACCTAAGCAGAACAGTATTAATAATAAATAAATAAAATTAAACTATTTTTTTAGTTCGAATTTTGTGTTTTATTTTCTACAATACAGAGACACCGATAAATACTGTATGTAGTTATTTTTTTGGTTAAAACCATTAAAGGGATCGTAATACGAATCGACTGTAATCGAACACCCACTTCCAGGGTTGATTATTCAACGCTTTTTTATTAGATTTTTATAACATTATTTTTCGAACATAAATACGATCTTTCTTTTATACAGCTACAATATCTTGAATTTTTAAGTAGCTTATTATTTTACAAGAACTGTTGTTTTTAATTATAATATTAATATTTCTAAAGGAAATTTATTTGGATCAACACCTTTTGAATAATAAATAAAACACTCAACTATGTCTTCTATCACTTTATTTTCAAAAATTGTGATTATAATTTCGGCAACACAGTCGCAGTCTGGGAAAGTAATGTGATAGAAAACAATGTTAAGTATTTTAATTATTATTCTATTATGATAAACAGTTACAAAGTAACACCCAACTTAATCCAATATATGAAAACATAAAATTAATCCAAATTAAATCCACCATAATTTAACTTATTAAATAATTTGTTATAACAAAAATTAAGCAATGACGTTCTATTTCTGTTTAAGTAAATAAATAATTATTTAATAATCGCCTTGTTGATTTTTTTTCATTCTAATATCAGATTTACATCTTGTTAGGAATCTGTAAATAAAATTTTATTTATTTGTAAAACATTTCATTTGACCCATTTGATATATCTATACGGAATCCAGCTTGGAGAGGACATCTGAGTAATATACAAGGGCGTATCAAATATAAACGAGACTGATTTTTTTTAAATTACGGAGAGATCAATGACCTGGTAGTAGTGGTTGCGAAGATGGTCTGTACCGCTAGGGAGAAGGGAGAACCAACCGCAATTCGCTCGAGTCGCTTTAGAACGAAAAGAAACAATGAGTGAGGCAGTAGTGCATGTATCCGTGGAGCAACGGATTATTATTAAGTTTTTTGCCAAAGAGGGGGTGAATCCAACCGAAAATTTGCGGCCATTGCAGGCACAGTTCGCGGATAACGCCTTGTCAAGAACTCGGGTGTTTGCATGCCACAAGGAATTTTCTGAAGGCCGTGAAAAGGTCGAAATGAAGAGCCATGCTCGCCACCCAAGAACAAATGCAACCGAAATAGTGTTTTTTGATCGGAAATGTGCTTTTCACCTTGACTTTCTCCATGATCGACGCACATTTAATGCGCAATATTATTGTGATCTTGTCATTTAGAATGAAAAGGATGGAGCAATCGGTTAGAAGTGTCATTCTTTTGCGTGACAACGTCAGGCCCTATACGGCCAATGCCATAAGGCAAACGTTGGATGTATTAGGCTGAGAAACGCTGGGACATCCGCCATATAGCCCCGACTTGTCCCCTTGTGACTTTCATCTTTTTAGGCCCCTGAAAGAAACGCTTGGAAGCCAACGTTCCACGAGAACGACGCAGTGGAAGCATTTGTGCTCCAATAGTTACAAGTGCGTCAGAAGAGTTTCTACGATGATGACATAAAAAAGCTCTCAATCCAATGGAGAAAATGTATTTCTTGTGCGGAAGACTATGTAGAAAAATAATATATGTATCGAAGTCTAATTAAATATAGTTCGAATTTTTTACATAACCAACACCGTTTATATTTGATACACCCTCGTATATAAATATACTTATGGAAGACTTGTCTCGCTATTAAGACTCAAATAAAACACTATTTCCATGTTTATATATTTATATTTACAAAGGCACTTAATTGTAACAGGAATAAATAATTTTTAATTTTCTAATTAAAACGTATTAATTAATTACTGCTAGATTTAATTTTTCTGTTGAGCATTGTCCAGTATACTTCCAAAGTCTGTGTCTATACTAACTGACTTGTCTAAAACAATATTCCCAGTTCCCCCTCTTGATGTGCCAGGGGCTCTGAAAATTTCGTCGCCACTTTCTTCATCTTCGTCTTCTGAATTTTCTAAAAAGAAACAGAATATCCTCAAGATAATATCAAAAAAATTAAAAAATAAAGAACATAAGTAACTCGTATACTACTTAATTGTGATATTTACATTACGCTCGGTAGTTTTTCATCACAATTACTCTTTTAACTAAATATAAAATTTGTAGTAGTAATTAATTAATAGTCTACCTAGATATTCGTGCAGTCTATGCCTTTTTCGTATCCTGTACGCCGCATACAAAAGACCCATTATTATTAGAACAGATGCTAGACCAATAACAACTCTAAAAAAATTAACCTGCAAGAGATAATAATATTTCAAACAAACATTATTGATGTTTTATAAGCTTTAAAACTTCTAACTACGAGGGCGGTTCCATAAGTACCCGTTTTTGAAGACAGAGGACGTTCCTGAGGAAAGTTGGTGTTACCATTGTGTGCTGCCATCTATCAAACTACTCCAAAACAAATTTCAAACTGATTGATAGGTTAGTTTGGATTTGGCAGCCATTTGAGTGAGACGTATTTCGTGATTTTCGCTAAGATGAAAAAGAGCAGATAGAGATCGTTCGGTAATTCGCTTTTTGTTTTTGGATGGGAAAAAATGTGAGGAGAGAAAGACAAAATTGGATGCTGTTTATGGGGACACTTCGCTATCTATGACCACAGTTAGATGGTTCAACGATTTTAAACGTAGGCGAACATCCGTTTTTGATGAGGAGCGACCAGAACGCCCGGCAGACGTAGTTACCGAGGAAATCATTGAAAAATCCATGACATGATTCTCGCTGATCGACGAACGAAAGAATCAAAGGCCGTAGGTGTGTCGCCGGAACGATCGATATTTTAAAATTTTAATTAATTTAACAATTGTCAGCCCGATGGGTGCCGCGATTGCTTACGGTGGATAACAAGCGAATGCGGCTGTAACTTCGAAGCAGTGTTTGGAGCAATTTAAGCGAGATCCAAAGGACTTTTTGCGTCGAGTTGTCACGGCTGATGAAACCTGGATTCATCACTACAAACTACAAACCAAGTAACAATCTGAACAATGGATTTCTTCCGGTGAATCTGCTCCAAAGGAGGCGAGAACGGTCCTATCGGCCGGAAAGGTCATGGCGACGATTTTTTGGGATCCGAAGGGCGTCGTCCTCATGGATATTTTAGAAAAAAGAAGAACGATCACTGTACTACAGTGAGTTATTGGACCGCTTCGGCAAAAAATTGAAGGAGACACGGGTGCATTTAGCAAAAAAGAAGGTGTTTTTTCACCACGATAACGCACCAGTACATTCATCTGGAGTTGTCGTCGCCAAACTGCATGAATTGCGTTATGAATTGCTGCCGAACCCTACGTATTCAGCCGATCTGGCTCCTTGCGACTTCTTTTTGTTCCCTAACATGAAGAAATAGTTCACGGGAGAAAAATTTAGCTCAAACGAGGAAGTCGTCGCCGAGACAGGGGCGTATTTTGGAGAGTTCGACAAATCCTATTTTTGGAGAGGTTTAAAAAAATGGCAGGAACGTTGGGAGAAGTGTATCTTTTTAAAAGGAGGCTATATTGAGAAATATATTTCTTCGTTTCTAACACGGGTACTTATTGAACCGCCCTCGTACATACACGATGAGACTCACATTTGGGTCATTTTCGTAAACTTCTTCCCAGTCTTCTTTAACTATCATTCTCACAGTTCGGATGTTGTAGCTGTTGCTGTTTCGTACCCCTTTAGAAACACATGTGTAGACACCCTCTTCTTCTGGGGAAACAGCCTAAATAAATGCAGTATTTACATTTTAAGTTTTGTGTCTTACTCTATCTACATTAGAGTTTATTTAAAATTAAAAAATAAAATAATCAAGTAAAAGGACACAGTTTCAAAATATTTATTGTAGACACACTAAATTGTTTCACCACACAGTGGATCAGTAAATCATCACACCTGATGAAGCCAATGTGTGGTGAAACAATTGTAGAGTGTGTAATACAATAAATATTTTGAAACAGTGTCGGTTTACTTCATTATTTTAATATGCATAAGTTTCAGCATGTAACAGTTTCTACTATCGATCATTTAAAATTAGTTTTTTGTATATTTCCTTCTTAGAGAACAATACAAGAGTCCCATTTGAGTATTTGCGAATAGCGAGTCCAATCCGAGTTTTCTATGAGTAAATGCTCCTTTTTACTAAATGAAGGTTGTATATTTTTAAACAAGTCCGTTTACCTTTCATAAGAACTTTCAAGTTGCTTGGTTTGTAACTCTGCCAAAAAGAAAAACGTTTTGCCAACATTATCTACCGAAAAATAATACGGAAAGAATGTGTCAGGGTTAAGTGCGATGCCCAGGTCACCTTGTAACGTAAAGAAAATATTGCAGAAACAATCTTCTCTTATTTAACTCTATTTCATTCTTGCTGTACACAGCGCTAATATTGTATCCAATATATCTGGTTTAAGAAGTGGGTCGACGATATGAAGATTCGCAAATTATATAAACTGAGGCCATGAAACAGTTGCAGGATTATATTATTTTCACCCTTAGCAGAACTGAGTGACTGTAGATGTTGGAATAGCAGAATTATTTTGAAATTGAATAAATGTACTTACTACACGTAAATTGGTGTAGGGTAATACGTGTTACTCACTACAGTAAGAAAGAATTTGGAAAAATGCCAAAATTTAGAAATGTCTACAGTAATAAATACTTTTTTTTAATTATATTTCACATTAAACAGCTACTGTTATATGTAGTTCTTACCATTTGAAACAAAGTATCTTGTGCTAATAAGTTTCAATTTTCATCTATACAGATAAATAAAATTGAAGTGTCTGTTTGTAATATTAAAGTAACCAATTTTTACTAAATGCAAATGGATGTATGCTCGGTACATATACAAAAATTTTTTTTTTTCACAATTTTTGTCTGTGTGTCTGTCTGTTTGTTCCGGCTAATCTCTGAAACGGCTGGACCGATTTTTACGGGACTTCCACTGACAGGTATCTAATGTAATAAGGAGTAACTTAAGATACATCTAATTTAGAAATTAATTATTATTAATAACAAATAGTTATTAATTGCTAAAATAAAAGTAGCCTAAGTTACTCCTTCTTACATTAGCTATCTGCCAGTGAAATTTTCGTCAAAATCGGTCCAGCCTTTACAGAGATTATCCGGAACAAACAGACAGACAGACAGACAAAAATTGTAATAGCGCCTCCCGACATTTAATATCACAAAGGTTGCCTGTCGCGCGGGTTCAGAACGCGAGAGCGGGCTATTGCTAACGGTTGTATTTTAATTAATTTTACAAATAACTTTTTTGTTAAATTCCACGCGGACGAAGTCGCGGGCACAGCTAGTAACTAATAAAATCTGAAAAAAACATTTTAAAAAGAGATAAAATATAATCCATACTGAAGGAATAGTTAAAAAAAATATAATATTTAAAGGGGTCTCTGAAAATTGAATTGCTATTGGGGCCTCTCAAGTGCTGTTTCAATCAGTTTAAATGTAAAAATTTATTTTCACTTCTACACTCTTTACTTTTCGTATCGTCTCTTAGAATAGATTGAGCAACATTTTTTTTTTATAAAAGGATTTAGAATTACGAATGTTACGAATTATTACACAACATTTCGTAAAAATTATAATTGCAAGTTAAACTAATGTCATTTCCAGTTGAATGAATGAATTAAGAGACATACTTTTGTTAAATCTCAATATAATTCTTATTTTACTTGACAATTAAAAATTGTTTATACCATTATCGTTACGTGGATCATATACTGGTCAATTTTACAGGTTCTAATAGACAACTAGCTAACATGCTTAATTTTCTAAATTTTATCCACCCCAACATTAAATTCACTTATGAAATTGAATCAAATAATCAGACTAATTTTTTACACTTTACAATAAAAAAAAACAAACAATAAACATTTCTATCTATCACAGACCTATCTATACCAATATAATAATAACAATAGATCATGCCATCCAATTCAACACAAATTAGCCTTTTTTCACTGCTCTTTATGTAATTTTAATTAATTAATTTTAATAAATTAATTTTATATTAATAAACACCCCTATGATCAAAATAAATCATGAAGAAGAACTCTCAATTATTAAACAAATTGCTGTTAACAATAATTATAGTAGACATGTTATTAAAAAAGATGTTGAATAAAAAGCGATAAATTCAATATACCCTAAAGTACAAGAAAAACAAAACTATAAAACTTTAATTTATTTAGGTTATCCAACTAAGCAAGTATCACACTTATTAAACAAAAATGATTGTAAATTAGCATTTAAAACTAACAATGCTTGAAGTAAGTATGTAAAGAACAACAAAGACGTAACCGATAAAAGTAATAAATCAGGTCTTTATGAAATTAACTGTAAATCTTGCAATACGTTTTACATAGGAAAAACTTGCAGAAATTTCAAAATTAGAATTAAAGAACATAAATACTCTTACATTAACAATAAAACGGATTCAAACTATGCAAATCATCTAAATAATAACAATCACAACTTTAATGAAGACTATACATTCTGAAAATAAACCGCATAAAGTATCACTTTTAGAATATTTAACAATAAATAAATATAAAAACATTAATTTATTAATAAACGAACAAGTTGATGTAGGTTATTCCCCATTACTAAACATAACCCTGTTCTTACTCCCACTCGTTCAAGTAGTACTTAATCACAAAAAATTGTATTAGCTTTAAGTAATTTATATACTTCAGAAGAAGCCACCAAGTGACGAAACAATTGTCAATTGAAATAAAAATTATATTGAGATTTCATTATAAAAAAAACTCTTGTGTGTTTCATTCCCACCAGCTACTCGTGCTGGTGGGCGGGCAGTCCCTCCGACCTACACTGTAGTGCAAAGCCGAAGGGTAGGGCGTAAGGCCCTCTTCAGCCTCCTTTCAGGAATCGTGGGAATGGGTGGGAGAGAAAAATGAGACGGACGAAATGAATACAGAGAGAAGTGAAAGATTATCTGTGGTGTATTACTGCCCCAGCGTTTGCCTAAATGATTCAAGGAAACCATAGAAAACTTGGACCAGAGTTACCAAAATCACTGATATTGATTGTTAATCGGTTAAACCTGTGACTTATTTTTATCATTTATTAATTGTGTTTGATTAATCTGATTTTTTTAGAGCAAAAACTTATTATATTTGATTGGTTTAGTAAATAATAGTGTAGAACAATTTAATCGTGTTTTTTTTGTTATTAGTCCTTGTTTAACTAGAATAAAATTAACAATCAGGGAAAGGACAAATGTACATACTGTAGAAAGCTAGTTTCAATTAACAGCAATTTATGGAAACGATAGAAATGTTCATAAAGAAAATGTTCCACCAATAAGAGAAAGCCGCATTGTATGTCCTATATGCTTCGAAGATTTCCTCTCCTCCCCGAAAACAAAAAAAAAGCACCCTAACGGTTGCGAGTGTGCTGCCATTGTTACGTTCCAAAATAATCATTTTAAATTATCAATTATTTAAAAAAAAATGTTATTAATTATTCTAATAAGTAAGTTGTTATTTAAATTTATATCAAATTAGATTGTGATTTATTTGTTAATACTAAATATTTTCATTAAATCAATTAAATCGATATTTCCAAAATGAAAATAAAAATTCATCTACTATATGACACTTTGCTATTATTTTTTTAATCTTCTTTTTTGCGTAATCTAGCAGCACTTTAGTTATGACTTATGACGTTTGAAGAGGTTGAGCACCTGGTATTTTAAATTCGGAATAAGGGCGGTAAATATGAATCATCAAATCATGCGCAAATATTACGGATTCGAGTGATTTTAGCGTCGCCTGAACCGGTGAACTCCCGAATTCTAAGCACTGATCTAGAGCACTAGACCACGCCGCTCGGTGTTTCATTATCGTGAATCTCAATCAAGTAACGGTAGACTCCATCTTATATATGAATGAATGAAGTTCATTACGGGTTAATTATCTTATATTGGGGTGCAAACTTATTACTATTAGGCACTTGCCTTTACTTCTAATAATTCTTAATATTAACTCAAAAATATGCAACTGCAAAATGTTATGCAATTATTATGTTTTGAGTATTTCCAGTAATTTTCTTTTTGCATTTTAACTAAATTTTAAAGTTTTTATGAGGAGAAAGTAAACGACAGAAGCTGTAACAAGTAATTAATGGTTGTCTTGAGATAATCTTGACAGTGTAAAATAGCTGATGATGACAAAATTAACTTTGGCAAGTTTCTCGTAGTGGGTACTGTTGATCTTATTAGTCAACTTTACTCCCGTGTTACATTCTATGTAATATGTACCGTGAGGCCATTGAATTGAAACTAATTTGACTCTTTGAGAGATTATATTTGAGTAGCAGACGCTTCATAATTATTTACAAAACGATTTTACGGCCTACGCATAAAGTTTTAGGTTAAATTAAAGGACAGCAGACAGGTGAAGACGGTAAAATGTCCACCATCGAAAACAGTCTGCGTTTGGCGGTTCATGAACTCTATTTTGCCGAGGTTTTAGTGACAATTGCAATTTGTGGGTGAGCTTAGGTTTCAATGTGGTAGGGCTCTAAAAAATCGTATTTGTGACATGAGCGCTTAATAAAAAACAAAACTTGCTCAACAGGTTTTGCTGAACATTGTGTTCAAAATAATCATAATCTTGACAAAGAACATATTAAATTATTACATAATTCGGAAAAATCTAGAAAGCTCACACTTTAGAAATCAAATTAGCAATTTCAAATAAAAACAACATAGTGAATAATCAAATATTGACAAATAACACTCCACTGTTAATGACCGATTTTGTTGAAAAGTTCCTAATGAACTGATGTTGTCTTTCATCTGGTGTACAGGCCGTCGTCGGTTGGAATTGCTTCCTAACGTTTCGCTAGCACGAGTGGCGAGCTTCTTCAGAGGTCTGCTAGCGAAACGTTAGGAAGCAATTCCAACCGACGACGGCCTGTACACCCGAAGAAAGACAACATCAGTTCGTCAACTGGCCGCGAAAGCCTTAATCAATTTGTCAGTTCCTAATGAGTCGATTTTCCCAATTAATGTATAATAACTTGTTTTTAACTTGTCTCATGTATATAAACTGCAATTTACTATTTAAGGTTTGAACGTTTAATATATAATTTAGTATTAATCTATTCTTGATAAAGACCGCTTGGTCGAAACATATGTCGAGTTTTTCGACATAGATTCGTTGAAACATTCTTTTGTCTTTTATTCTCATCTTTATTTAATTATGTTTCATCAACAGTGCACCGAAAAAAGTTTACTTAGTATTAAAAAAGCAGATAATTTGATCACGAAGTTGTATGGATCCTCCATAAAAATAGATTTAGAAAAAATTGTCTGTATAAAAAATATTGCAGCTATGCAAACAATTCTAATGTGTTTGTAGGTGTATCCTTGTAATAGAAATGTCTACATTCTAGGCGAGATAAGGTTGTGTTAAGAGGTATAGACTTAATTGACTAATAAACATATCAAAATTTAAATTTATAATTTTCAAAACGTTTATCAGAGATGTGTATTTTTTCCCGTTGTGAAATATTTGATAATGTTCTATAAAATTAACGAGAATATTATCGATACAATTTATCTCCGTTTCTACCCTTTTTAGCAATACAGTTGAGCTCCAGTAAGGTTCTAATAGTAGTAGTAGTATTATCTAGCCACTGCTTTACTTTAAAATTGTTATATAAATAATACTGTAACACGACCAGATTTTGGGGTATTTAAGGTTCAATTTCCTGTAGGTCGAACAGCCCATCAGAAACATCAGATAGTATATCAGAAGGGTTTTCTTTTAATAATTTGTAGACCGAATAACTTTTCAAACAACATAATAACAAACAAAAATTACATCATACGTTAATTTATATGTAATAGAGATTCATTCAAATGACATATTATTTGTTTTTTAAGTCGAAAGTTGAAGATAACAAATGCCAATTTGACTTAGATAGAGTGACCGTACCACAATCACTCATGAAAATATACTAGAACAGATATAACCCTTTTACGGTACTATTTTTAAATTAATATCTTTTGTACAGTAAAGACAATAAAAATATCGTTGACAAAAAAAAAATGAAAACCATTGCGTACATTTTATGGTTAGGTACATACCCTGATAGTTAACTTTCCTGAAAGAATTTCGTAATCATATTTGCGGTAATTGTATTTATTTCCCGGTCCAATAAGTTCATTGTTGCCCACTTGCCAGAAAGCGAAGATGTGATCCTTGTCATTGCTCCCACAGGTGAGCAGGGCATTTTTCCCTTTCGGAACTTCGAAAACTTTCATTGCATTCTCTTCGTAAACCTCCTCAGAGGTGGGTGGTTCGTACGGTTCCGGAACATTTCCAGGTGCCCCATAACAGTCACTAAAGAGCAACACTGTAAAGTAGCACCAACACCATACTATCTGTTGCATATTATTATCTCAACTATTGTGAATTAATGATCACAAGATGCTGGGTACGTACGGGAGCCGTAGCCAACGTATAGACGTCAGTTGACGTCGCGTCACAGGAGGCTTGGTATAGACGTTGAAAGTTATTTTTAGGAGGAAAGCCAAACAAGTGAGATTGGTTGTTGTTTTGTTTTTTCGTTCTAACGGTTTCATTTTGTTTGTTTTGGAGACACGAAGTTCGACAATTGGTCTTTGGAATGTACGAGATTTTTCATGAAAAAATAGACCAGCTTTTCATACCAACGGTTATGGTTGTAAACGCACACGTGTTTAGAGGTCGAATCAAAAATAAACCCGGCAACTATTCGAATCAGGCGAAAAGTGGGATGATGCCACGTAATTGTAAGGCTCAGCATTTACGATGACATTCGTGGCGTAGCTTACTTTAAAGTTTTCCGAAAATAATTTACTAGAAAATATATACTGTCTTCTGTATAATCATTGAGAGATTGCGCCTACGTCATCAACATATGTTGTCTGTTTGATCCAATCCAAAAACACATTAAAATTGCACACATTTAATGTATAGTGAAGTAGATTGAAAAGTATGGTACTTCATGAGATACGTTTCAACATATTTTCTCTTCGTAATATAACACATGGGCTGAAAGGTCCTGAGCCTAACACATAGATGGCGCTAGTATTATTGCATTCACTCCTTTTTCAGTTAGTACTAACATTTAAAAGACAGCTGTTAAAATTTCATGATATTCTAACATATTCATTAGTTTGTGAGTTATTGTACTACGAGTGACTTTATCTAGCTAATTTTGTTATTTTCAAAACAATGTATCAAGAACAATTTCGTGTTTTAATTTTACACTGCTTCTTGATGGGAAAATACCGTTCAAGCGAAGCAATGAGCAATGCCTTGAAAAGTGGAAAAGTGTTATGGAGACTCTGCTCTATCGGAAACTACCGAAACAAAATAAAACGTTGGCTTGCTGACTTCAAACGTGGTCGTAACATAGAGACACTGATGATGCAGAACGCAGTGGACGTCCAAATAAGGCGATAACTCCAGAAAATATCAAAAAAATTCACAAGATCGCTTTGAATTATCGAAAAGTGAAATTGCGTGAGTTAGCTGACATCGTAAAGATATCACTTTAAATTGCATTAGCATTTAACTATGAGAAAGCTCTGTTCAAAGTGGGTGCCGCGTTTGCTTATTGTTAACTCTTAACAAAAAACAAGAACGTGTTGATGATTCTGAGTAGTGTTTGGCCATATTTAAAAGTAACAAACCGGAATTTTTGCGTCGATATGTCGATATTTGACAATGGATGAAACACTTTTCCATCACTTCGCTTCGGAATCAAAACGATCGTCATCTGAGTGGACAAGTGGACAGCAACTGGTGAACCTCATCCAAAGCGCCCAAAACAACAATCGGCAGGAAAGGTTATGGTTAAGTTTATGGTATTCATCGACTATCTTGGGAAGGAAAATACCATCAACAGTGAATTGTAGTAATTATATATCGTTATTAGAGCGTTTGAAGGCCGCAAAATTGAAATTGCAAAGAAACAACCGCATATGACAAAGAAAAAAAAAATGTTTCATCAAGACAACGCACCGTGTCTCATTTGTCATCACAACAATCGCAAAACTACATGAATTGACGTTAGAATTCCACCGTATTCTCCAGATTTGGAAACTACTACCAGGGACTATTAGCTGTTCGCAGACCTCAAAAAAATGCTCGCCGGCAAGAAATTTCGCTCGAATGAAGAGGTTATCGCTTTATCGCTGAAGCTGAGGCCTATTTTGAGGCTAAAGATAAATTGTTCTACAAAAGTGGTATTGAAACTTTAGAGCAGCGCTGGAATGATTGTGTTGCTCTTGATGGAGATTACGTTGATAAATGAAGCCAATTTTGAACAAAAAGAAATTTGTTTTCTTTGTTAGGCCAGGGACTTTTCAGCTCATGTGTTAATATGAAACAGTGCCGTACGTCGTTGAATAATAAATTGGTGCACGCATAATCTCTCAATAATGTTACTATTGCGAGCGAGAGCCGAAGACTAAAATCAATAGTCGGCAACCCTTATAATATTTATTGTCGGTACCGTAAATCTTTCAGTACATGACAAATAATAAGAGGCAGAACAAAGGGGTGCGACAACATTGTAGAATTCAGTGGTTGCTTCTAGAAAAACATTAGAACGTTCTATGATAATACAAATTGGCCGAAGACAGTCCATATAGATACGTGTTAGTAAACATTGCGAATACAATGATATAAATACACTTAAATAAATAATCATAGCTGTAATATAAATAAGTGTAAATGGTGTAATTTAGTGTTAAATAAATCAGTTATTACTCAAGATGGTTAAACTAATTACAAGCAACAAGAATATTCGTTATATTCCTACACATTGTAAATATAAATATGGAATCAACAGAATCAACTACTCCGAGGGCTAATACCCCTACCGGCATTGAATTACACTGTTAATTCCGATGGATTCTTAGACGAAGATATAACATATTCAAAAAAGAAGGAATTAAAATCCTTATTCGTCTAAATATTAAGATCAAAGATCTTACATTTGGAACGTGTCCTACCAAGTAGGCACAACGAACAGAAAGCCATATCCCACAACCGGTTTCGACCTATCGGGTCTCATCAGGTGGGCGCTGTCATAAATAAAAATATAAATATGGAATCAACAGAAAAAACTTCTCCGAGGGCATTAGCTAGGGTATTAGCTCTCGGAGTAGTTGTTTCAGCTGATTACATATTTATATTTTTTATATAGTCTGTAAAGGTCTTTCTGTCAGCGCCCATCTGATGAGACCCGATAGGTTGAACCCGGTCGTGGGATATGACTTTCGGTACGCTGTGCCTACTGTGTAGGACGCGCTCGAAATATGGGATTCCTAATCCTTAAAATTTAGACGAAAAAGGATTTTAATGCCTTCTTTTTTTTTAATATGATATCCTTTTTGTTTGTCGTTTAAAAGACCCTCTATTTTTATTACCCACTTTGACTAATAGAAACTACGATATATTCTTTAATTTAATTTAATACAGCGTTTAGTAAATGTAGCAAAATGTTTAATACATAATGTAGAGGTAGTTTCGTATTTGTAAAGCAAAAACTACTGGACTACTGTGAAAGAGCATTCCACCATTTATGCATTGAAAAGGGTTGGTACAATTCACGGTAGAGTTGTTCTTAGAAAATGATAATATTTATCAAATGAGTCTTGGTCAAAGTGTTCCACATGGAATGTACCACATGCATTTATTTCACGGATCAAGAACTAATTCCAACGGTGGAACTGAATATATATTTGTACCTTAGCTTCATTGAGTTTGAGTGCTTTCAGCAGAAGTTGATTTGGGAAGTTATTTTACATAGTAGTGGTTGGATCATTTAGCTATTCCTGTTAAGGTAAGTTTATTCATAGAACATCTAAACATAGTTGAACCGAAGATCAAACGACTTGATTGTATTTATTTTCTAACGATTTCATTTCAAAGTAAACAAATCTATCTATATACAACAGGGTCATTCAAACTGAGTGGTACATTTGACGTTTTAGGGAAACTAAACATATTACAGATTTGAAAATTTGGGAGTATCAAGGATGATCTATTTAATTAAAATAATTTTAACTGTCGGGCACTTCCGGTTATACGGGATGTTGAAGTTAAGTTTCTTATTTTAAATAGAATGGTATATTTTTTACGATGAATTCGTCTGAAACATAAAATTTTAAGGTGACTTTGTATGCCCATTATCCGATAAATAGTTTCTGAGATAATTTAATTTATTGGAGAAAAGATTGCATCGCCACCCAAACTATAAAAAAAATCATGACTTAGTAAAACATAGACAGTAATCAGTCAGTCTTTAGTCGTTTTAGTAATCAGTCCTCGAATAATTAGCAAATATAGTTTAGTAATCATAATCATCATTTTAGTATTAAAGCATTATCAACATTCCTTCGTTATCACCGTAATTTTAAGCCAGTGCAAATATTTTATATTAAAACTAATTTAAACGTAAAAAAACACGTTAAATGTTTCACATTAATTGATTTTCGATAACTCGACAATTGTTTCCTTTGAACTGCGAGCATTTTTAAGAGTAATTAAAAAGAAAATAATAACTGTTTTGATTGTTTTCTTTTTAAATTTTGGATTGGGCGCCAGATACTTGTAATTTTAGTGTCGAAATCCTGTGTTTAACTGAATTAAGAATAAAAAATTAAACATGAAATAAAATTTAAAACTACCAATAAGAACAAAAAAATAGTTTAAAATTTTTTAAATATCTTTAAATTAAAAAAAATCTTATACCTAGTTATTAAATTATGAACAAGTTTCTTTTATAAGAACATGAAACAATTAACTCAGAAGTGGGTTGTAAAAACAATTTGTTATCTTAACGAAAATTTTGCATAAATCTAAATAAAATAAAAAATTTTTGAATATAAATGAACAAAATACCAAAACGAGAAAAGAATATTTATTGGATCGGGGTGCAAATTTTACTTAAAGTAACAATATCTTTAAAATTGAAATTTTACAAAATTTAAATATTAATAAAAAAATATTAAAAAATAGAGTTGATTTTCTTGGTTAGATTTATAACTTCTAAAAATCAACTTACTGTTATGAAGTTATTGTAGTAAAATACGAAATTGAATTAAATTAAAAGACGGAGACCCCCTCTAATGAAACCAAAATTATAATAAACACTTCTAAACACTTTAAATATCCGCAGAAAATCAAATTACTGCCCGTTATCCTTGCAGTTTTGTTTCAGCGACGACTCAACTCTCGATGTCAACCCTTTTTGTTTTATTTTTTTGGTTTCCATATTAATATTTTTTTTTGTTTTCATATAAATATTTTTTTTATCTTCACTATATGCTAAACAACTCACGAGTTTTAATTTAAAGTTACAATTACAATTATTTACAAAAGTACAATTTTTACCCTCACTATTTCTAATTTTTTGTACTTTACTCTATTAAACAAAGGATTTCTATTTATTATTTGTAAATAAAACCACAATATATATATATATATATATTCCCCTTGGCTTAGTACAATAAATTGGTAGTGTTTGTTTTTAATGAAATGATAATTTTCTATCTAATGCATTGATTATATATATTTTTTTTCAGAATGGCGGTATTAATAACTGCATTGCTTCTTACAGTAACGCCAATAACATTAATTAAAGCAAATAAGTCCAGTACTTTTTTTAAATCTCAAAATTTTCTTTTCGAAACAAGTAAAATTACAACGGCATTTCTACGAACTTGTTTGCGACAACATGATACAGCAAAGGTAAAAAATAAATTGTAAAAATACTTCATACTTCTGATCTACATTTATTAGCCAATTAAAATTTCCAACAATTTGAATTTATTAATGGTGAAATATTTGGAGATTTTTTTTGTAGAGGTTAATTTCAATAAATTAATGTGAATTAATTTTTGAGTTAGTTTTTTAGTCACTATTTTATCTATTTCAACACATTATTAGATATTTTGCATCATATCATATGAAACTTTACACTTATTGACCATAAAGTTCTGTTAGTTCGATTTAAAAATCTTGAAAACGATTTTAGTTTGTTTTATATACGTATGTTACGTACCAGCTCTTAGTGCATTGTGCGCTACAATAAGACTGCAATAAGGCAAAAATATTGATTCAATATATCTTGTTGGGGTGTAAGTTATTGTTTCGAAAAGGACAGAAAAGTTTAAGAAGTTAGAAATGAAAAGAATCCTATTCTTTATGAAGGTTAAACCTTAAAATGACCTCAATTGTGGATAGTTTCCTTTTTCAAAACTTACAATTAGATTTTAAAAAAGCTTTGACGTTATTTTTTCTAAATTGAATCAGTACATTTCGTAGGTGACTTGCGGTCAACACTGTGGCCAAAGTTTATTGAATTGTTTGTACGCAAAGGGCTTTGCACTTTTGAATCGCTTTTTAGAACAAGATGTTGTTGAAATAGTGGATGGTTTGGAATTAGTTCGATACAAATCTGATAATCAGGAATGGTAAATATAATAATAATTTTGTTTCTATTACAATATTCACATTTTCTTTGTTATTTTTTTAATGTTTATTCTGTAAATATTTTATGTCATGATAAAGTGTGACAAAATAGTAGAATTTGGAGAAAAAAAATGATAATAATTATAATACTTATATTTAACTACATTATTGTTGATTTTAGAAGTCATCACTTGTTGTAACTTATTCATAATATAAAATTTAAAAAACACAAAAAAGCTTCAAGACGTACATTTATATTCACTACAATTGTTTCACATAACTTAAGCTGCTTCAGGTGAAGATATAACTAACTATATATTATGTCTTATTAGATTTAATAAAACGTTGATACGTCGAGCTCCAGCGGTTTGGTCAGTAATTTATGGAATTTGCCTATGGCGTGCTGATGAGATCTAATAAGATCGAAATTCCGATCCACGTCTGGTAGCTTCGATAAATTACTTGACTAAGAACTTATTTTTGTTCTTATTATATTTAAAAATGGAATGGTTTTGACCGTTATTTGGTGAAATTCGATAATATAGATGATAAAGTGTAACAATAAAACACAAAATTTTAAATTTCACTAACTTGTATTTAACGACATATGTTTCATATTTCATATTTATCGTTAAAATTATCTTCTGATTCAGTTACATGGTTAGTGTTAGTAATATTTTTTACATATGTTAACTGTTATTATGTTCTAAAACACGTTTTTTTAATGTTCTGCCAGTCTGTCCAATATATAATCTAACCATGTAACTAAATCAGGACATAATTTTAATGATAAATATGAAATTTTACATGTAAACAACAAAGGATATAAATTAAGATTTTTAGAACATTTAAAAATAAATAAATTTAAAAAACAAAATATTTTGTTAAATGCAGTAGTTCACCCTTCTTAAAGCTTTTTCAAAATATACAGTATTAAACACCCCTTCTTAGTTTATACCTATTTAAGAAATCATCCCTTAGTAATAGTTAGTAGTATATACTCATCTAATCTGAAGAAGCCAATTTTCTGGCGAAACATATGTCGTTAAATAAAAATTAGTGAAATTTAAAACTTTGTGTTTTATTGTTATATTTTATCATCTTTTTTATATTTTGTACAAAAATTTTGGGGTGCGCCCCCTATTGGCCAAAACATGGTCGAATTTTCTGCTAATATATTGTTAGGTTCTTGCTCTAAACTTGTTTATTAAATTATCTCAACAAAATTTAACTATTTAACACAATTTCGATTTTACAACTCTTGTAAACACTTTTCGTCGATAAACTTCTTTCTGTCAAATGCCTGTTCTCTGTCACCTGTCAATTATTCTCCGTCAACTGTTCTAAATTGTCTATTGCTGTCGCTTATATAGTTTGATGGACGTTGCTAGGTTACGCTCGAACCAAATCGAATGATCTAGTAGTTGTCTTGGTTTTTCTAGAACTCGGCATGGGCAAACTCCACTCCACTCCACAATTTTTGCAATCGGCGCGGGTCAACACCACCCAAAATGCCACGTCCGTCACAATATCTAGCGTACCAACATTGTTTCAATCTCTCTATGGTCCTGACTTTCCTTCATACGATTTTTGTTGTTTTCCAACAGTAACGCATTTGAAGCATACTGATGAATAACGAAACGTATAAGCATTATATACATGTTTGCAAAAATGCAATAACAAGTTGGAAAATTGTCTGCCTCTTACATTTGAATTAATTATTTCTACTTTAGTTGTTATTTAAAAAGCAGGGAAAACATTCATCGAAGCATATCATTAAAAATGCTATATATCATATTTATGTTCAAGTGCACCATTTATAATAGCCAATTTAAGCTGAAAGGAATACAATAATCATTTTGTAAAATGCATTTCCATGGTTCGATAGACAACACAGTTGTTGTACTTGTTGTTCATTCTACTGGAAGTTGATTGAAAGAAAAATGTTATTAATTTAAATGACAATATTTCTTTTGTGTACAGGCATTCACGTTCAATAAACAAGTCTCACGAAAATGATTTTACATCCAATATCCAGTATGAGATCTTCCAGCGACTAAATAGACTATTATCAACTCATTTCTTGAAGATTTATAAACCAAAACAGCTAGGTATCGTCGAAAGTGAAGGTAATTAAGAAACGGATAAATTAGTTAGTAAATTAAAGGCTATGGTGGTTTTAAACTATAAAATTTTCTAATAAGCATAAATTACAATAACTTAAGAATATTTTATGTAGTTGAATAAAGATTTGGGCTGTAGGGCCGTGGTCTAAGTGAACTATTAAGTCCAAACGTTTCGTCAGTTACTGCGGCTGACATCCTCAGTGGTGGTGCAGACTAACTGACTCAGTCGCTACCGAGACTTCAAGGTACAACCTACGTTCACGTTGTCAACGTAGCACCACGGCCCTGCAGCCCTAATCTTTATTCTACTATGGATTCCGCCCGTGAAAGCTTTGTTCTTATAATCTTCTGTGGTTTTTTATTTGTTTTTATATTTTTAGATTATTTTTCATGTTAATCCTGGAACGTACCTAGTTCTGTTGCATTTATTTGTATAACAACGGTAAATAACACGATTAGGTTACATTTTAAATAAGGGTCGTACTAAGTTTTATTGTACATAACCTGCTACTTAAAAAAGAAGGCAATTTCCTTTCTTATGTGGGTCAATGGTTATAAAATTATAATATTTATATTCCATTTTATAACTACATTTGTATATTGATTATTATATAGAAATATGTGGGGGTGTTTGCACCCTCTAGGGCAGAATGAAATTGAAATTTCTCAGCACATCCTTTTCTTTGTAATCATATATCTACCCTACAAGTGAAATTTTATTTTGTATGTAAAGAAGAAACCTTCCCATCTCTTTATTGTTTTTATGATAACCTAGAGCGATACTATTACCAATCCCTTAAAGGAAAGTTCTGATTGGACAGTTTAGCACGAACCAGGGTTTACAAAAGGAAAAATACTTTGTATTTACACAAACGGAAAACGAATTCCATTCCTCTGACTGCCATTCTTAACCATATGAGACGATATTTCCTGTAAAAGAAATCAAAATCACAATACAATTCGTTTTTGTTAAATATTGATTAGATAGTAAGCGTGAAATGTTTAATTGTAGTAATAATGAACTTTCAATACAAAAATTGAATTATGGTACTGAAGCAAAAAGGAAATTAATTTATGTCTTTTGTAACAGTTTCTTTTTTAATACGATATTGATCAGTATCAGATTTTAAATCGTGGATATTTATTTAGCTAGGCATCGAAGAAGACATCAAATGATACCAATGATGATGATGTTTGGTGTATTAGTGTTGGGAATGGTAATTGTTCCGATGGGTTTTCAATTATTAGCCGTTCTTGGGGGCAAAGCACTTATTTTGGCAAAAATGGCTTTGCTATTAACAGCTATACAAGGACTAAAGAAAATTGCAACCAGCCCTTATAATTATGGACTTTACCAAGCTCCACCCTATCCATGTACGTAACTTTACATTACCGATTGCTGTATTCAAATCTAACCTTGGAAAAAGGTGTAATTTCTTATTTTAGCTTAGTTATTTAACTACAAAATACTTAATTAAACCAAAATTTTCCACATTATTATACGACACGATTTTGTTTATTTAAATCAATACATAATAACGATAAATGAATAAACTCTACTTTGTTTATTATCACTTTATTTATTCACAAATCGTTTTGACTATAGTTTCGACAAATAGCTTGTCATTGTCAAACAAATGATTCAAATTGAATGAATATAAACAGATGTACAGTGGTGTTTATATATATTTTGGAAATACCATTAATTATTAAATGTACTGAATAATACTGAGTGGTACAAATCTACCTGGTCGTTTAACAGGTTATTTTCGGAAATTTTTGATGATTTTTATAATTCTAAGGATTCTAAAATATTAAGTTAAACAATCAGGTAGATTTGTACCACTCAGTATTATTCAGTACATTTAATAATTAATGGAATTTCCAAAATATATATAAACACCACTGTACATCTGTTTATATTAATTCAATTTGAATCATTTTTTTGACAATGACAAGCTATTTGTCGAAACTATAGTCAAAAGGATTAGTGAATAAATAAAGTCATAATAAACAAAGTAGAGTTTATTCATTTATCGTTAAGATGAATTATCACAAAGTAACGGATGAATCAATCCAATTTTCAATATATAATAGTTTAAAGTGATTTAACTAGAAATGACATGTTTTTGCTTAAATTCGATTGTCTGGTAAAACTACAGGTCCGCAATTAAAGTTGTATTCCTTCTGAAAGGAGATTAACCAATGTCTAAAGCTACTTTAAAGCATATATTAAACATGAGCTAGATTACTTACACATCTCTAATAGAAACATTAAATCCCTTTAATAGTTTGTGAACTTTAGATTAACAAAGCTGTGAAACAGTAAAACAAGATGCTAGAATTTAAATGGTATTTGTAAAATAAGTTATTTCGTTGGTAATTACGTCTTTGGGTATTAACGTATTTTATATTAGTTATAAAGCTTTAATTAAGAGAACATTTTCGGTCAGAAATAGGTTTCTACTTTAAAGTTTAATTACCTTTTCAAAATCTTATAAATTCCTTTATTTTATCACAGGATTGCCAAATTCCTTCGTTATAAATTTCGGGAATATGTTAATCTTTTTGCTAGACTTTAATTCTTTATAGTTATCTACTTCTGTTATAATGTGTGTCTATCCAGAATTATCAATGCTATTTCAGGGTATTCAGATAGGAAATGGCTGGACGATGATACAGGAATAAGTGATAATTATCCATATGCCTATCCTAAAACATCTGGTAAATCATCAGGACTATTTTCATTTCTGAGTTAAGCGAAAGAATTCTTTTAACATTGATGAAACTTCTCATGTGAAGTGTTTCACATTGAATTTAATTATAAAATTGTGTTTTATTTAATAAAATATATTTAAAAAAAATGAAGGTTACATTTTATTTCAAGTCATTGTAATCAAACTTACCACCAAATAATTTTTAAATTCACTTCTTAACCAGACATAAAACTGAAACTATATAGATAAAGAGTTGTTGACGATATGGTTACACGATTCTCATTATCTTTCACTCTCTTCTGAACATATCGATAACGTTCAAGGCCCTTTATCAACTTAATAGATAAAAGTCTTCGTTTAAATTTCAAATATATAAATGGAACATTTTTGGTGATGATTTAGTAAAGGCAAATTTTAAATACATTAATATCATATTAATTTCTGAATTAATTTGTACTCACTACAGATTACCTCAAATTATTGAGGAGAATTATGTTACCATCACGCCCTCGCCGGAATCGAATCCGCACTGTTATTATCGCTAAGTATTGGCGCGTAAAGCCAAAGATCGTGGGTTCATTTCCTGGCGAGGTCCTGATAGCAGTAACAAAATTATCCTCATTAATTTGAGGTAATCTGTAGTGAGTACAAATTAAAAATTAATTGAGAAATTAGTTTCATGTTAATGTATTTGTAAATATATTTGTTAGAGAAAGAACCGCGAATACGTATTCAACAGAAATACAATGCAATTGAATTATATTACGTAAAATATGTATATAATATAAAATAGGGCAATATATCTTAAGGGAAGTAACACATGGTCCGAAAAGTCCCGGGCCTACACATAGATGGCGCTAGGTTTATAGCATTCACCTCTTTTTCAGTTAGTACTAACCTTCACGAGACAGCTGTTAAAATTTCATGATATCCTAACATATTCATTAGTTTATGAGTTAAGAGTGACTTTATCTAGCTACTTTTATTATTTTCAAAACAATGGATGAAAAAAAAATCGTGTTTTAATTTTACACTACTTCTTGATGGGAAAGATACGAAAATACCGTTCAAGCGAAGCAATGAGCAATGGCTTGAAAAGTGTTATGGAGACTCCGCTCCATCGGAAACAACCAAAACAAAATAAAACTTTGGTTTGCTGACTTCCAAAGTGGTCGTAATATAAAGATACTGATGCGGAACGAAGTGGACGTCCAAATGAGGCAGTAACATCAGAACCAGAAAACATCACAAAAATTCACAAAATCATTTTGAATGATCGAAAAGTGAAATTGCATGAGTTAGCTAACATCGTAAAGATATCATATCAAAAGAACGTGTTGGCTTTATGTTATATTGCATGAGTATTTGACTATGAGAAAGTGTTGTACTCTGTTCAAAATGGGTGCCGCGTTTTCTCACTGTTGATGGAATAGAAACAAAACAAGAACATATTCATGATTCTGAGCAGTGTTTGGCCATGTTTAAACGTAACAAACCGGAATTTTTGCGTCGATATGTCGAAATGTGACAATGGATGAAACGTGGTTCCATCACTTCACTCCAGAATCAAAACGATCGCCATCTGAGTGGGCAAGTGGACAGCAACTGGTGAACCTCGTCCAAAGCGTCCGAAAGCACAACAACAACAATCGGCTGGAATGGTTATGGTTGAGTTTATGGTATTCATCGACTATCTTGGGAAGGAAAATACCATCAACAGTGAATTGTAATAATTATATATCGTTATTGGAGCGTTTGAATGCCGCAAAGTTGAAATTGTAAAGAAACGACCACATATGGCAAAGAAAAAAAATTGCTTCATCAAGACAATGCACCGTGTCATACGTCATTTGTAATCAAAACAATGGCAAAACTACATGAACTGAAGTTCGGATTGCTCCTACATCCACCGTATTTTCCAGATTTGGAGACTACTACCAGCGACTACAGGCTGTTCGCAGACCTCAAAAAAATGCTCGTCGGCAAGAAATTTCGTTCGAATGAGGATGTTATCGATTTATCGCTGAAGCTGAGGACTATTTTGAGGCGGAAAGTAAATTGTTCTACAAAAGTGGTATTGAAATGTTAAAGCGGCGCTGAAATGATGTTGCTCTTGATGGAGTTGATAAATGAAGCTAATTTTGAACAAAAAACGTGTTTTCTTTGTTAGGCCCGGGACTTTTCAGCCCATGTGTTTATAAAATGGAATATGATTATTCAGTATATTAAGACAATGTACTAAGAATTAATGACTGTGTTGGTTTCACATTTAATTTGAAGATTCACAAAAAGTAATTAAATTCTTTTTTAAATCATTTTGAAGATGATCGCGGTGGCAGCTGTTTTATGTTTATGATTATTCTACTAGGGTTATAACCTTTTAGTATGAATTAAATTTTAAAGACCTATCGTAGCAAAATGTAATGATAGCATGAAGGGTTGTTTTTCGTTCAAATTTCATTGAACGCCACTGTAGCTACAAAGACATAAAATATTTAATTTGTTTTCTATTTACTTTACAACCGATTTTCCCCAGGTGTATTTAGTATACTGCCCCGTGAGAGAAACATCAATTCTTTCATTCGATCTATTTTATTTTCTTTTTTAAGTGTCGAGATTGGTTTAACTCTATTTTATATTTTGTAATAATAATAATTATAGCGGTGCACTTATTGTGAAACATGATAGAATAAATGTTGAAGAAAACACGATGGAATGTTTCACCAGTTTTATTGATTACACTTAACAATTGTTTCGGTCATTGACTATTATCAAGAGTACATGTTATTGCTACAATTTAAAACTTTTACAAACGTATTTATACCACATAGTAGAAGAGGAGAGAGGGCTCTTTTGATTTCTAAATTTTCCAGTAAATTTACTTTTTTACTTTTTGATACGTTACGATGTAAAATTTTGATACTGTCTTGATCTAAATTATGGCCAGAGTCTGTGCAGTGTTCTGCAAATTTCGTATTTTTGACTTTTTTATTAATACCTATAAAATGTTCTTTAATTCTAATACCAAGAGTCCTCCCACTCTGTCCTATGTAAGACGCATCACAGCTTTTATAAAAAAGTTGGCAAATGCCGCTTTTTTCTAACATCTCCTTTTTAGGATTGTTATTCACCATTATCAATCAATCTTAAAAGTTTATTGTTGTTTTATTTAATTTTTGAAATCGAAGAAGTGTTATTAGAATTTTGATAACAACAGAAATAATGTTTCTTATTACCTATCTGTATAAAATATAGAAGTCTTTCTTTAGTTGTTTTTTGTTTTGTAAATATGATTTTTTGCGTATATAGACAAAAGTTGTTAAACATCTAGGAAGTTTAGAAGAAAATCTTTCGGTTAAGAGACAGCGAAGAAGTTTTCCAAATTGATATAGAATTTTGATTTTCAAAGACAGTAAACTTATAAAGAAGTTTTTTCCAAAGAATAGGTGAACTAAACATATATAAATGATATTGAATTAATCGAAATAATCAAATATTAATTAGTTAAGTATAAAGATAGGTGTATAATTTAGTTAGTAAGTATTTAACAGTAGTGGCGTAGCCAGGATTGGTGAAAAGGGGGAAAGAAGTAGTACTATGAATTTAAACAATCGGCTTATGTAATATTTGTTGGGGTGGGAACAGGAAGAATTATTAGTTGTTTTTATATGGTATTTTCTTAGGTAGAGAGGCGTGGTCTAGTGAACGAAATCATTGCTTAGCATTCAGGAAGTCACCGGTTCGAATCCAGGTCCGGCTGTTCTGATCCAAGTTTTCTATAGTTTCCTTGGATTTAGGCAAATGTTGGGGCAATAATACCCCACAGATAATCTTTCAGTTCTCTTCTGTCTTCATTTTGTCCGTCTTTTCTTTCATTCCCTAACCACACCATCTACCCATTACGCCCTACCTTCCGGCTTTGCACTACAGTGTAGGTCAGAGGGACTGCCTGCCTACCAGCACGAATAGCTAGTGGGAATGAAACACAATTTTTTTTGTTCTAAAATTGGCTATTTATAACAGAACATTCTTTAAATGCGGTCACGTAAAATCGATTGCCCTCATGATGACAAATATAATCGTTATTGATCTATTTACTCACTATTCTGTTTCTATTGTTACGTGAAAGATATTCTAAATACTTTCTGTTTTGTTTGAATCGTTCTTTTTTTTTTAATTAATAATATTAAACCTTCTAGACCATTGTTTGTTGGGTTAGTTAACTTCTCCGAGGAATTTTCAATTTCAACTTCTTCTCTGCGATGTGTCGACGTTTGTGAGCAGAAGTTTTCCGTTTCGGAGCTAATTTAGTTTATAGATAATGCCAACATAACCGAAACTTTCGGTTAGGTTTGCGAAAAAAGTTGGAAGCATTAGAAGAATTTGATTAAGGTTGCTAGAGGGAGTATTTTTAATTAGACCTGACTGTTGTTCTCGGAATGAAACAGACTATTAATGCATATCTTTTTTATAATATATATTTTTTAAAAATTAAACTTTGTTAAGTAATGAATGAAACAATAGATAATTTTCAAAAAAGAAGGAATTAAAATCCTTATTCGTCTAAATTTTATGATCAAGGATCTCACATTTTGAATGCGTCCTATCAAGTAGGCACAACGAACCGAAAGCGCGTGAAAATGTGAGATCCTTGATCATAAAATTTAGACGAATAAGGATTTTAATTCCTTCTTTTTTGAATATGTTATATTTTCGTCTAGAAGTCCATCGGAATCAACAGTGTAATTCAATGCCGGTAGGGGTATTAGCCCTCGGAGTAGTTGTTTCAGTTGATTCCATATTTATATTTATATTTATAATATATAATTTTGTCAGTTGTTTATAGTTCTTTGTGACAAGTTCAGGTCATCATGTCGTCCTCATTCTAGGGTCTGACATAAGGTCAGTTGGATAGATCACTGTGACCACTAAATAAACATATATGTATTCCGAACGCGTTTTGTTACATAATTATGTAAAGCGCTCTAACTTACGTTAGTGCTAATAATATTATTATTTTGAATTTGTGTTCTATTTGAATACCAGACGGAGCACATAACAAATAAAATGCGACAAATACAAATTAAGCAAGTTGAATCAGACTATACTTGTATACACCTTATCAAGGGTTGCTAAGTTCAGATTGTATAAATAAAACATAAGATGGTAAAAAAATTTCATAAATTATATTTATCTCCACGACAATTTCGGTTTTGGTACGCTGCACCTTTTTCAAATGGAGTGTTATACTGAAAAACATACATCTTATATATACATTCAGTTAAAATGGGAGTTGTTTTAAAATAGTTTTAATACTGGCGAAGGATTAAGTTCTAGTTGATCATTTAATAATAATTCTGAATTTTTGTTTTTGATTTTATTTATTTCAAACGACTCTAAAGTGTTTAGTTTTTTCCCTTTATTATAAGTACGTAAAATTTTGTAATCATTGTTGTACTTGTGATTTTCCGTCAGTAAATGATTAACATAATTATAATTTTCATAACTTTCAAAATGTTCTCTAATTCTAGTCTTGAATGATCTACCTGCGTGACCTATGTAGCATTCTTCGCAGAAATCACTTGTTAATTTATAAATGCCTGATTTATTAGAATTTTCTATCTTATATTTATTATTGTTTATAAATTTACTTAATTTATCTGTGGTCTCAAATGCGACAATAAGATTTTCCTTTTTTAGAAAAGATGAAATGTGAGCTAGAGTGTAACACTAAACACATTCAGTGAAAGTGGGGGTTGTTTTAAAATAGTTTTAATACTGGCGAAGGATTAAGTTCTAGTTGATCATTTAATAATAATTCTGAATTTTTGTTTTTGATTTTATTTATTTCAAACGACTCTAAAGTGTTTAGTTTTTTCCCTTTATTATAAGTACGTAAAATTTTGTAATCATTGTTGTACTTGTGATTTTCCGTCAGTAAATGATTAACATAATTATAATTTTCATAACTTTCAAAATGTTTTCTAATTCTAGTCTTGAATGATCTACCTGCGTGACCTATGTAGCATTCTTCGCAGAAATCACTTGTTAATTTATAAATGCCTGATTTATTAGAATTTTCTATCTTATATTTATTATTGTTTATAAATTTACTTAATTTATCTGTGGTCTTAAATGCGACAATAAGATTTTCCTTTTTTAGAAAAGATGAAATGTGAGCTAGAGTGTAACACTAAACACATTCAGTGAAAGTGGGGGTTGTTTTAAAATAGTTTTAATACTGGCGAAGGATTAAGTTCTAGTTGATCATTTAATAATAATTCTGAATTTTTGTTTTTGATTTTATTTATTTCAAACGACTCTAAAGTGTTTAGTTTTTTCCCTTTATTATAAGTACGTAAAATTTTGTAATCATTGTTGTACTTGTGATTTTCCGTCAGTAAATGATTAACATAATTATAATTTTCATAACTTTCAAAATGTTCTCTAATTCTAGTCTTGAATGATCTACCTGCGTGACCTATGTAGCATTCTTCGCAGAAATCACTTGTTAATTTATAAATGCCTGATTTATTAGAATTTTCTATCTTATATTTATTATTGTTTATAAATTTACATAATTTATCTGTGGTCTTAAATGCGACAATAAGATTTTCCTTTTTTAGAAAAGATGAAATGTGAGCTAGAGTGTAACACTAAACACATTCAGTGAAAGTGGGGGTTGTTTTAAAATAGTTTTAATACTGGCGAAGGATTAAGTTCTAGTTGATCATTTAATAATAATTCTGAATTTTTGTTTTTGATTTTATTTATTTCAAACGACTCTAAAGTGTTTAGTTTTTTCCCTTTATTATAAGTACGTAAAATTTTGTAATCATTGTTGTACTTGTGATTTTCCGTCAGTAAATGATTAACATAATTATAATTTTCATAATTTTCAAAATGTTCTCTAATTCTAGTCTTGAATGATCTACCTGCGTGACCTATGTAGCATTCTTCGCAGAAATCACTTGTTAATTTATAAATGCCTGATTTATTAGAATTTTCTATCTTATATTTATTATTGTTTATAAATTTACTTAATTTATCTGTGGTCTCAAATGCGACAATAAGATTTTCCTTTTTTAGAAAAGATGAAATGTGAGCTAGAGTGTAACACTAAACACATTCAGTGAAAGTGGGGGTTGTTTTAAAATAGTTTTAATACTGGCGAAGGATTAAGTTCTAGTTGATCATTTAATCATAATTCTGAATTTTTGTTTTTGATTTTATTTATTTCAAACGACTCTAAAGTGTTTAGTTTTTTCCCTTTATTATAAGTACGTAAAATTTTGTAATCATTGTTGTACTTGTGATTTTCCGTCAGTAAATGATTAACATAATTATAATTTTCATAACTTTCAAAATGTTTTCTAATTCTAGTCTTGAATGATCTACCTGCGTGACCTATGTAGCATTCTTCGCAGAAATCACTTGTTAATTTATAAATGCCTGATTTATTAGAATTTTCTATCTTATATTTATTATTGTTTATAAATTTACTTAATTTATCTGTGGTCTTAAATGCGACAATAAGATTTTCCTTTTTTAGAAAAGATGAAATGTGAGCTAGAGTGTAACACTAAACACATTCAGTGAAAGTGGGGGTTGTTTTAAAATAGTTTTAATACTGGCGAAGGATTAAGTTCTAGTTGATCATTTAATAATAATTCTGAATTTTTGTTTTTGATTTTATTTATTTCAAACGACTCTAAAGTGTTTAGTTTTTTCCCTTTATTATAAGTACGTAAAATTTTGTAATCATTGTTGTACTTGTGATTTTCCGACAGTAAATGATTAACATAATTATAATTTTCATAACATTCAAAATGTTCTCTAATTCTAGTCTTGAATGATCTACCTTCGTGACCTATGTAGTATTTTTCGCAGAAACCACTTGTTAATTTATAAATGCCTGATTTATTAGAATTTTGTATCTTATATTTATTATTGTTTATAAATTTACTTAATTTATCTGTGGTCTTAAATGCGACAATAAGATTTTCCTTTTTTAGAAAAGATGAAATGTGAGCTAGAGTGTAACACTGAACACATTCAGTGAAAGTGGGGGTTGTTTTAAAATAGTTTTAATACTGGCGAAGGATTAAGTTCTAGTTGATCATTTAATAATAATTCTGAATTTTTGTTTTTGATTTTATTTATTTCAAACGACTCTAAAGTGTTTAGTTTTTTCCCTTTATTATAAGTACGTAAAATTTTGTAATCATTGTTGTACTTGTGATTTTCCGTCAGTAAATGATTAACATAATTATAATTTTCATAACTTTCAAAATGTTCTCTAATTCTAGTCTTGAATGATCTACCTGCGTGACCTATGTAGCATTCTTCGCAGAAATCACTTGTTAATTTATAAATGCCTGATTTATTAGAATTTTCTATCTTATATTTATTATTGTTTATAAATTTACTTAATTTATCTGTGGTCTCAAATGCGACAATAAGATTTTCCTTTTTTAGAAAAGATGAAATGTGAGCTAGAGTGTAACACTAAACACATTCAGTGAAAGTGGGGGTTGTTTTAAAATAGTTTTAATACTGGCGAAGGATTAAGTTCTAGTTGATCATTTAATAATAATTCTGAATTTTTGTTTTTGATTTTATTTATTTCAAACGACTCTAAAGTGTTTAGTTTTTTCCCTTTATTATAAGTACGTAAAATTTTGTAATCATTGTTGTACTTGTGATTTTCCGTCAGTAAATGATTAACATAATTATAATTTTCATAACTTTCAAAATGTTTTCTAATTCTAGTCTTGAATGATCTACCTGCGTGACCTATGTAGCATTCTTCGCAGAAATCACTTGTTAATTTATAAATGCCTGATTTATTAGAATTTTCTATCTTATATTTATTATTGTTTATAAATTTACTTAATTTATCTGTGGTCTTAAATGCGACAATAAGATTTTCCTTTTTTAGAAAAGATGAAATGTGAGCTAGAGTGTAACACTAAACACATTCAGTGAAAGTGGGGGTTGTTTTAAAATAGTTTTAATACTGGCGAAGGATTAAGTTCTAGTTGATCATTTAATAATAATTCTGAATTTTTGTTTTTGATTTTATTTATTTCAAACGACTCTAAAGTGTTTAGTTTTTTCCCTTTATTATAAGTACGTAAAATTTTGTAATCATTGTTGTACTTGTGATTTTCCGTCAGTAAATGATTAACATAATTATAATTTTCATAACTTTCAAAATGTTCTCTAATTCTAGTCTTGAATGATCTACCTGCGTGACCTATGTAGCATTCTTCGCAGAAATCACTTGTTAATTTATAAATGCCTGATTTATTAGAATTTTCTATCTTATATTTATTATTGTTTATAAATTTACTTAATTTATCTGTGGTCTTAAATGCGACAATAAGATTTTCCTTTTTTAGAAAAGATGAAATGTGAGCTAGAGTGTAACACTAAACACATTCAGTGAAAGTGGGGGTTGTTTTAAAATTGTTTTAATACTGGCGAAGGATTAAGTTCTAGTTGATCATTTAATAATAATTCTGAATTTTTGTTTTTGATTTTATTTATTTCAAACGACTCTAAAGTGTTTAGTTTTTTCCCTTTATTATAAGTACGTAAAATTTTGTAATCATTGTTGTACTTGTGATTTTCCGACAGTAAATGATTAACATAATTATAATTTTCATAACATTCAAAATGTTCTCTAATTCTAGTCTTGAATGATCTACCTTCGTGACCTATGTAGTATTTTTCGCAGAAACCACTTGTTAATTTATAAATGCCTGATTTATTAGAATTTTGTATCTTATATTTATTATTGTTTATAAATTTACTTAATTTATCTGTGGTCTTAAATGCGACAATAAGATTTTCCTTTTTTAGAAAAGATGAAATGTGAGCTAGAGTGTAACACTGAACACATTCAGTGAAAGTGGGGGTTGTTTTAAAATAGTTTTAATACTGGCGAAGGATTAAGTTCTAGTTGATCATTTAATAATAATTCTGAATTTTTGTTTTTGATTTTATTTATTTCAAACGACTCTAAAGTGTTTAGTTTTTTCCCTTTATTATAAGTACGTAAAATTTTGTAATCATTGTTGTACTTGTGATTTTCCGTCAGTAAATGATTAACATAATTATAATTTTCATAACTTTCAAAATGTTCTCTAATTCTAGTCTTGAATGATCTACCTGCGTGACCTATGTAGCATTCTTCGCAGAAATCACTTGTTAATTTATAAATGCCTGATTTATTAGAATTTTCTATCTTATATTTATTATTGTTTATAAATTTACTTAATTTATCTGTGGTCTTAAATGCGACAATAAGATTTTCCTTTTTTAGAAAAGATGAAATGTGAGCTAGAGTGTAACACTAAACACATTCAGTGAAAGTGGGGGTTGTTTTAAAATAGTTTTAATACTGGCGAAGGATTAAGTTCTAGTTGATCATTTAATAATAATTCTGAATTTTTGTTTTTGATTTTATTTATTTCAAACGACTCTAAAGTGTTTAGTTTTTTCCCTTTATTATAAGTACGTAAAATTTTGTAATCATTGTTGTACTTGTGATTTTCCGTCAGTAAATGATTAACATAATTATAATTTTCATAACTTTCAAAATGTTCTCTAATTCTAGTCTTGAATGATCTACCTGCGTGACCTATGTAGCATTCTTCGCAGAAATCACTTGTTAATTTATAAATGCCTGATTTATTAGAATTTTCTATCTTATATTTATTATTGTTTATAAATTTACATAATTTATCTGTGGTCTTAAATGCGACAATAAGATTTTCCTTTTTTAGAAAAGATGAAATGTGAGCTAGAGTGTAACACTAAACACATTCAGTGAAAGTGGGGGTTGTTTTAAAATAGTTTTAATACTGGCGAAGGATTAAGTTCTAGTTGATCATTTAATAATAATTCTGAATTTTTGTTTTTGATTTTATTTATTTCAAACGACTCTAAAGTGTTTAGTTTTTTCCCTTTATTATAAGTACGTAAAATTTTGTAATCATTGTTGTACTTGTGATTTTCCGTCAGTAAATGATTAACATAATTATAATTTTCATAATTTTCAAAATGTTCTCTAATTCTAGTCTTGAATGATCTACCTGCGTGACCTATGTAGCATTCTTCGCAGAAATCACTTGTTAATTTATAAATGCCTGATTTATTAGAATTTTCTATCTTATATTTATTATTGTTTATAAATTTACTTAATTTATCTGTGGTCTCAAATGCGACAATAAGATTTTCCTTTTTTAGAAAAGATGAAATGTGAGCTAGAGTGTAACACTAAACACATTCAGTGAAAGTGGGGGTTGTTTTAAAATAGTTTTAATACTGGCGAAGGATTAAGTTCTAGTTGATCATTTAATCATAATTCTGAATTTTTGTTTTTGATTTTATTTATTTCAAACGACTCTAAAGTGTTTAGTTTTTTCCCTTTATTATAAGTACGTAAAATTTTGTAATCATTGTTGTACTTGTGATTTTCCGTCAGTAAATGATTAACATAATTATAATTTTCATAACTTTCAAAATGTTTTCTAATTCTAGTCTTGAATGATCTACCTGCGTGACCTATGTAGCATTCTTCGCAGAAATCACTTGTTAATTTATAAATGCCTGATTTATTAGAATTTTCTATCTTATATTTATTATTGTTTATAAATTTACTTAATTTATCTGTGGTCTCAAATGCGACAATAAGATTTTCCTTTTTTAGAAAAGATGAAATGTGAGCTAGAGTGTAACACTAAACACATTCAGTGAAAGTGGGGGTTGTTTTAAAATAGTTTTAATACTGGCGAAGGATTAAGTTCTAGTTGATCATTTAATAATAATTCTGAATTTTTGTTTTTGATTTTATTTATTTCAAACGACTCTAAAGTGTTTAGTTTTTTCCCTTTATTATAAGTACGTAAAATTTTGTAATCATTGTTGTACTTGTGATTTTCCGTCAGTAAATGATTAACATAATTATAATTTTCATAACTTTCAAAATGTTTTCTAATTCTAGTCTTGAATGATCTACCTGCGTGACCTATGTAGCATTCTTCGCAGAAATCACTTGTTAATTTATAAATGCCTGATTTATTAGAATTTTCTATCTTATATTTATTATTGTTTATAAATTTACTTAATTTATCTGTGGTCTTAAATGCGACAATAAGATTTTCCTTTTTTAGAAAAGATGAAATGTGAGCTAGAGTGTAACACTAAACACATTCAGTGAAAGTGGGGGTTGTTTTAAAATAGTTTTAATACTGGCGAAGGATTAAGTTCTAGTTGATCATTTAATAATAATTCTGAATTTTTGTTTTTGATTTTATTTATTTCAAACGACTCTAAAGTGTTTAGTTTTTTCCCTTTATTATAAGTACGTAAAATTTTGTAATCATTGTTGTACTTGTGATTTTCCGTCAGTAAATGATTAACATAATTATAATTTTCATAACTTTCAAAATGTTCTCTAATTCTAGTCTTGAATGATCTACCTGCGTGACCTATGTAGCATTCTTCGCAGAAATCACTTGTTAATTTATAAATGCCTGATTTATTAGAATTTTCTATCTTATATTTATTATTGTTTATAAATTTACATAATTTATCTGTGGTCTTAAATGCGACAATAAGATTTTCCTTTTTTAGAAAAGATGAAATGTGAGCTAGAGTGTAACACTAAACACATTCAGTGAAAGTGGGGGTTGTTTTAAAATAGTTTTAATACTGGCGAAGGATTAAGTTCTAGTTGATCATTTAATAATAATTCTGAATTTTTGTTTTTGATTTTATTTATTTCAAACGACTCTAAAGTGTTTAGTTTTTTCCCTTTATTATAAGTACGTAAAATTTTGTAATCATTGTTGTACTTGTGATTTTCCGTCAGTAAATGATTAACATAATTATAATTTTCATAATTTTCAAAATGTTCTCTAATTCTAGTCTTGAATGATCTACCTGCGTGACCTATGTAGCATTCTTCGCAGAAATCACTTGTTAATTTATAAATGCCTGATTTATTAGAATTTTCTATCTTATATTTATTATTGTTTATAAATTTACTTAATTTATCTGTGGTCTCAAATGCGACAATAAGATTTTCCTTTTTTAGAAAAGATGAAATGTGAGCTAGAGTGTAACACTAAACACATTCAGTGAAAGTGGGGGTTGTTTTAAAATAGTTTTAATACTGGCGAAGGATTAAGTTCTAGTTGATCATTTAATCATAATTCTGAATTTTTGTTTTTGATTTTATTTATTTCAAACGACTCTAAAGTGTTTAGTTTTTTCCCTTTATTATAAGTACGTAAAATTTTGTAATCATTGTTGTACTTGTGATTTTCCGTCAGTAAATGATTAACATAATTATAATTTTCATAACTTTCAAAATGTTTTCTAATTCTAGTCTTGAATGATCTACCTGCGTGACCTATGTAGCATTCTTCGCAGAAATCACTTGTTAATTTATAAATGCCTGATTTATTAGAATTTTCTATCTTATATTTATTATTGTTTATAAATTTACTTAATTTATCTGTGGTCTTAAATGCGACAATAAGATTTTCCTTTTTTAGAAAAGATGAAATGTGAGCTAGAGTGTAACACTAAACACATTCAGTGAAAGTGGGGGTTGTTTTAAAATAGTTTTAATACTGGCGAAGGATTAAGTTCTAGTTGATCATTTAATAATAATTCTGAATTTTTGTTTTTGATTTTATTTATTTCAAACGACTCTAAAGTGTTTAGTTTTTTCCCTTTATTATAAGTACGTAAAATTTTGTAATCATTGTTGTACTTGTGATTTTCCGACAGTAAATGATTAACATAATTATAATTTTCATAACATTCAAAATGTTCTCTAATTCTAGTCTTGAATGATCTACCTTCGTGACCTATGTAGTATTTTTCGCAGAAACCACTTGTTAATTTATAAATGCCTGATTTATTAGAATTTTGTATCTTATATTTATTATTGTTTATAAATTTACTTAATTTATCTGTGGTCTTAAATGCGACAATAAGATTTTCCTTTTTTAGAAAAGATGAAATGTGAGCTAGAGTGTAACACTGAACACATTCAGTGAAAGTGGGGGTTGTTTTAAAATAGTTTTAATACTGGCGAAGGATTAAGTTCTAGTTGATCATTTAATAATAATTCTGAATTTTTGTTTTTGATTTTATTTATTTCAAACGACTCTAAAGTGTTTAGTTTTTTCCCTTTATTATAAGTACGTAAAATTTTGTAATCATTGTTGTACTTGTGATTTTCCGTCAGTAAATGATTAACATAATTATAATTTTCATAACTTTCAAAATGTTCTCTAATTCTAGTCTTGAATGATCTACCTGCGTGACCTATGTAGCATTCTTCGCAGAAATCACTTGTTAATTTATAAATGCCTGATTTATTAGAATTTTCTATCTTATATTTATTATTGTTTATAAATTTACTTAATTTATCTGTGGTCTCAAATGCGACAATAAGATTTTCCTTTTTTAGAAAAGATGAAATGTGAGCTAGAGTGTAACACTAAACACATTCAGTGAAAGTGGGGGTTGTTTTAAAATAGTTTTAATACTGGCGAAGGATTAAGTTCTAGTTGATCATTTAATAATAATTCTGAATTTTTGTTTTTGATTTTATTTATTTCAAACGACTCTAAAGTGTTTAGTTTTTTCCCTTTATTATAAGTACGTAAAATTTTGTAATCATTGTTGTACTTGTGATTTTCCGTCAGTAAATGATTAACATAATTATAATTTTCATAACTTTCAAAATGTTTTCTAATTCTAGTCTTGAATGATCTACCTGCGTGACCTATGTAGCATTCTTCGCAGAAATCACTTGTTAATTTATAAATGCCTGATTTATTAGAATTTTCTATCTTATATTTATTATTGTTTATAAATTTACTTAATTTATCTGTGGTCTTAAATGCGACAATAAGATTTTCCTTTTTTAGAAAAGATGAAATGTGAGCTAGAGTGTAACACTAAACACATTCAGTGAAAGTGGGGGTTGTTTTAAAATAGTTTTAATACTGGCGAAGGATTAAGTTCTAGTTGATCATTTAATAATAATTCTGAATTTTTGTTTTTGATTTTATTTATTTCAAACGACTCTAAAGTGTTTAGTTTTTTCCCTTTATTATAAGTACGTAAAATTTTGTAATCATTGTTGTACTTGTGATTTTCCGTCAGTAAATGATTAACATAATTATAATTTTCATAACTTTCAAAATGTTCTCTAATTCTAGTCTTGAATGATCTACCTGCGTGACCTATGTAGCATTCTTCGCAGAAATCACTTGTTAATTTATAAATGCCTGATTTATTAGAATTTTCTATCTTATATTTATTATTGTTTATAAATTTACTTAATTTATCTGTGGTCTTAAATGCGACAATAAGATTTTCCTTTTTTAGAAAAGATGAAATGTGAGCTAGAGTGTAACACTAAACACATTCAGTGAAAGTGGGGGTTGTTTTAAAATTGTTTTAATACTGGCGAAGGATTAAGTTCTAGTTGATCATTTAATAATAATTCTGAATTTTTGTTTTTGATTTTATTTATTTCAAACGACTCTAAAGTGTTTAGTTTTTTCCCTTTATTATAAGTACGTAAAATTTTGTAATCATTGTTGTACTTGTGATTTTCCGACAGTAAATGATTAACATAATTATAATTTTCATAACATTCAAAATGTTCTCTAATTCTAGTCTTGAATGATCTACCTTCGTGACCTATGTAGTATTTTTCGCAGAAACCACTTGTTAATTTATAAATGCCTGATTTATTAGAATTTTGTATCTTATATTTATTATTGTTTATAAATTTACTTAATTTATCTGTGGTCTTAAATGCGACAATAAGATTTTCCTTTTTTAGAAAAGATGAAATGTGAGCTAGAGTGTAACACTGAACACATTCAGTGAAAGTGGGGGTTGTTTTAAAATAGTTTTAATACTGGCGAAGGATTAAGTTCTAGTTGATCATTTAATAATAATTCTGAATTTTTGTTTTTGATTTTATTTATTTCAAACGACTCTAAAGTGTTTAGTTTTTTCCCTTTATTATAAGTACGTAAAATTTTGTAATCATTGTTGTACTTGTGATTTTCCGTCAGTAAATGATTAACATAATTATAATTTTCATAACTTTCAAAATGTTCTCTAATTCTAGTCTTGAATGATCTACCTGCGTGACCTATGTAGCATTCTTCGCAGAAATCACTTGTTAATTTATAAATGCCTGATTTATTAGAATTTTCTATCTTATATTTATTATTGTTTATAAATTTACTTAATTTATCTGTGGTCTTAAATGCGACAATAAGATTTTCCTTTTTTAGAAAAGATGAAATGTGAGCTAGAGTGTAACACTAAACACATTCAGTGAAAGTGGGGGTTGTTTTAAAATAGTTTTAATACTGGCGAAGGATTAAGTTCTAGTTGATCATTTAATAATAATTCTGAATTTTTGTTTTTGATTTTATTTATTTCAAACGACTCTAAAGTGTTTAGTTTTTTCCCTTTATTATAAGTACGTAAAATTTTGTAATCATTGTTGTACTTGTGATTTTCCGTCAGTAAATGATCAACATAATTAGAATTTTCATAACTTTCAAAATGTTCTCTAATTCTAGTCTTGAATGATCTACCTTCGTGACCTATGTAGCATTTTTCGCAGAAACCACTTGTTCATTTATATATGCCTGATTTATTAGAATTTTCTATCTTATATTTATTATTGTTCATAAATTTACTTAATTGATCAGTGGTCTTAAATGAGACAATAAGATTTTCCTTTTTTTAAAAAAATGAAATGTGAGCAGTGGAGTTGCCTATGTACGATAAACTACAATAAGTTTTATTTTTAGCATTACAAGTTGGAAAGACTAAATTAATGACCTTCTTGTACAATTTTTTATCCAATATATTATTTATTATTTTTGGATTATATCCACTATTGTGTGCAATTTGTATGATAAGATTTAGTTCTTTGTTGTTATAATTAGCTTTCGGCATTGGCATATTAATCAATCAATCTGTGTACCATAGATTGATAATAAGCTAATTTTTGTTGAAAAGGGTGAATTGATTTGGAATGAATAGTTGCTTCAGTGTGTATCGGTTCATAAAAAAATGCTGAATTCATGTTTATTGTTATTTCTTATGATTGTTAGACCTAAAAAGTTTATGCTACCTGATATTTCTTCTCCTACAGTGAATGTTATGATTGGATGTAATTTATTTACAAATTTTAAGAACTCGTTAAGTAGTCTAGATGTCTCTTTAAAACATGTTAAAATATCGTCGACGTATCTAAAATAATACTAAAAGTTATTTTTGAATAAATATTTAATGGTAATTTTATTTTCTAAATTATGGATGGACATTTTTGCTAGTTTTGGAATGAGGGGATTACCCATAATTAAGCCATTTGTGCAGCTGTAGATTTTATTGTCGAAATGATAATTGGGATTACTTTATTATTTAACAGCATATTTTGGAGGTATACTGGGAAACAAATTTCTTACGTCAAATAATATTAATTTTGAATTTTTTGAAAGATTAATGTTTTTAAGTTTATCAGTTAGTTCGTAGAATTTTTTTATGGAGTATTTAGGTTTAAATTTTGTATAAAATAGTAGTTTGTCTATGAGATGTTTTGAAACTCTAGTTGAAGGAGTTGATAAAAAGGAACTACTGGGCGGATAGGGTGGTTGTTTTTATGAAGTTTAACGAGTGAGTGAAATTTTTGGGGTTGAGGATTCATTACGGTTAATTATGTATATATGATTCGTTGACAATACTTTTGCAATTTTTAAGAAGTTTTTTAATTTCTAATTCATATGAGGAGGTTGGGTCTGATTTCAATATTTTACAAGTATCTGTGTTTAAAAAATCTAAAGTTTTTGTTTTATATTTATGTTTACTGATGGCAACATCTGTTTTACATTTGTCTGCTTTAATAAAAATGATATTGTTTTCGACGGATATTTTCTTTAACGAACAAGCTATTATATTGTTACGTTTTTGATCTAAACGCGTTTATTTAACTCTCTTAACAAAACTATTTGATACAATTTCGGTTCTACAACTCTCGTAAACACTTTTCGTCGATAACTTTTCTTTATGTCCATTGCCTTTTGTCCGTCACCTGTCAACTATTCTCCGTCAACTGTCCTAAATCGTCTATCGCTGTCGCTTATATCGTTTGATGGACGTTGCTAGGTTACTCTCGAACCAAATCGAATGATCTACTACAGTGGCCGGCACGTAAGGAGATTCAGCGACTGTCATTGACAGGTAGGTAGGCGGAGACTTTTAGCATAGCAATTAATGAAAGAGCCAATAAGAATATAGCTGTAACAAAACGTCAACTTGTAGTTCAGCGGCACGTATCACTGAGTGAAAAAGTACTGAACACGGAACACAAATGAATTTATTCAACTGATTTACTTACCCTAATGGGGTTTTAATGATGTATGTGAAGTGAACAATTAAAATTTCACTATCATCATGAACATAAGGATAAAATAATGGTTATAAGTACCTAATTATATAAATCTAGGAATAATAGCTAATTTAAAAATTATTAGGTATGCATAGAAATAAGTTGTTGACAAACAAAATAAAGTCGAATGAACAAAACTTGAAAATATGAATTATGTAGTGTATCTTACCCAGGTCTATTTGTTAAGGCATTTGTTATAAAACTTAGTTTGTAAAATCGATCTTTATATTTGTTATTTTTATATTTCGTAGTTTCGTTTATAGTTGTACGATTTGTGCATGTACCAGATATCATAAATAATGTTGTTTAATCTGAGTATCAGCTTCGCTGGCGGCGATAGAGGAATATCGTGGTTAGTAGTTGTAAGTATATTATTTGTTTACAAACAACCACTTCTCTGCTCTGTTAATTTGCAACTGATTGCCATTACGCTACTGAACTTTACTGAAAAGTTATCATTTTGCCTACCTGTCGATTAACCCCGCCCTAAAGGGGCTAGGCTTTGCCACTGCACATCCGATGATTTATGGCTTTTGAATCTCCTTACGTGCCGGTCACTGTAGTTGTCTCGATTTTTCTAGAACACGGCATGGGCAAACTACACTATATTTTAAATTAGTTTTAGTTTTATTTTTTATTTTATATTCTTAATTTCTTCTTTTATTATATTTTAGGCAATATGGTTTTTGGTTATATTAGTTACATTTCTATAGTTTAATGCAATTGCTGTATCCACTGCTAACATTTCAAACGTTTTTGAATTAAGTATTGACTGAATGTTGTAATCGAAACCTTTTTCTATAATGCTTTTTTATTCTATGTTAAATGTTCATCTGTTAGATTTATAAATCTATCATAAAATTTGTTAGTTGAAAAGGTAGTATTAATTGCTTTTTTGAGATTCTGCAGTTTTTGTACAATCATCAGATTGTTAAGTTTTTTCTTTTAAAAATGGTTGCTAAACACATAAGATTCTTATAAACATAATTACTTGAAAAGGCAGCAGTTACAATCAGAGGTATGTTAGAGCCACCCCAGTATCTAATAGTTTGTACAAAAGGTTCTAGTGCTTATTAAATACATCAATACAGGTATTAATGAATGTGATAAATATTTTTTTATTACTGGATCAATTTGTATAAAAAAATTAATTAGACCACAATTTACTTGATCCCATTATCAAAATTTCCTTAAGGGTCACCACTGAACGTGATAATGTTGTAAACCGTGATTGTCACCCCCAACTGTTAACGACCTGTCTCATTCTACGATACATTGTCGCTTGTTCAAATTTGCGAGATTACTTTGATTCGTTAATTCAAGGTTTAATGAAATGCTCCGATTTTACGAACCCTAATTCGTTTACTTAGAAACCATCGTCGAAGGATAATAACATTGTTTTGTGAAGATTAATTAATTCTAATATCATTTTCATTCTATTTAACAGCAAAGCATGTAGTTACGCATATAATAAACGGTCTACAATTTTAAGTGTTAATCTGGATCGTAGCAGTTCCTCATTTTTGTTCTGCCAGTGGTTTTTGGTTTCATCTTTTATAATTACAGTTTTCATACAGTTTTGATGATAATTAATAATTAACTTTAGAAGCGTTGTCTAGAAGAAATGTCTAGCTCATTTAAATGCCATTTTGGTCAGAATTTATTGCAGCCACTACATCTGGATTGGGATTTCAAATGTATTAGCTGTCACCAGTTCATCATAGGCAGTGTCTACTACTACTAGCAGGCGGGCTGAAAAGTTCGTATGCTAGCATAGAAAAATTCATTTTTTTTTTTGATAGAATTTGATTTCATTATATAGTTCCCTTCGAGGGCGATACAACGATTACAGCGGTCATACAATTTTTCGATACCATTTTTATAATGCGATTTGTCTTTAGCCTCAAAATATGTTAGGCTTCAGTTTCAGCGATTACCTCTTCATCGGCGCGAAATTTCTGTCCAGCGAGCATCCTCTTGAGGTCTGAGAACAGAAAAAGTTGTTAGGGGCCAGATCTGGAGAGTACGGTGGATGCGGAAGCAATTCGAAGCCCAATTCATGGAATTTTGCCGTCGATTTCATTGATTTGTGATACGGTGCATTGTTTTGATGAAACAGCACTTTCTTTCTCTTCAAATGAGGCCGCTTTTCCGCGATTTCGTATTTTAGACGCTCCAATAAAGCTACATAATAGTCGCTGTTTATAGTTTTCCCCCTTTTAAGATAGTCAATGAATTTTATACCATGAGCATCCCAGATCCCACAATACTGATGCTATAACCTTGTCAGCTGACTTTTTGCGTCTTTCCACGCTTTGGAGACGGTTCATCACGTGCAGTCCACTAGGCTGACTGTTGATTGAACTCCGGTGTGAAATGATGGAGCCATGTTTTATCCATCGTCACATATCGACGCAAACGCAAAAATTCGGATTTATTACGATTGAACAGCTCCAAACACTGCTTAGAATCATCGATCCGTTGTTGTTTTTGGTCGATTGTGAGCTCGCGCGGCACCCACTTTGTACAGAGCTTTCGGATATCGAAGTATACATTATTCATTCACGATATGACCACACGTTCCTTTGATATCTTTAGGCTATCTCAATCAGCTACCTCAATCAACTTCACTTTGCGGTTATCAAAAATTATTTTGTGGACTTTTTTGATGTGATGCGTTCATCGTCCTCGGTGCTCATTTCGCCTCGTTTAAATTTAGCAAACCACTTGTCTACGGTTCATATTCCTGGTGCAAACTCCGAATAATGTTTCTCAAGCCAAGCCTTATTTTCAACAGTATTTTTTTCCGCCAAAAAGTCAAAAAGCAATGCTTTATTAACACACGAAATTCCTTTTTATCCATTTTTTCAAAGTAACAAAAGTTCTTTCAGTAAAAATGCTATAACTCAGATACTAATAGTGCAACAGCTGTTAAATTTATACACGCGTCTTTTGAAGGTTAGGGCTAGCTAAAAATCATATGGATTTGAAACTGTAGGCCATCTATGGGTCAGCCTACGTACTTTTCAGCCCGCCTGTTATCAACTTGTAAATTCGAGTAGATAACTGATAAAAATTCGATTTGTTTGGGTTAAAATCAAAAATATTGTGAACGGAAAATTGTTAAAATGGGTTAAATTTAAACTGTAAAAAGTGATTATGGATTATAAATTTCTATGTTTTTGAATGAAATTGTTGTAAAAAGTAAATGTAACTGTATTCTGGAAGACCATCCGTTGGCAGACGTTGATGTTAAAGGTCGGAAATACTTATGTACAAAATGGAATTTCGAAGAGGAAATGACAGCGACATGGACACCAAATGAGATTTACGTTTAACTTTATAAAAGGTCATGAGAAGTTGATCTGTTGTGCTTTCGAGACTTAATTATTATGCGGGGAATTCCATCTTTATTACGCTTCAACGCCCAATCTGCCACCAAGTCTTTCTACTATTGAGTTTTAGATTGAACAGTGCTGTTATAAAAGTTTCTAACATTCCTTTCTTGGACGTTATTAAATTTAGCTTATGTATATGTAAAACATACAAGGGTAAATCAAATATAAACGGTAATTTTGTAAAATAAATTTATTGATTAATGGTACACACATTAACAACAACTACACATTTAAAATTTTTCAATGCAGCCACCTCCGTGCTCTACATACTTTTGCCACCCATTTGGAAGCTTGAATATTCTTTCTTCATAATTTTTTTTAGGGTGAGTTGTCAGCGAATTGATATAATGATGCTCAAGGGTTTCCCAGGCCATTTCTTCCAATTTATTCCTCGCCAAAACTGTGGTGTGTGGCCTGGCGTCTGGCGTTGTCATGAAGGAGGATGACGTCTCGAATTGGTATACCCCGTCGTTTGCTTCGATACGCGACTTTTGTCGACTGTAACAACTCATTCAACTTAATAGTAAGCCGCATTCACTGTTCGTTGATCGTGAAGAAAATCAATGAGTAATAGTCCCCTCGAGTCAAAGAAAACAGTAGCAAGCACTTTTTCGGCTGAGAGACAGGTGACGGGTTTTGGTTTTGACAGGGCAGCCTTCATCCTTTCTTCGCCGTTCCTTACTCGCCATTTTTGATTCGGAAGTATAGTGGTGGACCCACGTCTCATCACAAGTGACGATACTCCTCAAAAAACGCCCCAATCTCCTCTTCTTGTCGAAATCGAAAGTCTTTTACTGATCTCCGACCTGATTGACCTCCAACCGGTTGATTTTTGGTCAACAACCTTGGAACCCAGCGAGCACCGAGCACTGATTTTTCTAAAGCAAAGTTCATCAGTGATGATGGATTGAACACTCCCACAGCTGATACCCACATATCCACTCCTAAAGAGATTTGTTCAATGCTAACCGGCTTCAACAAGCTCACGAACAGCATGGATGTTGTCATTTGTGAGACTTGTTCTTGGGAGTCGGTCATGACTTTATTTTCGACACGTCGACACGTTCTCGCCCATCCCTGAATTCTCTGACCCACGTACACGTATACACTCGATTCTGAGACAGTGTAATAGTGTAGCATCCCCAAACTGTGCCTTCAAAAGAGTGAAAATTTAGGATGGTTTAACGCCTTTATTGGTTAAAAACTTTATGATGATGTGCATTGTAACTGTGCAACAGACGAAGATACCTTGCGCTCAGTCATGGCTGTACTGCGGACAGAACCGAGCGCAGCTGCTACCTAAGCCTATTCCCCCCTCCTCATAAACCAAACAACACTCGAGTATCGAATCCTCTAGATCGGAGTTACGTGCTAAGCTAAATATGATCGATCTTAAATCCTCAAAGCACATTGTAGTGCATTTTATATTTTTGATATATTACGTTTGTAACGCTTTGTGTATGTAAGTTTCGTTTGTAATACAATAGAATTTAGATCACTGGGGGTTAACTTCACTGTTTAATATATTTACAATACTGCAGTTCAGGTACTTATTTTCTTTAATAAGTTACGAATATGTTTTACAATCAAATGTACTATTCACCAGTTCTAAAAGTAAATGAAAAAATGTTGATTTAATAAATCAGTTAAGTATTTCTATGGATTATTCTAATGTGCTGTTTCAGAATGATTAGTTGGTTTTGCGATTAGTTGAAGCAAAATGAGTAATTGAATTCGTTTTCTTTTGGATCCGTCATTGTTCGACCGGTTGTGTTAGATAAGAAAAGCGTATTGTTCCGCAAGATTTAAAGATCTTAATGAACTCCGGAAATACTGTAGGAATAAGTATGGAACCCTTCTTTCGCTCGTTGATAACATTTCGAGTTATTTTCAGTAGAAAGGTTTATAAAAATAGATTTAGATGCATAAGCGATTAAGTCATTCTATTATTTTGTTATTAAATCTAATCACAGGGTCTGTACAGTGTTTAAAGTGGTATGGTGAAGGTACTTAATGATACTCGTAAACTTGATAACAGAGATTAAGTTTTTTATAAAATTTCCTTGAATCATTAAAAATTTCAAACTAATTAATTTTGATTCGCCATTGTTTTTAAAAAGATTTCGAATAAATATTTTTTTTATATGTTTTGTCTTGTTAACCAAGACGAAGTTTCTCTATAATTATACCAATTAATTTGTAATAACCTAGATAAGGATTTTTTTCATCCAAAACATTTGCGTAGTGTTTTAAGTTGGTTATTCTATCCTTTTAAGAAAGAAGAAAAACGAATTTAAAACAATGAAAAGAGAAAAACGAATTTAAAACAATGAAAAGAGAGGCTACGGACGGATAGAAGTTAACACTATGATTCAGAAAATATTTACAAAGGAAACAACGTAATTTAATGTGAACAGTTAGATACCATTGTTAGGTTTATTGAATTGGAAAAGATTTCTACTAAATGTATATAAAAAAATCTGGTAGGTTCGACTAATAAAAATGAGCCTTTAAGCAACTTTAAATCACATGTGTCTGCATATATTGTAAATTATTTACCTTGGAAGTTGTTACACGCTAAAACTTCTCCATAATAGAATAATAATAATAGTTATTATTATATCCATAATAATAGTTATTGCAATGTCCCAAAACAATTATAAAGATAAAGTAAGTAATAGAATTTTTAAACAACAATGATTTTCTAAAATTAAAAAGTGATCCTACTATCAAATATCAGAGAGAACTAAAATTTGTATTAAACACATGTAATGCTTTATTAGATGAAAAAATAAAAAAGCAATTGATGTTGATGAATCTACAAGCACCTAAACTATATGGATTAATTAAACTCCACAAAAAAGATATCTCCAAGCTCCTTGCGCTAAATTGTCTAAATTTTCAATAAAAAATTCGTTCGAACTTATTGACAAAATTTCTAATATAAAACTCAAAACTATTTACAACTATATACACACTCATTTTATTGTATGTCCTGATTGCTACTTTATTTTACGAAAATACTAAATGAATATAGATATTATATGAACCTATGTGTTATTAAATACTATATGTTTAGAGAGATCTTGATGTGATTGGCTAATGTACCAAAAATGTTTGATGTTTTGAATCTAATATTATTGATTCTGCAATTGAATGTAAAAATACTTATTTTAACATGAATTTAAGAACCTCCCTCCAGAGGAGGGGGTGGTTTCGATGCACCGACACTTGAAACAACAAAAAAAAAGGAAGGGAAACGTAAACATGTGTCGGCGCACCATCTACGTCCTGGAAATGGACCGATGGCTCAAAAAATTATCACCAATAAATCTATCGACTAAGTTAACTCTAAAAGAACATTTGAAAACAAAGAAAATATAATACAATAGGGATAAACGGCAATACTAAAAAGAGAAAAAATATGACACATACAAAAACCATAAATTTCAAAAGAAAGGAACTTACAACAAATGCACATGACAATACAAAAATTACAAAAAATCGGAGACGTAAAAAATGCGTTACTAATAAGGGTAATATATTACAAAACCAAATAAAATATAAAGATCAATAAATGCGAACAATGTCACTAATTAGTTTGCGAGTATACCTCCACGGGAGGTCATCGATATAATTCATAACCAGTTAATTGTAGAAAATTCCAAACCCGTTATTAATTTGGAAATTATTAACTTATTAAAATTAATTGATTCGGCTATTACATTATGGAAAATCATGATTCAATCAAAATTAAAATAAAATTCGAGGTTCAATTTTTCACTGATTTATTTAACAACTTAACAATTGTCTCACCCAATATGGGCATCTTCAGGAGACATAAAGGTTATTATGTCTTCTGACCATGTTGGGTGAAACAATTCTTAAGTTATTAAATAAATTAGTGGAAAATTGAACCTTGAAATTATTAGAAATTTGCCTAAACCAAAATTACCTGCAGTTTAACCAGGAATATTACATTCAAAATAACGGTTTAGCCATGGGTAATCCGTTAAGCCCGTTACTGGCTGAGATTTTTATGAATCACTTCGAAAAAATAATAAAAGACCACCCTTTATTTAAATATTGTTCGTATTGGTTTAGATACGTTGATGATATACTAGTTTGTTTCAACGGGACCAGTAAATAATTAAATCAGTTCTATCAATTAATAAACAATATTCATCAAAAGATTATATTTACGTTGGAATTAGAAGAAAACGGATCGATCAACTTTTTAGACTTAACCATTAAACGCAATAGTACTAAACATGAATTTAATATTTTCCATAAACCAACTCAAACAGATTCAGTAATACACGCCAATTCTTTCCACCCCTGGTCCCAAAAACTAGCTCTTTTTTATGCTTTCATTCATATACTAATCCATATACCCTTGAATTCTGTAACAGAATTAAATAGGATTTATGTAGTAGCTAAAATAAGGGCTATTATATTTCAGTAGTAGAGAATATTTTAAACAACAAACTTAAACAAAAAACCTTAAATAGCATATATCCGGAGATCAAAATTAAACCAGAATAGTTTAATTACTTAACATATTTAGGGCATATCTCAAGGACTATTGGAAATAGTATCAAATATATAAACAATAGTTTTATTGCTTTTAAAACCAACAACTCATTACGATCACATATTCTTAACAACAAATGCAAAACACCGAAATATCTTATCTATTTAAGTTGTGCTAATTGTAATTTGATCTACGTAGGTCAAAATGGCAGATTATTTAAAACTAGGATTAAGGAGCATATGCAGAACATCTAGTTAACCAGGAACATAACTTTAACTTAGATTGTAAAATTTTGCATATTCATAATAAAAGTTTGAAACTAGATTTACTAGAAGGGTTGGAATAAATAGATCTTTCAAACAAAATTTAGCGTTAAATGACCAGGTGGATGTTAAATGTACCGGTTATCAAATATTTTCTAGTTTTTCCACCTCTCCTGTTAGGTTAAGACGTGTATCTATATAAACCTTGTAATTTATACTAAGTTTATACTATTCATCACACCTGATGAAGACACTGTGTGTCGAAACAATTTTTGTGTGTCTACAATAAAGTCTTTTTTTTTAAACTTAAACTTTGTGTTTTTCTTTCTATTATATTGTAAAAATTGCAATAAAGTAATAAGTAATCTTAAAACAGCAAATGTGTTTGGGAAACTTCTCATTTATTATATGAAATATTTAGAGCTTTAAAGCCCCATGTCATGTCCTTTTTCCAATATAGTTTCAAATGTCATGAAAGGAATTATTTTATTGACAAAGTTATCATTTGAAAGGATTTTCTCTTAAAACCAGGATGTGCTTGCTGGGTTTTCGTAATAAGATTATCTATATAATAACTTACACCAAGACAACGTACATTTGAAATAAAACTGTTTTAACTGAAATAAATATAATACATTGAATCTAACAGTTGTTTAATAGTTTCAACAAAGGTTTAAATTGTTACAGGTTTATAAAAGTCCTGTTTGTATTAATTCGTTAAAAAAGAGTATTCAACTTATTTTTCATCCCCAATTGATTATGACATTTACACGTTTGACCACAATTTAAAATTCAGTTTTTTAACTTTTATGTTTAGAAGACACATTAAAAAAATATATTCTAACGCCAGCATAATAATAAAAATCAAATTTCTATGAAGTTCGGTTGTAGTTATTTGTGTTGTCACGTATCTTTGTACCTTGAAAGTTTAAAAGGCTGGAAGAGAGAAGTAACCAAAGCTGGAAAATATAAATTAGTTTTATAAAACTAAATAAATCAATTTTTAAAGTAACCAAGAAGTAGCAGAGGCGTTCTTCATTATTACAATACTTACAGTGCAGGCAAACCAAATAATAAGTATTAATATTGAAATATTTGAAGAATTTTTAGTAGGGGTAAAATTAAAATACATTAATGCGATATTAATTACTGAATTAATTTATACATGTGGTGACAGAACATTTTGTGTTTGTGTAGACTTAAGTCGTAAATTTAAGGATTAGGGTAGATAGATGTAAGTTTCAAATTTTAAGTAGAGCGTGTGACAATGATGATTAGCAGATGTGGTAGAATGTAAGTAAGAGCTGTGTAGAAGTATGTATGAGAGGGAGATAGATGCGTGAGAAAAGGCGTAGGTTAGGGATGTAGGAGTGCGGGGTGGTGAAGATGGCAAACCCCCCTGTGGCTAGTTTTAAGTTTAGAGTTTCTGTAGATTTAATGAAGAGAAGACGTTATTTTGTTTGTTCATTTTTGCCTTTTTTATTAAATAAATTCAATTAGTTTTATTCTTGTGGTCTCCTGATTTCTGTAAACCCAGCTAAGTAGGGATTAAATAAAAATATCCACTACATACAAACTACAAATTACCTCATACAATGAGGGAAAACAATTTGTTACTTTTGTACGCCCCCGCCATGACTCCAACTCGGGATCTTGCCTTTCCCTCACCGTCACCTCGCAGCTTAGTGGCAAAGGCATTGGCGCGTAAAGTCAAAGATCCCGGGTTTGAGTCCCGGAGGGGACGTGACAACAGTAAAAATGTTTTCCCCTCATTGTATGAGGTAAGTTGTAGTGGTTGGGTATAAATTAATTCAATAATTAATATTGAATTAATGCATTTAAAATAATAAGCGTTATTAAAATAGGAAGCAAAATAAATTGTAAGTACTTTTATCATCAGGCAGACTTTGTTTTTTATTTTTTAAATTCGATGTAACATAGAACTAAAACAACACTAAAATGACACTTCTACGTTGTATAAGATGCTAAAAGTTCTTGTATCCGTATTCAAACATTACTAAAATCACGAACGCGTCTGTTGTTGCCTAGCAACTGTATTATCTACGAGATTGGCCGTGTGAACAATTTTATGGCTTTAACATCTTCTTCAATCACAGAACAATGTCACGACAATGAACGAAAGAACACGATAAGAAACAATGGAAAGAATCAGTGAAATATGTTTATCAGATTTGTCGTGCTAGCAAATTAAATTTAGTTAAATAATGCAGTTTAGGTTGGCCAGAGTCATCGCGAGACAAACATTATTTAATATTAACAAAACTACATCTATAGTGAAAGAAAACTTAAATGATATCGAATTTAATAGTTATTTCAGTTAAAGTAAAGTGTTGTTTAAATAGATGCTACTGAATAAAATGTAGCATAGTTCAGAAAGGATGGTTTCTAAGGGTAAGTTTGAAATAAGTATATAAACGGTGAAGAGTTTCAGTAATTCATGTTGTACTTAGATACAATAATTTAATTATTAATCCAAAAAAGAAGGTATTAAAATCCGTTTTCGTCTAATTATAAAGGATCACAAATTCCACATTTGGAACGCGTCCTACACAGTAGGCACAGCGCACCGAAGCCCATATCCCACGACCGGCTTCGACCTATCGAGTCTCATCAGGTGGGCGCTGGCAGAATGGCTTTTACAAGCTATATAGTAAATATAAATATAGTATCAACAGAAACAACTACTTCGAGGGGTAATACCCGTACCGGCATTGAATTACACTGTTGATTCCAAACGATTCTTAGACGAAGATAACAATCCAAAAAAGAAGGTATTAAAATACTTTTTCGTCTAATTATACAGGATTACAGATCCTACTGTGTAAGACGCGTTCCAAATGTGGGATCTGTGATCCTTTATAATTTGACGAAAAAGGATTTTAATACCTTCTTTTTTGGATTGTTGTCCTACTGTGTAGGACGTGTTCCAAATGTGGGATCTGTGATTCTTTATAATTAGACGAAAAAGGATTTTAATATCTTCTTTTTTGGATTGTTATCTTCGTCTAAGAATCAGCAGTGTAATTCAATGCCTGTAGGGGTATTAGCCCACGGAGTGGTTGCTTCTGTTGATTCCATATTTATATTAATTATTAAGTTTGATTTAATATTTCCAGAAACATGCATATCTGATATTCTTACCAATTTATTATGTATGAAAATGTTCAATGTAAACGCAATGAATTTCGATGTGGTTGGTACACATTTTGCATAAAATATACATGGTATTCAGGAATAAAGAGATTCCAAAATTACAACAAAAAACCTTTATATAAGCTTTTCATATCTTCCCACAAGAAGTTTCCTGAATAATTCCATTGGATTCGTGTTGATTCTACAGCTTTCATCTTAAATTGCGTTTGTTGGTTTAATAAAACAGAGTTTGAAATCGTCACATGATAATATATATTACACAGTTTTGTCAAAATATTCATTGCACATAGATAATATGCAATATGCACTAATGTACTGGATTCTATTAGATAATATTGAATATTCAATTAAAGCTCTTTCAACAGACTGCGAAATCGTTTACCCGGTTCTTTCTACAAATATAAATAAAAGCATCCAATGTAGAATTAAATTGTATCGAATTTATAATTTAATTATTGTTATTTTCAAATAATTCTTTGATCTGTGTTTAGCTTTGCATTTGTTCTCGCTATTATATTTTAATGTAACAGTCGCGTTTTATTGACTAAAATAATTATTCGGAAATTTGCCTATCTTTAGTTCCTACGTAACTATAAACGAATAAAAAAAATGTTGTTATTGATCTAAATAAATGTTAACAATAATAAAAAGTGTTAACATTTGTCCCACTATATTTTTGATATGTTATGGGCCAATGTAAAATTGTTGTTTGCTTTGGTGCACAGTATGAGGGAAATCATTTTACTTTAATTTATATATTAGCACTTAATCAGTTATTGTAGACGAAGTAATGTTTGAATCGCATATAGTGATTTGTCGTCTTCAGTTTGCAGCCAAAAAATGCGTACATTGCACATTTAATAATATTTAGGGATGACGCGGTGGGGAACTTGTAAAACATATTTAATAATTACAATAAAACACTGTGTTCTAAAGTTTTACAAAATTTATTGAAAAGAATTTCTTACAATATTTTATCGGCTTATACGGCCATTATCAAAGAGTTAATTAGAAACTAAATTAAATCTTTAAAAGAATGTCACTATTTATACCAATTTTGGGGGCGGGAATAACAGACCAATTATAACTAAAGTATGATAGATGAGAATATAAGACTGTTATGACCTTCATATTGTTCTTTAGTGATGTTTTTATTTTGATATAAACCTTTTTGAATATTTTACTTTTTTAACATATTTAGTCTTCTACCCCTATCAATACATTGTAAAATTTTACAATTTGTTTAATCAAAATAATGACCCTTTAAAACAAAATGCTGGGAGAAACTTATATAAAGTTTCTTATCTGTAATGGATACTTCTTTTGTTGATGGCATGTAATACATTAAACTCTGGGTTAATTTTATGATTTTTATTACATAGATGTTCTGCATAACTGGAGTGTTCATTTATACGATGTTTGAATGTTCTTCCATTCTGTCCAAAATACACTTTATTGCAATCCCCACATTTTGTAGAGACTTGATTTTGATTATTTATCTAATTTGTCTTATTTTTTATGAAATTTCCTAGAGAGTTAATAGTTTTAAATGATATTTGATTATATTAATCTGATTCGCGCTTGTTTACGTTTTTTACTGAGTGTTTAAGATTCCTCCGATAATCCGACTATGAAGTCCGGGCTGTTATACGATTCCTTAGTGCTAAAGGACTAAAACCGATGGATATTTATCGTGAGATCTGTGCAGTTTACGGACAAAACATTATGAGTGATGGAATGGTAAGGAAGTGGGTGAGAGCATTTAAAGATTGCCGCACAAATGTGCATGACAATGCCCGTCCGCATGTGGCTAATCGGACCAAAGATCTCGTCACATATTTTCACTGGGAAACTCTAGATCATCTTCCGTACAGCCCTCATTTGGCGCCCAGTGACTACCATTTGTTTTTACACTTGAAGAAACATCTGAGCGGTCAGCGTCTTCAAGAAGGGTATTCAAAAACTGGTCAAACGTTATGACAAGTGCTTCACCATTGAAGGAAATTATGTAGAAAAGTAGATTAAGGTACAAGCTTTCATGTAAAAATAAAATTATTAAGATATTTTTCCACGTTTGTTTCAAAACGGTACTTACTTAAAAAACATGCCTTGTATTAAGTCGTTGGTGGGAGAAATTGCGGGAGGTGCTTGACGTGACGGAGCTGAGGTGGCATGCGTGTGGACTATGCGCGGTACTGGACAGTACTTGGACATTGTAACATTACTTTATTTGATTATTTGATTAAGTACCTAAATAATTAAGTACCTAAATAAACAGAGTAAAATAGCGAACAGCAAAATAATAATAGATATGCATTATGTACTTCGTCCGCACCGAATAGTTATTAATTTCTAAAATAAAAGTAGCCTAAGTTACTTCTTATTACATTAGCTATCCGCCAGTGAAAGTACCGTCAAAATCGGACTAGCCGTTTCAGAGATTGCCCGGAACAAACAGACAGACAAATTAAAAATTAAAAAATTGTTATTTTGGTATATGTACCGTTTATACAACCATATGCATTTAGTAAAAAGTGGTTATTTTAATATTACAAACAGACACTCTAATTTTATTTATCTGTATACATTAAATAATCAGACAGAGATAAATAACATACCATTGTTAAATTAAAAAGTTCCCACTCGTTAAACGTACCTGTCTCCGTCTAAGATATAAAAAGCTATTGTTATTGATTTTGTATCATTTCTTCATCCACCTGATGAAGCCACGGTGTGCCGAAACTGTAGTCGTAGACTTTTTCAAATAAATTTTGAAAATCAAAAAAGTGTTTCTTATTTATTTTAATAATTTGGTGTTTCAACATGTATTACCTACCCTCTACTATTCGAAAACATAACACATGGAAAAATTCATCATTAACCCAAATAAAAGTACAGGGATACCAAAAGTGAGATACCGGGAACTCCAGTGTATTACTACTAATAATCAAAGTAAACTATTTCGCGATTGTAACAGATTTTAAGATAGCATTTAAACCGGAACCGTCATCAGCAAATGGATATGATAAAAAGAAAACGTACAGATAATTTAACAATCTGAAGCAGAAACGATTTGACGTTGCCGATGCATCACGGAGTTGTTTCAATAAGCGGCTGGGCGCACAGAATGGGCGTCCCGACGCTATTTAAGCGCGAGAACGTAGCGACTCTATCACATCGCGTCGCGACGCCAGGCATCGGTCCCATTCACGCGTTTGTTCTTGCACCACGACGCTCAAGACGTACAACAAACAAAAATTGTATCATCAATATCTTACATTAATTCGTCATCAATTCTTTTTGTCATGTTTTTCTCGAAAGTTTTGGTTCTTGGATTTTCTTATTCCTGCCTATGGGTGCTTGTCTTTGGACGCATTTCTTTGTTGCAACTTGATGAAAACTACATCCCGAATCTTAAGGTAACCGTTTTTATTTATTAAACAGTTCAAATTAATCTGAAATAATGTAGGGCATGTATGACGATAATTCAAATTACCTTTAAGAAGGGTTATCAACTTTTAAACATTTTCCATTGAAAGTGTAATTCTGGTAAAAGTTTCAAAAAGCATAGCATAGATTAATACGCTTTTACATGTTTTTGATAATATGTAAGGAAAAAAATAAAAATCAAAACACCATCAAAACAATTGAAGTTATTTATTCAAAAAAGAAGGAATTAAAATCCTTATTCGTCTAAATATTAAGATAAGAATAAGGATTTTAATTCCTTCCTTTTTGAATATGTTATATCTTCGTCTAAGAATACATCGGAATCAACAGTGTAATTCAATGCCGGTAGGGGTATTAGCCCTCGGAGTAGTTGTTTCTGTTGATTCCATATTTATAATTGAAGTTATTAATTATCATATTATGTAGCTTTATAAAATTGTGATTATTTAATTGATAGATTTTCAATTGAAAGTAGTTTTTAATTTAAAAGGTATCGTTATTGTGTAGATGTCCCTGATTTTAAAGAGGATACGGGGTAAATAGGAAGGATAAGGGGTATTCTTGTTCTTAAGTAAAAGGCTGCTGATGTAGCGTTTATATAATTTTATGGTTTCCGAAGTTTATATTTTAATAAAGTAATTATGTGGCACCATCCTTTCTGTCTAGTTAATTTTAACTGAAGAACAAAGCGAATTTCTTTGTTCTAATCATCAATGTTGAACAAATTTTGAACAAAGGCCTTGATTCAGAAACATGCTTTTACTTATTATCAGGTGCTTACGTTTTTCTTAGAAATTTATCGAATATTATAAGTCATATCTATCTATATAGGAAGCCAGACACATCAAATCGTACAAACCAAATATTTCATTAATCAGATTATCATCAGAGTCAAGGAGAACAATTTTGGTATCCCCCATATGATTCATTATTTTAATAATAAGTTTGTTTAGTTCAGTAGTGAAGGAAATTTCCCCTTTACAAGAGTAAATAAATCGTATTCATTTTTATCACTGTTGACTGACATAAATACACATGTTTCAAAAATGTAGAGAAAACAAAAGACACAGCAGCAGCAGATAGAGAACATCTCCTAATAAAAACCCTAAACTGAGAATATGCCTTAGAACTTGAAAAGAATTGAACGATTCGCATTTATTTTAAGGTCGTGCATATATATGAGAAAATCTTTTCTTCAAATAAAAATAGTACCTACATATTTAATATTAACTTCAATAAATATCTACATATGTGGAGTCTTCACAATCTAAAGCTACCTTGATTGATCAAAGTGGTAAATCGAATGTACTCTTTTAGGGTATGGCAAATAAACAAAAATAAAACATTTTTAAAAGAATTTACACGTTTGCAAGGATTTACAGTTTGTACGTTAATTAACAGAAGCAGTTTCCCAATCTGGATTCAATTAATTAACAGATTGGGTCACAAAAGATTTTGTACGTTTAAAAATGCTTTCGTCTAAGCCATTAAATTTCTTACTAATGATATTAAAATGATTTTAATTTACGTGCCACATTTTTGTTACAAGGTGATAAAAGAAACGGACTTTACAAGTTTCAAAATTTAATCTTACTTCATGAGGTGCATGAAATACAATAAATAAAATTACATTTTTATGTCTAATATATACAAACAACTGAATTACTCTATGGAGTAATGGGGAGATATTCATTTCAAGTTGATTATTTAAAAATATCCTAATCTGCTATTATTATTTGCTATATACAGATTTTTTAAATTATCTTTAAATTTATGACTACATTTTAACATATTAGGTGTTCAGTAAATGCCGAATTACATTTTTTTCAATTTTTGAAACTGAGTGATACATTAGACGTTTTAGGGGAACTAAGCATGTTACAGATTTGAAAATTTCAAGGATGATCTATTTAACTAAAATAATTTCAACTGTCGGACACTTCCGGTTATACCGGAAGTTGATGTCAACTTTCTTATTTTAAATGGAATGGTATATTTTTTACGATGAATTCGTATGAAACATAAAATTTTAAGGTGACTTTGATAACCAACTTGTATGCCTATATGCCTACGATAACTGAGATAATTTAATTTATTGGGAAAAAGATTTCATCGCAATCCAAACTATAAAAAACCATAATCATAACTTCCATAAAAAATGAAATGACTTAGAATGTTGAAATTTTTACTAGTTATTGTCAAGTCATAAGGCTAACGTTAACGTCATCCCAAAACTAAGCTTTATAATTTGTACAGCGCGTTCAGAAAAAAGTCCAAAGTTTAAAAACTTCAAACACGAATAACTTCATTTTTTCAAAGGGCATCTAAGCATATTTTATTTTGTCATTCGGTTCCATTTTTTATCCTCTTTCGATACATTGGATCTTAAAAAATATACCATTCCATTTAAAATAGGAACTCTCAAATTTTCAAATCTGTAACAGCTTAGTGTTCCTAAAACGTCTAATGTACCATTCAGTTTGAATGAGCCTGTATATCGCACATAACTACGTTTACCACATTCTAATTGGTAAATTCCAGATTTTAGTGTTTTTCTACCTTATCCTTATCATTTCTAATAAGTAAATCTAGTCTTACTGTAAATACATTTTTGTTATATTCGTATCTTTTCGTTTGGTACTGTTTTTAAAAATAGTTGTTGATTTTTGGCATAAGTACCAAGACGTGATGAGGTTCATGAAGTAAAAGGAGTAAATATTTGGTTTTCTTTAGTAAAACAAATGAAAATTGCTATCACCACTGTTTGTTTTAAATATATCTATTGATAATAAAATTGATTGAATATTTACTTTATGTTATAAGACAACTGATAGACTCTAGCAGAAAAATGACAATTTTATAAATGAAGAAAAACTCACTTGGTAAACTTTCACAAAATTACTTTTGAAAGTTTACCAAGTGAGTCTTTTCTTCTTTTATTATGTCCTTTCACACATGTTCCTTTCACCGTCGAATCGTTAGATTCAATTTTATAAATTCTTTAATAAGAAAACAAAAAATATTTCTGCAGGTAATTTAATTACTCGACAATTGTTTTGAACCTAAACGGCCATTTTCAAGAATACAACAGAATAGCCTGCCTAAATTGCTTAATAAATTTTGTGTTTTCATATTAAAGTATATTAAAATGTTACTCCAAGAAGACACCTATGATAGTTAAGTATTTATAAATTATTTTCTTCCTGATAAATATATAGTACCATTTTTGAGTTATATAAACATATGTGTGTTATTTATAAATTGTTCTTAATTCCTGACCGTTTATTTTAAATTTTGCAACGTTTGGGTTTATTCAACCATCATCAGACTAAAACTAAATACAACAACTGCAGTTTTACTAAATTTTCTTTTGTTACAAAAGTTTTTGTTTTGGAAATTATATACATTTTAAATATAAAAGAATCAACAGAAAAAACTACTCCGAGGGCTAATACCCCTACCGGCATTGAATTACACTGTTTATTCCGATGCATTCTTAGACGAAGATATAACATATTTAAAAAAAGAAGGTATTAAAATCCTTTTTCGTCTAAAGTTCAAGGATCACAGATCCCACATTTTGAATGCGTCCTACACAGTAGGCAAACCGTACGGAAAGCCATATCCCACAACCGGTTTCGACCTATCGAGTCTCATCATGTGGGCGCTGGCAGAAAGGTCTTTACAGGCTAAATGATAGATAAAAATATAAATATAGAATCAACAGAAACAGTGTAATTCAGTGCCGGTAGGGGTATTAGCCCTCAGAGTAGTAATTAATATAATTTCCAAAACGAAAACTTTTGTAACAAAAAAAAAATAGTAAAACTGCATTTTTTGTATTTAATTTTAGTTTGATGATGGTTAAATAAACCGAAACGTTACAAATGAATTACCAACATTGTTTTAATTAATGACCGCCGCTCTGGAAAGTAGATTATAAAATTATGTATAAAGTACATATTTTATGTTACTATATTGTTTAGCATTATTTATACTCCTTTAAGGAATGAGGACGTTATTTAACAGCAGGGATTTTGATAAAGAATGGCCGCGTGCTTTCCAGTTTACGATATTAATGTTAGAACCTACAGTTTTTCGGACGTACTTAATAACTTTAGTTAAAAGGAATGTTATGTAAAAATTGTCCCACAACTCAGAAGAGCACATAAAACCAATGCGTGAAGGCTGAAGAAGAAAAAGCTGAAGGTGGAAAAATGTTGTGTACATAAATGTATTATACACCTTATTTGTTGTGGGTAGAACTCAAAATAAAGTTCCAAAGGGGAAATTCACTTTTGATAAACGGGATCACAGCTTAAGCAAAGACGAAAATGTTTTTATTTTTTAAGTTAAACTTTTTATCCGACGTTTCCCTAATCCCTTTTTGGCATGTACCATTTTAAAAAGTGAAATCCTTAATTTCGCTTCAGATCACAGTATATACAATTCAACAGCCCTGTGCAATTCTTAAACAGGATTTTCTAAAAATGTAGACGAACTAAAATCATTAAGAGAAAAGGTATAGTAATTTTCATGAAATTTAAGGTAGAAGTGGTGCATATTTTGTGAAACTGCATAAAAGGACAAGTTTCACTAGTTTATTTGTCAACTCGACAAACTTGTTTCGGCCTAATAAGGCCATTTACAAGAGAAATACAGATGATTACTAAAATTTAAAAAAAACTAAAAAATACTTTTTTGTGTTTCATTCCCACCAGCTACTCGTGCTGGTGGGCGGTCAGGGTAGTCCCTCCGACCTACACTATAGTGCAAAGCCGGAGGGTATGGCGCAAGGCCCCCTTCAGCCTCCTTTCAGGAATCGTGGGAATGGGTGGGTGGTGTGGTGTGTGGTTAGGGAGAGAAAGATGAAACGGACGAAATGAAAACAGAAGAGAAGTGAAAGATTATCTGTGGTATATTACTGCACCAGCATTTGCCTAAATGATCCAAGGAAATGAAAGAAAAAAATTGGATAATTTCCTTTTACTTCTAAATTCTTTGAACAACAACATCTCCTTTGCGATCGAAAAAGAAGTCAACAATAGTATCAATTTCTTGGACATATCTTAGAAAAAAGAATCAAATAAATTTGTTTTTAATATCTTTCGTAAACCTACTACAACTGATACAGTTATTCCGGAAAATTCTTCACATCCCAAACACGTAAAGCATTCAGCATTTCATTCCCTACTAAATAGACTGATTAACATACCTTTATCAAATACAGAGTTATCAACTATTAAATATATTGCTTTTGCCAATGGTTATTCCCCCCTGATTATTGATAAATTACTAAATAAAAAGTTTCTACCATATTGTACAACAGTTTTTCCTTTTGTCAACAAAAAACTGTCTTTTGTCCTATCAAATATGTTAATAATTTTAAATATGAATACAAGTTTCTTTTACAAAATAAGTTCAACTGTAATATAATCGAAACTAACTCCACTAATCTTAGTTTAATGATATGTAATCTTAAAGTTAGTGTTCTCCAGTCTAAAAAATCGGGTATCTATCAAGTTTTTTGTAATACTTGTGATGCTACATACATTTGACTGACAGGCAGGGCTATCGGTAAACGCATTTCAGAACATGTTGCGGCTATAAGAAACAAACAAAAAATGTAATTCCAGTGGGATAGCTGAACATTGTATTGAGTTAGGTCATTCTCTAGATGTAAATAATATCAAAATTCTACATTCAAACATTCCCAAATTAAGAAAATTGCATCTTTTAGAAAATTATGAAATTAAGATAGCTATATTAAATAACCTTAACTTAGTTACCAATTTCTACATTTTCAATTTGTAATTACTTAAATAGCAGCGAGTAGTTCTTAATTTTAGTAATCATCTGTATCACTCTTGTAAATAGCCTTATTAGGCCGAAACAAATTTGTCGAGTTGATAAATAAACTAATGAAACTTGTCCTTTATTTTATTTCTTGTGCTTCATGTAATTTTCATCGTTTCATTCATAGAAAAGTCTTTTTTTCACTTCTCAGATTTAACTGTTTTACATAATGCTCCCTGAAGGAGATCTTACATTATGTAAATAATGTGCTCTGCAAAATTAATTTTCCTTTTGCTATCTACAAAGCTTTAGATAAACTATTATCCCTAGGGCTAAAATCAAAATCTGTTATAACGACATCGAAAAGCTTACTTATATTTGGTCGTAAAAACCGATAGTCGTAACAACCGATGATGCTTTAACAAAGCTTTCTCAATCAACATATGTTATGCTTCATTGTTTTTACTCGTTTCAGTTTTTAAAAATTGCTGTCGAAAGTGTTTGAATTTTTGTCTTTCTTTCTAAATGGTCGAAATTGTCAAGTGTAATACACTATATTCCTTTGCCAAGTCTTTGTTTCAAATTCCGATTTCTAGGTTTGATATGGATAATAGGCGATTTTTTTTTCGATTTTAATTTGTTTCCTTTTTATTTGCGACATTTTAAAGGTTTCGCATATAACTCAATAATATGTTTTGGTATGTCTTGTGTACAGATAAATAACAAACTGACTGAAGAGATATGAGAAAACAGGCATTGATTGACAATTTTTGTTTACTTTTGCGATTTTAATAGCCATTTACCATTATTATAGAGTGCTAGATATCGATAGTGTTACCTTTTTAAACTGTTTAGAATACACAGGTCGATCTAACACATTTAATTATTATAAAATATTAGTTAAATATAGTCGTTTAATGAGGTGTGTCGTAATAAACAATATCGTAAAAATCAGTGTTGTTTATAAGGTGGTCAGACCTACGATTTTGGTTAATATAACAGGTATGATGTTCTAAAACGGTTTTGACAGTATTTTTAAAAGCATTTTTATGTATTCCTTTTTAAAATGCAAGGTACTATCTACCTAATATTTGTTGAAACATATTGCTGAGATTTTGTAAAACTTTTTACTTACAAGACGAAAAGTTTTCTTGACAGAGCTTTAAAATTAAACGCTCTTACAGCAGAAAATCATTTTGAGAGAGACATCTGGTAAACATCTAGTTTAAAAGTTTGCAGAAATTCAAATTTTAAACTTAGTTTTATATTTTACGTCATTCTACAAATCCTCTTGATGACCTCAGTTGTTCAGTAAATTGTTCAACATATGTCAATTGTTCCAAAAAACAAAAATTAAATCGTTATTTAATTGACGAATATCATACTTATGAATTGTAATGGTATAATTTATATTAATTACTTCTTTTTTTGTATATCTTTCGTATCTTCGTCTAAGAATTTTCCCGAATCAACAGTGTAATTCAATTCCGGTAGGGGTATTAGTCCTCGGAGTAGTTGTTTCTGTTGATTTTATATTAATATGTATAATTTATTATTATAATGTATATCATAAAAAAACATTTTTGACAAATTCTAGTGAAGGCGCCCAGCAGTGCAAATATAATTTCTGTTGTATTGTTGTAATTGATTTCATAAAAGGGTTAATGAATAAATAAGAAAACAATTTTGTTGTAGCCGTATTCAGGGATGAGTCTGCTGGATGACGAACAACCCCACAGCATCCTTCCAAGGATGAGATCCAAACGTAATGAAGACCATATTATATCTGGTAAGATCACAAGAATTTTTTGTAATAAATACTCTAGAATAAAATTCTTCATAAAAGTAAATAGATTCTTCTACTGATGCGTAAACAACGTGGAATATGTAAAATTGAATAGGTGTATTTTGAGTAAGAAACACTGGGTTCCGTTTCACGAAAATTTTACTTATTTTTCTTTACAATATTGTTTCAACTCTTGTGGGTCATTATCAAGAGTTATGGTGTTACTAAAGATGTAAATAATGTAATAGACTTATATAAACGGATGACAATAAGCAATGGAACAAATTAACTGCAGGTAGTGGTTATCTATTTGGAAGGTCCAATAACAGCGGAGAATTCAAAGTGAACATTTTAATTGGATTATTTACAATAGTTTGCTTATTATTTATGGCTTTCTTAATTTCCAAGGATTCGAGTAAACTCAATTTACGACCTTTTTGAGCAGAATGTAAAAGTTTAATCGAATTAGTGTCTAAATTATGTTTGAAATCTAAGAAATATTGTGCTATTCCTGTATGACTTGTTATTCCGTATGGAAAGCACATGTTCTTTAAGCCGAGTTTTTATGGCTCTACCTGTCTGTCCTATGTAAAAGGCTGTGCAATATTTACAGTACAATTTATAAACGCCGCTTTTATCTATTGAATTTGTTTTATTTTTGTTGTTAACTAACAGACTTTTTAAATTAATTTTGTTAACTAAAATTGATGTAATATGCAACTTGATTAGAAGGTGTTTAATTTTGCATCCGACTTTGTCAATTAAGTTGGGGTTATATCCATTATTGATGAAAATCTGTTTTATAATTTTCAATTCTTTTTCAAAGTTGGTTTTAGAAAGGGGTAACATTATTAACCTGTGTACAAAACTATTAAATGCTGCCATTTTGATGTTAAAAGTTTGGTTGGAGTCAAAGGGAATTACCGTATCAGTGGTCGTAGGTTTCCTATAAATTTCAAACATAATTTCTTTGTATTAAAGTAAGATCCAAAAAGTTTAACTTATTGTCTGTTTCAATTTCCATCGTAAATTGAATGTTCGAATCAATGGAATTTAATAATTTGAGAAAGTTGTCTAATTGTCTTAAGCTTCCCTTCCAAATACAAAAAAGGTCATCAAAAAACTTTAAAGGGTAACGTAAAGTAAAGTTGAGAGTTAAGTTTAAAAAGTGAATTTTCAAAAGAGACCAAAAAATTTTCTGCAAAGAGGGGTGACAAAGGAGAACCCATAGGTAATTGTCTTCAAGTTTGAAATAATTTTGGTCTATGCAGTTTGTAATAAGTTTAGTAGTTCAAATTTCTCAATATGGTTTAGTTTTAGATTATCTTCTATTTTGTTTTCTAAAATTTTGATTAGTTTATTAACTGGAATGGAAGTAAAAAGACTTTTGACATCAAAAGATACAAATATAGATTTATGAGGAAGTGTAGTAATCTTAAGACAATCAACTAGCTGTAAAAAATTTTAAAACTAAAATTAGAAAAACAATTAAAGTTAACCTGTCAAATGTTATTGCAAAACTGACATAACTTATAAGAAGGAGCATTCAAATAAGAAACTATATGTCTTAGAGGTGAAGTATGTGACACTAAAACAATTTCTTTCCCTTCTGAAAATACAATAAAAGATAATGTCCTTGGTGTAACATATTATAAAAATTTCTGGGAAAAGTATGGAGATATCTTAATAATTTAAAAAAGTTTTTAAACTTGATGTTTGATAATTAAAAATTAATTATCCTTTTTGTCTAATCGGTTGAAAAGTTTTCTGGGGAATAATTTGGAATGAGTACATAGGACGTTAGGGATAGACCACGGCAATAAAAATGCTCTAAATAAGAAGTAATGATGATTTAAATCAACCTATTTCCTTTTTATTTCCGTAATAAATAAATGTCAGGATCAGAATGGAGCGGTTTCATTCGAACCCATAAAATGAACTAACATTGGTATCGTTTTTCTTATTCTCATATTAGCATTGTAATTTATGCAAAAGTACGTAAAATAAAATGAAAATAAAAAATGTGAATGATAAAAAAAAAATAAAATAAAAATTCAACATCTGCTTTTTCATGAAGACTAAGAAGGTAAAAAACGAATTGGGTTGATCTGATTTTCATTTCAAGAGGGTGTTTGAGAAATACATATATTGTCTGCTGGTTTTTAAAAGTAATATAAATATATTTTCGATATCTATACTATGATCGAATCTCTTCAAACTCAAGACTCAAACCTACAACTTTTGATGAAATTTGGAACCTTTACGTATATTTCTTCATAATTAAATTTATATATATGGGACTTAGGTAACTAGGTAGATAAAATCTATTCCTTTGTTTCGATTAATTTTGTAGGATTACTGGATGCTCACGCCCTATTGATCCTGAATAACATGAACATTATGTATTCTCATTATTATTTAATTAAATGTTACCTATATCCTTTAAGGAAACTATATTGATATTCAAAAATAAACATTGCAATAATGATGAAAAAAATTATTAAATGCTTTTAAATGTTTCAAGATTTTATTGTAAAAAATTGTTTCGGTTTGTTAGACCTTTATCAAGAGTAAGTAATGTGACTAAACCGAAACAATTGTAGAGTTTTTTACAATAAAATCTTGAAAAATTTAAAAGCATTTAATTTCTTTCATCATTATTATAGAATGTTTCACAAAACTATTACCAACGAATCCATTTCTGTTATTAACAAACATTGCACTAATCGAAAAACAAAATTTGCGCTAATAAAGTAAAATAAAACAATTACTCAAATACGTTTCACTAAAAATTAATTTTTAAATTCTGGACGAATACATTTGGATATTATTTTATACTAGCTGTGCCTGCGACTTCGTCCGCGTGAAATTTAACAGAAAAGTTATTTTAATTTTTTTTAATGAAGTCGTTGAGACACAACCGTTAGCAATAGCCCGCTCGCGACAGGCAGCCTTTGTGATATTAAGTGGCGGAAGGCGCTTTTACAATTTTTGTCTGTCTGTCTGTTTATTTGTTCTGGCTAATCTCTGAAACGGTTGGACTGATTTTAACGGGACTTTCACTGACGGATAGCTAACGCAATAAGGAGTAACTTTGGCTATTTTTATTTTAAAAATAATAATTTATTTTAGAAATGAATAATTATTTATTAATAATAATCATTAATTTCAAAAATAAAAGCAGCCTAAGTTACTCCTTATTACATTAGTTATCTGCCAGTGAAAGTTCCGTCAAAATCGTTCCAGCTGTTACAGAGATTAGCCGGAACAAACAGACAGACAGACAGACAGACAGACAGACAGCCAAAAATTTAAAAAAATGTTATTTTGGTATATGTACCATGCATACATCCATATGCATTTCGTAAAAAGTGGTTATTTTAATATTACAAATAGACACTCCAATTTTATTTATCTATAATCAATTGTTGAACTGGTCGGATCCTTGTGAAACATTAATTTAATAACTGAAGGAATGAAAATCACTTTTAAATGTTTCAAAATATTTTATAGTAAACTCTACAATATTGTTTCGACATAACAATGTCTTTCTCAAGAGTAACAGATTTACTAAATTTCAGGTCATACTTATCGTGTATATATATATTTTTACAGTCAACAGCCGTTATTCTGTGGGAATAATTTTCAAACTTTCAGGTACATACTCATTGTTAAGAAATACCAGATGCCCTTGTTGGTCATTCGTTATATTCTCATTCCATCATTTGAAATTAAAAAAAACAATAAAGAGTAGGATTGCCAATGTACTCTTGAAAATGACTTGTTAGTTAAGACAATTGTCGAGTGAATAATAAAAAATCTTTTTGTAACATCTACCGTTATTTTTTATTTCTCAAATTTAAAAGTTATTGTCATTCCTTCAATTATTTATTTATCTGTATAGACTATTTTTAAATACGTTTCACAAAAAGTGCATAAAACATGGCTTACGTTTTAAAGTCGCTAGTTATAAAATAAAAAATTAAAGAAAATGATGTAACGTTTCAACACGACATAGAAAAGCTCTCCGTTATTTTATTTATTTTTCTGTTGAAACTACATAGTCGAAGTTCCTTTCTCGTGATCTCGTGACAACAGAGGGTAAAGCAAACTTTGGTTTCCATTTCATTAATTCTACGCCTAGTCTATCTCATTTAATTGAAACTAAAACAGAATAGGTAACCCTGGCAAACTATTTTACAACAGAATGGTTAGACTTAATAAAGTGTAGCATTCCTGTCCACAGTTGGAACATTAAATTTTGAAGTTGCACATTAAACACTCTATTATGGACAGTGAGTTTATGGATCCTACAAACATCTTCGTTATAATTTAGAAAAAAGAAAACCGTATACAAGTTGGTTGGATTCCAAACTTGCGAAGTAATAAATTTAATATCATAGAAAATTGTGCATTCCTATCTTAAGTTATTATTGTCGCTTTCTTTCAGATCTCAGCCCTGAAGTCATTTCTATCAAACTTGTCACCCTTTTCACATTAATTATTATTTTATAATAGCCTGCATTGCACTTGTACAAGAAAATTGTATTTAAAACTTATTTTAAAAATAAACAAACTTCTATCGAATGCACCGAGAGGAAATACGTGGGTAGTTTATGTAATGAAAACTGTGAAAAATATATATATAAAAAGTATCAATTCCCGTTGGAAAATCAATTTGTTCCGGTAATATAATATTATCTGATGAAACTGAAACTCGATCCTATGACGCTGTCTTTGATATAAAAGAAAAAATTAACGAGGTTGTTGGTATTGTGTTTAAGCAATTTTTACCATGGTTACAAATTCGTTCGTCTTTTTACGATGCAAACAACAAGTGGATAAAACGAAGAAAGAAAGCATTCCATCACAAAATTTTCAGTAACAGTAGACGTATTAGCAATTGCTATTATGGATTTGTCGCTTAACGATAAAGAAAAACAAAATCAAAGACCAAAAGCTGTCGGAAACAGTGGGCTTTAAAAATAAATACAATCGGTTCTGTAATCTGACGATCGTATTAGAAACAACGAATCAATCTTGACCCGTCGTTTTTGTTTTGTAAAAAAAAAAAAACAAATGGTCGTTTCAACAATGAACAGAAGGCAGCTTTTGAGACATTACGTGATGAATAAAAGAATAGTTTACAAAAAGACAAATTGAAGTTGAAACAACGTTTGCGAAGAAAATCTGGAATTACTTTCAAACTGGAAATGTAGCGCTGGCATCACGGTTTGCAGTGTATCAACTACTACGACTCTTTACATTAGAACACTCTGTATATTCAATTTTAAATAAATTGCAATGAAATACTTGTTATTGTTTCAACGTTTATATGAATCGGTACTTCTAGACAACTAGACGATTTTTTAAATTTTTTAAATTCACTAAATAACAACATCAAATTCACTATGGAATCGGAAATAGTTGGCTCACTAAATTTTTTAGATTTAACAGTACTTCGTTGTAACCAACAAATAAAATTTAAAATATGTCGTAAACCAACAGCCACTATAAATATCATACACCGTTCAGCTAACCAATCTTTACAAATTAAACTTTCTGTTTTCCATAGCTTTATTCATCGATTAGTCAATATACCGATGTCACTAGATAATTTTAATACAGAATTGAACATTATAAAACAAATTGCGATAGCTAATGGCTACGATATAAAAATAGTTGACAGTATTTTAAAGAAAAAAATAAAAATGCAGGCTAGATCAGTGATAATGTCTGGTTTCACAAATACCCCTGACAAAAATATATATTGTGCTCTAAATTATGTCAAAAATATAAGTAATAGAATTAAAAACAGGTTACATAGATTAAATATTAAAACTGTAGAAGTCAACAAAAGCAATACAGGCTCCTTTATAGTAAACAATAAACAAAAATTGTAAAAAAACACAAAAAAAATAAACGTTGAAACAATAACAAGTATTTCATTGCAATTTATTTACAATGTTTCATCAAGATTGCACCACAAACAGTATTTGTATTATATTTATTTTTTTTAAATCAGTTAACACTGTAAAATTTTCACTTTTTTTCAATTGTTTCTAGTAAAGTGTGGTAATTTATTTAAACAAATTGAATCATGAACTTTTACCAAGTAAATTCCAATTCTATTTCACTCTGCATTTATCAACATTTGTTTATATTAAACCTAAATGTATATCTACATATTTATGTATCTAAGTAGGTGTAATGCCATTTTGAAACTGACATAATAGCATTCAAGTGTTTTGTTTGCGTTAATAATTTCATGATACACACAAATGACATACAACTTCGATGTATTAAGTGAATAATAATGATAATAATACCGAAGCTTTTAATGAAATTGCCATTTATGTTACATACATTATTTTATAGTTTATAGAACCATATTTTTTGTATTAATTTGGAGTATGTTGGTTAGCCTGTATAGTAAACTGTGAAAAGCAGTTATTTTAATTTGAAAAGATTGTTTGGAATGAGCGGGAATGATTGAATCTGTTGTTGTTGGTTTTCTGTATATTTTGAATTTAATTTTTTTGTTGTCTCTACTAACTATTAGATCTAGAAAGTATAGCTGGTTATTTTGTTCTACTTTTTTCGTAAATTTGATTTTATTATTTAGACTGTTTAAATATCCCAAACAGTTCTCAAGTTGTCTTTGTGTAGCTTTCCACACGCAGAAGATATCATCAACATATCTACAACAGAACTGATTGCATTTAACGAGTTTGTTATCAGAATTGAATAATTGTTTCTCGAAATGCGACATAAAGATTTCTACCAGCAGGGGAGAAAGCAGAGACCGATCAGTTAGTAGAGACAACAATAAAATTAAATTCAAAATATACAGAATACCAACAACACATACAATCATTCCCGCTCATTCCAACCAACCTTTTCAAATTAAAATAGCTGCTTTTCACAGTTTACTACACAGGCTAATCAGCATACCCCTTTCTGAGGAAGATTATAAAACAGAATTAAATATTATAAAGGAGATTGTAATAAACAACGGGTACAAATTAGAATTAATTGAAAACCTACTTCATAAAAAACTCGTGCAGAAATTTTCCACAATACTCCAAAAACAAAATCAACGAACTTCTGTGCCTTAAAATTCATCAAAAATTTTAGTAATAAAATTGAAAATAAATTGAAATATTTTAATATACACGCCATCGAAATAAATAAAAATAACCTTAACTCAATAATAAACTAGAAATAGACAAACAAAAAAGAAGTGGGGTCTACCAAATAAATTGCGAACATTATGATGCTATTTACATGGGTCAGAGTGGTCGTTCTATTAAAATACACTTAAAAGAACATTTGGATAGCGTAAGAAACAAAACATACACAAAAGACCTAGCAGAACATTGTGCCACAAACAACCATAACATAGATACTAGTAACGTAAAACTACTACATATTCAATCAAAAGGTAAAAAAAGTCACGCTGCTAGAAAATCTGGAAATACAAAATGCCATCCTGAATTGTAAAAATTTAATTAACAATCAAAAAGAAATAAATCTATACAACACACCATTAATAATCACACAATTCTAATTGTTTTTGTTTACCCCCTCCTTATAATTTATTTATGTATAAAGGTCCATGTTTAACATCTTAGTCTTAGTTACTAACAGTTTTGTTGAAACATTTCTTTCCTTTTTCTGTTTTCTTTATTAAAATAAAGTATATATACAGGATTTTTCAAACTTAGGAGTACATTGGACGTTTTAGGAAAACCATCGTGCATTATGGTGGTTGTATGTCAGTACTACTATTAAAAATTCTTTAAATATTTCGGTAGCTATGGCGGTGTTGGAGATATGATGGTTGAAATTGATTTATGTAGGAAATTATCATATTTCAAACAAAATCATCCGTTTAAAATAAATAAGAATGTAGTAGAAAATTCTCAAATGTCCTTAGGGTTGTTTTCAGATAGAATGTCGTAGAACCGGCTAGGATTCACGTATCTTTTTAGATATTAGATAAACCACAGATATATCAAAAAGAATCCTTGCGAATCGAGTTGTTATCGGCTAGTATTACAATGAAAAAAGTTTAGGGTATTCATTCGATGTCGTTTTGAGATGTCCTCACAGACCCTTCAATATTTATGAATAGAAAATTAAACGCAGAATAAGGGTGGAAAATTTAACAAACTACCTGCTTAGAAATTCACATCAAATTGTCAAATATTTCCCTATTCAAAATTAACAAAAAGCTCTATTGGTCCAAAGTGCTGGTTTGAATGAATAAATAAATTGAATCAATTTGTGCAGAAGTTGGTGTGGCCAATTGAAAAAGAAATTCACAAAGAAATGCTTAATTTTTTTTTCGTATAACTTCGTATTTTTTATAATAAGAAGGTAGAGGTAAATTGTAAATTGAAAGTATTACATTGTTATTGTAATATTTATTATTTTATGTATACGATCGTGTTGGTAAAAGTAATGTGTTTATATTTTATAAATGTGTACATGAACTTCAAACCAAGTATCAAATTAAATATATATATTGACCTCAAAAGCCTAACCTAAGTATAACAAAATAAAAGTAAAGTTTAGTAATTAAATATTATATCAATTATGTGAAATCTTTTAGTCTTAGAAATGCCATAGATCTAAGGCGAAATGTCAGTATGTTTTTTACAAATGAAACATTTTCAACCCTTTTGGTTTTGATTCTGTACAATCACAAAATTAAGAAAAATGGAGAATTTACATTGTTAATATTTCGTCAAGTTCAGGAAATTAAAATTTATTAATGTTCGAAAATGGTAAAAGAAGTAATCAAAAGTAGTAGCTGCAATTTTACTAGATGAATTTATGGCGGTAAAGTTTTGAAATGGAAACATTTTTGCGATGCTTAAATTTTGGCAATTTCCATGAAATGATTGAACTTCCGGGAAAGCCTTCAATGATTTGAAGTCATTTGACATCAGAGATCTACACGGTAATACATAGTTTAACACTTTAATGATCAACAATCTTCAAAAGTATTGTGTTAAAAAGTTTTTTAATTGTAAAATTGATTTTATTTATTTACACAATACATAAAATTAAGGGAAATAACTGGAAAATTAATATTCAAAAGGTTTAATCAAAACTGGTGGTATACTTAATTACTAACAGATTATGAAATAATCCCCTTTAATCATAAGAATATTAAAAGTTTAATTGAAATTTAATTATATAGTCTTCACATAAATAAAGGTGTAGACAAGGTTGTCTAACTTGACCTAACATTTTTGTTAAAATTCCTTCAGTTTATGAAATAGATAACCACCTTTCCATTGCTAAAAGTTTTATACCAAGCTGCATAACTTCACTTTGAATTTTTGCTAAAATATACATATGCATTTGAAGTATTGAGAAGCATTTATAAACTTGGACAATAATATACTAAGTATAAATACACAGCATCTTATATACTAAATTACAAAATAAGGGTAGGTGGGGGGATGTTTTACAATAAGATAGTACAACTAAATATTTAGATATCTAGAAGAGGGGAGTAGCAAACTTCCAGTTGATCATGTGAGGCTAAAACTTTTTTATTTAATTTGTTGATTTCTATTTTTTTCTAATATCGCTACATTTCAATAAATATACTCCTGGTTTCAAAGACTTTTCTGTTTTATCTTTGTTGCTTTTTATGATATTGCCTAAATTATTGTTAGTTTTGAATGAAATATTGTTTTTTGTATGATTTGAAATATATTTTAAATACAAGTTTTAAGAACAACAATTTAAAATCCATATACGCAGAACATCTGCTGGAATTTAAACATAATTTTAATGAAAATTTAAAAATTCTTCATTTAGAAAATAAAAGCAAAAAATTAAATCTATTAGAAAAAATAGATACCAACAAATTAAATAAAAAAGGTTTAGCCTCACATGATCAACTGGAAGTTTGCCACTCTCCTCGTCTAAATATCTAAATATTTAGATGTGCTATCTTATTGTAAAATATCCCCCACCTACCCTTATTTTGTAATTTAGTATATAAGACCCTGTGTGTTAATACTTAGTTTATTAATCTTCACCTGACGAAGACTCTGTGAGTTGAAATACGTAATTATTGTGTTAACAAATAAAAGTTTTGTAACTAAAAACTACATCTTTTATTTTATTTTATTAAAATGGAGTTAGAAGAGTTTAAAGCCTCATCTTTTCAAGTCTTCCACTTTCCACTTTCTTGCAAATTCATAACTATTTTAAAATCTGTGAAACTTTTCTATTGTTTTTTTTTGAAAATTTTATCAGACAAATATAATTTATCTAATGTAAACTTATGCCAACAACAACAGCCACCGTATTTTATTATTTATTTATTTATTATTTTCATTACATGCCCCTTTACATGGAGTTTTTGCAATTTGCTTCCATCATTCTGGTTACAATCTTATTAACATTTACCAATTTTAATTCACTAGCAAAATTTTCCCATGCATGCTAACACTTGCATTTCCTTAGATTTATTTCAATCTGGTGGAAATAATCACATAATTCCGATATCACGTCACCTTTTAAAGCCTGTTTTATTAATTCCTCATGGTCTACATCATCTCCCCCACTTCTCCACTCCTTAATAACAAAATCTATAATTTTTTGTTTTTGATCCTTCATTGCATTTTTACAGCACATTAAGTGCCCTAAAGTCTCATTTTCCCAATAAAACAATCGACACGCACACTTCTTAAAGCCTTTCTTTCCTGCCCTGCCTATGTTTTCGCATCTAGCCCTTGCCCAAATTTCTTTATGCGTCTTATTTTTACATCTTTTATTTAAGTATGCAGCGCCCTCATCACCCTCACCATATTTTATTATTTATATTCTAAAGTTTTACAATATATTTATTTAAAAATTTACTATCTACAAAATTGATTGCATCATTGTCTGGATAAAAATATTGCAAAAATTATCCTGTTATAAATATTCCTGCTGTTCTTAAGTTAATCTCGCAATATAGTTTACACCAATTGGGAAAGAAATACAAATAGTACCAAAATCCAAGATTTTGCTTCATTAAATATTTAAAGGATTTAAATTAAAGATAGAAGCTACGAATAGCAGACACTTTTATATGCTCTCATGGATGACAGGTTTACACACTTCAATAGTTCTTTTTTCCTTTACAAATGGTCAAAATTGCCCATTATTTATTATTAGAAATTGGCTTATATGTGATACCTTTGCTGCAACATTTACTGTAGAAATTTTGTGGTTGAAAATTACCAATTAATTTGTTTTTATTAATCTCTTTCTTTCAGAATTACGTTCAATAAATAGTTTGGTATCTTTAAATTATCAAAATAATGCGCTTAATGATGAAAGAAATTAAATGCTTTTAAATGTTTCAAGATTTTATTGTAAAAAACTCTACAATTGTTTCGGTTTGTTAGACCTTTATTAAGAGTAAGTAATGTGACTAAACCAAAACAATTGTAGAGTTTTCTACAATAAAATCTTGAAACATTTAAAAGCATTTAATTTCTTTCATCATTACTATAAAATGTTTCACAAAACTATTACCAACGAATCCATTTCTGTTATTAATGCGCTTATTTTATTTTTGTTTCAGATTGTCTCTATATGACTTCAGAAGAGGGAAATTTTTTTTACAAATCACTCAACAATGAAGAGACTGTATGTGGAATTTACATGTTTACAGAACCTGATCAGAGAATAGAAATTCACTTTAATTATTTCGACGTCCCTTGCGAAATTGGAGGACTCGTTTCAGTAAGTTTTCCTTCTGCTTTCTCCAGATAATTACGAAAGGATGTCATAAAAATACTGCAGCTTATTTATAATTATATTGGCACATTTTGATTTAATTTTTTTTACTAGTGGTTAGGTACCTTAATGTTAACGTAAAGCATTAAGCATTATAACTCTTAGATTTAAAATAATTGATTGAGTTGGTCTCTACTATGTGAAAGTTGATCAACATGATGAAGAATTAGTAAAAATAAAACACGCTAAACACTTTCACTTAATTTTTATTGTAATCTTTACAGATTTGTTTCAACCCACAGGGTCATCTTCAGAAGAAGAAATTATAAACTAAGTCTTACAAGTGAGCTCCTAAATATTAAAATTTAGGGTAGGAGAGGGGGAGATATGTAAATTCAAATGATTTTAAATTTAAGACACTAACTTATTTAGGCCGCCCCTCTCCTACCCTAAATTTTAATATTTAAGAGCTCACTTGTAAGACTTAGTTTATAATTTCTTCTTCTGAAGATGATCCTGTGGATTGAAACAAATTTGTAACGATTACAATAAAATTTTAGTGAAAGTGCTTAGTGTGTTTTATTTTTACTAATTTTTCATCATTAACGAGTAAAAACAACATTATATTGAGATTTGGTTTGTCATTTCTGTAAATGGGAATTCGAATGAAATATGCACTATATTTACCTAATGGTTAGTTTTGTGGATAGACACTTACAGGTTGAAATGATTGTGATTGATTTTAGTTTCCTTCACGGATGTTTACTTAACGCATCGGTTGAAATTAATTGATTTCATTACAGAACTAAAATTACAAACGTCACTACCAGTAAATTCTAAATACAGAATAGAAATACGTATGCAGATAAATCAGAATTCTGTATCCTTACATTTAAATTTTAATGAAGTTCTACCACTATACCAGAACTTAAATTCCTATACTATAATCTCAAGTACACTAGAGGACTTGATAAGATTTTTAAGAACTGTAGTGTAACTTACCCAGGTCTATTCGATCGTCATATAACTCACCTACGTTGTTTATGGATATTAGCTGTTGTCGGTTCGATACACTGGCTATTAACGTAATTTGGAGGGGTTGTTTATAGTTGTTAAATGAAAAACAACAAATATCTTACATACTAACTTTATTATGAATGAAATGATAAAATACTAGGGAAATCTTAGAAATATTAACTTTTAAACAAAACAAATACAAATGCCAGACTCAGCCTAGGGCTAGCGTGGGGAAAGAGTATGGCAGAGAAACCCACGATCGTAGCCCCACAAATCAGAGATGTGTACCATCCGTAAAGTATGAAATGCATTTAAATTAAAAATATCATTCCGTGAAAATCTACCCTGTACGATCCACATACACAGACACATGTAAATAATCATTTAAAACTGAAGAATGTTGGTATTAGTTAGCAGACAATTAAAAAATAAAAATAAAGTAAAGGTACTGAGGTCCCATACGGGAGGCAACCATGCTCGTAAAGTATTCAAACGTGAAATCAATTCAAACTAAAACAAACAACTTTAAAGATAATGGGTGGGATGCATCTCATATTTTTAAATAAGTCGCTCTATTTTTTGTGTGAAAATTTACTGCTAAAATGATACATATTTATGGACTAATCTAAATAAATGACGGGTTTGGTACAGACATCTACTCCATTATTAATGGTATTTTGTGACAAATGTTGCCACAATTTAGCATACCGTAATTGACAAAGAATTGCGAAATGCGTGCCTTTGTTATTTTACCATTAAAGCGGATCAAACGTAAATAGTTATAAACGGATTAGTTTTTGGAGTGACTCTTTTAGTTTATGATTGAACATGACACCAAAAAATTTATGCCAGCATAAAGTATGCATCATGTAAACTGATTTAATCACAAAAAAACTGCGCAAAATTAAAATAACCTATGCAGATCTCTGTAAATTTACATTTTGGGTAATAGGTAATTTTTTTTTTGTCAAATTTAGAAATATTAATCAAAAATTAATCACATTTCAAAAATTGTTTGTATTATTTCAGATATGTCGATGATGTGTTTGTTTGTTTCGTAGGTTCCAATAGACAGTTAAATAGTATGCTCAATTTTTTAAACACTCTTCACCGAAACATTAAATTTACCAGGGAACTTGAAAACAATAACCAAATCAATTTTCTAGATCTTACCATTAATAAAGTAAACAATAAACACAATTTTTCAATTTTCCGAAAACCAACACACACAGATATTGTAATAAATAATAAATCTTGTTATCCATTTCAGCACAAATTAGCTTCATTTAATTGCATGTTACATAAATTACTTGAACGTTCCTATGTCAAAAGGAGACTTTGATAAAGAATTAAATATATTTAAACAAATTGCTACTAATAATGGTTACAAAGTCTCCCTAATGACTTGTTGCTAAAAAAATAACATTCAAGAATGTAGTAAACTCAATTTATTCCGCCATAAAAGAACAACAAAAATATAACACTTTATTTTATTTAGGTCAACCGACTAATCATATATCCTCTTTACTTACAAATAATAATTATAATGTAGCTTTCAGAACCAGTAATAATCTTAGTAAATTCATTAAAAATAATAAGAGCAAAACAGATAAAAATTACATATCAGGTCTTTATAAATTGGAATGTAAATCATGTGACATGTTTTATATTGGAAAAACTATTAGAAATTTTATAACCCAAATATTTGAATACAAAGATCATATCGATACAAAAAATTAGAGCCTAATTATGCCAACTATCTACTTTCCCAAAATCATGAACCTAACGACGAATTTAAAATGTTGCATTTAGAAAATAATAACTATAGATTATCATTCCTATAAACGCTAGAAATCAATAAATTTAAAAGAACCTAGTTATTAATAAACGAACAAATCGACCTAAGTCAATCACCATTACTAACCATATTTCTCATCCCCACTACTACAAATTAGTATATAAGTCAACGTGTATGTAATCGTTTTTTACCGAGCAGCGTGGTCTAGTGCTCTAGATCATTGCTTACCATTCGGGAGGTCACCGGTTTCAACACGGGTCCGGCTGCTCTGGTCCAAGTTTTCTAGTAGTAATATAACACAGATAACCTTTCACTTCTCTACTGTCTTCATTTCGTCCATCTCACCTTTCTCTCCCTAACTACACGATCCATTCATTACCACGATTTGTGCAAGGAGGCTGAAGAGGGCCTTATGCCCTACCCTCCGGCTTTGAACTACAATGTAGGTCGGAGGGACTGCCCGCCCACCAGCACGAGTAGCTGGTGGATGTGAAAAACAAAAAGTTTAATAGTTTTTAAGTTTCATATAAAACTTCTGATGAAGCCAAAGTTTTGGCGAAACAATTGTCAATTAAATAAACCTGTTGAAATTTATATGTGCTATTATTTGTTTATAATGAATTTCAACCAAGCGTCAATAGACTCTATTAAGTGTATATATAAATGTTGGCTCCATTTCATTTCACCCTTTTACTCACTCAATGATGAATATTAAACAAAAACGGAAAGCCTTTATATTGCGGAGAAAACAAATTTGTATATTTTCAACTAGTTTTGTGTTTGACTTTCGCCAAATTGATTTCCAAATTTGCTGGTGTAATTTATAGTATCTATCAGGTTTGGTAGTAAATTACTATCGACTGGAGAATTAATAAGTTGGAATATTCATAAAAAGAAGGAATTAAAATCCTTATTCGTCTAAATATTTAGATCAAAGATCTCAAATTTTGAACGCGTCCTACCAAGTAGGCACAACCAACCGAAAGCCATATTCCACGACCGCTTTCGACCCATCGGGTCGGTATGATATATGTGATATATATGATATGTAGCCTGGACAGACCTTTCTGCGAGCGCTCACCTGATGAGACCCGATAGGTCGAAACCGGTAGTGGAATATGGCTTTCGGTTCGTTGTGCCTACTTGGTAGGACGCGTTCCAAATGTGAAATCTTTGATCTTATTATTTAGATTAATAAGGATTTTAATTCCTTCTTTTTGGAATATGTTATATCTTTGTGTAAGAATCCATCGGAATCAACAGTGTAATTCAATGCCGGTAGGGATATTAGCCCTCGGAGTAGTTGTTTCTGTTGATTCCATATTTATATTTATATTTAATTAGTTCGAAATTCTATTGATCAAGAGCTCCATTGATTTCGTTAGCTTATCTTCAGTTTTTCTAAATTAGATTTTATATATTTTTTGGGCTGTTACATTAAGAGACAATGCTGTGATTTCATGCTAATGCATATTTATAATTTATTTAAGATTATAAATTAACAAGCATTTTAGTTCAGTTATTTCCAGTAATGTGTAAAATAAACACAGGAGGATATCATGTGACAACCACAATGACCATATAACAATTACATTTGGGAAAGCCACGAATTTTATCCTCTATTCGGCTGGTGTAAATGGCATCCAAACAATAATGGTTTAGTAGATAATTAAAAGCGCAGTACGTAATGTATGTTATGTCTCCTCTCATTAATATTGCGTTACATTTCACGATCATTAAAATGTTGTAATACCACGAATTTGGGGCCGATTCTATAAACGACGCCATTTAAATTCAATATTCAAGAGCGGATAAGGATAATTCTTTGAGTATTGAAATATTATCTGATTTTAATTTGTAGTTTTTATTTGTCAATCACATACCTACGTAAATAATTATTAAATAAAATTAATTGAAAAATATTAAATAAGTTAGCGGTTATTCTTATGACTTGTAAATGATTTATCAAACAAAATGGTAACAAATAAGTGGAATGATATAATACAAAAATGTTTCTTATAGTTTATAGACGGTTGGGAAATGAATAGAGAATTCTTCCCTAGCAGAGTGGACGACCCTCGTCCAATGAAGCAGCGATTTGCTGAGTTTTGCGGAGAAAAGAAAATCAAACAGATGTTCACAAGTTCTCAGAATGTAGCGTTTTTGCAATATAGAGTTCCGGGGCGTGGAAAAGGCTTCAGCTTTACAACCCGATTTATAAAAAATCCTGCCCGTAAGTATCGCGAATTTATTTACAGATTATGTTTAACTCATTGGTATCGTTTTCACGAAAAAGTATTGGACATTAGTTATAATTGTGTATTATGTATATTGTTTCAAGTGGTTGTAGGTAAGTAGGGGGGAACAGAAGGGAAAACTAACATTATATGATTTATGTTGGAACATACGTTCCACCTTAAATAATGTACTACAACACCAATATCTAGTTATTAAAAACAAAACTTTTGAGATGAAATTTTAACAACTGAGGCTTGAGATTTCTTTTATCTTATATATAAAACAGTATTAAATAGTTACTCTTCAATATTCACTACTAGAAGTTAAGGATTCTGATTAAGGTTTTAAAATTCCAAACTCTTATTTTACTAGAATAAAGGCTTTCACGGCCGGAAAAAATTGAATGTGCTTTGAATGGTAAAATATGGTAGAATAAAGATTCGGGCTGTAGAGCCGTGGTCTAAGTGAATTATTAAGTCCAGACGTTTCGTCGGCAACTGCGGCTGACATTCTCAGTGGTAGTGCTACGTTGACAACGTGAACGTAGGTTGTATCTTCAAGTCTCGGCAGCGACTGAGTCAGTCAGTCAGCACTACCACTGAGGATGTCAGCCGCAGTAGCCGACGAAACCATTCAGAGCACATGCAATTTTTTATCAAAGAGAAATGAAGAAAAACAAAAGTTTTACGATTTTTTTATTGTCTCGACAATATTGTTTCGGTCGATTCGACCATTATCTGGAGAATACAAGAGATTACTAAATATGTAAAATGTGTTCAAACAATTTATACTATTAAATTACAGGAAACGTGGTGGGGAGGGTAAGTTATAATTTATAGAGAATCAAAGAGGAATTATGGGATACTAATTCTAGTTGGTTATTTACAAGATTACATTTATTATTTATTCGTGCAATGCTATTTATATTGGACAGTGTGGCAGGTCTATTAAAAAACGCGTTTCCGAACATAATAACGCCATTAACAAAAATGATAGACTTGGATAAGATAAAAATTTTATATTGTAACATCCCAAAAAGCAGGAAACTGTCTCTCCTTGAAAATTTAGAAATAAGAAAAGCTGTTCATAGCAAATCTAATCTTGTAAATAACCAACTAGAATTAGTATCCCATAATTCCCCTTTGATTTTCTATAAACTATAACTTATCCTCCCCACCACGTTTCTTGTAATTTAATAGTATAAATTGTTTGAAAACATTTTACATATTTAGTAATCTTTTGTATTCTCTAGATAATAGTCGAATCGACCGAAACAATATTGTCGAGACAATAAAAATTTCGCGAAACTTTTTTGTTTTTCTTCTTTTCTCTTTTATTTGAAATTGTTCACAAAAAGTGCACTACTCAAAGTTCAAGTTTTAGTCAATTTTTTTTGTTTTAATATTAATCGATGCAACAGAATAATATTTGGTGAAAGTGAAATTTTTTTTTGAAATGATTTAATGCTTTTATGATTTCAAACTATCTTCATCTCTTACATTGTCTACTTTTATTACCTTTTAAACGGACATACTGAGTCAAACGAACCTTTAGTGTGAAAATTTCGACTCGGATTACCATATCATTTTTCATAAAAGATTCTTGAAGACTTTCGTTATTGCTATTAATAGTTGAACTCAATATTTTTTTTACTTTTAGCTTGCAATATATTTCTTCAAGACGAGGAGGATGTCATAACCCTTCGAAATTATGGTAACAGAACCAATTGTAGCATAAGTGCAATGTTCCCTGCAGAAATTCATGTACTGTCATTAAGTGTAGGAGTGGTACCAACAATTGGTCGACGATATTCGTTTGAAACGGGTACTTTATATAAGGTAACTAATTACTACATCATTTATTCTGTTTTTTTTAACGAGAATTAATGGTAATATTATATAGATAATTTTAGTACCTAACGGTTTCTTATTTTCTAATATTTTAGTGTAAAAAGCGAGGATTAAGTGATTACGTTGAAATTGGGGGTTCATCGGGCCTCGATAATTCGAATCTCTTTTTAGCCGATTCGGTTTGTGGAATGGATTCGAAACCAGGTAATAATTATCTTCTTAATAAACAGGGCTAAGACCAGTGATAGTTTGTGTTTATATTACACTAAAAGCGATTACGCTTATAGCGTCGGCTTTGGTTGCCTTTGTGTGTTAACCCGTTAGGTAAAGGACTTTAGTATATACTTTTTATGGTACTTGATGAAATTTATCCATACTTTTACGAAAATAAAACAACAAAAAAGTTTCAGGAAAATTGTATTGCTTCACTACAATATTGTTTCGCCACACAGTGGCATCATCAGTTGATGAATATGTGTGGTGAAACAATATTGTAGTGAAGCAATACAATTTTCCTGAAACATTTTTGTTGTTTTATTTTCGTAAAAAAACTTTAGAATATGTTATAACGTCTGCTCATATAACGACTATATGTTACAATAAATTCAAATATAATTACAGCGTTTGTTAGAGTTTTATAATTTACCCAAAGTTGTGTAACATAACATAGTTACTACTACAGTCAAAATCTGTTATAACGACATCGAAGAGACCACTCATATTTGGTCATAAAAACCGATAGTCGTAACAATCGGTGATGTTTTAACAAAGCTTTCTCAATCATTGTATGCTTCGTTGTTCTTGCTCTTTACATTTTTAAAAAAAAATACTGTCAAAAAGTGTTTTGATTTTCTCTTTCTCTTTCCAAATGGTTGAAATTGTCGAGTATGATACGACATACTCCTTTGCCAAGTTTTTGCTTGAAATTCCGCTTCCGCAATTTATTTCGATATTAATTGTTTATTTATTATTTGCGACATTTTAAATGTTTCACATATAACTCAACAATATGTTTTAGTACGTCCTGTGTACAGATAAATAACAAACTGACTGAAGAGATATGAGAAAACAAGTTTTTGTTTACTTTTGCTATGTTAATAGCCATTGACAATTATTATTGTTTATTAGTTGATGAAATAAGATTATTTTATCGGTACACAGATGTGCCACTTCTTTTGATTCCTATGGGGGAATCGATATAATAAACGGACTTTGTGTTTTGAAGGTTTATTACACCCAAACTATTTACAACTATATACACACTAATCTGATTGTACACCGTGATATATTTACGAAATGACTATAGATTATGATTTATTATATGAAACTATATGTTATTAAATACTATATGTTTAAAGAGATCTTGATGTGACTGGTGCTATATGTTAATGTACTAAAATGATCTCTGCTAAAAAATATTTGATGTTTGAATGATTTTAGTCTAATATGATTGAATGATGAATTTATTCTGCAATTGAATGTAAAAATATTTTTTTTAACATGAACCGCCCCCCAGAGAAGGGGGACATGACAATACAAAAATTACAAAAATCCCAGAAGTAAAAAATGCATGACTAATAAGACTAATAAATAACAAAGATAAAAAATAAAAAGATGAATATGTGTGAATAATTAAAGTGTCCCAGATATGGATTATATTACCTATTCAAACTGTTTAGAATACAGCAGGTGATTCTAACAGATATAATTATCAGAAAATATTAGTTAAATGTAGTCGTTTAATGAGGTGTGTTGTAACAAGCAATGTCGTGAAAAGCAGTGTTTTTTGTAAGGTGGTCGTATAGAATTCAGTGGGGACCTACAATCTTCATCAATAACAGGTATGTTATTGTTATGCTAAACGATGTCGTCCTAAACAGTTTTAACTGTGTATGTAAAAAACAGTTTATTGTCTGAGAATTTCCCTAATCAAATACTAACCACAATGTTAACAAAATCTAACACTTAATCAACGTCGGAAAGAAAATTTATTTATTAATAAACTATCTTTTACGCATTTGTTTGTGTTTTATGTGTTTATAAAATGTTTGTAAAACCATTATATAAAATACTCATTACATCCAGCGAGTATAAAGGTCGGATTTCGTCAGTCCCTGTTAGAGCTGTTATCACCGGATTTTATTTCAAACATTAACTTGTCTTTGAAATCGCCTATCTAGCTGTCTCCATGATTCTATGTAACTCCAATTAGGGTGTTCTAATTAAACTATGCACAATAGTTACGTAGAACTTTTGCGACTGGTGTCAGGTGTAATTAATGCTTTATTAAAATGAGGTAATCTCTCTAACTTCTTAGAAGGTTTATCTGAATAGAACATGTGAAATAGTCCTTCATCGTTTATTATAATTTATAATGGAATAAAAAGTTGTTTATGATATTGTGTAAACCAAACAAATTTTATTATTGCATATATTATTTAAGCAGACAATAGTTGAAGCATCTGTGTCATTATTTATGCAGAATGTTGTGAAGATACTCCTTCTAGAGCTGGTCAAAGCTTTATGGATTAAAATATGCTTCCAGTCCTTTCAGGGCTTAGAGCAAGTAGTTAGGGCTTAGTAAACTAGTTATATTATAAAAGGACTGTGTAATTTATATTTCAAGAGCTTCAATTTCATTCAAAGTGTCTAAATCCCTTTCAAAGTTCGGGAATAAATTCGAAATTAAGTAGTAAAAACAATCTAGAACAGTAACAACATTAAAAAGGTATTGATATTTTCGAAGTGCTTGAAATCTTTTCAAAGTGCTTGAAGAACTCGCATTTTAAATTCGAAATGAAGTAGTAAGCACAATCTAAAACAGTAAAAACATCAAAAGGGCTTTGTATTTTCGAAGTGCTTGAAGCCCTTTCAAAGTGTTTGAAGCACTCGCATTTTAAATTTGAAATTAAGTAGTAAAAACAATCTAGAACGCTAAAAACATCATAAAGGGCTTTGATATCGTCAATGTGCTTGAAGCACTTTTGGTTTGTTCCATGCGCTTTAGTTATGGTGTGCCCTAGGCCCTTTTCTGGACCGAATTACTTTTCGAAACTCTTGGATTTTGGAATGTACTTGGGACTTCAAGAATCAAAACACTTTAAGTAACAGCTTAGGGTTTTTTTTGTTGAGGGCTTTGCCCAGCTCTGATCCCATGAAAATAGTGATAAAGGGTTATATTGTTCATAAATTTCCTTAATTGTCTTGTTTGGTGCTCAAAGAATTATAAAATTTTTATACATTGTTCTAAATTTTAGCTAAATTCACGGAAATTATTGGATGCGGTACCACAACAGTTCGACTGGTTTCAAGTGGTATTTTCGATAATTTTGTGACTGTTGCGTTGAGGAGATTAGACGAGGAGCGAATAAGCAATGGATTCCTCAGCGTTTTGTGTCCCATGGAAGAAAACATAAAATAGGTACCTAGGTAAGCTAATACGTATCGAAAAAACAAATTAATTAAGGCATTTCGTTGTGTTCAAGGTATTCATTATTTTTCTTTGTTTAAGGTTAACATTAAGACGTCCTCCACTACCATCTCAATTAGAAAAAGGAACATTAACTTTGTTCTGTTTTTAATTTCATTTATTGTAACAATAGGTATTTTAGTATATCAATTAATAATTCAATAAAGACTTTCTTCCTTCTCGTGTTTTTAGGGTGATAGTGGAAAATTTGTTTTGCTTTTTCTTCGCGAATATTCAGATAACGGAGCCTATCATTCTTCTCAAATAAAATAAAAATAGAAATAGAAACACGAAATATGTTAAGGTATATCATTAGCGCCTTGCTAAATTTGACTACTTAATTATCTTAGAAGAAAGTAATTCTTTGTAATGTTTACTTACTAAATACTGAACGGTATTACAAAAAAATTGATAAAATTGCAAAATCATTAAAAAATGCGATAAAAAAAATTTAAATTAGAAAATTTATTCTTTGTCTGCTGATGTACTAATTATGGGCGAGCAAATTTCTTAGTAAATATTTATTAAAGATGTAAAAGTTTAACATCAAAAATGAAGTTATTTTTACATTTTATCTTCTTACATTATTTCAAATCTTTTATTTTGTACAAGGGCAGAGAATTTGCTTACCAAAGAGTAAGAATAAAAAGTTTTACGTCACAAAAAATTGGTTTTCTGTTTAATACGGAAGTAACTTTTCATATTTATGCCTCCTCTTACAATTGAAAATTAGGGTAAGTATCAAATCAAAAACTTTTAAATGAAATTGGCGATTTTTTTCATTAAAACATTTTTTAAATTGTAGCCAAGCTTATCTTTGGATACAATCGCATTACAGAATACGTATTTTTCCAATACTAACGGTTGGTTTTAGTACTTTTTGAACATAACTAAAAGAATATTAATATGCAAATTTTCTTCTGTAATGGTCAAAATTAATTTTAAATAAAATTTATTTAATTTCAAATTATTTATGCCTTGCTTTAAATCGAGTATTCATTGGAATTGGGATGTCTACCCTGTTGAAACATTTATTTAATTATTTACGTTTAACTATGGTTATATGGAAACTGACCCACGGTATTTAATAATATTTTTTTATTGAAAACATTAATAATGTTAAAAATTACAATTTTTAATTAAACTGCGTAATTAATATAAAGATACCAAAGTAATTATTTTGATTTTCAATACATTTTGTTTTATTAAAAAATTCTTTTGATGGTTTTGGGTGAATTGTATCATTCCTGCTTGCTAGTTATCGCGAGTTTTTTATATTGCTTATGGCATTGGAATAGTTCATTTGGGTAGGGCAAGAAAAATATTTCAGTACTATGATAGCGCTTTAACGTTGTAAGCAAATTTAAAATTGTATAGAAAGAAAGAATTGGTTTGTGACTTATTTTTCTCGTTTGTTCGTTTATTGTGAAACATTTTCTACATAAATAAAATACTACAAGAACAGTTAAATATCCATAATTAAATAGACAATAATATAATTGTGTTGATCAGTTAGGAGTTTATCATAGGTAAGTAGAATCATTTAATGTTTGTAAAATCTAATTACATGTTTAGTTATACATACTGATCGATTATTTGTATATAATGTGCATAGTACATACGAGTATTTTACCATAAAAATTGAAATTTACAAATAAGACTTTCTGAATATTTCTACCTCATTTAATTTTTATTGTATAGTAAGTGTGTATGTAGTATAAGAATAGTATGAGACTTCGAATTCCGAAACCTGTCACCATTAAAAATAGACAGGAATTTTTTGTTCAGGACGTAATCGACTGACGCCCTTACTTTCGATATCCAGGATGTTATCCTTTAAACAAGATTATTGTTTAAAAGAAGTGAATATTGACATATTCCAGTTGAAAGTAGACAACTGCAAAAAAGTGGGCGGGATTAGATGTCTGAATTCTCACGATTTAATTTGACTGCTACATTTTAACCTCACAATTTCTTAAAGTTGTGACATTTAAAGTATTAAGTAAATTGAAGTTGAGATGTAATATTAATAAAAGTTTTTATCCTAAATAAGTAAATATACATGAATAAATAAATCATAGTAATTTTATGTGAAATAAATACTACTGATTGTTACGGACAGAGTAGCGTGTTTCTATGGAAATGAAACGAATTTGTGATTAAACTGTTTCCAAAACTTTCGTGTTTATAGTTCTAACAGCAGTGAAAGGGTTGTACAATTATAATGCGTTCTGTCGTTAAATTTGAGTAGGTGAGTTATTAATCGCTAGTTAAAAGGATATTTTCGTTCGTACTTACGTTTTATATATTTTACTTATAACATAAAATAGGTAAATTATAAATTGAAAACATTGGCACCAAAACTTAACGTATTAGTTTTAACGATATTGAAATTCCAGGTTTAAGTCTTTATTTAGTAAGAGATATTACACAAAATTCATTATTAGTATTAACTATTAACTTGTATCGTGTAAACAACAAGTTATAATAACGAGAGAGCATAAATTTCAAAACTAGAATACTTTGTAACACGAGTATGATGATTAATCAAGCTTTAACGACATATATGGTCGTTTCGACAAAAAAGTTAAAGTTATATTAGATTGTATGTTTACAATGACATTAGAATATGACGTTTGGTGTTAGAACACAGTAATGATCTCTTTATTCTACTAAATTGGTTGATTAGTTATCTTAATTAGTTTTAATATACCATCTATCAGATTTGATCATCATCACGTGGAATAAATAAAACGAAACTGCGCAAATTGTACCCATCCTATAATTATAATTAATATGCTCACTATTGGGCTTCGTCCATTGTTCAGTGTTTTAAGTGTAGGATTTTATAGAAGATACGTATATTTCATCTTATAGCACTAAGAGAAAAATTGTACAATAGATCAATTGTTACGTAATTATCGTGTTACAATCATTAAGTTTGTTTCAATTCAAACCATACTCACAAACTGTTTCTACCATGAAATTGTGCGCATATTTTTACATAAATTTAATCATTTAGAAGTATCAGAATAATTGTATAGTAAGTCGCAAACTCACGTGTGCCTTTAGATGTCTACAATTATTACGTAATTTTCGGGTTTTAACGAGTAGCTTTGCCTTAACTCAAAGCTTACTCACAAACTATTTCCACCATGTGATTGTGCGCATATTTTTAAAAAAAGTTTAACATATTGAAGTATCAGAATAATTGAATAGTAGATCGCAAAATCACGTGCGCGTTTAGATGTCTACAATTTTTACGTAGTTTTCCGGTTTTAACGAGTAGATTTGCCTTAATTCAAAGCATACTCACAAACTATTTCCACCATGTGATTGTGCGCATATTTTTACATAAATTTTAACATATTAAAGTATCAGAATAATTGTATAGTAAATGGCAAAATCACGTGCGTGTTTAGACGTCTAAAATTTTTACGTAATTTTCGGGTTTTAACGAGTAGGTTTGCCTTAATTCAAAGTATACTCACAAACTGTTTCTACCATGAAATTGTGCGCATATTTTTACATAAATTTAATCATTTAGAAGTATCAGAATAATTGTATAGTAAGTCGCAAACTCACGTGTGCCTTTAGATGTCTACAATTATTACGTAATTTTCGGGTTTTAACAAGTAGCTTTGCCTTAACTCAAAGCTTACTCACAAACTATTTCCACCATGTGATTGTGCGCATATTTTTAAAAAAAGTTTAACATATTGAAGTATCAGAATAATTGAATAGTAGATCGCAAAATCACGTGCGCGTTTAGATGTCTACAATTTTTACGTAGTTTTCCGGTTTTAACGAGTAGATTTGCCTTAATTCAAAGCATACTCACAAACTATTTCCACCATGTGATTGTGCGCATATTTTTAAAAAAAGTTTAACATATTGAAGTATCAGAATAATTGAATAGTAGATCGCAAAATCACGTGCGCGTTTAGATGTCTACAATTTTTACGTAGTTTTCCGGTTTTAACGAGTAGATTTGCCTTAATTCAAAGCATACTCACAAACTATTTCCACCATGTGATTGTGCGCATATTTTTACATAAATTTTAACATATTAAAGTATCAGAATAATTGTATAGTAAATGGCAAAATCACGTGCGTGTTTAGATGTCTAAAATTTTTACGTAATTTTCGGGTTTTAACGAGTAGGTTTGCCTTAATTCAAAGTATACTCACAAACTGTTTCTACCATGAAATTGTGCGCATATTTTTACATAAATTTAATCATTTAGAAGTATCAGAATAATTGTATAGTAAGTCGCAAACTCACGTGTGCCTTTAGATGTCTACAATTATTACGTAATTTTCGGGTTTTAACAAGTAGCTTTGCCTTAACTCAAAGCTTACTCACAAACTATTTCCACCATGTGATTGTGCGCATATTTTTAAAAAAAGTTTAACATATTGAAGTATCAGAATAATTGAATAGTAGATCGCAAAATCACGTGCGCGTTTAGATGTCTACAATTTTTACGTAGTTTTCCGGTTTTAACGAGTAGATTTGCCTTAATTCAAAGCATACTCACAAACTATTTCCACCATGTGATTGTGCGCATATTTTTAAAAAAGTTTAACATATTGAAGTATCAGAATAATTGAATAGTAGATCGCAAAATCACGTGCGCGTTTAGATGTCTACAATTTTTACGTAGTTTTCCGGTTTTAACGAGTAGATTTGCCTTAATTCAAAGCATACTCACAAACTATTTCCACCATGTGATTGTGCGCATATTTTTAAAAAAAGTTTAACATATTGAAGTATCAGAATAATTGAATAGTAGATCGCAAAATCACGTGCGCGTTTAGATGTCTACAATTTTTACGTAGTTTTCCGGTTTTAACGAGTAGATTTGCCTTAATTCAAAGCATACTCACAAACTATTTCCACCATGTGATTGTGCGCATATTTTTAAAAAAAGTTTAACATATTGAAGTATCAGAATATTTGTATAGTAGATCGCAAAATCACGTGCGCCTTTAGATGTGTACAATTTTTACGTAGTTTTCCGGTTTTAACGAGTAGATTTGCCTTAATTCAAAGCATACTCACAAACTATTTCCACCATGTGATTGTGCGCATATTTTTAAAAAAAGTTTAACATATTGAAGTATCAGAATAATTGAATAGTAGATCGCAAAATCACGTGCGCGTTTAGATGTCTACAATTTTTACGTAGTTTTCCGGTTTTAACGAGTAGATTTGCTTTAATTCAAAGCATACTCACAAACTATTTCCACCATGTGATTGTGCGCATATTTTTACATAAATTTTAACATATTAAAGTATCAGAATAATTGTATAGTAAATGGCAAAATCACGTGCGTGCTTAGATGTCTAAAATTTTTACGTAATTTTCGGGTTTTAACGAGTAGGTTTGCCTTAATTCAAAGTGTACTCACAAACTGTTTCTACCATGAAATTGTGCGCATATTTTTACATAAATTTAATCATTTAGAAGTATCAGAATAATTGAATAGTAGATCGCAAAATCACGTGCGCGTTTAGATGTCTACAATTTTTACGTAGTTTTCCGGTTTTAACGAGTAGATTTGCCTTAATTCAAAGCATACTCACAAACTATTTCCACCATGTGATTGTGCGCATATTTTTACATAAATTTTAACATATTAAAGTATCAGAATAATTGTATAGTAAATGGCAAAATCACGTGCGTGTTTAGATGTCTAAAATTTTTACGTAATTTTCGGGTTTTAACGAGTAGGTTTGCCTTAATTCAAAGTATACTCACAAACTGTTTCTACCATGAAATTGTGCGCATATTTTTACATAAATTTAATCATTTAGAAGTATCAGAATAATTGTATAGTAAGTCGCAAACTCACGTGTGCCTTTAGATGTCTACAATTATTACGTAATTTTCGGGTTTTAACGAGTAGCTTTGCCTTAACTCAAAGCTTACTCACAAACTATTTCCACCCTGTGATTGTGCACATATTTTTACATAAATTTTAACATATTGAAGTATCAGAATATTTGTATAGTAGATCGCAAAATCACGTGCGCGTTTAGATGTCTACAATTTTTACGTAGTTTTCCGGTTTTAACGAGTAGATTTGCCTTAATTCAAAGCATACTCACAAACTATTTCCACCATGTGATTGTGCGCATATTTTTACATAAATTTTAACATATTAAAGTATCAGAATAATTGTATAGTAAATGGCAAAATCACGTGCGTGTTTAGATGTCTAAAATTTTTACGTAATTTTCGGGTTTTAACGAGTAGGTTTGCCTTAATTCAAAGTATACTCACAAACTGTTTCTACCATGAAATTGTGCGCATATTTTTACATAAATTTAATCATTTAGAAGTATCAGAATAATTGAATAGTAGATCGCAAAATCACGTGCGCGTTTAGATGTCTACAATTTTTACGTAGTTTTCCGGTTTTAACGAGTAGATTTGCCTTAATTCAAAGCATACTCACAAACTATTTCCACCATGTGATTGTGCGCATATTTTTAAAAAAAGTTTAACATATTGAAGTATCAGAATATTTGTATAGTAGATCGCAAAATCACGTGCGCCTTTAGATGTGTACAATTTTTACGTAGTTTTCCGGTTTTAACGAGTAGATTTGCCTTAATTCAAAGCATACTCACAAACTATTTCCACCATGTGATTGTGCGCATATTTTTAAAAAAAGTTTAACATATTGAAGTATCAGAATAATTGAATAGTAGATCGCAAAATCACGTGCGCGTCTAGATGTCTACAATTTTTACGTAGTTTTCCGGTTTTAACGAGTAGATTTGCCTTAATTCAAAGCATACTCACAAACTGTTTCTACCATGAAATTGTGCGCATATTTTTACATAAATTTAATCATTTAGAAGTATCAGAATAATTGTATAGTAAGTCGCAAACTCACGTGTGCCTTTAGATGTCTACAATTATTACGTAATTTTCGGGTTTTAACGAGTAGCTTTGCCTTAACTCAACGCTTACTCACAAACTATTTCCACCATGTGATTGTGCACATATTTTTACATAAATTTTAACATATTAAAGTATCAGAATAATTGTATAGTAAATGGCAAAATCACGTGCGTGTTTAGATGTCTAAAATTTTAACGTAATTTTCGGGTTTTAACGAGTAGGTTTGCCTTAATTCAAAGTATACTCACAAACTGTTTCTACCATGAAATTGTGCGCATATTTTTACATAAATTTAATCATTTAGAAGTATCAGAATAATTGTATAGTAAGTCGCAAACTCACGTGTGCCTTTAGATGTCTACAATTATTACGTAATTTTCGGGTTTTAACGAGTAGCTTTGCCTTAACTCAAAGCTTACTCACAAACTATTTCCACCATGTGATTGTGCACATATTTTTACATAAATTTTAACATATTGAAGTATCAGAATATTTGTATAGTAGATCGCAAAATCACGTGAGCCTTTAGATGTCTACAATTTTTACGTAGTTTTCCGGTTTTAACGAGTAGATTTGCCTTAATTCAAAGCATACTCACAAACTATTTCCACCATGTGATTGTGCGCATATTTTTAAAAAAAGTTTAACATATTGAAGTATCAGAATAATTGAATAGTAGATCGCAAAATCACGTGCGCGTTTAGATGTCTACAATTTTTACGTAGTTTTCCGGTTTTAACGAGTAGATTTGCCTTAATTCAAAGCATACTCACAAACTATTTCCACCATGTGATTGTGCGCATATTTTTAAAAAAAGTTTAACATATTGAAGTATCAGAATAATTGAATAGTAGATCGCAAAATCACGTGCGCGTTTAGATGTCTACAATTTTTACGTAGTTTTCCGGTTTTAACGAGTAGATTTGCCTTAATTCAAAGCATACTCACAAACTATTTCCACCATGTGATTGTGCGCATATTTTTAAAAAAAGTTTAACATATTGAAGTATCAGAATATTTGTATAGTAGATCGCAAAATCACGTGCGCCTTTAGATGTGTACAATTTTTACGTAGTTTTCCGGTTTTAACGAGTAGATTTGCCTTAATTCAAAGCATACTCACAAACTATTTCCACCATGTGATTGTGCGCATATTTTTAAAAAAAGTTTAACATATTGAAGTATCAGAATAGTTGAATAGTAGATCGCAAAATCACGTGCGCGTTTAGATGTCTACAATTTTTACGTAGTTTTCCGGTTTTAACGAGTAGATTTGCCTTAATTCAAAGCATACTCACAAACTATTTCCACCATGTGATTGTGCGCATATTTTTACATAAATTTTAACATATTAAAGTATCAGAATAATTGTATAGTAAATGGCAAAATCACGTGCGTGTTTAGATGTCTAAAATTTTTACGTAATTTTCGTGTTTTAACGAGTAGGTTTGCCTTAATTCAAAGTGTACTCACAAACTGTTTCTACCATGAAATTGTGCGCATATTTTTACATAAATTTAATCATTTAGAAGTATCAGAATAATTGTATAGTAAGTCGCAAACTCACGTGTGCCTTTAGATGTCTACAATTATTACGTAATTTTCGGGTTTTAACGAGTAGCTTTGCCTTAACTCAAAGCTTACTCACAAACTATTTCCACCATGTGATTGTGCGCATATTTTTAAAAAAAGTTTAACATATTGAAGTATCAGAATAATTGAATAGTAGATCGCAAAATCACGTGCGCGTTTAGATGTCTACAATTTTTACGTAGTTTTCCGGTTTTAACGAGTAGATTTGCCTTAATTCAAAGCATACTCACAAACTATTTCCACCATGTGATTGTGCGCATATTTTTACATAAATTTTAACATATTAAAGTATCAGAATAATTGTATAGTAAATGGCAAAATCACGTGCGTGTTTAGATGTCTAAAATTTTTACGTAATTTTCGGGTTCTAACGAGTAGGTTTGCCTTAATTCAAAGTATACTCACAAAATGTTTCTACCATGAAATTGTGCGCATATTTTTACATAAATTTAATCATTTAGAAGTATCAGAATAATTGTATAGTAAGTCGCAAACTCACGTGTGCCTTTAGATGTCTACAATTATTACGTAATTTTCGGGTTTTAACGAGTAGCTTTGCCTTAACTCAAAGCTTACTCACAAACTATTTCCACCCTGTGATTGTGCACATATTTTTACATAAATTTTAACATATTGAAGTATCAGAATATTTGTATAGTAGATCGCAAAATCACGTGCGCGTTTAGATGTCTACAATTTTTACGTAGTTTTCCGGTTTTAACGAGTAGATTTGCCTTAATTCAAAGCATACTCACAAACTATTTCCACCATGTGATTGTGCACATATTTTTACATAAATTTTAACATATTAAAGTATCAGAATAATTGTATAGTAAATGGCAAAATCACGTGCGTGTTTAGATGTCTAAAATTTTTACGTAATTTTCGTGTTTTAACGAGTAGGTTTGCCTTAATTCAAAGTGTACTCACAAACTGTTTCTACCATGAAATTGTGCGCATATTTTTACATAAATTTAATCATTTAGAAGTATCAGAATAATTGTATAGTAAGTCGCAAACTCACGTGTGCCTTTAGATGTCTACAATTATTACGTAATTTTCGGGTTTTAACGAGTAGCTTTGCCTTAACTCAAAGCTTACTCACAAACTATTTCCACCATGTGATTGTGCGCATATTTTTAAAAAAAGTTTAACATATTGAAGTATCAGAATAATTGAATAGTAGATCGCAAAATCACGTGCGCGTTTAGATGTCTACAATTTTTACGTAGTTTTCCGGTTTTAACGAGTAGATTTGCCTTAATTCAAAGCATACTCACAAACTATTTCCACCATGTGATTGTGCGCATATTTTTACATAAATTTTAACATATTAAAGTATCAGAATAATTGTATAGTAAATGGCAAAATCACGTGCGTGTTTAGATGTCTAAAATTTTTACGTAATTTTCGGGTTCTAACGAGTAGGTTTGCCTTAATTCAAAGTATACTCACAAAATGTTTCTACCATGAAATTGTGCGCATATTTTTACATAAATTTAATCATTTAGAAGTATCAGAATAATTGTATAGTAAGTCGCAAACTCACGTGTGCCTTTAGATGTCTACAATTATTACGTAATTTTCGGGTTTTAACGAGTAGCTTTGCCTTAACTCAAAGCTTACTCACAAACTATTTCCACCCTGTGATTGTGCACATATTTTTACATAAATTTTAACATATTGAAGTATCAGAATATTTGTATAGTAGATCGCAAAATCACGTGCGCGTTTAGATGTCTACAATTTTTACGTAGTTTTCCGGTTTTAACGAGTAGATTTGCCTTAATTCAAAGCATACTCACAAACTATTTCCACCATGTGATTGTGCACATATTTTTACATAAATTTTAACATATTAAAGTATCAGAATAATTGTACAGTAAATGGCAAAATCACGTGCGTGTTTAGACGTCTAAAATTTTTACGTAATTTTCGGGTTTTAACGAGTAGGTTTGCCTTAATTCAAAGTATACTCACAAACTGTTTCTACCATGAAATTGTGCGCATATTTTTACATAAATTTAATCATTTAGAAGTATCAGAATAATTGTATAGTAAGTCGCAAACTCACGTGTGCCTTTAGATGTCTACAATTATTACGTAATTTTCGGGTTTTAACGAGTAGCTTTGCCTTAACTCAAAGCTTACTCACAAACTATTTCCACCATGTGATTGTGCACATATTTTTACATAAATTTTAACATATTGAAGTATCAGAATATTTGTATAGTAGATCGCAAAATCACGTGCGCGTTTAGATGTCTACAATTTTTACGTAGTTTTCCGGTTTTAACGAGTAGATTTGCCTTAATTCAAAGCATACTCACAAACTATTTCCACCATGTGATTGTGCACATATTTTTACATAAATTTTAACATATTAAAGTATCAGAATAATTGTATAGTAAATGGCAAAATCACGTGCGTGTTTAGACGTCTAAAATTTTTACGTAATTTTCGGGTTTTAACGAGTAGGTTTGCCTTAATTCAAAGTATACTCACAAACTGTTTCTACCATGAAATTGTGCGCATATTTTTACATAAATTTAATCATTTAGAAGTATCAGAATAATTGTATAGTAAGTCGCAAACTCACGTGTGCCTTTAGATGTCTACAATTATTACGTAATTTTCGGGTTTTAACGAGTAGCTTTGCCTTAACTCAAAGCTTACTCACAAACTATTTCCACCCTGTGATTGTGCACATATTTTTACATAAATTTTAACATATTGAAGTATCAGAATATTTGTATAGTAGATCGCAAAATCACGTGCGCGTTTAGATGTCTACAATTTTTACGTAGTTTTCCGGTTTTAACGAGTAGATTTGCCTTAATTCAAAGCATACTCACAAACTATTTCCACCATGTGATTGTGCACATATTTTTACATAAATTTTAACATATTAAAGTATCAGAATAATTGTATAGTAAATGGCAAAATCACGTGCGTGTTTAGACGTCTAAAATTTTTACGTAATTTTCGGGTTTTAACGAGTAGGTTTGCCTTAATTCAAAGTATACTCACAAACTGTTTCTACCATGAAATTGTGCGCATATTTTTACATAAATTTAATCATTTAGAAGTATCAGAATAATTGTATAGTAAGTCGCAAACTCACGTGTGCCTTTAGATGTCTACAATTATTACGTAATTTTCGGGTTTTAACGAGTAGCTTTGCCTTAACTCAAAGCTTACTCACAAACTATTTCCACCATGTGATTGTGCACATATTTTTACATAAATTTTAACATATTGAAGTATCAGAATATTTGTATAGTAGATCGCAAAATCACGTGCGCCTTTAGATGTCTACAATTTTTACGTAGTTTTCCGGTTTTAACGAGTAGATTTGCCTTAATTCAAAGCATACTCACAAACTATTTCCACCATGTGATTGTGCGCATATTTTTACATAAATTTTAACATATTAAAGTATCAGAATAATTGTATAGTAAATGGCAAAATCACGTGCGTGTTTAGATGTCTAAAATTTTTACGTAATTTTCGGGTTTTAACGAGTAGGTTTGCCTTAATTCAAAGTATACTCACAATCTGTTTCTACCATGAAATTGTGCGCATATTTTTACATAAATTTAATCATTTAGAAGTATCAGAATAATTGTATAGTAAGTCGCAAACTCACGTGTGCCTTTAGATGTCTACAATTATTACGTAATTTTCGGGTTTTAACGAGTAGCTTTGCCTTAACTCAAAGCTTACTCACAAACTATTTCCACCATGTGATTGTGCACATATTTTTACATAAATTTTAACATATTGAAGTATCAGAATATTTGTATAGTAGATCGCAAAATCACGTGCGCCTTTAGATGTCTACAATTTTTACGTAGTTTTCCGGTTTTAACGAGTAGCTTTGCCTTAACTCAAAGCTTACTCACAAACTATTTCCACCCTGTGATTGTGCACATATTTTTACATAAATTTTAACATATTGAAGTATCAGAATATTTGTATAGTAGATCGCAAAATCACGTGCGCGTTTAGATGTCTACAATTTTTACGTAGTTTTCCGGTTTTAACGAGTAGATTTGCCTTAATTCAAAGCATACTCACAAACTATTTCCACCATGTGATTGTGCACATATTTTTACATAAATTTTAACATATTAAAGTATCAGAATAATTGTATAGTAAATGGCAAAATCACGTGCGTGTTTAGACGTCTAAAATTTTTACGTAATTTTCGGGTTTTAACGAGTAGGTTTGCCTTAATTCAAAGTATACTCACAAACTGTTTCTACCATGAAATTGTGCGCATATTTTTACATAAATTTAATCATTTAGAAGTATCAGAATAATTGTATAGTAAGTCGCAAACTCACGTGTGCCTTTAGATGTCTACAATTATTACGTAATTTTCGGGTTTTAACGAGTAGATTTGCCTTAATTCAAAGCATACTCACAAACTATTTCCACCCTGTGATTGTGCACATATTTTTACATAAATTTTAACATATTAAAGTATCAGAATAATTGTATAGTAAATGGCAAAATCACGTGCGTGTTTAGACGTCTAAAATTTTTACGTAATTTTCGGGTTTTAACGAGTAGGTTTGCCTTAATTCAAAGTATACTCACAAACTGTTTCTACCATGAAATTGTGCGCATATTTTTACATAAATTTAATCATTTAGAAGTATCAGAATAATTGTATAGTAAGTCGCAAACTCACGTGTGCCTTTAGATGTCTACAATTATTACGTAATTTTCGGGTTTTAACGAGTAGCTTTGCCTTAACTCAAAGCTTACTCACAAACTATTTCCACCATGTGATTGTGCACATATTTTTACATAAATTTTAACATATTGAAGTATCAGAATATTTGTATAGTAGATCGCAAAATCACGTGCGCCTTTAGATGTCTACAATTTTTACGTAGTTTTCCGGTTTTAACGAGTAGATTTGCCTTAATTCAAAGCATACTCACAAACTATTTCCACCATGTGATTGTGCGCATATTTTTACATAAATTTAATCATTTAGAAGTATCAGAATAATTGTATAGTAAGTCGCAAACTCACGTGTGCCTTTAGATGTCTACAATTATTACGTAATTTTCGGGTTTTAACGAGTAGCTTTGCCTTAACTCAAAGCTTACTCACAAACTATTTCCACCATGTGATTGTGCACATATTTTTACATAAATTTTAACATATTGAAGTATCAGAATATTTGTATAGTAGATCGCAAAATCACGTGCGCCTTTAGATGTCTACAATTTTTACGTAGTTTTCCGGTTTTAACGAGTAGATTTGCCTTAATTCAAAGCATACTCACAAACTATTTCCACCATGTGATTGTGCGCATATTTTTACATAAATTTTAACATATTAAAGTATCAGAATAATTGTATAGTAAATGGCAAAATCACGTGCGTGTTTAGATGTCTAAAATTTTTACGTAATTTTCGGGTTTTAACGAGTAGGTTTGCCTTAATTCAAAGTATACTCACAAACTGTTTCTACCATGAAATTGTGCGCATATTTTTACATAAATTTAATCATTTAGAAGTATCAGAATAATTGTATAGTAAGTCGCAAACTCACGTGTGCCTTTAGATGTCTACAATTATTACGTAATTTTCGGGTTTTAACGAGTAGCTTTGCCTTAACTCAAAGCTTACTCACAAACTATTTCCACCATGTGATTGTGCACATATTTTTACATAAATTTTAACATATTGAAGTATCAGAATATTTGTATAGTAGATCGCAAAATCACGTGCGCCTTTAGATGTCTACAATTTTTACGTAGTTTTCCGGTTTTAACGAGTAGATTTACCTTAATTCAAAGCATACTCACAAACTATTTCCACCATGTGATTGTGCGCATATTTTTACATAAATTTTAACATATTAAAGTATCAGAATAATTGTATAGTAAATGGCAAAATCACGTGCGTGTTTAGATGTCTAAAATTTTTACGTAATTTTCGGGTTTTAACGAGTAGGTTTGCCTTAATTCAAAGTATACTCACAAACTGTTTCTACCATGAAATTGTGCGCATATTTTTACATAAATTTAATCATTTAGAAGTATCAGAATAATTGTATAGTAAGTCGCAAACTCACGTGTGCCTTTAGATGTCTACAATTATTACGTAATTTTCGGGTTTTAACGAGTAGCTTTGCCTTAACTCAAAGCTTACTCACAAACTATTTCCACCCTGTGATTGTGCACATATTTTTACATAAATTTTAACATATTGAAGTATCAGAATATTTGTATAGTAGATCGCAAAATCACGTGCGCCTTTAGATGTCTACAATTTTTACGTAGTTTTCCGGTTTTAACGAGTAGATTTGCCTTAATTCAAAGCATACTCACAAACTATTTCCACCATGTGATTGTGCGCATATTTTTACATAAATTTTAACATATTAAAGTATCAGAATAAGTGTATAGTAAATGGCAAAATCACGTGCGTGTTTAGATGTCTAAAATTTTTACGTAATTTTCGGGTTTTAACGAGTAGGTTTGCCTTAATTCAAAGTATACTCACAAACTGTTTCTACTATGAAATTGTGCGCATATTTTTACATAAATTTAATCATTTAGAAGTATCAGAATAATTGTATAGTAAGTCGCAAACTCACGTGTGCCTTTAGATGTCTACAATTATTACGTAATTTTCGGGTTTTAACGAGTAGCTTTGCCTTAACTCAAAGCTTACTCACAGACTATTTCCACCCTGTGATTGTGCACATATTTTTACATAAATTTTAACATATTGAAGTATCAGAATATTTGTATAGTAGATCGCAAAATCACGTGCGCCTTTAGATGTCTACAATTTTTACGTAGTTTTCCGGTTTTAACGAGTAGATTTGCCTTAATTCAAAGCATACTCACAAACTATTTCACCATGTGATTGTGAGCATATTTTTACATAAATTTTAACATATTGAAGTATCAGAATATTTGTATAGTAGATCGCAAACTCACGTGTGCCTTTAGATGTCTACAATTATTACGTAAATTAGAAATTTTCTTTTTGTCTGTTGATGTACTAATAAAGAGCGAGCAAATATCCTAGTAAAAATTTATTAATGAACTAGAAATTTAAACATCAAAAATGAAGTTATATTCACATTTTGTCTTCTTACATTATTCCAAATCATTTGTCCTATACAAGGACAGTGAATTTGCTTACCATTAGCAAAAATGATGAATAAAAAATTTTTCGATACAACAAATTAGTTTTCTGTAACTTTTATATTTATGCCTCCTGTTACAATTGAAAATTAGGGCAAATATCAAATCAAAAGCTTTTAAATGAAATTTTAGATTTTTTTTCCTTAAAATCTTTTTTAAATAGCCAAATTTATCTTTGAGTATCATCGCATTACAGAATATGTATTTTTCTAGTTCGAACGAACGATTGCGTTTAGTGCTCTTTGATCATAATTAAAACAATTTGAAGATGTAATTTTTCTTGTATAATGGTTAAAATTAATTTCAAATAAAATTTATTTAATTTAAAATTATTTATGCCTTGCTTTAAATCGAGTATTCATTGGAATTGGGATGTCTACCCTATTGAAACATAATTTAATTATTTACGTTTAACTATGGTTATATGGAAACTGACCCACGGTTTTTAGTAACATTCTTTTGTTGGAAACATTAATAATGTTAAAAATTACAATATTTAATTAAACTGCGTAATTAATATAAAGATACCAAAGTAATTATTTCTATTTTCAAGACATTTTGTTTTATTAAAAAATTCTTTTGATGGTTTTGGGTGAATTGCATCATTCCGAGCTTGCTGCTTATCTCGAGTTTTTTATATTGCTTATGACATTGGAATAGTTCATTTGGGTAGGGCAAGGAAAAGGTTTCAGTATATTGATATCACTTCAACGTTGAAAGCGAATTTTAAATTTTATAGAAAGAAATAATTGGTTTGTGTCTAATTTATCTCGGTTGTTCGTTCATTGTGAAACATTCTCTACATAAATACGACAAGAACAGTTAAATATACATAGTTAAATATAAAATAATAGAATTGTTTTGACCAGTTAGGAGTTTATGATAGGTAAGTAGGTAGAATCATTTAATGTTTGTAAATTATAATTACATGTTTAATTATGCATGCGGATCGATTATTTGTATATAATGTGCATAGTACATACGAGTCTTTTACCATAAAAATTGAAATTAACAAGTAAGACTTTCTGAATATTTCTACCTTATTTAATTTTTATTGTACAGTAAGTGGGTATGTAGTATAAGAATAGTATGAGACTTCGAATTCCGAAACCTGTCGTGATAAAAAATATACAGGTATTTTTTTATTCAGGACGTAATTGATTGATTGAAGTGGAGATGTAATATTGATAATAGTTTTCATCCTAAATAAGTGAATATACATGAATACATAAATCATAATAATTTTATGTGGAATATTTCTGGATATCTTGTGTTAATTTTGAGTGAAAAAACTACTATTTATGTAAATTCGGGAATAAATCGGATAAATCTTGCGGAGATAATGAGTTAATTTAAAGTTACGCTTTTATTTAATAAATTATATAAAGTAATTGTAATCTTTACTACTGATAACTTATTGCATCGATGAAAATGAAAGTGAAGTTGCTAAACCAAATAAAATGAGAAATTTGAAATACAAGAAAAAATAGGTAATATTAATTTTTTGTATTGTGGTTCCATTAAATAATATGTATTATTTAAAAAATAAAGGCTTTCACGGACGGAATTCGGATTAAAGGGCCATAGTTTAAATTTTCGGTTTATAATAATAAAATTTCCTTTAATTCAAACGAAACTCAAAAACTGTTACTATCATATGGTTGTATGTGTGTGGAAGGTGGCCTTGCAGAGCTATGAAATTTCAAGTGCGGTCCTGTTCATGAGATCGAATCTCCTAATTTGGCCGTTCGTTAGCAAGTTGAAAAATCAAAATATTACTGTAGAAATTTATCCTGTATCAAAAAAAAGTCAGAAATCACGTAAATGATTTAAGGAGTCCTTCAACAGAATTAGTCGAATTATTCGTTCTTTTTTAATTTGATATTTACTACTTCTTAATACGCTGCTGTCCCTCATTCAACGATTTGTTTTTTATTATTTTTCTTGTAAACCCTTGGTTGGTTATAATTAGAAAAGTGCGATTTATAACAATTAACGAACTGTACTGTACAACATCTTTAACAATAGTGCAACAATTAAAAAGCCTAATGCTTGACATCAGCAACAATACCATGACGACAAACTTGGTCGATTTAAAACAATAAAGTGCTCATAAACACAACACGTTGTACTCTCTAACAAATAAAAATTTACTTTTTATTTCAAGTTATTAGATATGAGAAGTTCGTTTTTAATTATAAATTTATAGATATCACACAGGGTCATTCAAACTGAGTGGTACATTAGATGTTTTAGGGAAACTAAGCATGTTACAGATTTGAAAATTTGGGAGTTGGGAGTAGGTGTCATCAAGGATGATCTATTTAACTAAAATAATTTAACTGTCGGGCACTTTCGGTTGTACCGTTGATGTTGAAGTTGATGTCAACTTTCTTATTTTAAATGGAACGGTATATTTTTACGATTTTACAATGAATTCGTACGAAACATAAAATATTAAGGTGACTTTGATAACCAACTTTTATGCCTATATGCCTACGATGAATAGTTTCTGAGATAATTTAATTTATTGTAAAAATGATTGCACCGCAACCCAAACTATAAAAAATCATAACTTCCATAAACAATGAAATGACCTAGAATGTTGAAATTTTTACTAGTTATAGCCAAGTCAAGTCATAAGGCTAACGTTAACGTTATGCCAAAACTAAGCTTTATAATTTGCACAGGCAGAAAAAAATTGTAAAGTTTAAAAACTTCACACACGAACAACTTCATTTTTTTTATAAAATTGTAAAATTAAACAAATGAACTTCAACAATTTATTGTAACGATACACTCGACAATTGTTTCGGCTAAGTAACCATTAACTAGAGTACAACTATACTAAGTCAAAATGTGCAAGATATCCTATATATATACTTAAAATTATGTTATTATAAATCTATGAGGAGTGGAGTATTTAACACATACAGTTCTTTTTGGTTATTAACAATATTTTTCTTTTTCGTTAAGGCTCTTTTTATTTCCAGGAATTCTAGATGAGTTAGTTTTCTGCTTTTAGGTTGGCAATAAAGTAATATACAATTATTTATACCTATATTATGTTGATTTTTTAAGCAATGTTCATTTTTTCATATTTTATTTTGTCATTCGATTAAATTTTTTACCCTCTTTCGATACATTGGATGTCTTGCAAAAAATTCAAAATTATTCAAAAATTTTCAAATAAAACAGTAGCATTTCATTTGAAAAAATGAAGTGATTCGTGTTTGAAGTTTTTAAACTTTGTTTTTTTTTTCTGAACGCCTTGTATAAATTATAAAGCTTAGTTTTGGCATAATATTAATGTCAGCTTTATGACTTGGCTATAACTAGTACTAATTTCAACATTCTAAGTCGTTTAATTTTTTATGGGTTATGACTAGAGCTTTTTATAGTTTGGGTTGCGGTGCAATCTTTTTTCCAATAAATTAAATTATCTCAAAATCTATTCATCGTAGGCATATAGGCATACAAGTTGGTTATCAAAGTCACCTTAACTTTTTATGTTTCATACGAATTCATCGTAAACTTGTAAAAAATATACCATTCCATTTAAAATAAGAAAGTTGACATCAACTTCCGGTATAACCGGAAGCGCTCAACAGTTGAAATTGTTTTAGTTGAATAGATCATCTTTGATAACCCCTACTCTCAACTCAAATCTGCAACATGCTTAGTTTCCCTAAAACGTCTAATGTACCACTCAGTTTGAATGACCCTATATATTAAAAGTTAAGATATTATTGTATTGGTGTTCCATTACTATTTTAAAGCGCATCGTAGGTCGTCTTTACTTGGTAGAATTAGTTAGGCCGTTTTTACGAACGGAACAGCACGATTCAATGAAAAATTTCCGATTTTGTGATTAAATTACTTCTAAATATTTTTGTGTTTTTAGTTCAAACAAAACTGAACGAGTAGCTTCATTACAATGTTTTCTGTCGTGAAATTTCATTCCGTAACTTCATTTTTGTTAATTAAAGGTGTATTTCTCTTATCATTTATACGTTTTATACATTTTACATATAAGATGATGTAAGTAAACTAAAAATTGAATATAATAGTATCAAAATTTATCATTTTAACTAGTAACATTAATGAAATTGTAGTTTTTAGTTTTTATACAATTACAGATATTACATAAAATTTACTTCTAATTATTCATTTGATCATTCTTGTTTGTAGCAATATACCTAGTCAAATGAACTACAAACATTCATTTTATATTACTTTCATATTTTTAAACGTAAACTGCACGTTTGATCTCATTGCATTGAATAAATAAAATAAAATTTACCGAAATTGTACACATTGTATAATTTTAAATTCATATAACATGCTTTACGTTTTGAAAGTGTAATTTGTAGAACGTTTTCAATGAAGACATTTGTAGAACCATTAATTCAATATTAACAAACTTTTTATCAAATTATATCCAACCAGTCCTTGTACTAACGGCTTTATGAAGATTTCATGACGATAATACTAAACGTTTTCTTCGTCTATAGTAGAAAAAACGCTGATAATTGTAAAAAGATATTGAATTAGGGTTAATTCAAGTTATACATTTCTAATGTGTGAAGTTTTGGTATGTCGTTGAATTAAGACATTCAATAGACAAATTCTTTTTGTAATAACTACAATGTGCAAAATTAACGTAGCATACTATAAGCTTGTATAATTATAATAATTGTTATAATTATATAATCTATCTACAATCCAATAAAATTGTAGGTGTCAATCTTGTATTATTATATTTTTAATTAATTTTCGACTCATTTTCAAAAAAGGTTCCCACTATTATCAGTTCATGATGTTACTAGTACCCTTTTAATTACAATTTTCAATGCCAATGAAGTTTAAAATTAAGACTGTTACATATATAAGTTCAAAAATTAATAATTCATCTTATTGCAGATATTTGTGGAGGAGCACCATTTGGCCACTCCCCTGACAGAGAAGAAATGATACTAACTAACTCGATTGCTGCTAGAGATGTGAGTTCTTTCACCATACCTTTTTAAATAAATTTCATCATTTGCAACTATAGAATCATTGTTTAATAGGTCGAAAATTCATATGCGCGTTTTTACGTCTAAAATTGTTACGTAATTGTCGAGTTTTAACAACTAAATTTGCCTTAAAACAAAGTGTAGTCAAAAACTGTTACTAGCAAAAGATTCTACATATATTTTTCTATAGATTTCGTCATTTGGCACTATCAGAATAATTGTTTAATACGTCGAAAATTCACGGGCGCGTTTTTACGTCTAAAATTGTTACGTAATTGTCGAGTTTTAACAACTAAATTTGCTTTAAAACAAACTGTAGTCAAAAACTGTTACCAGCAGAAGATTCTACATATATTTTTCTATAGATTTCGTCATTTGGCACTATCAGAATAATTGTTTAATAAGTCGAAAATTCACGGGCGCGTTTTTACGTCTAAAATTGTTACGTAATTGTCGAGTTTTAACAACTAAATTTGCTTTAAAACAAACTGTAGTCAAAAACTGTTACTAGCAAAAGATTCTACATATATTTTTCTATAGATTTCGTCATTTGGCACTATCAGAATAATTGTTTAATACGTCGAAAATTCACGGGCGCGTTTTTACGTCTAAAATTGTTACGTAATTGTCGAGTTTTAACAACTAAATTTGCTTTAAAACAAACTGTAGTCAAAAACTGTTACTAGCAAAGATTCTACATATATTTTTCTATAGATTTCGTCATTTGGCACTATCAGAATAATTGTTTAATACGTCGAAAATTCACGGGCGCGTTTTTACGTCTAAAATTGTTACGTAATTGTCGAGTTTTAACAACTAAATTTGCTTTAAAACAAACTGTAGTCAAAAACTGTTACTAGCAAAAGATTCTACATATATTTTTCTATAGATTTCGTCATTTGGCACTATCAGAATAATTGTTTAATACGTCGAAAATTCACGGGCGCGTTTTTACATCTAAAATTGTTACGTAATTGTCGAGTTTTAACAACTAAATTTGCTTTAAAACAAACTGTAGTCAAAAACTGTTCCTAGCAAAAGATTCTACATATATTTTTCTATAGATTTCGTCATTTGGCACTATCAGAATAATTGTTTAATACGTCGAAAATTCACGGGCGCGTTTTTACGTCTAAAATTGTTACGTAATTGTCGAGTTTTAACAACTAAATTTGCTTTAAAACAAACTGTAGTCAAAAACTGTTACTAGCAAAAGATTCTACATATATTTTTCTATAGATTTCGTCATTTGGCACTATCAGAATAATTGTTTAATACGTCGAAAATTCACGGGCGCGTTTTTACGTCTAAAATTGTTACGTAATTGTCGAGTTTTAACAACTAAATTTGCTTTAAAACAAACTGTAGTCAAAAACTGTTACTAGCAAAAGATTCTACATATATTTTTCTATAGATTTCGTCATTTGGCACTATCAGAATAATTGTTTAATACGTCGAAAATTCACGGGCGCGTTTTTACGTCTAAAATTGTTACGTAATTGTCGAGTTTTAACAACTAAATTTGCTTTAAAACAAACCGTAGTCAAAAACTGTTACTAGCAAAAGATTCTACATATATTTTTCTATAGATTTCGTCATTTGGCACTATCAGAATAATTGTTTAATACGTCGAAAATTCACGGGCGCGTTTTTACGTCTAAAATTGTTACGTAATTGTCGAGTTTTAACAACTAAATTTGCTTTAAAACAAACTGTAGTCAAAAACTGTTACTAGCAAAAGATTCTACATATATTTTTCTATAGATTTCGTCATTTGGCACTATCAGAATAATTGTTTAATACGTCGAAAATTCACGGGCGCGTTTTTACGTCTAAAATTGTTACGTAATTGTCGAGTTTTAACAACTAAATTTGCTTTAAAACAAACTGTAGTCAAAAACTGTTACTAGCAAAAGATTCTACATATATTTTTCTATAGATTTCGTCATTTGGCACTATCAGAATAATTGTTTAATACGTCGAAAATTCACGGGCGCGTTTTTACGTCTAAAATTGTTACGTAATTGTCGAGTTTTAACAACTAAATTTGCTTTAAAACAAACTGTAGTCAAAAACTGTTACTAGCAAAAGATTCTACATACATTTTTCTATAGATTCCGTCATTTGGCACTATCAGAATAATTGTTTAATACGTCGAAAATTCACGGGCGCGTTTTTACGTCTAAAATTGTTACGTAATTGTCGAGTTTTAACAACTAAATTTGCTTTAAAACAAACTGTAGTCAAAAGCTGTTACTAGCAAAAGATTCTACATATATTTTTCTATAGATTTCGTCATTTGGCACTATCAGAATAATTGTTTAATACGTCGAAAATTCACGGGCGCGTTTTTACGTCTAAAATTGTTACGTAATTGTCGAGTTTTAACAACTAAATTTGCTTTAAAACAAACTGTAGTCAAAAACTGTTACTAGCAAAAGATTCTACATATATTTTTCTATAGATTTCGTCATTTGGCACTATCAGAATAATTGTTTAATACGTCGAAAATTCACGGGCGCGTTTTTACGTCTAAAATTGTTACGTAATTGTCGAGTTTTAACAACTAAATTTGCTTTAAAACAAACTGTAGTCAAAAACTGTTACTAGCAAAAGATTCTACATATATTTTTCTATAGATTTCGTCATTTGGCACTATCAGAATAATTGTTTAATGCGTCGAAAATTCACGGGCGCGTTTTTACGTCTAAAATTGTTACGTAATTGTCGAGTTTTAACAACTAAATTTGCTTTAAAACAAACTGTAGTCAAAAACTGTTACTAGCAAAAGATTCTACATATATTTTTCTATAGATTTCGTCATTTGGCACTATAAGAATAATTGTTTAATACGTCGAAAATTCACGGGCGCGTTTTTACGTCTAAAATTGTTACGTAATTGTCGAGTTTTAACAACTAAATTTGCTTTAAAACAAACTGTAGTCAAAAACTGTTACTAGCAAAAGATTCTACATATATTTTTCTATAGATTTCGTCATTTGGCACTATCAGAATAATTGTTTAATACGTCGAAAATTCACGGGCGCGTTTTTACGTCTAAAATTGTTACGTAATTGTCGAGTTTTAACAACTAAATTTGCTTTAAAACAAACTGTAGTCAAAAACTGTTACTAGCAAAAGATTCTACATATATTTTTCTATAGATTTCGTCATTTGGCACTATCAGAATAATTGTTTAATACGTCGAAAATTCACGGGCGCGTTTTTACGTCTAAAATTGTTACGTAATTGTCGAGTTTTAACAACTAAATTTGCTTTAAAACAAACTGTAGTCAAAAACTGTTACTAGCAAAAGATTCTACATATATTTTTCTATAGATTTCGTCATTTGGCACTATCAGAATAATTGTTTAATACGTCGAAAATTCACGGGCGCGTTTTTACGTCTAAAATTGTTACGTAATTGTCGAGTTTTAACAACTAAATTTGCTTTAAAACAAACTGTAGTCAAAAACTGTTACTAGCAAAAGATTCTACATATATTTTTCTATAGATTTCGTCATTTGGCACTATCAGAATAATTGTTTAATACGTCGAAAATTCACGGGCGCGTTTTTACGTCTAAAATTGTTACGTAATTGTCGAGTTTTAACAACTAAATTTGCTTTAAAACAAACTGTAGTCAAAAACTGTTACTAGCAAAAGATTCTACATATATTTTTCTATAGATTTCGTCATTTGGCACTATCAGAATAATTGTTTAATACGTCGAAAATTCACGGGCGCGTTTTTACGTCTAAAATTGTTACGTAATTGTCGAGTTTTAACAACTAAATTTGCTTTAAAACAAACTGTAGTCAAAAACTGTTACTAGCAAAAGATTCTACATATATTTTTCTATAGATTTCGTCATTTGGCACTATCAGAATAATTGTTTAATACGTCGAAAATTCACGGGCGCGTTTTTACGTCTAAAATTGTTACGTAATTGTCGAGTTTTAACAACTAAATTTGCTTTAAAACAAACTGTAGTCAAAAACTGTTACTAGCAAAAGATTCTACATATATTTTTCTATAGATTTCGTCATTTGGCACTATCAGAATAATTGTTTAATACGTCGAAAATTCACGGGCGCGTTTTTACGTCTAAAATTGTTACGTAATTGTCGAGTTTTAACAACTAAATTTGCTTTAAAACAAACTGTAGTCAAAAACTGTTACTAGCAAAAGATTCTACATATATTTTTCTATAGATTTCGTCATTTGGCACTATCAGAATAATTGTTTAATACGTCGAAAATTCACGGGCGCGTTTTTACGTCTAAAATTGTTACGTAATTGTCGAGTTTTAACAACTAAATTTGCTTTAAAACAAACTGTAGTCAAAAACTGTTACTAGCAAAAGATTCTACATATATTTTTCTATAGATTTCGTCATTTGGCACTATCAGAATAATTGTTTAATACGTCGAAAATTCACGGGCGCGTTTTTACGTCTAAAATTGTTACGTAATTGTCGAGTTTTAACAACTAAATTTGCTTTAAAACAAACTGTAGTCAAAAACTGTTACTAGCAAAAGATTCTACATATATTTTTCTATAGATTTCGTCATTTGGCACTATCAGAATAATTGTTTAATACGTCGAAAATTCACGGGCGCGTTTTTACGTCTAAAATTGTTACGTAATTGTCGAGTTTTAACAACTAAATTTGCTTTAAAACAAACTGTAGTCAAAAACTGTTACTAGCAAAAGATTCTACATATATTTTTCTATAGATTTCGTCATTTGGCACTATCAGAATAATTGTTTAATACGTCGAAAATTCACGGGCGCGTTTTTACGTCTAAAATTGTTACGTAATTGTCGAGTTTTAACAACTAAATTTGCTTTAAAACAAACTGTAGTCAAAAACTGTTACTAGCAAAAGATTCTACATATATTTTTCTATAGATTTCGTCATTTGGCACTATCAGAATAATTGTTTAATACGTCGAAAATTCACGGGCGCGTTTTTACGTCTAAAATTGTTACGTAATTGTCGAGTTTTAACAACTAAATTTGCTTTAAAACAAACTGTAGTCAAAAACTGTTACTAGCAAAAGATTCTACATATATTTTTCTATAGATTTCGTCATTTGGCACTATCAGAATAATTGTTTAATACGTCGAAAATTCACGGGCGCGTTTTTACGTCTAAAATTGTTACGTAATTGTCGAGTTTTAACAACTAAATTTGCTTTAAAACAAACTGTAGTCAAAAACTGTTACTAGCAAAAGATTCTACATATATTTTTCTATAGATTTCGTCATTTGGCACTATCAGAATAATTGTTTAATACGTCGAAAATTCACGGGCGCGTTTTTACGTCTAAAATTGTTACGTAATTGTCGAGTTTTAACAACTAAATTTGCTTTAAAACAAACTGTAGTCAAAAACTGTTACTAGCAAAAGATTCTACATATATTTTTCTATAGATTTCGTCATTTGGCACTATCAGAATAATTGTTTAATACGTCGAAAATTCACGGGCGCGTTTTTACGTCTAAAATTGTTACGTAATTGTCGAGTTTTAACAACTAAATTTGCTTTAAAACAAACTGTAGTCAAAAACTGTTACTAGCAAAAGATTCTACATATATTTTTCTATAGATTTCGTCATTTGGCACTATCAGAATAATTGTTTAATACGTCGAAAATTCACGGGCGCGTTTTTACGTCTAAAATTGTTACGTAATTGTCGAGTTTTAACAACTAAATTTGCTTTAAAACAAACTGTAGTCAAAAACTGTTACTAGCAAAAGATTCTACATATATTTTTCTATAGATTTCGTCATTTGGCACTATCAGAATAATTGTTTAATACGTCGAAAATTCACGGGCGCGTTTTTACGTCTAAAATTGTTACGTAATTGTCGAGTTTTAACAACTAAATTTGCTTTAAAACAAACTGTAGTCAAAAACTGTTACTAGCAAAAGATTCTACATATATTTTTCTATAGATTTCGTCATTTGGCACTATCAGAATAATTGTTTAATACGTCGAAAATTCACGGGCGCGTTTTTACGTCTAAAATTGTTACGTAATTGTCGAGTTTTAACAACTAAATTTGCTTTAAAACAAACTGTAGTCAAAAACTGTTACTAGCAAAAGATTCTACATATATTTTTCTATAGATTTCGTCATTTGGCACTATCAGAATAATTGTTTAATACGTCGAAAATTCACGGGCGCGTTTTTACGTCTAAAATTGTTACGTAATTGTCGAGTTTTAACAACTAAATTTGCTTTAAAACAAACTGTAGTCAAAAACTGTTACTAGCAAAAGATTCTACATATATTTTTCTATAGATTTCGTCATTTGGCACTATCAGAATAATTGTTTAATACGTCGAAAATTCACGGGCGCGTTTTTACGTCTAAAATTGTTACGTAATTGTCGAGTTTTAACAACTAAATTTGCTTTAAAACAAACTGTAGTCAAAAACTGTTACTAGCAAAAGATTCTACATATATTTTTCTATAGATTTCGTCATTTGGCACTATCAGAATAATTGTTTAATACGTCGAAAATTCACGGGCGCGTTTTTACGTCTAAAATTGTTACGTAATTGTCGAGTTTTAACAACTAAATTTGCTTTAAAACAAACTGTAGTCAAAAACTGTTACTAGCAAAAGATTCTACATATATTTTTCTATAGATTTCGTCATTTGGCACTATCAGAATAATTGTTTAATACGTCGAAAATTCACGGGCGCGTTTTTACGTCTAAAATTGTTACGTAATTGTCGAGTTTTAACAACTAAATTTGCTTTAAAACAAACTGTAGTCAAAAACTGTTACTAGCAAAAGATTCTACATATATTTTTCTATAGATTTCGTCATTTGGCACTATCAGAATAATTGTTTAATACGTCGAAAATTCACGGGCGCGTTTTTACGTCTAAAATTGTTACGTAATTGTCGAGTTTTAACAACTAAATTTGCTTTAAAACAAACTGTAGTCAAAAACTGTTACTAGCAAAAGATTCTACATATATTTTTCTATAGATTTCGTCATTTGGCACTATCAGAATAATTGTTTAATACGTCGAAAATTCACGGGCGCGTTTTTACGTCTAAAATTGTTACGTAATTGTCGAGTTTTAACAACTAAATTTGCTTTAAAACAAACTGTAGTCAAAAACTGTTACTAGCAAAAGATTCTACATATATTTTTCTATAGATTTCGTCATTTGGCACTATCAGAATAATTGTTTAATACGTCGAAAATTCACGGGCGCGTTTTTACGTCTAAAATTGTTACGTAATTGTCGAGTTTTAACAACTAAATTTGCTTTAAAACAAACTGTAGTCAAAAACTGTTACTAGCAAAAGATTCTACATATATTTTTCTATAGATTTCGTCATTTGGCACTATCAGAATAATTGTTTAATACGTCGAAAATTCACGGGCGCGTTTTTACGTCTAAAATTGTTACGTAATTGTCGAGTTTTAACAACTAAATTTGCTTTAAAACAAACTGTAGTCAAAAACTGTTACTAGCAAAAGATTCTACATATATTTTTCTATAGATTTCGTCATTTGGCACTATCAGAATAATTGTTTAATACGTCGAAAATTCACGGGCGCGTTTTTACGTCTAAAATTGTTACGTAATTGTCGAGTTTTAACAACTAAATTTGCTTTAAAACAAACTGTAGTCAAAAACTGTTACTAGCAAAAGATTCTACATATATTTTTCTATAGATTTCGTCATTTGGCACTATCAGAATAATTGTTTAATACGTCGAAAATTCACGGGCGCGTTTTTACGTCTAAAATTGTTACGTAATTGTCGAGTTTTAACAACTAAATTTGCTTTAAAACAAACTGTAGTCAAAAACTGTTACTAGCAAAAGATTCTACATATATTTTTCTATAGATTTCGTCATTTGGCACTATCAGAATAATTGTTTAATACGTCGAAAATTCACGGGCGCGTTTTTACGTCTAAAATTGTTACGTAATTGTCGAGTTTTAACAACTAAATTTGCTTTAAAACAAACTGTAGTCAAAAACTGTTACTAGCAAAAGATTCTACATATATTTTTCTATAGATTTCGTCATTTGGCACTATCAGAATAATTGTTTAATACGTCGAAAATTCACGGGCGCGTTTTTACGTCTAAAATTGTTACGTAATTGTCGAGTTTTAACAACTAAATTTGCTTTAAAACAAACTGTAGTCAAAAACTGTTACTAGCAAAAGATTCTACATATATTTTTCTATAGATTTCGTCATTTGGCACTATCAGAATAATTGTTTAATACGTCGAAAATTCACGGGCGCGTTTTTACGTCTAAAATTGTTACGTAATTGTCGAGTTTTAACAACTAAATTTGCTTTAAAACAAACTGTAGTCAAAAACTGTTACTAGCAAAAGATTCTACATATATTTTTCTATAGATTTCGTCATTTGGCACTATCAGAATAATTGTTTAATACGTCGAAAATTCACGGGCGCGTTTTTACGTCTAAAATTGTTACGTAATTGTCGAGTTTTAACAACTAAATTTGCTTTAAAACAAACTGTAGTCAAAAACTGTTACTAGCAAAAGATTCTACATATATTTTTCTATAGATTTCGTCATTTGGCACTATCAGAATAATTGTTTAATACGTCGAAAATTCACGGGCGCGTTTTTACGTCTAAAATTGTTACGTAATTGTCGAGTTTTAACAACTAAATTTGCTTTAAAACAAACTGTAGTCAAAAACTGTTACTAGCAAAAGATTCTACATATATTTTTCTATAGATTTCGTCATTTGGCACTATCAGAATAATTGTTTAATACGTCGAAAATTCACGGGCGCGTTTTTACGTCTAAAATTGTTACGTAATTGTCGAGTTTTAACAACTAAATTTGCTTTAAAACAAACTGTAGTCAAAAACTGTTACTAGCAAAAGATTCTACATATATTTTTCTATAGATTTCGTCATTTGGCACTATCAGAATAATTGTTTAATACGTCGAAAATTCACGGGCGCGTTTTTACGTCTAAAATTGTTACGTAATTGTCGAGTTTTAACAACTAAATTTGCTTTAAAACAAACTGTAGTCAAAAACTGTTACTAGCAAAAGATTCTACATATATTTTTCTATAGATTTCGTCATTTGGCACTATCAGAATAATTGTTTAATACGTCGAAAATTCACGGGCGCGTTTTTACGTCTAAAATTGTTACGTAATTGTCGAGTTTTAACAACTAAATTTGCTTTAAAACAAACTGTAGTCAAAAACTGTTACTAGCAAAAGATTCTACATATATTTTTCTATAGATTTCGTCATTTGGCACTATCAGAATAATTGTTTAATACGTCGAAAATTCACGGGCGCGTTTTTACGTCTAAAATTGTTACGTAATTGTCGAGTTTTAACAACTAAATTTGCTTTAAAACAAACTGTAGTCAAAAACTGTTACTAGCAAAAGATTCTACATATATTTTTCTATAGATTTCGTCATTTGGCACTATCAGAATAATTGTTTAATACGTCGAAAATTCACGGGCGCGTTTTTACGTCTAAAATTGTTACGTAATTGTCGAGTTTTAACAACTAAATTTGCTTTAAAACAAACTGTAGTCAAAAACTGTTACTAGCAAAAGATTCTACATATATTTTTCTATAGATTTCGTCATTTGGCACTATCAGAATAATTGTTTAATACGTCGAAAATTCACGGGCGCGTTTTTACGTCTAAAATTGTTACGTAATTGTCGAGTTTTAACAACTAAATTTGCTTTAAAACAAACTGTAGTCAAAAACTGTTACTAGCAAAAGATTCTACATATATTTTTCTATAGATTTCGTCATTTGGCACTATCAGAATAATTGTTTAATACGTCGAAAATTCACGGGCGCGTTTTTACGTCTAAAATTGTTACGTAATTGTCGAGTTTTAACAACTAAATTTGCTTTAAAACAAACTGTAGTCAAAAACTGTTACTAGCAAAAGATTCTACATATATTTTTCTATAGATTTCGTCATTTGGCACTATCAGAATAATTGTTTAATACGTCGAAAATTCACGGGCGCGTTTTTACGTCTAAAATTGTTACGTAATTGTCGAGTTTTAACAACTAAATTTGCTTTAAAACAAACTGTAGTCAAAAACTGTTACTAGCAAAAGATTCTACATATATTTTTCTATAGATTTCGTCATTTGGCACTATCAGAATAATTGTTTAATACGTCGAAAATTCACGGGCGCGTTTTTACGTCTAAAATTGTTACGTAATTGTCGAGTTTTAACAACTAAATTTGCTTTAAAACAAACTGTAGTCAAAAACTGTTACTAGCAAAAGATTCTACATATATTTTTCTATAGATTTCGTCATTTGGCACTATCAGAATAATTGTTTAATACGTCGAAAATTCACGGGCGCGTTTTTACGTCTAAAATTGTTACGTAATTGTCGAGTTTTAACAACTAAATTTGCTTTAAAACAAACTGTAGTCAAAAACTGTTACTAGCAAAAGATTCTACATATATTTTTCTATAGATTTCGTCATTTGGCACTATCAGAATAATTGTTTAATACGTCGAAAATTCACGGGCGCGTTTTTACGTCTAAAATTGTTACGTAATTGTCGAGTTTTAACAACTAAATTTGCTTTAAAACAAACTGTAGTCAAAAACTGTTACTAGCAAAAGATTCTACATATATTTTTCTATAGATTTCGTCATTTGGCACTATCAGAATAATTGTTTAATACGTCGAAAATTCACGGGCGCGTTTTTACGTCTAAAATTGTTACGTAATTGTCGAGTTTTAACAACTAAATTTGCTTTAAAACAAACTGTAGTCAAAAACTGTTACTAGCAAAAGATTCTACATATATTTTTCTATAGATTTCGTCATTTGGCACTATCAGAATAATTGTTTAATACGTCGAAAATTCACGGGCGCGTTTTTACGTCTAAAATTGTTACGTAATTGTCGAGTTTTAACAACTAAATTTGCTTTAAAACAAACTGTAGTCAAAAACTGTTACTAGCAAAAGATTCTACATATATTTTTCTATAGATTTCGTCATTTGGCACTATCAGAATAATTGTTTAATACGTCGAAAATTCACGGGCGCGTTTTTACGTCTAAAATTGTTACGTAATTGTCGAGTTTTAACAACTAAATTTGCTTTAAAACAAACTGTAGTCAAAAACTGTTACTAGCAAAAGATTCTACATATATTTTTCTATAGATTTCGTCATTTGGCACTATCAGAATAATTGTTTAATACGTCGAAAATTCACGGGCGCGTTTTTACGTCTAAAATTGTTACGTAATTGTCGAGTTTTAACAACTAAATTTGCTTTAAAACAAACTGTAGTCAAAAACTGTTACTAGCAAAAGATTCTACATATATTTTTCTATAGATTTCGTCATTTGGCACTATCAGAATAATTGTTTAATACGTCGAAAATTCACGGGCGCGTTTTTACGTCTAAAATTGTTACGTAATTGTCGAGTTTTAACAACTAAATTTGCTTTAAAACAAACTGTAGTCAAAAACTGTTACTAGCAAAAGATTCTACATATATTTTTCTATAGATTTCGTCATTTGGCACTATCAGAATAATTGTTTAATACGTCGAAAATTCACGGGCGCGTTTTTACGTCTAAAATTGTTACGTAATTGTCGAGTTTTAACAACTAAATTTGCTTTAAAACAAACTGTAGTCAAAAACTGTTACTAGCAAAAGATTCTACATATATTTTTCTATAGATTTCGTCATTTGGCACTATCAGAATAATTGTTTAATACGTCGAAAATTCACGGGCGCGTTTTTACGTCTAAAATTGTTACGTAATTGTCGAGTTTTAACAACTAAATTTGCTTTAAAACAAACTGTAGTCAAAAACTGTTACTAGCAAAAGATTCTACATATATTTTTCTATAGATTTCGTCATTTGGCACTATCAGAATAATTGTTTAATACGTCGAAAATTCACGGGCGCGTTTTTACGTCTAAAATTGTTACGTAATTGTCGAGTTTTAACAACTAAATTTGCTTTAAAACAAACTGTAGTCAAAAACTGTTACTAGCAAAAGATTCTACATATATTTTTCTATAGATTTCGTCATTTGGCACTATCAGAATAATTGTTTAATACGTCGAAAATTCACGGGCGCGTTTTTACGTCTAAAATTGTTACGTAATTGTCGAGTTTTAACAACTAAATTTGCTTTAAAACAAACTGTAGTCAAAAACTGTTACTAGCAAAAGATTCTACATATATTTTTCTATAGATTTCGTCATTTGGCACTATCAGAATAATTGTTTAATACGTCGAAAATTCACGGGCGCGTTTTTACGTCTAAAATTGTTACGTAATTGTCGAGTTTTAACAACTAAATTTGCTTTAAAACAAACTGTAGTCAAAAACTGTTACTAGCAAAAGATTCTACATATATTTTTCTATAGATTTCGTCATTTGGCACTATCAGAATAATTGTTTAATACGTCGAAAATTCACGGGCGCGTTTTTACGTCTAAAATTGTTACGTAATTGTCGAGTTTTAACAACTAAATTTGCTTTAAAACAAACTGTAGTCAAAAACTGTTACTAGCAAAAGATTCTACATATATTTTTCTATAGATTTCGTCATTTGGCACTATCAGAATAATTGTTTAATACGTCGAAAATTCACGGGCGCGTTTTTACGTCTAAAATTGTTACGTAATTGTCGAGTTTTAACAACTAAATTTGCTTTAAAACAAACTGTAGTCAAAAACTGTTACTAGCAAAAGATTCTACATATATTTTTCTATAGATTTCGTCATTTGGCACTATCAGAATAATTGTTTAATACGTCGAAAATTCACGGGCGCGTTTTTACGTCTAAAATTGTTACGTAATTGTCGAGTTTTAACAACTAAATTTGCTTTAAAACAAACTGTAGTCAAAAACTGTTACTAGCAAAAGATTCTACATATATTTTTCTATAGATTTCGTCATTTGGCACTATCAGAATAATTGTTTAATACGTCGAAAATTCACGGGCGCGTTTTTACGTCTAAAATTGTTACGTAATTGTCGAGTTTTAACAACTAAATTTGCTTTAAAACAAACTGTAGTCAAAAACTGTTACTAGCAAAAGATTCTACATATATTTTTCTATAGATTTCGTCATTTGGCACTATCAGAATAATTGTTTAATACGTCGAAAATTCACGGGCGCGTTTTTACGTCTAAAATTGTTACGTAATTGTCGAGTTTTAACAACTAAATTTGCTTTAAAACAAACTGTAGTCAAAAACTGTTACTAGCAAAAGATTCTACATATATTTTTCTATAGATTTCGTCATTTGGCACTATCAGAATAATTGTTTAATACGTCGAAAATTCACGGGCGCGTTTTTACGTCTAAAATTGTTACGTAATTGTCGAGTTTTAACAACTAAATTTGCTTTAAAACAAACTGTAGTCAAAAACTGTTACTAGCAAAAGATTCTACATATATTTTTCTATAGATTTCGTCATTTGGCACTATCAGAATAATTGTTTAATACGTCGAAAATTCACGGGCGCGTTTTTACGTCTAAAATTGTTACGTAATTGTCGAGTTTTAACAACTAAATTTGCTTTAAAACAAACTGTAGTCAAAAACTGTTACTAGCAAAAGATTCTACATATATTTTTCTATAGATTTCGTCATTTGGCACTATCAGAATAATTGTTTAATACGTCGAAAATTCACGGGCGCGTTTTTACGTCTAAAATTGTTACGTAATTGTCGAGTTTTAACAACTAAATTTGCTTTAAAACAAACTGTAGTCAAAAACTGTTACTAGCAAAAGATTCTACATATATTTTTCTATAGATTTCGTCATTTGGCACTATCAGAATAATTGTTTAATACGTCGAAAATTCACGGGCGCGTTTTTACGTCTAAAATTGTTACGTAATTGTCGAGTTTTAACAACTAAATTTGCTTTAAAACAAACTGTAGTCAAAAACTGTTACTAGCAAAAGATTCTACATATATTTTTCTATAGATTTCGTCATTTGGCACTATCAGAATAATTGTTTAATACGTCGAAAATTCACGGGCGCGTTTTTACGTCTAAAATTGTTACGTAATTGTCGAGTTTTAACAACTAAATTTGCTTTAAAACAAACTGTAGTCAAAAACTGTTACTAGCAAAAGATTCTACATATATTTTTCTATAGATTTCGTCATTTGGCACTATCAGAATAATTGTTTAATACGTCGAAAATTCACGGGCGCGTTTTTACGTCTAAAATTGTTACGTAATTGTCGAGTTTTAACAACTAAATTTGCTTTAAAACAAACTGTAGTCAAAAACTGTTACTAGCAAAAGATTCTACATATATTTTTCTATAGATTTCGTCATTTGGCACTATCAGAATAATTGTTTAATACGTCGAAAATTCACGGGCGCGTTTTTACGTCTAAAATTGTTACGTAATTGTCGAGTTTTAACAACTAAATTTGCTTTAAAACAAACTGTAGTCAAAAACTGTTACTAGCAAAAGATTCTACATATATTTTTCTATAGATTTCGTCATTTGGCACTATCAGAATAATTGTTTAATACGTCGAAAATTCACGGGCGCGTTTTTACGTCTAAAATTGTTACGTAATTGTCGAGTTTTAACAACTAAATTTGCTTTAAAACAAACTGTAGTCAAAAACTGTTACTAGCAAAAGATTCTACATATATTTTTCTATAGATTTCGTCATTTGGCACTATCAGAATAATTGTTTAATACGTCGAAAATTCACGGGCGCGTTTTTACGTCTAAAATTGTTACGTAATTGTCGAGTTTTAACAACTAAATTTGCTTTAAAACAAACTGTAGTCAAAAACTGTTACTAGCAAAAGATTCTACATATATTTTTCTATAGATTTCGTCATTTGGCACTATCAGAATAATTGTTTAATACGTCGAAAATTCACGGGCGCGTTTTTACGTCTAAAATTGTTACGTAATTGTCGAGTTTTAACAACTAAATTTGCTTTAAAACAAACTGTAGTCAAAAACTGTTACTAGCAAAAGATTCTACATATATTTTTCTATAGATTTCGTTATTTGGCACTATCAGAATAATTGTTTAATACGTCGAAAATTCACGGGCGCGTTTTTACGTCTAAAATTGTTACGTAATTGTCGAGTTTTAACAACTAAATTTGCTTTAAAACAAACTGTAGTCAAAAACTGTTACTAGCAAAAGATTCTACATATATTTTTCTATAGATTTCGTCATTTGGCACTATCAGAATAATTGTTTAATACGTCGAAAATTCACGGGCGCGTTTTTACGTCTAAAATTGTTACGTAATTGTCGAGTTTTAACAACTAAATTTGCTTTAAAACAAACTGTAGTCAAAAACTGTTACTAGCAAAAGATTCTACATATATTTTTCTATAGATTTCGTCATTTGGCACTATCAGAATAATTGTTTAATACGTCGAAAATTCACGGGCGCGTTTTTACGTCTAAAATTGTTACGTAATTGTCGAGTTTTAACAACTAAATTTGCTTTAAAACAAACTGTAGTCAAAAACTGTTACTAGCAAAAGATTCTACATATATTTTTCTATAGATTTCGTCATTTGGCACTATCAGAATAATTGTTTAATACGTCGAAAATTCACGGGCGCGTTTTTACGTCTAAAATTGTTACGTAATTGTCGAGTTTTAACAACTAAATTTGCTTTAAAACAAACTGTAGTCAAAAACTGTTACTAGCAAAAGATTCTACAGATACTTGTTTAATAAGTCGAAAATTCAGGGGTTTTAACGTCAAAAGATACGTAATTGTCCGAGTTTTAACCTAAATTTGTTTAAAACAAACTGCTATCAAAAATGTTACTAGGGGCGCGTTTTTTTAAACGTCTAAATTGTTAGTAATTGTCGAGTTTTAACAAGTAAATTTGCTTTAAACAAATGTAGTCAAAAATGTTACTAGCAAAAG